>JAJQWJ010000009.1:11705960-12969710 GCA_023637945.1 Phaethornis superciliosus | reverse complement strand
GTTTGTTATTCCACTGACAATTTTTTTTTATTTTATTCTGGTGTTCAAGATCAATACAACGCCAGAAGTAGCTGTTCCATGAAAAAAGCAGCTCCAATTAATTCATGCCCATCATGTAAATACAACAACCTAACTCTTATCCCACAGCGTATGCATAAACTGCATAACATATAAATATTAGTGGCCATTTTTATTGAAGATCAGAATTCCATTGTATTTTTGTTGTTTTGTTTGGCAAGAATTGCTATTTAAATTGACAACAAAGTTAATTTAATTTGGGGATATTTTATGGTCACTTGGTATGTACAGAAAGCTGTAAACTGCTGTGATGTTATGTAAATATTTTCAGTGTAACTGAATATAGTTGCATGAAATTCCATCTACATGCTAAAACTACTTGCATGTTTATTGAGAGAGAGGGCAGTATTGCATTTTGAATGGCTACTATCGAGCCTTTCTTTCCCAGGAGCATTATGTAATGCTTCTTATCAGAGTACCAGGTAATACTTAGCCTAAAGCACAGAAAATACTAAGTTTCTGGATACATATATATTCCGCGCTAAATCATGAGGTGTCTAGAGTTCTGTTGTAGCTTCTGGCATTTTAGGCTATTCTGTTATCTTAATGAATAAGAGTTTAGAGCTGAAATATCCCACTGTGGAACAAATAGTATGCCTGCCCTCCAGGAAGATCAGTAAATGGTAATTATACTTAAGTCTAGAAGGCAAAAAAATTCTGCAGAGGTTACTATAGATTTATCCAATTAACCTAATTTGTTATTTACTGTAATATTAGGGATGAATATTGCCCACTAAGGGATCAAAGCAGAAATATAAACAGGACATAAGTGATAATGTGTTTTTCTTTAAAACTCTGGCTAATATTAAGTTACCTCTTTTTTTTCTGTCTTAGGTTCTTGTCTTTGCATTTACAACCTGAACATTTCCAGTTACACACTAAATCCAAAGGCAGCTGAGCTGTGTCCCACACTGCCAGTTCCATCAAGGTCAGAATTACTGGGCATTTTAAAGCACTCTTGAGTTCAATCAGCTTCTTAAAGATTATTTCCTCTCCTTTTGTATTTGACCTGGTGCTTTGCGGTCTGAATGGTTTTACTTGTCTATTTATTTTTGTGCATCTATCCTTAAGAATTTTCATGTGCATCTGTGAACAGAACAGTGTTCTGTCCCAAACCTCTTCCTCCTGGGTATGAATTAGTCTTTGACTGTTGTAATACAACATTGTCAAAGCAGGACAGTAAATGTATTCAAGAAGCTTAGCTGGGGGTGCCGAATAGTTTATAAATATTTGGTACTGTTAATTGTACCTTAGAAACATTGTTTTGATGTGGCTTATAGAATGCTTAAATATCATAAAAACAATGTAAAATGTGGATTAGAAACTGTTTGACCAGTAATTAATATTTTTTAACATTTTGTTTTTAACCTTCCAGTAAATCTTTTCCGTTATTTAATCGATGTGTTCCACAAAATCCTGAATGCTATTCCAAATATGCAACTGTCTTAATAAGTATGGTTAATGAGATGGGTATCTTTCACCGAATTCTGAGTGGAATATTGGCAGGAAGAGATATTGTGATAGGACTGAGTTGCCTTGCACTAGGTAAGTTATAAATAAGTGGATAATAACCTCATATTTTAATTTTAATATTTCAAGTGTTTCTATTAACTATATTTTTCATTTAAAGGTGATCTTTTTCACATATTCTGTGCAGAGTTGTTTTTAAGAAAGTGTAATTGATTATATTTTATCAGGAGGCATTTAATAGGCTGGTGAAATACAGATACACGAAATATCAGACTCTGTTTTCCTTGATGTCATCAGATGCCTTATTTCAAGGGACTGTAATAAATTTTTGATGAAAAAGACATGATGTAATTTTAACTTAAGCTTGAAGGACTAGTATTGAAAAATTAGTAATTCTCAAGGTGAGAGATTTCAATTACAAGCTCATTATTAGAAAATTACAGGTAACTCTGTGGTTTAAATGTTAAAAAGATTGCCAGATTTACTAAATGCTGTTGCTTTTTAGTCTATTGTTTAAAAATAAAAGTCCAGATTCTGCAAGAACATTGCATTTCTCTTTAAATAAGAGTTAAATGGGTTATTACACTCTTTAAAAACTTCATTTATTTTTCAGCCTTCTCTTTTATACTGGTTTTAGCCTTCAGATTTATTCAAACCCTACTGGTCCATACGTTGATTGCACTGGTTGTATTTGGGTTGTTATGTAAGTATATTTACCATTTAACATATGCTTAGTTAAATAGATCATCTCACTGAACTGAAGGAGAAGCAGCTGAACAAACAGCTGTCCTTTTTATCTTATGGCCATCCATGGTAATCATAAGCTTTCCACAGCCATTTCAAAGCTCAGCCTTGCTTGCCTTTGGGTGCCAGAGTCTTGTGCTGTTCCAACTACTGAGCGTTGGGATGATTGTGATTTTAATTATTTTTATAAATGTGAGGAAACAACATTTCTTTAGGTGGATGGAAGCCCCCTAGGAATATGCTGCTGTTTCAGAGGAAGTGTAGTGAAGTTTTACATTGCTTGCTTTAGAAAATGAGAACTGTTAGGAACGTGTCAAGCTGACGCTTGTCATTCCATAAGAGCTTTCTATATTCTCCATGAAATTACATGCATGAGCTTTAGAATAACTGCAAGGAAACCAAGTGTTCTGCTGTGGTTTTGCCTCAGACTAACAGACTATTATGTGAATTTTTACTGTGGTCATGGATACTGTGCCTCTCTCTATTGCTTAGGTTAGGCAGGAGTATTGAGAGGCTCAGGAGGGAGGCCAGAAAGACATCAGCCTGCCAGTCAGTGTGCTGCAGCCTGGGCAGTGCTGCCTGCCTTCACGTTCCTCCTGTTTGCCCAGTTGTCTCAGGTGTCCTCTGGTGGCTGTATTATGACTACAGGAATGATCCCAGCACTGAATTGGAAACAGAGAAGGAAAATGTAAAATTTCTGCTTGGATATGCTATCTTCTCGACAACAGTTACTGTAAGTAGCATGTTACCTTAAGCAATGGCAGAGGCTCTAACTTGAAAACTTGAACTGCAGTTGTTCTGCAGCAGTAAAAATAATACCTCATTCCTTTCAAATTCAAAAATGAGAGTCAAATATAATATCTGCTTACAGTCTCTTTATTAAATTATATCTTCATATTATTATATCTTCATTGTAACATTTGTCAGCACAGGGCTCTGCCACACTTCAACCCTGTACAAACAGTGTTGGCACTGGTGTTTTAGAAATAAAAGAATTGTGTTCCATCCCCGTTCTTCTCTGTGTCAGCTAGCTGGAGAACCATGTTGGGTGCAGGGAGGTACTGTCTTGGCATGAATTTCAGATCTGTGGATTCAGCCTACTGTGTCAGTAGGAGAAAAGGGTGGCAGCTCTTATAGATAATGAAGAGCATAGTGAAAAACAGGCAGCATTGTCTAGGACTCAAGCTATGTGGTCACATTCTGGTTTTCTCTACTTGACCTTGTTTTTCAGCTGAAAAGCTGTGTGGCTTGCAACTTTTCAAGTGACTTTTTTCACTCTAATGTTGTAATGTTGAAGATGTCATTGCTCTATAGGAGTGTACAGAGAAGCTGCACTGCATGAGACATTTGTCAAAGTGATCGTTCTATTTTTTTTAAAGCAGAGAAAGGTCCATAGACTGGTGTACACCAGATATGAACAGTCTGACAGTTTACAGTGAAAAATAAACATGTCAGAGAACAGATTTTTTAATTATTCTCTGTAAGTTATGACCTCTTTATTTCTGTTGATATTAAAGGGGTAAGAAAAGGTTCCTGTGTATGCATGGTGTATGCAAGGTTCCTGTGTTCCACTACAACTGACTGTAATTTGCAGCATGGTGGTAACATCCACTGCTACAGGTTACACTTCTCTTCAGAGCTGGTAGCTTCTTTCTAGAGCAGGCAAGAAAACTAATGAAGCAGCTGCCACTGGTTGCATTTATTATTTTATGCATTCCTACAGCTTTTTAGTTGCTTTTTATAGTCCTGCTGTAAAGCAAAACAGACTCTTTCCATTGAGTGAATTCCAATTTAATGAATTCTATTTGGTTTAAAGAAACAGTAGTAATGATGTCAGAAAATCAGATTTTAATCCACAAGCTCTTTGAGAATATAGGCAGTGTCTCACAAAGCTTTTCCAGTGCACATTATATTTATGTTAAATGCCTTGCTATCCTGTATTTGTGAAATCTGTACCCCATGATCCCATATTTGACAGCTCTGATAATTTTCTGAAGGAAAAAAGCCCAACAATTTGTCTTTTTATTTCCTGTAACAGGTTGTTCTGCTCTCCCTTATACTTGTACTAAGAAAGAGGCTTCAGTTCACTGTACAGCTGTTTCAGATTGTTGGTAAAATCATAGGCAGAATTCCTTTCCTCTTGTTCCAACCACTGTGGACCTTTCTGATTCTCATTTCATTCTGGGTATTTTGGGTTGCTGTACTACTTAGCCTAGGAACTGCAGGTAAGTATATGCTTTTCATGTTTTTGGCTGAATGCTGTTTCTTAAGCTCACTTTTAAAACATGAGACTTGGTGGTGGTGTACAAAATTTGGGCTAGCATTGTTACACAGCTGTGTTACTCTGTGCTATTTTGGTTTTTTCTCCACTTGTTGAAGTCTACAACACTGTAGGAGTTCTGTGAGTCACAGCACTACAGCAGAGAGGTTTTTGCTCCTCTATGTGGAATTTATTAATTTATTATTTTATATTATTTTATATTATTGTTTTATAATTACATTGTGATAGATACAGTATGTTTGTATTTAAATGAGAAAAGTTGTAAGATGGCGGAGATGGCTTTTAGTGCAGTTGTAAAATGAGAATGTTAATCTACTCTGACTATAAAGAATGCCCAGTTGTCGTGGAGACAGAACATTGTTTCTGAGCAGTAGTTTAGTGACAGCTACTATCATTATTTAGACTTGTACAACAGTATTTGGATTAATCCAGAGCTTCTTACAGTTGTAGGGGAGGTGATCTGAAGAAATAATCACAATGAAAGATCCACAAGAACAAATTTTGAGTATGGAAGTGGTATTACCAAGGGACATTCCACTACAAGATCTAGTGGGATTATAAAACTGGCAGTCTTCCACACTTTTGTGGGTTAGCTTCCTCACTCCTCTTCCACTGCAGCTGTTTCTGTCTCATACCTACCCTGTTTTTTCTGGCTCTTAACAAGACCAAATTCACTTGTACTGAGTGTCCATCTGTCTGAGTCCATGCTCGCATTGCAAATCACTGGCCCATTGCTTAGGATAGACTAGGATCTGTTTCCTTCCAGCTTCCACTGGAGAGCCAGGCCAGTTTGCAAGGCTCTCTCTGTTTCTTTCCCCCAGTTGCTCATGTCTGTCAGAAATGGCTGCTTGAAACACTTGTCTGGCTAACCTGCTTCTCCTGCAAAAGGGTAAGACCTAGAAAGGCTGAGTGTCCAGTATGCAGTCTCTTTGTGAGTTGTTTCTGGTTAACTAAATAGTTGAGCATATTCACTTTGCTTTAGGTGTCTTCACCACATTCCTCTGAGCTGATTTTTCGCTTTACAGAGGCGGCATTTACGTTCTAGATTTAGCATTGTGTGGTGGTCAGCTTTTCTGTAACATGTTCGTTCCATTCGTGCACCAATCAGCCAGGCAGCAGTGATTTTCAGACTGGGCATATAAGATACCTTATTACTGGTTCAGACCAGTCCTTTACAAAAAGGAGCATTTCTAGGGCTATCAACCAACTGTCCATTTCATGGATATGCTTGGATCAGATGCGAG
Organism: Phaethornis superciliosus; assembly: GCA_023637945.1. Lineage (NCBI taxonomy): Eukaryota > Metazoa > Chordata > Aves > Apodiformes > Trochilidae > Phaethornis > Phaethornis superciliosus. The sequence goes on along the minus strand of JAJQWJ010000009.1, from coordinate 12,963,893 downwards.
TTGAGATAAACATTAACTGCAGTAAATCTAGCAGGTAAATAAAGTGAGTGATGACATGTAGATTTGCTAAATATATAATTGACAATAACTCCTAGGAGTTATTTATGAATGTTAATTCCTTGGTGTTAAGTTGAGGTGGCCTATTGACCACAGGAAAATTCACTTGGTACTTAGTATGCACACATAATGATGTGAATCTTGCCCATGTTGAACCTAACTTTCGAAATGCAAGCTGAGTCCCTTGTGTTAAAAAGCTTTTGGAAATGCAGCAATCATAGGAGAGTAGAAATATTTTAGCTCATATGACAGACACAGCTTAATAGTAAGTGCAGGATGGGAGCTAACCAGGTATTTCCTGGATGATTTTACAGATTTTGCAAGCACAGCTTGCACACCAGATCCAAAACCAAATTCCACATCTATACACAGGGAAATAAACCCCAGTTGCTACTTCCTTTGAGAGGCTTTTAATGATTTTTTTCATCTTGTGCCATTTTTCTTCGCTGGTTATATTCTGTTTCCTGCTAGACATTTCCATTCAAATTTTTTTTTTTTTTTTAAATGCCTGCTTGGAGAGTGGCATTCAAACAGTTTGTGACCTGCTGTTACGTTCATAGTACAGGCAGGAGGGCTCTGCAGAGGGACCTGGACAGACAGGAGAGTTGGGCTGATTCCAACGGGATGAGGTTCAACACGGCCAAGTGCCGGGTCCTGCACTTTGGCCACAACAACCCCATGGGGAGCTCCAGGCTGGGCACAGAGTGGCTGAGAGCAGCCAGGCAGAGAGGGACCTGGGAGTCTGGATTGACAGGAAGCTGAACAGGAGCCAGCAGTGTGCCCAGGTGGCCAAGAAGGCCAATGGCATCCTGGCCTGGATCAGGAACAGCGTGGCCAGCAGGTCCAGGGAAGGGATTCTGCCCCTGTACTCAGCCCTGGTGAGGCCACAGCTCGAGTCCTGTGTCCAGTTCTGGGCCCCTCAGTTCAGGAAGGAGATTGAGGTGCTGGAGCAGGTCCAAAGGAGGGCAACCAGGCTGGTGAAGGGATCCAGCACAAGTCCTGTGAGGAGAGGCTGAGGGAGCTGGGGGTGTTCAGCCTGGAGAAGAGGAGGCTCAGAGGAGACCTCATCACTCTCTACAACTCCCTGAAAGGAGGCTGGAGCCAGGGGGGGGTTGGTCTCTTTTCCCAGGCAACTTTCAACAAGACAAGAGGGCATGGACTTAAGTTGTGCCAGGGTATGTTTAGGTTGGATATTAGAAAGAATTTCTTTATGGAGAGTGTGATCAGACATTGGAATGGGCTGCCCAGGGAAGCAGTGGATTCTCCGTCCCTGGAGATATTTAAAAAGAGACTGGATGTGGCACTCAGTGCCATGGTCTGGTAACCACAGCGGTAGTGGATCAAGGGTTGGACCTGATGATCTCTGAGGTCCCTTCCAACCCAGCTGATTCTATGATTCTATGATATTTCATTTTTTGTCTTCTCCATAGTGTAATAGGAATGCTGATGTTTGAGCAAGTTAGACAAACTGTACAGTACAGAAGGCAGAGCAATGTTAAAGTTTCTGGGATGGTCTCTGTTTTGAAAGAACTAACTTACTTTTTGCAGATTTTTAACAAGGGAATGTCATTTCCAGGCACTTCACTGCCAATATATTTCTGACATGGACAAGCTATGTAAATCATATGTTTTGACTGAAATATTCTGCCAGGATACTTTTAGTGTAGATGCCAGTCCTGTGAGATTGCTGTGTTAATATTTGGAAGAGAATGTGCATATGATAAATAAACCAAAACAGTTCTAAGTTACAGCCTAAGCATGAATGCAGATAGAAAAATGCTACTCTATGTATTCAATTATTTTTCTGGTTAAGGCCCTATTCTAAAGATTTTGTCATTTGTGTTTGTGATTATTCTTTTTGTTAAACTCTCTATGCTGAGGTGGCTGCTGTTACCCAACAGGTGCGAATGGAGATCTTAGGACCGTCGAGGGGCTGAGGTGTTCCTTAAATGACACGTAAATGACCTGTAGTATCGCCAGTGCCCCACAGGGTGCCGATAAAGTAGTGTGAAAGATTTTTTTTCTGAATCTGCTCAGTTGTTTACAGCTACTCTGGTTATAGAGCAACTCCTCCTGGAGGGAGTTCAAATACAGCAAAGGCAATTTCAGCCTTTTAATCATCTGCCGAGGCAGTGAAGTATTGTTTTATCCAGTTCTCAGGTTGAGGATATTTGTCGAGGTGACACAGGAGGTCAGTGCCAGCAAGACGTAAGACAGCTGTTTTTCTGTCCCATATTCTACTTCAGATTTGGTTTGTTGTTCAGATAAATGAGCCTTAGACTAGACTTGCTATGGAGAATCTTCCTATAGATTTTATTTCCAATTTTCAGCACAAATACGCATCCTCTGAAATGCTGTCTGTTAAAGCAGCTTACAGTAAGGTAGTGTGTTGAGGGCTGTTCTGTTGTTTTAGTACACATCTACTAGTATACAACTAGTACTTAACACATCATGTAAAAATAAACAGTACTGTAAAGTTAATAATGAGTTGGTAAAACAGCTTTGCATTTTCAATTAGTTTTCTATAATTTCCCTGTAAATGGAAAACTTTTGTTTTGGTTTTTTGTGTTTTGGGGGCTTTTTGCAATAGTTGAGAGTGCTTCTCTGAAGAACTCCCAAGAGCACTGTCCTTAAGTAATTTGTTTCCTCTGTTGACAGAGTAGCTGACTATCTAGGATTCAATTTGTAAAATACAGCTGCTAGGTTTTTTTAGTTTTGACACTTTGACTTTTTATTCTCACAAGTACAATTTTTGTAGCTATGCAGACTATATTTTAAATACAAATATACCAAGAAAGCTGAAAAAATGAAAAATTTACAAAGCCACTAGTCTTTTGACTAAAATAGATGGGCAAAGAAATTGGCCTGCTGCTGTGCTGCACCTGTTCTGAATATTTTCCTTGAATCCTCACTAGTTACGTAACATTTGTAGCTCTGATACACTTGATCCTCGCTCCTGATTGTTATGTGACCACACAGACCTTATTTACATTGCCTCCAAAAGCTCGTGTTACTCTAAGGACTCCCAACATCTTGGGAGTTACAGCAAGCAGTAGCCTGCACTTGAAAAGGTATTTATGCATGTGACTAACTTGAAACACATGGATAATCATATTAAAATCAGTGGGAGCACTTACGCATTTTAAGGTAGGCACCTGCTTAAGTACCCTGGTAATTCAGAATCTCCTAAGAGCAGCAGAGGCTGAGTGAATTCCAGATCTAGAAAACTTGGAGAAATGCCAGAGGACTTGAGACAGCAGGAGCAGTGGCACCGGTTAGAACCATTAGCTGCCTAGGAATGGAATTCAGCTGTGCTTTGGAAAAGCTTGTATGTCTTTGGAGTCATTTAGTCTTATTGTTTGCTAATTTATGTGGTTTTTCACTGCAGAACTGAAGTGACCATGTGGCACAGCAGAGCACATATTTGAGCTTTCCAGCATGTACAAGTTGTGAAGTCCACATAGCAGAAATCCTATGTGTTTAATGTAGAATGAGAAGGCACTATGAGATTTTTGTGTAATGAAGGTGCATCCTATAGGCAAATGAGCAATGAATCTGCTACATAAGTCTAAGAAGTAGCAAAACCAACAATCAAAATATATTTACTGCAGGGTTCTGAAATTCTACTCTTTGACAGCTAGCTTAGCAGTAAATACCACTAGATGGAAAAAAAACAAGGTAAAATAACACAGTAAATTCTGTTGAGGGAGCGTGAAGACTCAGTGCACGATGCCAGAACCTTTCCTCACTTAGCAGAGGGAAGGGCACATCATATTTTTGTGTTAACAGGAACTGATAAACAGGCTGTCAGTATTTTCTGGTCAGTGTCTCTTTGTTTTCGATAAGGAAATTGCTGAACTAGACTTCCCAGGAATTTTTGTTGCTTACAACACCCTATGGCTCCAGGCATCAGCAAAACTGTGCAGAAACAGCTGAGAAAGAGCATCTAACATAAGTCTGAAAGTACCAAAATGTAGCAAATGATACTGCATATGCACACTGACTTTTGTATTGTGCTGACTGACATAATGACACAGCACTGGGCTGCTGGAATCAGATGGATTGTCTCTTCTGAGTTCTGCTGCAGACACTTGTGCCTGTTTGCATTGTTAACAACTCTTTAAAGTATTTTCAGCAGATCAACATTTGTACTGATCAGAGGTTTCCACGTTTGGTGATTGAGCTGTAGGGACTTCAGTTCTTTACTGACTTCTTAGTGTTATCAGTGAGAGTATAGTATACCAGAAAAATTAATTGTTAAGTACTTAGAGAAAAATATTGACAAATTAAACCATATTTTAAGGCTTTGCTGAGGAAGTTTAGCTTGTGTGAGCACATAGATTGCAGTGGAGTGATAAGGAAAATGGTATGTAATTTTCTCAACAGTATATCTACAGCAGCTTTAAAGTTTGTCCATGCTACGAAGACTGACAAATATGAAATAACATTGCATGTAATTACTTTGACAAAACTCTGAATGCGTGGTAGGCCCAGATGACAGGGACTCAGTCAGACACAGATGTTTACCTTGTAAAGAGATTTCTGTGAAGTAACAAAAACTGTTTCCTGTATCTGGATAGCAAAGTGATCAGTGGTGAACTCACAGGTGGATGTGCCTGGTTTCTATGAACCAGAGCACAGTGCTGTGCACTTGCACATGCGTAAGGTTGGCCAGGAATGACAAAACCATTACCAACAGAATTAGTTTGCCATACATATATTTGTCAGTCTTCATGACAAAAGCAGAACCTGAAATATGTCTCTTCTAAAAAAAATAAATGTTCAGTTGGATTGTATAGTGGAAAATGTGCTTAATTCTGCTACTAAGTGGCATAACGTCTCTGCATAAAAATGATCTTTTGTATCTCCTTGACCTACAATTTGCATAAGTTCCCTCAGTAAGGACTATGATTAATTAGTATTCTAGAGCCTCAGGAAGAAGTAAGGAAGTTGAAAAATCCATTGAATTCAGAACAAGAAAGAGTGGTATAGCACACAGCTTATTTTAATGTATCAAAGTAAATTAATCTATCCTCAAAAATTCTGCTCCCCCCCAAAAAAAACCAGAACAAAACAGAGCCAACAAACCAAAGAACTTTTTCATCCAGACTTAAAACCAGGGAGAAGAGATCTGAGAGATGAGTATTAGATTTTTCACACCATCAAGAATTTTACATTTCACAGGCTCAACATACACTTGTTTATAATGGAAGCAACAGTATTTCTGTGAATAACCAAGCACACAGCTATGTAAAGAGTTTGCCTGTTTAGCTAAAAATTTCATTCAGAAAACAATTTAGCTGGAACCACATGTCTGTACTTCAGCAAAGGCTTTCTCAGTAAGCAAATGAGTGCTGAGGATAAGATTGACTCAGTTCAGGGAAGAATGCTTAGTTTGAATGCTATAAATCTATTCATAGACTTACTCTTTTCTTCCTGTTTGAGTGTCTAAGAGGGATATTTCTTGTAGTGCTAATATAGGAGTAAACCAATTCAATTTATTTTGTGCAGTTACATATTTAAGGAAACCGTGTAATAATTATGTGCCCATGTAGCATTTTTTTTATCTTTTCAAAGCACTTTATAGCAATGTTGCAGTGCTATTGTGCTGTAGATTAGGGTTTTTCATAATTTACAGACACACAAACCTTGGTTATTAAGACTTATAAAGCTTGTCTAAAACTGATGGTAGTGTTGAAAGCAAATCTTTATTCTTTCTACTTTTAGCCATTATTGAGTATGATCTCTGGGACTATAGAAAAATAAAGCAGAATTAAATTAACCATTTCATAGATAGCTTTGTATGTCCAGTAGTGTTGAATCTGAAGGTGATATGCTGTCCCATGGGAGAACATTGAGTATTAAAATTTGTTGTTCTAGCAGTAATAGACAATTCTGTCTCACATTGTTATTTCTTTCATGGAGTTAGAATAGGAAACTGCTCACCTCCAGAGATTGTTTTATTCTGTGAACATGTTTATCTTTAAGGTTAGTAGACTTAAGGCTTGATAAACTAAAAAAAATAGCGGGTTATGGACCTAGAGGCCTTTCACTTGGAACAGGCTTTTGTTTTTGGTAAGATTATATTTTTTAAAATTCTATTTTCATTACAAAATTTTGGCTCTTTGACTTTGTTAGAATAGATAGAATTAAATAGCACCTCAATTTGTTTTCTTGTAATTTTATTGAAGGAAAGTTGAAGAGTACAGAAGCACTTACATATACTTTTTTCCTTGTCTGATGTGTTATAATAATACAGTGGTGTAATCCCAATTTTAGGTACTGCACAGACTACTTCAGGAGGACAGGTAGAATACAGAGCTCTGTCTGGAATTTCCTACATGGCATGGTATCATTTTGTTGGCCTCATCTGGACTAGTGAATTCATTCTTGCCTGTCAGCAAATGACAATTGCAGGGGCGGTGATTACTTGTTACTTCAACAGGTGAGTGAAGGATTAAGCCCATATGGTTCTGTGGATTTTCCACCATTTACTTTCAGTCTTTTTTTCATTCTCAAATAGACTGCAATTTATGTGATATCTTGGAATCCATTTTAATATAAAATAAGGTTGGTTGATGCTACATCTTGAATAATCTTTTACAATGTGCATGATATTGATTTGACTCACCCCTAGTGCTCACCCAAGATACTGTGCTAAAATGGAGAAAAAATTCTATTTTCTATTGATTTATACTGTTATTTAACTTGCAATATTGTACATTGACATTATATTTATTCCATGCATCAGGGTGGTACCATCCTGCCATTACGGGGAAGATTTAAATCTCACAAAAAATTGATTTTTTTTATAATGTAGAGAGTAGTATCCTGAAAACATTTTTCTCTTAAGAATTTTATGAGCTTTCTCACCTTCATTGCTCTGTCCCTCTGTGCCCAGTGATGACATCTGATCTATGTAAATCCCTGGCATTTTAAGGGATTTTAAGGGATTAATTTTCTTAATTTTTTATTGGAGGGGTATGGTGATAATCTCAATTTGCTGGAGAATTAGCCCTTGAAGAAGGTGACCAGAGGGTAAGCTGGGGAGCCTGGCAGGAGGAGGTACCGAGGGCCCTGGAGGACAGAATGGGTGCAGCCACCCAGGACCATTGGGCTCAGGCAGCTGAGAAGGGAAGCTTTGAGCTTCTCCAAAATCTAGGTAGCAACAATCTAGAGATTGTTGACAATCTCTAGAACATCTCTGGATGCTTCAGCTGCTGCTAAGCAAGGCCTCCCCTTGAGAGGTTTTCAAATGGTCTGTTCCCTCCACCCAGCAGTACAGGGCCTGCTTGCAGAAGCAATTAAGGATTTTCTACTCCAGTCAACACAGCCAGAACTAGAAGACCTGGTAACAGGCGAGGATGGTTAGCTGCAAAAACAGTCACACCACCTAGGGCACAGGTTATCTCGAGCTGTTCCAGCAGTTCTGAGCTTGTCTGCTCTGTGTTTTTCATGTATTCCCTGGGGCAGCGTCATAAAAGCATGTCACAAGAGTTTGTTTATGATACCTCACACAGAGGCTTTCTTCTTTGCTTATAAATGCTCTGAGGAAATGGCACAGCCTTTCCCTACGGAAATCTTCCACAGCACACACAGCAACGTGCTGCATGGCCAACTCCCAGTGGAGTTGCAGGTGAGGGCAGGAGAGCATTTCAACTGGATTAGCTTTAGAGGTGGCATATGTTTGACCTGTAATACCACCACTGAAAATGCGTTTTGCTGCTTTTTTTGTTTTTTTTTCCCCAGATGAAGCATGAATACATTAAAGATTTTGTTAATTTATTAAAATGAAACTTTTTTGCTTAGTTATTACTTTTTATGACTTGTAAGAAAGGCTCAGTCTTTTTAAAAGCTTTCATTGTTACTATGTCTGGTTCGCACGAGGTTTATTTTTATCTGGGAATGCTTTGGTGTAATATGTGTATTTAACTGCAAGTGAGATGAGGCTTTTCCCCTCTCTGGGATTAGAGGAAGGTGGTATGATAACATGACCCTTGTAACAGGCATCACAGCATCACAGTCCTGTCTTTGAGTTTATTCAGTAACTCTAATGCATGAGCCAATCTTGAAGTTGTTCAGTGTTACAAGCATCACCTGTTGTGTTTAGCTACCCTTTTTCCTATGCTTCCTACCATGAGTCAGAATTACAAAGAAAATCTTTGTTCTTTTCCTAATCTGTTTGGAAGTAAAGCAAGGAATGTTGTCAGACCATGTTCTTTGCTAGGAAAAGAAAGTATGGAAAAGCATCCAACTGTGTAGAGATTTATCTGAACTAGATTTTAAATTCTGAGGTTCCTACTCTTTACTTGGTCCTGTTACAAATATTAAATCCCTTCTTCATTTTTCAGAAATGAGTAGATTAATAACACAAGAGTAAACTTTGTCCTTTCTATATTTCTCTCCCTTGGTTAAAATTTAACTCGCATAAACTTAATCTTTTACATCATGAGATTTGGATGAGACTGCCATATGTAAGGTGGTATCCCACAGCATTCTCCTGAAAAAGCTGTCAGCCCACAGCTTGGACAAGAGCAATGCTGGGTTAAGAACTGGCTGGAGGGCTGGGCCCAGGGAGTGGTGCTGAATGGTGCTGATCCAGTTGGTGGCCGGTCACCAGTGGTGTCCCCCAGGGATCAGTGTTGGGCCCAGTTCTGTTTAATATCTTCATTGATGATTTAGATGAAGGGATTGAGTCCATCAGCAGCAAATTCGCAGACAACACTAAGCTGGGGGGGAGTGTGGATCAGCTGGAAGGCAGGAGGGCTCTGCAGAGGGACCTGGACAGACTGGAGAGTTGGGCTGATTCCAACGGGATGAGGTTCAACACGGCCAAGTGCCGGGTCCTGCACTTTGGCCACAACAACCCCATGGGGAGCTCCAGGCTGGGCACAGAGTGGCTGAGAGCAGCCAGGCAGAGAGGGACCTGGGAGTCTGGATTGACAGGAAGCTGAACAGGAGCCAGCAGTGTGCCCAGGTGGCCAAGAAGGCCAATGGCATCCTGGCCTGGATCAGGAACAGCGTGGCCAGCAGGTCCAGGGAAGGGATTCTGCCCCTGTACTCAGCCCTGGTGAGGCCACAGCTCGAGTCCTGTGTCCAGTTCTGGGCCCCTCAGTTCAGGAAGGAGATTGAGGTCCTGGAGCAGGTCCAAAGGAGGGCAACCAGGCTGGTGAAGGGATCCAGCACAAGTCCTGTGAGGAGAGGCTGAGGGAGCTGGGGGTGTTCAGCCTGGAGAAGAGGAGGCTCAGAGGAGACCTCATCGCTCTCTACAACTCCCTGAAAGGAGGCTGGAGCCAGGGGGGGGTTGGTCTCTTTTCCCAGGCAACTTTCAACAAGACAAGAGGGCATGGACTTAAGTTGTGCCAGGGTATGTTTAGGTTGGATATTAGAAAGAATTTCTTTATGGAGAGTGTGATCAGACATTGGAATGGGCTGCCCAGGGAAGTAGTGGATTCTCCATCCCTGGAGATATTTAAAAAGAGACTGGATGTGGCACTCAGTGCCATGGTCTGGTAACTGCAGCAGTAGTGGATCAAGGGTTGGACTTGATGATCTCTGAGGTCCCTTCCAACCCAGCCGATTCTATGATTCTATGATATGAGAGAAAAGGAAACAGTGGTACTATAATGGATATAACAATTTATCTATATTGCAGTGCCTTTGTTTCTCACAAATAAACCTTATGTCTTAAAAAACCCCAAACTACCTTATTCCACTGTTCCCCAAGATGTTCCTCTAGTTTTAAGACCAAAAATAATAAATGCATCTAAGTACTTTGCTGGAATTTCCTTTTTAAAATAATGTGGTATATTCACATTTAAATACAACTTACTGGCTGCAGTGTATTTAGTGGTTTGCAGTGATACCTTCAGGATTCTTTCAGAACTGTGGTAACTATCTCAAAGAAGTGCATTTGTTTTGAATTCTTGCTAAAGTGAGGATATAGTAAAAGTGTATTTCTAGAGCTTTTTAGCCCCCACCAGGTACTGTCTTGTCACTGCCTTTTTATTTTTTTAATGTGCAAATTTTATTAATTTTGAAGATAATGGAGGTTTTGAAGGAATCACTTATGAAAACAGGACATCTTATTTGTCATATAAGGTCTGATCTTTAGTTACCTACTTAGTCAAAATGCTGCTGGTTCTGTTGCCTGTTTTTTCCAGGGTTGGGCTGTTGCCTAAGAGTTGGTTTATAGAAGGGCTATTAATGACTATTGACCAGTGGGTTGTTTTGATCCTCTGAAACATTTTTTAAGGTATTTATAATGTTAATCTAATAGATGATTGATTTTTATACCATTTGAAGAAGGATGGGGGAGTGGCTTTAAGTTAATTTCCTGGATTTCGTACAAATTCTTCAGAGATGTGTCATACTACTGTCTGTAAATGATTGACATTAATGTGACCTTTATAAAGGATCCAAGAAAATAAACTTGTATTTGGGATTCTTAAGCCAGTTTTTTTTTCTTTGTTTTTAAAGTTTGGGAAACACATTATTGCTCAAAATAATACAGGTTACTGTGCAGTCGAGTTACAAGGTTCTTGTGCCAAATCACAATTCTAAATTTATAGTATGATATTTCTATTTTGTGTACTCAATTTTAAAAAAAAGTATTATTTATCTGAATAAAACTGAAAACAAAATTCAGCCAAACTGCAACATGGTAGATCTGAATCTTACACGTGAGGGTGTGCGATATTTTTTTGAGTTTTAATTTTTTCACTAAAGCAGAAACAGCAAGTCTGTTTCTTCAGACTAAAATCTTTCAGAAAAAAACAGCGAAATTGCAGAGATTGCAGAGAATAAGAGAAGTGACAGAAGCTGCAGAGAAGTACTCAAGGAAGTATTCTTAGATTTTGGTCACTTGTGGTATTTTCCATTGCCAGTTCTTTCTAGATATTTTCCATTACTGAATACATCAAAACAGCCATTGCTTAAGAATTAAACTAATCCAGTAAAAATTATAAACTTGGCTGCTTTCCCTTGGGCTAAGGTGAACATTCAGATGAAGTCAGTAGGAAAACTGGACTTGAACAAGTGGGAAAGGAGATATCAGCTTAATTCTTTAAACTTCCAAATAATGGAAAGTAACAATGGATATCTTCTTAAATAAGTTTCTAAAACATTCTAAATTGTTTTTCTTTCTAGAAATAAAAATTGCCTACCACCTCACCCAGTCCTGTCTTCGATATCAGTTCTTTTTTGCTATCATCTAGGAACAGCTGTAAAAGGCTCATTTCTAATCACAATACTCAGAATACCAAGGATTGTTCTCTGTTGCCTTTATAATATCCTAAAACAAAAGGTAGGTATATAATTATGTACCACTATTAAAATATTAGCTTAAAAGTGAGATTCATGAACAAAAATTGAAGAATATATGCCTTCTTTAAAAATGGATTATATGATGTGTATCTTTATATTTTATCCCATTTTATTAAGAAAACTTTTTTTAATGTGTTTCCTTTCTTTTCTCTGAACTCTGGTATTTTTAAAAGCAGAAAATGCCATCATTAAACCCCCCCTTTTTTAACATTTCTATGTAAAGGTTTCTATGAAGGATAATGGAAAAAATTGGTAGGATGTTTTATTTAAAATTTTTGCATCATAGATTTTGAAAAAGCAAAGGTAGGTAAGAACATTATTATTGCATATACAATATGCAGGCTACAGCCTCTTTGAGAACTGATGCTGCATTCTTGTAGACCTTATCCAGACTTCTCCACTCTTGCAAAAAATGCAGCACTTTTCTGTGAACAAGAGGGAAAGTCAGGGGTCTGCGAGCTTGCAGGTAAATTCACAGATGTTTTCTACACAACAGTCTTTAAGCAAAATCTTGGAGCAGATCGCAGCTGAGTCTCTTTTATATTTTTGATAAACAGTGCTCACTGAGATTAATACAGTTTTAATAAAATGATCTCTTCAGCAATGCGGTAAAGTATTTCTTTATTGTCAGGAGTTTGTATGTACAATCACCATTTTAAAGGAATTATTAATGGACTATTTTCAAGAACTTCTTTGGAAACTTCTTTGTGGTTTCTGGACAAACCATGCTAGTTGTGGGAAACAGAGGTTTTCATGTAGTGACTGGTAGATCTCTGCTTTCCAAAACAAAACAAAAACATTCAACTTCTGAAAAAAAAAGGTGTAAAAGACTCAAGTTTTACCGTACTGAATTTCCTTTTGCTGGTAAAAAGAGCCAGTTGAATTTGGAAGGCTACAATGGCTACCACGATATCTTCTTGTCCTGCTTGGTAAAATCTTTATGATGAACAGTTCCTAGGTCAAGATGAGCTAGGTGTGTGGGGAGGTGGAAAAAACAATGAGCTTTTCTTCTTTTATGAAAATAATACAAATAAATGGTCTATGAATGCTCTGTTATAACACATACTTTTTCCTCCTTACCTGAATAATGAATATATGCTCCAAGCCAATACACACATATGTGCATAGAAGTCCTGCTGCCCGTTCTTTTCTTTTTGTTCATTAGAGTAGCAGTCATTTCAGAAATTTAAAGTTTTTTTTTTAAGAAACAAAAAAGTTAAAAATCTGTCGGTGTACTCCCTGAGCACTGCAAAGTACTGTAGGTGTTACTGACCTGCCTGCCTGTTTTGTTCTCCAAGCAGCTGTTAGCTTACAAAGCTCACTTATTTTCTTCTCTCAGAGTAGAATCTTCCATCCACAAGAGTGAAAAAAAAAATTCTCAGACTATCGGTCATTAATATTGAAGGGTCTGTATTCAAAACACTTCCTATAATCCTAAAGGAAATATCTGCTACCTAAGTGAATGCTTTATTAGAAGAGTCAGTCACCTGCAAAACAAGTTTTTCTAAAAATGTATTTTTGTTTAAGTCTACTTTTGTGTCCAGTAACCAGACATTTCATTTTATTACAGGAAGGTGCATGTGCAAAGTGCCTGTTCAAATGCTGTTTCTGTGGATTTTGGTGCCATGAAAGTGTTTTGAGATACTTTCACCAGGTATACTCCATGATTTCTTTGTCACTCAACCATCTGCCTACATAGATGGGAAACTCTGTATGCTTCATTAAGCACAACTAAAGCAACACCCAGTCCATGCAAGGCAAAGTTTGCTGATTGACATAAAACTCTCAGAGGGACACTTGCTATTCCTGAAAGTAAGAAGACTTAAGATTTTGTTGAGTTATGTCAGAGAGACTACTAAATACAGAGGGTCCATGCAGAATGAAGCGATGAAGATGGAAGAAACCCACCCAGAGATGTGTCATACAGTGTTTTCCACTTGAAAGTCCCTAAAGACAGGATAAAGAAATCCTGGACAATTTCCATTATGAATATGTCTGGGAATATGATTGATGATGAAAAAGCCAGATGATATAATATTTTTCTTTGAAATAGATATCTCTTTTTGGTTAGTGGTTTTGTTTCAAAACTTGTCTTGTTGGAAATGAATGATTTTCTGATACAGGAGATTTTCAGATACTGAACTCCTAATTTTTCCATTCTGATCTTTTTCTCCAAATGTTTTTCAGCTTTATAATACATTATTGCAAATAGTTATTTTTTCTCCTTGTCAGTCCCCCTTTGTTACCTCTGGTGACTGTGGTGTTTTTAATTTGAAAAGGCATTGGACGTTCATGCCGACTCCCAACTCTCCAATTGTTTCCTTCTTTGTTTTCATTGTTGAGTGCAGTAGTGAAGTAAACAAGACAATTCTCATTAAAGGATTGGCTTCACCTCAAAAGCAGGTGCATAAATTGAGTGTCATCTTGGACAATTACGAAGAGAAGGGTTTTTTAGTTTAGCCTAGATTGAATACTTCTGTAGTGAAATCTCTGGTTCTATGCAGTGAATTTTCCATAGTTGTTTTTTAGGTAGATCTTATAGTCATCTACTTGGTGGAGAATCTCAGTTTGTTTTGACTCCAGACTTTCCATTTTTAATCACGTTTTCCCCTTGGCTTCCTGCCTTTCAAAGAGATATCCAGCATCCTAGTGTTTGCCTACTCCAACTGTTGTATGCTGTGCGTTTGTTAGAAGAAGGATTAATTACTGTAATGTTCTTCCTTTTGTTTCACAAGGCTGCGTTGTAGCTCTTGTTCCCTTAAAAGATTTCCTGTTTCCTAATCTATTGTAGGCAAATTTCTGGTTTTATATGAGTTGTGGTTTTCAACCTAATAATCTTAATACTGTGTTTGCTGTTAGATAATTGCTTGTTTAAACATCTTTTTAGCAAATATGATGGTATTCCATGTGCTCCAAATCCAGGGCAACTTGGTTAGGTTTAAAGGAGAAGAAAAGCAAGAACATGCTCTAAGATTGTAATAGAAATTTTATCTCAATGAAGGTGTAGCATTGGTCTTAGATCATTGCATTTCATAGAATGCAGAATTCAGATACATAGTCAATGTATCTGAATAGTTTTTTGGGTTTTTTTCCTATAGAGAATGGATTCAATCCTGTTTCTTAAAAAATATATTTTGACTAAGATTGAAAATCTTCAATTTTTTAAAATCTGCTGTCAAATAAAAATTAAATTATAAAAGGAAAACAAGACAAGTCTTCAGCTTTAAACAGTTTATTATGTGGCTTGATTAACAGAAGTACTTAACTCTGAAGAGCTTTTCCTGAGATCAGTGAAATCCTTGAAATATCCCATGGGTGTTGATTGTGGATGTGAAAGTAGGGTTATTTAGTTAAGATTCTGATTATTGAGTGATTTGATATTACTGAAATGTGGAAGAGCTGTTAAATTTGCTTTAACATTGTATTCTGTATTTTTGCCTTCTATTCTAATATTACTTTCACTATAGTAATAAGCATACATGTTAAGATGTAATTACCTGTAAGATGAAAAACAGATGCTGGAGAAAATAATTCTGGTGGTAGAATGTAAGCTTCTTTCTTCCCATGCAGTATCAGCCAGGTTCTCTGTTGTACTATCAAAGAATAATTTTCAGGCTGAGGTGCCATCTTTCAGATGGGATTTAACACTGACTTTGATAGTTGCATCCGTCCCTGAATGACTTGTTCTTTGTACACTCAGCTAAGTTCTGCTCATCATTCTTGGAATTTAACTGAAATGGGGCCAAAAAGGTACTCTGTCATCTGCCCATTGTGACAGTGCTTTGCTAAACACTGGCAGCCCAGTGGCAGTTCTTGGAAGAGGTGTGAAATAAACCCAGCATCCTGTGCAGACTGCAGTGTGGATAATTACATTCTGCCTTCCCCAGTTTCTCTTGGATTTGCAGCTGGATCCTGTGCTAAAGTATGGTGTAGTGTTGCTATGTGCTGTTAAACAGTTCACTCCTTAAGCTGTTCCATTTCAGTCATGGACAAAGTGATTCATGTGTGTGTATAATCCATTAGTAACAATTGTAAAGCAGTCTGGGTTCTATCTGGATGAAAAGTGCTTTGTGAATATAAAGTCATCCTTACTTGACAATTCTGTTTGCCAAAACTGTTCAGAATTACCACAGATTTTTCATCTTCTGACTCTGATGGTTTCAGTATGTTCCAGATAAACATATCCAATCATTTCAAGTAAATCTGGGAGACTGAAACTTCTGTTCCGTAAAAAGCATACGCTGGGTTTTTTTATAATGTGGTTTAGGAGCTAGAAGGTCTGGCTATCTCCTGCTCTCTTAGATTGTAGTCTTATCTTGTGATACATCAAAGCACTCACTTTTTTTTTACAGTCTTATTGCAGTGACTTGCTTTTAAATAATATATCTGTTTCAGGATAGTTTTGCTTTTCTGTGTCTGCTTTGGGTTCACCAATTGGCAAATAATAGCTCCAAATAATAGCACATGGATTTCCAAAGGAGTTGCTGAGGTGTATGTGTTTTCTCTATTCTTGTCAGCACAGTTACATGCAGTGTAGCCTCCTGGGCCCTGTGGTGGGGGCCTCCCATTACTGGAGTCAGCAGTGTGTTAGCCTGCATTTGCTGTTACTGAAATCCTTCACTGATACAGAAGTCAGCAACTGTCTAACGTAAAAAAACAGAAGCAAATCTGTCTAATGGCTGCATATCCATGGCAGTTGGTTGTCACTTAAACTTTGGATGGAAGCCTATCGGGAGGTTGAGGTTAAATGCCTTGTTGAGAAGTGACCTAGATAAAATCAAAATTGATGTATGCTAATATAAATACACTTCTTCTCTGCACCTGCTAAACACATTGTGCTTCACCCCATCAACTACTTTTTCCTTCCCAAACCAATAATGCATTTTAATGTTGCTGGCAAAATTGCTTGTAGATATTAAAATAAGTTTTCAATCATCTTGAAAATACACTTACCTAAAGTGTTCATCTTCAGTGGAATTATATTTAAAATATGTATTTGTTTTCTCTCTAGAGGCTTTATGTATGTGATAATGGGAAATAAAAATTCCTTAGGTCTTTACTTGCTCTGTAGGATGAATCATGTCAGGGATAGAGATGGGCTGACTAATCCTTCTGATACCTCTTCTGATTCAGGAGGCCATTGAAGAGTTTCTTACAGATTATAGTTAGCCTAAGAATAAAAAAAAAAACATCTGTATTAGCTGTGTGCTTATTGGTTGGAAGTAGGGGAGAATATTTCTCCCTGTGTCAACCACAGGACAATGGTGTTTAGATAACAAGGCTGCAGAAAAGGCAGATTCAGTCCTCAAAGGTATATTAAATATGTGCACCAGAAAGTTGGGAATAAATGCCTTTGTACAAGTAGCTGCTGAGGTGATCAAGCTTATCTCATGGCAGGGACTGGAATATCCTGTTATGTCTACTTTGACAAATGAAGGGCTAGCCATCTATGAGTATATCAAGAAAAGTAGCAGGGAGGGATACAAGCCAAGAGAAGCTCAGTAGAAGAATGAGTAGATGTCAACTGTTCATGAGTAAGTGTTGTCTGGAAGTCGGAGGAAGGTTTCTAAGGACTATAGGGACAAAACTCTCTGGAATAGCTCCAAATGTAAGGACTGGGAGAGGGAGAAACCCCTAGTAGTTTTAAGAGGGAGCTTTTCACTTAAGGGAAGAAAGTATTGTGTGCTAATCTGAAATAGCTGAGGACTGGAATGGCTGAAAGGCCCTTCCAATCTTACCTCATCTCTGCAGTGAGGCCTCACAGGCTCACATTGCTCTTACTTCCCACCCCTGTCTGAGAGACATGATACAGCTTTCTTGCTGGGTCACTAACTGCTGTACAGTAGCCACAGAAATGTCATTGTGTCATTGCCTCTTGTTACTACTGGATTTTTTTTTCTGAGGGGACTCCACTGGCAGCTTTGACACTTGCAAGCTAGGACCACTGAAAGTCCAGCCTGAGCTACACAGCATTGCACTGAGTGTAGCTACACAGGGCAGCCCCCAAGAGAGTTGAAAATAGATCATATCAGGCTGAAAACACCAGCAGAGCAGAAAAAGCTGAAGCGAGATGTGAGAGTAGCATGTCTGCTTCTTCCTTTTTAAGAAGGGTCTGTTGCTATGGCAGTCACCTCTTCCCCAAGCTCATTTTATTAAAGCAAGTCCTAGAATGGAGGAGTGAATTCAGCTGTTACACAAAGCAGCAATTATTCTCAACAACTGGGGAACTTCAGGGCTGGATCTGAGCCACAGTGCCTTTCTCATGAAACTAGCAGGTCAATTTTTCCAAGACCCTTGACATTCTGTGTTGTGAGGCCCAGAAGGATGTTTTCCTTAAATAGTTGTGGTTTTTGCATAGTGTGGTATTTGGAAATATGTAGACACTCGCATTCATTATTTATTCATCCTGATACTGAGAACTAGTAGACACATACTAGTGTCTAGTTCCCAGACTCCAAGCAAAAGGAGGCTTGTGTTCTTCACTAAGGTGGTGATACAGCACCAGCTTGCTGGTGCAAAGATTGCTGATCCACTACCTCCTACACTCAGTGGTAGGTTATCAATGCTGTTATTACATGTTTGTCACCATAGAAGAGATTACCATTGTAAAACAACAGTTCATTTAGTAAAGACAAAAATATTGGGATAAAAGCTATATTGGGACAGACTTGAGTCTCCACCTACCTCCATCTCCAAGAGTGGCTGTGAGCAGACACTAAGGTAGTGTCATTTCCCTGTCCCTGTGCTGTTTCTGAATCTGTTTTCAGCTTAGGGACTTCTTGAACTTCTTGAGTGTTTAGTAACTCTCAGTGGATTGCTTTTCCCTGAATTTTCCCAGTCTTTCTCATGTGAACTTTTAGCAGCTAAAGCATCCTTTGCCCAGCAGTTCACAGCTTACAGACTTACAGTGAGAAGAAATACCATCTGTTTTTAAATTTGGTTCCTAGTACATTGTATGGTCCCTCCCAATCTAGTCTTTATTCCAAAGGAAATAGCAAGCCATCTAATGCTACCAACCCTCTCTGCATTTCTCATGATTTTGTAGCCCTCTTACTACAACCACCTTCAGTCATCTCTTTTCCAGACAGAAGATTCTGGTGTACTCATTTTTTCCCCAGACATTGCTGCTGCACTTCTCAAACATTTTCAAGTCCACTAAAGGTTTTGTGCATTTGAAAAGAAAACACACTCTGTAGAAAAACACATTTTAATAACCTGTTTCTAAATGACAGGCACATGATCTGGTCCTGGTCTACCATCTTAGCCTTTGCAACTATCTTTTAATTCAAAGGGACTTGGTTGCTGCACATACCCTGCAACTGGAAAATTAATGGATATCGAAACTCCTTAGTCCAAAGTCCAAAATGATTTGCAAATATTGGAATTAGTTTGCATGTGTTAGTAGTTCTTTGGATGATAAGGATGAGAATTAATTTGAGCTCATTTCTTTGCAACTCTGAATTTAATGGAAACATATATTTGCTTAAATTTTAGGTGCATTTTTTAGTGAGAACATGTAGATTTCTGTGTGGCTGGATGGGATCAGAGCGTGGGGCCTATTTGGGAAACTTGAGAATTGTGAGGAAAGTATATGGAGCCACAGTCTAGGCTGAACAAGAAACTGTTTGAAAGTATTTTTTTTTCTCTCAGAAATATATTTTTTTCTGAAAGGTACAGATCACTTGGATAAGTCTTTAGCTTGTACTAGTAATGTTCCTGCTTCACCTGTGACAAATTTTGTAGCCTTCAGCAGCTTGCTCATTTCTGTGTCTCTCTTATTCTTTTTATAATGTTGGATTATTGCCTGGCTGCCTTTGCTGCTTGGATATTATGACCAATTGATACAAAATTAATTGAAGTTGTAATTATTATAAATACCATTTTTTTATGAGCAGGCTTGTAATGTGCATATCCCTATGCAGGTAGTATTCAGTCTCCAACAGTATTTTCAGTCTTTCCGAGATAACTTTCCTAGTTAATTAATATCAGAAATTCTTTTCATTGCATATTCTTCAGATATCAAAGTGGCTAATTTAAAAGTGCAAACAAATTATTTATTTATTTTAAGCTTGGAAACAATGTTTGTTCAAGTGTACATGTATTTTCAACTTTTGTTTTATTTTAAAATTTTTTTATGCTCTTTATAATGAATATAGAATCTATGTTTAATTTGTTGGCAAAATTTATACTGACATCACCAGATCAGGATCTGCTCTGTGAATTTAGTTCTTAAGGGACAGAAACAAACTTAGAAAACTCTTTTCCACTTTGTGTTCTGATTTCCTGTCTGTTAGTGGGAATGATGGAACAGATTTACTCACAGCATTTCATAACAATAGGTCTATCCTTGGTTGAAATAGGCAGTGTTGGTACAGATCGAAGACAGAGAGGAGAGCCTGACTTGAGGCCATATACCCCATGCATTATCCTGGGGAGGCAATGGCCTATCAAGGCTGGTGCTGGCTTTACCACATTGCCAGTCCTCTGGCTGCTGGACATGGGGCTGGTGCTACTGTGGGCAGGCTTTGCAGACTGTTGTGTCCCTCATGAGGGCTACCAGCAGGCTGCTTGCAAACCTGTTGGGTGAGTGAGACATGTGGGTCAAGGATGCTTCTTTGTCAGAGGTATAGGCAACCAGGAAGGTGAAGGTATTATAGTCAATGTCTGATCGAGCCAAAGGATGCAAAGACTTCTCTGCCAGTCCTGTTACAGCACTCTCCAGGTAGAGGAACAGCATCAGGATAAATGAAAGTTAGCACTGAAAGCATTTTTTCCTATTTAGGAATTATGTGAGCTTGCTTGTTTAAACAGATTTTTAGGCAGACCCTCTATTTATTTCTACAGAGTTCAGTGGAGTCTTCAATTTTTCTTATAGTAGGTAGTAAATCCAAAGGCTTTATTTATACTTTCTCCATCTATGGAGGTATTTGCTAATATTTAAGTAGGTAACAGGATGTTACCATTTACTTCTACTCCTTTTTTGCTTACTTACTATCAGAGAAAGAATAAATCCTTTGTCATATGTAAAATAAATAAGAAAGAAACAGGCTCTTTGCATTTAATTTCTTTTTCTTTGTAATATTTTTAAGATAATGTCATTATATTTGTCTGCACTACAGTATATTACAGAAATTGCTATGATGTACCTGGACTCTGAAGAAATGTATTTTCTCTGCCTTCAGATTTCTGAAGCTATTTTATATTTTGATTTGTGAGAAAAAACCCAGATACTTGAACAGGAGCTGAGAGAACTCACTTCCAGGTGACACAGAAAGTAATCTAAGCAGCAAGTACATGTTGTGATGTGTAATTCCCTCAGAACAATAATCCCTTGCATACTGTGCTTCTTACTGAATGTACCAGATGGAAATAAAGTTTTGTGGCATAATCCACTTTCTAATATTTTGAGTAAAGGGAAATTACTCATACGACTTCCTTGCAAAGTTCAGCATACATTTCAGGTATCCTGAATGCTGTTTTTTGTAGCTGATATTTTGGACACAGTTTAAAATACCTCATCAGAGTTACATAAATGGAATGTGCATGTCAAGTTGTGCTAAAATAATTCTGTCCATAAAGATAAATAAATAAAGATTAAATATTCTCTTCTCCATCTGTCTTGGCAAGTTTCCACAAAGAGAAATCTTGCAATATTCTCAGTATCTCACAAAACTGAGTGCCTGTGCCTGTTGAAACTCAGGGAATGGGTGAGGGTTTGTGACATAACATTCACTGATCTAGTCAAGATCATTTAGCTATTCTTTTCAAGTCATCTTTACAATTGGTTTCGTTTTTCCTGAAAAGGTTTCTTTTATGGCTTATTTTATAAGCTTGAATTTTAGTAAAATATGAATAGTTTGAAAGGGCTATACTTCTCAATTGCTTGATAACTACACACCTTGATTGTTCCACTTACATAGTTTGCCAGCAATCTTGGAAATAGATTCATAGAAAATATGCAAGTAAGTTTGGATAGTGTGACTCCAGGTGGGTGTTTTGTGGTAATCATGTCATATTTATTAACAAAAATCAGGATAGAGAACTTCAGTGTTTTAACATAAATTGTACAAGGGTGGATTAAGAAATTTATTTAGTCAATATTCTAGCACTTGCTAATGGTGAAAATTATGTAGAAAAACTACTTGAAGTTAGAAGCTGCTATAGTCACTTAAAATAAATTTGCCATATTATGCAAAACAACTATTTGTATTTATTATAAAGTCAGTATTTGTAAACAGTATCTCAGTTTAAGTCTGAAGTATAATCCAGATTATAAGAGTCTTTCCTCCCTCATTGCTGTATTATCTTTTCTCATGTTAGCATGTATACACAACTACGGTCATTAATGGGACAGATTTTTGTACATCAGCAAAAGATGCTACCCTTATTTTGGAAAAGAATTCTGCTCAACTTGCATCCATCAGCTGTTTTGGAGACTTTATTCTATTTCTAGGAAAGGTAAGAGAAATGTACTTTTCTGTAAGAATTAATTGAAAAATTAAGGTTTGATTCTATTTTCTTACACCTAAAGTAAAAAAAGTTTCTCTTAGTTAGACTCAGTGTTGTTAATGCTCTAAAATGAGTTTGGGAGAGAAGATGATGTATGAGGAATGTAATCCTTTTCACAGTCTGTACTGAGTTATTTAGTTGATTTATGGTGGCATCCTTGGCGCCACTCTTACAGTTCCCATTGTAACAAGTCTTTGGTAAATATATAGTACAAGATTGTCTCTGCCCTACAGATTTTAAACACTTGAACACTTGTATTCAGAACTGAACACAAAATGCGCCAGAAATTGCATAGTTATCTACCAGATGAGATGTGCCATTGAAATATTTGCTGTAATATACTTAGGGTTTTGCATTTTTTAAGAAATACTGCTACATGATTACTAAAGCTGCATTTCTCACACTGCCCTTTACAGGTGTTTGTTGTATGTTTTACTGTGTTTGGAGGACTGGTGGCATTTAACTACCATCGGGAGTTGCAAACTTGGGTAGTTCCTCTGTTGCTGGTTGGATTTTTTGCCTACCTGATATCCCACAACTTTCTGTCCGTGTTTGAAGTGACAGTGGATGCCATGTTCCTTTGCTTTGCTATCGATATGGAAACAAATGATGGATCTGCAGAGAAGCCATACTTTGTGGATCAGGAACTGCTGGTAAACCTCAGTGATAATAGCAAAGATATTTGAGCCAGTCTCAGCTTTTGGGGACTTTTTCTTTCCCCAAGACCTAGTAATTTGAACCCACAATCCATGCTATTTCCTTTCCAACACCTTAGAGCGGGATGGGCTCAGGGATACAAATCATATGTGAAATTATAAACTGAAGTAAATGGCTCCCTCTGGCTCCTGTGTGCTAGCTATGATCTGCTGCCTTCTTTTAGATCACACTATGTAAGCAATGGCTGTTCCATATAGAAATGAAATTTAAAAATAAAAATATAAATACATGAGCTAGCTGTAGAAACCGATCCATGGAGTGCTTTAAAATTTGATGTTCATAGTTATTATGACTTACTATAGAGTGACAAGTGAAAGAAAATGACAAGGAGCTTCTTGATGAAAGCAGCAGGCCAGGTGTCCATCCACATCCTATGTATGCTGCAGTTCTGAACAAACTTCATGCAAACTGTTGCTGTTCTGCTTCATATGTATACAGAGTCTTGTGCCAAAATACTGTCTTCTATCTCTTGATTAAATTCCTTTGCCTCTGAACTGATTGTTCTGTCTTTACCCTCATAATTATTTTATTACAAGCATTTCAATGGAGAATTATACTGATGGAGAGTTGCATCTAATGGTTCTATTTGAAGATGAAGATGTTTTTTCCTTTCATGCTATTTTTGCCAGTTCTGTCTTTTCCTTCATAAACCATGCTACAAATAAAATCTTCATGATTCATGAAAAACAAACTCAGCTGCCAGAATAGCTCATATGATATGAATCTTCTGGATGGATTTCTTCCAGACAGTGGCAGAAGAACTGCCTTGTTTTTTGTTGCTTGGTTTTTGTTGGTTTGGTGTTTGTTTGTTTTTTTTTAAATACTGCCATTAGAATGCCTGTTATGTTCATATGATTTTGCTTAAAAGAAAAACAACAAAAAGCAGCCTAAAGATAGGCTTAATCCTTTGTACTAAAGAAAGGAGATAGATATTCTTGGCCTTGATTCAGAACAGTACTTAAGCACATGTCCTGAATTCAAATATGTTACTGAATGGAAAACTCTGAAGCCTTGACCTCTGTTCTTCTTCCTCTGTTTTGCCAAACACAAAGATACTTCTTAAGCCAATTCTCCATCATGAAAGAAACAGAGGCTTTCCTTTATCCCCTTCCAAACTTTGTGGCAGTTTCTCTTTAATTCTGGTATTAATATTTATAATATAATTCCTTATAATTAGCCTTCCCCAGGGCCTTGGGTGAAGAGAGGACTTCTCACAGCAGTAAGGATTCTTCCAAGCAGAGCAGGCAGCATAACCTTGTATGGAAGGACTGGGGACAGCACATCCAAACTCCTCCTCATTGCATGATCAAGAAAGACTAAGCTTACTCACTTGGCCAAGAACATGGAGTTTCCCAACATATAAAGGCATTTGACTTGGGCCATCAGTGTTACAGTCAGGTTATAAACATCTGGGGGTGGAAGGGAGGCTCTGTGGCACTTGGGACAATATGCAGCAGTGGGTGGAGAGCCAGGTGAGGGATTTCAGACAGCCAGTCCTCATTCCTGAAGTACCACTCAGTGTCGTCCAGCTAGGAATCAGCTACAATTTCTTAGGCCTGGGCTAATTATCTTCTTTTATCAGATATTTTAATTCACATAATGGTTTGCATTCCCAAATGATCTCACCCTGGTTTTTGCTTGTAGACCTTTGTGAGTCAGAGTAACAAGTTAGCAGAAGGGCGAAAACACAGAAACATAAGATCTTTCCAGGACAATGAAGATGGGACAGAGCTCCAACCTATGGTGAGACAGGAGTGTGGGATACGTGTTTATCTGAGCGCTAATGTGTTTGCCTTCATATTACAAGAAGAATGCTTGTGGGCTGTCATGTATCTCCTGATTTCTCACCGCAACCAACATGCTGTACACAGTATCCTGTTCCTTCTATTGCTCTCTCCTCAGGAAACTCTCTGCTGCTACAAAATTGACATACCAAGTATTTGTTCTCGTCCTCCTTCCCATTTCCCACTGTGCCCATCAGAGGAAGTAAGATTGGACAATGGCAGGACATAAAGCCTATTCAGATAGTTCTACACATGTCTGCTGTAGCAAAGTCAGAAGAGTGGTTCACTGCTTGATTTCATGCTGGAGCTGCAGCATTTCCAGAGCTGTAGAATGAGAGCTTAGAGGCCTTCCTGCTCTGCCCCCACCCTCTTTCTCTCTCTCTCTTTCTCTTTTTGTCTTGTCTTTCTTTTCTGTCTTTCACTATCAGTGTATGTATTTATTACTGTTTTAAAAGGGTAAAAAGGGAGGTGCCCAAAGGGAGTGTTCCCCCACACCCAGGCTTGGGAAAGTCCTGAGAATAAATGCTGGCAGCTGAAAAAACATTGCAAATTGCTCAACCTGAGAAGCAGCCCCAGCAAGTTCCAAATCTGGACCGATTTTTCCCCAGCATCAGCAGGGCCAAGCCAGGGCTGCTGGAAAAAGTTCTGCAGCAACAGCTACTCTGGCACCTACTCCTGCTGGACACTATTAGTGTCTTTTGCCCTCCTATCTACTTCCTACATGAGTGTAACAGATATTGCTGATTCTTCTTGATCTGCTTTCCAGAGGTATTGGACTCTTGCAGACTTTCATGTGATCTTGTGAGCTTTCTGCTCTATGCAGCTGGGCTACAGAAAATTGCTTCAGTTTATTGCTGCAGTGAGGGACTTCTGCTTGACTTTTTCTTTATTTGGGTCTGTTATTGAATTATTCTTTTTTTTTTTTCTTTGCTGAGCACAGATAGTAGGGGCAGGGTGGTGATAGGGTGTGTTATTCCCTGTAAGAGGATTGTGGATTTGAGACACAAAAGAATCTTAATTATTTTCCCAGTTTACTCATGACATTAAAATGCAGTAACAGGACTAATGTTACACATTGTTTGACTTTTTTCTCTTTGTAGACTTGAGCCTGAAATGCACCAGAAGTATGAAGGCAGATGCACAACAGCAAAAAGTCAGAAAAAAATCAAAGGTTGCCAATACCCAAGGACAAAGTATTAGTTCCCTGAATCTCTGTTTTACCTCTGCACTGGTAAAATTGCACTCAGTCTGTTTGTATGAATAATGTATTTTGTGTCAGTACATCTGATTTTTATTAACAACTTGTTATGATGGTCTGCATTCTTAATAAACAAACTCCTTGTAAATTCCAGTGTTGTCAGACTAAAAATACAAAGTTGATGAGGTCATCAAGCTGTTCTTTTTAGCTTTTTGCTATGTCATCTATAAAGGTTGGGGTTTTTTTCTTGCTTCTCTGGGAACACTTATCAGTAAACTTGAAAACATTCGTAGAGGCAGTCTGAGATGACTGTTTCTTGATCTGTTCTGTATGTCTGAACAGCCAGTGCTAATGAAAGAACTGGACTGAGCTCATTCATGGAAATTACCATTGACAGAAATTCTCTGTAGTCAAGATAAGTAATAGTTACAGGGTAGATGTCTTTCTTCTAATGATACTCTTTTGTGAATGTTTTAGATAAGTTAGTATCATAAAATACCCACTGTCTCCTCTCCAAAGGGCAGGTAAGCAACAGTCCTTTCTCCTCCTTTCTCCTCCTCTCTCCTCAGCAGTTTTCTCCTTTCTCTTCCTCTCTCTTCCTCTCTTCTCTCTCCTTTTTTCAATAAACATTCTCTTTGCAGTTGAAAAGATAAAGGAAAGAGAGATACGCTGTGTAGACAATTTAAAAAAAAAATACCTTGGTCACAGGCTGTCAGCATTTTCTTGTGAGCCATTCTGAGCTTTCAGTTTGTACCTGGACCCTGGTTATAATAGACTTTTTGGGCTCTACCTTGTTCTGAGTATGAAGTAGTTTTAAATTTTACGCAGTGGCGCATACATATTTACTCTTTGTTCAAGAGCTTCTGTAACCTTTTTATTTGATCAGGAAAGTGGACTTAAACCTGGGGTTTCAGTCAAGTACACATCTGTATAGGGAGTGAGAGATTACTATGGGTGACTCAAAAGCTGCCTGAGTAATCAGTTGATACACCTTTGATTAGTCACAGCTTGGAAGTGACAGAGAAGCTCACGGATGGCCTGAATGATAAATATTTCAGCTTATTATTGTATCTGGTCTCCTGGTGTTGAAAGGAAACCAGTTGCCTGCTAGAGAATGCTAATAAATACTTGCTTTTCATTTTTAATTTGATTAACTTTTGTCTGCTTTAGTATGAGGCACATCAAGAAGTTGAAGAATATGGGATAGATTGTGAAAAAGGGAAAGAAATAATTATTTCCTGCCTGGCAGGTAAAGCTGATCATCTACTGATTGTGACTTGTTATTTAAAATTCTAAACTTGGGTACTTCTAGTGCTTGGCTTGTGGATGCTGTGGAAACTGGGAATCAAAATGCACATGCAATAGCTCTCTCACCTATGCAGACATGGTGCAGATATGGTACTTGAGAGGGCAAAACTTCTCCTCTGGTCTCAGTAAGATTGCTTATAAGTAGTACAATCTCCACAATGTAAAAATTATGTTTACTGATTTACAAAGTATCGTAGATTCACTTGGAATTTTTTAAAAAATCAGTTCTTACTGCACACTGGGTTTTTTCCTGTATTTGATATTCACATTACATGTTTTGGCCCTTGACTCAGGATCTCTGTGAAGAAAAAAAAAGGACAGAAATTTTAATGTATTCTCATTTTCAGACAATCCCTAAATGACATCCGGAAGTCACTGCCTGCCTTCAGTGAAGTTCCTGGGTAGAGAAAAGATTCTAGACACTAGCTACAAAGTTTGGTTTGCTATGTAAGGGAAGGTACTGAAAAATTAAGATGTATTTGACTGTGTTTCATTTTAGCAATGCTGTACTGCCCATAGACCATAAATTAAAAATGTGACCAAATATTTTCAGTCACAAAATATATACCTTTGAATTAAAATATGTACTCAAAGCATAGCTTTGTAGCTTTCAGGTGCAACACAGGGCCTCCTAATCTATTTAAGATTCCACTAGCAATTGTGTCAACAGCCTCCACCTGCAGCATTCCTGCATGGCCTAAGTCCTCACCTGAGCTAGAGGGACAAAGCAGCTGATGCTCTGTAGAGTTGGTTTCTCATTGCTGCCTTCCCCGGCAGGATCTTGTAGTCAGGCAACTCCAAAGCATGCTGAAAGTAGTTGGTCAGTATGCAGTCAGTACTAGTTCAGGCACTAAGGCTTGTCCAAGCCCCTTCTGGTATTTCAAACTCTGTCCTGCAAAGCAGCCCAGTACTGTGTGGACTGTTCCTGCAGGTACTTTTATGAGTATATTCCTTACAAACAGGAGATGGGGACTGCTGATGGGGAGTTCTGGTCTGTATACCAGAAATTGGCTAAGTATTACAGCTTATTGTTTCAAGCAAGGCTGTTTGCATGTTCCTTGTTTGGTGGCTACTTCAAACTGGATTTAATTCAGTTATAATTCCACTGGATACCTCTTCAGATGAAAGAAAATAAGTGTACTGAGAACAGTTTGTGTGTTTTATTTCTTCTGTTCAAGTATAACATAATGTGTGCAAGCAGTTTTCAGCATAAAGTTTTGGATTCTGAAAGAGTAGGAGGGCATAATTTGGGCTTTGAAAAAGAAACCGTTTTCACCCAACTATGAAAGTAACAAGGCTTTTGATGGTAGCACTGCTTTTCAGCAGTTCAGCTACTACTTCTGCATTGTTAGATACTATTTTTTTGAAGGGAGGAAATATTCAGGAAGAGCAGGTCCTAGCAGACATGTTGGCAATAATTTTCTTGGCTCACATGCAAGACTTGAGCCAGTGACCTCTAGAGGTCTTTTCAAGTTTAAATTCTGTGAAATAAATAATCTTAAGAATTCTTCAACAAATGGATCAGTTTCAAGTCAGATAACCACATCACACCCAAATATAACAAACTAATCTAGTCTTGTGGGAGTAATCCTTTACAAGTCTAGAACTTGCAAGTATGAAACATTTTATATGTTAATGTTACTAAGTTTAATCTAGGGCCAGCAACAGTGGCCCACGTTGATAGCATGCTCTTTTTAATCCAGTTAAAAACAGACCAGTAAAATTAGTAGTCTGTCGGCACTCCACGGTGAGGAGAAAAAAAAAAAAAAAAAAAGTATTTTTCCACTTAAGAATAAAGCTCTGCTGTTGGTTAACTGGAGAATTTGGGATTGCAGATGACAAGGCTATCTCTGTATACACTCTAAAGCAAGGGTGTTTTGAGTTCTTGAAGTGATGGTCTGAGGGTTACAGAGGCTGAAGCTGAGACAGTGTTTGATATGTGCAGGTCCTCATTTGCCTTGAGAAAAGGGCAGAAATTAGTGAATAGCTACGGAACTCTAGTCATAACCTCACAGTCATGTAGAGAGGAACTGAACTCTGCTGTAAAGGATCTGCATTCCTTTCCTGTTAAGTCACTGTCACTCACTCCCAGGAGATTTTTCACAAGGTTGTGAGATGAAATTCTGTGGAAAATAAAGAACCCAACTGCAACAGACAGAAGTTCCCCATTACCCTTAATACAGGCAAAGGTGATGCTGATTTGGGAATAATCTCTGGCATCTGATTTTTTTAGAATGGCAGTGTAACAAATGAGGCAAGATCACCTACATACCTTTAAGAAAAAAATATTTATTTATAAAAATACACTGGGATCAGTTTGAGAAGTGTGGCAATAAATACAGTTCAAGGAAGAAAAAGCATTTCTACATGAATATATTATGGCACAACAAAATGTAAATGCACCATCAATCATGGGACTTATGTTGGCTCAAGACTTTGTACAAGCTCCCTTTTTAGTAAGACAGCTGTTTCTAAGAGTTTGGTCAGTATTGATACACATCAGTATTGATGAAGACACAATCGCAAATGCACACTTATATCTAATGCAGGACTTACCATTAGCAAACAATACCCTAGAAATGTAGTAATGATATTTAATTCACTAATGTCATGTCTAAGATTTAACTGGCAAAGACCACATTTAACTTTAAGCATGAAGTATTTTTATCTCATCTAGAAAACAGAAAAGCTGTAAATATGTAAAATGATGGCTAACTGTGGTATATAAATACCTTCTTAAGAAGAGATTGTGAAAATGCATAGCTCCTTATTGGACAACCTGGCTGTATGAGAGCACTCCCCTTTCACAGTATTCCTTTTACTTCATATGCAGTTATTGTTAATGCTGTAGACTACAACTCTTACAGCACTAAAGGCAACTAGACAGGGAAAGGGCAGAGAAAGGAAAAAAGGAATGTATGTAAGGCAATTATTTCTTTAGGTACATTAAGCATAGTGTGTAGGAAAGATGGGTAACAATTCCACAAGGCTAGTTTCGTTCTTACTGAATAAAATAATGGACTAACACTGAACTGTTGATGCAAAGCTAATAATCAATGCCCTGGTCACTGTACTGACCATGGTAATCTCTTTGATAGTCATCTTGGTACTCTCCGTGATAGTCATCTGGGTATTCTGCCTGATAATCACTATCGCTGATTTCTGACCCATTAGTTCCTGTTCCTTGGCTGCCATTATGAATGACAGGTTCTGTTGGTGCAGCACAGTACTTGGGGTCATACACTT
This sequence comes from Phaethornis superciliosus, assembly GCA_023637945.1. Taxonomy (NCBI): domain Eukaryota; kingdom Metazoa; phylum Chordata; class Aves; order Apodiformes; family Trochilidae; genus Phaethornis; species Phaethornis superciliosus. The sequence continues at coordinate 12,933,749 of JAJQWJ010000009.1, read as the reverse complement.
GTCGTCCAAGCCCATACACGCTCATTCCCTTCTGTGAAGCTACTTTGTTGGTACCCATTTGTAATGAAATAGTTGAGTTATCCACAGGTTGTAATATGTGCTTCTGATCGTAGATGTCTCTCCTGGTACCTGGTGCCAGCATACCAGCCTAATAAAAGAGGATTGTAGAGGTTCAGTAAGAAGGTCAAGGGCTGTGATCACTAGGTTTAAGATTACTAGTACATCTTATTGGAAGTAGAAATTAAAATGTAAGAAAACATAACACAACAGCATGTGTTCAGTAGTAGTGAGTCACCAAAGAAAGTCCTTGCAGAAAGGTCACATTTATTTTCCTCTTTGGAGAGAGCATACTAAGTGTCTGGGCCAAGGTAGTGCCCAGGAAGCAATTTCTTTTTTTGCCTCTGCCTAGTTAGTACTTGAAAGGAAATTGCTAGTTTCTTCTGGTCTGACGCAACCAGATGGAAATTCTAGAAGTCATTTTTATGCCTTAAGGAATCCAGCACAGAACCCACCAGAACAGTAGTAAGAATTGGAGGTTCTTCATTTACTGTGTGAAAGCACAGCTGGACTGTACCCTCTCACTACTGCCAGTCAGAGTCTGCTACTGCACGAGCCTCAGGCTCTCCCAGATTGAGACTTGAATCCCCTCTGCCCACGCCGTCCTGCTTACCTGACTGGCTCCTTTGTTAGTGCCCATCTGTAGACTAATTGTTGTCTGGTCAAATGGCTTATCAGTTTGCATTTTGGGATCATAGAGGTGTCTTCTCGTTCCATAAGCAGTCATGCCTGCCTGACTAGCACACTTGTTGGTGCCCATCTTTATTGGGGAAAGGAAGAAGTGGACAGAAAAAGTGATTTTTATTTGTACAGCAAGCACAGGCTAAGGTTGGGTTACTGCGATGACTGATGAAAAAAGTAATTTTACAGTGGATGCTTTCCTGATTTAGCTTGACCACTACCTTTAATAAATAACGCTGTCTTCACACAGAGCTTCAAGGGAAAATAAAAGCAACTGTCATTCTGAGGCATATCAGTGACTGGCTTTTACCCAACTGCATGTAAATGGAAAGAAAAAAAAGATTCTACCATATAAGGAGCTTTAGCTATCCAAAGATTCCTACTTAAAATCCACTCTAGGGGACAGAGATGATACTGCTAATAGCTGGTTTTTCTTCATTATCAGTCTTATTGCATAATTAAAACAAAGAGAAAAAGCTTCCAGGCAGTCACTTGAGCTTATAGAGCATATCAGCTGCATTAAAGAATTAGAACCTCATAGCTCCTTCCATGATTAGAATATACTGCAATTCTGCAGCTGGTTTTGCATAAACAATGTATCCGTTAAAGCAATAGTTGTTTTCAAATAAAACAGATTAAATGCAAACTTGAATTTCATACTTACCTGCAGGCCAATTACACTTTGGCCAGCTTTTAGTTTTCCTGCATCAAAACTTCGCGCTTGTTTCTCTGCATATTTGACACCAATATCAATTGTAGTATGAAAACCTTTGGTTTTTGCCTATTTAGGGAGAGTGAAAATAGAGTATTCAGTGTATAATGTATATTTTTTTGAACACTGGCTTTACAGCCCTGACCCTGGACTCTCAATGCCAAAAGCAGGTTTATCTCTTCTGAGAAACTTGGCATCAGGGATAAAAGAAGGTAACAGTTCCCCAAGATGTTTCAATGTGGCACACCAAAGATACCCAAGCATCTTGGGTATCAGAAGGATATCCTGTGGGCTTCCTCAGTTTTTGGTATGCACAGGTAGCTCCAGAGAAAGGCCACCTGCAGTCAGGAATTCTAACTCTGAGCTCCAAGCCTTGGAGCTCTGCATGGAGACATGAAGTAGGACACAGGCCTCTGAAGTGCAGCCTCTGCACTATCTCACAAGTCAGAGCAGTATCTATCCCCTCCCAACAGACCGTATGTTGGCTTTGTTATCTACATGAGTGGTGAAGGTGTATCTGGACTGGCATGTGGATTTGTGCCAATTCCAGGAATAGAAATACTTACCAGACCTGCTAGTGCCACTAGAGTAGTCTGTACTTGAGTCATATTTCCATTTTCAAAAAGATCATTTGCTTCAAAAATATCATGTGGCTTCATGCCGTAGACTTGGATGGCTTTGATAAAATTCCCAATGTTCTCCAGCTAAATAGAAACAAAAAGCCAGTTTTCTACTCAGTGTTTTAATTCAGAAACTAAGTAATTGTAAACTTTCTGTTTTTGGTTGCTGTGTTTGTTCTGCCTGCTTTACACAAGTTCTTTGTCTTGCGCAATGTGAACAAAACAGCTAAGCATGGTTATGAGTGATTGGTAGGAAGTTTGAGATTAATTTTCATTACTTTTAATCTTGACTTCAGAAATCAGTCTAAAGGTTTATGTAGCCTGGAATCCCTCCATAAGTATCATATACTTTGTTACAGGGGGCTTGGACAAAACTGCCTCACCCGTGTCTCTTCCAAGAAAAATTCTAATCTAAAACCTGCTTGAAATAGGAAAATTTTGACATAGTGTCCTTGTTATTTGATTTCAGCAATGGGTAATTTTGTGTAAAATACACATAACCACGTGAATAGTAAGACCATTTAACTTGGTTTGAAGGTGTTAACTTGCTCACCTCCTGAGAAAAATCCAACTAAGCTTTTGGTATTTATTAGCACTTTTTAGCACAGTGTGCTGGAGAAACTGGAAAGCAAGATGGAGCAAAGACTGAATCCCTTCTTTCCTTCCAAAGTCTTAGGTATTAAGATGTTTTAAATAAAAAATCCTTCACCGTATTTTGAAGTGTTCAATGACAATAAAAACAAGAGGCTGACATAGCAGTATTAAGCTAGACCCAGCAACTGTAAAGGCAGTCAAATCTAACCAACCCTTCCAATGCTTGCACTAAATAAATGTTGCCTTTGCTAGTCCCTTATGAGGGGGAAGTGCTAGATAAGAGCACACGTAAGAAATAAAAGCTGGATATACTAGATTAAAATACATACTATAGTTTGGACCTCATTGTTTTCTGAGTTCTGTTGCATGAAAATTTATTATAAGGTCCTTTTAACAGCTTTTTTTTTTTTTTTTTGCTATTTGGCTCTGTTCTATTTTCATCTAAAATTTCACCTAACAACTGATGCACTCTTATTGATTATGTATACTCAAGTGCCACTTATGAGTCATCTCAGCTATAGCTGCTTTCTGTAAAATGCTGATCATGTATGCTTTATCCTCAACTGCTATGCATACATCACATACAAAACTTGGTGCTATTAAGATTTAAGGTCTTCCATATTCACAGCAAATTGATTAATACAGAACAAAAGAACTGTTTTGGGGTTGGAGGGGTTACAGGTGTAGTTTCAGGTCGTTTTTTCTTGTTTTACCTGGTGCCAATTTAGTTTTGATTGATTAATTTTCTTCACTGATCCTGGCTGCAGCTTATTTATAAGCCTGGGGAGGTGAAAAAAAAGGAAATGCTTAAACAATAAATCTCATCCTTATACCATCTGTGCAGACATTAGATAATATGTTCACTCATACTGTATTAGTTGCATTAGTTCATAAAAACGGTTAATTATTTTGATTATACACAGTGCCTAGCTCAAAGCTCTAAGAAGTTTAATAGACCGTAAAAATTTTTGTGTGCTATTTGATTACTACAGAAAAGAGTTTTACCACTGAATTTAGAAATACTTTGAAGTCTTAATAGAAGGAGGGATAATGGATTCAATCTGAAAGAGAGCAAATTTAGATATTAGGAAGGAATTCCTTACTTTTAGAGTGGTGAGGCACTGGAATAGGTTGCCCAGAGAAGTTGTGGATGCCCCAGCCCTGGACGTTGGAAGGCCATGTTGGATGGGGCCGTGAACAACCTGGTGTATTGGGAGGTGTCCCTGCCCATGAGGGGGGGCTGGAACTAGATGATATTTAAGGTCCCTTCCAACCCAAATCATTGTATGGTTCTAATATTAGCTGAAATATAAAGGAGATTTAAGCTTTCGTTCTTCTCCACAGTTTCAAAGAAGCTGTCTCCCACCCTGCTCTCAGCTTTGACTATTTTCATTGACATGTTTGAAGGGGAGTCCCTCCTTAGATCATCAGAAGTGGGAAACTGCTAAAAATAAGGTTACTTATAGATGCTTACTCGCATAAGATTATGCCATCTTTTAATCCCAGTTGAAAGTTTGCACCAATGCTCAGCCCTGTAACCTCTTCTATCCAGTTCCGAAGATCTTCTTCTACCTGGGGGTCGTATTTCAGGGCAATCTGGAATACAAGCAGTTATAAAGTTACTTCATGAGAGAAAACTGCAACTGTTTCCCCCCATATCCATTTCAAAGAGTATGCTACAGCTTTATCCAGTAACTTTGTTGCTGGACTCTAAACTGTATTTCAAATATTACAGTAGAGATACAAGTATTTAATCCCTTTTACTGTAATGTTTATGGCTTTACTTAATGTTTATTTGCAACTAGTGCTTTGAAGCATTTAACAGGTCCTCCTAGGGTAAAAATTGCTGGAGCTTGAGAACAGTCTTTTAACAGCTGTGGACAAAGGACTTTTTTGGAAAAAATATCTTAGCCAAGCTGTACTTCAGCAGGAAGTACAAAAGTGAAAGAGTGTTATGAACTCAAGAATTGCTACGCCATCAGTACTCCTGCTTAGATGTAGATTTCTACATGGGAACTCTTAATAATAGATTTGAAGTTATGCATCCAAAGATAATGGTGGGTTTGCATTTTAGCTAGGTTATGATTAATGGAGATGACTTAGTAAGTTTTTCCCTTGTTGCTACAACATTAGGAGTTATCTTGCTGGGGATCCTGGGAGTTGTGTGTGTGGCTCTTTTCAGCTTAAGCTTTTGTATGCCTGCTCTTTCGCCTTGCTGGAAGACATGGAATAAACTCTGATCTCATGTCTTAATTGCAAACTTACCGCTCTGTTACTATAGAGAGAGAAAACCTGCAATGGTCTTTGAAGTTAAAGGCATCAACCAGAGGCCCAGAGTTGTTACTAGGATGGTGACCTAAAACTCATTTTCCAGATGTTAAGACTTCACTTCCCAGTGTGTCAGTTTATGCCTCAGTCACTAGAAGTCAACCAGTAAACTTGATGCTGGCAGCTAACAGAGCCCACAACTCTCTTCGTTCCCTTTCCCTGAAGAGAATTAAGCTTCAGAAATTATCTAAAACCTGTTACTTCTGCCATACTTTTCAATATTGGCAAGTTGGAAAAAAAGGATGTCACTGAAAGTACTGCTACTTTTCCTGTAAACAAAACATTTTCTGAGCACAAGATTTTATGGTGTAAATAAACATTGCTAGTGCAGAGGTTGGCAACACTGTTCTACCTTAAGCCTGGAAGCTGACCAGTGGATCAGTGAACAAGAAGGGGAATGAGGGAGCCACCATGACAAACCTGACAGGCAAGCACAATATGTACTCACAGTATTTCTAACTAATGGAAAATGAGCTCAGCTACTACCAGTTACTTACAAATTCCTAACAAGCAGCTCACATAAAGCCATTCTCATTCAGGTCAAATGTAAAGTCAGACTTTTTACATAGAGCCTTAGACTTAGCCCAGAAAGCCCAGATCTTAGCAGCTATTTATATGAGATTATAACTCCAACCTATCTTAATTACTTGGATAGAAGCAATTGCTGCATTTTTGGCTAGTGTTAGTAATCCCCAAGTCCAAACTGACCAAACTGAAAATTACGGTATTCTATTCTCTGTTTTTCTTCTAAGGGGAATGGAAAATTTCTGCATCTCTGGCTTGACTTCAAAAACTTGTCTGAGGAATATTTATTTTCCTTAGACTATTTGTAACAGTGGTGCTATGGTGCCTTAGTTACAGCCCATTCTCTTACTCAGATCTTGAAGGTGTTAACTCTTGTGCAATATTCTGCAGTAGATGACAAGTATTTCAGTGCTTAGACCAATAAAAGTCTAAAATAACCCAGATAACTGATTTTTTTTCATTACAGAAAAAAGACAAAAGCTCAGGTAATATTGCTTAGTGTGAGAAAAATGTCATGACTGCTTTTTTTTTTTCCTTTTGGATATTAGATAGCCAAAATGAGAAGCAAACTTGAAAAGCTACCTGAAGTTCACAGCTCCACAGACAAAGCTGCTGCAAAGTAGTGCTACCACGTTCTTTGTTTATAGTGATCCTAGTAACAGTAATGGGAGGGAGGGGGTTAACCAGGGAGGTTAACATTTTGAAAATGGTATATGAGGAAGCTGGTTTCCATCTTTCTCCTTAACTGGATATTACCTTAAAAAATACTTTCATGGCTATTTTTATTTCCTATGGAAACAAGATTTATGCAATCACAGCCTTAATTTGCATCACCCAGAATATTTGGCAGAATTCAACTGGCTTGTTCAAACTTACAGGAGAGCAGCAGTCTTGGACATGACTGAGACAGTTATTTTGTGTGGAAGTAACTATCTGTGCAAGGAAAAAAGATCACAAAACATCTCTGGAGGAAAGAAACAGCATCATGTTCTTATTACACATTACCCAGTCTACAGAGATCTTACAAAAGTGATCTCACCCACAAAATCTCACGTGATGTGTACAAACAAGACATACAATAGATAATATATTCCTGTACACCAATTCAAAAACCTGGATTTGTAGAAAGGCCAAACATCGTACATTCTGATGTTACAGTTAGAAGAGAGTAGACAGTTTGAGCTGGTCATTTGTATGTTGACAAATCATGCTTTGGTAAAATCACCATTCCAATGTGTATGTGGGTAAAGAGAGTAGCTCAGACTATTCTCTCCCACAATTATTTAATTAGTCAGAAATGTAATGAAAATTGCTTTCTGAAAATTCAGGCAGTTTCTGTTTGGGTGTACATTAAAGAAAATGCTGTCATAGTTTAGCCATCTTGCAGTTGGAATTGTCTGGAATACAGCTACAGTTGTCTTTCTACATCTGATTTTTCTTTATCACTTTTTTAAAGAGGAAATGAAGTCTATGATCATGCCATCAAAAAGCATTTTAAAGATCAGACATTTCCCTCCCCATATTATAAAGAGTGAGAACCCTAAGGACTTCTGCAAATGTGACGATTTTAATCAATTATTAGGAAACATCTAAAATTTAGAAATGGCAAAAATTTTCCTCATTTAATACTAATTGCATTCCATATTTGAAATTATAACCGAGCTGAATATTAAGTTGCTTGGAGAGTTGTTAAGTTCTCCCATTGCTTGGAGATCTTAGAAGTAATCAGATGGAATTTTATCACTTGAAAAATATTTCCTTTATGTTGGAGTACTTTCACATGTTCAAATCTTGAGCTTTTCAAGAGATTTTAAAGTGTTGTGGGGTATCACTGCAGTGCTTGTCTAGAGACATGAAATTTTTAAAAATGCTTATACACATGAGGGAACTTGCCTTTGCTGCCACTAAAGGCACTACTATTAAATATGATTTTCTGAATTGTCTCGACTACCGTGCAGTTTGACTTGAATATGATAAAGTATTTGTTTTGATTTTTGAAATCGGAAACTAGGTTGCAGTGCAGTGATGGTTTCTTGGAAAAATATACTCAATCTATCTGAAAAGCTAAAGACATGGAAACTTACGAATCTGGTTTTAAACATGTGACAATCAGAGGTTAAACAGGAAAACTGGCTGGTCAGGTATTACCAGAAAGGAAGCCTTATGCTTACTCTCAATTTGTTGTTCTTTACTCCCAATGGCACAACCAGAGCTTATGCAACACTAAGGCAGTGAATGCTTCATATTTTCCATATGTCTATCAGAGTTGTTCTAGCTTTCCTTTGATTGCTATCAATGAGGGGAAGTTGGAAGCTATGATACAAATGAAAAAAAATTAACGGCTTTTTCCGTTACTACTAACCAACATCCCCAGTGCTCAATCCTTTTTAAGTACTGAACTTTCATGGAAGGGACTTAAATCTTACAAGTTCGCAGCAAAAGAAAACAATCTACTCAAGATGAAAATAGTAGCTAAGCAGCTTCATTCAAAATACTAATCAGTGCCATGAAAAAAAGCTATCGTTTTGGAATGCTGTAGAAAAGATACAATTTTAGCAATGGATATAAGACTTTATGAAAGTTAAAAAACCAGATAGCAGGTTACCGCCTCTTACCAGGTGACTGCTGTTTTAAATGCCAAGTTTCATCTTTGTCAGATGCAGACAGTAACTAGCAGGTGAAGTGATATACATAAATTTATGCCAATATATGCCTAAGGCTAGAATCCTGGGGTTAACCTTGATTCCTCTGGCAACTTCACACCCAGTTCTCGCATCATGTTCTCTTCAGGAAGGACTTTCCTGTTAGGGCACTCTTACAGTGTGAAAACTGTCTCTCCATATATATACAAGAACAGCAATCATTGCTGGTTTTAGCAAGCACATAGATTTCTGGAAACAAATGAAGTTATGTTGGCCAACTTCAAGGGACATAGACAGACCAATAAAGTCACTTAATGTGCCTGTAGCATGCTAAATTTGAGTGGTGATGTTAAACAGTATTTTGCATCCTAAGTCCTATCATATGGACTTTCAATTGCCCTTTAATACTAATCTTTTCCAAATTACACAGTACAGGATGTATACACTAAGGCACACTGTATGTTCCAAATCTCCAGTTTAAGAGTTCAGCTCTCTATTGACTGCTGCTACTCTGGAAAAACACTGTTAACAGTATCTCAAGAAAGATCTTAATTGCCCTGCATATCTTTTTACAATTCATTGGGACTAACAAACAGAAAGGTTAGTAAGTTAAAAAGCAGGTATAAAAGATAAAACTTTCCAAGTTACTCATCATGTTACAACAGCTCACACTACTTAGATCTGATGAAACTTTACAGTAAAGCTTCAGGCTTTATAGTCCCACCAGTAGGGGTCAAACCTTTAACATGCAGCATGCTAAATTTGAAGTACTAGCAATCATTTGAAAAAACTGCTTTTTGGTTAAAAGTTGTAACAACAAGTACGTGTACTTGTCAAAGTGAGTGAACAACTTTATCACAGGCCTTGTAATAAAAAAGTAAGATTTATATATAGAGAAGTGCAGCAAAATAGTTTTTATATTGTTGCAAATATTTATATTATTTATATTTTTATATAAATAAAGGAAAACTCCAGCTTTAAAGACCTAAAAGATACAGAGTTTAAATTTTAAGCAGCAATTTGTCCCCATATCAACTTTTCAATCTTTATTAATTTGGAAATGAGTGAAATGAAATTTTTATGGTTTCAGTAGTGCCTACAAACATCCTTTACATTGCAATAAGCACAACCCTCAGGAGCAATTTGTTTTGCAGAGGCCAAAGATACCAGTTCTGGTATTTCTTTACTGTTTGCTTGGCACTAGTTTGTCATGAGATCTTTCTCCTCCCCTTTTTAACACTTTATAATGGCATAGGGTGAGATGAAAGTGTACCCCCTGATATCAGTGCAGAAGCTCTGAGAAGTTCTTATTCCCCAGAAGTGGAATGAGGCAGACTACATGGCCAATTTCAAATTATTCTCCAGAATTCCAGCTGCTGGAACCTGAGCTGACCCATTCTGCTCATCACCTGCTGTTACAGAACACAGTTCTGAATCTCACTTCTAAAATTTATACAGCAAAATGCCTGGGGAAAAAAAGCATTAAGAGCCTATTGGTTATACAAGTGACCAAGAAAAAGGCACAAAACAGTTAAGTATTCTTGTAAGCAGGAAGAATGGTTTGCTGTATTTTTTTAACTATACAATTTCTGTTAAAAATTCTATGGTGCAAACAGATTACTTGTACAAATCTAATCCTCAGCATCAGAGGTGAAGGAGAGTGACATGATATAATCAATATTTTTTTGCAGAACAGTTCTAGTTGTCTACCATCTGAATGGTTGTTTAGTCATAGAATAAATAAATAGCATGCCCCTTCAGTTGAAACAGAGAACCTAAGACAATGGGAAAATACAGTATTTTGATCTTTACTGAAAGTGGTTGAGAAAAGGGAGTGGAAAGGTACCAACATTATTGTCAAGTGGAGTTTCTTGACATTTGAGCTACCAATCCAATGAACTTTCATGATAAGAACAAATTAAAATTCCCAGATAATTTCAAGTATGTTGAGCAGAACTGCATGCAAAAGCAAATGTCAGAGGCATATTTGTGCAAGAGAAAGCTGAAGGTAAAAGGAATAGAAAAATCCACATGAAAACCAAAAGGAAAAGTACTTCAGAAACTGAAAGCCACTGTAAGATATACCCAGGTATTTGAGCACTTTTATTATTTGTTTTTTTTGCCACTATGCTAATTAGCACAAAAAATTTACAGCTGTATCAGTTTCGCTTAATATTCAACAGTATTTTCAGCATAACTGAAACAAAAACAAAACAAAACAAAAACGGTAAAACATGTACTTTTCCTAGAAGCAACCCAGAAGATGTCTTCTAAGACAACTCTACTGTAACTCTGGTAGAAATGTAGTTCTCAAAGGCTAAACTGAGCCTAAACAGAAACAGTGACAGGAAGAATCACAGTATCTTTCTGAGTACCTTCCAAATCTATTGTCACTACAGCAGTCCAGGAAATTATATATTCTTTCAAGTCTACTTATTTTCTTCCCTCAACAGAACAGCTTTTAAAATATGTCACATTACAAACAAACTGTATTGTAACTCTGTAGCCCTTCCCAAAGGCCCAACTATATTGACAAGTCTTCCAGTTTCACCTTCTGAATAGGACCACAAAATCTGATTATTCTAGCCTGAGTCACTCCCCTCCTTTTCTTCTCTTCAAACCTTCACTTACCAACAACAGTGGAACTGTGCTTTACAGCAGCAAGAAACTTATTACTAACTTATACCTCTCAAAAAAACTTGGCTAAAGAAAACTGAAGTCTGTTGATGCAAGCTCTGCTAAGTGTTATTCAAAATGCACATACCCTCTTGCCCCTCGAGCGAGGGCACATCCCAGGATGCATTTTCTCTGTACCTTTTCCATAGGTACTCTACTGCTTTCATTCCTCTTTTGCCCCCACCCGATAAACTCTGACACTTGTGATGATGACATGGCAAGTCCTGTGGCGATGAGCATTTCCCAGCTGACAGGGCTCAGTGTCTCCCACCAACTGCTCTGATGGCATTTGCTCACCTGCTCTGATTTAATTCCATGAACTCACATTAGCTGAACAGGCTGAGGTGCCTGTTCATACGTAAAACACAGATATCTCATGTTCTTCCCACTACTTCATCCTTGCACAAAATTATTCAAGTTGTTTTTTGTAATTTAGCTGAAAGATGTGATTTCTCGAGAAGATCCTTAGCTTTTAATAGAGAGTAAATTTGCTTATCCATCTTACAGGTAGTAGATCAAAACCTGAATGCACACATAGAACATTCTTCTGTTTAAGACAATTTCTCCTATATCCATTGTCTTAACAGAAACACAAGAAAAGCAGATTTCATACCTTATGCCTTAGAAAATCTTGCCAATCAGGTGCTTTTACTATTGTTTTGCTTTACTATCACCAAAAAAATTGGATGAATTATTAAGCACAAATAATGAAAAATAAGAATGTGCCTTTGCTGCTCTCTGCCCTCCAACACCCACCTTTCCCTTCCTGGGTGTATCTCTGACAGGCTTAAGTTCAGTAGGTGATATACAATGTTGATTATATTTCAGGCAGCATAAAAAAATATTTTGGGTGTGTTCACCCAGGCAAGCTGTACTTTAACCACATAAAAAGAATTATAAGAAGACTATGATCCTTCCATCCGTCCCGGTGCCTGTGGTCCTGATCCCTGCCAGCCTGAATCTGTGTGTTCCTGCCCCCAGCTCCCGACTGCTGCTGACTCCAGGATTCCAGCCTGGACTTTCCCAGGGCTGCCCTGCAGCCTCGGTGGTGACGTGAGAGTTACTGGGGAGAGGGGGGAGGAACGTGGGATCAATCTTTTCTGTATATTTGTATATTTGTATATATTTAGTAATTTGTTCCTATTTATCATTATTGTTTCATTAAAGTTCTGTAGTTTAGTTTCCAACCCGTATGTCTCTCTTCCTTATTCTCTCTCTCTTTCCTTTATCAGAGGAGAGAGAGATTAATATATAAATCTGTTACTCGGTTTAAATCTGTTGTTTTGCCGTGCCAGGGTTAAACCGTGACAGAGTTTATTGGCGGATTAAGGTGAAATTACAAAAAAATCCAGAACTTTTTACCATAAACACATTACAAAATGTTTACTTATTTTATAATAACATCCATCTTTAAAGGCCTACCATTTAAAATTAGAAGATCACTGCAGGAAGTCTAAGAAAAGTAAGACTGAGTATTTGAAATTCGCACAAATCTTATAGCTGGTTCTACACACATCAAAAAATCTGTGCAACCAACTGCTGGACAATGTTTAAATATTTATGATTAGATTAACTTTAAGCTCAACTTTCTTTTTAATGAAAATGCAGTTTAAGTTATGTAAAACTTGAGACATAAACCGTGCTACAGTGAAGTTTATATTGAGTACAAAAGGAAGTACTACTGTTGAAGAAGGGAAGACTGTCAAACTCTGAAGTAGGAGATTCTGGTTAAGCACTCTGTAGTAACTTCCAAACCAGCATTTAACCAGGAGCAGAAAGGAGAGTTAGCACTGCTAGAGGTGGGCAGGGCATGCACATATACACTTCATCCAAAACTCTGGATACCACAAGTTGTAGTCTCATTACACAGCACACCACAACACACTGTCGGTTTGAAATACACAAGCAGAAGAATGTGTGGCCAAGGCTGCACTGCAAATTATGTGAGAGGTCCTAATCCCAAATTGTTTAAGGTTCCGTTGTTCTTCTGTAGAACAAAATGCTCAGATACCCTGACTCAACTCAAACTTCATTAGTTATGTTTTGTTCCAATTCTTTTCCAGCTGTTCAAAGACCAGTTCTTTATCTGTGATGTTTAATCTCACAGACATTTTGCTACTCTTACTCAAAATCTGCTAGATTCTTTCAAATAGAAGTACCTTTTTACATCACAAACATTTTTATGCCATGGTTTATTAATGATAAAGGATGCTACCAAGAAGGACCATGCTAAAAAAATGCAATAAACTTTGTTTTCTTTGAAAGTTACTTGTGCTTTCTACTTTCATTGGAACATGATTAATACAATTATGTCAGCAAGGTAAGGGGACTGCTTATTGCAGAAATAAGCAAAGAATGTTTAGTCTAAGAGCACTAGATATGTATCTACACTACATTTACTTCATTGGCTTAACATTCTATTGACTTTCGGATACGATTTAGAACAAACTTAAATTGATCCCATGCAGTGTTATGAAGTTAACCACAGCAGGGGCAGTTCAGGCTGCTCAGGCAGTAGGAATCTCAACAGGAGCTGAGTACTGGTCCTGAGCTGGCACACACCTCTGTGTGGTGTGTAAGGGCCTGAGGCTTGACTTGTACTCTGTCCGTGCTCAACACAGGAGGGAAATGTTCTGGTGGGGCTCCTTAGCAGCAAGACAAGAATTGGCTTCCTCTATGAACATTTGAATATAACCGAATCCCCTTCCAAATGCTGTTGTTACTCATCCTTTGCTGGTAATGCTTCTATCATTTAGTTAATCGATAAAAGTCAACAGACAACAGTAAAAAGCTTTTCAATTACTCTTTTTCAAGCAAAACTAGGAATGCTAAGATAATGCTGTCTACAAATAAGAGCTTGTAGCAGTAGAAATATCAATGGGAAACAATATAACAGGATAGCTATCTTAGCAAGAAAGCTAAGGCTTTTATAGTAGCAACGTTTGGTTTTACTCTGGAAAGATCTATGGTCCAAACATTCAAGGTACGGTAGGAAGATTTGTTTAGAATCCATCTATAATTCAGCCTGCTAGGACTTGCAGTAGATGAGATCCCACCTTCATGCAAGCATTTCAGAAAGCAAGGAAATGCAGAAATATTTATTTTTTGCCCTAATCTAGGAAAATTCAGGTCTTGCAGGGTACATGCACAAGCCATGTACAATCTCACTGTACTCATATGTACTGTACCTCTTAAGGATTACTCTGTAACAAAAAGGATGTCTGCCTAAATAGTCTTCAAGAAAAGTCCTGTTTAGACCCCAGAAGACCAGGTTAAGCCTTGGAAGGGAGGCAGCAAATGCACTGAATAGTTAAAAGTCCAGTTTCCAGGAGCCAATGAGGATCAGAGACCAGAGCACATTCACATTCTCAAGGATTAAAGCATGCTTGGCCCAGCTGCTGGGACTGGGTAAGGCAGTTTGGTAGGAGGCCAAACAGGACACTAGCCTGTAGCTGTGCAAGCAGGACTTCATGCCTTGCTGTGATGATCTTCTCTTACCACCAGCTCCTCCACTGTGACTAACGCCTTAAAGTCATTGTAATTTATACAGCTGGAATCTTATCTGCTTCTGGTAATAGATGGTTTTATATAAGCACCAAGAAATTTAATTATGTCTCAACTCCGAATGCCTACTAAATTCTGCACCGGTTAAAGGAAGATGAGAGGGGAAGAAAAAAAAAAAAAAAAAAAAAGGAGGGGGGGAGAAAAGAAAAAAAAGAGAGAAAAAAATAGGGCTGTTCTGTTTTTAAAGAAACACGCACCCTAATGTAGAACTATTCACTCGCGAGTCGAAACCCTTTTTCAAGAAAGGCACTATAATTCAAGCTCACTAAACCAAAACAACATAAATTACTGAGGCAGTACTGCAGAACCAAAAATATTTACCCAACAGAGAACATTTGCTGCAGAATATAGCAATACAACTTGACAGTCGCTTAGAATCAGATACCTACCAAAAGCATTTTTAAGCAAGAGTCCCTCTTAAAGAAAAAAGGATTTTCACATGATCTCACTTAGAAACAATCTGTTTCAAATTGCCCTACGTGTCCTGGCCTCAAGCCTGTTTTTACTGAAGGCCTTTCCTGTGCAGTTCCACAGGGGATAGGAATCTCTACAAAGTTTGCCTTAAAAGGATGTGTCATATCCACAGTGTGTACAGTGCTACAGAGCTACAGAAGCTAACAATTCTGAGTACAAATAAGTTTCTATCCTTTATTCTTCAAGGCAAATTATACATTATTTGGAGGCAATAAAAAGCCTCCAAATTAACATTTTTTTTAAAAAAAGCCAAGGTTAGAAAAAGAGAAAAAATAAATGATGTGTCATTACCCCAAAACAATGCATATTCATTCATTTATCTTTTAAGGGTATTGACTCAGCAACAGCAATCTGGAGGTATTTTTCTCTAAATTTTAAACTAAGTCTAACTGCAAAACCACACAAAAAGCACACACAAACTTTATTTTCTGAGACTACTAATGCCATCATGACTGTCAAACTCTTCGCTTTCTTTCAGAGATGTTTTTGGCCCTGGGTGGTACACTGTGAGTTTGCACATAAAGGATGCAAGACTTGATACTTGCCACACACCCTCAAACATTAATCTTAGCAAGTTTTATGTTTTCCTATAACCAGTAAAAGTTTTATGAAAAGTTTGTTATTCAAGCAGAAACTAGGTCACTATATTTTATAAATTTACAGGAAGTGCTTTAAATCTGAAAGTGCAGACACAATGTGCTTAGTAAGGTAAAACACAAAAGTTTACAGCAGACATCCTCACTCTTAATTGATGTCAGCACCGTGCCTTGCTGTGGCAGCCCTACCAGGCTGTACCTGTGCTGTCCACACACGTGCACACACACACACACACACACAAGCAAACTGGTCTAGTGCTCCACCTCTGCTTTGATGTTCAGGAGACAGCTAACCCTGGCTATGCCACACCATTCATCACCTTTCCTCCCAGAAAAAACGGTGTAAGCCATGAGACCGACCTGGAAGTTGCACCGCTCAGATAGGGCTTAGCACAGGGCAGTGATGAGTGTCTGACAGGCCACAAACAGCTGAGTTCTGTTCCAAGTGACAGTTCTGAGATACTTGAGAACTCCAAAAGACAACTGTCAGCCTGGTGATGACATGTCAAGGTTTACAAAGGATTTAATCTATTTAGAAAAAGAAATTAACCCTGGCGACAGTGGTTTACAACAACAGCTGTCACTCAGGTGGATGCTTTCACAGGTTTGCTCCATCTTGCCTATTGAGTGGAAATGTATATAGGGTATGTCTACCCAGCAAGGTTGTGCAAGAGCCCATGAAGGAAAGTTTCCCTTGTTTGTGAGCTTTGGCAAGTGTACAGAATGGACAGTGTTTGGCTGACACACAGAGCAGCCTCTAAGGAGAGAGCAGGAGTGCCAACATCCAAGCTGCTGGCAAGGGAGGTGTTTTGATGGCAAACTGCTTGTTTCTATTTATCATAGAATATTAATCATAGATATGATCTGTCAACTCAATGCTACACAGGTTTCAATATCATCAGTTTTGGACCTGGTAGCAGGTCTACTGATTACTGCTGTATTGTTAATACTTCTGTTGAAGTTGCCCAGAACTGGAAACCTATACTAATACATGCTCAAGAGAGGACTTGTCCTGAGACAGTAACGGACAAAGAGGAAAACGGATTAGACATAATGAGATAGACAGAGCAGACACACTGAGGTAGGACAGTGAAAGATAAAGATTAATGGACACACTGCAGATAAGATTCTCCACTGCTGGAATAACTTCCTCCTCTAAAAATAAAAAACAATCAAACAAACAATTTAAAAAAAATTAACCAAAATATGTAGCTATTGATTAGGGCTGCTGCATTAAATATCACTTCTCAATATAAGAACTCTTCACACATAGGGCCCAACACTATGAGAGCACAAATTAATAGGCTACCACAGCTTAATAAAGCTGGTGTTGCTCTGGGTTTCTTTAGAAAGACCACTCTGCAGAATTTCTAGCAAAAGGTTCAACTCATGTTTCAGCAACTGAGGTGGCAAACACATTCTCAGCAGCCTAAGAGGCTTCTGCTCAGAAAAGGAACACTGCATGATTTGGAAGTAGAGGGAAGAATGCAAGACAATTTTCTAGGAAGTGTTATTTAAGAGAAATTACTGATATTTGGCATTGCCAGTAAAGATAAAACTAAGAATCAGAAAGAAGTAACCAGCAGGAATACTCTAAGTTGGAGAAGTCTCATCATTTGGTTGCTGATACATTAAAAAAGTATCTTAAGATTAACTGAAAAACAAGTTTCCATTGTTTATATCACTAATGTGTTTTAAGTGATAGATGTAGTTGTGCCAAATAGCTATGGAATTATTCCGGAGTCGTATTTATGTTTTGTGGGCAATTTTGTGTTGACTCAGTTACTAAAACTGTACTATGAAGTACCATTCTCCGAGACTGAATGCATTTTGTGCATGTAGTTCACAAGATTTCTTGACTAAACCTATAGTAGAAGTTTTCACTCAGCTTTTAATTAAACTCTGTGTATTACAGTTATAAAGAAGATTTGGAAACAGCTATTAAAAACCAGGATGCTTTAACATTAATACTGAGAGATATTTGGAAGATGACAAATATAAAAGACGAAATTATGAAGCTGTTTGTTAGAACTGTAAATGTGTTGCAAAAGCCTGGATCTAGCTGGAAAAAGAAAATGTCACAGGTCTTGGATGAAAAGGGAAACGCCATGCACACTGAAACTGATATTTAGCTAGCAAATGATAGCTTCAAGAGCTATGATCGATCATCACACACCATGAATTAATTGGAGCAAACTGAAGTTCAATGCTTCATCTTAAAATCCTTCAGCTATTTTCTCTGAAATTTCCTTTGTAACATCTCAGGATATATCTTTCTATTATAATATTTCTGACAGCACCAAAATACTGAATGTATTCTCCATGCAAAAAAACTGAAGATTTTTATTATGGTAAGGGTCATGCAGGCTTATTTTATTTTAAACTAAGCACCTGAATTTAATTCTAAACTTGTAAATTAAAAATATGGCTTCTTTAAAAGCTCTATTGACATCTATGTACAAGACAGAGAATGGGAATGCAGAGATCTTATACTGCAAGTTATCTTAAAAGATATCCACCTGTGCTCTCAAAGACTATGTTTTCATTGCCTTTGTCTAATAGTCTCCATGACATAATTTCAGACATTGTAAGGAATACACTGTATCAGCAGCAAATGTTCTTACCTAAGGTTCATAAATTTCAGTTAATAAGCCATAGTGTTTTCTAAAGAAAAGGAACCTACAGGAAACATGGAAGCTTAAACCAAGTATGTAGTAGGAACAGTTCCTTTTTAAGAAGGAAAATTATATATTCCTGTTTTGAAAGCAGTGGTGAGAAAGAGGAAGGAGACATCCTAGCAGTCCAGCTACAGGTAGACAAAATTTCATCTAGCTATTAAATCACTAATTAGAAAATCTGAAAGATTCAAATCTGGTTCCCAGTTAAAAATATTCATAATAGTAATTTCTGCACATAGCAATTAATTTTGTTTATTTGGCCTGCGGCAAGTGAAGTACGGTACAAGAATTTTCTCCTTAGCAGTTTCAGGAGGAACACAATACTCATACCTAGGACTGGTTAGTATTATTCACCACAGACTTCAATTCTTTTTCATTAATCTGTATTTGCCCTTGAGAAGGAAAGCAGGAAGTGCTAATGTCCTCCTGCAAAACAGGAGATACTTTGTTTCCAGGCTTCATTTGTCAAACACCCTCCAGTTTAAAGTTTGTTTCCCTTCCTTTCCCATATTGCTAGCACTTGACCTTTCAGGACAGCAGCTGCAGGGACAGACTAACTCACCTCTGTTACTCCACAGTCTTTATTTAATAAAGTCTGGAAAATGGCACTGACCAGTGACAGCTTCCTGAGAAAAGGGATGGCTTGGAAAGAAACAGTCTCGAGTAAATTGATGAGATAGCCAAATACTATGCAAAGTTTAACCCCCATACAGACCATATTTCTGCCCATCCTTCATTTTACATGGAGATGAAACTGGCAGTGTATCAAACACAAGAGGAGGGAGAAGATGAATACCTGTCTGATATAAATGCCATTTCCATGGGATGGGTGGAGTCACTCGGAAGCAGATGACTGAACTGGAACCTCTCCTCCTGCCCAGTATTCGTGTTTGCTACACACCTTAATGCAGCGAAACAATGGAAAAAGCTTCTGCTATTTTCTTGCCTACCTCAGTTGTAAATCAGAGACAAATACAACACTAGTTTGTAGCCTTATCTAACTGCATCTCCATCTCAAGCTATGCTAATTACATGTACTGCGGAAACTGCCATTGCTCAAGAAGAAAATGATTTGTTGCCTGCAGAAGAAACCACCCACTTCAATCAGTTTAAAGGGCTCCTCACTGAGTATTTGTTTTGGATCAAGTATCTTCTGTGATCTCAAGTAAACAAGGAATCAGCTTCAAAGGGATTATACCAGTTTGACTACCTACGTTTCTCATGAAGGCAAGTTTCCTAACAGCTGGGAACCAGCACACAAATTCCATCCGTTCTTTGTATGACGAAGGAAAAGAGATCCATAACAGACCAGACACCTTATCAGTGTGAACTAAAGTACGCAGTAATACAAGAGAAAGGTGGGGCCAAAAAAACAAAACAAAAAAACCACAAAAAACTCCCTAAACCCCCAACTAAACCAAGATTTCAAGCTTCAAGATGGAATCTGGAAGATCAACTAAGCAAAATTCTTATAAATATAGTCATCTAGTCAAACACCATAGGAAACAAAAAGTCTCTCTGAACACCGATACAATGCCAAATGAGAAGTTAATAATAAATACCAAAATCAAGAGACTCTTCTACCCAAAACAGCTGGACCCTCAGGCAACACAGCTATCAGCACATCTGTTTGCTGCAGAAAACCATCATTAAAGAAAGAAGGTACCACAGCTACTTACAAACATTAGACCAACACCACACTAAACAGAGACCAAACAAACAAAAAAACCCCAAAACACACAATAATTTACATAAAGGTGTTTCAGAAAGTGATTAAGATCAGTACCAAAAAATGATCCATCCATCAGCAGTTGGAAACTAGGTGTTCTTCAAATGTTTATGAGAAAGAAGGCTCTGAAAAATATAATTTCTAATCTTTAGGGAGGCATTATGCTCTGATCCTCTAGAATGGTACAGAGAAGCAGAAACATAACTAATGCACATACCCATGCAAGTTGCTAGATAGGAGGTATGCAATATAACTATACCTCTTCTTTCTATAAGAGCAACATTCTCAAAATTCAAAGCTATAGCTTTTGCTGGAGCTTTTGTTGATTTTTGTTTACTTGTGGATTTTTTTGAGGAAGGGGAGTGCATTTGTCTTTGGCACATTTGTGTACTTCTTTTATGGCACTGCTGTGTTGACATTTCCAAGGACCACAGAGAACCCTACATACTAAGAAACTGGAGCTGCCACAGGGTATCCATCCCTCTGCAATATTTGCATTGAAACAGACAAAGCAAGTGAAATAACAGATGCTCAGCAAGATGAAGTAGAAGGCCCTTTGCATAAAGGCATGAAATGCACCAAGTTTCAAAGCCCCTGCTAATGCACAGGCTTGGAACAGTTCCTCTCAGGAAGCCCTAAGGAAGCTGAGGACAATAAGAAACTGAAAGAAAGAACAAAGAACTTCTTCCCATCTTGTCCCCATAAAGGGATCACTAAGCCTGCATGATTCTGTCAGTACTTTTTAGAGTATATGAGCACTTCCTTCCTAATTAACATGCAATAATATGCAATACATGCTGTTCGTTTGGGGGTTTTTGTTTTTTGTTTGTTTGTTTGTTTTTATTTTGGTTGGGGTTTTTTTGTTAGGATTATAACAGCATAGATAAATATCTAAGTTTAGATGCTGGAAGACCTTTGGTTCCATTATGCCATCAGACTTTGCAGCAGAACCCCACAACCATCCTGAGAAAGCCAGGAAAAAGAAAAAGAAAAAGAAAAAGAAAAAGAAAAAGAAAAAGAAAAAGAAAAAGAAAAAGAAAAAGAAAAAGAAAAAGAAAAAGAAAAAGAAAAAGAAAAAGAAAAAGAAAAAGAGCAAACTACTTTTATCCCTCCTCTCCTTGCTACCTAGCCACAAGTAAAACAGCATCTGGAGATTTGCCAAAGCCTGAAACCAGACGTGTGTGAAATAACCAGTTATTAAACACCACGTTTAGAACATAAGCTTGTGAATAAAGACACACAGCACGAACTTATCCCTGGATGTTTACCGCTGCCATTTCTATTGCAAAACTTTTTCGCTGCAAGGCGACAGCCTGTGCCACAGGACACGCACGCAACCACGTTTTGCTCCGCCGTACGCGAGAGAACGCGAGGGCCCGTCGGGGCTGCTCGGTGCGACTGCGCTCACCCGGCGCGCCCCGCGCTACCCGCACTTCGCCCGCCGCCCCGGGGGGAGGGGGGGCTTTTTCGCTGTCCCAAACCCAGCACCGGGCGCGGCCGAGAGCCCCCGTAACAACAAACCCCACCCGGAGCCCCGGGCCCCCCCCGCGCCTTTGTGTGCCCCCGGCGGGCGGGGCGGGGCGGGGCGGGGCGCGCGGGCAGACAATGCGCGCTCTGTGCGGGGCCCGCGCCGATTGGCCGCGCGCCGACCGTGCCCATGATGTCATGCGGCTGGAATGCGCCGCGCGCGCCTCATCCGCCCCGCCGGGAGCGGCACTGCCCGGCCCATCGCCCCGACCCGCCGACCACAGCATCGGCTGGGGACGGCCCCAGAGCCCAGAGCCGCGCTCGGTCCCGGCGAAAAGAGCGGAGACAGCGCCCGCGGGAGAGAGCAGGACGTCCCGTCCTGTGTCGGGGTGCCGGCGGGGGCAGGTGCAGCCCGGGCAGGGCGCGGCGGGAATCGCGGCGCCTCCGCCGCACACGGGTCCGCCCGGCACTGACAACTCCGCAGTCTCCGCCGCGGCAGCCGGTTTCGTGCTCGATGCCGCGGCGCGCAGCGCTGTCCCGGGGCCGGCGGCGGGAGCGTCCTTCCCGTGCCGTTACCGCGCCAGAAGTCGGAGGCAGCGAACCCCCGCGGTGCGTTCCGGTGCAGACAAAGCCTGGTGGAGCCCCGTGCGGCCACCGCCCGTACCTTGTTCTTGACCTCTGCGGAGAGCCCGTAGGATGGCCCCTTGTTAAAGTGGGTCATGTCGGCGGTGCCCCCGCTGCCTGCGGGCACTGGTCTCGGGCGCTGGCGGTTCCGGGATAAGGCGAGCGTCCGCCAGCGGCCGCGGAAAGTTCTAGTCCCTCCCTCACGGGCCGGGCCGCCCCGCGCCCGCCGGGGCCGCCCCGCGCCAATCGGAGCGCGAGGCTGCGGCAGCCCCTCCCGACCAAGCTGGGGAGGGGGCGCGCGGGCGCCAAGGGGGCGCCCGCCCCGCCCCGCCCCGCCCCGCGCGCTGCTGGCAGAGTCCGGTCCGGTGCGGGGCGGGAACGCTGAGCGTCAGCGGGAAGGAATCCGTCGTGCGCGGCCGCGGAATGTGCCGCCGCCGCGGATTCCAACTGCGGCCGGTGGGGGGAGGAGGGTCCCGGTGAGGCAGCGCCGGCCTCGCGCTCAGTCGCTGCGCACGGGGGCGCCCCGGCTGGCGAGCTGCTGGTACGCGTGGGAAGCCGCCGCTCGACTGGCGTAACAGCGGTGGCAAAGCGGCTGAGAAGCCGGGAGGGGAGGGCGGCGGCGGGGGCTCTCTATTGCGGGGTGATGCCTTTCCTTAGGCCCTTCCCAGGCGGTGCCGGGCAGAGGGTCTCGGAGAGCCCGGCCTGAGGGGTGCGCGGCCGCGGGAAGGGCCGGCGGGCTGCTGGCGCAGCCATGGGCCGCTCCGGCAAACGGCTCTGTTGCCCTGCAACGACTTCTGAAATTCCTTTACAAGTTTACAGAATCACAGAAAACTTTAAAAAACGCTGGGAAGCAGTGAAAAGGGAGGCAAGCAAAATAAGTGCACAAGTCGTTGCAGAGAGATTAAAGCGGAGCAGGAGGATGGGGACACCTCTGGCCCCTCTGCACACCGCTGTGAGCATGAAGCCCTGCGGCCCTCTGGATTTTAGAGCGGGTCACTTTTTTCCCGATGTGTCAAGGCACGAATGGTGGATTGCAGGCAGTTTGTACCAGCGGGGCTGCACCAGGTCCTGCCCAGGGGTGATGGATCTGTCAGAGGGTGGTGGGCCATGAAAGTGAGTGCAGGCTAAACACTTGGTTCATTGAGTGGAGCACTGACCCAAAAAAAGAGCGGTGTGTTTCCTTCAGGGTTTTTTCACCCTGGGCATTGAAAGTACTGCGTACGCAAAAACCTTTCAAATTTAACAATGCTAAAAATAATCAGCAGACAATCTGCTAATAGCACTAGTTGTGTGAGGAATAGCTGTGTCCCACCTAGCCACCTTTAGGTTCCCCCCGAAATAACCCGTCTGAGCTTCCATTTCACAGCAAAGATTCAGGACTAAGTGTCGAGTCTCGCTGTGTTTGGAACCCTCGGGGCTCTTTCCAAAGAGCCGTCGAGCTGTAGCAGTCCTGAGAGACTGGCAGGGCAGCCAGGAGGTTTTTTATGCTGTGGTGATTTGGATCAGCTCGGCTTCAACCGCTCCACCACTGTGCAGCCTCTAACAAGAACATCCAGGGCTGTTCCTAATTAAAGGAAGCAGAACTGCGTGAAGTGCCCATTGGGAAAAGGAAACTGCATGAGAAGCAGGAAACTGAAGAATGGGGTGAGGGAAACGGTGGTCCATGTAAATATGATGTAAGTTGATTAGTTTTCAGACGTTCACGTTGGAATAAACTCATCTTTCATGACCTCAGTGAACATACAATTTAGGGATAAATTCAATATCCTCCAAAGTCCTTGGAAATGTTTCCATCGACCCGATGTAAAGTTGGATCAGGACGTTATTTGTTAATGCGCTCAGTCATTTTTGCTACAATACACAGTGTCTTGGGAAGTTTCAGACATTTACAATGGGCATGCTTTCTCAGCTCCATAAATTATACATTTCATCAGTTTTGAGATATAATCCTGATTAGTAACAGACAAAATTGTGGCACAGTATTTTCTTGCTGGACAAAACAGGTTTAAATTATCTTCAAATAAATAATTTAGCATTTTCAACCTCATCTGAGCAGGGCACAAATATAATTTGGTATTTTTATGCTGCTACTGAACATCTGATAAGACAGCTAACAATCTTTTTGGGGTGATTGCTGCAATTTATTCTGCCACCAGTTATATGCTCATGGCCTGCAGGAAAAGGTTGTATTAGAAATAATAGAGCATAGTTAAAAACACATTCTGGTTTGAATCACACTGACAACACAAAGCAAATTTAAACCCATCAGTGCAGTACAAAGCAGCTGGAGCATACTGGGCAATCTGGCTTATTATATATAAATCTCTTATCTTTGCTCTAGTTTTCTACATTACTTATTACTAAGGCTGTTTGTATGGAAAGAGGATTTGTAAGAGAATTATTCCCCACCTGAAATCATAATCCTCTTTGTGACATTGTAATAACTTCTTCAGCAACCACATGTAATATCATAAACATGTGCCAGTGACTTCAGTTGGAAACTACGAAAAAAGCTCTGAAGCGACAAAGTCTGTTTTTTTGGGAACATGGACCATAATCTTACAAACAGCCTTGCACATGAATTATTGTAAGCACATGTGTAGTCCTGTTGAACTCCCTGAGCCTAAATTATTCCTTGAGTAATTCTACCATAATCTATAGAATTAATGTGGCTCAGTGGAAAATAACAAATATGCATTGTGATCTCTGTGTTCCGATCTGCACTGGAGCCATACTAAGTGTTTATGATTGAAGCTGTGTAACGGGGTGACTGGTGAGTCCCCCAAATGGGGTTCAGCCTAGCCATGTCTGAGATGCATCATCATCTCATTCCTACACAGGTGATCCTGATAAAGGGGCCTTGGTTAACTCAACTAGCTCAGCTGAGGAGGAGCAGGATGACTTCCCTGAAGGACAGAAGGAGTTTATTTGGGAGGGCTGAACTGTGTACAGGAAGTTAATTTGACAGGATCAGCTCCAAAGAGTGATACATAAAGGGAGGGAGGAAGGCTTTGCTGAGTAGTGGGGCTGGCCTGAGGGAGGAAAGTAGGGATCTGACTTGTGGAGCATGGTGGTACCAGCTGTAGGGCTGGGGAGGAGAAGAAAATTCACCACTAGCTGTGTGTGGCCATGGGTGTGGGTGTGATTTTTGCCTGGAGCAGAGGAGTAGGTTAGTAGGTTCCTGGTGGAGAGTGGGAGCTATGGTGCTGGAAAGAACCAGGGTGCAGGTGGAGATAAGAGCAGGGAACTGTGATAGCTTGATGTGGGTAGGGGGTCACTGGGGAGGAGCAGGTCCTGCAATGTTGTTGATGAAGTTCAGTGGTTGGCTAAAGAAAGTACTTTCCAATAACCTCATGCTTAAGGAAAGGAAGGATGCTCTAAACTCTCGGAGTTACAATTATGTCCTCTTCTAAGGATCAAAAGGCAAAATGCTAATGAGTACTAACCTAGCAAAGCAAGGAGAAGGCTGTACTGCTTACTTCCCCTCTGAAGTCCTTCAGCTAGGAGGCAGGAGCTAGCTAAGCCCTTTTGCAATTCTTTTAAAATCAAGATAGTCTTTCCCAGGCTGTCCTGTCCCACACTGGCCTGTTTAGTAGTCCCGATGTTGTGAAATGTCCTGTTCCAGGGTGGTAGTGACATGCTCAGTAATGTTTTAGCCTAATTAACTTCTGTGACTAAAGTTATTATAACAGCTTTAGGATAAATACAACTTGTGACTCTAGTAAGACTTGCAGTTTCTTGCCTGTTAAGATCAAATGTGAGTACAGAATGTATTAGCACTGAAGAAACTGCAAAATAATCACTCCACAGAGCCAATGGTGAGCCTTAAGATTACCCAAAACTGTCCTTCATCTTTCAGTGATTAGGATTCCTTTTGAGAATAATTAGTGTCCTAGGCAAGCTTGTATAACATTTGTTCATATGTTACTTCAAATATCTACGTAAAACACTGCTGTGCTCATACTGATAATTATTCTGGAAAATTTTGAAGGTATACAGTACTGCCCTCCATACTTGAATTAAACATGTCATGCTCTACCTGTGCTATATTGCTTTCTGACTACTTTAACAGACTATTCCCATCCCATGAGAGACCCTCCTGCCTTGTAGAACAATTAAGGGTGCTATGAGGTGTTCGTAGCTCACTTCTCTTTCCTCTGTACCAGACTACAGAAGACTTTTTTTTGTCAGTCATTAATTCTACCTAAAAGGCAAGCTTACAAGTGTCTTAAAATCAACATCTGGAAAAACTAAGTACATCGACTTCTTACAAATACCACAAACTGAATCATGGGGCCAAATTCAGCCTTGATGGAATTATTATCTGATATCTGTGTTCTGTGTTTTCCCTTTATTGCTTAGTAAATTCCCTTATATGGAGATGACTTCAGAGATGTACATGATGCCAAAATGCTCTGAGAATTGCATAGGACCAAACCTAAAATACTGCAGTAGAAAAAAAAAGAAATAGAAACCTAGAGTTTTCTTGAAAGGAGGTTGTGGTACAAATTCCTGATCTGAGAAGGGTTTGCAAGCATCAGGTCCGGTAGTTGTAAATACTGGAAGCCTGAGTCTTTTTTATTTTTGGTAAAGACACACCTTTGAATTTAGTTTTTTGAGTTTAGTTTTTATGGACGTATTACTCAAATTTATGTTAAAATAACTTGTTGAAGTGCAAGACTTATCTATGAGTTTGTCGAGATTAAGATTTCTCACTGAGTCTAACACTGATGTCTTCTTCTGTCCTCCATCCTCTTATGAAAATAGAGTGATTTTTTTGTTATCTGGTTGATAAATAAGCTTAAGGCAGACCTTTGTGGTTTTATGTTTTTACTTGAGATTCATGAAGTTTGCTTAAAATGTGGTTATTTGCTTTCTTATCAGTTGAATACCGAACTATGTTCTTGGATAGAGCTAACATAAAAGAAAAAGACTAAAACCATAACTAACCTCTAACCTGATTGGTGGTGGGAGCTCAGTGTTGTCTTCTGTCCCCTGTCTCCCCCTCCTGAGTGAAAGGTTTGCTCTTGGTATTGGTTTTGAACTTGCTACAGTCAGTATTTAAGCAGAAGACAACAAAGGACTTCAGATTGCATGCTGTGCAATCAAAATGCCTGACATATTTCAGTTTTCCTCCTCAAGCATTGTATCAGCAAGCCAGTTTGTTGATGTGTGGCACATAAGTCACAGAGTCATTTCTCCCTCCTATTTGGAAGGCTTCATTTCTCCATCAGTAGCACCTAAACATTTGCAGACAGTCTGTGACCAGCATATACATTTACTGAAGTTTCATTTCTCAACAAGCTTAATGTTAACAGCTATCAGTTTTATTTCACAGTGCTGGTTACCTATGAGAACAATATAGCAAACACACAAAAGGAAATGCCTGCAGGGACAGTATGTTATCATCACTGCTTCTTGTGAGGGAGACAAGAATTGTGCGTCTTCCTTCTTTGTTTTCTTTCATGCTTGTGAAGAGAAAAAAACTAGACACTCAGCTTTCATATCTCTACTTAAGGCAGACTTTGGTAAGCAAAGAACTTTATCTTTGTGCTCCAGTTAAAGAGAACACTAAACCCCTTAAAAATGGCAGATTTTTCCTTCTTAATTGTTTTGCTTTTGATGGCTCTCTAAAACTTCCCAGGAATTGCGCTGTTGCTCTTGAATTTCCCCAGGCTGCTTTCTTGGCAGCCCTGGATGTCAGAGCTGGGGCCTGGGTGGACCTGCCAGCATACACCAGAGGTTATCCTCTCAGTGCCTTGGAGTAGAGGACATGCACACACCCCCATCACCAACAGACAAACTGCATTTGAACTGTAATGCTGTCGTGACAGAGAGCATCATCAAGTGGCAGTGTCATGCCAGCCCCTGATATCAGCCTGGCAGCTGGCACAGGAGCCAAGGGAGTGGTCAGAGGTGTCGGGCACCTCCAGCCCATGGGAAAGGGCTGCTAGCCAAACACTTTAAAATGATCTGTCATTGTTTAACGCTGGCACGGCAATTAAACCGAATAACAGATGTTCTCTGTTAATCCCCCTCTCCTCCCTGATAGAGAGACTTACAAAAGACATAGCTGAAAGCAAAAGTACAAGACAGAAAATCACCTTTATCCTGGCCCAAACCAGGACATGATCAAAACTTGATATTAGTGTCCCACTCTTCTTAAACTTTAAATGGATGCAAAATTGATGATATAACCAGTTAAGGGTAGTTACTCTACTAGGGAATTAGAGCAAGAAAAAAAACAGTAACTTTGTGATATTTTGTGCTTCTATAATTGTTTTTTTTGTTACCACTGTAACTTTCTATGAACATATATGTGGAAATATTTATTTTTTATATATATTTTTTTTAAGAGGCAATTTCTGGCCCTCCAGGATGTGGACAAAGGCTATTAGTTTTACCATTTGGCTGATGCCTGCTCATCAATGTGATCTGAGATTGATTTGAACACTCCTAAATCTCCAAACTTGATTTTTATGCCACTTGAACATATTCTCCTTGCTTCCATTTGAGTAAGTAGTTAAGTTTGTTAAGTAAAACTCTTAACAAGGTCTGGGCATATTCACATATTTCAAGGAATGGTGTGTTCATCCATTTTTTTCTTGATCTTACATTGTGTTCCCCAAAAGTGACTTCAGAAAATACTTGATTTAAAATAGTATGTGGTAACTTTTAATGAAACATCATGTTTCATTATTCAGATTTATTTGGATACAAAATGTAAAATAATTAATACATCTTGACCTATGAATGGGTCAGTTTCCTGATAGTTAAAAATCTTCATGCTCACTTACTGAATCAAGGCTATGCTTGGGTAGCACTGATATTTTGAAAAGCTGGTTAATTATTCAGTAATACTCCTCTTAATAATCAAAATCTGAATATAGAAAAAAGTAAGAGAAACCTCCGCCTTGCTGCCCCCACTGTGTGACTTCTTCCAGTTTTAAATATCTGTTCTCTAAATGAGACTAATTCCTCATCAGAAAAAATTTCCCACCCCTTACATGGTATTCTTACAAGCTTGAGAAATGTGGTGTTTTGCCTTTTTGTTAACTGTAGTTCATTGAACATGGAAAGTTCTTTGAACTTCCACGGTAAAGATTTCCTTAGAATTTAAGGTAACTTCCAGAGCAAAACAATACACAGCAAGTGATGTTCAGAGGGCTTTGTAGGGCTGAGACTGAAGGGTGTAAAGGAGAAAAGGCTGCTGAGTGTTGCACATGAGTGACTAGCTGAGACACAGTGGCATTTAGCCAGAGGCTGGCTACCACAGCATGGAGACTCGGTTGTTACAACAGTAAGGATCCCAAATCTGTTTGGATAAGAGGGTTTCAAATAATCCGTGTCACTGTTAATGTACTTCAGTAGATGTCAGAGGATGTGATTCAGACTTGGGGGGAGCGACTGGAGTCAGGAACAGCTGATGCTGAGATAACTGAGACTGTACCAGAATATATAATCCTGAGGTTTTTAGCCACTTTATCCCAGATCATTAATCTTGTCAATTTTATGCTTGTGTTGCATCCCACAAAACTTCAGAATTTCCAAAAGATGTTGAGTGTGGAGACTTTTTTGTTATGGGTTTTTTTTTTGTGCTATGGAGAAGTCTTTTTTTTTCCTGATTATTACTCTTTTTTTTTTTTTTAACCTCAAACTGTAACGAAGCTTTAATATCTTTGATTAGTAGTGATTTGATTCAGTTTTAATGCAAGCAATACCTTTTGATTAAAACTCAGTGATATTATTGTGATGTACTTTGAGTGCTAGGTGTGCTTGCCCAGTAGAAAACACAGTCCTGTGAACAGCACTGTACTGCTGAACCTGTGGTTCTTGCATGTGCTTTGCCTGTTGACACATCTGCAGAAGGGGGTTGTGTGGGACAGAATGAGAGCTGTGTGCAGGTAGGAAGTGCTGGTGATGTTTATGTGTAAACAGAAAGGAGTCTAGTGTTTATGTTCTAGATGTTTGTGTTCTAGATGTTTATGTGTAAACAGAAAGGAGTCTAGTTATGGACACTAAAATCTGTAAGTAAATAGACAACTTTATTTTGTATCTGCATTGTATAATAAACTGTCTTCAAATTAAAAGTTTGGCAAATGAAGATGATATTCTAGAAGAATCTATTACATCCCAGTCAGCACAGTTCAGTGTTACAGACAGCAGTAAATTCAGACTACACAGTAGAAAACCTTAATTAATTTGGGTCATATATTCTGTATCTTCAATAACCTTGAAAGGACTGAGGCAGGGCACAGGGGTAAGGCAGAACAGTAATTTCTTTTCTCTCAGAACTATCTATATAATCTTTCCTAAAGTAGTACTTTACATGGAAGCAGCTCTTTTTCCTCAGCCTTCTTATTCTACTCTCATTACTGTTACAATTTAAGGACAAAGATTAAGATTTTCAGGAATTATTTCTACTCGGAAGTTAAATTAAAAATATGCTTGCAATTGTGATTGTGCTCCAAGAGAACTGCCTTTGCTCATCAGTGGCCAATTCCTGTCTGTAAGTGACAGAAAGAGCTGAGATCCCTACACCAGTTTATTTTGAAAGTATCTATTCTGTATCTGTCTACACAGTAAAACTTGACTTGGAGTACCCTGTTACAGCCAGGTTACTTTTTTAATGTGAAGCTGTAAAGATATCACTTAAGTGCTTCTCTACAAATACTGCAGCATTGCTTTTAGTATTTTGCTTTGCATGGTGGATATGAAAAGAACATTAACTTGATCTGCTGTCATGCTTGCTTTTTTACAAATGGTTGCCTGCAGAAACAGGCCCTGTTTACTGCTGCTGAATAATAATTTCTGGGCTTCATCTTGGCAATGAATGTTGGAGAGATATCCTTTAAGCCACTGAATTGGAGGTTGGGACATTAATTTCAGTGTCAGCTGACATCCCAAGCTGTATCATAAATGAAGAGCAGTGGAGTTCAATTGCACTGTATAACAATAAAGCAGGAAACACTAATTGCCAAACTACTGGTAATTGAAAGTAGAATTTAGTGTAATGCTAACTGAGCATATCTGACTGTTGATATAACATTACAAATATCCACTTTTTCTTAAACCAAGTAGAGGGCCTTTTGATTTTAAGAACAGACTATGCACAGAAGGGTCAGGATTATGCACAACTTCACTGCGTGGTTTAATATACTTCTTAAATCTTTATATTAAAACCCCACAAACTCTAACTTTGTGGACTCCTTTCAAAATTATTTGCTGCATAGTGCAAGGACAACTCCATCTATTTCTGAATATTTTCTTTCTTTCTTTCCAAAGTTAGACAAAATCTCTTTGAGCACTTGTCTAAATCCAGTATTGTTGAGAGGGTAATCTCGTTTTGGTCATGAATACCTGTTTTTTGTAGTAAAACCAAACCCAAAACCTCCTTTAAGACACTGCTCCCCCCCTCAAAAGAAAGAAACCAAAATGCAAATAAACCACCCCAAAAAGCCCTTCAGCTCCCAAAGATCTGGTAATACTGGACTACTGTCTGTGCTGCCATTCACAAAGCATCAGCCTACAACAGATGTGTTTAATATGCATAATGTTAATTGATGAAGTGCTCTAGATTGTTCAAAGCATGAAACATTCCCTGCAGAGACCCCTCACTTCCCCCATTCTTGTCAGTTAAATATTATTATTGCCCCCAGTCTCTTCCTGATTAGAGAATAACAAACATGTCAAAAATGTTGCTTAGCTTTGTTCCTCAGGTATGAGCAAGATAAAAGGTATGTGTAAAACTGACATTACCAACAACAAATACAACTTTTTATAGATGCATTCATGGTTACAGCCTATCACTGGCACAGCTAAATGTGAAATTAATTATTTCTGTGGCATATATACTTCTGTCATACTCACTAATAGGATTATAAAACATGATATACATTTTTGGTGTGAGGAGTTAAAAAAGATACAAGAAATACCAAATGTGAATTTTACACTGCAAAATAGTTACCTGAGTTTAAATAAGCATGTCGATCAGAATCCGTCTTGTATTATGTGTCACTTTCTCTTCCTTCTCTATTACCAGTGTAGCATGAAACAACAATGGAAACAAAAAATGCAGTCCAAAGTTATTGCAGTGACAGTAATTGGTTTTAAATTCTGATGCAAAAACTATATCCCTTATGAAGCTGCTTTCTGCAAGAGGACTTTTGCCTCTAAATACTTCCTATTGATTTCAGCAGTATTGATCATGAGACCTTCATTGTGCTATAAGGAAGAACAGCAATTAAAAAAAAAAAAAAAAAAAAAAAATCAGAATGTTTCAGAAAGGTCTTGATTCAAATTGTGCTGCAAACAACCAGAAGGGCTTCATGCTTACTTTCCCAGATCCTCACCCACCTCCTGGAACAACCAAGTGCTTATTGGTACAGTGTGTGGTCTCAGCATGGGCCAGAAAAAGGGGAGGTACTGACTGTCAGGGAGCTTCTTCAAACACCTTAAAGGGTGCTTGCTTATACTCTGCCTTATGGTGATCGACAGCAGCCATTTTCTAACTTCTGTGACTGTCAGATCTAGTACCAGAATACAATTCAACTTTTTCTAAATGTACATATTTTTGAAAGCTCTCATTTTCTCTTGTAAAATTCTGAACTGTGTTTTTCTGGCCCTTAGTACAGACATCACCCTCCCAGTGCATGACTCTACTGACAATTAAATAAGCTTCAGTTAAGTGATGTTTGGGTATTCATCACAAGGTAAGCTGTCCTTCATTCACATAGCCTTACTAATGAAGGGAAGACTATTTTTGCTGAAATTATAATTAAAAACTAACCTCCTAGGGAATGGTTGTCTTAAACATCACATTCAACAAGCAGCTCGTAATTACTTTAATGAACTAGTTTCCTGAAGTCAGTCTGAACATATAAATTAAGTGTGCTAAGATCTATTCTTACTGATGCAAGTCTCTGATGCACACACCAGTTATGAAGTTTTTAGGGACATTGTGGCTGTGGATGTCCCCTGCCTTAGCAGAAGGGAAGACTCTATCTCTGACCAAACTAACAGTGAAGAGCATTACAGTACATGTTACATCTGTTGTAGAAATGTTTATGAAGACTTTTTTTCTTATCCCTGCTATGCTGCCTTAAACCACACTAACTTCAAGTATGATCAGCAAAAGGAAAGACAACACAAATGTGATTTGAAGGGAAATACAAGTAGTGTGTACACAAAGTGTTTGAGCAACTGTAAAGACATCTAGCAAGAGTCTGTTGAAACCTTCCATTTCCACCGTGAAGATGTAGGAAACAGTCTGTAGACAGAAATGGTGACAGCAAACCTTTTGTGCTATTTGCCAAGGACTGAAGTGTGGGGAAATAATGTGTTCAGTTTGATTGTGCCACTTGGCACCGAACAACCAAAGGTTTTTGTGCAAGTGCTGCTGTCTCTGATATACTCTTCCACATAGACAGCCTTCTCCTGTCCCAGGAAAACAATCTGCTGCTTGGATGTGATTTGTGATAGTACATTGGCTAAGGCACACTGATAAGTTCATTTGGGTTTAAAAAAAGATGGAAAAGATGGTCTCACTGTGTCTGTTTATGCTCAGTGGCCCCTTGCACAGACATAAGAG
Source organism: Phaethornis superciliosus (assembly GCA_023637945.1). Lineage (NCBI taxonomy): Eukaryota > Metazoa > Chordata > Aves > Apodiformes > Trochilidae > Phaethornis > Phaethornis superciliosus. Next base: position 12,900,192 of record JAJQWJ010000009.1, on the reverse strand, counting down.
CATCTTTTTGCTTTACAAATGTGATTTGCATTTCTATCTCTAAAATTGTCTATGTGCTATTTGTAGACAGCAATCTTTTGTTTCAAGGCATTAACTGTCATGTTATGACAAGGTGTTTCTGCATAAAAAACAGGCATCTGAAGAACTGTGTGAGTACAACTTCAGAAGTTACTTTTGAGACTCTGACTACTGTCCCCTGAAATCCTTCATGACTTGCAAAGCATTACAGTGCAGCATAACTTTATTAGAACTGCAGCTGCAGAGTTGTAAGAAATTTGACTCATTGGCTAAAAGTAGATCAGTCTGTTAATTTGGCTTTCAGGCTGTGACTCAGGGAAATGATTTTTTGATGCCTTCTGTTCTCGTTTGAATCTTTGCCAATTTTGATATTTGATATTGATATTTTCATAAAGTTATATTTGTTTTATTTAAGAGTATATTTCTTCTCTATTTTCCTTTAAATTCATACAACATTATGTTTTCCTCTTTTGTAAAGGGAGAAAAAGGAGATTACATATTTCAGTTAAAATGTGCCTTATAGACATAACACAAATGTGTTTGCCTCAGTGTTAATATTTAAGGGAAAGAATGACACACAGTAAAACCCAAGAATCTAAACAAGGAATCCAGTCAGCGACCTTTGGATAGAGCCTGGGAGCACTGTTTTCTGTTCCATGCTGGGGAGCAGGAAGAATGCAGTTTTCCTCTAGCACAATGACAGTTTGGTTGTATGCTACAAACAAAAGATAAGAGCTACTCAGTAACAAGATGCTAGTTGTTTGGGGTTTGTTTTTCTTTTTTAGTGCACCACTGTGCTTTTGAAGGGAACTAGCAGTTACTTGAGATAATCTTCTCTAGGAAAGTCAACCTAGTTCATAACAAAATTTCCTTTAAGAGAATTCAAGCCAGGAACTTTTTTTTTTTGCTTCTTTTCTTCCCCTATGGTTGGGATGCAGCATTTTGTTGAAGGCTTTGGTCAGAGTTACGTGGTCATTGTTCTGTTTCTGAGTGCTCCTGTGTAGCTCTGCCTGCTTCAGCTTTATAGACTTCTGGGTAATTTCTAACCCAAGTTTTCTCATACTAAGAATAATTATAAACTGCTGAAAAGTACATGTCCTTAACTCAAGTTGGCACTTACACCAATTATCAGTAAAGAAAATAGCAACACAGATAAGGAAATGGGTACAGTTCCCCTCTCTCATGGATGATTATCTGGATTAAGACCCACTTTATATGGGCTGGTTTAACTTTTGTTTTCCCGGTTTTCCAGAGTAAAGAACATGCTGTTGAGGGTACACAGACAGAGATCGTCTCAGCTTTGCTCTTCCAAAAGGCTGGCAGTGAAGAAAAGGGGGAAAAGGACTTCCAAAGTCCTTGAAAAAGATTTCTCCACATCAGATGGCCTGGAGCAGTTCAGTTCAGCAGTTCAGAACAGCTTCTTGTGAAGAATCTACCACTGCCTTCAGAACGTTTCCGTGGTTACAAGTCTGAACAGGCAAGTGATTTCCTTCAGAATAGTCCTTGCCATGCAGATGACAGGTAGAAGAAAATCCCAAAACCTCCCAGTGTTCAGAGACAGACTCATGCAATTTACGAACCCACAGTCTGAAAAAGCACCAAAAACCAAAATCCCACCCTGGGCCAGGCTCTAAGGGAGGAAGTGAGCAGCCAGTGATTCTTTCACTGAGGTCTAAATTCAGAAGATGGGGATGGGCTACATTCTGCTTTGCTCTCAACAGAAGCAGCACGTGAACTCAGTGCTGTTGGAGCCTTGGCTGTGTTTACAGATGGGGTGGTCAGAGTCTGCCACACTGCCAGGCCAGGGCTATTCAGGCACTATTCAGGGATGTGGTGGATGAATGGAACCATTCATTGTCTTTCTCTTCTCATGCCTCTTTAAGCCTCAGGGCTATTCTGTTGCCCCTTACCCAGGGCAGAGGAAGAGGCTGCCTCAGTCCTCACTCCCTTCTACCCTAGCTCCCTTGCGAAACAGAGAGCAAAATTGAAAGCAGGATCCAGCAGAGAGAACTAATCTAAAATAAATCCCCATTAGCCATAATAAAGCCAGTGTATCTCTAATTTACTGAACTATCTGCAACTGGGCAGAAAGTCCTGATAAGACAGTCCTCACTCCAGTTCAGCAAAAACCAGCCCCTATACACCTCAGATTTACTTGGGTCATTTTCAAGGACCTGAGTGTGTACTGCATGAGTCCTTCCCATGTAATCTTAACCTATTAACTGCTCTTTAATGTCAGGCATAATCTAGGTTAAAAACCACAAAAACTCGCTGTTCTGAACACACAGGTGACCACATCAAGGACTCTACTTATGCTGAGGAAAAATGAAGCCTGTTGGACAGGTTATAAGGGCTGCCTTCCCCACAGGGCCACACAACGTCATGACAGTAATTCTCTGCACAAAGTTTTCTAATGATTTCTGATGAATTTCTGCATAAAGCAGAATATTCCTCTAGACCCCTGTTACCAAACAGCAGGAAACCACCATTTCAGCTGTTCAGCTAAATCCTACTCCCACCCAGTTCCCTACTAGGAGATCTGCTAAAATGTTTTGACACTGCAGGAAAAGGCTTCAGAGAGCGAGTCGCCTCCTGCAGCAGCGCCAGGAGCTGTTGGCTTCACCAGAGTCAGGACCTGCACTCTGCAGTGTTTCTATTCTTTGAGCTTTCCTCTTTGTATACATTTCTGTAGCAAGACACATAGCTCTGTGTGTGTACAGATGACAGATGTGTTTATATTGCTTTATACTGTGGAACAGTGTGTAGAATTACCTTTTGCTAGATGAATGCGAAAAGCTGAAGTCAATTTTCACACACTTAGCTACAACAAAATACCTTTTATAAGTTGTTCCAACAAGTGCATATTGGACTGCTGAAAGTATGGTGCTTAAAATGAGAAACAGGATCTACTCAAAGTTGAATTTACTGTATCAGGAAAAGACAGGGAAACTCAATTCCTTCCCCTATTATGAACAGTAACACTTTTTTTTTTCCTATTTTTCAGAGCCTGAATCAGTTCAATATTCCCAAGTGACAGTTTGCTCTCCCTGATGTAAACCTGGTAAGGATTTTTGCATGAAGAAAGCACTTCTTAAATCTGTAAGTACTGTTCCCGTGGCATGACACTTGTTACCTTTTTATTTGTCTTAAGACGTGAGCAGCAATTTCAAATGGTGCACTACCAATTATAAGGACAGCTTTGACTGGCAAAATGGAAAAATGGTACTAGTTGAATTCTCTGGGGGTTTTGGAAGACTGTAGAATATAAACTGTCATGAAGCCAACTTAATATAACTGTTTCTTTTATACACTAAGGATTCACAAGAGACTTCACTGCTAGCAAACAGGAAATAAAGTCTGTTGTGCTAGAACAAGATTTTGTTTCTTAAAATTTAGAAAACTACACAAAATTTCCTTACAGGAAATGTTACCATTCATACAAATTCCCATATTTAATTGTAGACAAAAATTCTCATTCACATAGCAGGAAAACCAGATGAAAACAGAAACACATAGACTTAAGGCCATTATGGAGTATTGGAAAACAGACCTACAGGATGACAATAATACAACTACAAAAAATTTACTTAAATATCTTTATTACTGTCTCCCATTCCAGTACCAGCCTAATTTCTTAGCAGGATTCTTTAAAAATAACTTACTACATGAATGCCTTGCCTTTCTTCAGTGAGGAGCTTTCGGAGTTTATTTTAGATAGAGTCTGTCTTCTGTTGTTACACTATTCGACCAAGATATACTGACTTGGGATATTTTTCCTTTAGAGCAGGCCACTGAACGATGAAGTAATCTGAAAAGTAGTAAAGAATCTTTCCAGACAGGGATAAAGTTTCCACACGGCAGATGCTCTCTACATACACAATGGTTGCTCTCTTCATACTTAGAAGCCCAAGAAGACGAGCAGACATACAGACAGGAACACATGTTCCTGGTCCATTGCACAATATCTAAAAGAGATGAAACATTTTACAAAAGTAAAATATGAGTTTTCTCATTCAGAAAATAATCTAGATTTTGTATATTCATATAATCTTACATTTAAAAAAAAGATTCCAAAGATATTTTAAAAACAGAAGAAGCAAGTGAATATGAAAAGAAAAAAACTAAACAAAACAAAACAGAAAAAGGGAATTGGGCATAAAAAGGACATTTTTTCAAAGTAGATGCCTAATAAGATCATCTTTCTTTGCATGTGAAGAAGAGCTATGAGGCAGCACATTTAACTTCTTTGAAGGAAGCAGAATTCCTTGATGCATGGGTATGTAACTAGAACAGCTTCCAATCTCAATCACAGCTTTGTGTTGGATCAGTCATGAGATTTGTGCACAGATTAAGGCATAATAACGCCAAAGAAATTTAATTAGGATTACTAAACCTGGGATCCAGTTATAAACATTTTGAACTTTGGCTTAAGTCAGCTTAATATTAAAGAGTACAGCAAAATGTGCTGATGAATTAGGACCTTCATCAGAATCTACTAACTGATATGCATGCCTGGATTTTTTATTTTTTTTTCTTTTAATATACACTAGTACACTAGTACATACAAACAAGCATACCGAAGGAAGGTCTTTTGGTCAAGACATGTCACGTCCTTGTACCAGACGTTCTCAAATTCACTTATAAATGTTAACAGTAAAAGAAAGTCGTCTTTTTATAAATTGGTAAACAGAAAAATAGACAGCTTAAAACTAAAGCATTTAAACCAGGGCAGATTAGGCACTCTGCTTGGGTGTAAAAATTGATTTCAGGAAAAGAATTTCTTACTAAATTTACTACTACCATGTAATCAGCACTTCTCTACACAGCTGGGGGTGACACGGAAATAAAGGGCTCTTTTATAAAATCATGGCCCTATACCCCATAAACCCACATTTTTTTACTCCAAATTCATAGAATCATAGAATTGCCTGGGTTGGAAGGGACCTCAGAGATCATCAAGTCCAACCCTTGATCCACTACCACTGTGGTTACCAGACCATGGCACTGAGTGCCACATCCAGTCTCTTTTTAAATATCTCCAGGGACGGAGAATCCACTGCTTCCCTGGGCAGCCCATTCCAATATCTGATCACCCCCTCTGTGAATAAATTCTTTCTAATATCTACCCTAAACCTCCCCTGGCACAACTTGAGACCATGCCCTCTTGTCTTGCTGATAGTTGCCTGGGAAAAGAGACCAACCCCCCCCTGGCTCCAGCCTCCTTTCAGGGAGTTGTAGAGAGTGATGAGGTCTCCCCTGAGCCTCCTCTTCTCCAGGCTGAACACCCCCAGCTCCCTCAGCCTCTCCTCACAGGACTTGTGCTGGATCCCTTCACCAGCCTGGTTGCCCTCCTTTGGACCTGCTCCAGGACCTCAATCTCCTTCCTGAACTGAGGGGCCCAGAACTGGACACAGGACTCGAGCTGTGGCCTCACCAGGGCTGAGTACAGGGGCAGAATCCCTTCCCTGGACCTGCTGGCCACGCTGTTCCTGATCCAGGCCAGGATGCCATTGGCCTTCTTGGCCACCTGGGCACACTGCTGGCTCCTGTTCAGCTTCCTGTCAATCCAGACTCCCAGGTCCCTCTCTGCCTGGCTGCTCTCAGCCACTCTGTGCCCAGCCTGGAGCTCCCCATGGGGTTGTTGTGGCCAAAGTGCAGGACCCGGCACTTGGCCGTGCTGAACCTCATCCCATTGGAATCAGCCCAACTCTCCAGTCTGTCCAGGTCCCTCTGCAGAGCCCTCCTGCCTTCCAGCTGATCCACACTCCCCCCCAGCTTAGTGTCATCTGCAAATTTGGACACAATCCCCTCATCTAAATCATCAATAAAGATATTAAACAGAACTGGGTGGGCCCAACACTGATCCCTGGGGGACACCAGCTTGTGAAATTCACCAGCTTGTGAAAGGTATATATAACATATATAATCACGATTTCCATGTCAGAGCTGTAGCAAACATTTCAGAGTGTTTTCTTCCCTGCTTTGTGGCAAGATCCCACTGATAAACTGTCTAACAGCACCCTGCCTCACTTAAAAGCAGCAGCAGCTTTGGCGCCACTGAGTTTCAAACTCTCACACCTGTACTTTCCTTTAACATTAAGATGGCCTCAAAAATCTAGCTTAGGGATGTGATGACCATAATGCGGTGTTTTCTGTCAGAGTAATATTGTATGCAAGATTATTTTGATTTTACTGTTGATCTTAATTGAACTATTTATTCATGGAAAACTTACTTACATATTCTGAAAGACCCTTATAAGCAATATGCTGTATACTGTTATAATTTTGAAATTTTAGGGCATCAACAGCCACAAAGACTTTTGTAAGTCTTTAGAAAGCAAAACCCACCAGGTCCATGCTTCAGAATCTGGTCTGTTTCGGACAGGTGCATAAGGAGCTCCAGACAGTCCAAAACAGTTATTTTCTGCTTTTTCTTTTTGTGAGATGAATATTCAGTCTGACTATTAAGTTCATATTCAATATTCAGCTTTAAGTGATCAGATAGAAATGTGCACCACTGCTGAACAGAAACTCCACTTTCCCTTTCCTTTAGTAGAGCTACCTGGAGTACAAATATTGTGTCATCTTCATTGCTCCCCATGCCCTTTTCTGTTGCACTACAGCTCTACCCAGTCCTTTCCTCATTTTCTTCCATTTTGATGTTTCTCTGTACTCTGCACAGCCCTCTGAGATGCCTCCCACCCATCTTCTCTATTCCAGATGAAGTGTACTCACAGAAGATCACATAATGAAATAGTGGTAAATGAGTCTACTTGAGAATCTGTATGTAGCTCTAAAGGCCACACAGAGTCACTGTTATTGTTATTACTTCGCTGAGATGCAAAACAGAAAAGCAATAATTAAAAAATTAAAAATTATAATAAAATACCTTTACTATATCCAGGGTTGGATGTGATGCACTCAATTTATACCTTCTACTGGCTATTTAAAACTTGTAAGCTGCTTCCCAGATGCCTTTTGACTCATGGAAAAGTACTTGCATGTGGGAAAAAGAATCAGGAAAATTATGGACTAATCTCTGAAAAAATATGATCTGATCGTAAGTCTTATATCTTCTGTTCTTTCCTCTTCCACACATACCTGTTCAAACAAGAAAAAGCAGATGTGGCTCTACAGGATTTCTACATGCAAAGTGTCCATAAAATACTATGACTATAGATATTCCTGTTTTAAAATGCTTGGCTTTAGGAGACTCTGGTATAAACCTGCTGAAGCCAACATACAAATAGATCCTTATCTGAATTTGGGGTTGTGATCTGTAAATCAGAAGTTTTAATTAACTGTTCTAATAATTAAAAATCAGCTTTCCGTTAACCTTCAGTGCCTAGAGACATGTCGTACCTAGGCCTGGTGCATTTGCTCATGCACTGGAGTGGCAATTCTCTTCCAAAAATCTGGTCTGACCAGTCCTACTTATTCCTTCTCACACAATCAGGAGGAAAGTAGACCAGCGTTCCTGCTGCTTTGAATCTAATGTACTTTCACCAAGGGACAAACGGGAAACCTCTTCTGAGAAAACAAGTATGCATATTATAAAGAAGAGGAACTATTGGGGAATCTGTAAGCTGCTGTTCAGTTCCTGCCAATCTATGAACTTATTAATGCTGTGTAGGAACGGAATAATTTACAGCCTTCCTTAAACATGTAAGAGATGATGAGCTGTCCTACTAGGAAATTTCAAACCACTTTGAAAGTAAATTTTGGAGAATAATTGATGTACACCCTTCAAAGGCCAAGACTTTTGTTTTTCCCCTCCAGCAGACTACAAGTATCTCTCAGGGAATCCAGTGGCAATCATTAGTACGCTGTGGAGAAAAAAAAGGCACCTACAGGGCAAGAATGGACCAGGGCCTCTACAAGGTCAACCAGCTATTCAGGGTGTTTCCCAATATCTATTTACTTTAGCTACAGGGCTCCCTGTAGACCATTTTTATCACATGAGCTATGTCTCTGAAGATCCCTAGTTTACTTGGTTCAGCCTGCCTCAGTCAAACAGCAAAAGGGGAAAAGAAGGGGCAAAAGATAATTTTTGTGCCACCTTTGTGATCTCTTGAGCTGCGCCTGCCTGATGAATTTCTTGCTCCTATATGGGTTATCCAACTTTGGTGCCAAAAAGCTGTAAGGGCTTGATCCAGAAGCCAGTGCTGCAGATCCCTTTACACCATTTATGTTTGCCACTAATGCAAAGAAATGCCCAACTAACTGTTAAACTGGCTCACTGGCTGCCTGGCTTCATTCACAGCTACACTTATAAACTAAATCCTACACACTACAATCTGGTACCAATTAAATGTAACCAGTCTTTTAAACAGTATAAAAAACTAATCAATCTGTATTTTAATTGAGGTTTTAAAGTAAAGGATTAGAATAGGATACTTATACTCTCTGTAAATCTGATTTCAGATTAAGCACTTTCATATAGAAATGGAATAGTTCTTGCCTTTCTTTTTCAGGTATTTTCTACAGCTGATGAAATAAAAGAAGCTATGGCAGCAGTCTGGCACACTGGGAACACTGGCACATGGCACCACTGCTGATAAAAGCTGCTTTTAGAGTTAGTGAATGCAGCACTGTACCAGAGTGACATTTACCAGCTGTAACACTGAAAGCATAGCTCACAGTTTCACTGAGATTAAATGTCAGGCCACTGGTTAAAACAAAAATGAGTAGAGTAGAAAACTTGCAGTTTTTCTCTTAAATATGTAAACATACATTTACTGTACTACTTATGTGTTCAAACTACAACAGTCACAGGGAGAACAACTTAAGCCCTCCTAAACTTAGTAGAAAATCAACATGAAAATTGCTTTGAATAAGAAACTGTCAGCACCTGCAGCTCTTCCTAATGACTTCCCCAGAGACTGGCCTTTGCCACCTGGACAAGAGCAGAAAAAACTCCCAGTTTTCTATGGCTGGGTTGGTTTGTTGTGTGGGGATGCTGATTGGTGCTGCAGGGTGATGCATTTATGTGTGCTGAAGACTGCTGCTTGCCAGCTATGGAGCTACCTCCTGGAGCATGTTTAGGATATTGCTTAGGTCTCCTTAGTCTTGGTAATGCTCCCTTCCATGCAGTGCTAAACAGCTGGAGATAAGAACAAGGGAATGGATGGTGGTGAAGAGAACTACTGAAAGAGATGAAGGCAAGTGGAGTGATACAAAACTGATTTTAGCGCATCTGTACAAGTAAACAGACCTACTTTTTAACAATGTAGGGGAAAAAACCAATTAGGCATTCTCTGCTTTCCAGGAACAAATGTGGGCCTAAAAACAGTTATTAATAACTTTATTTTGTTAGTGGTTTTGATGGACTGCTAAAACTTGGCTTTTATTGATAAATTGATATTTTAATGACTATTTAACATCTGAGAACAAAAAATAACTGTTCAGCCTGCGAAGATATGAAAGCACAGAATATACCTATGAGTTTTGTCAGAAAAGCCAATGAAATTTGAATAGCTGTTCCTGAGTGTAATAAATGTTTTTGTTTGTGTATTTTTTGTTTTGATGGGGCAAGATTGTTTGTTTCTGAGGCAGGAGAGCACCTGCAATTAATTAATTTGCATTCTACTATGCAAATTACAGCATCTCATGAGCTCATTGGCACTTGCTTGTTTTCAGTGTTATCCTTTTGTTTTGAAAACTTCACATTCATAACCTGTAAGGTGAAGTATCCAGCTGAACATTTTTTTCCTTTACCTACAGAAGCACTGAGTGCTATCCACAAAGGTGGCTGTAATCTGGGTTCCCAGTGTTCCCGTTTCCTGCCTGGTGATTCCCAAATTTACCTTACAAGCTCCTGACCAAGATGCAAGCCTAGAGAGTCAAGAAGCCAGGGTTCTATTCACAGCTATGGACTTATCCCAGGATTTGGGGCACATTACTTACTTTCTCTCACATCAGTATGTTTTGCTTTAACACCAGGAAAACAGTAACTTACTCCTCACAGAGGATGCATCAAGATCCTGTATATCTCCCTCAGTGAAGATCACAGCTATGGAGAGGTATTGTTTTTATTAGCATGTATTTGGATTTAGTAGCATAGTCTGCTATCATCTTTTCATAGAATTATTTGATATACATGGCCATATCAATTAAGAATTAATTCCTGCTAGTAACTTCAGTGGCAACTCAAGCCTGGATGAAAAACAGATAAAAATTGTTACTTTTTTCATAAATGAGTAACTCTACAGGGTTTCAAGAGATACTGTGTTCACCTACAGGGAGTGAATAAAGTTATGATAGAAATAAGATCTCTTCTAGGGAATATAATTCTGTGTAGTAATAAAAAATTTAAGAATTTAAGAGAATTATATTTTTCTTCAAATACTTAAGCATGTGAGAGCGAGTGTCCTTATTAAAGCTTTTGCTAGTCTAGCTCTTTAGCACGTCTGAAAATCTAATTTTTGAACCCTGAGGAAAATTAGCTTAGAATTTTTTTTTTCTTTTTTTTTAAGGAACCTTTTTGTTTTGTTTTGTTGGAACCTTTTCCAACAATTTCCTATTATTGCTGGGGAGAAAGGAGAATTTCAGGTTCTGTTTGAACAGTATAAATTTAATGAAACTACATACTGGTTTACTCTTTTTGAATAGTGAGGATCTTACCCAGTTCACTTCCTTTCACAGCCTGAAAATACAACCAGCTAACACTTCACACCCTATTGCCTATGTGAACTTAGCTGTGGAATGCAGGCTAGGGAAAAACTCTAGATGTGTAGTCTGATGTAAATTGGATAATTAAGGTAGAACTGAAGTATAACTGGGTACACTTTGATCTTCTACTATCATCAGGGGTGCAAGAAGATATTAATAGAATTCTATAGCAACAGCTTATATTCAGGCTGGTCAGCAGCTACAGCATTGCCCTGAAAACCTTTCTAGTCCACTTCTGCATATCTTGTTGGTATGGTTCCCATTGTAATTAGCATACAATACACACAGTAGGTGAGGTGATCTTCAAAACAAGCAGGAACACATGTGGTCCCACAGGCAGATTACCTAACTAGGATAAATAAAATCAGTGAATGCCAGAGTGGGAAAGAAAAGTGGAAGCCAAAGGACTTAAATTAGCACGCTGTGCAGTTGGGTTTCTACTGCTCACTATTTTTTTCCTGAGTATTATTTCCATTGCAAAAAGAAATATACCGGGAAGCATTGCCAAGTCTCTCATTTGCCCAGCTTTTTCCTTATAAAAGCATGAGGAGAGGGAGACAAAAATCCTACCCAGTGGATTTTTCTATGGCAGAAAAGGAGATTTTCCCCCAAACCACTAGTAACTAGATTTAACAGGATCTTATTGTAGCGGCATTGACCATTGTAACTCCTGTCTTCTCAGCACATAGTGGCCAGCCCCAGAGTTACCAGCCCAGTGCCTCTGGGGCAAGAGAGAAAGGAAGTGGCCCAATTGATCTGATTTGGAACCACATCCATGTGCAAAGTAGTGAGGGAAACTCCTAGTTGCCTGAATCTCAGCAGAGCTCAGGAGTTTGGCTTTACATGAGACTATCTGAGATCTAAAGACTTACCCAGAAACAGATCTGAGCTGTTTATGCACAGAGGCTTTATGGATTAAAAGAAAGGTAACTAGGGTCATTAGAAGCCTCAGAAGTTACAAAATAGCTTAGTGAGGAAGTTTAAGGATCTAGATTTGGAAGCATAAAAAAGTTTGAAGTGGCTTTTTTGTTTGTTTGTTTGTTTGATTTTTTGTTTGTTTTTTGGGGGGGCTTATTTGGTCTTTTGCTTGTTTGTTTATTTTAATGACGCTAACCTTAGGCACCCCACTTAACTGGCTCTGTATGTCAGGTGAAAGGTGGCAGGCTGGTCATTAAAATCAAAAGGTCCTTGGAATGGTAGTTTCCATCTATAGTATGATGCTTCTGCAGGTATATGGAAGCAGAATGGGACATGAGCTCTCCATACTCCCCAGGCTCATTGCCAAATTTAAAATTATAAACATAGAACCAGTCAATTGAAAAGAAAAATAAATGACAGGTGTGAAAGTGGTACTAATGCTTCAGTCTGTCAGAATGTTAGTGTTGATTATTAAAACACTAACACCCAGATTGTCACTGGGACTAACCAAACATCAGGATCTCTGCCAAAAGTTTGTATCAGGAAATAGTTGCACCAAGGAGTTTTGCAAGTAACTGTGGGAGATAGATAGAAGATTGTTAAAAAGAAAAAGATTACCAAGGGAGATACAGGTTGGAGAATACAAGAATAACTCATTAGCAACATCACCATGGAGTATGTAGGTCTGTGGTTTATTGCTGCTGATAAACTAGTTGTAAGCAAAGGAAAATTGAATTTGTGTGGATGAAAAAGTTGTTCACAAAACAATTCAGTAAAGGACCTGCCAAGTAAATGAAATGGTAGTTACTGAACTACATCTGTAGCTACAAAGGATAGGTATTGGCTGCCTCTCAGTGAACTGCTGTAGTTCTAAGACTCACCTTAGTCAAGTCTGAACTTGACTTAAAATATCTTTGTTGGAGCATCATGAGAATTACCATCTAACCTTGTAGTCTCTACATAAAAATAAGGGGTTATCTTATCTCCTGGTATCAAAAAGTTGTGTTTATTGTAGTAGCCTGCTTCTACTCAAAGGGAAAGAAGCCATTAAATCCAAAGACTGTTAAATATAATCATATATATTACTAACAGTGCCTTAAAATGAACCTTTAATTGCAAATCTCAATGTGTCTTTCATTAGTCAAGCATAAATTTAACTAGAATGTGTGATTTTAGGTTAGCTAAAACTAGTATTTTGTATGTATATAAACATCTTTCAGACTACTGCCTTAACACTGCACTTGGTATAGCAAGAATCTGTATCAAATACCTGCCTGAAATGTCTTCACAAGGCAAAACCTAGAGGGCACTACCAATTCATATCTGCATAGCAGTGGCCTGATTTAGTGAGACTGTGTACTTGAAACCAGGCTTTATAGCATATAGCATGTGACCAGGATGTTCATTAGGTTCATAAAGCACCTGATAACTGATGAGTTAAGTCTGATCCATCTTTAGTTTAAACTCTCCTTAAATCTAAGCTAAAATCATGGTTCTTTTTTACCACTACTACTATTCTCCCTTTGGAATGGAGTGTCTATAGGCAAATCTAACTGGCAGTCACAAAAAGAACAGGGCTGCAACCTAGTTTTAAATGAATTGAATTGATGAGTAGCTTTAGACATTTATCTGTGCTCAGCAGAGGGTAATTCCACACTGGGGCTGCAGGGTAGCTGAACACAGCACACAAGGTAGACAGCAGGTGAATAAGACTCGTATTTTCATTAACACTGAGAAACTAAATAAAAGTTTGGATGGATTAACTTTTTATTTTTAGACTATACCATTTGCATTACTGATGGTCTTAAGGTTGTATTCTTGCTCTTGCCTAGTTTGATCCTAGAAGAACAATAGTAGATCAGTCATTCTGTGAAATCAATCTGTTCCCAAAGAATTATAAATAGCAGGGAAAGATTCAGTGCACAAAAGAATTCATCAGACAGTCTTAATACTGAATTATACAAAGTTCACTGTTATGATATTAATAGAGAAAAATGCTACCACCCATATTTTAGCTTTCCACAAAGTTCTAATAAGAACTGTAATAATGGACAATAACTTACTATTTGTTACAGTAATTTATTAAAGTGCTATGAACTTAAGACATTTTGGGCAGGTCACAAAGAATGGAAAATCTTAGCTAAATGAAATAATGATCTCTGTGTGTGGATACTTCTGTAACAACACTAGAAGCTTGTGGTAGTGAATTTAACCAGTTGGGGGTTTAACCAGTTGGGCTATATGACACTGACCCAAGACTGTAAAATTAGTTCATTCCTTCTTGGACATCAGGTAATCTATGTAAGATTCACTCATCTTCTCTGTCTTTAGGGAAAACCTCTGTGCAGGTTGTCTAATTTTCTGCATCTCTCCAAGAAGAATTTGTATTTTTTCTCAGCCTTTCTCTTGATGAAGGCAATAAAAGTCTGTCTCCTCTGACCAGCTGCCTGTTTTTGTGGTAGGAATCTGCACTTTTTGAGGCTACGACTGCATATTAAACCTGGCTGCTACTGATGAATAGTTGTAAAAGCTTTTCTGGAGGAATGAAGGTGTAGGCAGAGTGTGCTGGCACAAGCCTTGCTTTACTGTAATTTTAGGCCTCTGCACAGAAAGCCCACTTAAGGTTTATATGTTGTAAAAACTGCTCAGCATAGATGTGCTTGCAAAATATTGACACTTATATTTCTGTAATTGTTGCTATAGGAACATGAGCTGATCCTATCTTCTGACATCATAATTTTGTTACTTGGTTGAATGTAAAAGGAACTAAAGTCTAAAGAGACTTAACCTTGCAGAGCACAGATGTTCATAACTCAGAAATGGGCCTCTTGAACATGATCTCAAAATCAACAATTAGGCATTTACATTCCTTAAACTCTCTGAGGGCCCATTTCAAGTGTGGGTCAAGTCCTGCAGGATAGCAAAGGTGTCCAGGAAGCTATTCAATTCTCTCTGAACCCACTATCTTGACAAGGTGTTAGATGGAACTGCTTTTTCATGCAAAGTAAACTGAAGTTTTTTGGGGAAGATCAGTGTGACATACAAAGGGGACGCAGTTCTCAAGGAAATAAGCACATATAAAGCAGCTCCTGTGCAGCTAGGTTTGCTGTTTCCCCTTTACAGCTATTTTGGTTCCACAGATATGCTAGTTATACCATCCTAAGTCAATCTGTTCCAATTCATGCCTTTGTGCACTGAATGACTTCAGGGTCCCTGTGCAGTACTTATCTTGTCCTGCATTCCTTGAAAACAACAGAATTTCTGCTTTTCTCTAGCTTTTGGGTGTCTGGAGAAGACATTAGTCATTCCTTCAAACATGCTCACACTTCTGACAAAGCTAAAGGTGAACGCAAGTATTTGGGGATCACTGAAATGTACAAATGACTTGGAAGCAATTCAAAGTTGTTTCTCCCTCCAGTTAAACAAAAGCAGCTGCCGAGACTACTTTCAGTACCAGTAAGCACTGTTTAGAAACATGAAGCTCTCACTCTCAGCATGATGTAATACGGTGCTTGTTTCTAAACCCAGGTGTTGATTTCCATGCCAAAAGTTATAGATGAGTCCTGTAAATGTTAGCATTTGTCCCACCCTTCCTAGTTGTTTTAACTACTAAGCATTACACTTTGCCAAGAACAGGGAAATGCAATTTTTTAGCATGAACATTTTATTCTAAAAGCAATTAAGTATCACCAGTTTCTTCACATACCACACAGAACTGGCAATGCGTTTTAATCCTTGAATCATTCTTCTTCGATAAGTGTTTTAAAATCTTCCTAGCTCCAATTTATTATGTTTTACAGAATTCTTAAACTAAGATATACATACAAGTAGTAGCAACTTTCAAGTGGTATAAGATTAGGCATAATGCCAGAGATGCTTCTGACAGTGGCACTGCCACCTGCTACCGTGGTTGATGATGGTACCTGTAAAAAAATATCATTGGGAACCCCACCCCCTCTAGCTCTTCTCTAATTATGGATAAGAACTCTTTTGATAGCAATTTGATCCATTGGATCCCTTAAACACTACAAAAGGCTTAAAGTCATTGATAAAATGTATTCTTAATTTCATAAGGATGAGAATTTCAAAAGCATTAGGCTTTTGACAGGTTATCCCAGTTTATCAGCTTCAACACAGTTACTAATAATTCTTGCATTTGCACTCTAAATTCCTCATTTAAACAGAGAAACCATGGAATTAGATTAGTAACTTCCTGCTTCTCTATGACGTGTTCTGTTGATTCTTTTGCTAATGTATTAAGCTACTTAGTGAGATTTACCAGTCAATTTCTTTTGAAACAGTATTTTTTTTTTTAAAATGTGTATACATTAAATGAAACCAGCGGTGTAGCAAAGGAATTCCTAAATTTGTGATACCTTAGCTGTAAGATGTTTCCTTCCTGTAAACATCCCCCTGCTATTTCCCCTGCCCAAATAAAAATAACTGTAAAAAGAGTACTATGCCATCTCCTCCCTGCCAACTTTATCTTCATTTTTCAGAATGGGCTATAAAAACATGAACTACAAAAGGGTTCTCCTGTAGCTCTGCACACTAAACTGCTCTGAAAATTCCAGTAAGCCAATACTTGTTGATCTGATAGGAACTGGACAGTACTATTGAAGCCAACGAGATCAAATTATTCCTAGCTGCTTCTCTAAACATTTAAATACCACAAAACCCCCTAACCTTAAATGAGCTGCTTCAGAATTAGCCATATAGCTCTTAGTGAGAGCTAAAAAAAGCCTACTTAAAAATATCCTCTGTGGGTGCATATATGCTGCTACTAAATTATGAAAAATATCTTGTAATTGCACAAATTTTTACAGGTTTCATTAAAACATTTAAACCCCCATAACATATTAATTTGAAATCCTTATAATGCTTTTTTAAAAAAACACTCAGGTTTGGATAACTGACTCCTTGAGGTGACAAATCCTCTGGTTAAGTCAGCTTTAAACAAAATTTCTCTTAAAGAGCTATAGGACTCAAACCTAGGACAAATTTGCACTGCTTTTTGAGTACTGCATTAACTCAAGACTTTATTGATCAGATATCTATATTTTATTTCTATAATCTGACAAACCTGAATTCTTGATTAAGTGTGTGGAATATTTTTTAAATAAACCTTGTAATTAGTGAAAGAATGCAGTTTCTTTAACAGCTTAAAAAAATTACTATAGTGTGAAGAGTTGCCATTCAGTGACGTTTTTTGTCATTGGGTAAGATAATTAATGTCAGTCATCCAAAGACTAAATAAATGAGCATGTAGCTGAAAAGTCCATGTAGGCACAACAACTGAATTTGTACATATTTCTACTGGTTTGAACCTGCCTGCTCCAGACTGGTCATATGATTTCAGGTGTGAGACCAGGCAACAGGATAACCAGGCTTTCAGGCACAGTTTGTGCTATTGCAATCCTGAAGAGATATTATCAGGATCCTAAAACCTTGCTTGTGCTGTCTCTACCAGCATTAACAAGGGAGTGACACGCTCTGATGTTACTTGCAAACTGAGAGGGAAAACTTGTATTTGGTACTTTAATTCACCAGCAGTGCAAACTGTTCTCTCTCTCTTGCTGTACTGCTGTTATAACTCTTTGAGCTGATGTTTACATTCAAAAATACGTTTTGTGTGAACTGTAAATCTAAGCATCCATATGAGATACAGACTGCAGTGTCTTGATATTCCAAATGCTTTAAGATAGAAATTATCAAGTTCTCAGTAAATTAACATTTACTTTACCTACCAAATCTGGTTTCAGTTTGTAGATTAAAGGAAGGGAGTAAAGTATGGAGTACAGAGTTGTTACCACAGAGGTGGTCCAGGACTGCCTCACCTCACGGCTTCTGGGAATGCGATCAAGGGTGAACTGGAAGAGAGCATGATAAAATGAATTGTTATTTTTCTAGGAATGTTGCTTCTCCTTCTATAGAGTTATTAAATTTATCTATGCCAACTGGCTTTTTTGTTGTTTTTTGGGTTTTTTTCTTAAATGAGTTTGGAAAGTTTTCAGTACAAAGCCTCTTCTTAGATACCCTATTCAATGTCATGCTTAGCAATCCTGGCAACAACGTAAAACAAAATACTAGAACTATAGTTTTTAATCTCTCACTTTACTTTAAAACATTCCTAACTTAATAAGCAATTGAGCCTGAGCAGCTTCACCCGCAGTATGTTAACGTCGTGCCCCACCTCGTGGTTACGGAGACACAAGACCAGGTCTGATGAGAGAGAACCAAAACACTCTCTGTTTATTGCCTGTTTAAATACTTCGTGAATTTCCACTGCAGATAATGTGACAACTTGTCTCAGTATTAACCGAGTCTGGCGCACATTATGAAAAACGTAACAGCAAATATCACGATCCTTTAAATGAGTACTCAATAAGTATTCAAAAGATAAGCAAGATTCATATTTGAAATATAAAGTATTTGCATAAAGGAACAGGAAAGAATACCTTATTATTAAATAAAATATAAGGGTAAGAACCAATTTTGCTTTATTATTTCCTTAGGAAAAAGTAGAGATTATTCACTGTGTGTAAAAGATATCAAATTAATAAAACTAGATGGTTTCTGCTTGTCTCAGAACACTAAGCAAGAGGTAGGCTTCCTGCACTTTTCACACATGGTTTTTACCTTGACACAGAGAAACTACAACCAAGAACTATTACTACATCAGAAGGTAGTCCTGATGCTAATGAAACTTTTGACTGTTTAAATGAAAAACATGTACTGGCTGCAGCGCACTGTTCATTAACTGTAACATATTGCTTAGATCTGGACATTGGTCACTTGCTTCACATGGCACACCGGTTCACTACCACTCTGGCAGAACTCATCTTTAGAGTGCTTGACTCTAAATATCATTATAAGTACTCAGAATTGCTCAGTTACCTTAAGTATACCATTGCTAACTGTCATAACTTTGCCCTGGTGCTTTGTGACCAGGAGAGATATTGTTGCTAATAGTTGTATAGTAAATACAAAATACAAACCAGTCTTGAAAAGCAATAACTGAGACTTTTTAATATATAAGGTGGAAAGAACAAAAAAAACCAAAACACCCTCCTTAGAAATGCAGAATATTAAGGTAATTTTTTTGACTGAAATGATCCCGTTTCAGTGTTTCAGGTTCTTTAATTATGGTGATACTGGCAGACATTACTGGATGTTACAAACTGGTTGTTTTATGTTTTATTTGCAGGTGTTGAAATTCTGATTGCATTAGTCTGACAACAGAATATAGAAAAATAAACATGCCCCCTGCTCCACATTCAACAGGATTCTGATTATCACTACATCTCTATTTCTTCAAGCTTTGGAAGAGATCAGGTGATAAAAAAGAAATACCTTAAGTGGAGTTTAGACCCTTGCATAGTATTCAGTCCTGCAAGAAATATGTGTATGATAAGGCAGTTTCAGGCAAATCAGGTCGCAGTGGAACTTTTCAGGATGCTCCCTTCCCTGTAAGAATGGTGTTAAGCAATATTTGCAAAAAAAAAAAAAAAAAAAAAAAAAAAAAAGCATGTGATTTTCTTCATCGCATAAACCTGATTTTACCAAAGCTTGGCAGGGATCCCAAACAGTACAAAAGCTGAAATGTACTTTTAGAATACAAGTCTCAGGCAAGCTTTGAAGGGCATAGTTAAAATCAAGCTTGTCTGAAACTTTACACATTAGTATCTATGTCATTTGTTGGGACTTCAGCCCATATATCAAGGTGGAAAATTATCAGTTCTTTGAATTATTATAGTATACTCAACTGAATGTACCGCAATGCTTGCAAAAAGTCTGGGTTTATGTAGCTCTTTATCCTGCTGAGGAACAAGATTTCTTAGTATGGTGCATCTCATGAAACATGAAATGGAAAAGAGAATGTGGTCAGATGAGCAAGAGGCTCATTCTGGCTTCCTTTCCTTCTCCCTGAATACTGTAGCTTTTAGAACTGGGGTAGATCACAGAGAAAGAGAAATTGATTTTATTTGTGGGTTTTCACATCAGAATTTGTTAAATGTAAATACTGATTTTCTCTTAGGTCATTACTGTAATCTGTCTTCTGTCAGTCCTAGTTCTGGGAAAATTTATTTTCTTGACAAGATGAGGAAGGGAATGACCATGGGTTGAAACATTCAGACTTTTGCCTTTAATGTATTTAAAGCTGCAAGAAGCTACTGACACGTGATTTTTAAATGTTCAATGATCTCCAGCATTCCCAATGCCAAAACACATACTACTTGAACTCACACTCTGAGAGTTGGCAAATACATGTTACAGGAATGTGACCTTTCCTGTGGGTGCAGAGAATGCAAGGTCAGCTTGATTTTGTATTGTCTCCTCTGTCTCCAGGGGTGTGGGCACAGACATATGGAGCCACGGCCTTCTGTTTTGTAAGGTCAACATAAGGTTAACCTGAATGGGTAGTTAATGCCAAGGACAAGGACAGAAGTTTAGCTTGAGGTGTTTGCAGCATCTCCTTATTAGGGCAAATAGCCAGTGGGGTGGTGGCATGCTGGCTGTAGCCAATCAGGTGATTTTCAATAGGTCATGGAAAGGTATATAACTGTATGTAGAAGTGTTAATAAACGGATTTTGGTTTGCATCAAACCGTCTCCCCGTCCTTCGTTGCGACACTGTCCTGCTTTCTAAAATTTATCTTCCTTTTTCGCTTTGAGTATTTTTGCTCAGTGGAAAAAGAATGGCCAAAAGAAAATGACCATCTGGTATCCAGGCACCAAACTTGGATGCAGCCAAAAATGTTCCTCTGATTTTCGATGATGAAGGAAAATACAATTGCATTATCTGTTAGCAGCTGGAGTGGGTACAGAAAGGAAGCTGTTTAGCAAAACTAAGGGAACTAGTGGAAAGCAGCATACTCAAAATAATACTCAAAATATGTATTTTAATACTAAAAATATGTATTTTTAAGAAATTTTAATAATGTAGGGTTGGACATTTTTCACATAAGTAAGTATGACTGTATGAATGACCAAACAAGATTTCTCTGAACAGGAAATACCTCCAATCACTTTGCAAAACTTTAATGCTTGGCAAAATGAGAGAAGAGAATGCTACAGTGAGTTTTAAAGTAAAACATCCCAACTTGATTCATCAGCTTCTGGTGGGTGAGAAGCCCTCATCTTCCAAGGTGAAAGTGAGGTAAACACAACTAAAAATGTCATTCCCAAATCAGTCTCTTGCTCACCTTAGCAGCTTTACATTAAAAGGCTTTAGTCTGAAAATCACTGCTACTGAGTCCTACAATTTTTGTCCAGGTAGCACTGCTGAAGACAACAGAAGTATCAGAAATGAACCATATGAAATCAATACCACCTAAATAATGAAGTTAATGCATGTTGTACTACTTGCTCAAGAGGACTAGGATTTTAGTACTTAGAATATTCATTGTACTTATTTCAATTTCTAAATAAAAATATCTTTTTACTTATTTCACTGGATATTAAATCACTCCCTGTGTCAACAGCACAACATATTACTGTATATTAATCATACAGAGAACTAACTCAAAGCAAGCAAAAATTTCATAAAAGCAAAACCCAAGATACTTGCATGTTTTTTAGGAGTTCAGCATTTTTTCAGGTCGTCAACCAGAAAACACCAAAAGGTACTGCATACTTTTAAAACATATAAATAATGCTTCATTTAAAAATCCAACCAAAGCACAGTCCAGAAACAAACAAAACCAATACAATTTCAATTAAGTTTTTCTTAGCTAAAACATTTTTAGCAACAATTTATTAAAAAAAACCCATTATATTACAGAGGGAAATGCTGCCAACTAAAAAATGAAAGAAAAAACAACCGTATTTTTTCTCAACTAGTTTTATAGCTGCAGAGAACAAATCTATGGATAGCTGGTTTATAAAATTAAGAGATTTATTTTCTTTGCTTTTCTTGATCAAACAATAGGCACCTTTGTGTAGTCACTTGCACTACTATTACCTTCCTTCATTGCTTTAAATGGATTAACATACCAACAGGAGGTAAAGGCCATTTTAAAAGAAAGTAAGAAAGGTGGTAGTGAAAACTTGTAGCAAGAATGGGAGTTACTATTTTTAGATATATTTATTTTCATTTTCTGTGTCTCTCTAGGACATTAGCGCTAATGTCATTATTAGTGCTAATGTCATGAGTTCACTTTTAGCAATGTAAAACAGTAGGTACAGAATGGCACTTTTAGCTTGTCTGAACTTTAGTGCAAGTGATTATCAATACCTAGAAAATCAAAAGCATCTGCTATCTTAAGAACATCCTTTTAAAGAACCACTTCCAAATTGCCTTGAATTAGTATGTCATGTTAGGATCATTTTATCTTACAAGAGCATATTTTAAAAGTTACCTGGGAACTGGAGAATGTTTCAGCTCTTTTTTGTTCAAAGGAATGTATTTTAGCTTCACTCATCTTATCTGAGTCTGCAAGCACATAATGTCTAGGACAGTAGGACTCTGATAGGCAGCTAAGTAACCTCAGGATTTCTGTTGTGTGCCCACCTATAAAAACAAAATAAACTGCATTTAGCATATGAAAAAAATTGTAACATTCAATTTCTTCATCTCACTTTTCCTTTAAAAACTCATTAATTCTACTGTTATCACTGACTCTTCTGAGAGCAGAAAATTCAGTTATAGTTAAAATGGTTTAAGTAACAGGAAGACAATTCAGCTCCCTCTGAAGCTATGCTGTTGAAATTTTTTCAGTTAAATGGGAGTGAACCAGGAATAGAAGATGGATATTTGTGTTCAACATCCTGTACAGAATGCAAAAACAATTGGGTGAAGATTTACACTGTAGTCCACACTCAAAAGCCATACCATGGTGCAACTGTCAAAATGAACCTGGATGGGATGTAGCTTGGAGCTGTGTCACAGAAATGCATCTCCTGATGACCCTATCAGTCCTACAACCTGCAAGACCAAGTTGGGGGGCTGCATTATCCCTTGCTGTAGTTCTGCAATCAGGCAGCAATTTCATTCCGCAGCTACACCAGTGTAAAGGCTGAGTACTTACAGAAGATACAGCCCAGTTCCAGCCAAGTGTTTTAAGCACTGCCCTTGAAAGCATGTTGACAACCTTCTGACTGCAAAGTCACTTTGTTCACAGAGCTAAACTGGCACTAAACTGGAAAGAAAGAGAGAGTGCACTGCCTGTGGCTTTTGGGAGCACTGAAATTTTTTTTTTTTTAGTTCGAGTTTCCCGAAGCAGAGTTACAGGCACACCTGTACCAGTGGAAGAAAGGAGAGGGCTGGTGGTGTGCATAGGCAAACTGCAGCTGGGTCACCTTTTAACTGTTGTGCTGGATCAACTTACATCAGCCTGCACCCCTAAGTATGCGCATAAGCATTTACTGGACCTGTTGCTTTTCCCTCTGCCAGAAGTTGCAGACCAAAACAGTAAACCAATTGTACTCCTACTGCCTCCTACTGCCCAGTGTCATTAGTTTCTTACCAGACCTTTGCTACACAAGTCAAGCATTCTTAGCTGGCAAACTAACAAGTAGCAAGAGCTATGCTGCTGCCTTGGACACATGACCCTCCCACCTTTCTATAGAATTTCATACAGTGTTTTTCAAACTTTCTCAAGATTTTCTCATGAGCAATGTTTTGTTGAAGCTTTCACAAATTGCAATCATTAGAGTATACACAGAAGAGCAGGAGATTCCTACTTCAAGAAGTCTTGAAGAACAGGCTGGAAAATAGTATCAATGTTAATTCACTCATGCATTATTTAACTGGGTAAGCTTAGGTATAGTGACCATATTTTTTTAGTATGTACAAACTAGATTCCAAAGGACTGAGGGAAAACAAGCACATTTCCTGGATGAAGTGGAGATGACATGAAAAATTATAAAAATGCCAATCAAGTACAGACTGCAGAAAGATCCTATGATTATTACTCAATTAGTCAGTGTGCAAAAACCTCAGTGATACTGAGGTGATGAAATCAAAGCTTGCCTGGATTTGTCAACTGCAAACTTTCAAGGTATTCAGATTTGTGGTGACAAATTAATAGCCCTGCAATTTTGGGGATGTACCAAGAAGTAACAGATGTGTGTGTTTCCTTAGTGTGGAGAGACATACCTGGACAACAGTACTGCCTCTGACAGACCCAGAAGAATGAGACTCATGTCAGTAAATGACAGAAAGGTGGTCTGAGTAAAGCTATCACAAGATGTTACACCTGTAAGGGGTATACTCATCTTTAGAAAGCCTTGCTCTGAATCGATAATTTGCTGTCAGAAGACCAAACGCCCGCACAGATGTATCTCATACATCACCTTTACTCGCAAACAACCTCGGTGAAACCTGTGAACTGTCTGAAGGAAAAGTGTGGAAACCAAACTGTCAGACATAAATACGAACGAAAATGCCACAAGATGAAGCTTAACAATTACTCAAATTAAGAACTAGAAAACCCATGACAGGCGGTGGCCTCAAGGGAGCCCGACCCGGTGACAGAGCCGGGGTCGATGTCGCCTGTGGGTTGGCGGTGGCAGCCGTCTGCGCGGGGCTGCGCGTTGCACTCGGGTGCGTGGTAATAAAGTGTGAGACTCTTCCCAAGTGTGAAAGGCTGAGTGTGTGCTGCTCTACGTGCTCGACGAGAGCTGTCATGTGGGTGGGCACGGCAGCCCTGGCAGCCACCTCGGCAGCGGCTCCTGACACACATCCGCCGGCGGCCCGGCCTCCCTTCAATCGAGGACTCCCGCGACTACAACTCCCGGCATGCACCAGGACACGCCGACCAGGGCCTCGGTGGCTCTCGCTGGGTGCTGCATGCCGGGAGCGGTCGTTCCTGAAGACCACGGCGAGAGCTCTGAGGCGCGACCAGGCTGGTGGCAACCTCTACTCACCGGAGCCGACCACAACCAGGAGCCTGAGGGGAGGTGTCCGCCGGCTGCGGCGCCTCCTCGCCAGGACCGCCAAGGGGATGAGCAGTAAAGGAAGAAGGACGAGGAGGAGGAAGGCAGCAGGCTGTAGGGACTCCATGCTGTGGCTGGAGCTACCGCATTACCCAGCGCGGAAACGGGCGACACCACTTCCCACCTAAGGCAGCCGGCATAGCTCAAACCTCCCCGCGTTTCCAGCCCCGGCCGCTGCGCAAGGGGTGTGATGGGGCTGGTGGGGCGGGGCGGAACGAGTTGGGTCAGGTCAGGTCAGCAACACCGGCGGGAGCGGTGGACCTGGGCTGGGGCCAGGGCAAAGGCGCAGGGCCCAGGTGACAGAGCCGAGGTCGGTGTCGCCTGTGGGTTGGCGGTGGCAGCCGTCTGCGCGGGGCTGCGCGTTGCACTCGGGTGCGTGGTAATAAAGTGTGAGACTCTTCCCAAGTGTGAAAGGCTGAGTGTGTGCTGCTCTACGTGCTAGACGAGAGCTGTCATGTGGGTGGGCACGGCAGCAGCAAAAACTGGCCCGGTCCCTGGCTCTGGCCCCGGGCGCTTACGGCTGCTCATCGGCTGAGTCCCGGGAGCTCTGGGCAGGCGGTAACGCGGCCCCGGCCCTGGGCGACGATCCAGCCCCGCCGGTCAAGCTCCCTGCCCCGCCTCCTGCTGGAAAGAGACCGAACTGCTCCAGTTAATCGGTAAAACAAGAAGAGGTGAAGAGCAGTCTTGTGGCTCTGCTGACACGGAGGGATTGCCGCAGGAACCGGAAAACATGCAGAGGCATAATATTTACACAGGTATGTATGCTTACATGGAACTGTATAATTCTGTATAGCCTACAATAGTACATAAGAATATTACTATTGCACTGCCTCTCACTGGTTTTTTTTTTCATTCATTCTTATACTTTAGCTTTTTTTCAGTAAAAGTATAAAGCAACAGATCAGCACTCTTTTTGTCTCTGTCAGCATCCAGTCTTTGTTAGGGACATGGTGATGATTCAGCCATTGGGCTCGGATGAGATGTGTGTTTGCTAGAAAGAGTAGGAGATAACATTTTATGATTAGGAAACAGTCGAGTTTGTTCATCATTGTCCTGAAATTATCTGCTGGGGAGCAAGGCCCTCCTCTTGGCCTATGAACTCTAGGATCAATGAACTCTAGAACTTTTTGGAGAGGTACCACTCCACTGCTTTCTGGGGTGACTTGGCAAGCATATGAAGCAGGGCAGCTTTAGCTGCACAAACACAGTAATCAAACCACATCACAATTCTGCATCTGTCTTCCATGATTTCTCTGACTGTTTTTTTAATTCTTCATTCTGAACAAGTTGTACTTCCTGTATCCCTACCTGCCTTGGAAGCTGAATGTTTGTTTCTCCTTTTTTACAAAAACCTGTGCCGGTCATGGAATCCAGTGGTTATGGTTTAATTTATAAGCAGAAGATATACTTTCTAGCTAGCCTTTGCTGTCTTAGGACCAGAGAATTTTTGTGATTTGTGTCTTGCAGTTCTAGAGATTGTTTTATTTTATGTCAATGCAACATATAATTTTGCAGTTGTTGTAAGCAGACTTAAAAACAGCATTACCATCGTAAGGTCTTCCACCCAAGTGAGTAACCTCACAAAAATAGTCTTGCTGCTTAATCATTGTTGACATTTGGTAACAGCAAGTTTTTAATTAATAGTTCTGTTGATGATGCATAGATTTCAGAAATTCATTTTACTTTCCAGTTTAACTACATAAAACTAGTAATTAGGGACAATAGATAGGCAAGTTTCTAAATTACAGAAGAAAGAGAAAGAAATCACCACAGTCCTTTTTCAGAAAATAAAGTACTGCATTAAAATAATACAGTGAGTTCCACAGACAATTTAAGTACTAATTTTGTCTGTGGTGACCTTTACCCTCTTGTACTTCTTTAGTGAAAATAATGTCATTGATGTAGAATGTGACTCAGGTTGTCACAGGGGGTGTAACTAACAATTGTTTTATTTAAGGACTTTTTTCCCCAAGATTTTTTGTATTTTCACTTTGCCCTTACTGCTTTTTATTAGGCATTTTATTCAGAGGAAAGAGTCCTGGAATCTCAGTGGCAGAATGTGATATAAAAATCTTCAACTTTTTTTTTTAATTTTCATGTTATTTCTTCTGTGTGTACATACTTCCCCTTATATAGGATTCTTCTGTAAGACTAATTTTTGAAATTCATGAGACTGACCTTAAACCAGTAAAGTTGAAAGGGTGTTTGTTTGGTTTTTTTTTTTGCTAGGCAGGTCATTTAAAAACCAAGAGGCAAAAATAAGAGTGAACACAGAGATGTGTGCAAAGAACAGTGTCCTGTTCTTTGGACTAGAAAACTGAGGACCTAACAGATCCTCAGTTGCAAAGCAAAGATCCTGATTTTTCAGAGAGTCTGAAAAGCTAACTGGTGAGTTTGCCTCACAGATTCCTAGAACAAGTGCTGGGAGCTTTCTCACTCATTGGGAATTCTCCTTGAATAACAAATATAGTTTTCAAATAGTATCCAGAGCAAATTGCAAGGCTTGAGGAAAAAGTCAAGAGTTTAGTGAGACTGATTAAGATAATGCCTTTAAAAATGAAGCAACAGTCTGCAACCTAGTTGCCATAAAGTTTTGCAAAATTTTTGTTTTCCTGCCTGAAAATTGAGTAGAGCCCATGAAGATTGTACTAGAAATATAGCAATTTTAGCAGTATAGCACTGCTAATTATGTCTTTTCTCAGTAGGCCATAGGTGTGTTTGTGTTGATTTATTATGGCAACTCCTTGGTCACTTGATACAATGTTCTGGACCCGAGAGACTTTAGTGCAGGAAGTGTTAAGAGTCAGGGAGCAAGCAGGTTGCTCTCCATTCATTCAGCTGCATTGTATGCTTGGTGATTGATTCCCATCTTTTAAATGCCTCGACAGTACTTCATCTGAGCATCAGAAATGCATTTGAAAGTTAATATGAAAAAGCAGTAACCCAAAAATTAGCACATCACAGTCACATTAGCTAAACAATGTGAAGCAGATAAGTACAGAGCTTCAGCAAGGAGGGCAATAGCTAGTCCTGGATACTGTTGTTCTCCAGTTTGTAAAATGAATACTATTGCAAGTGAAGGTGTAACCTGTTTTATGGGAGGCAGCGCTGCACTTGCCCTGAAAAGTCCTTTGACAGAGGGTGATGTAAGAGCGCTAGTTACAAGGGCTGTCTCTGGCCACTGCTACTGATGCAGGAAGTTGGCATTGACCTTCTTTGCTGAAGGAGGAATACGCCGTGCTCATTCTAAATAATTGTTCACTGTTGTCCAAAATAAAATTCTGGAAGTCTTGGATAAAAAAATTTGTTGGTTTTGTTTTGTTTTGTTTTGATTTTTAAATAGCATAATATTTTTTTTCCATTTACTTCTTGTGAGACATTGAAGACATAGCAGCAGGTATATCTGATGCAAGAATCCTTTGAAAGTTAACACTAAATTGGTTTAAGGAAAGGTCACTTTCTTTGTGTTTCAGTTTCTTTTGTCACCCATAGGAAAGTCTGCAATTCAAATATGTACAGAAGTATTTTTCCCCATGAAGTGAAATATAGGCAGCTTTGGCTATCTGATGGTCATTCACTTTCTGGCATTCCATTTTTAAGTGAAATAACTTTAATCGTGAAGAGTCTTTCTGTGCAGCTGCAAACCACTTTATATTCATGTTTTCTTAACTGGCTGTTTGAGTAATTATTTTTTCTTCTAATTATGAATTCTAGAAGTAGACCTATGAGCAAGAGTGATTGTTTTGTCATTTTCTTAAATGAGGTCCTTTTGCATTGTTTTTGCTTATGTTGCAGATTCACAAACATAAGTGTTGCGTAAGCACAACTGAGGGCTAAACTAGCAAAATAGTTGGAGGAGTTGGGTGAAGAAAAGGTCAGGAAGCTCTTTGTCAGGCTTTGTTACTGGAAAAGTTGTAATGTGGAACCATTTAGCATGTCAAACCTCAGTTGCATCTTAAATGTATCCGAGTTCCTGTGAAGTAATTTCATAAGGTAAGTGATTTGAAAAGCAAGATATGATATATAAGTAATATATGACTTTCTGCATAAGCCAAATATTTCCTTTTCTTTTTCTTCCAGTGTTTTTAGAAACACAAAAGCGCAGGGCTGCTACTTTCTAATCAAAGAGAAAACTTAGAGATTTCTGACTGTGTTTCTAATTATCTTTTAATATTAGAAATGAAAGTTGCATCTGGAAGACTCTAGAACAGTAACAACATTGTAGGTGTCGTAAATGTTCTGCTGTTGGCAAGGAAAGGTATTTTTAGTTAAATCAGTGGCCTATACCATTGGGGATCAGCCAGGGACAAGATGAAGCAGTCAGCTGACCAGCTACTGGCTTGTCTCGATGGCAGAACTAGGATGTTATCACAGGCAGCCTGTGGCAGTTTGTCCCTCTTAGCAGCATTTACTTACAATTACTTTGGGCTAAGTGCATTTTTACTTGGGAGTCATTACAATTACAGGAATGTAATCTTAGAGGTCCTGATTTGTATCTGTAATCAATAACATCTGTAATATTTATGTTAACATTGCAGTTATTGCTGTGCTTCCTGGTACAAGGGCACTTATACCTACTTGAAGATTACTCTCATATGTTTAGTTAAAAAGAAAGAGAATTTGCAAACACTTAAACACTGTATGTTTAAATAGCCAAAATAGCAAAGAATCTGGAACCAAATCCTGAAAATAATGAAATTTAATTTTTTATTGAAAATGAGTTATTTCACATAATTGCCATTCTTTACACTTTGATTTCCAGTGATGTGCTATGCTGTCTGTGGCAAACAATTAAGCGATTGTGAGTTTACAGCAACTCAACAAATTGGGTATCCTTCCCTCTGTTTAAAGGGACTCTTTCTAGCTGCTAAAAGGTGTTTCTTTAACCTACTACATTTGGAAGCGTGGCAAGGAAGCTGGAACATATAGCTTTGATGACATGAGGTTTGGTAACCATTTGGGTCCATTCTGAGTGTGATTTTATGAAGCAAGAATATTTGTAGTAGATGGCAACAAAATTACATATTGCGACTTTCTCTAATTACTGGGTAGCCTGTTTGGAGAGCAGTCCCTGTAATGTAATGTAAACTAATGTTCTTCTGTCCATTCAGAAAGCCAGGAGAACTGTTTCACACCTTAAAAGTACTGAGCAGCCTGGAGGTTGCTGTGTGCCTCTGTCCACTCAGCCTGTAAAATAAGGTCTTTTTTTTACAATGCTCCTAAAACTAGGTTTGGATTCTGATGTTACCTTCCTGGGAACATATCTTCAAACCTGTTTATAATGTAAAATGAAATAAGTGAGTACTTGGAGGTTAGGATGTAGGGTGCTCTACATACTCACTGCTGCTTTTTCCTGGGGGTTTCCTGAGCTTTCCATAGGTCTGGAAGGAGGAGGAAGAGAAATGCACATTAGTTTAGTCTGTCCTGGATTCCTGATGAGGTCAGAAAATTGACCGTTGCTTGTGTAGGGAAATGTCTGGTCTCATCTATTCACCTTGTATCAGTGCACACCTCTTCCTCTCTCAGACTGGAAATTGTGTAGTTGGAGGGTTACTGCTTCTGTCACAGGTCCACATTCCAGTCCCCAGCCCTCAGCCCTCAGCATTCTTGAACTCAAGGAGGTGGCCTCCCTTCCTGTCCATCCTCTTCTTGTGGGAATACAAAATGCATCAGAATTGATACTCTCCACTCTGGAGACAGCTTCCTGAATTGGAAGTGAGGAAGGCTTTCTGAGCTATGTAGATTTTAAAATGTATTAATTAACTATTAATTATTAATTTATTAAAATTAATAGCACCCTGGAGCTGGAAAGAAGTGGCCATATTAAAAAAGAAGACGTGAGGGGTTCTTGTTATGATCTGTACCGTCCTTCAGGTTTTTTTCTCCTGTTTTTCTTGTATCTTTTCTGTACGCAGTTGAATTTAAAAATGCCATTTATTGAGTATTGCTTTGAGGATGCTGCCAGGTATGGCTGTAGGTTTGGCGGTTTGTCCAGATCCAAATTAAAGACAATTGAATGATAGACAATGATTCTACTAACTCTCAATGGAGTTAAATTGGTTCTTTGTGAAGTTTGGAAGGGCTTGCCAAGGTATCTCAGCATTTTAATTTCTGTACATTCATGTATAATTCTTGCAAGACAAAATACTAAAATTTTGAAATCTGAAAGCCCTTCTATTGCTTCTGTTTGTTTAAAATATGTAAGATGTAACATAGCAAGCTATGTTAGCAAAAGTTCTCAAAAGTTCGTCTGTAGCAAATATCTCACTTTCTACATTACTTTTTGACATTTTTAAAATACATGATAACATATATGTGGTACATATTAAAAACATATACCTCTCATTAATTTTTTTTAATCAACCACAGGTGATGTATTATCAAGCACAGAGAAAACAGTTTTACACAACTCAAGAATGTCCTTGTCTGCTACAGATTGGGAAATTATATGCCATTTGCATTAGTTATTGCGAATTTAATGCTTCATTGAGGTGTAAAGAGAGATAGTAAATTCCTTGTGAACTGGACAATTGTTTAGAGTTAAATAATGGCATTGATTATTCTGTTGACAGTTAATATATTACAGAAAATAAAAAAAATATGCATGTGGAAATACAAGTTTTTGTAGTAGCTTCCGATTTACTAACATTGACCAAAGGCAAATAAACAGTAGAAATAATTTCCAAATAGGGATTTCGTATCCTGTTTTGGTTACTTTGAAGACAAACTAAGTTGTCTTCTCAACTGTACCTCTGTGTTGGAGGACTTGTACTATGTAAATACAAGCACTTCTTAAGTAGATAATAGTAAAAGCAAGAGCATGTATAAACCCCAGTTATTATTAATATTTTAAAAGTTAAATGACAAACCATAAGGTAAACTGCAATCACCTTTAAAGAGTTCTATGCACGCACAGAGACACACAAAAAGGTTTGTTCAAAGTGAAATGGAAGAGTTACTGCCCAAGGCTTGTTACCCTCTCCTTAAATTTTTGTGTGTTTTTGTAGTTAAAAATCAGATCATGAGAAGCCTTGATTCCTGTAACTTCTGCAGTGGTCAGTTGAAAAGACAGTACCTGTTTTAAGAATATTTATTGAAAGATGTATTTTTTAAAAGAAAGATTAACATTACCTACTGCAGCACCTGGCTTCATGCATTTTTCCCTAGAATAACTTGACATATAAGAGCTTGTTCAATGCCCAGAGGGCCTGGATACACAAGCATCAAATTTGCCAAATTCTCAACTTTATAGACTTTCTACATGGTAGGTCTGGCACACCCAGAGAATCAGAGATGTCCAGTCTACCATTTGGTACATATGCATGGAGTACAGTATATCCAGAACACACCTGACTTGTGCACTGCAGAACGTAGTATTGGACTATAGCACCTGCATATGTGTAGCTACTGTTGCCCAAGATGTCTAGAATCTAAAAGATCCCATTCTCAGTGGCAAGACTTCTGTTTCCACTGGGGCATAATCTCCACATAGAAAAAGAGGTGGTCACCATAGGAACTTCGGATCTGTCAGACAGAAAGGGACCTGGGAGTCTGGATTGACAGGAAGCTGAACATGAGCCAGCAGTGTGCCCAGGTGGCCAAGAAGGCCAATGGCATCCTGGCCTGGATCAGGAACAGCGTGGCCAGCAGGTCCAGGGAAGGGATTCTGCCCCTGTACTCAGCCCTGGTGAGGCCACAGCTCGAGTCCTGTGTCCAGTTCTGGGCCCCTCAGTTCAGGAAGGAGATTGAGGTCCTGGAGCAGGTCCAAAGGAGGGCAACCAGGCTGGTGAAGGGATCCAGCACAAGTCCTGTGAGGAGAGGCTGAGGGAGCTGGGGGTGTTCAGCCTGGAGAAGAGGAGGCTCAGGGGAGACCTCATCACTCTCTACAACTCCCTGAAAGGAGGCTGGAGCCAGGGGGGGGTTGGTCTTTTTTCCCAGGCAACTATCAGCAAGACAAGAGGTCATGGTCTCAAGTTGTGCCAGGGGAGGTTTAGGGTAGATATTAGAAAGAATTTCTTGACGGAGAGGGTGATCAGACATTGGAATGGGCTGCCCAGGGAAGCAGTGGATTCTCTGTCCCTGGAGATATTTAAAAAGAGACTGGATGTGGCACTCAGTGCCATGGTCTGGTAACCACAGTGGTAGTGGATCAAGGGTTGGACTTGATGATCATCTCCAAGGTCCCTTCCAACCCAGCCGATTCTATGATTCTATGATATCTGTTACTCAGCAAATCAGATAGATAAGCAGCTGCTGAACTTCAGGTTCTTTAAGCAGTCTCAGTAGAATTATTATGGAAAAATGTGTATGTTTACAACAACAACCAAAAAAGTGCAACACTGGGAAAAAAAAAACCTCACAAACAAGATGTTGTAATTAGTGCCAATTACAATACAATTTTTCTGCAATTTATTTACTTACATGATATATTTGGTGCAATTCACATAGATTTTCACACCCAATTATAATGCTTGCATTATACATTTTTATGGTAAAACTCTTCTACCTTAGCATTTTTCCATGTATATCACACATACAATTAGGATTATTTAATTATTTTTTTAAGTACCCTTGGGTTTTATATTCAGTGTTTTTCTGTTATTTGTAGTTAATTAAGTCAATCAGAATGAGTGTTGCTCATCAGCAAAAATGTATATGGTGTTGAACAGTGTCATTGGAAGTGGAAAGCTAAAAAATTCCCTGCTGATCTGAAAGCCAAGCTTTAGTCCTCTGTTTTAGCTCTGCAGTTAATACATTAACCGTTCCTTCTTTTTTTATATCTTTCTTACTAGAACTGCTGTCTTAAATCTCAGATTTGGAAGTTACAGTACAAAGCGTGATCTCCATCATCGATGGCTAGAATTGCACAGAGGGACAGAAATCTCTAGGAAATAACATTCATATTCAGGCTTTGGAGAGCAGGAAAGTCACAAGACCCGCAGTTATCAATGGAAACTAAGAATTAAACTGTAGGTAACAATCTAGAACAGTGCCCGTACAAAATTGGCAAACACAGTATTAACAGCAATGTTAAAAGCAGGGTCTTTCCTAAAACACATTATTATCTATCAGAGAAATTATTATTCATTCTATGGTGCCTAAACTTACAAAATGAGAAAATAAGGTATGTTTTCTTTTCAAACAATATAATCTATCACTTCAGTATCCACCCCAAAATATGAAGCTAAAAAGCTTCAGTATTTAAAATAATACCAATTAAAAAAATCATAGTTTTCTCTAATTACAAATAATACTGAGTACTGTTTTTGAGAACTATGTGAAAAACAATTATTTGTTTTCTTATTCAGGGTTTTTGTATGGATCTCACCAGCATTATATATATATGTGAGGGTGCACAAGTTTTCACTGTTTTCTTGTTCCACTAAGTTCTCCTTCCTTGTTTCATTAAGGCTTTCACAGATCAACAGAAGATGGAAAAATCACTTAGAATTATAGACATATTGTTATGAAAAATCTTAAGAATTGACAGAATCTCAAAGAAAACTATATTGCCAACAAAATTACTTAACCTTTTCAGACTAATATATCTGCTATTAAAATACCTTAATACACCATTCTTTCCACAATGAAAGAGGCATAGTTAAATGCTGTGCAGCTGCTGTGGCATGTGCCAAAGTTTAGGCTGATCTAAGGGAGACATAGAAGCTATCTTTAGCATACAGATGAGTGATACTATCCCAAATGAGTGCTCTGTCTTTTTACCTGATGTGCTGCTCCTGCAAATCTGACGCTAGCAAGTAAAACAAAATACCTGGTATCAATAAGCACTGTTTCCTTCTTTACTTGAATTATGCTACTTTTAATTAAAAGTCCGAATGTTTAAAAAAGCGTTGCTTTCTGACCCTTTGCATGTCGAATTGTTGGGAAATAATTTGCTTGGGTTTAGCACTGCTTGTCACCAATTTCATGCTCCTCAATTGTATGCCATTACAAAGTACATCTTCTTCCATTTTCTGCTGTTCTGACATCATCAAATTCTAGTCACTACCCTGTTCTACAGTGCTCTTGTTGCTAAGAGCCTCAGCTCTCCCAAGGCAAAAGGAATTGTGTGCGTGTGAAGAAAAGAATCTGGTATTATTTCAAGCTTCTTCCTGGTGTTTCTAGTGTGCTCTATCTCAGAGATGAGGGAACTAAGAAGTCATATTGGTCTTAGATCTCTCTGTTTTAAGCCTTTGGGAATGGAAAGCTTTATAGACCCTGAGTTTGCTGATCCCGTAGATACACCCAGGTGCAACTTTGTTTATTAAAGAGCCAAGAACACCTTTAACAAACTGCAGTACAGCCTATTATAGTCCTTTGTGCAAGTATATCTGAGGAAAGGAAATGCATGCAGGAATGTGAGATGGGCAATGAAGAAAGCCAGGGTAGGATAACTGTGGGGAGCATATAAAAATGACAGAGAAGGAAATGGTGTTAAGAAAACAGAAGATGAAGTGGGAGAGGGGGGAAAAGAGGAGATAGAATAACCTGAAAAAGAAAAAGGTATGGTGTTCCTGTGAGTTCTGTGGAACATATTCAGCACCTCTGTCTTAATGTGTTTTGATGTGTTTTCATAATGCTGATATGGTGCATCAGTGTCACATTTTGTAATGCAGCATAAGAAACAATGTGCTGTTTTACAGGTCCTCAGTAGCTTCTGGATGGTTATATTCAGGACAATAATACCAACTGAGAGGGTAATGCTGCTGGTGAGGTGTAACTAGATAGAAGAGACAGCATGTGATGAGAGATGAATGGAGAAGTCAGAAAAACTGGAAGAAAACTGCAGAAGGGATGCTGAGCTACTGGAAGAGGTTAGTGACCAGACAGCTTTCCAGAAACAAACCTTTGTTCCATTACTGAGACTAAGTACTACTGGCAGAAAGACTGCTTCCTCAGCAGCTGTTAACTTCATACATGCAGGGTGTTTTAAAAAAAAAACAAACCAAAGTATAGCATGCAGATTCACTGTTTTTTCTATGCAGTTTTTTTTAAAGAGGAATGATTTTTAATAAATGGAATCTTTTCCTTTTCCATTCACCATTTTCCTGGTATTTTTCATCTTTTTTTTTTCTAAACTCAAATTCAGATTCTTTCTTTACAGTCGTCGGCTTTCTGAATTAAATGCAGCGATATTAGCTGCCTACAGTTACTGTGATTGAACTCCATGGGTGGCCTGAGCAATTTTCTGACAATGGAGCTGGTTCTTTTCTCACTCACACCAGTGTAACTCGTTGGCTTCAGTGGAGTTACTCTTGATTCACA
Organism: Phaethornis superciliosus; assembly: GCA_023637945.1. Taxonomy (NCBI): domain Eukaryota; kingdom Metazoa; phylum Chordata; class Aves; order Apodiformes; family Trochilidae; genus Phaethornis; species Phaethornis superciliosus. The sequence continues at coordinate 12,864,382 of JAJQWJ010000009.1, read as the reverse complement.
GTGTCGTGAAAGGAGAATTGTACTTGCTCTTCCATCTCCATGATATTTTTGCTTACATGTATAATTGATTTTCTGGGAATATCTTCTGCTGCTGACAGGTAGACATAGGAACTTCCTAAGATGGAAATAAATTTAAACATTTTTTAGGTCACTGAGTTCAATCCACTGCTGCTACAACACCATGTTACATACTTCCTTTCATAAACTCATCAGGCTTTAAACAATCATTAAGAATATTCTTACTTTAACTGCTAAATTCAGACTGAAAGGTTAGTTAAGCCCTATGTAAGTTCAAAAACACAGCTGCAATAATTTTAAATGCTTTAAAAGTATTTTCCTTTCTCACATACAGCAGTCATGATAAATGCTTCACTCTTGGCAGAGGTAGGCACAGCTCTGAGAAAGCATGGTTCTGAAATTACAGCCATACTTAGGAAACGGTAATGTGTAGTTTTCTATTCATGGTCACGTCCCTCTCACAAATTTTAGTGGGAGTTAAAAGCAGTCATCTGACAACAAAGTTTTACCATAGCTGAAGTGCCACCCTTAAAGTCAATTACAGATGAAGAAGGGTATGGAACAGATGTATAAAGCTTGGCTGAGGATAGATTAGTGCAGACTTCAACTTACTTATTTTGGGCTACCTTGTCTTTACTGTCTTAGCAGACTCCCTCCACTTCAGCAGAATTTGTTTCTCATTTATGGCATGAAGCTGAAAATAATCAATATAGCCAAGAAGTTTAATTATAATTGAAGCATAGATCAAAAGCAGAGAATAATTTTTCTCATAGTGTAAATACAATTACTCGGGTGAAAACAACAGTTGTTGCCGGTGCATGCTACTGTGATACCTCTGTCCTCCTTGCCTTCCCTGTGGTCTTTCAGCATATGTGCCCTCTACCAACATGGAATATGGAATATATTTTTTTCCCCTGTGTTCCACCTAGATCTCTGGTTTACACTTCACCTTATCAAGCCCATTGCCTGTACTTCCCTTCCTGTGGGAATCCCTGTGGAATCTTGGCTTCCAAAGCTGCATTTAATGGGGAACTTTTTCACAGTTACCATTAAGTGGTGGCAGCTTGGTTTGCAGCTGCTAGAAAATGGTGTCTGCATGTCATAAGGAAGTGAGGAAAAGGTGTTTTAGTTGTGAAAGCAAAACTGGGGTCACTGTATGGCAACCCATGATACTACTCTGGTGCCTCTTCATCCCATCCTTTGGCTGCTGTATTTCTGATGCAGAAATGTGTGCAGTTTGTATCACATAACTACAGTAAATCTCATACTTTTAGGATTTGCTGGAAACGTTCAAAATAATTGTGTGAGAAGTTCATGCAACACTTTGCAGGAGTGGTAGAGCACTCCATTGGTTTTGTTGGAATTGCTTTGCACAGGCCTAGGTTGTTTTCTGTGAGGACCTCTTTGGCATCTCTGGACATGGAACATACAAGGTGAGGCTGCTGCACATACACAGTAACATCCAACCTGATGAGACTATTAGATAATATTAAGCTTAGATATACAGGCAATTCTGAAAATCTTCCTGAAGAACATTTCTGCTTGGGAAAGAGGACAGAAAACCAATCTAAGGGAACCTAAACTTATGGCAGCCATATCTAGCCATGTCTGTAGGCCTCCCCTCTACTGCAACACCTTCATACCCCTATAGCCAGTTCTCTTTTTATCTATGAATCAAATACCTGAGAGATGTTGGGCTGTATGCTCATATGGAGAGCAGCTGCAAGCCAGGACTCCTCAGTACAACACCATTCTCTCAGCTTTACAGTCAGCAGCACTCAACCCAGCATGTGTTGCTGGGCTGTTGAGAGATGTCATTGCCTCTGGTCATGATCTGTTCATGCTCAACAACGTGCTGGTCATGAGCCAAGGAGAGAGCAGTGGGACAGGTCAAACTAGTTTTTTTTCACCCACACAGCATACTTGTCTGAAAGAATTGTTTGGTAGGCTCTGTGCTACATAGGCCAGATAGGGAGGGTTGGGAAGTGTCTCTTCTAGGTGCTTCCTGACCTGCGAGTGCATGATGGTGATGGATTATTTTGAGGTTTTGATCTCTGATAGGTGATCTCTGGCAGTTAGAAGACATTACTACTCTCAGCTGTCTGCTTTACCCTGATGCTAAGTATTACCACATATGGTAGAAACTCCAGGTCACCAGCTGGTGTTGTCAAAAGCTACCTGCTTTTGTGCTCTACTGGAATGATCATGACCTCAGGCAGTTGGGAGAAACAACAATTTAATACATGGCAGCTAAATCTGCCAGAGCTTGTTGTCTTTGGCTCTTAACCTTGTGTTGAAAGAGTCCTTGCCTGTGCCCACAGGCCTGAGGACTACTATTCCTGCTTTCACTGACACTGCACATCCTATGTGCAGAGGTCCACTGCTTGTCCATATGGAAAACTTGTCATAGTTGTTAAAATTTTAGAGGGCAAAGAGTATGCATAAAGAAACTTCACAGTCAGTGATACTGTTAAGCAAAAAAGTGAGGACTGTTTTGGAAGGTGAAGAAAAAATTATCTCTAGATTTTTTGTAGATAGTGCCAACTTGAAAATGGTTTATGAGCCCCCTATGCAGTTCTCAGGTTTTCAGGTTTTAGTGGCTATTCTTTTTTCACTAAAACATCAGAAAATAGGTTCAAATCTTTCTTCATATGAGGAATAAAATTATAAGACGTCAGAGTACAAGATGAGGATTTTATCCTGGTTTCACTAAGAAATTTTGCTGCTATGATATTGTTGTCTTTATTCGTCTAGCTCTTTGTTTCTGGAATAAAAGAAAATTGCAAGCAGGGATGTGATCTCTTTCACTCAGCTGAGAATGTCTTGTGGACAGTTTAAAAAGCTGATCAACCATGAGACACAAGTCCATAGGAAATCAAACTTCCATGTTTCCGATGTTTAAACAAACACTTCTCTGGCAGTTGATTTATGTTCAGCAAGGGATCAAGCCACGATGTCTTGAAATAGTTAGATACTGGCAGTGTGCCCTGCCACCTCCTACAGGTTACCAGGTCTACAACAGGAATGGCTCAATGCCTCATTAATCAGTATGTAAGTTTCTGCATTTCACAGATGAGCACATTAAGGCAAGACAACATCAGTTTCTGTTCAGGCTTAAGCCATAGCATTCCTGCCGTGGGAGACATCTTGCAAGAGTGATTAGTGTAACTACTTGGGGTAGATTATTTCTTTGTTGGGTGCAGCTTAATCTAGCATATATATATATATATATATGAGAGAACCTTCATCATCATGCTGCTTGGCAGAAGACTGTTTAAATTATTTATCTGAAAGATCAGGAATCCTTAGTGGAAAATTTGAGGTGGTTTCAGGTACTATAGTAGAAGCATGTCAAGAGGAATGGAGTCCTGACTATTATCCTTTATAGTTTGTAAAAAACCTAAGTCCATTCATCATTATATTTAATTCTGTCAACATAATTTTGCTTCTCTTTTGATTTTTCAATACTATACCACAGTTCAAAAATGTAAAATGAAAAATAATTTGACAAAAATAACAGCATTTAATCTTAAAAATGTCAAGCATCTCCATTTCTCTGTATGTTGGGTGTGTTACCCTCTGCTGTCCAGAGCTATTGGGGAGCACATACACTGGTTCCTAGGGCACCAACAGACACGTCGGCATTTTTCTGGTGATGTATTTTAGACAATGGGACTACATAAAGGAAGGTAATTTATTCGCAGGGGCGGCGAGCAGGCCCCGAGGCTAGTGATGGCAGCTACGGTCCCGGGGTGACCGGAGAGACGCCGGCTGGCCGCGGACCTTCCCCCCGCCGTGCCGCACTGCCCGCACAGGCGGTCGCTTCTCCGTGCTTTTACAGCGGCTGCGTTTCGAGACCTGCTGACGAGTTTCAGGACCGTCCCGGGTTATTTACTTCAGTGAACGCCGCTGCTGCGCAGCCGTTCGCCCAGCCCGCGCTCCAGGAGCCTCGCCGGCTGATGCTGCTTGCCCTCCTGCCGCTTCACAGCCCCATGCCCTGGAGGCCGGAGGAGCTACCGTGGAGCAGGGGGAAGCCGCTGACCCTTCAGAGGCGGCGAGCGGAGCTGGGCAGCAAGTGGCGGCGGCGGCTCGTCCCCTTTAAGGCTACGCTTGCCGTAACCCGATCCCGCCGCCGCAGCCAGAGCCCTCACCGCCACCGAGGGAGCATCCTACGCCTGGGAAGGACAGTCCCGTCCAGTCCCGCCGCCGAGACGCGTGACCCCTACACCAGGTGAGGTGGAGAGGCTGGGAGGGAGAAGACTGCTGATCCGGCTAGGCAGGGGCGGTGCAGCCCCTTCTCTCCGCCCCCGCGGTGTTGGGCGCAGCGGCCCCTTCCTTCCCCCCCTTCTTCCCTCCTCCAAGGTCCGCCCCCGAGGGCCGCAGCCGGCGGCTCTGGCCGCTCTGACAGCGCAAAGTACAGCGGTCTTCCCCTGCCTCCCACCGCCCCTGCAGCGCCTGTCCGCGGGCGGAGCGACCGCAGTGGGTGCGTGTGGCGGATCCAGCTCGCCTGCCAGCTGTCCGGGGCTGCCGCCGCAGGCGGGTGCGGTGGGAACGGCGGGCGTCTCGGCTGACAGGGACTGACAGGGGAACGCCAGGTAATGCCCAGCTCGGGGGAGCGCCCGGTGGTTTCTCGACAGCGCTGTTCCGAAGCGCTCGGTAGCCTGTTCGGGTCCCTCCGCGTCCCCTCGGCTCGGTGTCTCCCTCCGAGTTTGGACGAGGAACCCCACTCCCTGTTGCTTTGTGACTGCAAACTTCTTGCACGTTTGAGGAAATTGGTGGTGTAGGTAAATGATACTTCAGCGTATAGTTTTACACAGAGAAGGGAACGGTTTAATCTGTGAATAGCTTGAATTTTCTGCATCTTTTTAATGCTGCTTACTGAACCAGTAAGATATCCAGTGCAGTGTATCTCATCTAATTGGAGCAGTAGAAACTAACATTCAGACCAACAGTACAGTAATACTCAAGCACTGCAGATGTTTTATTACTGGGCTTAGGATAAAATAGGCGGACAGTGGTTCCCTTTGCTCTCTGCAAATTAACATGGCAAGTTCTACAATGATTGGATTTGGCTTTCAGTTTTAAACAGATCAGGAGAGTATAAGGCTGAGTCACATGTCCTGGTATCACAAGCAGCTTTAGGTGTAATCTTGTTTGGAAATTGATCCAACTCATCTTGAAATCCAGCTTTAACGAAAGTAAGGGCTCTAGGCCTTACACCTTCCTCTGCTCCTCCTTACTATTTCTTCTGGCTATACAGTTGCATTTCTTATTTTTATGACCTGAAAAATTGGTGTGGAACCAGTCATATGAGGAGAACATAAATGCTAAATGACATTGATCGTAAGAAGCTTCATATGTCTTCTGCTTTATTCTCTTTCAGTTATGTGCATAATGGTTTCCAATTGGGGTGAATGACTTCGGAGTCTTCCTAGTGTTGATAGTTTTTTCTTCTAAATTTGAAATAGAAACAATTGCAGGAGAACCGCCACATGTTAATAGGAGATGAAAAGAGTGTGTTTTCAGTTCTTACTGAGTAGGATTGGAAAGCTGTCTTATTAGCTCTTTCAAAATTAGTGAAGTTAATACAGTAATGTGATATTTTTGCATGTTTGCTATTATTTATTTTCCTAATGACTGTACCGAAAAGTTGGAAGAGTGAAGTTCTGATAATTTGTGATTACTGTCTAATTGAATTTTAGGTAAGCCAGGAAAAGACCACTGCTAAAAGGTTTATGGTTAAGAACAAACCAGGATGTAGTAGGTTTTTTTTTTCTGAATTAGAAAATAGTTATACTAAACCTCCCTTCTCACCCAGCCTTCTACTAGCTCAAAAAACTTATTAGCTGACTGAATGGTAATCAATGACTATGCAGTTTGGGGGATAAACAGTCTGCTCATATATAATCCATGAAGTTCTGTATCTTGATTAGACTTTGCTGGAGGGCCATGAGAAGATACTGGTGCAGAAAAACACAGGATAATTGAAGCTGTCTTTGACTTACTTACTTTGTCTATTGTCCTTAGGGCAAAGAAATCATATGTTATCAGAAGCTTATTACTTTTAAGTTAGAAACTTAAGTTCAGCAACATGAATGGTTTTTCTTTTAAATAAAAATAAAATCTGGTAAGCAACAGTTAATTTTCCTGTTAAACAGGATATAGTTGAAAACAATTGAAAGATATGAGAAGAACTTTCTAGATGAACTGTTATTCCGTTTCACATAAAACACTGTGTTTATTCCTGGCCATTGAATTGGATTAAAATAGAGCATTCTTAATTTGCCTAAGTAAAACATTACATTATTCCCAGTCTTGGTACTTAATGTACTCAAAGAGCATCTTGATAAGCATATATGAAATTGTGTTCTGAAGTGGGTCTTGCAAAATGCTTATGAGTATCTGTGAGACCAACTGCAGAGGCTGGCTGACAACTTTCTTTTGTACTATCATCAGAGCTTTCGCCTTCTCTGGCATCATGGTTCTGTACTTGCTGCTGAAACTGCTAAGAGGTATAGGTGTATATAGGTAAAGGCTTCAGAAAGTCAGGTCATGTGCTTTACACGCAACTGCCTTCTCTTAGAAGAAATTCTCTGTACAGGCTGCCTAGGAGAAAGATTAGTTCTTCTAATGCATTTATTGCAGTCTCCTGTACTAAAATGAACACATGTCACAGAAATATTACTTATCTAATAAAATCTTCTGATGCTAAGGAAACTAAAAAAAACCCCCGTGGATTTCTTTTGTCCAATGGCTTATGCAGTGGCTTTGAAACTCGGAAGTACTTTACAGATGAATAAAATTGGTAGCATCAAGAGAATTGCCATGTTTTAGTCAAAAGGATGAAGTAGGTGTGATTGATGTTAAGTGGTTTTGCTGTTTTTCTGAAGAGCATTGTCTTCAATATACATTTTGGCTTCTTTCACACACTTTAGGAATTAAACCAACTATTTTTTTTCTTTATGTGGTCCAGGCAATTTACTTGCTATCAATGAGATAATTTAATAACAAAGTTTTGGCCTTGTGAGTTAAATCTGGAATGTACAGTGCTTATCAGTGGATTAAAACTGGAAGATATAAACTTGGAATGTTTTATTCCCTTGAACAGAAATGTTTTAGAAAATCAGGCTTAACATGCATTGGCTCTAGTACTTTAAACTGTGTAAAAAATGCTTAAAATTTGTTTTTTTTTTTCTGTCTTCTTGGTCGGTGGAGGCAAATGGAGGAGTGTGTGGAGAATTGTAAAAAGTACTTGAGAGAATACCGAATATTCAGGATAGTATTTGAAATGGGAAGTTATAATAGACTAACATTAAAAAGTATACAAGACTAATGTGCCTCTGAACTAGAACAAGTCATCAGATAAACAAATCAAATGAACCAAAGTTTGTTGCAATGCAGTATGTGTACATTAAAATTTTTTTTTTGGAGTAAAATACACTTACGGACTGAATCTTCTGATCACCTGCACTTATTGACTTCTGGGTTGTGTTGCATAGCTGTCCCAGAATTTGCAAGCTGGGTTCCTTTTGGGTTAATCTGAGCAGGAAGATCAGACTGAAGTGCACACCAGATACAATTAGACTGTAGAGTCCCCAAGACAAGATTAACACTGGTCTGAAGAAAACACTTGAAATCCATATGATATGTATGCAGGTTTCACTAAGCAAATCTACTCTCATTTGTCCTGTGTTAGGCTTATATAGCTGTGACTTTTACTTGTAGGTACTTGTCAAAGAAGGTTTTCAGATAATTCGTTTTCTTTTCATTGCTCTTCTGTTCTGGAGAAAATGAAAAGACAGAGGAAGAGTGGGGGAAAATGTTTGAGTTGTCATTGAACCTTCTGCATCTAAATCTTTGAAGATAAAAGTACTTTTTTTTCAATCTATATATAGAGCAGCTTTTGTTAAAGTTCAAAGTTTAAATGCAAACTGTGTTTCAGTGTACTCAGCATTTACACCACTAGCTGACAATATTGTACTTAATTCTTTTAAAAGCTATTATTTTAGTAGGCTGACTTTCTTTTTTTTCCCCCTAACATATAAGTTTTTATCTATCTGCAGTGCCAATACAATTTCAAGAATCTAAGTCACGTTCCCTCATTCTGTAATGCATATGAAACAAAGCTGGATGTGTTTATATCGTTGTATCAGTCTTTACTGACTTTTATGTAGTTGTAGAAACATCAAATAATGCTAGCCTTTAAGTCTTCATTTTATTTTTTGGTATTTTCTTTAGTAAAACTAAAATGGGTGACAACAGTAATTTAAATGGCTATGGAAATAATTATTTAAATATTTTAAATTAAACCATATGGCTTTTTTCACTTTTCTGATCAACTTCATAGAAGTTGATTTTTTATGAGTTTGTAATCTTTGCCAGTCTTGGAATACAAAATACTTCACAACACTATCAAAACAGATTCATGTCAGAAGTTGGTGGCTTCTGGTAAAATATTCTTCTGTTTTGTGACATAGGAGAAAAGGCTGAAGCATTTAGAGACTGACACTTGTGTTTGGAATTGTTTAGCTATTTATTTAGGCCTTATGAAAAGTCTAAATATCCAGCATCTCAAAAACACAATAGCTCTGATGATAGGAAGCTTTTCAGTGTTGTGTGAAGTTTAGACTTTTATGTGAAGAAGAAAAAAGCTCAAATATAATAATAGGCTATCTGCTATCCCAGATATCACTGTGAACAAAGTGCAAATTGAGAACTACTATCTTTGTGAATTTGACAAACATAAAGCCGCAGTGACACTATTGCTTCCGGAGGCTGACCTGAAAACTCTCTTGTCTACTCTTATCTGATTTCATTGTTGCTTTTTAGAATCTCATTGGCAGCAGTGAATCTGGTAAGAATGAGGCAAGTTTTAACTTCGGAGCTTCTTGGGACAGGAGTGGAGGTTTCTGAGCTGGTGTTGGCACTGGTCAGTGGTCCTTCCTACCCTTTCTATGTAGACAAAATATGTGTGACTTTAGGCAATGAAAATGTATCATATGCAACTGTTTAAAAAAATAAACAGTGCAATTTACACATATAAGATTTGGGGGATAGTTTTAGACTGATACACCTTAAGTAGAAAAGTTGAACAGGATGAAACTTTTAGTGCGTAATATTTCTGTTGATGTTAGTTGTCAAAACCACCTTCTCTGGATACTTAAAAAAGCTAATTGGAAAATAGACTGAAATTACCTTTTGCCTCTTTTCACAGACTGAATAACAATGGCTTCCTTCAGCAACCTGACTATTGGCATTGCTTTTGCCAGTTTTACCATATTTCAACTCCTATTCCATGTTTTAAGTTCTTGGGTTTCAACACGAATATCACCTGGTTTTAACAAGCTCAGCCAAAAAAGGAAGATCGAATGGAATTCAAGGTATAGTGTTCAAAACAAACTACAGCTAATGAGCTACCTGAAATTGTCAACATTGAACTACTTGAGTGCATGTGTGTGTGTGCATAAGTGTGTGTGTATATATATATATATTAAAAAAATTGAAGAAAATGTTATTAGGTAAATGTAAAGATTAGAAGGATGGTTCCAATCGCTTTTCAAATTACAGATGTAAAATGCTGAGGCCTATTGAACACACAACATTACAAGCACTTCTAGTCCTTCACTTCTAAGTGAAACACTTTGTTAGACAGTGATCCTCAGGTGAAAATCAGTAAAAAAAATAAAACAGTGACTGGTGAGAAGTAATAAGGTTGAGTGGATTGATTTTAAATGGCTTCTCTGTCATATTTCTAGTAAAGAGAAAAGATACAAAATCCTCCAAACATACATGAAGAGCAAAAGTATTGCAATATAATCTATGATCTAAATGTTAGTGTACCTGTGGTCATGTTTTTGAGTGCAAAGCTGGTGCTGCTACACTACACCCTGTTTTAGGCAAGTTATAGTTTTCTAAGAAATTTGTTTTATTTTTAGTGTAGTATTGAAGTGAGGCAGGATTAGACTGGTACACCTGTATGTTGTTGAGGAAGGAAACTGCAGACAGAGGAGGGGGAAACTAAGACGGACACAGGATACACATTCAGGAATGAGTTATGGAAACTCAATCTAAAAACTTTCCTCACTCCCTTTGTGTTTGGGCAGTTCTGTCACTGAGATGGAGCTACCTGCATTACACTTATCTCCTCAGACACAGTGTGCTGTTAGAAACTTGTTTAAGTCTCTGAATCTTTCTGGGTGCCCTCCTCTCTTTTAAGCTGTAAAGGAAGCATAGAGTAGTAATTTCAAATGAGATGATCACTGAGGTTTTATTCGTGATATGTTGTAGAATGCCATAGAATGCCCTAGAACTGGGGTGTGCACAAGTCCATTTCTGTGTACAGAACTCCTTATCTAAGGCCAATTATATGGGACCTTACATCCCTGCACATCTGGGATTCGTTCTCTATAGGTAAACACACCAGGTGTCCAGTAATAAGTTATGTTGGTGTGTGGTGGCTGGGGTGTGGTCACACAAAGCACTATATAAGTATTGTAACTGCGCAATAAAGTCGAAGCTTGATTATCAATCACATTGATTGTTCGAGACTTCCCTCATCGCTCACAACAGTGATATACTACTCTAAAAGGGTATATATAGTGCACAAGATTCTCAAAGCTTTATACTTCTTTATACTTCACAAGGTATAACTTTGTGCTTGAGTAGCCCAGTACAACCCTAAAATATTTTTCAGGTATTTCTCAAATTTGAAGCTCAAAATACATACTGCATAGGTTTCACTGCACTCAAAATGGATTAGTCATCTCACTTCCTCCTCAATGCTGTTTAAAGGCAATATAAGGTGGATACCTCTAAAGTTGTTTCCATTGTTCTAGGCAACATTACCAGCTCAGGTAGTCTTGCCTTTCCATTTTGCAAATGTCCACCTGCAGTGTTCTTAAAGGCACCATCTTAATTTCAGTTTCATCTTTGAATAATTATCTATTTGCCAGAAAAACCTTGTAGGATGCCAGTTCATAGTATCAGCACAACCTGGATGTCTGTGCTACCACTGACAATAGAGGTAGACAGGGAAACTAAACTGTTACTGTGTCTGAACTTTTGTCTCTAATCCACATCAAATGACCCTTGAACTGCATAATAGACTTTCTGAGAATATATGCTCTGTCTGGTAGCACTATGCTAAGTTGTAGTGCCTTGCATAATAATATATGAATTGTTTCACACATCACAAGTGTGGTGGAAATAAGCCTCTCTTTAATCTCTGGTCTACTTTGTAGTAAGATGCTTAACTACTCAAGTTGATACACCATCCCAGGCTGGGTCCTTTTGGTTTTTTCCCCTTCTTTCCGAATTTTGTCTTGTAGTTGATAGCAGGATGTAGATGTCAGGACACAGATGAGTTGTGGTTCCGTTCTGGAATTAGAAGGCATGAAACACAAAGCATGATCCATTAACAACTTTTTGATGTACCTGAAGAGGGCATGGAGTCAGAGAAAGGATCACTGTGCTTGTGTTTCTACAAAACAGTGCCTGCTGACCAACCACAGTTTTATCAAACTGCCTTATCTCCAGTCTTTCACCCAAGTAAATCACAGAATCAGCCAGGTTGGAAAGGACCTCTGAGATCATCAAGTCCAACCCTTAATCCACTACCACTGTGGTTACCAGACAATGGCACCAAGTGCCACATTCAGTCTCTTCTTAAAAACCTCCTGGGACGAAGAATCCACCGCCTTCCTGGGCAGCCCATTCCAATGCCTGATCACCCTCTCTGTAAAGAATTTTTTCCTAATATCTAACCTAAACCTCCCCTGACAGAGCTTAAGTCCATGCCTTCCCTGGCTTCAGCCTCCTTTCAGGGAGCTGTAGAGAGTGATGAGGTCTCCTCTTCTCCAGGCTGAACACCCCCAGGTCCCTCAGCCCTTCCTCGAGAGACATCCCCAGGAATATCTTACATGTTCAGAGAATGTAGATGGACATATAGGTACTCTGCAGACAGCTTTGCAAGTGGAGGAAGTTCCTATCTCCCAGTAAAATGATCTGGATTAACTTAATTATTTAAAAGGAGATGTTTGTTATTTTATCCTATATTGAACTGGTGTAGGGAGTGCTCATACAAATTGTTCTGTTGACAGTCCTGAAGGAAACTGGCACAGATGATGGTTATGCATTTTGTCAGCTCAGCTGGATCTGGAAGAGGGCATCTGTCTGAAATGACCTGCATGTAGCATTGAAAATGTATTGTTACAGTTTGGAGGGTTTGGTAATCAAGCATTTGAGCTGCAGCTGTGGACTGTGTTTTCCATGCTGTCAGTTTGTTCATTCTGACCTTCCAAGAATTAGGAACCAGTAAAGTAATTGTTTTTGGAATCTTAAGTTTGCAGATGCTCAAATTGAGTTAAAAGCTATACTTCAGCACAGATGTAGTATAACATTTTGGTTTGTTATGTATAAATTCCTGTCACTTCTTCTACTAATACATGTTTATATTGCTATTAAGCCATTGTGAAAATATATTCCATAATAAATGAACAAATATGCAACTTACCAGGGGAACTTCTTTCATTGCAGTTTATTGAGGAGTTAAAGAAAGCAAGCTTTGACAGTAATCTCAGGGAAATGTACTGAGCTTGATTTCGTGACCTAGATTCCATATTAAAAGGGAGAGTAACACTGTTTCTCTTATGTCCCTGTGTGGTTCTGACCCCCCTCTTTGGAGAAACTTCGAAGTTCAGAGGAAATCTGAGGAGGAAATCTGCTGCCCCTTTCCCCCCCCCTTTTCTCCCCCCCTTCTTCTCCCCCCCTTCTTCTCCCTCCCTTTTTTCCCCCCCCCTTCTTCCCCCCCCCTTCTTCCCCCCCCCTTCTTCCCCCCCCCTTTCTTCCCCCCCCTTTCTTACCCCCCCTCTCCCCCCCCCCACTGATCTCCCCCCCTTCGTTCCCCCCCCTTCCTTCCCCCCCTTTCTTCCCCCCCCTTTCTTCCCCCCCCTTTCTTCCCCCCCCTTCTTCCCCCCCCTTCTTCCCCCCCCTTCTTCCCCCCCTTTCTTCCCCCTCCTTCTTCCCCCTCCTTCTTCCCCCTCCTTCTTCCCCCCCTTCTTCCCCCCTTCTTTCCCCCCTTCTTTCCCCCCCTTCTTTCCCCCCCTTCTTTCCCCCCTTCTTTCCCCCCTTCTTTCCCCCCTTCTTTCCCCCCTTCTTTCCCCCCTTCTTTCCCCCCTTCTTTCCCCCCCTTCTTTCCCCCCCTTCTTTCCCCCCTTCTTTCCCCCCCTTCTTCCCCCCCCTTCCCCCCCCTTCCCCCCCCTTCCCCCCCCTTCTTCCCCCCCCTTCTTCCCCCCCCTTCTTCCCCCCCCTTCTTCCCCCCCCTTCTTCCCCCCCTTTCTTCCCCCCCCTTCTTCCCCCCCCTTCTTCCCCCCCCTTCTTCCCCCCCCTTCTTCCCCCCCCTTCTTCCCCCCCCTTCTTCCCCCCCCTTCTTCCCCCCCCTTCTCCCCCTCCCCCCCCTTCTCCCCCCCCTTCTCCCCCCCCTTCTCCCCCCCCTTCTCCCCCCCCTTCTCCCCCCCCTTCTCCCCCCCCTTCTCCCCCCCCTTCTCCCCCCCCTTCTCCCCCCCCTTCTCCCCCCCCTTCTCCCCCCCTTCTCTCCCCCTTCTCCCCCCCCTTCTCCCCCCCCCTTCTCCCCCCCCCCTCTCCCCGCCTTCTCCCCCCCCTCCTCCCCCCCCTCCTCCCCCCCCTTCTCCCCCCCCTTCTCCCCCCCCTTCTCCCCCCCCTTCTCCCCCCCTTCTCCCCCCCTTCTCCCCCCCTTCTCCCCCCCCTTCTCCCCCCCCTTCTCCCCCCCCTTCTCCCCCCCCTTCTCCCCCCCCTTCTCCCCCCCCTTCTCCCCCCCTTCTCCCCCCCCTTCTCCCCCCCCCTTCTCCCCCCCCCTTCTCCCCCCCCCTTCTCCCCCCCCCCCTTCTCCCCCCCCCCTTCTCCCTCCCCCCTTCTCCCTCCCCCCTTCTCCCTCCCCCCTTCTCCCTCCCCCCTTCTCCCTCCCCCCTTCTCCCTCCCCCCTTCTCCCCCCCCCCTTCTCCCCCCCCCCTTCTCCCCCCCCCCCTTCTCCCCCCCCCCTTCTCCCTCCCCCCTTCTCCCTCCCCCCTTCTCCCTCCCCCTTCTTCCCCCCCCTTTTGTCCCTTTTCTTCTCCCTCCCTTCCATCCTCTTTCTTCTTCTTTTCCCCTCCTCCCCTTTCAAGTGCTGTGATTTTGTGTAGCTTTTATTCTAAACACTGACATTTGCATAAACGGGCACTTCTGAAACAAATTTCAACTGTAAGCTAATGAGTTATATTCTAGGACAGATTTTACTTCTTTCCACATTATCCTCTCCTAAAGCTCAAAAATTCCAGGTATTTCTCATAGACTAATATGCCATGCTTTGTTTTAAAAAGGAAGAAAAATTCTTAGTGCTCTGCTAATTCCGTGTTGCAAGTGTAGACATTTTATTTGAACCATAAATTATAATTCAGATTCTGATAACTAATTTTTTATTCCTTTATTAAAAAAAGGAAAATAGCATAATGGTTAATAAACGTTCTCATCCAGCTTGCTGTATTTGGGTATTCTTATTATATTAATTTCCATTAATTTTTTTGAATGCTATTGAAAAAGCTGCTTAAAATAACATGATGACACTCTTCAAACAAATTGTAGAGACTTATGAAAAGTCACAGAATCTTCTAATGCCAATAGAAGATAATATAACTTTGGGAAAAATACTAGGGATTATAACCTACTCTTTCTTTGCAAGATCTCCCTTAGGAAGCAAAATGTTGTCTTTAAATCTTGCCTGGTAGACTTTACACTCCTGAGAGTAACCATGTGCACGTTTAATATACTAATAACTTGCAAATAAATGTATTAAATGCATACAAAGACAAGACAATTAACTAACGGCTTCTAACCATTTGTGTGTATGTTGTTAATGCTGTGAGTGTGGTGCAAAGACGTTCCTGATCACACAGCATCTCATTTAGGGTTCTCATCTTTCAACTGGTATCCAAGATTCAGTTGAGCTATTTTGGCACATAATATTTTTTTGCTGTTTATAGTAGTGTTAAACCCATGACTAGAGGAACAAGGTTACATGTTTTAGATCCTTGCCAATTGCCTTGTTCTACCTTCCAAGAGTATATATGGACTCAAACGGGCCAGAATGACCCTGGCCTCTGTGCCGTCAGAAACCCTGCCAGGGCCCTTATAAATAGGTAATTCTCTTTAAGTGCTTGTTAACATTCAGACTTTATCTGCTTTGTGCATGAAACCTGTATACTTGAGACTGGTGTCTTTGGGAAAAAAAAAGTGTTTGGTACCCAAGTGTGGACAAGGCAATGCTGATTACTGTGACTTTATACAGGACAAGAGGCATATAAAATAAAGCAATCCTGTGAGCTGCTAGTTCCTGTGAACCCGTAAGCTATTATACCTGTCTTTGAAAACCAGAATCTACTTCTAATGCACTAGAAATATGTTTTCAAAGCTTTCTGTGATAAGATTTTTCATTTAATGCCCCTATTTCCAAAACTTGAACTTCATGGGTTTATTATGAGTCATCTTTTAACTTGGTGCTTGAAAGAAGACACCTACTGCTGCAGGACTTATGGGACAATCTGGATATGAAATGCATATGGATTTTCCAGCAAGTGTGATGATACAGTAAGTATTTGTTAGAGAATTGAACGTCATATTATTTTTAAGGATTCATTAAGATATGAGATAATTGGAGGAAAATTTAGATCTTTGTTATGGTAAGACCTTCCTTTCTATTTAACGCCCCTACCCCAACCTAATAGATTCCTTCTTTTTGACTTTTTCTGACCTGTCATTGTATAAGTGGTGGACGTAGTGTAAAGAAGAGCTGGTTGTCTTAAACAGAGGTATTCGGAGGCAGTTGATAATGTCTTCAGAAACATCCTGCCTTAAGCACAATATGTGAAGTTGTGAATGGCAGAACCTTCTTGTGACTGTGATCTCTTTTTCAGGACAGTGTCCACATTCCACGCCCTGGTGGTTGGTGGGTTTTGCCTATATATTTTGTTATTCGATGATGCTGTTAATGCTGACCATCTCTGGTAAGGCATGTTACAGTTGTGCTGTATTTACACAAAATAAAAACATACATGAGAAGGAAAAAAATAATACTATGATGTATTAACTGCTGTAGTAATTGTTTCATTTCTCATAAAAATATGCAGTTGTGTTGTGTCCATTTTTATGTCTGTACTATATGATAATTCCAAATTGTTTTGTCAGTATTAATGTCTCAGTGCATTTTGTCTCTGAAGTGGAATAGATAAAATATAAGCTATCAATTTGAAACGGCACATTTAAATTACTGAAGCATAGAACCTAGAGTATAACTGTTAAGTCAGCATAACTGAAACTATGCTATTTACTATAATAATTTTAAAGTGAAATTAAAATGCTGCTGTGGGTCTGGATGGTGTGTGAAAAAGCTGGAATACCTTATTCTATATATTAAATATATATGAATAAATTGATAAATTAAGAGGTTTGTATTTCCTCTTCCCATAAAGCTTTTATCAATCTTTGTTTTAAAAAAATATGAAAGTTTTAGGTGATGTCTTCACAAGCAATGGGAATATGTAATAAATGGGCTTTTAATGTTTTCCCTAGTTAAAAAAATGTTCTCTATTATGCTTATCTTTTCTTAATTTTTGCTTATATTGTTCTGTTTCACACTTCGAGGGAAGACGAACAAGAAGTCTTCATCTTAGTTGATGATAAACTGCTTTTGGTATTTTGACATTTCACTTATTATCCTCTGGAACCCTTTCCCTATACAAGGAAAAGGCCGTATTTTTCCTAAGGACGAACTAACTACTTGAATTTTAATTTCATATTTCTGTCGTGGACTGTTGCTTTTAACCTTGTCAAAGACCACACTGTGAGTCGGTTTAAACTTGATGAATTTAATGACTGATGCTTGTTCTGCTATTTTGATATTGTAAAGTAATGACAATGAAGTGTGGGCTAGACAGGATTGTATGCTTGAAGCACTCTGCCACTGACTTGTGTGCCTTTAATAAATGTAATATTAATTCATAACACATTGGCCTTTTCTGTTTGTAGTGCTGTATGATTAAATTGTTGGCTGTTCTGGATTTTTTATACATACAAATACAGTCTGAATATCTTATGAGATCTGTTAACAATATTCAAAAGCAGCACATTATTATAACTGTGTGTGTTCTGGTGAGATTTATCAGATAGCAGCTTTTATCCTGGTTTGTTGGAGTAGACCTTGTTCTAAACAGTAGAAAAGTCATGGAAGGCAGAAATAAAAGCCTCTTGGCAATAAATTGAGTCTTCACATTTACTAAATTTTCCTTGTGTAATTCCAGGAAAAAGTCAAATTAATCAGAAATCAAAGCACTTCTTTGTCCTTTGAAAGTCTGAGAAAAGTTATATATTTTTGTGCACTTCATTGAAAACCTAATCTTATGGAGCCTAAGCGTGCTAGATTATGTGAAGGAAGACATATCTTAAAAGACAAAATCCAGCTGCCTTTGGGGGTGTTGTTTTTCTGTATTTCTACTGTTGCCTCTAAATACTGTCTTCTGTTGTATTATGTTTACAATGGAAAATGTTAGTGGTTTGATTTACATTTGGTAGAGTAAGGAAAACTTAAGATATATATCCACTAGATTTTAATATATATATACATATATAACCTGTGTGTTTTAAAGCAAAGCTTCATTTCATGGCAGTGTTTCTCTAAATTGTTTCTCAGTCAAAATTATCATAATGGTTTCAGCAGTTTGTCAATTGAAAGTGCCAGAACACACTCTAAATCTGGATATTGGTATTTCTAGTTATTAAACTAATAATTTTTTAAAATGTGAAGTATATATTATACCCATATGTCTAGAAAGGAATCAAGATTCCTGGTAGGGGTTTGGGCTATCTGTAGAAAGGATGTAGTATTACTGTCAGGTTTCCTGATACTAGATGCAATAGTTCCTAACAGTGACATTAACTTATCAGTGGACAGTGGAGCATTGATAAGTTGCAGGAAAGCGTAAGTGTTGTGTACATACACCTTTTTGTTGGTCTAGGACATCTCATAACACTTTGCCTTTTTTTTTTTTTTTTTTTTTTTTTTTAGTATGTATAATATAGACGAGCTAACATAGATGATGTAGAAATTGTTTTTGAGGTACTTAGTGTAACAGCAGAAAGTGTGGAGGTGGTAGAGATTAGATAAGGAGAGGGAGAATATATAAATAAGTAAAATAAGTTGTAGCTTCAAAGAGGAGCAGACTTTTTCATATGACTGTTCACTCTACAGCCATTACACTTTTTGAAGTCTGCTGTTTGATTGGCATTTGGTATGACTGCATCTGCAAAGGAGTTTGAAGAAAGTTGGTCACATGGACTTTTGTGTGTTGCATCTGCCTGTGCATGTTGTGAATTCATTTGCTATACATACCTCCTTAGCAATCACAGGACATAGCTCTACCCTTTTGCTGATTCAAGTCTCTCTCTGCTGTTTACCATTATCAGGGAAACAATTTAATATTTTCAGTCCATTGCATCTTCTCTGGAGAAGAATATGAAGGTTCTGGAGTGCACAGGCTCCATCTTGGTGAAGATGTGCTGATGTGTGTTGGGAGCACTTAAGGGTTTGGCTATGATGTGGTTGCTGCAGCTGGGAGCTCTAATGGGAGGGCTGTACCTACTTAAAGAGTTTCATTCAGCTAAAGGTGTGAGAACACATCTGTCTGTGTTCTGTGTCTAGCATGACTTACAGAAGAGCTACACCTAAAAAAGCATTCAGCCCACAACCTGCATATCTCATGAAACCAGATTTTGAAGCCATAGAAAAATGTTCCTGTCTCAAGCTGTAGTTAAGAGAGCCTCTCTGTCCAGTCTTGAGAGATGGGATGAGCTCCAAACTCTGCTGGTAATGTTTTTTCTCACCTAGTGGCAGAATTCTGGTTTTGAGAGTCCTGTTTTCCTGGAAACTGCCCTCTCCCGCAGGGAAGCATTTAGTTTTAGATGCTAAGAAAGCCTTAAAATTTAGTGAACAGATTGTAATAATACAGGAAATCTCTTCCACGGCTTCATTCCAATAGGATTTAAAAAGAATAGCTAATTAATAGCATTTTATTGCTATCTAGTTAAGGCAGACTTTGTATTGAAGCAAACTGCCTGTAAGCAGTTACGTTCTATTTTTCTCACAAGGTTTACAACAAAGACTGCTTTCACAGTTTGTCTTGAACAGTTCATGATTTAAAAATCTGTAGATTTAAATCTGTAGATTTAAATTTAAACCTGTAGTCCTGTCACTTGGAACTCAATTTGTTATTACACAAAGCAGATCTAAATTAGATGCACAACTTAGTTTTAAAAAAAAAGGTAACATCTTTATGCCTTGGAAAAGAGTTTTGCTTACCAAACTTCAAAGCAGGAATTTATAGAGGACAGTGGAGGAAAGAACAAAGGTTACTTGCTGTAATGTGCATGCTTTCTTTTCTTGAGCTGTATTCACAAGTTTGGGTTTGTTGAACATCCTAGAGAAACTGATGACGTGTGTGCTACTAAGAGCTTTGCTTTCTGAATGTTTGTCACCAAAAGGGAAAGGACAGAAGCTGTGATATTCTGAAAAGCATTTCTCCATGAAGATTCTTTGTCTTCTAAGAATTGGCAAATAATTCCTTTCATGCCGTCTTTTACTCTGTTTATCCCTGTAAGCATCCGTCTTCTTGTGAATATGAAAAGCACCAGCTAAGCAAGATATTTTTGCCATCTTTAACAAAGTGTAGCACTGGAAGAAGAATCAAAATGGAGAGTGTCAAGTGCTAAGAGACTGCCTGGATTGTTCTCTCTTTTTCTTTTTCCAGAGAAGCCGTTTCAGGGTACCAGCTGGGTTTTAGTTCTAGTCTCTAGCAAGGTTCCTGGGGTAGACTTGTGCCAAGGCAGAGGATAATTCTGATTAGGGTAGTTTCTATATGTCTTATATCTGTGTGGAAAAGGAATACATTTCCGTGATTAGGACCTTTCTTAACCAAATCTCATTGTGTTTTATTGATGGGCCACGAATGATAGACATTTTGTGTTTGATTTGTGTATGTTCTTTGCAAGTTGACTTGTTATAGAGGCTGTAACTGTGGTTTTTTTGGTGTGTTTACAGGGGTGACCCTTCAATTGTGAAACTGAATATTGCTATTACCACAGGCTACCTCATTTCTGGTAATTATGCAACATATATATAACATACACACCCTGAATATTTATATTAAGTAACTATGCCTGTACACGTATACTGAACCACCGTGCTGGAGCTGTCATAGGTGTGCACAATACAGTTTCTGCTGTGGCTTTTAAAACTGCTAATAGAGTTGTGGATTGTGGTGAAATCATATGATCTTGCCAGCTATTGTGAAAGATGGAATGATATCTCCCCAAGCACTAAGGAAATGCCACTGTGTGGCTCTATGATGATTTGGTATGCAACCACCATCTCCAGGTCAGTTTTGTCCTTCAGCCAACTGAGAAGGTATTAAAGCAGTGCCCTTCACTCTCTTCAGGGTGTCTACAACACATACTCCTTGGCATGGCATTCACCCCTATGTACATTTTGTGTTCTTAATTATTTACTGTCTACTAAAATTGCCATGGGAATCTTGATACAAAAAGTTTTGGATTTTTTTTTAAGGCATGTGGGCATAATGCTGATTTATCAAAACCAAAGCTTGTTATGACTTGGACTGTTTTTAGGGTAAACTTTTGCTAGGATGGAGTCTCTAGTTAGAGCCATGGAATCGATTATCTCTCAGATTAGATTTTTTTACCTCAGTGGAAGTGATAATCTGGTGACAGCACACCCAGTTAAACTGTGAGTTAATTTAAGTCTCCTTTTTTCCATAAAAAGAATGAATGTTTAAATTAATTGGTTTCTATTTTTGAGCAATTATGCATTAGACTTTCATTATGAATTAATGAATACCTTTGAACAGAGACCTGAACCTGGCCACTCATCCTCTCCCACTTCTTTATATAGTTAATGTTTAATTATTAATAGGAAGTGGAGTGTCTATGTCAGATGATATAAAAATACTGCCTGAGGATAGCTAATATAGAAAACATCAAGGCACTTACTGGAGATAGGAACAGCGCAAGCTTGAAGTCTTTGATTTGTAACCTTGGTCACAAATTTCCAGTCCAAAGTACTCATTTGGAGAAAGTAGGGGCAGAAATTGTTTGTTCCAGTACAGGAAAGAAAATCTGAAATCTTTAACTGTCATGGCACAAGTAAGAACTTTTCTGTCAAAGCTTTCCTTATAATATTAACTCCAACTGGAAAATTATAATTGGAAAATTGTGATTAAATAAACAAACATGCTTCTCATTCCTAGTGTTCCTTGCTAAATATTTCAGTAAATTTTTCCGTTTGCTAATATAACTACTTTTTGATTCAGAAGTTCCCTATAATAGAGCCTTGCATGTATTTCTATATTGGCTATGGCCCCTGTAGTTGCCCTCACTCTTTTTTTCACTTGAGTGTGTGCCACTTGATCCAAATTTTTGGGTTCATGAGTATGAAGTTTCGCTGTGCGTTTCTGGATGAGTTTCTCTTCCAGAACATTTCAGCTAAAGCTAATGCCTTGGTACTTCCATTCATATGGAAAGTAATAATTTATGGCAACTGTTGGAAGAATACTGTTGGTTAATACTTTGACTACAAGTGAAGTCTTTAGGATAAAGACATTCTCTTCAGAAATAAGTAATTCAGAGAGTTTGTACTGATGCCTTATGTTGGCATTTATACCTCTAAATTTTAATGAAACACTACTCTGAGGTCAGTGGAAGTATAAAAATCAGACACTGTGAATGGTCTCCTAGGGGAGGTGATAAATTCTCCTACTTTGGAAAACTGGGGGGCAGGGACATAACATATAAACAATAATATTAGAAAGGCTGGACCAGGTAATCCTTGAGGTCCATTCCAGTGTAACATTCAATGATTCTATGATACTAAATTGTTCCTTATCATTATTTCTTTTCTCTTATAGATTTGTTACTTATTATTTACTACTGGAAGGCAATTGGTGACAAATATTTTGTAATACATCACTTGGCAGCTCTGTATGCTTACTATTTTGTACTGGTGAGTGCTGTATTTTCCAGTGAGATACCAAGCAGATGAGATTGAAGACAATGCTTTTATAGATCTAATTGCTTAATATTTTTTAAATTATTAACTTTTGGTGTATGACCTTTGTGAAAGATTTATTTATATTTTCAATCATCATGACTGCTGAAAATATTTAGAATCTAATTTGTGCTAAGTGCATGCCTTTGCAACATTACAGTCCTTCAACAAAAATGTGTGACTTACAAACTGCTGAAATTAGAGCTCTTCTCATCTCTTGCTATAGAGAAACTTGGTTGGAGGGGCTTTTCACATTGCTATAGAAGAGGGTTTCAAATAAAACCACAGTCTCAATATTTAGTTGAAAGTGGAGGAAGTGTTTTCAAGTGGTTATGTTCTTCTTGTGATTGTGTTTGCAGGGCCATAGGTCAGAGACATCTAACTCTGGTGAATGTGCTACAATCATCTGTGTTTGTGTTTATTCTGTGGTGGTTCTTTTGCTATTTTTTTCTGGGGTGGTTTTTTTTCTTTCTCTGTTTTTTTGGTTTTTTTTTTAATCTGTTACAACACTAACTGATCCTCTGAGATCTCTCATTTAAAGTTACTGTGGTGGGGAAACAGTGGATGATTAACTGTATGTATCTATAAATATTTGTGGCATAAGTACATTGAAGGGAAAAGAGGAAGAGAAGGATATTGGTCTAGGATAAAAACTGACTTAGTTACCTTTTGCTGTAATTTCTAAAGATGCCCATTAGTAGAAATCCCAGTGACCTCCAGAGTAGTGCTCCTGAGTTTGTTCTGAAAAGCTCATTCTTTAATTAAAGAAATCTTATAAAATATGATGTACTTAATTTACCATATTTCATTCCCTATGTACCTTGTGAATCCTGGATTTACGGTATTCAGTGTTGCCAGATTACTGTCAGATTCTCCATGTAATGGTTTAAAGGAGGTGAAGTACAGCAACAAATAAAAATCTTTGGGTTGAAGATAATTAGATCTACTAATACTACCATGAATAAAAATGAATTAAAGATGAATATTAGAGAAATGAAAATGCCACTACCAAGGCTAGTCCCTGGTGCACAAAATTAGTCAGTTGTTTCTACGATAAAGCATTGTGTTAGTATGAACTTATTTTGAAGCAGTTCTTATTATTTGGATATAGCTCTGCTTTTGGATGTCTCTTCAGAGAAATTTACTCAGAAGTCTCCTATTTAAAGAGAAGATAGGAGAGAATTTAATCAAGAAAACAGGTTTTTCTGATAGTGTAGTGCAAACTGACATGAAATGCCTGAATTAGTAAGTATGAGCACACTGAGGAATCATGACACGCATCCCATCGGTTGGTCAGGAGACCTACTGACATTTAAAAAAAAATAAATCTTTTTATCTCTTCATCTGCAAACTGCTGCTTACCCAACCATTGTGTAATGTGATACAATAAGGGAGGGAATATGATCTTCTTTACTTGGAGCAAAGTGCTGAGCTGCAGCCTGCATCAGTCCATCAGTGTAAATGTACCATGAGGTTCTCTGGATACTGGCACTGCTCTTCTTTCTTCCAGCCACCAGGGCAAGGCAGGGACTGTGTCTTAGCAGGTGGAAAGGTTTTTCTTTTAGTGGGGAGGGGAGAAGGAAGGGCTTCTATGTCCTTTCTGCTTCCAAATCTTTAAAGATTTATTTAAAGTGAGAAACTACTGATTTGGGATACTGGAAGGACAATTTTAGCTTTTCTAGTAAACCTCATTTTGAAATTCTAAGTTGGCTACAGCTGGCAAACTTGCTTACTCTCAGTTCTAATAAGGAGGTTGAGACATTTTATCATTCTGTGTATACTTGAAGACATAAATCAAGATTTCACATTTACTGATTTTTGTATGGGTTTTTTTTGGTTGTTTTTTGTTTGTTTGTTTTTTTGCTAACCAGAGCAAAGGTCTGTTGGCTTATTTTGGAAACTTCCGTCTGCTTGCAGAGTTCTCCACTCCTTTTGTCAATCAGCGGTAAGTGGTTAGGGATTTTTTGCATATTTCTTTCAAATTCTAATCTGTATTATTATTTCTGTCACTTAGGAAGGTATTTTTTGTTGTTGAATACCTCCTGGAAGGTAATTTATATATTTTGCACTAAGGATTACTATGGGGAAGAGTTTTTTGATATTAAAGTTTTTGCTGCTGCAAACAAGATAATGAACAAGTTTTGTAGCTGCAACAAGATAATGAACGTACTTACCTTGGAGTTCTTTTTTAGAGCCTTCATATGCTATGCCAAATTTTTGTCAAATTACTGAATAAAAAATTTCACAAATATAATACGGGAGTTTTTTGCCTTTTAATGTTCATTTAGTTATTATACTACAGCCATCATTTTAAATAGGTATTATTTTTTAGTATCATGGACCAGGAATAGAAGATAGTGTTGTTACCAGAATCCTAGAATGGATTTGCATTGCCCTAGACAATTTGAAGCTTATTTTGCAACACTGCACATATAATAGATTCATACATAGAATATTATAAATATATTTTTAAATTGTTTTTAAAAAATAGTTCTGGAAATGAGTATGAGGATTTAAATTAGACAAATAGTAAAGCACCTAAATATATCTAGAATGTTTAATCTTCACACTTGTGATCAGAAAAGGAAGTGGTACAAGGTTTTTTTAGCAGAGCTCAGTGATAGTTGAAGTGTGACATGGCTTCTGGTTATAGGATAGCTACTAGGATTGCTGCTGTGACTATCAGAGAAGCATCATGATAAAGCCTCGTACCACAAACAGGAAAAAGTGGTCAATGTAGTCTCCCCGTGCTCTGGAGAGGGTGGCTTCTGCCCTTATGCCATAGCCAGTGTGATCCAACTGGGGACAGCTCAGATCTTTCAGTGCAATAGATACCTATTCCTCACCCATACTTTTTGGGTGAATTTTTGTTTTACTATAGGTATGGCATCTGTTAGGGGGAGGGGGAGTGGGTTTTTTGTTTTTGGTTGTTTTGTTTTATGGTTTTTGATTGGTTTTTGTTTGCTGCTTTTTTTTTTTTCTCTTTCTTCCCCTGCCCCTCCTCCCCCAGCAGTCTAGTAGAGAAAGGATAAGGTTTGTAAGGCAAATAAGAACTGTAATCCTCCTACAAACAGGGTATCTGAGTATTAACCATTACTGCATTGTGACTGTAAGCTCTGGAACACGTTTTGAGACTGGTAGTATTCCTCAGATCTTTAAAAATAAAAAAGATTGAGCTGAGGTCCCTTTCAAACACTAGTTTGACAAATTCAGCTTACAGGAGGGCAGGGTAGGATAACGGAGCTCTCCAGAGGTTGCTGCTTTCATTTTCCCAAGCACAGTTGAGTGTGAGTTTATAGTCTAATGTAGTCTGTGCTCCGTGTGCACAGAGAAGCTGAGGAGTAAATAAACACCTCTTTACACTTATTTTAGTAATACAAGGAATAGGAGAGTACAAAAATTTAAAAAGTGAAATTATATTCTAAGTTTCTGTATTGAAATTCCTGTCCTATTGAGTGTCTATTCTCCCAGCTGACTTCTACCAGTATATGTTTTCATCCTGGGTTCATGTGGTATCTATACTGATGTTTACCTTTCAGACTGTGGCATTGTGAAGTATCTT
Organism: Phaethornis superciliosus; assembly: GCA_023637945.1. Lineage (NCBI taxonomy): Eukaryota > Metazoa > Chordata > Aves > Apodiformes > Trochilidae > Phaethornis > Phaethornis superciliosus. The sequence continues at coordinate 12,838,643 of JAJQWJ010000009.1, read as the reverse complement.
GATACAGCTGGCTATTAAAAGTAATATATGTTATACTTTTAAAATGCCTATGATGAGATCATGTGTCTTGGAATACCGACATTTACTGCTTTCTCAGAAAAACGGAAATCACTGTAGGACATAATAAAGTCTCTTGCTCTAAGGGATGTCACTCATAAGTGCAAGAATGGTTGGGGTTTTTTTCATTAAATTTGAAGAGAATCAGACCGTCAAGACAGTAAGGAGTGGATAATGATAATGACTTACATTATGCTTCCTGTTTGCATTCTTAGGATTACCAAAAGTGCTATTATGAAAATATAAAATTATCTAATCTCAGAACTGTGGTATTTTCTTTGTCGTTCCAGTCTGTCTTGTTGGGATATCTAATTGGATGTTGTGTCTATGCCAAGCATTTAGCTCTTTTAATGTTAGCATCAGCGTTTATGTAATTAATTATGAACTGTGATGGGTAAAGATTGTAATAGTAACTGTAATTTACTGACTTGTATTATATTAGAATTTGCTCAGAGAAGGAAATTGCTAAGCAGATGGCCAGTTCCAGTCAGTATATTAAGTATTTTTTATATTACTTTGGGAATCTGCATCGTCTATATCAACTAAAGTACAGGCTCTGACCAAATGTATCAGGTCTCGCTCTTTATCATCCCGGTAAGTGTTTCTGGGGTGAGATATCATGCCTCCAGGCTGGACTTCCACTTTGAGTGCCTGGATTTTAATTGTCTCAGTTACACTTTTAATGAATTCCTGAAATATTTCTGTTGGAGTTAGATGTCTGGCAAAACTTTTTTAGTATATCATTAATTACCTATGTTGTAATTTTTAGGTAATTAAATTTAAAATTACTTTAAAAAACAGTTTAAGAATTGTTACTTGGTTAAATAATTTTACTCTCATCTCTTCTGGGATATAAACTGATTATTCCACTTCCTCTCCCCATTCCCCATCATGAGTACCGTGATTTAAGTATTTTTCCTCTGGTTCTGTCTTTAACTGGACATTGTTGCACAATTTTTTTCCTGCATCTATTCTGTTTTAATTGTGAATGACAAAGAATTATAGGTGTCTGTTCCTTTTTCTAGGATTGCAACCCATAGGTGCTATGTACTAGGCAATAGATAAGATATGTCTGTCTAGTAAGGAATTAATATGCAGGAATTTTTTAAAAGACCACTTATGGCCTACTAGTAGTAGTGGAAGAGGGTTCTTCTAGATTTATCTTTTTCACTGTGTAGCATACCTAGCTCTGACATGATCCAGTGCTATTTTTACAGTGTCTGCCTCTGAAGTTCTGGTTTTGGTCAGAAAATCCCAAATCTGAGAAACTGGAAATTAGAGCTCTGTCCAGATCACCATATCCAAATACAATGATAGAATTTCTTTCAGGGGAGCAATCAGAATTTTAGTTGCCCATTGGAGGAAACTATAGTAACATAATAAATTTCTATTTATAATTTTAACAGAGAGTTTCACAATAGTATGTATTTCACAATAGTCTCTGAAAAGCACAGTGCTTGTCAGCTGGTTTAGAATTCAAATCAAGATTTTCCATAAGTTATTCTGCAATGTACTGGATTTCACAGACTGCTTATATGGGAAAAAAAAAATGCAGCCAAGCAGAATTTGCAACTAAACCAAGACACAGTGCAGTAATTTAGATGTGATAAGGGTAGAAGTAATAAATTATCAATTTAAAAAATGAAATAAAATCCTTTTTTAACGAGATGACTTCAAGTCTGCCTTCCTGGCATCTGTGAACACTTCTTTTGCAGGTGGTTTTTTGAAGTACTGGGATATCCCAAATCTTCAAAGGCAAACATCATCAATGGTGTTCTGATGACACTTGTGTTCTTCGTGGTGAGGATTGCCGTCATGCCTATATATTACAGCCATGTAATTTCTTCATTTGGAACAGAGGCTTTCCAGAGATTAGGATTTGCAGCCCAGAGCGCCTGGATTATATCAAGTGTTGTCTTGGATATTATGAATGTGATGTGGATGCTCAAAATTGCAAAAGGATGCTACAAAGTCATTTGTCTTATCGGACAGGAGGAAGCCAAAACTCATAGAAATGGAAAATCTGACTAGAAATCATGCATAAAATGAGATTTCTGCTATGAAAATAAGTTCACTGAAACAGTGCACATTTCTGCCATGGAATGCTCCTCTTACAGAAACAAGGTATTACCTCGGTACTGACCTTACTCTTTCCCCAACCACACTGCCTGCACACCCAGGGCCATGCTTTATGGATCCTCTCCAGTGAGGAATAAAAGCAAAAGCTTACACAACAAGTTCCACATGTCTGTTCTGAGCAGTTACAGGCTACTGAAATTAGAAAGGAGCGGACTGGTTAATTGCTTGTTGCACACCAGTGTGTTTGAAGTGTTTCACTCAGGTTTCTCAGATTAATGTGTTTTATAAATACAGCAAATACTGACATCTTTTTTTTAAGAAAACAAAACTCCCCAAACTCCTGATATGGTGCAATTTTCCTTGCATGTTTATATGTTTTTTCTAAGAATAACAATCAAGATTTCATTCTTGACAACTTTTTAATTTTTGCAAGTAAAGCTAAAAATATGGCTTTGATTCTGTGAAGTCTTTTACTTCTTTTTTTTCTGCGTTACATGACTGCAAACAATTTTTGGAAAATTACAAAATAATTTAATCTAAAATACTGTATTAGAAGACTGCAAAATATCTTAAAAATTATTAAAATATCTGATTCTGATGGGAAGGATTCACTTTTGCTGTGTTACATTACATGCAATAGTATGTCCTCCAAATTGCCCATGGAATTTTTTTGTAAGTTAGTATGGTAAATGATGTGTGGAAAAAGTATATTTCTTACTGGAGTGCTTTTTTCTTTGCTGCTACTACCCTGGAGAAGTGCTGCAACTCTCCTCAAAGTTTTTATAACCGTTGTCTATTTGGATGCGACGTTGAATTGTAAAGAGAGAAAAATTTTCCGTATACGTGATATGTAATTTACAGTAATACTATTTTCTTTTATTAGTTAAATGATCCATTTGATATAAAATGTTGAGGGGTTTTGTCACATTTTTCTTGTTAATAACATTAGAAATTTGAGGTCTTGACTAAAATAATAATAAAATAATTCTTAACAGTGCCAAACTTCGGTAAAGCTGTGTGATACGTCTATAGAATGACAGTTCACTTCTATAGGAGTGATATTATAGTTTTTTTTTTAAATGACATAATTGTCAATGAGTACTCTGTTACTTCTTCAAACTTAAAGATTTGGAGGGCATCAGAGAGAAATCTTACCATCCAGGAATAGTGTAGCATCTAAGATATAATATAATTTGAGGAAATTCTATTTTTTTTTTAGTTTCAAATGATTTTGAGAGTTGTGTGTAGTTTGGTTTTGGTTTTTTTGCTTTAAACCATATCTGAATTGTGACTGATTTACTTCTGCTTTTTACCCTGGGTAGGTGGTTTGTTTGTTGTTTTTGTCATTACTTGCTATTTTTGGTACCTTCTGGTAAGGTGTGCTAAAAGCATTAGTTTTCACTCAGTACTTTAGTGCCCATCCCAGTCATTGTAGCACACTGATTAACCAGTTAATTTTTAAACAAAAAGATAAAATATTTACTCTCTAATGAACCTGGTGACATAGTCTCTTCCCTCAGTGACTGGCAGTGTGAGTGCCCTCAGGTAAGGGATGCAGCATTGCTGCCTTCCAGGAATTGGATGTTGTAAGCCCCCAAGAAGACCGTGCTGAGTTTATTTCCCCAGTTAAAATGCCTTTAGGTAGTATTGTTTGGGCTAGTGTAATATGCACTTTTATAAGCCTGGTTTTACTCTTTAACTGGGATGGCTTTTTTCCAAAATAATTTCCAATTATTGGAAAGTCAAGTGAGATATCAAGGACTGTTAATACTTCTGTATTTTGGATTGGGTGTTTATTAATACTTCCCAAGCTGGCAGAAAAAAAGATCTGCTTATGTCTTGTGAAAGCTGGCAATTCATCTCCTTAGTTGTATGGTTTGGGTGTGCATGGTACCTTATTTACTGACACTGTGCCCTGCTTTGCTGAAAAATACATTCTCCCTTTTATACTAATTTGCAGTACCTGGTATCTTTTAAGATAGTGATTTCAGTGTATCTAATGCAAAAATCTATGCTATACACAAGGGCGCTGTTTGTTTCTGTCACCTTTATGATTTAAAGATGTACATGAAATACTTTTTTCTTGTGGTATTTAAATCACTAGACCAGGGAACCACTTTGTAATGGCTTGTTCCTTTCTGAAATTATTTTTAAATTTAGTACATTGAAACATTTTGGATAATATGTTTGAAAGCAGAAATCTACTTTTGTTATTTGGGAAGTAGGATGGGGAAAATTGATTAGGCAGATTACTTGAGGCAAATCTTAAAGTGATAAGTCATTAAATCTTTTTGAAATTAATCCCTTCTTAATCCCCTGAAGATAATGTTATCTTCAGTATTTCAGTATTCTTTTTTTTTTTTTTTTTCAGTGGAGAATATTCTTTAAAATGGTGCACTTCTAGATGGATTTGTGTCTGATAGGGGGAAGTAAGTCAACGCTATAATAAATGGTGTTAAAACTAGTTTGAAATAAAAACCAAATCAAGCCCCCCTGCATAATACACTTTGGGCAACAATCCAGAATGGAATGACAATAGGGTAATTATTTTAAAATATGTAATATTTTTTCAGTACAAAAACCGTATTTTGTAATTCATTAGGTTTAAATTGTCTGTTTTCTTTTAAAAATCTATTACAATTATGTCTTGATGCATCAATTATGTGTCAGAAGACCACTATTCAATGAAATAAAAAATTAACACTTTCATAGTTGGCAAGGCCTGTAGTAAGTAGGCCTCAAAGTTATGATGTACTGACTACATTAGTATATGGCACTTGTACCTGCCATTAAAGGCTTATCATACATCAAATTAGATAGCTGTGGCACCTGTTTTTCAATTGCACTTTATTAATTTAAAAACTGTGGTGAAATATTAATGAAGTTTAATGTTGCAAGCTTGTTTCTTTGGTTTTTTAGGTAAAAAAGTTAATGCATAAGTATCACCATAATAAAGGCTACCTTTAGAATGTAATATCATCTTATTAGTGGCATAAAAATTCTGTTTTAAAAAATGCACTTTCTAGTGTAAAAGCAGACTCCTGGGATGTCACCAAGTGTCTTTGCCATGGACATATCAAATGAAAGGAATTAATCTTGTAAAAAATGGTCAGTTATCTTGTTTTTCTTTCCCTTTACGTTCTTCAGTGCCAGGTGATGTAAAATTAGCATGAAGATCATGAAAGAATCTATTAGTACCAGCAAGGCTGTATGTAGGAATGAAAGTTTCCCTTTATGATGGTTTTACTTTTTCATCAAAAGATGAGTAGATACCACTTTAGGGGCATGGTAGGTTAAGTTTTGCTTTTATAATTGAATTGTGAGTACAGTGCATAGAGGACATGTACTTCAAATACTCATTTTCTCTGTTCATGTTCCAATGGATTTCAATGTTGTTGAGAGCCTTACACTACAGAGATGCTTTATGGGTTACCTGTACTTCAGTGGTAAGAATTGACATCTCTGAAGCCTACTCTACCTCTATAAATACATGCAGTCATCAGTGAGTTCCATAATTCAATAAGTTAATTGCTTAAAAATATAATTGTTGAATAATGAAAAAAATTCTATGCACAGGAATATGAGAGGAGCTGACTCTACATCTAAATTCATAATAATTCCAAAATTTGTATTAAACATTAAATTAATTCCAGCGTCTTAAAGAGAAGAGCTTCCATCTTTACTTAGAAAATTGTGGGAGAAGACTACTCATAATGCAGAACTCCTGTTACCAAGGAGTAAAAGCTTACTCAAGTATTAAAGCAGATTTAAAGAGCAGAGGTGGAGGAGACTTTGAGAACACGAGAGAAGGGATTCAGATATCTTCCTACTACTGTGCCCTGTGCTTGGGGCAACAGCAGACTGATGAGTAGCAGAAAGGTTTAAGTATTTCTATATCTCTGTTGGCACTGGAAAACAGAACTATGGTAACAAAACTATGGTTTACAATTTTCAAGCTGTATAAAATGGGTTATCAGTTGTTGATTGTTGTATGAAGACAACTTTTTCTCGTGGTCTTGTGTGTATTTAAATATATGTACATGCAAGCTTTCAGTAAAAGATCCCTTAAAAGAGAAGTTTGTAAAATTGTTTTCTAAAGCTTCTGATGAGCCACTAAGAAGAAAATAAAGGGCTGCTTGACAATTATTCCATCTTAGAACCTGGTGCAGTGTTGGCTGCTCATGAAAGCCATCAATAATGCAAATAGAAAGAGAGTCTAATTTTCACATGAAAAAATGCAAGCATAGAAAACCTTGAAAAGTATGGGCAGCCCTCTTCCATATTTTTAATAGCTGACTGTACAACATCATTATCTGGCTACAAGGAGTTTCATGGGGAAGGATTTGTTCCTGATGGAATTTCTCTATCTAAAGAATATATTTGACAGCTGGGAAAAGAGTAGTACTTCATTGCTGAGATCCTGACAGCAGTAAAATGGAAATAGTGATCAATATTTATGACCTATAACTTTCATCCAAACCTCCAAAATCTCTTTGTTGGAAGAGATTTGTCTTAGTTTGCTGAAGGCAACTCAAAAGTTATTTTTTTGGTAGAGAAGATGAAAGGTGTACTGCTTGGAATATTTAGAAATATGGGATTAAGCAAAAAATCATACTTACAGGTGGTAACACTTGGAAAATTTCCTTTCTCTACTAGCTACCTCCTTTTACATTCTTCCTCTATTTAAAATTGCCAGGCACTTTATAGCTCAGTAAAGAATGGAAGGTAGCTATGAAAAGTAAATTGTATATGTTTGGTATATATAATATTTTGGCAAAATTTCTTCTGAGATCAGTTTCATTGTGTGATGTCCAGCACTGAGAGGGCATCTGATTATAACAATGTATATAAATTTTAAATCTAGTTGTAATGTAAAGAAAATGTCTTTAAGAGATTGAATTATGAAGAGTTCAGCATGGCTTGGTATCAACCATGTAATGATTCAGCGTGCTATTTATATCTTCCTACTTACTGAAATTGAAAATATAAAAGCAAATAAAATATTCTGCAATGTATCTTTATTTTTATCTCTTTTATTTCATCTATGTGTGGGATGTCAAACATTGTACTTGTCTTGTGAGCAGGACGTTCTTATGGGCCTATAAATATTTAAGTATATAAGAAGCTGCACTTGAGTGTTGCATGTAAATTGTCTACGTTTTTAAATTTTGGAATTAAAAAAAATTGCTAGGTTTGAGAGCAGCATTTAAATATGAATAGTAAGCTGTACTCCAGAATATAAGAGTTTGAATGCAATGTGGGATATATTTGTTTTGTTCATTGCTACCCTATTCCAGTTTTACAAGAGAAATCCGTCATATGATAGGAGGAGAGGAAAAGGGCTAATGATGAGCTCAGCTATATAATTTGCACACTTTATGCACACACCCAAATATCCTGGATTTGTTACTAGCATGTATATACCAATCAGTGTTTTCTTTAAAACCTACAGATACCTGTATATGTAGAATAATTTAACATGTAAGCACAGCTAACTTGATATAAAACCAAATTACAAAAACTGTTGGGAACAAATGAGTTGCAAGTTGGGCATAAGTCATGGAGCCTATAATTCAAAAATGTTTAATCTTCTGTCTAAGAAGAAATTTGATAAATATATCTAACTTATGTGCAGAACAAGGACAAAAATGAAATTCTGCTAGATTGATTTCTGGGAAATCTTGACAATCTGGTTTGCAGTAAATACTAATATTGTCACAAAAATATCAGGATCACATTATTAAATGAAAATAGTAATGTGGCCTGATTGTAGTACCAATCCTTATCATGGCAACAAGACCTTAAAAATGCAATATAATAATTCTGCAGATTGGTAATAAAAGTAATCACTTATAATAAGGTGAATGATTAAATAATATGACTTTGAATCTACTTCTTATTATAAAAAATCTGAATGACTTGTTTGCATTTCAGTGATATTGTAAAGCATTTCTGTATTTTGTTGGAATGGTTTAGAAGCTTGCATAAAATTATATTGGCTGTTCTTTTTTCCCTTTGATATATGCAATAATGTCAACAAGCAATAAATTGCATGTTGTATACAAGGTATCTGTACTTCTTAATAAAGGAAAAGATCACAGTTTCTTATTTTGTGTATCTTATTTCTTTCTTAATATGATGACACCTTATGTAGCATCATGAAAGAACTGGTTTTTTGTTTTGTTTCAGAAACAACTGCCTTATTTATGGTATCTTAAAATTTCATGTTGTACCTTTTTTATTTAAAAAAAGGTGAGAAGGCAATATGAGGTCTAAGCCAGATGGCTGTTCAGGCTGAAGTCCTATGCAGGACATCCCTGGAGCCAGGAATGTAACTTAAACTGTAAATTTTGTTGTGTATTGAGAAAAAAAAAAAACAACTTGTGTCAGGTAGCATAAATATGTTGCACTATATTGTAGTACCACATTTTTCAGTACAGAAGCTGGACAGCTGTCTGAAGGCTCAAGGGATAAAGAGCTACTGTTATCAGCATGTAATAAATGTGTTGCACTACACGGTCCTTCACTGAATACTAAGATGGGCAACTAAGTTCCTTAATATGGCAGTTCCTAGGTTCTGTTTGTGCGGTGATGTATGCCTAGGAAGCATGGACTGTGGTAAAACTCAAAGATTTCCACAGAGGAAGTTGCTAGTCTTTTAACCATTGGCTTCCAAGCACAGGAGGAAGCACATAAAACATTCCAGCGCATTGTACTTTTTCCTCCGCTCTTTTTAAGGGGTATTGGTAAATTCCATTTGTAAATGATACTAAGAGGGTACTAATTTAATAATTTACTATTAGTGTACTAATCTTACCCTGTTAGTGTAGAAAACTACTCATGAAATCTGGAAGTGCCTGTGAATGTCTGGAAAAGTTAATTGGCATCAGACACTATGTAGGTCAGATTTTCAACTGCTTGAGAAAGGACAATGGGGGCTTGGTGGGAGGCTTTCATGTTGGCACTGGGCTTTTAGCACTGAATGCTGGAAAGGAAGGACTAAGCATTACTGACAACAAGGGATGCCTTTCACTGAGCTATTCCTAACCTCGCAATTGCAACAAATCTTGCGTCAAATGTGAGAAACCTATATCTCCATAAGATGCAGGTATTTTGTATTTTCACTTTGTTGTGTTCTGGGACAAAGTTGCTTATAGTTTTCTCTCAGATTTTAACTTTTTTAAAATACTCTTCTTGCTGAAAACTTTGTTTTCTGTACTTATATCGGTGTGATAATTCTGCATTAGTAGTTTCTATTTTTTTATTTAATCTTCACCTTGGCTATCTGTCATTTTTTAAGATGGTAAACCACTGTTGTATTTTATTTTGCTCTGCTTTTCTGGAGTTTATAGTGTAGGTAGATTGTGTGCTATGTTGAGATTGTGACCTTGGTGTTCTTTATAATTAAGGAAAAAGTATTGGCTTATTTTATAAAGGGTAATTGGCTAAAAAAAAAACTTGGCTTATTTTATAAAGGGTAAAAACACTATCTATAAGTAGTGTGATTGTTGTTTCTGGCAGACTTAGGTGTTGGAAAGCAGGGAGATAGAATACTGACATTAACACTATAATGTACTTTGAAACTAGAGTGTAGAACCAATTTCCCATTTCAGAACATCAGAGAGAGAAAATGTGTTTTATGTTAGAGCCATTCTGCCACTGACTTGAAATATTAGGAAGCGGAGATGCCAGTTGATCTACAGGAGGCTCTTTTTAAACAATGTTTTCAAGTGCAGGAGGCTCTTTTTAAACAACATTGTCAAGTGCAGCAAGCAAAGACTAAAATGATTGTATCTCATTTAGTGCTGCTTGCAAAGTTGTTGCTGTAAAAGCAGTTTTAGGCATATTTGGCTTTGCTGAAATCTCTAAAACTTGGACAGTGATGGAGGCAATCACAATGTTTTCTAAGACATATAGTAGAGACTCAGTTATTGACATGGTACCACTTCCCTAACTCCAGGCTCTCGGTATATGCTGTGCTAATAATTCCTGCATCCAGAAAGGGTAGGGAACAATTTTCTCACAATAATAAAGACCATAAAAGTGCATAAGTAAGTTAAAGGACGGATAGTTGATATTGCTTCATAATTTTATTTTGTGTTCACACTGGCTGGCAATGTCCTTGTTTGTATGAAAGATCCTGTTTCGAAAGATGGTATGTGAACGTGTTAAAACCACTCGGAATGTATAAAAGCTTTTAAATTCAGGTAACTATATAATCTGAAATAGTGCTTCAGTGTGGTTTAGAATTTGTCATTATTAATCTTTCTGACATTTTTCAAAATAAATCAGAATAACTTGTTTCTTTCTTAACACCAAAGTATGTATTGAGGGTGCAAGTAACCTCCCTTTCAGGTTGGAATTTGGATTTTCTTCCTCCAAAATTAGCAGAATAACCTGGGCCATTTGAAGCTTAGCTTTCTTCCTTATTTTAAATTCTTGAATGTAAATGTAAAAAAACTGTATTTATCAGTTCTAATAATTGTATGTTTTCAATGAGTACTCTTAGTAAATATTAAAAGCCTTAGTCTTGTTTGTTGACTAGCTTAATGTTTAAAAACTATCTTAAGTTTCCTTAAATCTCCTTAAGCTTAATGCTACTTAACACCTTTACAGTATTGATACTGCTAGTACATTCAGTATTTTTCCTATACTTTCTACAAATCATTTGCAGTAAGGGATAATGGGGATAGTAGTAAGGGATAATAATTCCACAAATAAAATCACACCGCAACTTAAGATCACTCATAGCTCAAGCTGACGCAGCTGTGCAGCAATTAAACGTAAGCCTCAGTACCTAAAATTCACTGTTGCTGGCAAATTTTGGAACAACTTTCGTTCTCTTAAACGTGCGGCAGGCAGCCCTCCCGTGCCTCTCTGTGTCCCCCGGCGGGACCGTACCCGGGAGCAGTCCCGGACAGCGCAGCTCCCGCGCCCTTCTCTCGGTGCTGCCCGCGCTGCCCCCGCGCGATGCCCCCGCTGACTCCACCCCTCGCGCCGGGGCGGGCGGGGTCACGGCGCGCGCAGGCGCGGGGTGGGGCGGGCCGGCAGCTCCGTGTCCTCGCGAGGCCGGGCGCGCAGCGGTGTTCTGCGCTCGGGCGCTGCGGCGGAGGCGCTGGCTGGGCCGGACCGGACCGGACCGGACCGGACCGGACCGGACCGGACCGCACCGCACCGCACCGCACCGCACCGCACCGCACCGCACCGGGCTGAGGGGAGGAGGCGGTGGCTCTGGGGACGCAGCGCCGCCGTGGGAGGCGGGTGCTGAGGGAGGGTGCAGACACCGCTGGGCCGCGCCGGGCTGTGCTGGGCCGGCTGGGCACGGGGGGCGGGCCTGACCTTGCCCCCAGCAGGCGGTTGCCGGCTCGGTCACGGTGCGTGCAGCGGTGCGGCGGCCTCGCGCGTGGTGGTACGTGAGGTGCTTCCTGCCTTCAGGAGGGTGGGAGGTGTCGGTGCCCTGTGCGGGGCTGGGGCAGGTTTGGGGGGACGGGCGGGGCCCCCCGCCGGGCGGCCTGGCAGCGCGGGTGTCATGAGGGGGCCGGGCACAGGCGGCGGGCAGTGCCGGCGAGGAACCCCTCGTAGCTCCTCTCCCGCCCCGGCTCCTTCGTTGACAGCCCCTGTAGGTGCTGCAGTTTTCCGCTTAGGCGGCATGTTTGTTATTTAAAATGATGTCAGGTGTAATTTTTCATGTCTGCTATAGCAACGTATTAGCACTTGTATTCGCGAGTGTAGGTTTGTGTTATGAGTGGTTGCTTTTTGTCTGTAGGAACTTAATCTAAAAAGAACGAGTGTGCGGAGGCCATGGGTTTGTCTGCGTCCTCCCCGGCTGCCGCAAGTCCTTCACCGAAGGCATCCAAGCAACATGAGACGGCGTCTCCACCTTCAGAATGTCCCATGCATCAGGAAAAGATGAGCGGTAATTATACCTGAGACTTACACGAAACAAACTTACAGAGAACAGATTGAAAAAATATGTGATTAGAGAAGATGTAGCTGGAAAAAGGCAGCAGAAGGGCGGAACAAAGTTGGCACATGTTGGATTAAAATTGCTGTGGAAATCTTAGCTACAAATGGCTCAGTATAGGGGTCAGTGTGGGATGGGAATAAGCATTCAAGGACTACGTAAGAATTACAGATATGACTATGGTGCTGGGTCCTAAAATAGGCAGGAAAGAGACTAGCTAAAACTGTTGCCAAGCTCAGAAGGAATACCAGTTTGTATTTGTATGAACTGTTCATTCAATTAACTGTTTTCCATTTCCTACCATGTCTTAGGGTTAGCATTCTGCAGAAAAATCTATACTGTTTTTCCTTGCATTTCAGGTTGTCCAATACACATGAAAACTCCTGTTAATAGAACTGAGAACAGAGACAATGTTCCTGCACATCAGGAAAGAGCCTATGAATTTGTAGCATGTCCAGTGAAATCTGGTGCATCTCAAATGAAAGATGACACAGATCCTAGTAATATGGTAACATTTGCTTAATTCATGTCTTTTTAGTCTTGTTTCTCCTGAAATACTATCCCCAAAATGTAAACAGTGATAATAAGGTAGAAACTCTAGCAATTACTGTTATTTTAAAGTTTTTAACACCACTTTTTCTGATTTTGTATGTTACATCTTATTTAGCATTCTCTTTTGGAAATTTACATTTTTTTGGTAAAAGATGGATTTTCAGTTTGTAAATATCTTTTGCCATCTGTTTGTTACATTCATGGTTTTTATGCTACATCAGTGGTTTCTAAATTCTTTGTAATAATTGCTATGGCTAAGTTCTGATTCTTATCTCTCCAAGATTTTCTCTCATTTCCAAAGGCACCGCGTAGGGGATGTTAGTCTTCAGATGCCAAAGTACTGTGAAGAGTTTTACTGCAAAGAAGAAAGATAATTTTAGTGGGTTTATATAGTTTGTAGCAGCTGATTAATTATGCTTTGTTTTTTTTCAAGCACTGTAACATGAAAGTAATTCCAACTAAAGTGCTGTTTATTCTGTTTTCTTCTTAGATGCCTCCTCCTAATCAGCAGCCATCCCCAGATCAACCATTTCCCTTGTCAACAGTTAGAGAAGAATCTTCCATTCCCAGAGCACATTCTGACAAGAAATGGGTTTACCCTTCAGAGCAAATGTTCTGGAATGCCATGCTAAGAAAAGGGTAACTACACTGTGAATTATCAAATGCACTTCTGTGAGTCTGAAATTCATGAAGTAATAACATTAGCTGTTATTAATCTATTTAAGAGTTTGTGGACTCTAATAGCACATAATTAACTCTTAAAAATTACTATTTTTATAAACGGCTTTATTTTAAAGGGGAAACAAGTCTCAAAGACCATGTCTTTTCCAGTGATCATTGGGAATGTCTGGCAAGTGCCATTAGCTCAGAAATTTTTCTTAAAAGTCAGCGTATAGGCATAGACAAACTTTGCATGATTGCCAGCTTTCAAAGCCAGACTTCTTCTTGGTTATTCTATAAGCCAATAGGAAAAGTTTTTGTGATTATGAGAACATCTAACTTTAAAAAATTGACAAAAATGTGAGATTTTTCCCGCACGTAGATACATGCCATCTTTGCAAAAATTCAGTGTAGGTAAGATCTAATCAAATGATAAATGCATCCTGTGGCTTAAAAAAACCTTACATGCTACTGGTTCCTCATTCTTATGTAACTGTCATTCTCAAACAGATCAACTGTAAAAATAGTTACTATTAAAACAACAGTAATTCTTTGTTCTGAGTATCAATATTTTAAAGAATATGTCATAAGCAGTTTATATTGAACACAAAAGTTTTGATCCTGTGAACACTAAAATGTGTTCAGTGTTGTCCCTCTTGAAAAGAGAGCACATACATAGTGTGGGGGCAGAGAGGTGAAAGGCATTTCTAAGAGTATGCAAAATGTAATGGATACAGGACTTCAGTGCATTAGGAATGCAAAGGGGATTTTTCCTAAGCATTTTAGGAATGCTGTGGATGTGCTGGTGTCTGCATACTCTGGTAATCTGATTCAGTTAAGGTCAGGTGTTCGCAAAATTAACTAGAATTTGTGGTTCTCTATTGTGATAGCTTTGATAACTACACTTACACAGAAAATGAAGTGGTTCTCAAGATGTTTGAGCAGATGAGTCAGAGGTTTCCATAGGTAATATGTGTCTTTGCATAAAACCTTAAATCTCTTGATTTAAAGTCTTACCAGGTAAACTGAGAAAGGTGAAGCAGTTATTCTATAATGTAAACTGTTTTCAAATTCTTATTTTTTAGGTGGAGATGGAAAGATGATGACATAACAAGTGAAGACATGACCAACATCATTAAGATTCACAACCAAAATAATGAGCAAGCTTGGAAGGAGATTCTGAAGTGGGAAGCTCTTCATGCTGTGTATGTACATATGACATGGAAAGCAAATCCTTTGTATTGGCTCTTGGTTTTGTAATTCTTCAAAAGGAGAATGTCTAATTTTAGTTCTTGCAGAAGTATTCAGGTGCTGATATGCTTGAAAAAATACCGTCCTTTAGGAGCCTGCATATTTTTTAATGTGGAGGAAGATTATTAAGAATAGTTTTAGTTAAACTGAATAATTACTCTGTTGATAAAACTGATGAGCATTTTGGTGATGTGTGTAAAACTGATGAGTATTTTGGTGGTATGTGTTTAATGTAAATTTGGAGAAATTAACTTGCTAATCTGTCAATTTGGGAATAATATAATTGAAATTGAAAATATTTTAAATGAAAATATTTGAAATTTAAAATGATATTAAAATTTACTAGTTTATACCAGTCATGTTTTAGCTAAATATAGTTCTTGTTCTTAGAAGACAGAGACTAGCTAGGCATTTTGTATGTAGAATTTGTTCTCTGAAATTCTATGGTCTTTGTTACACAGTAATCTGGATTATAGTTTTCTGTTCTTTAATGTTTTTCTTTAATGTATTAAATCTGTAGACTAGATTTGCTGAGAACTGCTCTATTGTTACATTAGAACAATGGTGTGGAGCATATCAAAAGCACTTTATCATTCCAGCATTATGTGCTGTCAGAAACTGGGTGACTTTTCAAACATTTAAAAAAATAACAGAGGTTGTTTAGATTACTAGTAATTATTTCTTCTATTGTTCTGTATCCTACTAAGTTTTTCTATTACTAAAATTACCATAGATGTTTCAACTCTGAAAATACAGCTGTTAGGAAACATAACTACTTGGTTTCTTAATTGTGCATGCAGGGAGTGTCCATGTGGACCATCACTAATGCGGTTTGGAGGCAAAGCAAAGGAGTATTCACCAAGAGCCAGAATACGTTCATGGATGGGGTACGTGGGCAGGAAGGGTCTTCCAGTGAGGTGGGAGGGCAGGGAAATGTGTCTGAAAACATGGTGTAGAATTTTACGTTGTTTCAGAACTGAAATTGTAAGTTAAAATGACCACAAGATAAAAGTAATAGTGTTTTATGCCAGTATCTGAATAAAGTCTTAAATAGGACTTCCACTCCCTCTCCCAGGTTCATAATACCCATTAAAATATCTACATGGTCTATTGTTTGTCTTCCAGATACGAACTTCCCTTTGACAGACATGATTGGATTGTTGACCGATGTGGTAAAGAAGTACGGTATGTTATTGATTACTATGATGGTGGAGCAGTAGATAAGAACTACCAGTTCACTGTCCTGGATGTTCGCCCTGCTTTTGACTCTCTTTCGGCTGTGTGGGACAGAATGAAGGTAGCCTGGTGGCGGTGGACTTCATAACTGCTTCTGTGGTCTGTAGTCAAAAAGCAAACCACTTTTCTTCTTGTCTAAGGAGAGGTGAATAGTAGGACTTGAAATAGAAGTGTGTTGCAACTGTCATTCTTTTAATCATCACCACTGTTCACTGGGGTTGAGAATGGAGGATCGGGAAATCTGTTGTTAAGTACACCTATGCTTTATGGTGGTTTGAATTAAATAATAAACTTACAGTAGCAAAAATGTGTATCCTAATTTTCTTATGAGCTGAGAAATCTTTTATTACTTTGTCACAGATTCTGTGTAAGCTTGCCGCCTTTTCATTTCATGACTCCAGAGGTGCACCAAATACATAAGGTTTCTGATTCAGACTGGAGTTTTAATTATTATTTAATAGTGAAAACTGGAAACTTCTAGACAGCTCCTCATAGTTACAGTGACTGGATACTTGGATGATGATGAAAAGTTCTGGACGGTTTCAGATTGCATATTTTACTGACTATATAAACCCATGTATTTGTTTTCACACAGACACTTTATTTGTTCAAATACATGCTTCCTGAGAAAATCTTAGTCAAGTTTATTCTGTTAAAGGAAGTACAGTGTAGTATGAGCATTTTCAAAGGTATATTAAGTTGAAAATTCAAAAAATATACTCATGCCTTAATTTGCAGTTTATCTTAGAACAGCATAACATCTGTCAGTTACTTTTAAAGCAAGATTTCTAGAAGCACAAAAAAAGTGATATTTAATGGCTATTTGAGTATTTAAAAGGATTGTTTTCAGAAGTGAGAATACTGTAGTCTTTTAGTATTTTCATGTCTTAACTGTGTTTCTCATGTAATGTATTCAGGACAGAATTAAGCCTTACTTAAGATGTCATGCAGTGCATTTGTATTTTGCATCTTCGCTTCATCAGTTGTACCATAGTGGGTTTTCTTGTAAAATATGGAATCGCACAAGGGTGTATAACTAATGATTCGTACGTGTGTCTGTGTATTATAGCGAGGCATGTTAGAAATGTATGTATGACTTGGCTAAAAGGGTATTAAAAGTGTCAAGGTGATTTGAGTTGATTTGAGTGTTTTCTAAGAGTGATGCCTGTTAATTCCGTATGACATAAAGATTTGATTAATGTTTGTTCAATAAGGGAAGCTAAATTTTTTTTAAGATTTTCAACTGTAATAGCTTCAAATGGCTTGGTAAATTTCAGGTGCCACATATCCCTAAACTTAATTTATTCCTTCCTTTCGGCTTTTATTATTCTTGAGAATGAGTCCTCCTTGCAGAACACTTTGCAATGGGAGCGTCTCAAGTGGAAGAAGCTTCCTTCATGAAACTTCACAATCTTAAGTGGGAGCCAGCTGTACATTCATTTTCCAAAAATGGTTATTTTGAACTGACATTGGAAGCTTTTTTTTTTTTTTTTTTTTTGACAGAAAGCCCCTCAGTGTTTCAGTAAAGTGATTTATTTAGGAAAAAAATTCTCAAGGAAACGTCCATACGTTAAAGGTAGTGAGAGGAGTGGTTCCCACTTCAGAGGCAACTGTTCTGCATGATAGGAATAAATATTACCCAGAAGTCCAGACTCCTAAGGGAAAACCACACTTTTACCCCTATGCACTTTCCTCATTCCTTTTTCACCTTTTTCATGATTCATTTATATAAAAAAAAATAGTTTGGAGAAAAAAAAAATCTACTCGAGTATGCGGTGTATAGGTATGAGATAAATGAGAAGGGTGTGAACTTGTATGAAGCATGTCTGAGCTGCTCTGCTCTATTTTATGAATACAGACTGAGGCTTACTGCTTTTTGGAGAGGTTTTGGTTGGTTGCTTTATGTGTATGTTTGTTAATGATACACACAGAATTCTGTATTTCACACCAAAAAAAAAAAAAAAAAAAGGAAAAGGTACACCAATGTAGGGAGTTATTCAGAAGCTTCAAAAGAATGAGTTTGCTTTGTTGATTTTGGAAGTGTGATTATGGATGTGTATGGAAATTGTAATTGCTGCTAAATCTGGTGAAAGGTGCTATGTGCCGCTTTCTGAGTTTGCCGTCTTCTGTTATGTTCCATCTCACATAGATTCAAAATTTTTCTTTTCTGTGCTACTGTTAATGAAGTGTACTACTTTGTCATCAAAGAAGAAGGAAAATCAAATAAATATACTTTTGTTAATTTTGGTATTTGGTGATTGTATTTTCAGCTGTAAGAATTACTAAGGTGAGCTCTTGCTAGTGTTATTACAACTAATCACATCCTTGAATTCCTTGAATGTGTATTATTTTGTTTAAGTAAATACAGGACCAAAAAAAAGGACTAAATTCAAGTAGTGTTTGCCATCCAAAGGACAGCTTTCATAATGAGTGGATGATGACAGATATATTCATTCTGAGTATGAATTAACTTCTGAAGAATGCATGGAATTGTCTTTTTAAAGAATTCTTGCTGTTTAAAGTGTAAATCAAAACCATTAATTTCTACAAGCAGTAGGACTTAAGGAAGTAAGCATGGAATTTTCTCTGCTAGGTTTGGATTATCTTATGCATGTTGTTGGCAGCTCACTATTTCTCAGAAGCGAGGTTTCAGAATTCTCATGCAAACTTGAAAAACAGTGATTTATATTGATGGTTCTGTACCCTTTGGGAAAATGTTTTAATTGCAAAACTACTGTTTAGGCTAGATTAAAGGGGGGCATATTGCTGGTAAGGCATTTGTGTCCATTGTTGGTTATTGCTCTTTTTTACTGCCAAAGCAAAATACTCTCTTAGCATTTTTGAATTAGATTTGAAAGAGGTATACTAGTTTAGTGTGAAATGGGGAAACAATGCTGTCTAATGTGTACGTGGTGTTTTTACTATCAGGACTTACGTGTGCTCCGTAAATAGTATTTAGAGTCTAAAATATGATTAATACTGTTCTGCCTCCAAAAGGTGAGAGTGGCAGAGGATCTCTTGGTGTTCTGTTAATGATCATAAATTGTCTTCTAATGCAATCCCCTTTTGTTCATTCAGCTCTTGTGTCCAGTTATGGGGGAATAATGGCTAATGTTTCAAAGCTGAAAAGATAAAGGCACGGATAATAAGATTGCTATAGGTTAGCAACTGAAAGTTAAGGGAACTTGTAAACTAAGGGGCACTGCCTAATTTTTGTGCTCCTCCTAATTTTCTGGGTTTTATAGGAGGTAAAAATGCCCATTTTAAAAACACCTCTCTTTTACTTGTTTAAGAGATCTGTGCCCAACATTTACTAAGTTAAATTATGGTTACATCATTTCCCTTGATTACACCTGGAGTAAAATACACGTTGCAAAAGTTTCACAAGCAGATGTACTTGATGTGGAACTGAACTTATTTTGAGGATAGAATATACTACTCATAATGCTAGCTGTGCTTGTATCATCAGTATTACACCTTTCCCTACCAGCAGAACTCATGACACAAGTACCTTTACCTGTATTATTTTTAAAGACATAACATTGCTGTGTTTTTTTTTCAAATTTTTAGCATGCAACTTCATAGATTTTTACTTTCACTGAAAGAAATTGTCCTCTATTTAATATTCTGTCTTAGTTTATACAAGGTAAATTTCCAGCAGAGACCTATATGTGAATCAGGTAAGTATTGATTCTCTCAGCAAGGTTTGTAAGAACAGGAACCTATGGTAGTAGTAGGTCTGTCATATTGTAAAAAGCATTCTTTTTAGGTTGCATAAGATGGTTCATCACTTCTGTGTGCATCTTCTTCAAGAAAAAATGTCTCCTAGAGAAATAATCTTAAATTGTTTTATGAATGTGGCAGTTGCACATTCGGTCTTACTACTTGTACATCAAACTGGGTAGAAACTTGTGGGCAGCTTTTAGTCTTGACTCAAGACCTAAATGTGTGGCCTTGAGTGTGTGTGAAATGGTGTGTTATTTATTAGTGAACCACTGATCCCAGTAGGAGCTACTCACAGGACATATGCATATTTGCAGCATGGGTATGTATTTTTATGACTGGAGTCAGAATTAATCCAATTTTCAAAGGATAATGTAAATTTATTGAAACTTTTGTGATTGTTACTAAGCCTCATTACAAAGATGTAAAAGGATAGTTTCCTGTGCTGATGTTCAGTTTGGAACATGGCCTCTCATAAAATAGGAACATTAAAATCATGATTTTTGTTTTCTAGTGTTTTCCAATTTAATAGTAACTACAGAAAGATTTAGTGATTTTTCTAACATGCTGCTGCTCTTGCCTGCAACTTCTAAGACTATGACCGCATAAACCTCTCTATAGAGATAGCTACTGCTTTAATTGATCATTAGTAGGCTTTCAGAATGAGTTTCCATCTGCCAAAAAATAAGTGTCTTAGGGAATTGACTTAGAGCAGCTTAATGCATGGAGGATAAACTCAAGTCTTTAGAAAGCACTGATAGACCACAAATCCTTGAAAAACTTGCTTCTAAGGTACATAAAAGGAAATGTAATAGAAGATATTTTTTCCTCTGATTTTTTTTCCTCAAAATTAGAAAAGGCTTTTTTTATATTTCAATGATAATTCATTTGCTTATTTCAGAAAGCAAAGAGGAAAACCTCATGAAAATGTTGAATTTAACGTTAGACCATGCACATGTTGGCCATTTTAATTTTAAGTGTAATTTATTTTGTTGATTAATAATTTCAAATTTAAAATACATGATTTATGCCAAAAAATGATGAAACTTCTACTTTGGAATATAGAAGAAAAAAATCTCAGTGGTTTTATCATAATTTGTCAGTTACGGGGGTTGATTCTCTTCTTTCAGCTTTTGCCGTTTTGCTCATTTGGAGTTATTTTTACAGGCTTTCATGCTGCTTTTTGTAGCAAGACGAACCTTTCTTAGGGTATGACTCTCTGAAGTCAGACCGGTGCTCTGGCAGAAGCTGATGCCTTCAGGGTCAGTCAGTCTGGGTCAGTGCTAGTGCTCCCAACACAACCAACCTCTCCTCTGGCCTGCTCTGCAAGTGAGCTGAGCTTGTGCTGGAGGCCAGGCCTTTTATTGGCCTCCTGATTCTGCCCCTGTGCAGTTGGGCCCAGCCCTAACCAGGCACAGGTGGGCTGAATGCAGGCTCACACCCACTGCCTGCTGATTAGCAGCACCTGGTTGTTGCCTTATCTCACTACACTTCCCCCCCCTCTTTTTTTTTTTTTTTTTTTTTTTAATTTTTATTTATTTATTTATTTAAAAGAAACACAAGAACTATGTGAAGTTCAAAGAGAAGCACGACGTGTCCTAAGCACGTGAGCTTTTTGACCTGTTAGATGATGTGTCGTTGTCTGGAATGGGTGCCGGGTTGTCTATTGGAGATCTGGTCGTGGCAGGGTGTGTCCATTTACTGGGTACCCAAAGAGGCCCGGAATCTGTAGAGACACAGCTATAGCCTCTTCCAGTGAACAGTAGCGGCTTGGGCCCCACCCACTGACCTGTAGATGGATCCTTGTAGTTAATTTGTACTTCCGGCATGCGGTTGATCTTCTGTGATGAATAATGCAGTAGCACGGGAGGTTGCTGGGAGTCACGGCTTAGACTAAGAAAATTCAATGTGAAAAGTACCTTGCTAAGCCGCATCTGTGGGTCCATATCTTTGCTGTCCTTTTGCCTTTGTAAATATGTCTTCAGGGTGCGATTGGCTCTTTCTACTATCGCCTGGCCTGTAGATGAATGAGGGATCCCTGTGATGTGTTTTACTCCCCAAGTAGCAAGGAACTGATGGACCTTCCCGCCTATATAGGCAGGCGCATTGTCAGTTTTTACTACTTGGGGGACCCCCATAACAGCAAAGCAACTGGTCAGGTGACAGACCACATGTAGACCCTTCTCCCCTGTCTGAGCAGTTGCCCAAAGCATGCCTGAAAAGGCGTCTATCGTCACGTGGACATATTTGAGGCGTCCAAACTCTGGAATGTGGGTGACATCCATTTGCCAGATTTCTCCTGCTTGCAACCCACGTGGGTTGACTCCCATTCCTAGGGCAGGGCCAAATTGTGCACACTGAGGGCATGCTCTAACAATTCCTTTTGCTCTAACAATTCCATCTTCCCATGGAATTGCAAACATGCGCTTCAGTGCCCTGGCGTTCTGGTGAAACAGGGAATGGCTGTTTTGAGCCTTCCCAAACTGACTTACAGGACCCTGCATTCCTAGGCTGACCAGGGAGTCAGCCCTTGCGTTTCCTTCCCCTAGGCCCAACGATGTTTTATGGCTACGGATGTGAAGAATACAGCATGGCTGTGAGCGAATTTTCAGCGTGCGCTGCAATGTAAGGAAAAGTTCCAGTAGCCGTTGGTTCTGTACTGGCTTGACGAGAGCATCCTCGATACGGTTCGCCACTCCTACTGCATATTGTGAGTCAGAAACAATGTTAAGGGGGACACGTTGCCACTGTGTCAAGGCCCAGATGATAGCCAGTAGTTCCAGAGTCTGGAGGTTGTCTTCGTCGGTGCCTGGAATCAAATGTTGTTTCCGCTGGCCCTTATCCTGCCATATGCAGGTGGCCGTTTTCGACCTTTCCCCGGCATCAGTGAACACAGTGATACCAGGTACTGGACGCTCTGAAACAATTGGTCTTTCTATCCAATGGAACTGGCTGATGGCTTGTAGGCGCTTGTGTTTTGGGCCTCCATGACAGATATCTCCAGAGTATTCGAATAAGGCGAGTTGTAGTGGCGTAG
Organism: Phaethornis superciliosus; assembly: GCA_023637945.1. Taxonomy (NCBI): domain Eukaryota; kingdom Metazoa; phylum Chordata; class Aves; order Apodiformes; family Trochilidae; genus Phaethornis; species Phaethornis superciliosus. The sequence goes on along the minus strand of JAJQWJ010000009.1, from coordinate 12,816,084 downwards.
AGCGTTGCAGCAACCAATCAAAATCAATTGTTTTGATGGGGATGCTGATCCATTCTGGCTCTCGACCATCTACTTCAAGGCAACGCTGTCGTCCCTTCCGTATCAAGAATGCTGTGATTTCTGTTCGTTGCCAGATACCTTTCTGGGCCGTGTGGGGTGGAAATAGCCATTCCAGGATTGCTATCGACTCTGATCTTGGAGAGTCTTGGTCACGGTTTCGGTCGTGGTGTTCCCCATTTTCCCTTCGCCAATTGAAGTCTTGTAGCAGCAGTATGAACGGGAATGAAGGGTGGTTGCAAACCCAGATGCCAATGGGTTGAGTGGCATCTCGACGATCTGAAAAACCGGTTGCCAGTTTGTGGATGACCCGTTTTAACGCGTTGTTGTGGTTGTCAGTCCAGTCCACTAACGCACCTGGTTGCATGCCCCGCAACAGTGACAAAAAGGGGTGGATATCCGTGTTGGTGAGACCTATGATGGGTCGAACCCACTGAAGCTCGCCCACTAGTTTTTGGGCGTCATTCAATGTTTTGATTGAGCTTATTGCTTCTAGTTTTTGCGGTCTCACCATGGCGTGAGTGACTTGCCACCCTAAGTAGCTCCAGGGTGGTTGTGACTGGACTTTTTCAGGACCTACTATTAATCCTTTTGTCTTGAGTCGGTCAGTCAGCGTTTGGCTAATGTTGTCGGGGAATGGGGCTTCCTGGCAAAACAGTATGTCATCCATGTAATGATAGATTAATGTGTCCGGCATTTCTTTTCAGATCGGCAAGAGTGCCCATGCCACATACAATTGGCATATTGTTGGGAAGTTTCTCATCCCTTGAGGCAACACTACCCATTCATATCGTTTTGCGGGTTCGCTTTTGTTGATTGATGGAATGGTAAAGGCGAAGCGAACCGTATCTTCAGGATGCAGGGGAACGGTGAAAAAGCAGTCCTTGAGGTCAATTACCAGAAGGTGCCAGCCTCTGGGTAGCATGGTGAGTAGGGGCAGCCCGGGTTGAAGGGCGCCCATCGGCCACGTCTGGTTGTTGACCTTGCGTAAGTCATGGAGTAATCGCCATTTTCCAGTCTTTTTTGGAACCACAAAGATGGGCGTGTTCCAAGGGCTAACAGATGGCTGGATGTGTCCTGCATCCAGCTGCTCCTGCACCAGACGGTTGGTGATTTCTAGGCGCTCTTTGTTTAAGGGCCACTGCTCCACCCAGACAGGGGTGTCTGCCTTCCATCGTAGTCTGGGAGTTGGCGGCACCTCTGCAGTGGCCCACACTGAAAATGTTGAGGGGGTTGGGTGGGTTTGGGGATGGAAAGAACAGCCGCTAGCTGGCTCATAACTTCTCTGCCAATCAACCCTTCGAGTTGTCCTGGTAGTGACAACACATAAGGTCGTACATTCACTGTTTGTCCTTCCGGGATTTTTAACTGCACAGGGTTAAGGGCCTGAAGGGGGGTGGAGTCACCACCTATCCCCTGGACAGCATCGAGGGCAGTGATAAGCTTCCAATGACGAGGCCACATTTTAAGGTTGATTAGTGTGACGTCAGCCCCGGTGTCCATCATCATGGAGAGGGTCTTGACTTCCTTATCGGCGGTCAGTTGTACAAGTATGATGGGCCTTGTCTTCATCTGTTGCACTAAGGTTACCAGAGTACTTCCAGAAGACCCAAAGCCTCGATTGCCTCGTGCCACGGGGGCGTTCTTCCCCAGATTAATTTTTGGGAGTAGGACCAGTTGTGCTAACCGGGTTCCTGCTTTGATTATCAGAGGGGGGGGCTAATGTGAAACAGGTAATCATAATCTCCCCTGTATAATCTGCATCAATTATGCCTGGGAGCACAACAAGTCCTGCAATTCCGGTGGAAGAACGGCCCATTAGTAAGGCTCCCACCGTGCCCTCTTCCTGGTGTATTGGCCCATAAATCCCTGTTGGTATTCGGTGTACCTGTGTTGTAGTAAGGGTGACGTCTATTGCTGAGGGCAAGTCGGTGCCCAGGCTTCCCCTTGCTGCTGGGGCGGGGAGCTGGTGTAGAGCGCTGGCCCGGCTATTTGTGTCCTGGCGCGGGGGCCTTGTGCGCTGCGCCTTCGTTTTTTGCAGACCTACATGCCAGATTGTTGTGATTATCCTTCTGGCAGTGGTCACACCACACTGGGACTGAACAAGTTCTTCTTGTGTGGCCTGTGGCTCTGCATCGAAGACAGAAGGGGGTGAATTTCCTTGGGCGGTTTCCTCTTCTGTCTAGTTTTTGTGTGACTGCTGCAAGAAGCTTATGAGTCGGTTCCAAAGCGGCGGCAAAGGCGCTGGCCATGCCTTGGTTTCGTTGCGTTTGGGTGGCCCTGGCAGCGACTTCTAGCATTTCCGAGACATCGGCTGTTTTTGGCAAGGTGGAAAACAGCAACTTCATTTTTGGATTTGCATTTTCAAATGCCAACAGTTTGAACATACTTTCTTTTTGTTCTAGTCCTAGATCGGATTGGGCCATGACAGATTGCCAAAGTCTGTCAACAAAATGTTGGAAAGGCTCATTCATTCCTTGCTTGACAGCAGTAAATGAGGGGACAGGAGTAGTCCCTGGTACCATGTAGAAGGCTTGGCAGGCTAGGTTTGCAGCAGTGTGATGGAGTGCAACCAGGAACTGGAGCTGAATTTGAATATCTCCATAGCGTCCCGAGCCTGTGAGCATCTCAGCGGTGATCCCTGCAAGAGGATCCCCAGGTGCTCTAGGGCGGTTTGCCTCCGCCTGGGCCAGGTGCTCCCACTCTTTCAGCCAGATAATCTTCTGGGAAGGGGTGAGCAGATACCTGGCCAGATTGCGACAATCGTGGGGGCTATTGGTGTCGGCGTTGAAAAGCCAATCCAGGACGGCCCGGCCACTTTCCGTTTTTAATCCTCCCTCTTTCAAGGTCTTCCTAGCCTGCTGTAGGGTTTTCCAAGTATGTTGTTCAAATTGAGGTGGCCCGTTGTTGTCGTAGAGGATAGGGCAAGCGATGGTGCTGGCTTCCCAGTCCCCCTCGAGGATGGCATCACAGATGTCATCAGTGGCAGTCCCCGGAGAATGGACGCAGTCCATCTTCCGGGTCGGGGTTTATCAGCACCTTTAATGCTTTGGTTGTTTTGTTGCGGCAACAGCGGGGTTGGGACATCCTCATCATCATCATCAGGGAGGGTGGGTGGGTCTCGATATTTATGAAACGATGAGCGTCGTTCTATGTCTATTACCCTCTTCTCTAAAGATTTCACGGCCTGATTTGTTTTTTCAAGGAGGGCCTTTATACTGTCCTCCAGGCCGATGGGTGCAGCTGGTGGGGTGGCCGCTTCTTTCCCATGCTCTTTTTCTGGACCGGGAGGTGGCAGCAGGGGTGGTTTCAAGAAGAAACTAGGGCTACCCATCTCAGGGGCACAGGCTGTTGGCATTTTCGCATTCTTTTGTATGTTGTTTTCGGCGCTCAGAGAGGGTACTTCTTCTTCCTCCAGCCCGATGTCTGATAGGAACTCAGCTATGGAATGATGCGCTTTTCCCGACATGCCCTTAATGGCAAGTCTGTCGTTCCTTAATCCTAAAAATGCCTTCCAGCCTTTATCACCCTTGGGATGGGGAGAGGGTAGCGGAGGTGCTGTAGGGACAACACTAGATCCTGCTGCTGGTGGTGGTGTTGTAGTATCAACGCTAGCTTTTGGCAGAAGCGCTGCAATGGTGGCGGCAGCAGCTTGTGCCTCAGCTTTTATTTCTTTTAGAGCGTTGATTACTACCTCCCATGTACCTTCTAGTCCAGTTGTATTCTTAGTCCTTTCTTAGGTACGGAGGCCAACCAGCAGATCACCGACCTCCTGCCAAAGTTCCCACGCAGCTGCCACGGACAGGAGGGAGGAGAGTTCCTGCTCCTTCGTCCATGTTGCTGGTTTTTCATTAGCAGGGGTGCTAGATGAGAGTCCCATCTTTCTTTCCTCTCTTTCCAGGTGAATCAGTGATAGAGAGAGAAGGTAACGAATCTTCTCACCTAACTCCTTGGGTTTTCTGTTGATGTTAATCCATGCCAAACTGGCTCTCTTTTTTCTGGTTCATCAAGAGCAGGGGCTAGACCAAGGTCTATGCCCGCATTCTCCACCAGATGTAGCAAGATGAACCTTTCTTGGCATATGACTCTCTGAAGTCAGACCGGTGCTCTGGCAGAAGCTGATGCCTTCAGGGTCAGTCAGTCTGGGTCAGTGCTAGTGCTCCCAACACAACCAACCTCTCCTCTGGCCTGCTCTGCAAGTGAGCTAAGCTTGTGCTGGAGGCCACGCCTTTTATTGGCCTCCTGATTCTGCCCCTGTGCAGTTGGGGCCAGCCCTAACCAGGCACAGGTGGGCTGAATGCAGGCTCACGCCCACTGCCTGGTGATTAGCAGCACCTGGTTGTTGCCTTATCTCACTACGGCTTTTTCTCAGCCATTTTTGTACAAGCCACTCTGGGAAAACTTCTACTGTTGCTGTAACACGGTTGTTATTGCAGATATAATGGCTTCTTTCTTCGGTGTCTGAAAAAACAGAGCTGTTTAATTAAGAACAGTCCTACCTTATACAAATACAATTCTGGCTGCATTAGAGCTGTCAACAGTGTTGCAGTAGAAAATACAGGAACTGAACTGTCACACAGAAAGGAGCTCAAGGCTGGACAGCCCAAGTTAAGAGACAAATCAGCAGCCCAGCTGAAGTGCATGTACACCAATTCCCGCAGCATAGGCAAGAAACAAGTGGAACTGGAAGCCATCGTGCAGCAGGAAAGCTATGATGTCGCTGCTATCACGGAAATGTGGTGAGATGACTCCCATGACTGGAGTGCTGCCATGGGTGGCTACACGCTCTTTAGAAGGGACAGATAGGGTAGGAAAGGTGGAGGGGTAGCTCTATATGTTAGAGAGTCTCTTGACTCTGTAGAAGTTGAAATCAGCAACAATAAGATTGAGTGCCTGTGGATCAGAATCAGGGGGAAGGCCAACAAGGCTGATATCCTGGTGGGAGTCTGTTACAGACCCCTCAGTCAGGATGATGAGGGTGATGAATTATTCTACAAGCAGCTGGCAGATGTTTCAAAATCATCAGCCCTTGTTCTTGTGGGTGACTTTAACCTGCCGGACATCTGCTGGGAACTCCACACAGCAGAGAGGAGGCAGTCTAGGAAATTCATAGTGTATAAAGGATAATTTCCTGCTCCAGATGGTAAATGAGCCTACCAGGGATGGAGCCCTGCTAGACCTCCTGTTCACAAACAGAGAGGGGTGGACGTCTGGGACACAGTGATCATGAAATAATAAAGTTTTCAATACTCAGGGATGCAAAGAGAGCCGTTAATAAAACCTCTTTGTTGGACTTCCGGAGGGCAGATTTTGGCCTATTAAGAAGACTAGTTCAGAGTGTACCCTGGGTAACAGCCCTTGAAAACAAAGGGGTCCAGTAGGGATGGACATACTTCAAGGAGCAAATTTTGAAAGCACAGGAGCAGGCTGTCCCAGTGGGCAAATAAAGCGAGCCGGCGGGGAAGACGACTGGTCTGGCTGAACTGGGAGATGTTGAAAGAAATTAGGGTAAAGGAGAGAGCCTACCCATTATGGTAAAAAGGGGCTAACTACTCAGGAAGAATTTAGGAATATAGTTAGGCTGTTTAGAAAGAAAATTAGAAAGACAAAGGCACAATCTGAACTGAATCTCGCCACCTCTGTGAAGGATAACAAAAAGTCCTTCTACAGATACCTCAATAGCAAAAGGAGGGGCAAGGAGAACCTGCATTCTTTACTGGACATGGGTGGGAATATAGTTATCAAAGATGAAGAAAAGGCTGAGGTATTTAACACTTTCTTTGCCTCAGTTTTCAACAATAAGACAGGTTGTCCGGAGGACAGCTGGCTTCTGGAGCTTATAGAAAGAGACAAGAATCTGAACAGCCCCCCTGTAATCCAGATGGAAACAGGGACCAGATGGGATCCACCCAAGGGTGATGAGGGAGCTGGCAGAAGAGCTCACCAAGCCTCTCTCTATCATCTACCAACAGTCCTGGCTCACTAGGGACATCCCAGATGACTGGAAGTTGACGAATGTCACGCCAATCCACAAAAAGGGCTGGAAGGAGGACCTGGGAAACTACAGTCTCATCAGCCTGACCTCAGTGCCTGGCAAGGTCATGGAGCAGATCATCCTCAGTGTGATCACACAGCACCTACAGGATGGAAAAGGGATCAGACCCAGCCAGCATGGGTTCAGGAAAGGCAGGTCCTGTCTGACCAACCTGATCTCTTTTTATGATCAGCTGACCCGCCTGGTGGATGAGGGGAAGGCTGTGGATGTGGTCTACCTGGACTTCAGCAAGGCATTTGACACCGTCTCCCACAGCATTCTCCTGAAAAAGCTGTCAGCCCACAGCTTGGACAGGGGCACTCTGTGCTGGGTTAGGAACTGGCTGGAGGGCTGGGCCCAGACAGTGGTGCTGATCCAGTTGGCGGCCAGTCACCAGTGGTGTCCCCCAGGAATCAGTGTTGGGGCCAGTTCTGTTTAATACCTTTATTGATGATTTAGATGAGGGGATTAAGTCCATCATCAGCAAATTTGCAGATGACACTAAGCTGGGGGGGAGTGTGGATCAGCTGGAAGGCAGGAGGGCTCTGCAGAGGGACCTGGACAGACTGGAGAGTTGGGCTGATTCCAATGGGATGAGGTTCAACACGGCCAAGTGCCGGGTCCTGCACTTTGGCCACAACAACCCCATGGGGAGCTCCAGGCTGGGCACAGAGTGGCTGAGAGCAGCCAGGCAGAGAGGGACCTGGGAGTCTGGATTGACAGGAAGCTGAACAGGAGCCAGCAGTGTGCCCAGGTGGCCAAGAAGGCCAATGGCATCCTGGCCTGGATCAGGAACAGTGTGGCCAGCAGGTCCAGGGAAGTGATTCTGCCCCTGTACTCAGCCCTGGTGAGGCCACAGCTCGAGTCCTGTGTCCAGTTCTGGGCCCCTCAGTTCAGGAAGGAGATTGAGGTCCTGGAGCAGGTCCAAAGGAGGGCAACCAGGCTGGTGAAGGGACTCCAGCACAGACCCTATGAGGAGAGGCTGAGGGAGCTGGGGGTGTTCAGCCTGGAGAAGAGGAGGCTCAGGGGAGACCTCATCACTCTCTACAACTCCCTGAAAGGAGGGTGTAGCCAGGTGGGGGTTGGTCTTTTTTCCCAGGCAACTATCAGCAAGACAAGAGGTCATGGTCTCAAGTTGTGCCAGGGGACGCTTAGGGTAGGTATTAGAAAGAATTTCTTCACAGAGATCAGACATTGGAATGGGCTGCCCAGGAAAGTAGTGGATTCTCCGTCCCTGGAGATATTTAAAAAGAGCTTGGATGTGGCACTCAGTGCCATGGTCTAGTAACTGCAGCGGTAGTGGTCAAGGGTTGGACCTGCTGATTGATCTCTGAGGTCCCTTCCAACCCAGCCGATTCTATGATTCTATGATTCTAAGTGCTGAAAATGTATGTGATTGGTGTTGCACAGGTTAGCTGTCACACTTAGCTGTGGTCATAGGTTCCTCATTATTGTCTTGTGACCCCAAAATGGGCAACCGCAATGACTTTTAGTCTTCCTAGATGTTCTGTAATGCCTTCTAAGAGTATGATTTTAGAACCACTTGCTGTTGTAGTAGCTGGGAAGGTGGGGTTGCTGGCATGGAAATCACAGTAAAAAAGATGTAATTCCAAATTGACTTTTTTTTCCAACTGTGTCTCCTCCTCCACTCTTCTTTACCTCAGATTAGAAAAAAATGTATCTAAATGTACTGTTTTATATATAATCACTAGTGGTTTTTGATGCAACACCTAATTAATTCGGGCCATAATGATAGTGAGTGGAAAACAAAGGCCACGGCTTTTGCAAATAACACTGGGAAGATTAGTCTCACCTACAAATGAAAAGTTCCATTCTGTTTGCCTAGTCAGGCAAAGTAGACAATACTGGTGTCACCAGTGGCATATCAATTTATGACAAGATGCTGGAGCAGGTTTACTATAGGCTGTCTCTAAAAAGCAGGGTTTTTTTTGAACTTTATTTGCCATGTGTTGATGGGAAGGCATCCATTTAGATAAATTAGTATGGCCAATATTGTTGTATTGAACATAAAAATGTCTGAAGAAATTAATTTTTAAAAAAAGGAGGGAAAGCAAGATCTTGACTTCCAATTTAATAATAATGGAGTATGAAGGCCAGATTGTAACTGTAGAAGTTCATGTCACATTTAAGTATTTAGCATTTTCACTAGTCTGTGAATACAAGAAAATTTATTACATTAAGATAGAATTTAGATCTTTGACATGACGCTGGTATTTTCATAGTGTGAAAAATATCAAGCTGACATTATACTGTCTCATTTGATGACTTGCAACTGTCAGAGTGCAGTAGCTTGTTCTTAAGGACCTCCATGTTGTGTGATAGTGTCAATTTAAAAGACATTTACATCGACTTTTCTTATTTAAACACGTAAAATGGAATATGCAAAGTGTATGAGGGAAAGGGGGAAAGACCAGGGAAGACAAAGTTCTTTATAATAGAATGAGGCTTTTAAGGCTAATTTCCACTGCAGCCTCTGACAGCTGCACCGGCTTCTACCTGACAGTGCTCCTGACAGCTCCCATCTCCTCTCCACTCGTTTCTAGCTCAGCTCTCCCATATTTCTCGTTATTTCAACAGGAACTTGGGGAATTACGAAAAGCACGATACGCTTTCCTGAAGAGGTCAAACACCCACGAAGACGGCAGCCATTTTATTCGGCGCCAAGGGCGCCACCGCCGCTGCTGCCCGTCCTGGCTCACGGCCTCGGAGGCTGCCGGGCGGCTCCTCACCGCGCTTGCTTGAGCCGACGGGCAGAGCTGGGCCAGCCTGCCGGAGGGCTGACAGGGCCCCGACAGCAGCGGCACCGTCCCTGCGGTGCGAGCCGGGGTGGCGGCGGCGGGGCCGGGCCAGCCGCGGGCAGGGAGCACCGCCACGGCCCGGCCCGGCCCGCAGCTTCTGCCTCTGCCATGTAGGAGCTGGCGTTGAGGAGCTCTCGGCTCTCGCCGCCATCTACTGCGAGCCGGACGCCTGCGAGGTGCTAGCAGTCTCAGGTGAAGGCAGTCGCGCAACTCCCTTGCGAGCCGCGGGTCGCCCGGCTTTGCAGAACCGACAAAGGGGACTCGGCGCAGTGGAGACCGCTGCCCTGCACCGGAGCGCCGTGCCGGCCCGGAGAGGAGGTGCTTCGAGGCGCGGGGCTCAGCTCGGTCTCAGTACACCGGGCTGAAACGGCTTAATAGCTTGCAGTTAGCGGCAGTGCGAAAGGTGGTTGTCCTTTGTCCTGTCTCCGACCTGCTTTGTGTCACTGCTGCGGCCTCTTTGCAGTGGATGAGGTTTAGCGGGTCCTATTCGTTTATAATTTACCATATTGCCTCATTCCCGCCGTGCGCGGAAACTTGAAGTAGTTGAAGGGCAGCCATGGGTATGGGTTGGCTGCTGTTTGGGTAATTAAAAAATTGGATCTTGCACTTGTAACAAGACCGGGTATTTATCCTGCAGTACTTAATAGTGGTGCAGGTGTTGCTATTCACAAGAATCCGTGGGTAATCTCGGTCGTTTTCTTAGGGGCAGGGTAGTAATCTGGGCCTTGTGTCACATGTTCTCTGGCTTCAGCAACTTGTATGGCTGTAGGTTTTACAGGACAGTAAGGCTGATCTTTCATGTGTCCTGTAGGTAGGAAAGTGAGAAAGTTTGCTGGATGATGCGGTCTAGGAGCAGAGTAAGCACAGGTACCTGTATTTCCCATTTTCTGCACCAGCCATGTGGCCACTGATCAGAACATAATTGCAAGAGATGACCTAGTCTGTGCCATCACAGTGATGTGAAGATGCCCCTTCATCAAGGGAGAATAAATCTTTGGAATTCCAGTGTACAACAGCAGTCACTATCGAGCTTAAAGAAAGTGTCAGGTCAGATATGCAAGTGTTGCATGTCTGTTCAGATCCAGAGTGTAGGTAAATTTTGCTTAACGCCTGTCACAGATGTGACATCTCTTTATATATTTGTTAGAGATAGATAACTGTGCACACACATGCAGAATATGCATATATTCTGTATTACTTACTGCTTCCCTGGTGTGATACTGCAGTGTGCAGCCCATCTCCCCAGTGGAGCAATGAACAGCAGATAGCGTCCTGCTGGGTTGACTGCACTAAAGTTCTGGAGAATGCTGTTAAAACAGATCCAGTGGCTAGTAGTCAGATGTTGTCTGCCTGTGCATTCAGCCCAAAAGAACTGGGACAGATAAATGCTTTTCTTCTGTGAGGATGACTGAGCACTGGAACAGGTTACCCAGAGAGGTTGTGGAGTATCTGGCCTTGGAGATGGTCAGAAACCATCTGGATGTTGCCTTGGACAGCCAGCTGTAGGTAGCCCTGAGTGAGAAGGGAGGCTGGACAAGATGACTTCCAGAGGTCCCTGCAAACCTCAACAGTTCTGTGATTCTTTGGAAATAAATTTTCTCTGTTTTGAAACATGAAAGTACATGTTGCTGCTCCTTGAGTGCAGGAGCACTTTCTATAGAGTTTCTAAGGAATTAGCTGAATAAATAGATTTTTTAAATAGTTGTTGAAATAGAAGTAGATTGACACGGGGTTATTTGAAAAGATCTCTGTGTGTAGAGGGCCTCAGAGGGATGAAGACATTAGTGTCTTCATGGAGCACATTAACTGGGGTAGTCTAAAAGCAGAATTGTTTTGTGTTCAACTCTTCATGACACACCTCTTGATCCAGTATAGGCAGGTAATTCAGTACTTTTATTTTTTTAATTCGTATTTAGAGTGGTATTTTAAAAATATGATAGATGAAATGTTTCATCTGAATTTTATTTTCTTAAAGTCAAAAAGTTCAGGAATGTTACTTCAGGCATTGTTTGAAAGTAAAGTACTCAGGATTAACAGGTATTTTATTTTTTAAAAAGTAAACTTATGTGAACATTGCATGTGCATGTCTGTACCTCCAAAACTATTAGAGAAATTTACACACATCCTTCTCTGTGCTTCATATGCACAGAAAATTATTTTGTGCTAAGGTGTAAAAGGTTTGGGGATTTTCTTGGAACATGAAGTGAAGTGGCACAAGTGCACAACGGAAACAGGGGTAATGGGCTATTATATTTATATTAATTTTATGTGACCTTGTCAGGTTGTGTTTTTGATATGTTAAGATCACTCATATCTGGTCGACTTTCATAATTTTCTGCTGGGATTGAAAATGTGATTTTCAACAGTTACTATTGGTGGTTGTCTCACTTTGACAATTTACTTTGCTTTTATGTTTGAGCTGCAGAATCCTTTAGTTTGTATACAATTAATTTTTTCTGTATTCATTAGCTTACATTTGCTTTATCTCTTCAAACCATAAAAATTGTCATTGACAAACTGCACAGAGGCAACTTCCTGTAAGACTGTTATTTATGCTGTCTCTAATACATTAAAGTAATTTGTGTGTAAATCCACAGGATCAAAAAGGAGGCTATTGGGGATTTATGGTTTTGAGGAATGTAAGAAAATGCTTTTGCAGGTCTCTTGGTATGCTAAAATTTTTGGCTTTCTGGAATTCAGTAATAAAGTGTTCGGAATGTGAAATGTTTTTAACAAAACCAATGTATTGATGAATTTAAATAAACTAATTAATGCATATCTTTTTTACCTTACGTATCTATGGACAAAGATTAGTATTACAGATAGAAATCCCTTATTTACTTGTTAATCTGTTCTCTTCTGTTTCGCTCACCGAGCTAGCTATAAAAATATATATTCTAAGCTTGTATGTTAGTAGGTGCCATTTTCTGAATTTAAAAATAGACTGCATGTGTTGCATAAAATGCCTTTGGGCAGGAAAGGAGGGGGAATATCTCTCTGGTTGACATGGAACGTAAGAAAAAATCTGAAGTATGCTAGAGCTAAATATACTGATAAGCATGCAGCTATGGGGGAAAATGAGTTAAAATGTATTGAGTTTAGTCTTATTAGCACTTTAAATGCCAACATACCCAACCTTTTGTTTCAGAAATAATCATCATTTTGCTATGAAGACAACTCAGACCTTGTAGCTTGTTCAAACAAAGGAAATATTTCTTTAGAGCCTAGTTATGCAGGGCTACAGTAGTTTGCTCTTTGTTCTGCCAGCTGTCTGCAGTGGTGGTGCAGAAAATGGATGCTGGAATGTTTAAATAAACTTTAGATGCTGAAGCCCCACCAGTGTTTTGAACCCATTCTCCTTTTTAAAAGTTAAGTCTGAAGGAGATGTAAATGACCATGGCTGGGTTTTTCACAGTGGCTCAGGGTGATACACCTTGGGATGCAAGACTGTACTGCTTCCTTTAGATTAGTTCATCATCACAGGGAAAGGTGTGAGATTTTGCAAGATTAAGAATATGATCACTGCAGCAGGAGGCCCTTGCAGAAGGGGCAAGGTTGGCCTGTCTGTTTATCCTTCAGTTACTTCTGAGCTGGTGAGATTTGTTATGACAAGCTAGCAAAAAAATCCTAGGAGGAGTATCAGGACGGTAACATGTTTTTCTGTCACTGTAATTAAGCTGACATTGAAGTAGTATTCTTCAATGCATTTGTAGGCTATGTGTTTTAAAATTTATTGGCAAGATAGTTTAAAATAAAAGTTTAATGAACAGGAATATAATACTTTTAATACTGTTAAACCAACTGCGGCTTTTTTTCAGCTAGGCATATACCTGGTGTGGCTGCCCTGTCTAAGGGGCAGCTGGAAGAGGGTGGGTTGGCAGGAGTGTGTGGCATGGTATTTAAATGTGTGTGGAGATCCTCCGTGGTGGCCAAGAAGATGCTGGGGGTCCCAGTTGGTGCTGGGCAGGCTTTTCTTCTTGTGTGTGTCGTTATGTGTACCAAGCCTAGTGTATCAGGAGAGGAGCTGTCATTGCTGGTGCTCAGTAAGAAAGAAGACAGAGAATGGGAAGGCTTGAGGTCTCTAAAATACTTCTGTCTGTCCAAGCCACTTCTTTCACTTATTTCATAGTGTTCAAATATAAAAATCTTAGCGAGTACTGAGGTTGCTTAGCAGCATCAGAAAGCCCAACCAAGCATAATTCAACTGTCATGTATAAGAAGGTAAGGTAGGGGGACAAGAAGGCAAGTCACTTCAAAAGAACTTCTCTGAAACTTAGCTCTTCCCTCATCTGTCTTTCAAATCTGGCTGTTCCTACCCTCATAGAATGAATCAATATGACATTTTAGCAATTTTTTTAAAGAAATGGGGTGAAGTGTTTAGATTGCATCAGAGGGGTGAAGCAGAGAACATCTGAGGAAGACCATCTTTTTTCTGACACCTTCTTTCTTCAGAGGCAAAAAGGAGTTGGGTCTTTGTCTCTGCTTTTGACTTTGTGAAGTTCTGTATTGTTTTTCTGCGAAACATTTTTTAGTCAAGAAGTTTTTATTGCAGCAATGACTGTATATAACTTTAATATTCAGCATCTTTGATTATATGATTTATCAGAAGGATATGGTCTTTTGCCTACCCTGCTTCATACTGCATGTATCCTTTTCACTCTTAAAATAATTCTGTTCCATAGTAGACCAGCTTTGAGTAGATGCAGACTTCTACACAAATATTTATATAACCATATATATATGGTTGTAACCATATAACCATGTAGTATCTAGAGTCAGATGCACAACAGATGGCTAGCTTGTTAATTTAGGGAAGTTGACAGAAAATAATTAAGCATAGTTTCTCTGGAATTTATAGGGGACTTTTTTCTTTCCAAGTCTCTCCTTAGTGTGAAACTGCTCTTGCATGCTTGACTTAGAAAATACTCAGTACAAGTCTATTTGCCTTGCACTGGTATTGATGATAGAAGTTGTAAAGTTTTCTCTAGGAGCAAAGTTGGGGCAGTGCTGAATCCATCCAGAAAAGTCTCTGTTCTTGGTTGCCCTTGCTAGTTGCTGTTGCGCTGTGGAAGCTGATGTGTGTTTTTAAGACAGACAGTTCTTTATTACTGGCTTGTGTAGACTTTGAAAGAGACAAAAGGTGTTAATGCTTTCTAGAATGTGTTAATAACTTTCCTTCTAGCATGATATGGAAGTGTTTCATTTCAGGATTCCCTGCAAATATAGCTTGATGTTGGTTGCAACTCTGCACCTCGCAAAAGCCCACACAATCCTTATTTAATATAGAATGGTAGTAATTTGACTACCATTAAAAAAAATAAAATAACATGACTTAATAATAAATGTCTATTTGAACTTCAAACAGACTGTTAATGTTTATTTTTTATGCTTTCCAGAGACGCATGGAATCACATTTAGAATTCAAATCAGTGTGAAAGAGCTGCTGGATACAGATGTACTTTTAAAGCTGGTAAATTCCATTTACCAGTCAATTATCCATCAACACTTCCAGATATTTCTGTTAATTCAGACCAGCTTACAAGGGCCCAATGTATGGATGTGAAAGATAAATTACTTGAACAAGCAAACAAGCATCTTTCTGAAACCGTGGTACATGATCTGATCCTTTGGATACAGCAGCATCTTCAATATGTCATTAAGCAGTCAGAAACTGCAACAAAAAACCTGCTTTGTCAAAACAAGCAAGTACAGAGGATGGGACCTGGATGCTCCTTTTACATTTAGATCACATGAGAGCAAAGGCAAAATACGCCAAAAATGTGGAAAAATGGGCTTCAGATCTAAGGCTGACTGGAAGACTGATATTCATGGGCAAGATAATATTGATTCTTCTTCAGGGTGACAAGAACAACATTAAGGTGCAAGAACAATGAATGTTGACTTGTTTTACTGATTTACAACTGAAACCTATGTGTCTGAATATTTTGTGTGTGTTTTTCCAAGATTTACAACTTTCTGTACTTTTCCTTAAGTAGTTATTCCATGAGAAAGAAACCAGTGACATGCCTGTAGACCCATGGCCTGCATTGCTTTGCTTCCTACTGTAATTCTCTGTTTCATGACCATAACATTGCCACTTCAGGTAACAAAAAAATTTGTAATGAGAAATTAATAACAGACGTGTTTCTAGCTCATTACTGTCCCTTTCCTTGGCTTAGACCACATGGTGCTCTTAGCACATGCCTGGATTTTGACTTACTTGTCTGTGAACTCCCACTGCATCGAACAGTTTTTTTATGGTGATATTGGAGGAGAATGTTCTGGCTTCTGAAACATGTTCTCTAGATAATAGAGACTGCTTAGCTTCAAGCTGATGAATAGAAGCAGTCATATGCTTTTTGAAAGGGGCACTTTTAAAGTTTGATTGCCATGTTCTGAAAAAATATGTTTCATATAGATTTTGGAATTTTAGTAAACTTCAAAGATACTAGGTGCCATTTAATATTTTGTGTTTTTTTTCATTTAGGAGTACTTGATTCTTCAGAAAACTTCTAAGGTAGATGTGGACTCAAGCGGAAAGAAATGCAGAGAGAAAATGATCAGCGTACTTTGTGAGACAAATGCACAGTCACAGCATAAAAGTTATAATTTAGTACTGTTGGGTATAGAAAAGTAACGATAATTGCATTCTGACAAATCTAGGCATATTCATGAGTTTCCCTTTTACATTGTAGGTTTCAGACGTTTGAAATCAAAGAATGTTCAACACTGAATAAGCTACAAAAGGAATTTGAAACTGCAGGACTTAAAACTCTTTTCTCTGAGTTTGTGCCTCCTCTCTTAAAATAAAAATGAAAGGGAACACTGGACTCTTTAACCAAAGCAGTAGTTGACTGCAGATGCCGATGGAAGATTAACGGACTAATTTGGTAAATGACATTAAAACTTTTCTGCAAAGAATGCCAGAAATAGCCACCCTTTTGCAAGAAAGAGAAGGCAATTCATACATGAAGAACTGATATTTTTAAAAAATTTATGTATTGACAGCTTTTTTCTGAGGAACATGGGGTTAGTTGTGGTAATTGCATGGTATACATGAGAGTTTGGGAAGAAATCATGTTAAATAGTAGTCTTTTAGTTAGTGTCTGGTTTTGATCTCTGTTTTTCCAGTGTTGTTTATCTCTCATGGTAGTGGTCTTTCATAAATGGTTTGTCAGCATGCTGAATTTTTATCTGAAAGCTTATATGAAGATAGTTCTATAAAAAGGATGAGAGATTGATGTGAATATGTGAGGACAGCTAATATACCTTAGGTGTGCATCTTGTAGCTTTTCCTTTTCCATTTATTTGACTATAAATGCTAATCTGTTGTGAAGACAAAGTTCATGTCATTTGAGGCCTAAAAAGAACTAGGAGTGTCTTTCTGAGCATTAGTTTATATTCTAAAATGTACAAAAACACCCAAGTGGAGAATTTAAATTGTTTAAAAAGCTAAGGTAATGCAAATGGCAATACTTTATTTGATAACTTACAGATTGCTTTTTGCACTTTATCTGATCTTACTGTCTGTGCATCTGTAGATATCTTGATTCAGTTAAACTGTGAGAGCAGTGTATATGCAGGCTTCAGTCTTCTGTATCTCAAAACTACATTCAAGTCTTCTGTCATTTTAGAAGCTGGTAAGTTATAATACCCTGTTAAAATTTCCCTACCTTTTGAATTTTTTTTTGATTGGTCAGTGGCCTTAGCCAGCTTATAAAATTTTTTATTACTGGTCTGTGTTTTGCTACGGTATAATCTTACGAACTATATAAATTGCTTTTTTCAAATTAAATCATCCAAGTTCTGTCTGCCTAGGGAGAACTGGATACTTATTTCTTATAGTTAATAATGTCCTTTGGTTTCTATTTTACCTGATACCATTCTCTAGCACGACTAATGAGTTGCCCAGTAGTAAAGATTTTGAAGTGAATTTGAGTTTCGCAGTAGCTAGTAATGCCATTTTAATTGATTCTAGCGTGTAGCTAAACATGTGCTTTACTGCTTTCTAAAACCCACTCCCAGCAGCCAAATGTTTCACATATGCTTTGTGAACTTCATAGATTTGGTTGATTAAGCATAAATTAAATTATCTCCTTTGTACTGGGGGAAGGCTGGTACAATTTGGCCAGTTCCTATAGTGTGGTGATTCATGTGGCTGTAAGGTGTTTAGATTTCCAGTTTCATATTCAAACCAGGAAATCATACCTCTTTCTTATGTATACTAGAAAAGCAATTAAAGCAATCTCTTAAGATTTTTAGGGTTTACTATTTGAGATATCAAATGCATAAAGGATTGTAAACTGAGAGTTTCTTAAGTTTCTAAGGAGTTTGGTAATTTTCATAACGTGAAGGGTCTCTAATATGTGTGTTGCATGTTATTTTATGCACTGGGATTTAGTTAATGAGACATTAGTAAAAGCTCTTCTTAATGAGTCTTTCATGTGGTACACATAGAGTACCAGGCACAGTAGAAAACAGATTGGGTTAAGCAGGTTTTACAAAACTATTCCATATTATTTTGAAATGGCTTTTGAGAGAAGGAAGATCTAATTTCTATCTTTTCAAACGTACCTGGAGGTGAATTTTTACTTTTACAAAGAAGAATAAAACAGAAGTATCTTTAAAATATTAAAGTACGGTATTATTAAATTATAGTTTTCAGGATTGAGCTATTCTCAGTTAAAATACCTATAGCAAAAAATTGTATGTGAGTGGAATATAGTCTTAAAAAGTCACAGAGGCTCTCTACCTTTACTATACAATAAATATGAGAAGTATCAAACATAAGAAAAGGCCTGTGCTTGTAGAGTATAAGAAAGCATAATCACTATCTATCTGCAAATGTAAATGTTGTAAGGTTTTGCCAGATGGATTTTATGTCCTCAGCCAGATTTTTAAAGTGCTCCACTTTTCTGGAAAGAGAATAGTAAGGTACTTCAGCACAACCTGTATCACAATCATGGCCATTAAAGCCTAGGTGGGACCTTATCCAACATGGATATAAAGGAGTTGTGTGTTTTTTCTGTCGATTTTGAAAATTGGGTTGAATAGTAATCATGTGATCTCAAAATGCATGTGACTGCAAAAATTGAGGAACACAGCTGTTGTGGTCATCCTTCTTGCAAGATTAGATGTGGACTCTCAAACTTTTTCCTCTCTAGTATAGAAGCTACTGTAATTGTATGCGTGAGAAAAGCCATCTGCAAGGTCAGTGGTTGTCAGGTGCACTTAGATATAAAGTTGTGTATTTCCTTGAATATTATTACCCAATTCCTTCTTGGTGAACTGTTTGGTCAGAACTAGGATTTTACAAAAGCCAATTAAAAAAAGTAAAAAAACAAGGGACAATGGGGAAGTTGTATTTCTTTTCTAGACTGAGCTCATCTTCTTGCTAAATGAAGTTGTAAGAAGATAGACGATTCCTGTGTTTTAGGATTGTAAAAAGAAGTTTACACAATGGATTTTTGTCATAGGTGAATGTTATAAAAATGACCAATGACCGAGACTCAGTGTGCTCTTTAGTAGCTCGATTTAATTAATAAAATTGCAGTAAGCAAGGCAGCGCTGGGTGCGGGGGACGAGCAGAATCCCAATCCCTCACGCACACCGATCAAAGCTCTGGCCTTATCTTATATTGAGTACAATACTATACATATTCAAAAGAAGTTGGGTTTACATACATACTCATGAGATTACATCATTCATTATAATATTCATGATAGGCAGAGTCTGAGCAGAGTCTGGGCGGAGTCTTCTTTTGGGGAGATGTATCGGGGTCTTCAGGGGGTCTTTGGATGAAGTAAGAAGTCTTCATCGGGCTTGAACTTTGGTTAGGGAACAATTACATGTCTCAGCTGCTTTGTTTAACCCCACGTTCACTTCTTACTCATTTAGTTCTTTTCCTGAATTTTACTTGGTTAGGAATACAAATTCATTAACATACATTACAGGAATACAAATTCATCAACATATATCACAGTGAATTTGTTACTCACTGATTTACACTGGACAAATCATCCAGTATAAGGAAGAACTGTGGGGTTTTTTTGCTTGGTTTGATGTGCTTCAGAAAAATTACAAATCTGATCACCTTGATACTGTTTCAGACAGCAAAGAACATGAAAACTGATGTCAGTCTCATTCTGTCAAAGCAAATGCTTTTGCCTACCCATCAGTCAGTCACTTATTTTGAATGGTAGCAGGATATCTTTTCTTCAGACAAATAAACAATGTTTTTAAAGGTTGTTCTTTTGGAAGGATGTTGAAGCGTTCTGTTAGCTGATGGTTTGCTTGCATTTGTTTTAAAGAGATGGGCAAGGCTGTTAGCCTCTGGGGCACAAAAGTCATCAAAACGCAGACTGTGTTCAATGTTCTGCTCTCCAGGGGAACTGAAGCAGACACAGAAGAACAAAATGCAGGGAAATTAAGTTAAAACTCCTGAGAATTTTTAGAGAATGTGTATCAGTGTCTAAAAAGTTAGTGAAGTGTATGTAGCTACCAGAATCAGACATTTCAGTTTCAATGAAATCCACAAAGAAAAAATGGTTTAACAAACACCAAGCTAATATTCTCATGGATTTTCTATTAAAAATAGTTCTTCAAAATGCATGCAAAGCCACATTTCTACATGTCTCGTGGACTTCTATCTTTCTAAATGGCTCTGCACATGAAGCCTATCTTGCAGAAGTGCCATTCTTGATGCGCTCTCTCAGATAGGTTCCCCAATGCTGTTTGTGCTCTCCACAAAAATCATTAATGTATCAGTAGCGTTTTTCTCTGTTTGCTGCCTGTTTTCATCAAATTTGTAAGAACTTTCTTTCAGGCTGTTAACCTCCCACTTTAACTGAAATGAACTGAATTCGAAAGTTCAAGAAGAGTTTTGTGGTATAAATGTTTTCTGCTGTACTGACAGCACAGCCAACATAACAACCACAGTGTAGTTTTCTTTGAAAATCACACTAAAATGTCAGTTCTGTTGCAACAGCTTTCTACTTGAAGAATCAAGTTTTTAGGACAAATTGAGGTTTGGTTGGTCTTTTTAAATCCCTTAGCTCATTAAGTGTCAAGAAAACAAAAAATGAAGAAAGGAATACCCACAGAAACAGCAGCATAAGAACAAATCCAACATCTCTTTTTGTGTAGTTGTTTTTGCTGAAATAAATTGCACCCAAAGCATCTATTCTGATCCTGAAGAGATGTGCTCAGTCCTCAGAAGGGTGTGTGAAACTGCAGTTGGAATGAATGCCTGGAGTGGGTGTCTGCCAGGCACCAGATGAGGTAGCACTTGCTGCAGCAGGTTCGTTGGAAACTGACACATGTTCATTTCTTCTGTGCCTTTTATGTGAGTCATAAGTGTCATATGTCTGCATTTTCTGTGGACAGTCTGGACATCTGAGAACTGCTTCTCTCATTACCCTTTGTGCAGCAAGTGTACACTGAGTCACAGGACTCAGAACAACAGTAGACCCAGATAATTTTACTATTACATTACTAATACATTTACTACATGCTACATACATACTACATACATTTACTATTACTATTATTATCAGATCTTCATCGAATCATCAAGGTTGGAAAAGACCTTTAAGATCGTCAAGTCAAACTGTCGGTCTTACACTACTGTAATCGCTAAGCCATCAAATTACTCAGTTCTGCAAAAAATCCATCTTTCTACATTTTCATTTTTTGAGTCATTACTGACTGCCATCATGACCAAGGTCTGTAGGTAAAGCCAAGTCTGTCTTGGCAGAGGGCGGCGGAGGAATAAAACTCACTTACTTTCTGTATTAATCTTTCAAGGCATTATTTATAGCGTTAATATGCACTATTTAGATTTCAGGATTTTTGTTGTTGTCTCTTGAAAAGCGATCTTCATGAGCAGCACATGCTTTGAAGGAGCCTGCTATTCAGGACAACAGCATGACTTCAGTTACATATAGGTCCAGAGAAGAGAAGTACTTTTAATGGGGAACATTGTCAGTATTGAGAATTCGTCGGGTTTTTTAACTTAATCATATTAAGATTATAATTCTTCCCCCTCACCATTTGTTATTTGCTGGTACAGGGAGGATGAGATGCTATTAGAACTCGTAGATGAAAATCCTTGATATACCTGATTAAAAAAAAAAAAAAAAAAAAAAAGATTTTTTTATTTTGTGAATAAGTCTAATTTTTTGTGGTTTTGTAGTTCTATCTCCCTACAGTAAGATGATGTTTCTCATTTTTTTCTGGATGACTCAGAGAACCACCAAGATTAGTATAAATTAAACATAAAAGTGCTGTAATGAGCACCATATAATGGTACTTCATAGTGGAAAAAGTACTTTGTTTTCATTGCTTCTTTTAAAAACATTTAAATAAATGCTACATATGAATGATTAAAAACCTAGTGTCTCTTGATTTGTTCAGTTTTATCTGTGAAAATACAAACATAATCATGTTATACTTTATTTGAAATAAGATGATGAAATGTTGTCCACACTGTATTTCTGCCAGGGTTTGAGACTGAAATCTTATTTTCTGAAATATTCTGCAGTTTCTGGAATCAACTTCCATATATATTAAAGCTGTATTAAGCATTATGATCCTGTCCCATAACACATGCAGCACTGGTAGCACCCTGTTCTGGTCTTATATGTGTTCCTAATTTTATGTTATTTTATGCAAGCATTATGATTGTTTATGGGCTTAATTATAGACATAAATGAAACTTGAAATGTAAATATGCCAGTACCATTTTGTAGTTACTGTTCTATTTTTACATTCTGTCTATCAATGTTAGTTCATTATTTATCATATATTATCAAAATTAGTTCAAATGGGCTGAAGAAGCCCCACCATACGACCAGCTACCAGAGGATGAGAAACAATATGCTCTTTTCACTGATGGATCCTGTCGTCTGGTAGGAGGCCATCGAAGGTGGAAAGCTGCTGTATGGAATCCTACACGACTTGTTGCAAAAACAGACGAAGGAGATGGTGAATCAAGTCAATTTGCAGAGGTAAAAGCCATCCAATTGGCTTTGGACGTTGCTGAACAAGAAAAGTGGCCAAGACTTTATCTCTATACTGACTCATGGATGGTAGCAAATGCCTTGTGGGGTTGGTTAAAGCAGTGGAAGCAAAACAACTGGCAACGTAAAGATACACCCAGCCTGGACTTTCCCAGGGCTGCCCTGCAGCCTTGGTGGTGACGTGAGAGTTATTGGGAAAAGGGGGGAGGAACGTGGTATCAATTTTCCTGTATATTTGTATATATTTAGTAATTTTTCCTATTTATCATTACTGTTTCATTAAAGTTCTGTAGTTTAGTTTTCTAACCTCAGAGTATTAACCTGCAGTGAAGAGAACTCTTCAGAGTGACAGAAAATTTTGCTTAAAATACACATTAATTTAAGAAATTCTTTGGACTCTAAGAGTCCCTTACTATTTTGAGGTATTTATCCAGGTGCTTTAATTTTATAATAATAAGGTAATAAACAGTACACTTTTGCGAGTGTTTCCTAATGTAATACAAGTAATCAATTTGTATCCAGCATTAGCACATAGCTGACCATGGAATGAAGGTAAACATTGTATTAGTATTTCCTGTTACAAATATCTATGGCTCATTGTATGTATGCAGTATTTGCTATTATCAGTTGAACGCAAAGAGTCATTTTAGGGTCAAACAATACAAAAAATCTCTGTGTGAGAACAATAGCCTTGCTTCTTTTCCTTTTGTCACCTTTTCCATTCCTGCAAATAAGAGACCTCTATGGGAGGTAGTCAAGTGGTCCCAGTTTTCTTGAACTAAACTTAACAGACCAGCTCCCCATGTTACACTACATCTTGATACCTGTGGGCTGGAGGCAAGGGAATAGCTGGGCCTTTATGGGACCACTTTTGGAAACATCTGACTGCTCCACTGAAGAGATTAGCTAGATATTTCTTGAAATTCAGGTGGAAAATTGAAGGGGGTCATTTAACCTATGCAAAAAATGAACACTTGGCTACTGAATGATCTGAACTTTACATCAGGAGAGCAGCATGGCACTCCTTTTATGTTAGTGTCACTAGGGACTAATAGTTTAAAGTTTACACTGTGCAAGTCAAAGAGAACTCTGCAGAGCAAAATCCATGCTAAACTTTAAGACTGAAGGTGCTAAAATCAACGTACCTTCACTGCTCTTGGGATGTGCTTTAAAAACAATCAACGCAAAATGATGTTGTTGGTCTCTGATCAATCACTAAACTGTAGTAGTATACAGAAGCAGGGTACATTTTAATGGGAGTTTATGCTGTGAGTACATTTCAGTTGAGATAGTATAAAAAGAGTTTTTAAAAGTAAAATGACTGAGCTACTTGTGAGAATACTGACCATTTGAGATGCTGAACAGAAACTGATCTGTATGGATAGAATTATGCCAGAGGCTGATTTTTATTTTGTATAATTGGAGGTGTTAGAAAGGAACAGACGGCAATAAAAACAGTGGTGATGTGGCTCTCAGAGAAGCCCAAAGAAAATTTTTTTTTAATTGATTGCTCACTGGACCTCTTGGTTTGGGAACATGAGCAAAGAAAATGCCACTGTATCCAAGTAGAAATGCCTGAAATAAACACACAGCTTTATTGTCATATTCTCTTTTTAGCAGAAATGGCAAGTAGAACTCAGAACAAGAAGTGGAAGTTTCACAGGTATAGAGATGACTGATCTCATGCAAGAGCTATAGGCTGTCCAAAAAGGAATTAAAGCACTTCTTAACAATTTTTCTCAAATGACCCAGGGATGGCAAAGACTTTGTTGAGGCAGCAACCTCCAAAGGTCTCGTAAGACTGGGAAGACAGGCTGTTGTACTTCCAAATGGTTGGGAAGACTGATGGAAGAGGTGACAAGCAGCTTTCAGGAGCAGATTATCAGCAATATATGGGTGTTAGAGAAAGCAAGGACCAAAGGCTGACATACTGCTTTTGGAAAAAAAGTTGACTTATGGGTGAAATCGGAGAACACAGGTAAGTTTCATATTTTAATGAAGCTATTTCTGCATCAATATTATAGAGAGCTGGCATGGAGATGTTAAGATAGTCCTTGCTGAAATAGTGTATAGTGTCTTGGGAGGCTTATGTATTTCAGTTCCACACCAGTTACAAAGATAGTTTTGGATGATAATCGTGATCATTGGCATTAAAAGATTTAAGATTGAATTGCTGCAAACCTATTTTGGGTCAAGGATTCAGTATGGGATTAGAGCCACACCTTTAAGTGTGGGTGAGACATATAAGAGCAAGTCTAATAATAACAAAAAAGGGAGGGAAAGAAAATAGTCAAATGGAATGGTTATAAGAGTTCCAGAAAACTGTGTTCCTGAGGTTACCAGGATGCCAAGGAGACAAATGCTAGAAGCTCAGCTGGATCTGAGAGTGTCAATCAGAGCTTCTGGGCTACACAATAGCCACGCTCTCTGGAGAGAGCCTGGAGGTTGGCACAGAGTGTGTGCTTTTCCTGGCAGCCATGATTTCCAGCACCATTTTTCCTTTTTGGTTGTTTCTTTTTCATTTAAATTTTTTTTTTTTTAAATTTAAAGACAGCTGCAGAAAGGGAAATGGAAGCTGCTTCCCATGAATTCTGTTATTCCTACAATATTGATTGTTAAAACATAGCGCATGTTTCTCACAGAATAATTTTGAAAAATCAAGGGAATATTTTTTGAAAACAAAGAAAAGAACAGTGACAAATATCAGGAGAAGCTGTTCATTTACATATTGGTTCTGTGAAAAGCATTATCATAACAAGAAGGACAGTCATAAAACAGGATGGGAATAAAGACATCCCACACCTGTCTGGTCCAGAGTTGCCATCTCCGCTGAGCTTCTGGCAGAGGCTGATGTTTGTGCTGAGCAGAGGGATCTGTGCAGTAGCTACCTGCTGCTGGCTCTGAGGAGCTTTTTGTGGGAGGAAACTTGTGACAGCTAAAGGAAAAGCTTGGGAATATAGGCAGCACACTGATGAATTTTAAGGTCTTAGCTTTTATGCAGTCCTGGAAGCTGAACTATGTCTTGTGTAACAGTGTTTGTAATACCTACTGGAGCACTGGCTCAGAAATACTTAATAACCTGGAGTACACCTCAACTTTTCACTCCAGGTCAAATCTGGTGTGAGTTTTTCCAAAAGGTGTAAATATCCCTTTGCTTGCAAAGTAAAAAGTGTGGACTTTGCCTTGACAAGCAGAAAACTGAGGCTTTGCAGAAACTGGGGATCTTTGACAGTTCAAGGAAATTATTCCAATGTGGTAAAAAGCAAAAATGTACTGTGTTGTTTAGCAGACTGCTCTTTGGTTCATTTTGTTTCATTTTGTACTAAACCTAGACAGAAGGATGATTAAAAGGGCTTGTGTAGTGGTTGGCTTATGACATCAGCATCCCAAGGTTTTCAGCAATGAAGTTTCATTTCCCTGGAAAGCAATAGCTGGCAGCGTAAAGCCACTGTTTCCCAGGGAGGATGCTTGTGGAAAAGAGAGACTGGGTGTCACTTCTGCTGCTGCATTTGCCAGTAGTGACCTGAAGAGGAGAGCAAAGTTCTGCTTGTTCAAGGAAAAGCTTAGTGCTGAAGGCAGTGATCTTCCTCTCTTTCTCTTACTGCTTGTGTGAGCACAGACGCTTTCTGAAGGAGCACCTTCTGAAGGGCATAATTTCAGGCTGGCTGACCCCAAACCAAAGAAAGCAGCTGTGGCAGCTGGGGCTGGAAGGGATGAGAAAGCCATATACTTTCTGTCCTGGCAAGGGAGGCAGAGGCTGACCTCAGCAGTGACTGACCCTGACCAACCGAATCTTGTGGTGGGCTCGGGTTAGGTGGGCATCAGAGCTGTTTTTAGGCTTCATGAAAATTCGTACTGACAGTGCTTTCGAGGACACCTGACTGTCACCCCTCATACATTACATGCCACATGCCATATTATTATTAACTGAGGTTATGCATGTGGTTATGCGTTTCTATATGGGCAATTCTAGCCCTGACAATAGGGATCATCTTTCTATCATGAGGATGAGCAGACCTTAATTCCAGAGCTCTGTTCTACAAAACACCATCCTTTTTTGGTTTTTGCTTTGAAAAGTATTTGTAAAGTATAACAAAACAGCCAACTAGTAAAAGTCAACTGTACAGCAAAATACCAGCAGTATGCGATACAGACTGTCAATCTGTGAAAATCCATCCGCTGTCACTTGTATAAATGGAACATAATTGTTCCCCTTCAGAAATGTAGTTTATGCAGTCTATATGATGGCAAATTATTTAGTGCATAGCTGTCGCAACGAAGGACGGGGAGACGGTTTGATGCAAACCAGATTCCATTTATTGGCACTTTTGCATACAGTTATATACCTTATTTCTTATCACTACAAAGGTGTTGAAAATTACTCAATTGGACAGTTACTACTAACGTGACATTACCTGACACTACTTGATTGGTTAATTAACAATCCTGGCCTAATAAGGAGGTCCGGTAATTACCTAATGCTTAGCAAGTTTTATTATCATTACCATTAACCTTGCTTCTCAGCACTTTCTTAGGTTATCTTATGCTATTCCCACTTAACAAGGAGCCATGTCTCCATGATATCTCATGGTTATGTCTTTGGAGACTTTTCAAAGCAATGTTTAAACAGATGGCACTCTTTGAACCACAGGTGGCACCTTTGAACTAGGGCGATGTTTACACAGAACTTTGCCATGGCTTAAGTGATAACAAATTTGTTTCTACTAATTGTTCTGTGCTAACGGCACATGCTAAATTTGCTTCTTGCATATCCACACATAGCAAGGCAAATTCTTTTTTACCTATCTGAAGCCAATTTAACAGTAACTGATGAAACCATTAGGAGAGTCCAGTGTGAATCCCTTCAGTGGAATGCACGATGTGGAGGAGTGGCTTATCTCACAAGAAGCCTGCCTCTATTTTGGAGGTAATGGTGTAGTGAGATAAGGCAACAACCAGGTGCTGCTAATCACCAGGCAGTGGGCTGCCAGGGCCACCCAAACACAACAAAACCAAGGCATGGCCAGCGCCTTTGCCACCGCTTTGGAACCGACTCATAAGCTTCTCGCGGCAGTCGCGCAAAAACTAGACAGAAGAGGAAACCGCCCAAGGAAATTCACCCCCTTCTGTCTTCGATGTGGAGCCACAGGCCACACAAGAAGAACTTGTTCAGTCCCAGTGTGGTGTGACCACTGCCAGAAGGATAATCACAACAATCTGGCATGTAGGTCTGCAAAAAACGGAAGGTGCAGCGTGCAAGGCCCCCGCGCCAGGACACAAATAGCCGGGCCAGCGCTCTACACCAGCTCCCTGCCCCAGCAGCAAGGGGAAGCCTGGGCACCGACTTGCCCTCAGCAATAGACGTCACCCTTACTACAACACAGGTACACCAAATACCAACAGGGATTTATGGGCCAATACACCAGGAAGAGGGCACGGTGGGAGCCTTACTAATGGGCCGTTCTTCCACCGGAATTGCAGGACTTGTTGTGGATCATCCACAAACTGGCAACCGGTTTTTCAGATTGTCGAGATGCCACTCAACCCATTGGCATCTGGGTTTGCAACCACCCTTCATTCCCGTTCACACTGCTGCTACAAGACTT
The DNA here is from genome assembly GCA_023637945.1 of Phaethornis superciliosus. Classification (NCBI taxonomy): domain Eukaryota; kingdom Metazoa; phylum Chordata; class Aves; order Apodiformes; family Trochilidae; genus Phaethornis; species Phaethornis superciliosus. The sequence goes on along the minus strand of JAJQWJ010000009.1, from coordinate 12,788,549 downwards.
CAATTGGCGAAGGGAAAATGGGGAACACCACGACCGAAACCATGACCAAGACTCTCCAAGATCAGAGTCGATAGCAATCCTGGAATGGCTATTTCCACCCCACACGGCCCAGAAAGGTATCTGGCAACGAACAGAAATCACAGCATTCTTGATACGGAAGGGACGACAGCGTTGCCTTGAAGTAGATGGTCGAGAGCCAGAATGGATCAGCATCCCCATCAAAACAATTGATTTTGATTGGTTGCTGCAACGCTCTACGCCACTACAACTCGCCTTATTCGAATACTCTGGAGATATCTGTCATGGAGGCCCAAAACACAAGCGCCTACAGGCCATCAGCCAGTTCCATTGGATAGAAAGACCAATTGTTTCAGAGCGTCCAGTACCTGGTATCACTGTGTTCACTGATGCCGGGGAAAGGTCGAAAACGGCAACCTGCATATGGCAGGATAAGGGCCAGCGGAAACAACATTTGATTCCAGGCACCGACGAAGACAACCTCCAGACTCTGGAACTACTGGCTATCATCTGGGCCTTGACACAGTGGCAACGTGTCCCCCTTAACATTGTTTCTGACTCACAATATGCAGTAGGAGTGGCGAACCGTATCGAGGATGCTCTCGTCAAGCCAGTACAGAACCAATGGCTACTGGAACTTTTCCTTACATTGCAGCGCACGCTGAAAATTCGCACACAGCCATGCTGTATTCTTCACATCCGTAGCCATAAAACATCGTTGGGCCTAGGGGAAGGAAACGCAAGGGCTGACTCCCTGGTCAGCCTAGGAATGCAGGGTCCTGTAAGTCAGTTTGGGAAGGCTCAAAACAGCCATTCCCTGTTTCACCAGAACGCCAGGGCACTGAAGCGCATGTTTGCAATTCCATGGGAAGATGCAAAAGGAATTGTTAGAGCATGCCCTCAGTGTGCACAATTTGGCCCTGCCCTAGGAATGGGAGTCAACCCACGTGGGTTGCAAGCAGGAGAAATCTGGCAAATGGATGTCACCCACATTTCAGAGTTTGGACGCCTCAAATATGTCCACGTGACGATAGACGCCTTTTCAGGCATGCTTTGGGCAACTGCTCAGACAGGGGAGAAGGGTCTACATGTGGTCCGTCACCTGACCAGTTGCTTTGCTGTTATGGGGGTCCCCCAAGTAGTAAAAACTGACAATGCGCCTGCCTATATAGGCGGGAAGGTCCATCAGTTCCTTGCTACTTGGGGAGTAAAACACATCACAGGGATCCCTCATTCATCTACAGGCCAGGCGATAGTAGAAAGAGCCAATCGCACCCTGAAGACATATTTACAAAGGCAAAAGGACAGCAAAGATATGGACCCACAGATGCGGCTTAGCAAGGTACTTTTCACATTGAATTTTCTTAGTCTAAGCCGTGACTCCCAGCAACCTCCCGTGCTACTGCATTATTCATCACAGAAGATCAACCGCATGCCGGAAGTACAAATTAACTACAAGGATCCATCTACAGGTCAGTGGGTGGGGCCCAAGCCGCTACTGTTCACTGGAAGAGGCTATAGCTGTGTCTCTACAGATTCCGGGCCTCTTTGGGTACCCAGTAAATGGACACACCCTGCCACGACCAGATCTCCAATAGACAACCCGGCACCCATTCCAGACAACGACACATCATCTAACAGGTCAAAAAGCTCACGTGCTTAGGACACGTCGTGCTTCTCTTTGAACTTCACATAGTTCTTGTGTTTCTTTTAAATAAATAAATAAATAAAAATTTAAAAAAAAAAAAAAAAAAAAAAGAGGGGGGGGAAGTGTAGTGAGATAAGGCAACACCCAGGTGCTGCTGATCACCAGGCAGTGGGTGTGAGCCTGCATTCAGCCCACCTGTGCCTGGTTAGGGCTGGGCCCAACTGCACAGGGGCAGGATCAGGAGGCCAATAAAAGGCCTGGCCTCCAGCACAAGCTCAGCTCACTTGCAGAGCAGGCCAGAGGAGAGGTTGGTTGTGTTGGGAGCACCAGCACTGACCCAGACTGACTGACCCTGAAGGCATCAGCTTCTGCCAGAGCACCGGTCTGACTTCAGAGAGTCATACCCCAAGAAAGGTTCATCTTGCTACATAATGGTTTTTTTTATTTTTCTGCTTTCTTAATAATAAAGGAAGAGAGGTTTAGATCTGCTAGAATATTCTGCTTATCATCTAACCAGCCAGTGCTCTCATGGAGAAGAGTAGCTGAGAGGTTAAAGGGGAAAAATTCTGACTATTGTGCTTTTTTTTTATAAGGAGTTGTATAAGTTTTTTATATTTTTTTTTTATAAGGAGTATTTTGGAGTCCCTTGTCTCATGCATGAAACCTGGTAAGAGGGACTTATATTAACATGTAGAAGAGTTTTTGGAGAAAAATTATTTTAGCCTCGGGAGTCTTGGTTTGTCTAGATATTTTAGATGTCTTTGAAAATGAATGCTAAAAGAGGTATGATGAGTCACATGAGGTGAGACTCCTGGAGTGACCTGCAGAGGTGAAAACACAATTGAAAAGGTCTATTTTGAATGTTTAAGGAATTAATAACTGTTGAAAAGAGCAGAATGGTAGGAGAACAAGTGTCTTATATGCCATGTTAGAGACAGATCCAGCACTCATGGGAGGCATTTGTGACAACAGTCCTTCAGTGGGTGACATTTAGGTACATGATAAAGAGACAAGACCTCTTTATGTAAGATTTACAATGAGCTTTTTAATGTCATCAGTTTTGGGGGGATTTAAAAAATGCCTTCTCTCAAAAAATTAACTCTCTGTGTTTGGCAGTCAGCTTTTGGGGGTTGCAGAGGGCAGCCCCATGGTGCGTGCGGTAGCCATGCCCTGGGAGGCTGCAGGGCTGGGGATGGAGCCGGGACGAGGGAAGATGCTTGTAATTTCTGCCCTTAGACCACAGCAACCGAGAGGGCTGATGTAGCAGTTGTTGGGCTGAGTGTGGCAAAAGTGATGGAAGAGAAAATGAATAGTTACCCTTGTTTTTTCTGGATGTGCATCTGGGATTTGGGAAGGAGCTTTTTCATCACTTCTTAGTGATACATGGCCAGAAGCACAGGATGATAGTCACTGCTGTTGCCAACCCAGCTCCTTGTTTTTCCAATCAGACATCTCCTGCACCAGAACCTTCCCCTGCTGCTGTGTCTTGACATTTCCCTGTGACTGCCCCTCTGAGCAGTGTCACTGCCTGAAACTGCCACTTGCTCTCCCCACCTTTGTAAACCCCTGGCTTCTTGGAATCCTTGTTGGAGCAAGTTGCCTCTACATGATGGAGATCAAAAGAAAGAAGTATATGTGTGTATATATATATATATATCGACTTTAATTAAACTGGGTGACTGAAGACATGAAGGCACAGGCCACAGATGCTGTGCACAATCAGAATCAGTTTCTTGTGTGGTTTGTTACACTGATATAGTATCCCGATAACTATTGATAGATCTACAATTTGCACCTCAAAGTTCTCTTTCTGTTAACATAAAACATAATCTACCTGTTCCACTGGAAGCACCTGGTACCATCACCCAGACAGCAAATTCTGTAAGTTATTTACAACTCTTTGTTCTTCAAGCTCAGTGAGTGCCAGGGAATCTGCAGCACTCCTCTATCCCACACAGGCCTGCTCCTCTGCTGTTCTCCTACAACGGGGAGTTCCCACTTGAGAGAAATTTGTGGCATTATTCATCTATAATACCTTCAGGTTTACAAGTGTGGGAACTGATAATTAGTAAAAGGCCATAAACATGGTGTCTCATGAAAGCAGCAAGATTCTTCATTCCCTTGAAACGCTTCAATAAACTAAACCCAGCAGTAACTAGAGGTGTCTAATCTGAATTAATTTTAGTATATGGTAGAGTTTTTGTTGGTTGATAAATGTACAAGGCTTTAGATTCAGCCATCGCCTTATATCCTTACTTTTGGATTAGTGTTTTGGATTAGGATATTGTAAATTTCTCCTGTGTGGGTGTTTGGAGGATAAATTCTGACACACTGTCTCTATAGGATGTATGAGTTTGTCCAGCTTTTCTGTATGGAGAAGAGGATGTGTACAGGGGGGGCTGCAGTTTGCTGAGCAGTGCTGTGAAAGGATGACTTTGCGTATTGGCTTGAGTAGTCCACAGAGGTGAGTGGGTGCCCGTGGGAAGCTCTGGCCCCATGAAGTCTCTGCTCCATGCTTTGGCTGGCCATGGTGCCTTGGGACCCCCTGTATCCTATTCTATATGACAGTAGTACACAGAAGAGAAGATTTACAGTGAGGATATATATTCACCCTTTTCTCAAAAAACATTGCCTCTCTGCTAAGTCTCCTCTGTCCATCATTTAATCCAGAATAAGATGCATTTTTCTAAGTGCAGTAACCCATTCAGATACTGTGTTATATCTGGCAGGCTGTAGCACATCAGGGTATTTTGATAAGCATCGTGTCTCCTTGGAAACTACTACTTAGCAGTAACTTGATGCTGTATGTAGAGTGCTATGATTAATTTAAGCTTTGCTTCTGCAAAGACACATGGTATGGTCCTCCTCCTATGGAAGCGAGGAGTCTTGTTGAGCTAACCAGAACAGCTTGCCTGTTCCAAAGTGTCCCTACGGGGTTTAGGAATTCTGAATCTCTTCAGGCTCTGGTTTAAGCTCATTGGTTATATTGGTTTGGTTTGATATTTTTAAAGCATTCCTAAAAAATCTACCTCTACGGTTATGAATAAATATAAAGCTTCTTCTGAGGCCATTAAATAGTATTTTAATTAGGCTGGCAAAACAGCTTTTGGCTTGTCTTTAAAGTCTTTAGTACCCTATTTCTATTAACAAAATGGTAATCAACGTTAAATTCTAAAATGTAACCAAAGTAGGTCATATTTTTATTAACTGGAGATAGATAATGAACGTGCCCTATATAAAGATTTGGATTAAGTCTTCTGAGATGCTGAGGATAGTGTTTTAATTAAGGTAATCCTTATTTGCATCTAACAAATACTATTGCTGGATAGAAATTTAAGACCTTAGTGCAGTACCTCAATGAATCTAATAGAGATTTAATACTTGTATTTGAAGTAGCAATCTGTCATAAATTAGGAGCATTTGCATAATAAATTTAAACCATGTTATTCTTTGCAGGGTTCTATATAATTAAGGAACATGCTCAACATTAAAATTTCGTAATTTTTGTAGCTCTAGGAAGGTGTATTTTGTTGTTGCTGTAAAAGTTTTTTTCACCTGCTTGTAATATAGAGAAGTCCCATTGTTACAAATGGTTTACGTTTATGTGCTAAGTTTCTCCGCAGCCTCCCCAAATGTTTTGGGACACCTGACATAAAAAATGGGGCTGTATATCAAGCCACTGAACTCTAAAGTGGGGTTTGCAAAAAAGGCTTTAAAATCTTGATAGAAGAGTTACTAATTTGCATATTAAGATGTGGTCCAATGCTTGAAGTAGAGATTTGGCCTGGGATACTGACAAAAGGTCAGTAGTGGATACAGTACATTTTGGTCAGTCAGCGTAGATGTGTACACAAGGGCAGATGATTTAACTGCGGATTAACTTAGAAGCGTAAATCTTTTTTATGTATTAAATATCAGTACCAGAGGCTTTTACCTTAAGTAAGTTCCAAGCACCCTTCATTTGTGAAGACCTTGCAATTCCTTTGTTTTCTAGGTTGCATAACCTAATTTTTGAGTGCTGCCATTGTACTAATCTATAGGAGTAACAGCTGCAAAGTGAAGCAGACAGACACCTTCTCTCTGACTGCTTTGCTCTTGGTGTGCACTGTGATGCTGGAGTTTGGGTAAGAGTTCTGGTAACACCCTTCACTGAGAAGTAAAGTTCTGTTTCACAAGGTCTTTTGCACAGAGCAGAGCCAAAGCAGCTCTGAGTGTGATTTGTTAAGCTCCTATATGGTCAAGCTCCAATTTCCTTACCTCTGCTAATTCTGCTCTTTCCCTTGGGGGAAAAATCATACTAACATTGGGACTTGGTTTGTTTGCACAGTTTAACCCTGCTGCTCCACTGGGGACCATGCTGCACAGTTCTCATCTCTTGGGTGTTTATGGCCATCAGAAGTAGTATCTTTCTTGCTCACAAACAAAAAACAGATCAATGAGATGATAATAAGAATTGTCTTTATTAGCTTCCTCCCAGCATAACTGCACAACCATAAAGAAATGCTCTCCTATAAGTGAAGGAATTTCCTATAAATAAACATAAGAGAGTGCTTCTATTAGGAGTTTCACATTATATGAACTCAAGTAATATTAAATACAATATTTATGTTAAAGGTACTGAGTATAGCATATTCTTGCTATATGCGGATGACAGCTATTGCAACAGTTACAAATCAATCTTTCTTTTGGGATGGACAACTTCCCTATGCCATCTTAGATTGAGAGTCTGGTTTCTGGTTTAGTGAAGAGTATAAAGGGAAACCAGGATTGTGTAGCACACCAGGTCAGTCTTGTTCAAGCTCGTCACTTAGTGTAATCTATTTATTATAAATGGTTTCTGTTAAATTGATAACTGATATATAAAATTTACATTAACTTACACTGTTTGCTTTTGTCATCAATGATGCCAAATTGACAAATTACAATCTTTCCTATGTTTGGTATACTTTGGGTGCTGGTTGCAGTGATTCTGCCTCTCTATTTGTTTTAGCATTCCTTAGATGAATGCTGAAATTATGTTATTTTTGTCTTCCTTCATAAACCTGTGTCACAGAAGTAGAAAGACCTCAGCTATTGAGATCAAAGGTTGATAAACTTTGCTGGGTAGGGTGGCATAAAGTTCAGCTGTGATGAATGGTGCTAGGACTTGAAATAAGAGTAGCAAGTCTAAGAGCATAAGTCACTGTACTAGGTCTTCATGTTTGCAGAAAATTTGTGTGAACTGCTGGCTTAAGGAATTGACAATTTTCCATTAGTGATGAATTACAGTAGTAATTTCATTAATATCTTCACCTCAGTCAGGATATGTTAGGGTAAGTTGCTTAACCAACCATCAGCGGAGCCATTGCTCTTAACCTTTAGCCCTTTGCTGTGTAACCAGGACCAGTTAAGAAGTAAATTAGTGTAACATGCCTTTAAAAAAATTAATTTAGATAAGAAGCAGACATAAATTTTGCCTGTTTTTAATTTAATAGCAGGTTTATGGTTTTATGCAAAACCATTCACATTACATCTGACCCTCCAAGAGCTGTTTTTTTTATCTATGTAATTTGTTGTCTTTAATAATCTGCTGTCTGTTAAATCTAGCACATTGATTCACAATTCATTGATTAATGAATTGTGATGAACCAGTGCATTAATTTACAGGTTTGGTCTAATACACTAAAAAGGCTACATCCCTGCTTCCAGTTATTAATGCTAATAAGCTTGAGAGAAAAGGCAACATGAGAAAGGGTAAAGGAAGGTAATATGTGACAAGTCTTGTCTTTATTCAAGCATTTCTTTCTGCAGCTACTTTTCTTAAAACAGGACTGAAAAAGCCCTTGACAACACACAGCATTGAATAAAGGACAGCTTAGTAGCATTTAGAAATATTGTACAGTTCCTGAAGCTGTCTGTGTTCCATAGTCAAATTCTTTTTCACTACTGAAAGTCATTCAATATAGTTTTTCATGCTGTATTTTAAAATACCATGTAACATAGTTTTGAAGTCCTCTGCTGTTAAATCTGTGACTGAAACATAACCTTGAATAGGAATTTCTCTAACAGGCCACTCCAGAACCATCGTAATTGATAGGTGATAGGGAGGTATGCACATGAGAATATGACAAAATTTGCTACAGCAACCAACTCATTCCTAAAGTGATATTGGGGCTTTCAGATGATTCTTTTGAAGAATTCAAATTTTAATCTACAAGAAAAACTGCAAAATTTAATTTTAAAAAAACCTCTTCATGTATTTAGTGCATGTAATGCAATGCAAACACATAGACTGTATTTGAAGCCCAAAAAGGCCTAACAAAACTGTTTAGAGACAGAGTTTTGAGCCTTTAAACAGCAAAGGTATTTATTGCAACATTGGGGAACCCCCAGCTTGCGCTGGACAAAGAGTTCCAAGATGTTAGTAAAAAGCTGGGTAATTTATACAGTTTTCAGGGCAGATTACAACATCTTTACAGACACATTCATGTGATTGCAACATGTAATTATAATATTCACAATAGGCGGAGTTGGGGCAGAGTCGTCTTTTGGGGAGATGTTCCGGGGTCTTCAGGGGGTCTTTGGATGAAGTAAGAGGTCTTCCTCAGGCTTGAACTTTTTACCTTTCTTGATTTTGCTCCATTATGTTGTTGCAAGACAATGTTGGGCTCAAGCCATTACTTTATTTCTTGTGACATATTAATATTCTTTTGTGTAGGTGTGTTTACATTCTTTTGGAGTATGGTCAGCTCTTGACTATATCTTGTTTTAAGAGCAGGGTCTACATTCTGATTTAACTTAAAAACAAGAGTTAACCTTTTCAGAGCCTTGCTCTGTTTCATATTCCACACAGTCTCAAAAGAGCTGGTACATCGAGGAAAGGGAATAGTAATTCAAGTTATATATTTTTTGCTGAGAAAGTAGGGTTTGGGAATAGGATAGTACTATGGTGTGAAGATTTTATGTTTGTGTAAAAAAAAAAGTATGAAATTTAGTCTTTGATGCTGAGCCTTTGGATCTTGGAAACATCTTAAAACAGCATAGAAATTTGAAGAAGGATCTGTGTCCTCTCTCTTTGTATATTAGCCTGCAATACTGGAGTGCAGACTTTTTCAAATTACAATTCCAGGCTTGCCTTGTTCTGGTAAACATAATTTAAGAATTATTATTTCAGACATTGATGTATCCATCTTTCTGTCAATTAAAATATAACATGATGTTTAAAGCCCATTTTAGCAATCATGCCTCAGGCGTTTTCTTTCTAGTGGGGCACAGGAATTTTCACTTGTCCTTGAGATAAACAACATTGAGATAGAATTGGCATCTCTAAGTCTTCCTTCAGCATCCACGGCACCAAAGCGTTGCTGGAAACCTTGGCATGAGATAGAGAAAGTAACACTGTTTAGGCTGAGCAAAATATTTCTCCTGTTTCTGTTGCTCTTTTTGCTTCCTTACCATTGGGAAAAATAATCTCTGCTAGATCTCAGCTGTTTTAATAGACTTCAAAACACATGATCACATTAGATACTGTACCTGAGGCAATCTGTATTTAGACTGGTGATAATTACATGCAAAAGTTGTTCAACAATGAGGCAATTAATGCTGATGAACTTTATTAAAGTCAGCTGTCAGTGATAGATACAGCTGGCAAGTTTCCTAATCTTATGTTTTTAATACTTTGAAATTCCCTTTCATTCTATTCTGTTATGCATTTCTGTTTAATGGGTTACAAAAAAATACCCAACAAATATACCAGAAAATATTGCCAGCAACATATTTATTTAAAGGATAAGAACAAAGAGGTCAGAAGTCAAGCTGCTCATCAGATTTACTCCAGTAATTGGTGTTTACCAAAGATGAGAGACAGAGCAAAGAGAATCCTCTAACGCTTTCAGCAGAGGATAGGGAAAGCATTAGATAAGGATTGCGGGGCTTACTCTTCCTCTCATTGTTGATTAACAAGCATTAAATTAGGTCTAATGTCAGATGTAGGCAGGTCATTGTTAATGTAGTGTCAGTGTAAATTAGAAGCTCAAACCACCTAGTGTTTGGGATTTGCAAAATTCTGGGCACTTTACTGCAGACATATACTTTTGTGAAGTTCACTGTTATCCAATAGGTCATATGGCCAGATTACTTTTCTTGGTGGAAAATTCTATTATAAAGCCATTATTATTTAAAACAGCAGACCGTGATTCCCAAGACTTCTTGCCTTTCTGCAGGCAAGTTGCAAGGAGAGGGCTGGTGGGAGGAATGAAGTGTCTTCCTCACTGAAATGTACTGAACATCACAAAGACAATGCAGAGCTTTTCTTTGGATCAGTTGTAGAGAGGTTTTGCACTTCAGTTCAGGAGCAGATGGAAAATGTCAAAGAAAACAGTTCAGGTACAGATGTGGTGACTAACCAACAGGTAAGTATCCTTCCAGGAAGTGATATATAAAATCTACTAAATGTCGGAGTAGTTTTAAAGTAGAAGAAATAGCATTTATCTCTGTTAATCCAGCACAATACATACAAATCATGTATCGTTATGTTTAGGACAAAGAGCTTGCTCTGGATTCCCTGGAAGAGCTGTGCTGGCAGGAACACTGGAAACCATCAATTTGGGGTAGAACTCCTTCTGTCAGAACCTTTCTCTTTTCTTTTAGGAATGCAATGGGAAACACAGGTGAGGTATTTTTCTTCTTTTTATTCCTATTAAATATGGAGCCATAATCTTTAAGGCCAGAGATGGCCAGAGGGAATATCTCTGTAGTGTATGTGTTTTCCTCCTCTCCATGTTGGCTGTGGCTAGAGCCCTTTCCTGGGTGCACTGGTGGCTTAAGACAATGTGACTCTTCTTACGCGTGAGTAGCCACTAAATACAGGTTCAGTAGCTGAAACTACATGGTATTTTCTGTTTTGTCTGTTGTACTATGTTAATCATTAAAACACATGCACAGCCAAGAAAAATATGGTTATGATAGTTGAACTTATGTTGTGGTGAGTGTTAAGGTTCCTGTGTACAAGCCCTTAGTTTCAGTTAGAAAAACTCAGGTATTTGGGATGAGGTTAAGATTCTTCAGTAAGGTTGGAGATGAATCACAGCTGGATTTTGGCTTTTGGCTTTAATGTCTACTAATCTTTTTCCAGCAGCTGACAGAAAGATCATATTGAACTAGATAAACTGAACAAAAATCCTGCTGTTTTAACCTGAAATCCTATGATTTCAGTTGAGAGTTGGAAATGAAAAATGTAATGGAAAATGTTTCTCATGAAGTGTTGGAGGCCACCTGCAGCAGAGACCCAGCAGGAGACAGGTGAGAGTAAGTAAAGGCTTGCCAGGGTCTCTCTGACTACAAATAAAAAAAAATCTGTTCTGGCTTTGTCTCCTTTTGTTCTTCCCAAGTACGAAGAGGCAGGGGGAGAGGGGCAGCTCAAATAGGGACCCTCGGGACAATGTAGAGATCATAGAATCATAGAATCATAGAATTAGCCGGGTTGGAAGGGACCTCAGAGATCATCAAGTCCAACCCATGACCCACCGGAGCAGTTGCTAGACCATGGCACTGAGTGCCACATCCAGTCTTTTTTTAAATGTCTCCAGGGACGGAGAATCTACCACCTCACCGGGCAGACCATTCCATTGCCTAACCACCCTCTCCGTGAAGAAATTCTTTCTAATATCTAACCTAAATCTCCCCTGACACAACTTAAGACTGTGTCCTCTTGTCTTGTTGAATATCGTCTGGGAAAAGAGTCCAACTCCCACCTCGCTACAGCCTCCTTTCAGGTAGTTGTAAAGAGCAATGAGGTCTCCCCTGAGCCTCCTCTTCTTCAGGCTGAACAGCCCCAGCTCTCTCAGTCTCTCTTCATAGGGCCTGTGTTCGAGTCCCTTCACCAGCCTGGTTGCCCTCCTTTGGACCTGTTCCAGGACCTCGACATCCTTCTTAAACTGAGGGGCCCAGAACTGGACACAGTACTCGAGGTGTGGCCTAACTAGCGCTGAGTACAGGGGCACGATCACCTCCCTGGACCTGCTGGCAACGCTGTTTCTGATACAGCCCAGGATGCCATTGGCCTTCTTGGCCGCCTGGGCACACTGCTGGCTCCTGTTCAGCTTCTTGTCGATCCAGACTCCCAGGTCCCTTTCTGCCTGGCTGCTTTCCAACCACTCTGTGCCCAGCCTGTAGCGCTGCATGGGGTTGTTGTGGCCAAAGTGCAGGACCCGGCACTTGGCCGTGTTGAACCTCATCCCGTTGGAATCTGCCCAGCTCTCCAGCCTGTCCAGGTCCCTCTGCAGAGCCCTCCTAATGAGATGAAGGCCTTGATGCACTGAGACAGAAAGGCCAAGGCAATGAGCACTTGGGGAGGGGGGGGGTGGTGGTGTATGTGTGATAAATGAAACAGTGATGCTGTAAAATAAAAATGAGGAGTCACCTATTCTCCTGGCTTCACTGAAGCAGGTGATAGCAATATGGTGTGGGTTTTACTTGCTAGTTAGATCTGTAAAGTATTTAAACATCTGTTATACTTCTAATGACTCCTTAAATTGCTCAGGCACTTACAGTATAAGGCAATGTTGTAAACTGCTTAAACAGACTTGTTTCTGAAATAAAATATAGGACAATCTTGTGGTTTTCCTACTTCTCCAGTCTTTCCTGTAAGAAATGATCTTTTCCATAATATCAATGACTGGTTGCTTTTTCTGCCTATTGGGCAGATTCATACACTGGCGTTCCTTTCTGTGTTACACCACTATGAGATTAAAAACTTGTAAAAAGAGGAAGGCTAACAAGTATCCAGACCAGGATGTGAAGGCCTGGATGGCTGGAGGGCTAGATGGATACAGTCCTGGTTGAGTGATGGGTCTCAGTCCACATATCACAAGTGGAATACCAGAGGTCTATCCTGGGAGATGGCCTGTTGGACATCCTTGTGAAGAAGTGCCTTGGGTCAGACAAACAGCTTGCTTCAGCACTAATGAAGGTCACTGAGGGAAGGGGGCTTCCTCAGCCTGGGCAGGGCATGGAATCAGGGGCAACTATCAGCAGCCTGCCAGTGCCTGCAAGGAGGTTATGGAAAAGATGGAGCCAGACCTTTCACGCTGGTGCATGGCAGGAGGGTGTCCTGATTTGGGCCAGGATAAAGGTGATTTTCTGTCTTGTACTTTTGCTTTCAGCTAAATCTCTTGTAAGTAGTTGCACTTGCTGAAATTAACTGCAAGTTTCTCAGTGTCTGCTTCTAGGGCTGATGACACTCGATGATTAGCTAGAGACTGTTATGCAGAGCCAAGGACACTGCTCAGCTCTGAAGAACATTTTACCCTTCGGAAGCAGTAAAGAGGTCCCACCTGAAACCCTCCTTTGGGGAGGACCAGACAAGATAGATGCCAGACTTGACCAAACAGAGTATTCCATCCCATACATGTCATACTCAGTATAAATTTGAGGGATCACAAGGGTCAAACCCCTTCTTGCCCTTCCTGCTTCCCTTTCTTCACCTGTCCCTGTTTTGCTTCGGCATCCTGGGAGAATTACGTCTGTTCATCTGCTTGTGATCCTGATCCCTGCCAGCCTGAATCTGTGTGTTCCTGCCTCCAGCCCCCGACTGCTGCTGACTCCAGGAGTCCAGCCTGGACTTTCCCAGGGCTGTCCTGCAGCCTCGGTGGTCATGTGAGAGTTACTGGGGAAAAGGGGGGGAGGAATGTGGTACCAATTTTCCTGTATATTTGTATATATTTAGGATTTTTTTCCTATTTATCATAACTTTCATTAAAGTTGTGTAGTTTAGTTTCCAACCCATAAGTCTCTCTCCCTTATTCTCTCTCCTTCCTTCATCTGGGAGGGAAGGGTGATTAATAGAGAGCATATGTTATTCAGTTTACTTACCGGGCCAGTGTTAAACTGTGACAGAAGATAAGAAGCAGTGGGGGTAAACCTGCTCTAAAAGAGAGACTCAGGCTGTTACAAGGAGGGACTTTCCCCATGGGAGTATTTCAGTGCAGCAGGAGCTCAGGGAGGTTTTGCAGTCTCCATCCATGGAGGTTTTCAAGACCAACCTCTATGAATCCCTGAATCTGATCTTATGGCTGACTGTCCTGAGCAAAGATTGGACAAGATGGATTCCCATAGTCCCTTCCCACCTCAAGTGTCTGACAGGCCCGTCAAATTCAGGGGAGGTGGCGTTGGGTGGTGGTGGGGTGGGGAGGGAGGAGAGGAAAAGTTGAATGAAATAAATTGCTAAAAAATTCAGTGGTGGACACCCTGATCCTGGGGCTTTTAAACATTTAGGGGTCAAAATTTCTGTGGACTCCCTACACCAGGATGTGGTTGCACAGTGCAGTTTTTTTAGATCATACTGAAACATTTCTATTGTTCTGGTTGGCTAATTCCTGAAAAGAACACTGTGGGCTAAGGCAGCTGCCTGTACTCAGGAGGGCTTGGTCCTGCTCGCTTCTCCTAGTGCTGGAATGATGGAGAGATATGTAACTTCAGATGGGGATTTTAAAGGTGATTCCATTATTTATTATTGAGTTCTATTTTTATAATTTTTCTAAAGAGATTGATTCTGGATACTTATTTTTGAAAAAATTCTTAGTCTAAGATGGAGTGCATCTAAAATATTATGCAGCTACACTTAAATAGCAATCTTTCGAGAGTACTTTGTACAGGGCCACAATTTTTGCATAGCAAGACAAAAGCAAAGCTGGGTAGATAGTCATATTAATTCAGCTGCTTAGTGCCACCTGAGCTCTGTGAATGAGTAAAACCAGTTTGCTCCCAGGTGCAAGAATGAGTCACACATTGTGCTAGAGTTTGTGATTCAGGCTGCTATAGCAGCTCCTGCAGTCAGTTCCTGTGGCTTGGTGGCAGCACACGAGCTTCTCATGCTGTCGTAGCTCAGTGATGTGTCTAAGGGCTTATGAACAGCATCCATCTCTATCTGTAAAATAAAGGCAGGATTAAGGGAGGAGGTGAAGTTTAGTGGTTTTGTTGCTCCTCATGAGTTTATTGAGAGGTAGGTTTGTCCAAGACGTCACTTGTGAGGTGGCCCAGTCTCCAGAGTGACTCATTTTGGCTGCACAGCCACCTGGCTTTGAGTGGCAGCTCCCATACTTCATGCTCAGTCCACACCTCTGTGTTTTGGGGCTTACAAGAAGTAGGAGAGAGCATGTAGAGACACTGTGTGCCTGATGACCCTGGCTGAGGGTTGTGCATGAATGCCCCCTAGTGCCTGTGAGGGCTCAGTCCACTAGGGCTCTTCTGGTGCCTTTGATGTCAGGTGATTATTAGTTACGGCTGAGTTTATACACACTGCTTTCTTCACAGTCATTCCCACCTTTCTTGTTCAATTAAGATGACATTTTGTAGAAAGTTACAAAGGCGCTTTTTATCCCCCTTTCAGTGATTTATTTGATTTCACTGACCTCTCTAAATCATAATCAAACTGATTTTTGTAACCGGAAAGTGTCTGATCTTAACACTTTCATTTCTCTGTGTATTGGAAGAACATTTCATGCTTGCAAAGCTCTACAGTCTGAGTTAGGAGTAAGTTTGGGCACAGGCTATGGAGCAGCTGCAGCTTTCCTGCAGGTGTGGTGCAGAGCGGGACAGCCCCGGGGGGGGCCCAGCAGCTCTTCCCTGGGGGGCAGCTCTCCACTCTGTGGGTGTTTAACACACTGTGAAGCTCGGCACTTGGGGCCTCCTCCGGGTGTCATTCCCTAAACAACAGGTTCATTGCATAAAATTGAGGTCCATAAGACAGCACGGGAAATAGCTTTTAATAGGCTTCCCACTTCATCTACAGCAGCATGTATGTTAAACGTTCTTTATATAGATAAGGACATTTTAATGGGACCAATCGACATTTGTTTTCATTACCTGATTATATGTGGGTGTTTTGTTAGTTTTCTTTCCTTACTGAATGCTAGTAGAAAAATCGGGTAAGAGCAGGAAGAACAGCCAGTCGGGTCTGGCCTTCCTTCCAGGGGAGCGGAGCGGCCCGCAAGCAGAGCGGAGCAGCCAGGAGCCGCGGTGCGGGCAGCTGCATTGACGGTACCTACAAGGCACACGGCCAGCCCGGAGAGGCCCATCCAATCTGGGGTTCGGCGGCAGGGCGGGGGAGGGGGCTGCCCCTTTGCCGGGAGGAGAGATAGAAGCACCATCTGCCTGAGCTCCACTAGGTGCTGCTCGTGCACCGCGACGGCCGGGACCCTGATCCCGCATCCGTCTGTCCCCTCAGCCCTGCAGCCCACTCGCCGTGTCCCCAGCGGCTCTCCGGGCCCTTCCCCTGCCACCCCTGTTCCCCCCAGGAAACGAATGTGGGGTTCAGTGAATTCCCGTGCAGCTCGTTTTTTTTTTCTCTAACACACGAATACAGCGGTTGAAAACTTTCTGTCCAAACCCTCTTGTTGACTGGAAAGGCTTGGCTGTCATTCAGCCTTAGCGATAATCTAACGACAAGGTGTTTACAAGGTATAACTAACGTGTTTCCCTTTCTTAAGGCACTATCAGTAAGATTTTAATCTTGACTATACTAAAGACAGCGTTGTTTTACCTGATTAATCCTCTTCCCATGTTCTAGGATTGTTGGCTTCTTCTTTCTGCTTACTTCCTGTAAAATTAATTCCTTGAAAATGTACTACTTTAACAATGAAATTCTTCTAAAAATGCCTTTAGCAATGCCACCATTCAACAAGTTCATCCATGACAGAGACCAGCACCAGCTGCAGGCTGATTCACTGCAGAAATGTGTAAAATAATATAGCATCTAGTGATGCCATTTTTGTTTTTACAGGGCTAATACCCCACGTGTAATTCATTAGATATCAGAGACACAGTAAATTGGAAGAAGAAAAAAGCAAAGCTATACGGGCTTCAGTGGAATTTGTAAAGAAAAAAAAATAAATCTGTTGCCAAGCGAGAACTCTCATTTCATGTTTTGTAAAAGTGAAGTCACAGTACTTACAATGTTTTGATAAAATTTTTCACCTACATAACTGGTGTAATTGCAGGTTTATTCTGTTTCTGCTGCTTCTCAAGTTGTTAGTTCGGTTTTTGTTTTATTTGTTATGTTTGGTTTAGTTTGTTTGCATTTTTAATCCCCAAACTTTTGCTATAGTTGCAGTGGGAAGAGCACACTCACAAAGTTTTGGGAAAAATGAGCTTGTTTGTCCTGGATTTATTTTAATTTTGACTACTGTTTAAGAGGTTTGGAAGTAACTGTGCTAAAAATGTAAGTATCTTTAAGTGAGTCTAATTAAATCATCCTTTGATAATGGCAATATTAAAGGATTACTTTAATTTACGTTGTAATGAAAGGATTTGTGCCATTAAACAATACAGAAAATAGGGAACTACTTTTCCAGAGCAGATAGAAATTGTATGGTGTGCTTTTATGGTCTTGGTGAAGTCCAACTGATCCTCTTTCATGCCAGCAGCAAGAACAGAAATGAGGTAGTTTCTCCCTCTTCTGAGAAAGAGATGTGTATTCCAGTGATCCTGTTTGGTGTTTCTAGTTTGTGTTTCTTTTGTTCACATTGCCCAAATGCCCCTGAAGCCTATCATTTTAATGCAGATTGAGCCTAACAGGATTTATGGTGTCTGAACTCCAAGCTTTGGGTTGGAAACATCGTACGGATTTTTTTTTCCCCCCCTTTGCAATTTCTTTTGCTGTACTTTGTTTCTTGATGTCTTGTCTGTTAAGCCAGGATTGTTCCAGAGACACAAAATGAAAAATTTTTTTTGAGCAAGATTCTAAATACTAGATACCACCAGTGTTGCTATTCTCAAGTAAGCAGGTTGCCAGCTGGTGAGGAACGGCGTGGTATGATAGCTGTGTCAGGAGGACACATGGCTTTACAGTGAAGGTTAATCACCAGAGAGCCTCATGCCATTTTCCATGTTTTCTGCTGGAGGTTCTAGTTATTCATTTTTAGTTCATTCATAGTTATTCTATTTACTCATTTTACTTGTTACTATTTTTTCTAGTTTACTGAGTTCTGTATTTATTTTCAAAGGACTTTGCATGAAGGTTGAGTTTTATGAGAGAGGAACCACAAAAAAGAAAAGAAAGCAACATACCCCACTAATTTCCTAGGGTAAATCAGAGTCTTGAAGTTAAGTTATATTTAATTTTCTAAACTCCCAGTGACTGGAGAGCTGAAGTGGCTGAAATATGACTAATTTACACGTGATAATACTACATTTAAAAGAGAACCTGTCAGAAGGACTAAACCCATGTATGTTTAAATATTGAGAAAAAAGAATAACATGAGAATCAACACCCTCAGAATGAAATATAAAATGCTGCTGCAGTTGGTTCTCATGCTGATAATGTGTATTATAAAGAAAACACCATAAAAACAATAATAAAAAATGGGTAAGCAAGTAAATGGTGGAGTCCAGGTTCATTTTCAGTTCTACCTAAGTCTTTGTAACTTTCTAATGAAAGATTCAGAAATTGGTGCCAATTACCATAATATGTGGTGTTTTGGTGGGAGCATGTTCTACATCAGAGAGTTAAAAGGTTTTATTGCTATTAGGAGCTTGTTAATGCCTTTGATAATGTCTCTAGTTGCTTTATAATGTCCCTTGTTGAAGTATAGAATTCTTTTATCTTATTACTTTATGCAGAAACTTGAATTGAAACGATATTTGCAGGAACATTTAAGGTAGTGTATCAATCAAAGACGAGAAAATGTTCTTGGAATAGCTTATAAAAGGATAACTGTCAGTTTTATTTTGGATGAACAAAGAAACCAACGTAAAAAGCACTTTATTGTAAAAGCACACTGTGCAATTCAATAAATATTCCATATAAATATAAAGGAAAAGAAAGTTCATAATTATCTGATGACCTGAATGTAATTTAAGTAATACTTGCAGAATATAGCAAGCAGTGAAGCACCTTCTTTCCACTGTATTCCTGTCTTCAGATCAAGTCCTTAGTAGGAGACAGCTAAAAGCATCTTGTTAATGATTTGAATGAATAAAGTATGGCTATAATTTAACATTATCTTCCAGGCATGTAAAGCTCCTCACAAGTGACCTCACTGCAATTAGAAAATATCAGCAGCACCTTTCCTCAGTCTCTTTCCCCCCCCCTCTGCATACATGATATCTTGTAATTTGTTTTTACCCTAGCTTTTCTCACCTATTTCAGTACAAGGTTATTTGAGTATTTATATGGTCAGATTATAAACCTTCTACATTACTTGGCTATAAAACACTTGCATGTGGTGTTATTATCCAGGAAAACAGTTGCAAATTGTATGCTCCCTGAACCAGTAGTAGCTTGCTAGACCACACAAAATATGGCGTGTTGCAAATCCTGTCAACCAGAAGCATTTCTCCCCCTTCTTTCTTTTCTAAAAAAAGGGAAAAAAAAAAAAAAAAAAAGCTAAAGACTGCATGTACATGGAGTGTTGCAAATTCTCTGCTCACACAGCAAACCTTTTCCAGAAAAATTTGAGTGTGTTTTGCCCTTTGAATCTGTCGTCGTTTTAGCACACAATGTTCACCCCCCTCAGCTGCAACAAAGCAGAAGATTTCTATTTTAGTAATTGTGTGTTTATTTCTGTATAGTTTACTAAGGCAAAGAAGTAATTGACTACAAATGCACTGATTATTTTCTTTACATTTTATTTTGATAACTAAATTCTACACACAAAGGATTTCTAACTTTTTTTTTAAATGCTAAAGCATATATAGCATACATCTGAATTATTAACTGTTTATTTTTAATTTCTAAACTTTGAAAATACCATTTATTATATTTAATAATCATAGCAAAATAAACAGACCTTGTTCATGCTCTATTCTCTGTTCTCAGGTTCAACCTATGTTCACTTTTAATCTTGCTGGTGATTTTTAAAATTACATACTAATAAAAAAACCTTATGGGTTGTAAGGACTTAAAGTAGTAGCTCCAGTGAAATCTGCTATAACTAATCAGACAACTCACAATCTTTGCAAGTCTTTAAGTTGAAACTGTATTTCCAGCATACAATTTTCTCTGTAGGACACCACTCTAACTGCTACCCTCTGCTGCTGTGGCCACGCAGGAGTTCTGCAGGATGGGGCACCTGTGCCCCCCAGCATTACCCCACGACCAAACCCTTCACTTCCCCCTCTGGGCAGCCATTTGCCTCCTTGGCACCGGTGTAATTGCAATACCCCTGAAAATGTTTATTTAATAACACTTCAAGCGACTTCTTGAAAGGAGCTTTTGTAAGTTACTGAACCCTTGAGAAAACAATAATTTACAATAAGTGCGTTGGTGGGTTGCACACATCTGTATGTGCTGCCTGGGAAAATAAAGGTGGTTGCCATGGCAACCACCACATGCTATGAATGTAACATACCTTCCTGGCAGGGCTGGGGCTTCGTGCCAGGCAAGCCCCCCTCAGCCCCTCTGCTAGGGGCTCCGTGCCTTCTGCCACAGTGTTGGCAGACTGGCCTGCAGCTCCATTCCTGCCTTACTTCTATGCTGCCCTTCTTGACCAACACAGCCTCTCCCCTAAAGCATTCCAAAATCAGTCCTGTGCTAGAAGCCCCAAAATCCAAGATGAACAAAGAGCTTGTTTAAAAAAAAAAAAAAAAAATCTTTTAGCCAGAAGTCACTGCTCTTCCAGATCATCACCTCTTCTTCATTTGGGAAAGTGTATTTATTTGCCTCAAATTTATTTGTCTTTTAACTGTAGATATTAATGAATCAGACTTTGCTGGTCCGAGCAGGAGATGAGGGGAGAGCAGGGGAACAACAGTGCTTTCTCCAAGAGCATACATTTGAAACATGATTGAGAACTATACTGAAACCATGCAGTTAAAGTAGCTTACACTTCTCCAAAATGTATGTTACTATGGCAAAGGTGATGTTGGCTGCTTTTGTTATGCAAGGGGTACCTGGTAACAAGATCCAATGCAATTTTTGAGCAGAACTTTGGTTTGAGGTGTTATCAAGCTCTGCTCTCCACCTAAAGATGCGAGAGAGTTAAAATACAGACCTACCTTGGGGATACTTGTAATCCACATACTTCTAATCCACTATAGGATAAAGAGAAGAGACCTGTGGCAAATAAGAAGTTATACAAACATATATAACATTGTTGCTGGTTGAAATGGAATGACTCTTGAAACATGTAAGGCTTTAACTAGAAGAGAGTTAAAGAAGAAGACAGAAGGACTCTGGCTCTCCTATATAGGGGCATTTTCAGATAGATGCTGGTGGTAGTGGAAGAAATTTTGAATAAATATGACAAAAGGAAGAATAGAGATGTTTTCAAAAAGCACAGAATGTTGATCCATTGGAGGAAAATTGTGGCTGCTGTGGCTTTGGTGTCAATGGTGTGAACTGTAGAGAAACTTAAAAATGAGGAGTACTTCTTGTTTTCCTATGAAATGGAAAAAAAGAAAAAAAAGGCATACATGGCAGCAGCCACAACACTCAGCCAAGAACGAGAGACATAGGAGGGTCTTCCTCTGTGTACCAAGTTTAACATAAAAATGGTGGGAAAGTGTGGGAAGTCAAACAAGTAGACTGAGGAGCCTTGCTTGGTCTACCTCTGACACAGGTACTGAGCATTGCATGGCTGAGACAGAATGGGGCTCCATTCATATTGCAGCAGAGAAGTGATGTCTCAGCAGAAGAATTGAGTGGGAAGTGACAGCTCTTGCTGTAAAGAAAGTGAAGAGTGAGTAAGAGTTAAAATAGATTCTTCTCTGAAATCACCATGTAGATTCAATAGCTCCACAGGAGTTTTAGGATTACAAATGACAGCAGAATTTGTGCCATTCTGCATAATTATATTCTCAACAAAGAAAGTTTCCTACATCTCCTAGCAAAGATGGTACTTTCAGTAGAAGAAAAATAATTTCAAAATGACATCTCTTTGTGCCAGGGCTTAAAAAGGTCTAACAAGGAGTTCTAAAAAAATAATGAAGCATTTACACTGAATCCTTTGGTTTTACAGGTAGAACGACAGGAAAAATAAAAGAAATTTTTAATTTGTGAAGGGAAGGGGAAACATCTTAGTTCCTGACTTGTCACTACATTCAGCCTCCTCATAGCTCCTACCATTTTCACTGCTAATATGCAGAACTATATTTGTCTTTATAGAGGTTCAGCGCTGTTAAAAACAATCCAGTTTTCTTTCTACTATTGTAAAATTTCAGCCTTTATGGGTCTCTGGCAGACAAGTATGAACTGAGAATGTCCTTGCTTGGCAATCATTCAGTTTCTTAAATTTTATTAATTTAAATTTAATCACAGCTTGCACACTTAAGAAAAACCATCCCTTTTTGCCCTGTTGTAGCCAAAAACTCTCCGTGATCATTCAGTTTTCGTATCTGGAGAGACGGAACCCTCTGTGCTCAGCTTGCATTTCTGACAGCCACGTATGGACGTTTCTAATTACTTCAGAGGCGCTCCATTTTGTAGTGCATGGATAATTAGTTATCTATTTAACATTTTGTTTTAGCATCTTTTCTAGCCGGGGCACTAATGAAATCCCGTTGTGGCATCAGAACCTCCCTGCTGAAGTAGTTTTTTTTCTTCAGGGATCAGACACCCTTTAAAATTAATGAGTGGCTTTACAGAAACCACTTCACAATCCTATGTGCAGTCTCTGCAAGGAACTTCATAAATGCCCAGACTCTTTTCTCTTCAAAATCTCTTGAAACGTTAGTACTGTGAGGTTTAAGTCATCTCTCATATGGATTTTTTTTATTTCACATGTTTACAATAAGTCAATAAGCAAAAAAGGTCCTTAAATCTCTTACATGAGGGAGGAAGGAAGGAAGCAAGCAATCTGACTGGCACTGTAGCCCCCAGGACAACAGGATGGCTTGTCTGTAAGAATTAGTAACATTATATTAACAAAAAACCTCTTGTTTTTCATTAAGTTTGAGAAGAAAATAGGAAATACAGAATTGCACAGAGATCAGCATTGTACAATAATGAGCTGCTTTTGAGACATTATTTTTGTTAAAAATTTGATATTTTTTCATATTAACTTTTCTTTTTCTTTGACAACCTGTGGCAGCATTAGTAAAACTTTAAGCAAGGTCCCTCTCTGCTCACATCCAGAACATCCTGGATTTTTTAAAGTGTAATTGAACAAAAAAAAAAAAAAAAAAAAAGACAGAGAGAAAGTGTTGCTTAGCAACAGCCTTATTCATATGATCATATTCATATGATCTCACAGGGAGCTTGCCATTTGATGGTTGGTTTGTTACATGCATTTTTTTTCTAAAAGTTTTTTGGGTTTCTTCTCTTTCTTTCCATGGTGTGTGAGAGAGAAGTGACTCAGTAGTTCATCTCCATGTGCCCTACAGCAGCTTGCAGAGGGATCTCCAGCCGCCATATATCAGTAGGTCACTCAGGAGGAGAGGAACATCTGGGGTTTTCCCCACAAATATCTGGACTTTAGGAAAAGCACCCAGGAAAATGTGCATTTTCATGGCCTAATAAGCTGCTTCTAGTTTCCCCAGTCTTACTAGGCATGTCTTTGAATATCACTGTAAGAAGTATTTGTAAGACTGGTTGTTCAGTCTGAAACCCAGTATGTGGACTTCAGTGTGCTACAAGAGCTGGAGCACGGGTCCTCTTCGGAGTAGTATCACCTTAAGTATATGCACTCGTTTGAGACAGGGAAAGAGCTGTGGGAATCTGAATGAAACATCACAATTGTTTTGAAATGAACCATTACTTTATTCCTGCCAGTCTTGTTGTCTTTTGGAAATGGCCACCTTTCCCACACAGCTCAGAGTAAGAAGACATAAAAAGGAAAAAAATCAGTAAGTGACCAGGACTCACTTTTCTTCAGAAGGAACCCAGTTAAAATTCCACACTTTTAGGGGCAGAGCCCCATCCTTGTTGAGGTTTACTTTTTCAGAAACAATTCTAAAAAAGCAAATATTTATGAATCACTATACACATTACAATCTTATTTCCAAAACAAACATTATTTTGTTCTGTGGTTCCTAAATGCTGTGAATCTAGAGATTTTCCAGCTCCTCCAAGCTGCAGGGAATAAATGCTGCTAATCAGACCAAGGGGTAATACAGGGACTCCAGAGCAGTATGTGATCCTGGGAAGTTGTCTCTATTCAACATGAATTTTAAAAAGTATTCAAATTAGCATTTTTTAAAAAATTATTTTTAATTATTTTAAAAATTTGTTATTCAGGCAAATTTTGTGGGCAAGTAGGTAGTGGCATTCACATGACATGGCTGATGAGCCCTGGACGGAGTCCCTGTGCTCTCTGGCTCATTGCCAGGTGCCTACTTGCCTGTGTCCACTGCTGTGGCTTTTCCCCCGTGCAGCTGTGGCCACAGGGTGTGACAGGCACGATGTATCTTGGGCATGTGCTGAGACAACGCAGGGGAGAAATAACTGAGACAGGAAGATGGGCAGAAGACCAAGGCGGCTCCAGGAGCTTAGGTCTGCAGCACCTGTGTGGTGATCCGCTAGGCCAGGGCAGGGATAACTGTGGGTGTTCAGTGGCTGTGGGATGGCCAGGGCTGGCAGTCCAGGTCCCTGTGGACTGGGTGGGTGTTCCTGCCCGTGCGAGATGGTGCTGGCTCGGTGATACTGGTGGCCCTAGCACTCCCCTGAACAACACTGGGTGGGCGCCTCCACTGGCCTGGGCCATGGGGAAGCGGTGCCAGGTAACACCAGCTCTACCAGTTCTGAAAGGAAGCAACTTGGTATCTGGTATCTCGGCAGCTGTCAGGAAATAAAGTGGCTGCCAGAAAGCTATACAGAGAATATCACTTTGCAGGATGAATTCTGGTACTTTGTCTTTATTATATTTCTCCCTATAAGAGAAAATATCAAGATTTTTAAAAGGGTAGCTACTTTTTTTTTTTGTAGCACTTGATTATGTAGTTGGCTACTAATACTAATGGTTTGTGTGAAGCCTGAGTACTTCAGGAACTGCGTTAGTTACAATTAAGATCAGGATTTAATCCTGATTAAGATCAGGATTGATAGACAGGTACAACGTCCTTTCTCAAAACAAACTAGTAAGACAGAGTAAATCCAAGTATCTGGAGGAAGAAGAAACAGAAGCAGAAGGTTCTTTCATTGTGGAAAGTATCTGTATCATTAAAACAAACTTCTTTTTGTTGGGTAGATACAAATATGATAGTGGAAGTTATTTCCTTCCAAATGATGGTGCATAGTGGTTTTTAAACAGAAAATTCAACCCTGTGCAGAAGGCCATGATAGGAGGTGCTGGACCTCTGAGCTGAAGGTTATAATGCACCTCTTGATTTTTTTTCTTTATAATTAAACTCACCACATAGAGGTTGAATAGATCATGATAGTAAATGCATTATTAGAATATATGTGTTTGCTTCTAAAACTAATATATTATACGTCTACTCTGTACAGCTGCATGGCACAGTGTATTTATTAAAACCTAGGTGCTGTATGTTACTGTAATGGCAAATCTTTTTTCAACTGCTTGTGAGTCTGGGGATATGCAGCGTCCATTCATCATTTTATTCTGATGAAACATTGTTAAAAATGAAAATTCTGTAAAGAAACGTTGACCTAAGGAAAGCTACAATTTCAGGGACTAATACACCTCCATATCTCATAAATAGACTTAAGACTTTGCTTACTTTCAAAAAGGTCCTCTTTAAAATAGCAAAGAATATGTATTCTCTGTATGCATAGTAAGGCAAAGATAATGCAAATAGCAAAAAAAAAAAAAAAAAAAAGTCTGATGCATTGAATGTAATACTTTAAAGGAAATAATTTGAAGGAAAAAACCTTATTTGTTAATATACCTATTCATCCTGTACCCATTATTTTGCAATGTACTTTAAAAATGGTGTTTGCTTATTATAATATGGTAGGAGTGAATTAGAGAAAAGTCTGCTGATGTCTTCGGCAGAAGAGGTTTAGATCTCTTCCCTTTGTAATACACCTTGTGTTCAGATTGAGTGCTTGGAGACAAAATAGCAGAGACTGAAAACTCCTCCCTTTCTGAGGCACAGGTGGGGTGGAAGAAAGGTCTGCCATTCCCTTTTGAAATCAGGATGTGGATCAACTGTGATTCAAAGCACACTGCTGCGTGCCACCTCTTGCTGCAGGACGCCCAACACCTCTGTGTCCCTGGTGCTGCTGGCTGCTCTGAACCCCACCCCACCTCGGCAGCTCCTTACCTGCCTCAGGAGGCACCCTATGTGACTCTGATGGCCTCTCTCACTTTTCAGGCTGGTTTTGCCTGCTGCCATTATTTCCTCAACAAAGTCAGATATATTCAAACTTTTTGTCTTCTTTTTGTTTTTTTGTTTGTTTCTTTGTTTTGGTGTGTCTCTGTGTGGAAAGTGATAAAGATGTCTTGTTTTTGAAAAAAATGGTGAAAACCTGACAGATTGTGAAATAGACTGCAAAACCATTATTTTATTGTTAACATGTTAGCTTTTGGGAAAATAGTTAAATAGAATAACTTGCTGTTTTGAGCAGCCTTATAGGAAATAGATGAAAGGAAGAGAGCAACTATTTTCCACATTCCAACCATAATTATATTTCTTGCAGTACAGGAAATGCAGTGAGGAGAAGTTTGATCCTGAGACATTGGAAAGAATAACTCACATGCAAAACAGAAAATGCATGTGTTTCATGAAATGTGATGGCTGTTACTCTTTGCTGACAATGTGTTTTATTGCCCAATACTGTACTTTTCCTTATGTTTTATGACAACTTCACAGGAGTGGATAGAAAGACAAACATAAAACCAGAAGGTTATGAAATACAGGAAATAGAACAATTTCTGTGATAAAATCTTTTCCTTCATTTGTCATGTGGTGTGTCTTTTTCTTTTTCTTTTTTTTTTTTTTAATAAAATTCTTCTCCTTAAGCCAGACTGTTGAATGATGACAGCTGGTTATGTGCTTCATCATTTTCTCTCACAGGAGCAGCGAAGAACAATGCATTTTATTTCATGCTTTTAGCTGGGCTATCACTGGGTAGTTTCATGATTGCAGGTCTTTTCCTCTTGTCTCATCTTTTTCTGTCATAATGGAAAAAGCACAGTGGTGATGAAGGAAGTAAGCAGCATCAGGATTGGATGTAAAGGCAGTAAATTACGGTAGGGCTGGAGAATCTGTAAAGATCTTTTGCTCCCCTTTTCAGATATCTCAGTTATTATACTGGTCTTGGAGGTGACATGAGGAGAGAGTAAAACTTCAGATAAAAACGACTGTTGGTAATTGCAGCATATTATTTCATGTACATGCATGTGTGAGAGTACCTCTCTTTTCATAGCAATATTCAGTGCAGAGATTGTCTTGCAAGCTCTGATATACCTGGGCAAGTACTGGAGCAAGCTGAACCTGCTGCATGGAACTAAGCTTTCCAATAACTGCCCTAGTCGTGACTATGTTGTAAAATGGAGTCAAAACTTGTACTAAGCTTTGTTTGAAAATGCACACGCCTAGCAAGAAATCTAGAAAGTCTTAAAATTAGGGGTGTAAAAATGAGTGAAAAGGGAGATTCACCTCCTTTCTATCCAAGAGATGTGAGTACATTTCATAGTTTGTACCAGAAGCAGGTAGTCTTGCTATCAATGTTAGTCCTCATTACTCCAAAGTGGTAACGTTTTGTAATGTCTGCTGGGCTTGTACTCTGCCTTTGAAAGAAGCAAGGCAAAAATCTAAGTGTCCAAACCTTCATAAAGCTGCTGAATTATAAAAACTGCCTGAACATTGCCTGTGTTCAGAACAGTTCCAAAGCAAGTGCTTATTTTGCACTTGTCCATAATTGCTTTCCTGAAGAGATGGATCCCTTCAATGGGCTGAGGAAGTGGAGAATTGATGACAAGTTTGTTCTTTGGTTTGTGTGGTTTTGTTTTTTTTTTTTTTTTTTTTTTAAGCTTAAAATACTTTATGTGGCTGAATTCCCTGATTAAACTAGCCCATGTATATATTTTCATGACTTAGACTGCTTGAGTATATCACGGTTTTAAAAGATAATATTAGACAAGACTTTGCAGAATGGGAATGATCGGCTCAAAATTAGTGTGCTGTGTAGCTGCACTTAAATAATTATGCCAGGCCCATGTTTTATCTGTCAAGAGGTGGATCTAGTAGGTCAGGGTGTAAGAGATATCCTAATAGAGAAATACAAATATTCTGGTCCAGAGAAATGACTCCATGTTTTTTTTAAACATTTCCTAGTGGAGTTCATAAAACAATTGGTTCTGAACTGGTGAAGGGTAAAATTGAGCCTTTATGCTTAGTTCTTCTGGGACTAATTTTCAGAGCATATAAGAACTGAAACGAAATATAGGTAACTACCTGGATTGTAAAACCCCTCTCTGGGGTACACAACCTTTTGTTTGCGTAGGAATGTAATTATGCTCTATGTACCTGGGCATATTGGCATGTAGCACCAAAACTAAGAAGTGATGTTCTGTTGACTTTTGAGAAATTAGCGACTTTCAGGGAAAAAAAGAGAGAAATGTATGGAAAGAGAAAAAGCTCAGCACAGACTTCAGTGACAGCTTACTGACTCAAGACGGAAGAGTGGGAGGACAAACTGATAGAGCTTTAAGAAAATACTACTCAAGGACAATACACAATAGCACTGCTCTACTCTATTTAATGTGATAATTAAAAGATAAGTCATTAGAAGACTGAGTATCCCAGAGATATCAAATCAAGAAGGAAAGAATTGGTCCAGAGCAGCAAAACATGAGGAGTCATGGTGTGAAAGAATCGAGTTAATTTTGAATAAGCATAGAAAGCAAGAACTGCCATTCCAAAAAGATGCTATTGAAACCACTGTCAGCACAGCATTCAGTTTTCCAGCACTGTGTAAGCTATAGAAAAACAATACAGTACTGTGGATTATAAAATAAACTAATTTTATATTGTGCCTCTTGGTGGTAATTTCTTTTTTGCTTGACTTTTGAAACTTCCTCCAAATAGCTTCTCAAATATTGTACTCTGCATTGCTGAAACGAACATATCAAAAAACAAAATTACTTGTTTCAGATTTTCGTACCATTCCTGCAATGGCTGGAGTATCTTTTAGGGCAGGTTATGGATTTTCTCATTATGAACTGGTCCATAGTGTCCCTATCTCTGCGTATCATAATTTTCATTCATATCTGAGCAGTACCCCTGTTCTAAAATGCCACGCTGCTTTTAATTTTCCTGTCTTTTTTTGAATAGCAGTGTCTCTTTACATAATTTGGAAGCGTGAATTCAGTTTCGAAGAGATTGGTATTGGGCTGAAGAAAGAAGAGAAATGCTCTGGTGAGTTAAGAATGCTGAAAAGCCAAATCAAGATTTGGTAATGCTTTAGACATGACAGATCATGACTCCTACAGAGATTAGACGAGTATCCATCAGTTTTGCAGCAACAGATTTCAGTTTAGGATGTCAGACGGGACAAGAAATATGTTTGAAAAAGCAGTAACTGATAAGTTAGCATACCTTAAAAAATTGGTCAGATTTAAGAGATAAAAGGCTCATTCAAGTATGGTTTTCTTCTTAAAAGCTGGTGTCATCTTCTTACTAATAAAGAGAACAAAATAACATTCAATGTTGATATTTGTTATGCTCAGCTCCTGCAACTTCGTTATTGATTTATAGACTACTAGCTGTTCTCCTTTTTACTTTTTCTTTATTTTTTTTCTTCTAACCAGTATTTTGCTATAAAAAAAATAAAAGTTGTATACCTCTAGAATAAATAGATTTTTAGCTGCCTTTCGTCCTATTTCTTTTAATTTCTTTTGAAACTAATCTGGTTTATTCTGTTATCCAGAGGTTTGGGAACCAGCGCCACCTGATAATAACTTAGAATATTCTTTCTTAAAGCTGCAAACCTTCCCTATCTGCTCAGAACTTTAGACATTTAGGAAAGTGATTTTTGCTGTTTTATTCCTGCTCTACAGTTATCTTTGATACAGCTTAAACTGTCTTGTCTTTCCTGTCATAGAAGTGTACTTTCTTTCCTGTTCAGGAGTGTGCTTAAGCTCAGTTTCAGACTAAAAGATAGCCAACGGCTCTATATGTTTGGACAGCTTTTAAATTACCTCCTTACAAAGGTAATTCTGCTGAAATTTCTCCTTCTAATATGTCTACTATCCTTGTCTTCACAGATGGAGGTTGGTGTGCTAGCAATGCTTGTAGGTTTTGCTTTTTTCTATTATTTTGTTGAGGGAAAGGTCTCAGCATGGGTGGTTTCTTTTTTTTTCTTTTTGAAGTAAATCAAAGCAGTTTTAAGGAAAGATATTTATGGACTGCTGCCACTTGAGCATGCACTGTATCTTTGAAAAGGTAATAAGTGGAAGACAAAGAGTCTTGAAAAATACCTAGTTCATTTTTTACTTATCAGCTTTTTTATGGATTTTATTTTTTTATCAGGAAGGCTAAATAATTGCTAAAGTGATATTAATTTACAGAATCACTAAATCACAGAGTGCTTGAGATGGGAAGAGTTGTCTGGACTATCCAGTCCAACCCCAGGCTTAGAGGAGTTGGGAGGGCGGCAGAGGTTTCCACCTGCAAAAACAAAAGAGGTGGGAATAACTTCCTGTTGCTCTCTGGTTCCATTCAAACTGAGCAAGTCAGATCTTCACAGTTCAAATATGTATCATTTTATATGCTCATTGGACCAAAGCTGTCAGTGCATCTATAATAAGTGTCATATACAATAACTTCTGAGGCTGGTTAGAAGTCATACAGTATTTTCTTGCTGTTCAAGAAAATGTAATCTTTCTTGGAAGTAACTTTACCAATTCTGTCTCCTGAATTAATAAAAATGGATATTAAAAGCTGTGCGATCTCACCACTTGTAATTTAGGCATATTTTGCTCATAAGTGAATGGGAACATTAGCTGGATTTTCAGTCAGGCAAAATATCTGGCATTTCTATGAAAAGACATTTGTCAGGAGTAAAAATCAGAATCTAAGGGAATGTTAACACTGTGTATTTGATTAGTGATCTGTCTTTCAATTTCAGTTTCCAATTAAGTGTTTGTCACCCTGTTAACCTATGATTGCTGTTGTTTCACTCTTTCCTTTTTACTCAAAACCAAAAATAACAACAAAGAGGAATTTGGAAACTCCTTTGGATATCTCACCATAGTTCTGTTGCCAAGCTGGGGGGATGTAGGCTGACATGCATCCTCTTTCGAATAGCACACAAACTGTTTCTTTATTTAGAGCATCTTTACCAGTATCAATTAAATCCCAGTTAAATTTGACATATCTTAACCTTGCTTTGGATCCAATTCATTGCTACAGCAGAACCCATATGGCACTGAGACAGTTGCAGGCATCAATTCATTGCTTATGTAGAGTTGCTGGCTAGATGCCAAGCAGTTATCACTGCTTTTTGTTAATAGACATGTTTGCTTTTGCAGTCCTTTCTATACAGAGTACTCTAAATTAATTAGAACAAAATCTGCCACACATCTAAGGAACAACCAGAACTCTTAGGGTTTTTTTTGCCCAGATTTAAAGAGAAATGAGTACTGACAACCAAAGGTGTGGGGGGGGACACTTTGTTTATTCTAGAATAACCTCTTTTGTTTATTGACCAGACATGGATCTGTTATTTTACTTAAATAAAAGGGAATGGAAAGAAATTGCTGGTAATCTGAAATACACATACAACTTGAAACGGTATTTACAGAAAGACAGTAATTTTTATTTAACTTGAATTTTGAGGATGATCAAAGACAACTAATGTTAAAAAAAAAATCACAATTCTATTTTCAGCAACTTAATAACCCTTTTTACATAAAGAGACATTCATATTATGGAAGGTACACACGGAATTTAACTTGCATAGTCATGAAATTATCCCTTAATTTGAGTTATTGAGGCTACCTCGTTACAGTTTGAAACATCAGCTCTAGTAGTCAGGCATGGAAAATCAAAATTAAAGAAAAAAACTTGCATTACTGGTAGAGAGATTTTTTCACTTGTGATTATAAAGCTTTACACTCCCAGCCAGAAGCTATTGAAGTCTTCTGGACCAATTACTAGGATTTTAAGATCAGCCTACAGTCAGATCTGTTGTGGTGCCAGACACATGCATGGTGATTTGTGGTAAATATCCAACGCACTCGACTATTTTATAGCAGTGAAATACGGGAACACTTTAAAACTATTAAGAAATAGAAATATCATAAACTTTTTTGCTCCTGATTTTTTTTATACTGGTGCCTATCACCATCAAAGTCTAACAAACCTATTCGGGTATGTTATCTGTTAAATCTGTTGTGTAGTTTTATAGTCAAAAGACTATAATCAGTTGTGGGGTTTTTTTTATCTCCAGAAAAATATAATTGTGGTGTTTTCCTCAGATTAACTATTTTTTATTGCAGTCAAAGAAAATTATTTTGGTTCACCTAAATTTGAAGTAAAGATTTTTGGTCCCCAGTCCATCCATTCATAAATTTGTCACATAGGACCAGATTAAAAATTCACTAGGGTATTCCACTTGATTCACTAGGATTTGGATGGTGTCTACTGTTCTCATTTAAAGATCTCAAACTGCTGATTATCAAACTACTTCTCACTGGGCTCTTACTTGTTAACACTTTGCAGTGACCCTGTAAAGCTGTAATACAGCTGATAAACTGTGAGATATTTCTGTTTACTTAAGTGATCTAATGCAATGTATACCTTAGTAGGGGATCCTGTTACCAGCCATCATTACCTCATCCTCAGTATTCCTGGTTTATGCTTTATATATATTAGACAAGAAAATGTCTAACTTTTTGGAAGTTATAATTTCTTTCAAAGTTTTTACCTAATGTTAACTTAACGTTTTAGTATTCCAGTGCTGTTGGTCCATTGTTTGGAAGTAAAGCTTTATCAGCAGAATGTGTGGCAGATGGTTTACATTTGCTTTAGCCTTCTGGAAAAGGAATCAGCTCCCACCAACATAAAGCTTCAGATTTTTTTCAAAATTTACAACTACTTCATCAGAATGGCATTTTTAGATGAAAAATCCCCCAAACCTGACACTCTTTGAATTCCCTTTTTGAAGAGGAAAAATGAGTCCTGCTCTAATACCCTCATCTGCAGACATATCGTCCATACCCTCCCCCAGTGTTCATTAAAATTATTTACGTATTTCATTATGCAAAATGACTTTTATAAAAAAACACCTTCCTTTTTGCCTCACAGTCATCCTTAATTTCGTTTGTCACTTGTTATAGAGTGCAGTTATGTGAAGCTAGGATATAGTATTTGTTCTAGTCTGTATTGGATAATTTATTACATTAAGAAACCAATAGTTTTCAAATATAATAAGATTTTAAGTTTTTAATAAGATTCATCCTCCCATTCACGCTTAATTTAAGGATATTAAATCTGCTTAGGAATGAGCTACCTCTCAAAGCCTCATATGCCTATTAAAACAATTTTATTCGGGCTGTGTTAATAGGATTTAATTATATTAGCCCCATAGTCCAGAGACACAACACAATTGTTAAACTTGGTAGACCAGACAAATACATACGAAAAGAGATGGCCAGCTTTTTAAAGATAACAAATACACTCCAGTGTAAGTTTTAATATTTTTTAATATCTGTGTAAACATTGGTTTGCATAATGCTGAAATTTTAAATCTTGAGTGCTTAGTAGAGTGTAAATGTGCTTTTTTATTGTTTGTTGGTTATTTTTTTTTCAAAAAGAATCAAGGTTAATGACAAAGTGAAAAAGCTTGTTTTTAAAAGAGTTTTTATTTTTATTTCTTATTCCCAGAGATTAATTTAGATAATTTTTTTGTTTTTCTCTTCTTATACTATCCTCATGTGTACAGAAAAACTCTTCAGCAAGTGTGGAAATTCAGTGAGTTAAACACGATCTCGAGTGCTTTGTTTTCCTGTGGCTAATTATGTTAATATCATAGTGACAGATATAGAAAAAAAATGGCTTGAGACGTTTCACAGAGACATGTGAAAGAAATGAGAGAAAGAAAGACAAAAACTCCTGTAGTCTGTAAAAGTTGTCACGGCCTCCTTTGGCAAGGCTGTCATCAATCAGGAGTGCTGGGTCTTGTCAAGCTCTCCTGTTTGTAAAACTCACAGGAGCCAGTGCTTCTGATGGTTGCAGGAATGGGTAGATGGAAGGAATTGTAGAGTTTGAAGAGACGTAGGAAGGAATAAAAATAAGAATATGCCATCCAGTTGGACATTTTTCTCCAAAATTAGATTGAAGTGCGTTATGGCACATTTCCACTGGTGATTACAGTGTACTCAATATGTACTTCAAAATGATTTGGGCCCCAAGTTTTTCTCTTACTCGCACAGAGCTAGGCTTTGGGCCCCTCAAAACATAGTGTAGGCATCAAAGTGTGTAAAGCAGGATGTGTTTTTTTTTTTTAAAAAGTAACTTTCTGGCACTTTTCCTTGCCATGATAGCCTTGGAAATGTAAGCTGATATAAAGAGGTTTTTTTGAGTTCGAGAGTAAGTAGAAGCATAATTCTTTGAACAGCAAATGTTTGGTGTAGGAAACTGTAAGGCATCATGCTGAGTCACTGAGCTAAACTCAGCGGCTGGAGAGCCAGCACTGTGCCCCAACCGTGGAAAGTGGAAGAAAAGGCTTGATCCAGAGTGTGACTGCATGAGTGACAGAGCATAGGTTCTTCGCAAAAAATAACCCATTCTCACCGTTGTTGTGGCTCTAAATAAAAGATCTTTTTTAAAACTGTTATGAATTCGTTGACTCCAGATTGTGATTGAAAATACCAAGGACTGGCTGAGTTCTATTCGGTGTCTGGAGTCATTCAAAAAAGAGTAAGAGCTTCGTAACGAAACAAATGGTTCATAATTTAGATGACAGAAAGGCACCTCCCCAGGCAAGACTCCACCTCAGGACAGACCATGCCTAATTTTTCTCAGCCAGCAATATCTCCAAAGCCTTTGTACAAATGTTAACCCATCTCATTTTCTGAAGCTGGGTCTTGTCCAAGCATATGAGATTCTACAAACATGAAATTCCATTTGACCCTATTAAGGCTTTTTATGCATCTGGCATATACACCACAGAGTGGATAATGTTCATAACTCATTTTACATTACCCCTGGGTAGTCCCGGTGGACAGATTCTGTCTAGTCTAATGCAGTCAAAACTGTGAATATGAGGATATTGAAACAGCTGGCCAGACTTCTCTGCCTCAGTGACATGAGACATTCCCTGTGACATGAGACATTTGGGTCAGAAGGGGGGGTGGGGTGTGTTTGCAAAGATATCTCTCCAGGGACACGTGAGCTGCAGAGGACTGATGTCCGAGCAATGTTGCCAGCAGCAACAGGAGGCATTGCCTGGGCAGGTCACCTCAAATAATTTCTTAAAGCTGCACTCAAGTGCAAACGTGCATCTGCAGTTCATGTAAACCTGTCTAAGATAACCCGACTGGGGTTATTTTATCTCTTCGTTTTTTTTAAAGCAAATAGAATTTTTATTGGTTGTCTTCTAAAGTGGTGCATGGACTAATGACAATGTTTCTAGACTTGCATTTTCTCAGTTAGTTTCAGTAACGAACTGAATTGGTCTTGCACTAAAGTCGTGATGGACAAACTAGAAAATAAATAGCTTGTAAAATTCTCCCATATGTTTCACGGAATGATACCTTTGCCATTATTGTTCAGCAGAAGTCACATCAGCTTAGCTTCTCTGTATTGCCTTAATTGAAGCAGTTAAAATGTTTATATATAAAGCATCTGGCATCACTAAACACAGGCTCTTAACTTATTTGACAAAATTCTATTTGCACATTTCACTCTGCTCTTCCAAAGCTATCCTACTTGTTATCTAAATTGGAAGGTCTCCTATCACCAGGTTGGCCTATACCAGCCAGTTGTATCACTTTAGTTTCTTCACATGACCTCTTGCTCTTGCATGACAATTTCCATAATGTGGGTGTTTTGCAGTGGAAAGGTGCTGAAAAGAAGAAAAGATGAAAAGATTGCCATTCACCTACAATGCAAATCATGAAAAGCTTTCCAAAGTTGCCCGTTCTTAATTTCCTGTGTTTGATCTGTTAGCAGTGTTGCTGGTGAAAATCCAATATTATCTCTGTTGATGTTTCAAAACAAATGCTTCTTTATCTAGTAAGGGTCTGTATTCTACCTGGAAAAAAAACCCATAACATCAAATTACTTTTTAAAAAAATATATATTATTCACCTCACTACTGGAAGTAGAAATGCTTAAAAAAAAAAAAAAAACCTTAACACTTAAAAATAATAGTATTATCAAGAGGTATCTTAACTGTAAATCACTGGTGACGATTAACTAAGAGTCCAACCAGAAAAGAGTACAAACGTCTATGTTAAAAATCAGTGTGCATTTGTGAGGAGCATAGTTTTTAAAAATCATTTGTGTTCATTGCTGGTTTTATAGTGAAGACTGTTGCAGTGATGTTACAGCTTTGTTTCCATGAAGAACTAAAGCAAGTAAGAGTTCCCCCCCACGATTTATTTTTCCATGTGGCATTGTGCTTGCCCAGATGGCATCTGTGTGTGATGGCATCCTGATGTTATAGAGAAGTTATCAAAAAATGAGTAGGATATCATTCACTGGCATTTGCCTTCCTATGCCTGGCAGAACATCTGTTGTGAAAGATATAATTTATTTTTAATTTATGGAATACGTGGACTTCCAAGGCAGTGTTTCCTCAGTCAGGGTATTTTCTTTATTGTTATTTCATCCATGTGCCCATTATAAACTCATGGCATTTCTCTATTGTATACATATCTATCAGCTGCATGTGGATCACTGGAAATGCAAAATCACAGAATTGTTGTAATTGGGCGCTATGCACATTTGCTAGTGATCAAGGCAGGCTGAGGTATACTTTCAGAAAGTGAATAGAAGTTAAGTAAAAAAATATTTCTTCTAGGGAGTGAGGTAATAGTCTTTCAAGAAAAAGAGGTATTCCAACCTTTCTAAAAAAAAAAAAAAAGACGACTATCCATCTTATGATTGGGAACTAAAACAGGAAATGCAGGACTTACTTGGCTTGATCGTCTTAGCAGTTTCACATATATGCCATACACTTACATTATTTATAATTGCACTGTATATGCTGGTCCACTGTGATTTTTTTTTCATTTTTGTCTACCATTCTGCCTTAGGATTTTATATTGATACAAAACTGTAAAATAAGCTAGAACGCCTCTTTCAGTACTTGAACTAGAGCATGACGGATTTTTTTAGACAGGAATTCTATGTAATGCTTTTTTCAGGTTTTCTTGCAAGATACAAGTTGATGGTACCGCAACTACTGCTCCGCCAAACTATGAACCTTTTAAAGCTTCCTTGTGGCTAAGACACCGAGTCCCATCTAATATTCAGTAGGATTTGGGTATATCTGTTCTACATGATGCAATTACTTGAGCTAGCTGTAAATTGGGTAGAGAAAATAGTAGAAATAGTTGAGCATCAAAAACATGGCTATGTGGAGAGCTACTTAATCCGGCTGGGCAAACAAAATAATGCTTTTATGCAAGCTAGCTGCTGTCTAGACATACCTGTAGCCTCCTAAATTACTTAGTATCTCTGAAAGTTTTAGCACTGCACTCATCTCTAGTTTAATATGCTTTAGAAAGCCATGCAATGACTGTTTAATTATGCAAAGTGAAGGAATAATTAAATTTCACTGGAACTGTGGGGATTTGAATATGATGAAATAAAATAGGTTTGGTTGTACAGGCTCAGTGTACCACAGAAAAATCACAAAGATTTTTGGTTTTCTTTTTTCATATGTATACTCCTCTCTGGGGGAACGGAGAATTTGAGTCCAAGGTGGCTTTCCATCTTTGTGACAGGCAGTATAGAGGTACCTTCGCAAAAGCTAAGATATAGCCAAGAACAACTCAAAGATGAGATTTCATTTTCTCGAGGAATGCTGCCAGTGCTGTTAATATGTACATATGGAAATTCTTGAAACCTGGTAATGAGGACAGTGGTAGAAGACAAATAAAGAGTAAAAATAAGCACATAATATATATAAGCTTGATAGAAATATGAAACTGAGCACCCAAGCATGGGGTCTGAGTCTGTAATGCTGGCTCTTCACAACCAGAAGAGCTGCAAGATCAGCTGTTCTGGAAAATCAGTCTCCTTGATTAAACATGAATGTAAGAGATTCATTTTTCACTGCTATTTGGAGCTTCTGATCTTTCTTCTTAAGTCCTGGCAGACCTGGCTAAGCATCTTCCGTGTACTACTGGGTTGCTTACTATGCAGGGTACTGTGGTAGTGATTTGCTTTTGTCTGTAAGATTCATTCTGGGGAGGAATAATTGGAAAAAAAATGACTTTTTGTTTCTTATGTTGTCTATTTTTAACTGTTGTTTTCTACCTGGTATCTGGCTTGAGGTGGACCTTTCTATATCTCTAGCAAAAATTTGGATAAAATTCATCCGTTTCCAAAATCTGCCTAAGTCAAAAAACTGCTCTGTTTGTTCCCCTCTTTCATGTGTATAGTCTCTTTTGTGTAGGTTTTCTTTTTAATTTGGGAAAGTCTGTATTAATCAAGGAGACTCAAAGAGTCATTTCATTGAGTGGAAATCTATCATCTTCATTCTTTCACAAGGACATTTAAAATCCAGTGAGTAACTTTGAGTTGGAGGCCTCATTGTACCCTTGAAACCTTCCAGTGTTAAGGCTCAGTATAAGTGGGTTTTTGCTTTGTTACCTTTATGACTTTCTTGTCAGTCCAGAGGGCTGATACAAACAAAGATATAGCAGGAAAATCAGTACAGGTTTCTGTCCCACAACTTCTAGCAAAAGCCTTTGGTTGCCACTCAACCCTCTGTCCACTTAGGGACATGGAGCTGTCCCTGACTAATTTTGTAGTCGTTTGCATTATTTTGGACTGCTTTTCTGGTGTACCTAGCTTGAACCCCATCAAATGTTCACAACTGAACATGCTCGGCAGCTTATTCTACACTTAATGATAAGCAATTGTTCTTTTTTAAAGAACAAGGCTCACCAGTGACAGGTGAGCTTGAAATGCTGTTTCAGACGGAAAAAAACCCCCCTGCATTTTGACACCAATGAACTGTTTCCATATATTGTGAAACCTTTGTGGTAGCTGACTGTGACTTGGTCTTTGCAGACCACAAAATGAATAAGAGGAAACCTTGAAACAAAGGTACTATGAGGTTACAAGGAAATCGGTGCCAGTCTGTTTTGGGGAATGGACTCCAGATTACAGTGTAGACAATTTATCATCTTTTTCCCTATCTGCACAAGGGGTATTTTTTGGAACCATTTTGTGAATGAGCCTTCACCTGAGAGCTGTATTTATTTTCATTTCTTAACCATGGAGACCACTTTTCATAACTTCTGGTGAAGTATCAGCCATAGACGCTAAGCAGCTCTTCTAAGATGATGGGTATAGGTATCATAAAATCCTGCCATTTGTTGCTATCAGAGGCTTTTCAGGGTTGTTCATTGTTGAGCCACAGGAGTTCTAAGAAGAAATACCTTTGATTTTGTGTTTAGTGCCCTTCAGAAAGGAGGCAGAATCAATACTTAAGTTTTTCATGTCAAAAGTCCATGAAAAGCAGTGTTTTGGTTTTTTTTTCCTTATGTGCATAAGACATCCATAGGACAACACTGAATTGACCAGAGTGAATTTTAATGGTCTTTCTCAAGATGTTGACTCCTCACACTTCATTTTGCGTGAGCTCTTACTAGTACAGCTCTAGTGACAGAAAACACATTGCTGTATTTAACTGTATTTTTAATATAAATTAGTATCACACATATGTTTTATGTGTTTAGCTGCAATTAACACTTTTCCAAATTTTTATAATCTAGATTTCTGTAAATGTTTATTTTTGTATAGCAAACAATGCAATTTAATATAGAAGAATTGATTGGAAATTTTTTGAGTAAAGTTGTCAAGGAAGCAGCTTTGATATGACTTCAGAATGTTTTCTGTTCTGAGGAAGAGAGACTGCTACCTTGGGCTGTGGGACATCGTGCTGATACGTGGGATCTATCTAGGCTGACTCAGCTGGGAGTAGATCCTAGTGAACCCTGACTCTTTGACTGACATCCTTCTTGGGAAAGCAGAAATCTTAAGTCTCAAATATGGCCCATGTGCTTCTAACCACTGAAAAATTTATTAATCTTCTTCAAGCAATGAAAACGCTGTTTGAAGTACTCCTGGTTATAAAACAGCTGTCACCAAGTACTGCACGCAGAAGTAATGGGCAGCACCAAATATTTGCCACGTGTCTCTGCCTGGACAGGTCCTGCCTTCTCCTCCATCTCAACCGTACTCAGGAACCACAGCCAGCCTCCCTATGGACGTGCTCGCTGCCAGGATGGTACAGGGATAATTCCTGATGAGAGAGCTTCCTCTGGGGCAGGAGTCAGCGGGCAAATAAAACCTTTTGCAAATAACTTTGAAAATACCTGAGGGTAAGGCCCGCCCCCCCCAAAATCAGTGCATGCTGATTTATTTCTTCTGAAGTGTAGCTATCACGTATAAAATGTCAATCCTGGTTCACCTCACTCACGTTTGTCTCAAAGACAAAGGAGCTTGTGAGAGGTTTGGTAAGCTTATTTCTCTATGTAAAGTCTTACAGCAGAAAGAGCTGCTGAAACATCTTTCTCTGCTTCCCAGGACCTCATCTGTAAAAGCAGCTGCTGCGCTGGTTGCTGACAAGTCCCAAGGAAGAGTTCGTTCAAGGCAAAGTGGAACAGACTCACAAGTGTGCTTGTAAGCCAAGATGAAAGTCTGAATCAAGTAAAAGAAATTTGTGCTAGAGATGTTTTAGTTTTCCTTGGGTGTATACATTTAGTCTCTCTTTTCTAAAATAAAATGTGACAAAGTTTATATGGAGAAATTTCCAAGCAATAAGCTTGATCTGTCTCCTCCAAGATGAATTGTTTTTGCAGGGGGGGGGGGGGGGGGGGGGGGGTTAGTGGACCCAGGACTTGATGAGATTGGGGTTCCTGAAGCATTCAGAAAGGTATTTATTTACTTCATGGGATAACGCAGGTGTCAGTATTGCTACTTTTTATGCTACTGAGTTTTCCTTTAGGGATGGAACTGGAAGTTCCATTTTCCTGATACCCCAGTCACATAAAATAAGATCTAGTTTTTCGCATTTCCACATCTCAGCTGTGCTCTGTATGGCTGCTCTCCTACATGACAAAGGTAAAGAAAGTATCTCTCCATTCTCCCCTGCTTCTTGCAAAATCTGCAGTATATCACTGTTATACCCTCTGCTTGAATGCATTTGATTTTTTTTTTTTTTTTTTTTTTTTTTTTTAATTTTTTTTAACCTTGCTTCTCTGTGTTATAGAAAGGGATACCATGATTCCCATCATCACCTTCCCTGCATAGGGTCTGACTTTTTCAGTATGGCCAAACCATCTGCTCTATGTGGGGAATTAGCAATACTAGGAGTAATCTTCCTTTATAGCTCTGTGCAATGTAATCAGGCATTAATAAGATTAAAATGCCTATTCAATTACTACACCTGTAGTAAGGCCATTTTCACACCATCTTCTGTTGGCCTAAATTATGTTGCATTGAATTTAATTTCAAGTTTTGTTTGCTGGTGTCATACAGGACCTGTTGTTCTTATCATCTCAGACGCGTTTATTTTTAATGAGAGTGTTTTGAGTTTCAGATACAGTTAAATTTACATGAGCTGGACAGCGAACGTGATTAAACCTGCCTCGTAAATGTGGTTGGATTCTACAGAGTGGTAAATGTACTGCAAATCCACACTTAACCTCCCAGGAACTTGTTTTTGGAGACATACTATAGGCTGTGAGAAGTTAAAATAATAAAGTTGTTCTTTTTGTAAATCCACACCATTTGCAGGGATCCGAATTTAGCTGTATAATTTTTTCAGAATTTCAGCCAGTATTTAAAGGCTTCTCTTTCCTTTATTTCTTTTTCTATTTTTTACCATGTCTCACATACAAATCAGGGAACAGTCTTTTCATATAGTATTGAGTTACACATTCCTAAATTGCCCTGCTAATCTTCATATCTTTCCCTCTGTTTTTCCTGTGTGGATGACTGTCTATTAAGAGTGATGTATCCTAAGTTGTTAGTTACTGTCTGAATTAAAAAAAACAACCTGCTGATGTTGAAA
Organism: Phaethornis superciliosus; assembly: GCA_023637945.1. Taxonomy (NCBI): domain Eukaryota; kingdom Metazoa; phylum Chordata; class Aves; order Apodiformes; family Trochilidae; genus Phaethornis; species Phaethornis superciliosus. The sequence goes on along the minus strand of JAJQWJ010000009.1, from coordinate 12,746,802 downwards.
GAAGTGGAAACATCTTTTTCTCACTTTCTCCTTTCTGATTTTTGGTAGACTAGATGCAAATTATCAATGTTGAAAGAAGCAATAAGGAAAGAAGGGAGAACGCATGACAGAATAAAATGTGCAAGCTTGAAACCTGATAAGTTTCTAATATCCTTTTGCCTTCTGGTAGGCTGTATGAGAAAAAAAATGATGAGGCCAAATTACTGATGATAAATTATGCCTTCAGATTGTTTTCTGCTCTTCTTACCCGGAGGAAGCATATCTCACACGGATACTTTGTTTACAGTGTCCTACAAGTTTCTGAACATATGCGGGATTACATTTAGGGCTCTTATGAGAAGCAACCGCTACATTCTATTCTACTTTATCCCAGAAAATACACAGAATGATTCTTGATGAAAAAAGACCCTCTGACAGTTATCAAAGTAAATGAAGCTTGCTGTGTCATACTTTGTGGAAAATAAATTTGAACCCATTCTACCAATCTCCTTTTCTGATGCTCTTCCTTTTCTTAGCTGTAAGCCTTGGAGCATACAGTTGTTACTGGGTATATTTGTTTGCCGTTTCAGTTGAATGAAAAGTTTTATTCTGCTGTTTTGAGCTCCTGGTAGTGCCACGTTCAGCGGAGACTTTCTCCTGAGGTTGCCAGGCTCAGAGAAAATTCACTCTTTTTTCTGCTTCGTGTCCATACAGACATTTTCCTCTGCGTGGTTACAGAGACTCTTGCTTGTGTTCTATCCTTGACAGTGGCACTAATATCCCATCTGAATCTGTTCTAATGTTGGCAGTGCTCTGCTCATTGGCTACAAAATCAGCTTCTTTGATGCTGGTCAGAGGCTGTTGAATTTCTTGTCTTTGTTCCACTTCTGAAGACTAGCCTCTACACTGAGGCTCCATTTTGCTGCTCTAAGCACGACAGTGTTGTCATCAGGGCTGCAGTATCTCCTGCAGCCATAGGTGCGTTGCCTGTGCACTTTCATCTGCTGGTCCTCTGATCCCTTCGTGTCTTGTAAGGCCTGCAGGAGATTTCAAGTTCACTTTCCCATATATTGGATCAAGGTTTTTATAAGTAAAGTAACTAAATATGCCATGAAATGCTGCTGTATTAATGTTCATTCTTAGTGGCTTGCTGGTGTCTTTCTTCCTTGGGGCAGTAGGACAAACATAGGTGAAGCAAAGATGTACTTGTTGAAGTTCTTTGCCTGAATCTCACCAAGACGAAAGTTATTCCAGAGTGATGGTGGAAGCCCTGGTTCTTGCTGGAAAGGGAGATAAAAGTGCGGCAATGATGATGGCTGGTTAACAAGGGTTCCTGGCAAACTGATGCTTATTATTTTGTCCCCAGTGAACCAAAAAGGTAGGATCAGGATCTGATCTGCTTTTGAATGATGTTTAAGTTCAAGTTTTCAAAGATCTAAGTATGAATTTCTGGCATCCAATGTAAAGAACATCTGAGCTCTGGGAAGGTGTCTCAGCACAAATCAGGCTGGTTACTGCAGCCTGATGAAAATCCACTTTTGGCCACACGAGATAGGCTTGTAGGTTTTGTTACCGAACAGTCAGTTGCAGAAGGGACTGTTGTGACCAAGTAACAATTTAAAAGCAGTAAATAAAAATGGAAATGCTTAAATAATTTGGAAGAAAAAAGAGTTGTAACTGCTTATGTTCACTGATTGTTTATAATAAACCATCGTAGGAGCAGTTTTTCATTTTAAAAAGATTAATTTCACCTTATTGAGTTATTTAGTGCTTGCTAGCGCATTAAGGGAACAAATATCATTGCAAACAATCCTAGCACTGTTAGTTAAAACATAGGTATTTTCCTAAGAATTTTGCATATATAATGCTACTCCCAGAACATGGAGTTTCATATAAGCTTGAGACAGTCTAGGTCTTTTTTAAATCAAGCTACTGCGTTTTAGTCTGTAACTTTATTAATGCACACTCTAAGCCACAATTGCTGGCTGAGCATCCTGAAATATGTAGGTCAGTACTTGGACCATCTGGTGCTGCTAACACTAGGTAACAGCACAGGTAATAGAATTGATTCTTGCTCAGTAAAGAGAAGTGAAGACGTTAAAACTTCTCAAAAATGGACTGTAGACAGAATTGAACTGAGTCTGTTCTGAGCCTCTGACATCTATTAATTTTGACAACCTGGTGCTTGTCATCATCTGTAAAGTTAACAAGGGCTGATAAGAGATTATGAGGCACCACGCGGGTTTGTATTTCAGAACTCATAAATATTTCACAATACAATTTTTCTTACAATCAGATACATTAATTTTTTTACTGTAGATGTTGCTGAATATTCACTTCGTGCACTGGAAGGATAAAAATTTTAAATAAGCAGATAGAAGCCATGGATTGTGCTGTGTGCTCAGCTGTAACAAGTTTTCAAATCATGTTCTAATTTTACTGAATTTTTTTCTTTTTTGAGCTGCTTTCTTCCTTAAAAATGCATTATCATTCATAGGCAACGCCCCCACCCTTCCAGCTATACCTTTTTTCTCTTTTTGGTGTGACTTCATAATTTACAAAAGCAAGTCAGATGGTCACACGAAGGTGAATTTACTTTGAAACAAACGTTATTCTTGGCAGAACTGTTTTTATGAGGGAATCAAACAATATAACATACGATTTTCTCTAGCTGCATGTCACCTGGAGAGGCCTTCAATGCAAATAAAGCAGAGACGCTCTCTGACGCAAAAAAAATTCTATAAAATATAGTGTTGACAAACTCTCCAAAGCAGTAGTTATTCTCTCTCCTGCTATAATAAGATGGAGCACACAAATATCAATTGATTAACAGCTGCAGTATTAATTTCCCTGTTTGGTTGCTTTACTCACAGCAAGAATCATGTCAATGCATTGTCCCTTTTGTATAAGCTAGTGTCTGATGGATTCAGGTGTGTCTGTGATCGATGCTCTGTGTTTACATACAGTTTCTCTTCCTGCATCCAGTAAGGAGATGCTGTCTTGCCTTGCAGCCCCAAGCTTAACTATTCAGGCAGCACTCTGCTCCATAGATCCTTCTCTTGGTAATGACTTTGACATGGTAAGCTGTATTTATATCTTTTGTTAAGAATTCCATACCCTCCCCCTCTAATTACAGAAGAATGCCAGCAGCCTTACATTACTTTTTCTGATTTGAGATTGTAAAACCCAAGGATATAATTGTTTCACTTCAGAACGGCCATCACCTGTCCTTTGAAATGTTGATAGGACTATGACTGTTCATAGGTTTGTCCACTCAAGTAATAATAATATATTTACAAATGAAAGTCAGTCTGTTTTCTTTCATCTCTACTTTGTTATGAAACTGGCCTATTGTATAAAAGTACTCGTGAATGAAGAATTACTCTTTTCTGTGTACAAATATCTTACATATGTTGGAACCTGTTGCGTCATGGCTTGCTCAACACATTTTGTATTCTGCATAGGTTTAAAAATGGTCCTAGTTGTACTTAAACTCTGTTTCACGGGGTCTATTACGACCAGTTAACCATCTTATTTGTATCAGTGTGGCTTTTGTGTGTGAGCAGGCAGAGATTTAGTCTAGGTATTTCACGGAAGAAAATTGCAAATGGCGAAGGAAGGGGAAAAAAAGCAGAGTGGTCATTGAGCAGAGTTGGTATTCTTGATGAATACATACTGTTTACTGAAAAAAATAAAAGGCATATAACACTTTTCAGATGAACAGAAGTATGACCAACATAAACAATGTAGAATATATGAAGAGATACTCGTTAACTAAGAAAGAAGTTGGAAACGACATTGCTTCTTGCCTTGCCTTTCAAGTCATTACTCAGAGCGTTACAGGCTGTCCCCAGATAAAAGCTAATACATTAGAAATAATTGCATATATCTTGCTCTTTGTTTTTCCTCTTTCAAAAGCTGTGCTCAAAATATGATCGCAATCACGTCCGTGATAGAAGATTTTGGAGGAAAATATATTCTGTTTTGCGTTCCCAACTGCATCCTAAGTTTTTTATCAGAAATATAGAGATATAAACTATTGTTTGAGTGAATTTGAAGACATTATTATAGGAACACTTTTTCTTGGTCATCCAGGGCTCTTATGGCCAGAGGATGTTTACTGCTAGTAGTATGGTTCCGGAATTTTTTAGGATGTTTAGCAAGAGCTTCTGAACTCTATTTTGCAATAAATATAATAAGGCTTTCAACTTTACTATAAACGTGTTGCAGGATGAAATTTCCTTATTCAATTCGTTTTGCCTGGAGAAATCCAGAATGCCAAAATTATGACCTTGAGTTCTTTCAGTCAAAATTTCGATGAGTCTTACAGAAAATGGTTTGGGTAATGTAGATCATGTGGCAGCAGACATCATTTTCTCATATGGTAGAGATAAAAAGTGAGCGAGGAACTGAAACCATGACATTTGTCTATGAATTCAAAAAAGAGAGAGAAATTGAAGGACAGAGAACACTACTGGTCTGCAAAGGGAGCTTGTAATAATCTTGTCACTTGTACTCCATGTGCAGTTCTACCCTTCCTGAAGAGTTTTTTTTTGAAATTAAATGCCTCTATTTTGTTCTAATAAATAAGCTCATAATTAGATGGACCTGACTCAGTTTCTGAGATTCACTTTTGAAAGAAAAAGAGAGCTAGCTGTTCTAAAGTAATATTAAGTAGATATTTGACAGCAGAAAGGTCTGACTTAGAATGAAAGTCCAATAATTTGAGGGTTTTTTTTTTGAAAAATAGAGAATGTTAACCTTAACTCCGTAAAAGAGAGCAATGAAGCATGCTTCTTCTCTGGGCTGGTGATCAAAAGTTAGGCAAAATGGAGGAATTTAAATTTCTATTGGAAAAAAAAAAAAATATGGTGACAGGTTAGTATGCATTCTGAATACAGAAACATTGGAATATACAGTGAGAGTTGAAATTAAAAGGCATTTTTTTATTATTAATTTATCATTTAAATAAAAGAATGATAAAAAATATAAAAATGATTAGTTGCTTAAGACAAAAATCTGAGACATTTTTATCCGCTTCTGTTTTTCTTAAAAGATCGTAAATCTTAAGTCTGAAATTTCCTTTAAAAAGCCTTGTCTGAAAACTATTCAGCATCATTTATAGCCTGAGCCACTGCTTTACTATTTTTCACTTGGAAAAGAAAACTAACCCAAACTTAACAATTTTGATACTGCAAAGTGTATATAAGATGAAAGAAAAAAAAAAAACAAAAACAAAATCAAACCCAACCAAGAAATGGGGCTATATTCCTGTGTAATAAAGAACTAAAGATGACTGACAAAACATTTGTGTGTGAATGCAAATATCCTTTCCAGTGAGAATTTGTAATTAATTGTTATGCCTAAACATTTTTCGTATTTTATTTCAAAGCATTGCATAATCGCTTTCATACCTTAAATACCTGCTGGTAGTTTCACCGAGATTTTCTTCTGAACTATGAAACTGTTTAATATTTAATTATGAATTATTATATATAGTATTATATTAAATGTAGTAATATTCCATTTTCTACTTGGCTACATTGACTTTTGAAACCCATTCCAATGTTTTTTTTACAAACTAATTATACATAATTATAAACAGTTTAGAAATCTTTTTTGCTACCATGCTTCCTGAGCAGTAGCCAGGCTGCTAGGGTTGCTGGTTATTTTTCTTCAGCTTCTAGGGTGAATGAAAATTTGATTTTGGGCATGGAGTGAGCACCTAAAGAAAGTTTACTAAGTCTGATGGAGTCTCTAGAGCTACTGTACCTGGCTAGAATGCACAACAAAAGAGCCCTGTGTGATTTTGCAGGCTAATCTCAGTTTGCAGCTGGTTTAACTCATATGAAGCCTGGCGTGCTTGGGCACCTGAGGGCTGTCACTGACAAGGGGCTGCCTGGAGATGAACTACCACTGAGGAGGTCTAAATGAGTCAGTTCCACAGAACTGCTAAAACAAGAGATTTACTGAAGCAGACAGGCAGGTGCTAAAAAAAAGCTCCTCTCTCGATTGACGCCCTGTCTGTCACTTTAATCAGGCCCCTCCCCTGTCTGATACAGTCAGTGGAGAGTCTGGAGTGGTGCAGCTGAGGAATGGCATGGGGGTAGTGTCTGGGCCAGTGCAGTGTGGCCTACTCGCTTCGTACAGGGCTCAGTTGGGCAGAGACAGTGACCTCCGTCCTTTTCCATAAGGCACAAAAGTCCTGTTTATGTAAGCGTTGTGAAAAATTACTTCTGTTCGCTGTGCAGTTTTACGAACTTAAACTGTTGTAGTACAAAATATCATTGAGCTTCAGTGTACTAAGCTATGCTTCTCATCTTGTCACACAACACTAAGGCTAAGGTACCTAAGTCTAAGGTACAGACAGAAGGAGTCAAATGTTGACCTTTTTACTTTTAATTGCTGTAATAACTTGTATCCATGCAGATGCTCCAGCGGGTATGAAATACTGCTGCTGGTTTCCCCTACTGTCTGAATAATCCTAGCAAGGAGCATGTGCGCGTTGCCACAATAAATTGCTGGTATTTACAGGAGCCTGGAAAGTGACAGTACAGGATGAACTTGGTTCAAATTTCACTGGCCGTTTCACAGCTTCACAAATTTAAATTCACACATTCAACTGAGAGTCTTCTGTGACTTGAGAGTCAGATTTGTTTTGCAGCTAGTTATTTAAGCTATAGAGCAGAAATCCAGATCAGGGTCCAAGCAAGAGCCTGGCTTTGTGCTTCTGAAGAAGCACAGAGCAGCAGTATCTCAGAGAGACCATAATTTTGTGGGAAAGAGCTGGGTGAGAAAATTATCTGCCTGTGGGGTTAAATTGGAGGTTTGTGGTACTGGAATGAACTATGGGGATAAACAGGGTAGGACTGTGGGTGACTGTCCTCAAGACCTGAGGCTACAGTCTCACAGCAGTGTGTTATTATAACTTAATGTATATTATTAATGTTATTATAACTTCATGAACTTGAGGGCCACATATATCAGAGTTCACTGAAAAAGTTAGCAGTCTTTCAGACCTGCCAATGTTACAGAATTGCTAGAGAACGTTTGATAAATGTGGGGATTGATCTTTGGCTGGGAAGAAATTAAATTTGAGTAGGAGATGTGAAAATATGCCGCGAAATAAAAGGCTAAATATATACGTATCTTTACGTGATACGGATCTTTACGTGAGATCTGGAAATTCTGTTTGGTATTTCTCATAAGGCTAATGTCAATATAGATATTTAACTGATGACAGATTTGAAGTATGTTTTATACAGTCAACACTGGAGTTAAACTTCAATGAAGGTGGTGGGCGTGATGGTGAATATTTGCACACTGTGTAAAAATAAAAAATTTATGATGTTTTGAAAAATCTCCGGGTGAAATACCGGTCACCCATCTCTTGTGCTGTGCAGCATCAGGTTTCTTTGGGCTTATTGCACATATAGGAAATCAGAGTTACTTTACTCACATCACCGTTTGATGGAAGACAGAAATGCCCCAACACAAAAAAGAGAAAAACTGTCATTGAGCACCTAGCAAAACAGAAAGACTGAAGGTAGTGGTAGAAAGTTGTTTTGGAACAAGAAGCAAAAGAAATTCATGGGCTCCAGGTGATACTGTGCTCAGAAACCAGGGCAATGCCTGTGCTCATGGGAAAAAAGATGCAGCAATGAAATAAAGGTCTTGGGTTTTCTCTCAGAGAAAGCAGGATGAAACAAAGCAGTGCTGGTTAGCAGCTCTAGCTGAAACATTATCTTAGTGCTGGTGTCACAAATGGGTACGCTGTTCTTGGTTTTATCCTTAGAGAGTACAGTTCCTCCATCTCTTGTTTTTGTCTTCCCTTAGGGAGAGATTCTTTAAGTACATATATGAATTCTAAAACATACTGATGCAGTATTTGAGCAATGAACATTATTATAGTAAGGAATAATCAGAGGAAGTTTTTGTTTGTAAAGTTTGGAATTTTCAGTTTCGTGTTCTCTATAAAGTATATTTTGATATAAAAACATACAGGATTATATAGACACAAGTACAAATTTTGAAAATGCATGCAAAATAGCTTTGACCGTAGAAGCCCTCATGACGCAGCAGACAGATGTACTTGGCAGAGGCAGAATATTGAATCATACTAGCATCATAAAGTTAGCTAAAACAGTAATTAAGTTTGGCGTCTTCATGGGAAGAATCCATGTTTCATCTTGGCAAAATGCCCATAAGAAAAAGATCTGTCACAGTCTTGCAGACTGTAGTAATTGGTCTAAAGGATGTTTCAAACAGAGCTAACCAGTCTCCTTTATGAACTGACATAGTTCTCTCTTTCAGACTGATGTGTATTAAATTTTTTTTTTTTGGTTGTGCAAAAGATACAGAAAAAAACAGAAATAAGGAAATACTTTTCAAAACTTATAGATGCTGGGAGGCTACAAAACAATAGCCAGAACATTCTACATATATATATGTACAGAAAGTAGAAAATTAAATTTTGTACTTCAGAACACTTAGGAAAAAGAGATGAAATTCTCTGGATTTTTCATCCCCTCTGTGATTTGAAATGTTGTGTATATATAAATTATATAAAAACTTGTGTCATGACTCATATAAAACCTGTAAGTTCTAGAGCAACATCAGTTCTTCAGTCAGAGTGCTTTTTTGATTAACGACTATATACAAAATGAAACATAAACCTGATTGCGTTGTTCCACTGACTTGAATAGAATAAACACGTCATACATGCTTGTGAGGTCCCAGTATAATTTTCTACAATGTGTGATCTTCTGTCTCTCAACTCACACAGTATCTTTTCCATTCAGAAAACAGAATAAATAGAAAGAGAGTAGATTCAGAAGATCAGTCAAGTTTTAATGATGAACGTATTCAGGGGCTCAAGATTGTGAACATTCTTGTAGTGCCCTATTATTCTTTGTAATTTGGCTGGTGTAATCTGATACTTCTCTCAGAAAAGTTTTCCCTCTGGCACAGTCGTTCTACTGTCATAGAGTTTAGTTTTCTCTGGTCTCACTAGTATTTATACAATAAGGTCTTGCATGTTTAGAACTTGTGGGAATATGGATGTCAAGACCATTAATCCTGGCTAAAAAAAAAACAAACTCCAGGCTGGACTGTCTACCAAGGATTACTTGTGCCCCCACTGAAAAACCATACAGTACTTAAAACTGTGTATAGCTATGTGGTTGGAAGACCATAGGCTACTCATGAGTAGTGCTTACTTCACGGATGTAAGATTGACACAAGTACATAAAATCAATAAAAAACCAGCTTGTTCTGAGAAGCAGATATATGTATGAGTTAGAAATGTTTCAGCATCGCTTTGATAGCAGTTTATGATCATGTTTTTATCACTCAGCAGTTCATTTTTGGTGTGACTTGATTTGTAAAGTAACTATAAGTTGTATATATTTGTTAAAAGGTAAATAGTACCAGCTTATTATCATGTTTTCTAAATATTATCTCATTATATATTGAAAAAGATTAATTTTTGCATTGATGTTGGAATCATTGATCGAAACATATCTGCGTGGGGTAGAATAGAAAATTGAGAGCATGCTACAGAAATTTTGACTATTTTGGTTCCTCTAACGGAAATGTTAAACAATGTTTTTCATTCGGTTAGTACTTATTAATTTGAGTGCTGTGTTGGTGATTATGATTGGTAAATTGGGGCGAGCTTCGTGGGTTTCTTTCATCTCATTTAAAAAGGGGGAAAAACGGTGTATTGGAACTTTTGTGGAAGAAAGTTTTTTATCCTTTACTTTTAGCTCTGACTCGTTGTGGCTGTTCTGCATGTCTAACAATATAGCTCCAGAATCCTATTACTATGCAAACTATTTTCAAATTATTTCAGAAATAAGTTGCTCAGACTATGTTGGATTTCTTGAGTTTCTGGAGTTATCTTGATTTCGCAGAATCATTTAGTTTCATTTATTTTGGTTTGAGGTATTATATGTAATATGGAAATCAATGATAATTATTTCTATAGCCATTGTCATCACTAGCCAAAAAGGACATTTTAAACCTGGTTTATTAGCAGTTCTGCTACAGAGTCACTTGCTCTCTGTGGTGCTGGAATCTATCTTTGGAGCCTTCAGAGACCGTCCTATTCCAGGCTGCCCTGAAGATCAGTGGTTAGGCAGATCTGTGTGGGACAGCACTGGACACAGGCATATGCTCTCTCTGCCTGCATCTGCCGAGGCTTTCTCAAAGTGCTTACCACAAACCATATGGTATTAATTCGCATCCAAGCCTGGCAGATTCTATCCTCTTCACCAGGTGGAAAGATAACTCGAGCCATCTCCAACAAGCTCATTTAATATTTATTCTGGCTGTGGCTGGGAGCATGTTGCTTAGTCCCAAAACTGAGGTATTAAGTAAGGGATGTCGGACATGTACCCAGGGTAGTAGATCTGTGTGATGGATTTTTGGGCGCAAGCTAAGAAGGACTTTCATTCACGTTAGTCCTCTTTGTATGAAGGTGAATTTAGTTAAAATGTAATTATACATTTATTAACATATTGAGGCAGATTATGAACATATAAAATGATAACTAAAATAAACTGTCTAATTAGACAGTTGCTTTAAGTTGTGCAAAATTTGGTGTACCTTGAATACAACGTTAAAATATATAGCAGCCTTAATGATTTCTAAGCACATCTGCTATTCTGAAGCTCCTAAGAAAGGAAATAATTTTTCATTTTTGTTAGATAATGAAGACTAGACCAAGCAGAGAAAACCTGAAATGTTATAATTTATTAAAAAAACAGATATATAATAAAATTGTTAAAATGGAACTTGTTTATTAAAATAATGTAGTGCTGTTATCTTTTCATTCTTGGTATCTCAGTACCTGATCTTAGTCTGGTATTGTTGTCATGGTAACTCAATACACTGTTTCTTTCATCTGACCTTAAGTTCAAGCTCTGCTGTCGCAGCAGAAATGCCAAGAATACCTCCACTTTTATTAAAAACAGAACTATCAAATGCACGCAAAGACAAAAATGGACTGAAAGCCTGTGATTCAAAGCCAAATGGAGCCAGTTTGGTCTTTAATGGAGGCCTGAAAATGGGGAAGTTTTTGGATATGGCTGTAGGAGATGCTGTTTCCTGTGGCCAGCTAGTGGAGTGTGCTTGAAATAGCTTCCGGTATGATGGGGCAGGAGGGCAGCAGAGGCAAACCTAAAGAGAGACCAGGAGATTATTTTAGGTCATGGCGGATAACATGAATGGGGCCTTTTCTAGGAGTTCAGTGGGGAATAGGCAGCACTTGCTTGCAAACTGGGAATTAAAAGGAAACTTCTGGGCCTTGGAAGAGGCCAGGAAGCAGGGACAGAGTAGGTAGGCTGGAGGGACTGGGACATCTGGCATTTTCTCTTCCTTTTAGAGTCATGTGGTTTTTAGTTTCTTGCCCACATTGACAGTCGGAGCTGCCTTTATTTTTGCTTCAAAGGCAGTTCCTCTTTCACTCTCAGGATATGTGCTCCTGTTGCACTTTTCCCCTGTGTGATGAATTACTTTTGTGATACACCGTCTAAAGATGTGCTCGCTTTTTTCCCCACGCCTTCTGCCTCTCATGGTCTCTTCTGGCCAGGGACAGGTCTCAGTGATGTTCGGGGGCAGAATTTGCTGCTGTCTTCAAATTTCAACCTGAACTTTGTTTTGTCTCAAACTTGGGGTCACTGAGAAAGCTTATTTCTCAAAACTGGAAGAGAGTCTTTGTTTCTTAAGGCCTGATTACTACTGAAACAACTGGCTGTGATTTCTACTAAACTCTACTAAGAAAATGTGTGAAGAAGCAGATAATTTAAGGATAGTGGAAAGAGCGAAAATTACTAGAAAAGCTAAAAGCGAGGATATCTGGCCACCAACCAAAGAATGGTGCAGCTAACAAGTGTAACAGGGAGCAATATGAAGGTTTATGAGTGCACAGGAAGTGAGAAAAATATTAAAAATACTCTCAACAAAAAACCCACTTCGAATACGCTGCCTAACGTGAAAGAGAACACATAATGCTTGACAAGGATAAAGATGAAATAATTGCTATTTTGTTTCTATTTTTACTAATAAAGCTAATAGTTAGAGACTGTTTAATGCAATAAATCAGTGCGAAGGAGAGATGGGAAGATAGGAAGGAGTGTGTTCAAAACGCTCTGAAAATCAGAGTGTGTTCAGATCAGTGGAATTTGAAAACATAGGGTGTGCCGAAGGAAGAAGCAATGTTATTGCAATCTCCAGATACATTATAGACACAAAATAAATCTACAAAGTAGAAAGGGGAAGACATAGATGTCTTTCTTCTTTTTCCTCTGTGTGCTGTGATATTCTCATTGATTTCAGTACGGCTAGGTTTGCAAAAAATGCCTAAGGTATCAGTTTATAACCTCAAACTTTCAATCTGAGAACCAATCCTTGGTCCTTAAGAATGCTAAAGGATGGTTGTGCTAGAAGCTGAAAAGGCGATGCTGGTCACAGTGTAGGCTTGAGTGATCCTTAGGGGTGGGGAGCTGCTATTTGAGGACAAGTGTGGTGGGCATCCGTGGAATGGTACCCATATTGCGATGCCTTCAAATAGTGCGTGGTTCTGGCCATGGACAGCGATCAATGTCAGACACAGAGCAGTGATTTCTAGGCAGATTCATGGTGATGAAGCAGGTCTTAAGTCCTATAAATCCTGTGGTAATGTGTTGGGGTTTCTGTGAAAAGAACGGCCATGCAAAATGCTGGTAGTATACAGGAAAAGTGATAAAAGGTACCTCCCCCCTTTCCCCCAGTAACTCTCACATCACCACGGAGGCTGCAGGGCAGCCCTGGGAAAGTCCCGGCTGGACTCCTGGAGTCAGCAGCAGTCGGAAGCTGGAGGCAGGAACACACAGAGTCAGGCTGGCACGAATCAGGACCACAGGCAGAGGAATGGACGGAATCCTCCCAGAATGCTGAAGCAAAAATTGGGAACAGGCAAGGAAGGGAAGAAGTAATAAGAGTTTGACCATTGTGATCCCTCCAATTTATACTGAGTATGACGTGTAAGGGACGGTATTCCATAAACCCTGTTTGGCCAGTTCTGGCATCTATCTTTTCCGGTCCTCCCCAAAGGAGGGTTTCAGGTGGGACCTCTTTACTGCTTCTGAAGGGTAAAATGTTCCTCAGAGCTGAGCAGTGTCCTTGGCTTCGCATACCGGTCTCTAGGAGTAACTATAAACATTGAGTGTTATTAGTCCTGGAAGTAGACACAGTCTGAGAAAGTTGCTGTTAATTCCAGCAAGTGCAACTATGTACAAGAGACTTAGCTGAAAGTAAAATTACAAACCAGAAAATCACCTTTATACTGGCGCAAACCAGGACAGACGCAACCTGAAACTCCCCCAATAAGTAATTTACCAAACAGTAATGAAGAAATGTAAGCTAGGGGATTCCAAGTTGACAGATCTAAAGCTTTAGTAGTACAATTTTTGTATTGACAAGGAAGGATTTCCTGTGGGTGTGTGGTTCTTTTTGTTGTGGGTTTTTGAGACTTACAGATATGTTTGAGACATACAGATATGTAATAAAAGCCAAGAGTTACTGTTTTGTTGTTTCATTCTTCATATGAAAGTGATAGAAAGAATTCTGCACTCTTGGGGAACTATAATTGTCTTTAAACTGTAAAATGTGAATACAAAATCATTTGCAAATATTGTTCCAACATCAGTAATTTTCAGCTGAGGAAAATGTGAATAAAGGTATAAATAAATTAAAACACTGGTTAGTGTTTTACCCAACACAAATGATACATTGTGAATTCTTATCTTACGGAAAATAGATTAAAAAAAACCCCAAATAACTAAATAAATACAAGAGGTACCACAGTGTGAAAATTATTCTGTTTTGTTCTAATAGAAAATCAGTTTAGGCTAATTTATCATGCAGTGTCCCCTTGGAAAAGCCAGAACATCGCAGAGAAGAACTTTATCTACCTTTGTTCATCATAGCTGTGTTACATGCTTGTTTTAATCTACAGCAGCATAGACCCAGAGAGTATGGTATGAACTCCAGTGTCGAACAACCAGGGTGTGCTCAAGGTTAGATGCTTGTAAAGTTTCTTTTGAAGATGCTCAAGTCATCACTTCGTCTATAAAATCAAGCCATAGGTCTCATCCAATGCTTTTATTTTTCGGATATCTGAAAATAGCAGTCTTTTTTAACGAGCCTGTGCTCTTTAAAATTAGAAAAAAGTCAGATTCTGTAAGCATAAAAAGGGCATGTTTGTCAAAATATATCTCATATCATCCATTTTTTCTTGCACAATGTAAACTAAATAGCATGTTATGTTTAGGTATGTCTTTAAGTGAACTACACTGAAAATACATTTTTCTCTGGATTCAGGTTGATTCATGTGTGTTTCTGCAGCTGTAACTAGTAGAAAAGCTATACAAGAATTACATAAACTATTAAAGCACAAGTTGTCTTGTTAAACAAGAAATGGAGATCTGGACTTCTCAGCATTATCAACCTCTTTCAACGCGTGTGTAGGAAAGGGATATCAAAGTAAATTGTCTTAATTACTTTTAATTTGCACAATGTGAACTAGTGATGGAGCCCAGGGTCTCCAACACAATATGGAGAGGCCACATGTACTGCCACTGATCATCGTGTGCTCTGTTAGCTCCTCGGAGCACTTTCAGTGCTGCAGGAAGGTGTGAGATGTGATTATCAAAACCATGTTGGTTTTTCCGTTGCATTCTCATCTATTTAGATGATCAGTCAGTGGGCTTAACAGCATATCAGGTGATGGACTGGAATAAATAGTCCTCCACCAGCAGAGATGCCAGACGGTATACCTTGGTGTTCTGATTTTTCATTTTATTTTTTCAGAGACAAGTGTAGATTTAAATAAAAAATTAAATTAAAAAATTTAAATAAAAAATTTCCTGGTTGAAAATGTCATGTGTATCTGGAGTTAAGGGTGGATCTCTGGCACAAGGATGCTGGCTCGTTCAGTAAGTTGAAATTCATATGACTTCAGGTCAAATTGTGGCTTTTTCATAGATATCCTAAATGTATTTTTTTTTAAATTGCTTTGACTGTTTCTGCTGACATGTCTATTACAAGGATAACTATGCTCATGGTTAAGTCAGATTTTTTTTTTTTTTTTTTAAATAAACTAAAAGATATCTAGTGTTAAACTCTGATTTTTTGCCGATAAATTATTGTTTTACTATTTTACCTAGTGAGAGTAGAAATTACTCATACTTTTCAGCTACTTTTCTTTGTGGAGCAACCAGTGTAAGCTGTAGAAAAACTCTATGTTTGATGACTCCTTGCTGATGAAATCTAAAATTTTTATGCCTTTTTTTCTTTTTTTAAAAGACGTATCTGAAGCGGTGCAAACGTGTGTAAAGGATCAGCCCCTCGCTATTAACCTACTCCCTTGAGTTTTTCAACAGAGAACCTGCAGGAGTGGGCATTTCCCATGTCTGTCCCCTGGGAAAATCACTGTCGAAGTCACAGCCCACACGGGAAGCAGTACGGGCACTGCTTTTGAAAGAAAAAAGTAGAGATTTAATTGAGGAGGTCGATCTCTTACAATATTTATCAGTGGCCATTTCACTATTGTCCTAAAAATAACGAGTAATAGGATAATGTTGTAGCAATGACACCATAGCTGGTGGGTACCATATTGGGCAGGAATTTTATTCTGAAGTATTATTTCATTGAAATGTGCTTTACTATGTAACACATTGCAATTTTCTTTCAGCATCGAAGTTCCTCTTAAATTCTAGAGCAGCGTCTGTAATTTCTGCTGGAAACAGCTGCTGGCTTCTGTCAGTTTCAGCACTGTTTTCATAGAGTTAAAAAAAACCTTGAATTTTTTTGTGTGTGCGCAGCTCAAAATATTAACTCTGCTCCTAGGGAAGTGTAAACAAGGATATTGAAGTAGCCATCATTCATTTTATTTTGGCATATATTAAAGTTTCTCTCTTGTCATCATACAAGGATAGTGGTGGGTAGAATGGTGGCTCATTTTTTAGCTTCTGGTTTTTGTCAGGACTGCATCTGGAGTTTTAAAATATCAGCTCGGTGCTGATGGAAATATTTTTACCCATCACAACAATCTGACATACTTCTAAACATGGATTGTATTTTCTGTCATGTCACATCAGTGAGAACAGAACCTAGGTTATTGTATCACAAATGGCCAGGTTTATTGTGGTCATTGGATTACCTTTTTGACATCTACCGTAAGTGTAATGTGGAAATTTCCTATTAAGACTAATATCAAATCAATGCGTCTATTATTATCAACACCATTTGCACTTTCTCTGTCTCAAGATGAGATTTCTGCAAAAAAAAAAGAGAGGTTGGAGGTTTGCGGAAATGAAGGAAAAGTTAACAATATAATGGTAGAGGAGTTTAAAAGTCCTGTTTCTTAAGGAAATGAAGATTGTATGATTAAGGTTAGGGTTTTCATCTCTGATGCAGGTGTTTTTTTTTTGTTTTGTTTTTTAATGGGAATATTGCAGCATAGTCTGCAGTGCTCTCTTTAGGACTGCTGAAGCTATTGCACTGTGGAGCTGTGCTGGCCACTGTTGTCACTGCTTCATCCCTGAGTGTAGCTACTCAAAATTGTCATTTCCTACCGCAGGGCCTTTCTGGGACAGTTCAGCTTTCCAGTTATGTAGGAAAACATATTATGTAGTTTATTATCTTTCTGTTTCCTCTCTTGCTTAGTTTTAGTAAAATAGGAATATAGGAATCACTAAAACAATGTATTTTATACATCTCAGCACCTTAATATATGCCCACGTAAATTTGATACAGATCCTCTTGGGTCTTACAATGGTAAAACAAGTGATATAGCTTTCACTGTGGCAGGATTTCTGAAGAATTTTTTTTCATAAAATGGCCGATTAAAGTCTTCAACTATTTCCCTACGTTGCAGGCTTCCAACATACCACCCTGAATGGCTCATTATACTTCTGTTCCTTCCTATGCTCCTTAAAGAGTATATTTTCTTTATTAGATCTTGTTCCTCAAGGATAGACTTGCAGTAATAGGCTGGTTACAATATTAATAGACATTCCTGTAACTTAATCTTGTACTTGGGCCATGGAACTTCAGGAGTCTGAGACAATGTTATTTTAAAAGTTCCTCCTGTTTCTTCTCTAATTAATTG
This sequence comes from Phaethornis superciliosus, assembly GCA_023637945.1. Classification (NCBI taxonomy): domain Eukaryota; kingdom Metazoa; phylum Chordata; class Aves; order Apodiformes; family Trochilidae; genus Phaethornis; species Phaethornis superciliosus. Next base: position 12,729,668 of record JAJQWJ010000009.1, on the reverse strand, counting down.
CAATCAGAAAGGCTAGTTGGTGGACACATGGTGTCACAGCTTCTGTGAAACACTGCCTGATGGCTACAAACATTGCCATATGTTCTTCGTGAAATATTACCATAATCACTGGCAACAGGAATAGCTGATAGGAGATGAATGATTGGTTCTCTTCTCCTTTTTTCAGCTATACATTAAAAAAAATTGTGAAGCGCTACCTCAGTGGTGTTTTAGTTCCTGCTACTTATAGTGAGCATGTTTTCCAAATAACTTTTATTTTCCCTTTTAAAGCTGATAACAGTTACTTTTTGCGTACCGTGTCCATTTGCAAAGACAACTACGTAGTACAATTGGCAGTTCAAGGGAGGTTTTTTCTTTCCTTATTGTTATAAAATCATAAATTAATGAGAACTCTCAAAAGCTTGACAGTCAATTAACTGCAGGTTTTCATTTAATAAGTTGCTAGTGTTCAGCGGAACATAGACAGACGTACAATTTTTGAGGTATGTTCTTTACCAACTCTAGTGAAAAAAAGAAAAGTCTTCAAAGCTATGACGTTAATTAATGTTAGTTTTTTCAGCCTTTTATCATAAAAGGGATGTTTGTTTTATTTTGTGGTAATATCCAATAGTTTTGGAAAAGAATATTTCCTTTATGGATAAAACTTTATTACACTATAGCAGTACCCCACAAAGAAATATCTTTTAGTAAAACAGCATATTTCAGGTTGGTCATCAGCAGTTGTAAAAAGCTTTCCTCTGTCCATTTGGACACTGACATTAAATTTTTATCACTTTGGCCTCCATTATACGGAGATAATTCATTAGATCCCTACATTACTTCAACACAGCTAGAAGCCTCAGAAGACTGTTTGCACAGTAAGTGTGATTCAATAAGAGAAAGGCAGAGCATTAAGCATATAAACTGTTATTATGTCTCTGGTTAGAAGCATAGAGCTCTCATGGAGGTAAGCAAGCAGGATTGATTCTGCTCCTTTTATTAGAATTGGTTTCTTTTAAGCACTGGTTTGCTGTCTCAGATTACTAATTCTAACAGAGTACTTGCTAGCTCTGAGAAAAATTTTGTTTTATTAAAGCAACAAATGATTTTACATGCCTCTCTTCTCTTTGGGAGTTGTGGGCTATTGAAGCAAGTTCTTTCTTACATGAACAGCTTAGGCTATTAAACTGTTCACAGGTGATTGATCTCTTTAATAAAACCCTGTTCTTTAGCAAGGAAAGAGTCATAAAGATAAACAAATGTTTGTCCAGTGCTTTGGAGATTATGGTAACATGAGGACATCAAGAATGCCATTTTAATGAATAAGGTGGATTAAACATATCGATTTGGAGTTCATCTAAGCATGCCTGGAAACCAATATGCTTTAAGTTAATGAGATTCATCCTTTTCATTCTTTTTTAACATGGCATACATTTTAAGAGAAAACATTTCATACTTAAACAAAGAAAAAATCTGGCAGGTAGAACATTCTGGCACTTTCTGTATGAGGGTTGACAAAGCGAGTAATAATGACTCTGCGAATCTACTCTCCTGCATCTTATTATTGCTCTGGCCCCTGCTGACTTTTGAAGGACGCATTTCATGAGAACGCAAAAAAGGGAACTGGTTCTACAGATACCTGCGGCCATAGTGCTTAAAATTCCACCACCATCCCCCCCCAGCATATATAGGGTCTGATTTTTCATTCATACTGATGTTATTTCAGAAATAGCTCTGCTGATGTCAATATTTACACTGGTTTTTTTTTTTTCAAGACAAGTGAGAGAGGGAGAATCAAGCCTTCTTTTGCTATCCGCTAAAAAGCATTCTTTCCATGGCAACCTCTGTTTCCATGATACATGCTGTAATTGCCTTCAGAGAAGCTTTATCAAGAGACATATACACAAAAATATTGTCATATGAATATGGTCACATTTTATGGCACTCTAAAGGAAAACTATTGTAAAAAGTCATTATTTTTAAGTTGTGCTTTTTTCATTATACAACGTGATGAAGGATTATTGCTGCCAGTGCTTGCCAGTGTCATGAGAATGCAGTAAGCCATGATTTTTTCTGCTATTTTTAGGATATTTTTCAAACTGCTGTATTTACTACTACATTACAATCATTGTTTTCTAAAGTCTTTGAGTGTCATTTGGCATACAAAACAATCAAACTCCTTCTACAAGTTCAAACAGGTAGTAAAAGTTTTCCACTCCTATGTTCAGTGTGGCAAATAAGACATTTTAGCAAATTAAAAGGCGTATTTTCCATTCCAAGTAATGTTGGAGCTGATATGTGAAAAAATATACATCAGAAAGCTGGGAGAGAATCTAAAGGGTTCCCCAGCAGAGCTAAGGAACGTAAGGAATAGTACTTCCAATGGTGAGGTTGGCAGGTTGAACTACGGGTACGAAGTGAGTCAGCTTATTTTGAGGATCTGAGTTTTATCTTTAAATTTCGTTTATTATTCAGTAGACTGGGAGCTTATATGCAAATTAGAAGCATCTGTTTTTTGTTCAGTTTTTTGGCTTTCCTTTCTTCAGGAACGTAGTCCCTTATCAAAGGTTTCAGGAAAAGCTCTGAAGAGATTTTTACTTTACATCTAAATTAAGAGTTGTTTTTTTCAATACTACTGAGATTGTCATTTTAATGTACAGTTTATAAGCTTTTACTATAGTCTATAAAGCTCTGGGTGGTGTTTCTGAAAATGCTAGGGAAACAAGGAAGCACTAAGACGCGTGTTTTGTGTTTGGTTTTTTTGTGGGTTTTCTTAGTAGTCACAGAATGTATGGGTAGTAGTCATTGCAGTAAGACTGCAGAAGTGTAGCACGCAAATGAACCATGGAAGTGATAGTCACAATGTTGTGTTGAATTTTATTTTTAGTTTTGTGAAACTTTTTCTCCTGACTGTGAAAAGGGAAGCAGATCATATAAATATTCCTTACTGCTGATAGTGCTGAAGCCAAGATGCATAAGAAGCAATGCTCATACCTACCTTCTCAGAAGGAGAAAAATTGTTCTGCTTCACTTTTTCCGCTTTTATTTATTTTTTTTTTTTTTTAGGGTTATACAACCCTCTCTTGTGAATGAAATATTTGTCTGTTGTGTTCAATCCTGGGATGAATCAACTGACAAAACAACTTGTTAATGTCTATTAACTGCAGGGTCACCGCTGGGGCAGGGGAAAGGGAAGAGTTGTTGAGGAACAGCTGGGATGGGAGAGTGCAGTGCCTTGTTTCCTCAGGCTCTTACTGGAACACAGTGCCATATGATTTTGGGTAGCTTGGTGAAATTGAACAACACCATTATGGCTGTTTCTCTTCAGAGGGCTTTGCAGATCAGTAAAGAAGGCCTCCTGCCTGAGATGTTCTCACTGGCTCCCTGCTGCAGAATGTCCAGCCTTCTTCAAAATGCTTGAACGGTATGATGAAGCCATTACTTGCATGCTGCTTTCTGGCAATGCGTCTATGCCCACAGAGAGCGGGGTGTGCTTTCTAGATTTACACAGACACCCAATGGTTACTCCTGGTTATTTTTGACAGAGGTTAGTAATCCTGGGCACAAGTGTTACTAATACTTGTAGCGCTTGTGGAGAAAAATTCCCATGTGTTGCATTTCTGTTGAGAGGGAATTTACAATGGGAGCAGAGACCACTGGTGATCTGGAGACACCTTCCTGCTCTCCAGACCATGGTCCCAGCCCCAGGAAGTGGCCAGACTTGGCTGCAGCCATGGGCAGGGCCTGCTGTCTTTCTGAGAGTCTGCAGAGGCCATGCCGGGTCCTATGTTCAACTTGGGACCACTTCCACCCCAGTTTCCTTCTTCACAAAATAGTGATTTTTTAAAACTCACGAGCCTGGAAGTTAAGAAAGAGAAGTCTTGCTGGTATTGTAGGTACCTGAGGAGAATTAAGTACACTCACACTTTTTATTTCAAGGTAATCTTCCACCAGATGGACAAAGAGTTCCTCAGGAGTGCAACTAAATCCTCATATCATGTAAATAATGCGATAAACACTGTTCAAGCAGCTCATTATCAGTGCAACACCTGCACGCAGGCAAGGTTCCTTGCCTTGCTCTGCCTACGGCCCACAGTCAGCAGAGGTGCCCTTTGATGGCTGCCATAGTGAATGCTGGTGTGGGGGGATGTGGACTCTCACGCTTCAGTAGCAGCGTGGCTCGCGGGAGCAAGGCAGTAAATTCCACATAGTAATAGTGCGATAATAATAACTGAAAATATGTTTTATGATAGATGTTGAAAAATAAATGCTTACCTCACATACAGGAATTCAAATAATTGGAAATTCTTATAGTCTGGATCCATTTGAGACAGCCAGAGGATACGCTAATACTGAAGGTTAAAATCAATAGAGTGTGGTTTTGTTATTTTTCAGATGTCGGTTGTATATTTGTATTGTGGGCTCTCATTCCTGTAATCTGAGGTCTCTCATTCTTGAATGAATGAGGAGATAAGCAATTGAATTTGAAACATATGTTATGCAACAGAAAACCAATTTGGTTACTGTTTATCAAAGGGCAAGAAGCAAACTAGCAATTGAATGCTCAATATTTATAACCCTTATATTGCCAGTCTGTCCTTTACCTTAGGGAAGCTGTGAGTTTGTGCTTTCAGAGTCCTGTGTTAAGCAGTATACTATGGTGTTGGGATGCAATTTGGTATCCTTGACAGAATTTCAGGATATGTTCCTCATTTCCAATTGAATCTTGCTGAAAAACCAACATTAAGAGCAACAGAGGGGGTTATCTAGGACCACCTGTGCCTCTGGAGATGGTCCAGGCTAGTGCCAAACACTTGGTTGTGGTTTCCTTAGTTAATATCCCTCAGGCTTCTGTGACGGATTTCCTCTATTGGTGTCTCCTCCAGCTGCATGGTACTGGTGATGGGAACAGAGGAGTCATCAGTTAATGCTATTTATACACCATAGTAAACCTGTGTCGAAATTCTCCTGGTATTTTAATGCTGCTGACTCAATAGTTTTGGGAGATGTGGAGGAAAAAAAGCAAAATGTTACATGGTAAGCAGTGATTGAGCTCAATTTGCTCGTCTGTTTCTGTGTTTACCATGGTTTAACTCAGCTGCTGTCCTCAGTAGCATCTTGAACATGAGAAGTCAGTGACTTACTGTCACTGTTAGTTGACTATACTTCAATTGTAATTAGAGATGTCACATACCTTAAATATAGCTTTTTATGAAAAAAAATAAGAAAAGGAAAGAAATGAAAAAAGCTTGATGTTGAAAATCCTGGAATGTAGAAAATAATAAAAATAGTGTGCTGGATATAGAAGTATTCATAGTATGACAGGAAAGGCTTTTAAGAGGACAAAGTAATTGTCAGGAATATAGTTTCACCTCGACAGAGCTCAGGAGAAAAGTTTAAAGGTATATCTTGTTTTGAAGACAATAAATTCTAATGGTGGCTGAAGTCTGAGAGCTAGCAGGCCCCAAAACAGTGCCCTGATTGTGATAATTGTGGCAACGAAGTGAGACTGCTAGCTTAAATTTTTTAATTTAAAAAATTTTAAGATCTTAAAAATATCTTTCTAAAAATAGAACAAAAAGAGTGTTGTTGGTGTTTTTTTGGTTTTTTTTTTTTTTGGTTATTTAATGTTCATTCTGAAAAAGCCCTAGTGAAAGTCTTTTTATTAGCAGTTGTTTCTTGACTGCAAAGTCACAAAAATTGAAAGCAAAATAAGTTATGGAACTATTTCTAAGAAGCAAAATGATGCTAGATGTTTATGTGGACATTTAAAAAAAAGAAAAAGTTGGAAAAAATACTCATGAGTTGGGTGTTTGCAATAAAAGTCAGTATTTCACATCAGGTTCTCTTTAAATTAATTGCTAGCTTTCAAAACGGTAGTAATAAGAGCTACATGCTTCTCTTTTATCAACTATCTGTAAGAACAATATGTAAAAGAAATTTTTTTTAACATAGGTCAAAAATTGCTAGCCACATTAAAGTGGGTAAGGTATTAAGCTCTCAAAATCTGTTGCCCCAGTCACACTTCAGATTCCTGTTTGAAGATAAAGCAGGAAGTTTGAAAAAATATTTTTTTGTGTAGTCATGATCAGTGTTCAAGTAGAGCTTACAAATATAGAAATCATTTTGTGGTACAGCCACATTACACAGTGCTCTGAGCTAATGTTTATATTATGCCAGGTGATTGATTTTGTAGAATTTTATCTCTGCAAAGTGTTTAAATTTATTTTAGGTTTTTTTGCTCTAAGAGAAATTACAGCTTGTTTCATAATCCCTTCTTGAAATTCTTCACAGGTTTTAGCAAAATAAAGAGAGAAAAGTAAAAATTTGAGATTGAGATCCAGAGTCAATAGCAGCTCTGCTCATTGCTTTTGAAACAAATTACGTGTAAGATATCTATGACATGTTCAGTTTAACGGTTCTCTGTCTTTCATTATGTTATTACTATTTCTTTCTGATGATCCTTTTTTCCTAAAGGATACTACAAAAATATGTCTAGTAATAAGGGCCAAATGCCCTGAGTGTTATAAAAATAACTGAATTCTAGTTTTATTTATGAAAATTATTTTACAGCTGCTGTTAATGTGTGAATGTATGGAACTAGAGTTGTGCTACAGGGCTGTTAGGATGTATCTACAGAGAACTAAATAGCTGTAAGGTGTGAACTGCTGGAGCATTTGTTAGCGATGCAGGTTCCTGTTTTCTAAACTGTTTACTTGCAACGCCTCAGCTTACAGTTTTGACCTAGTTAATAGGCTCTTTCCTTCCTGACTCTGCAGCAAAGATTTTGGGTATTTTTCAAGCACTTTGCTTATCCTTTGTCAATGATGGTTACAAATAGAACTACAATTTCATGTAATAGCTAGAAAACATTTTTCTAATAGTTTGACAAATACCTGTGAGGATAGACTGCACTATTTTATCTGAGAAAAGACCGAATATTAAATAAGTATAACCTCCCATTGGGTCTTGCTTTAACCTCCTTCTGGTTTTTAGATTAAATGTTAGGGGAGAGATTCAGTAGAACCTAGACACAAGGTTTACACTTTGTGCTCATAATAACTCTTTCCCTCATCACTTCAAACAAATCATTCAGAAGTATAGCATATAGCTTGGTTCAGGTGTAGAGTTGACTTGTACTGATCTTTTAATTATTATGGAAATGCACACTTACTGATATTTTTTCCCTCTGATTTAATTTTTCTATACTGATGATTTACAGGATGTGTCCTCTCAGATTAGGATTATTATGATGTCCCTGAGCCCAATACATCCATCAGAGGGAAGGTTCTCAAGTTGTGACCTATTTTGCTATTTTTATTATTTGAGAAAATAAAGCTCTTTTGAAAGGACTTGACTATGCAAGTTGTAATCAAATAGCAGCCAATCATAAGGCAATTTTTCTAGATCTTTCTATCGTTCAGGTGCTTTTCTTGTAATCAGGGTGCAATAAGTACCACAACTAACTGATAAGCAAATCTCTCCCGCTGAACCAAAACTGCTGCTGCTAAAATAGCTGTTAATGCACTAAACCTGGTTCTAGTTCCTCTTACATATTGCAGTACTTAGCTCCTGCCTCTGACAATGCACATGATCTGGTTAATTTCTAAAATGGTTTAATAGAAACAAAGAGACCTAGTGAGCAACTAACAAACAATTTACTTTGTACCTATCTCTGGGGGAAGAAAAGGAGTAGTCCTTCTATAGAGAATGATGAAGAGTGTCTCCCTTTTGAACTATCCTGGATCAAGCAGGCAGCCAGCTTGTTCAGCAGATGGATCAACAGTCAGAACAACATGGCTCTGGTGTTTTGGTGGGGTTTTTTTGTTCTAGAGTTGAGCTAGAAGCCAATCTCTTGTAAGAGAAAGAAATAATGACTCATTCACAGGTGTCTCAAACACAATTAGCATCTAGAAGTCTTACTACTCTAGCACTAATAACATAGCATTAATAGCTGAAGGCCATCAAACCAGTCAAATGTAATCAAAATAAATTCCCCCCCCGCTTTTTTCCTTAGTATTTGCAGTAGCAACCATGGTAGGCTAAAAGCTTTCTTGCAGTCATAACATTCTGGTCTCAGCAAGGAGTGCATAATTTGACAGATGGATGCTGCTGAGGAAGGAGTGCAGGATGTAGGCAAGGTTTTGCTGATGAGGTGATGAATATTAATTAAATTGAAATATTGTGATCGGGCCTGTTTTCACACCTTGTCCATTCAGTTTTCTTTCTCCTTTATTTATCTGGTCTGCTTCACTTCAATCCCCCATTTTCACTATTAAGTGATATAGGCCCACAGAGCCTGTATTTGTGCACATTTTCCTCTTACTTGTGAACAAAGCAGTGGGACTCTGGCAAAGCTGCAGATAAAGCCTGCACAAATGTGGCAGAGAAGTCCCACTGCAGTAGCAGGACCTAAGCCTCTGAGGAGGATGCTAGATTTAGGGAAGGAAGCAGCTGTTAGAAAAGAGTGACCTGATCTCTCAGGTGTGAGTGTTAGATGATGCTTCAGTGTCTTGCAGAGGTACTGCTGTAGCAGGGGCAGGTTGAAGGGTAAGGAAACGAGAAGCTGCAGTGGAAGCATGGCTGATTTGCAGAGAGACAAGCCTATAAGGGGCAAAGAATAGCACAGTGAAACAGGAAAAGAAGTCCTCTTGGAGTACCTGTAATGTCAGTTAACACGCAGCATGAATCGATGGAGGAAAGAAAAATCTTAGAAGCACTGCCCCACTGTGTTTAAGACCTAAAATGTAAGATGAGGGAATCGGACTGTTTCATGTAAAATTATGAACTTGAAAAAACAGACCTGGTGGAAGAAGGTTCTCTCAGGCTATATTAGCATTATAAGAAAGATGAGGGTGACATACAGTCCATGGAGTGGCACCATATGCGAAGCATTGTAGTGCAACAGTATAAAAGTATTATGGGAGAAGGGCAGGACTGTGGAAATCCTTAAGAAATTCTGAAGTATTTCGAACCCAGGAAATTAGTGGGACACTTGACGGCAGCAGAATAACAAGGGGCATTCAGAGAAAAGACTGAGGAAGAAATGCTCAATGAGCAATGTGTTGGTTTGGTCTTTTGCATGCTGAAGATCTTTCCTGTAGGTTTCTCATTGTGGTCTGGTACTAGTTTTGTTTTTTTTTAATCAGCTAGGTCAGAGAACTTAAATCACTTTGAAGTCACTATCCAGAAGATGCTCTACAGTTTCCCCTCTAGTGCACTGCGAAGGGCTAGAAGTCAGGGAACTGGTGGGTTATCAGTCTGAGTCTTGCCCATAAAAAAAAAATCTCTAGACAGAAACCTGGGAGATACTGGCAAGTGTGTCTGATATCCATCCTTTGTGAGATGGTGGTACCCTTTTTAGAGCACATGGCTAAACATAAATATAAAATCCTCCACCTGGATTGGGCAACCTCTGGTATCAGTACGGGCTGGAGGATGAAAGGATTGAGAGCAGCTGCCGTATCCTGGGCTGTATCAAGAGAAATGTGGTCAGCAGTCGGAGGAGAGGGAGGTGATTCTGCCTCTCTAGTTCATTCTCCTGAGATCCCACCTAGACGACTTTGTCCAGTTCTGGAGAAAATTGGGGTTTTTCAGCCTGGAGAAAAGAAGCTCCAGGGAGACCCTACTGCTGCCTGCTAGTATTCATGGTGGCTTATATGCAACCTGGAAACAGACTTTTTAGTAGGGCCTGTAGCAACAAGAGAAGGGGTATTGTTTTTGCATTAAAGGAGGGTAGATTTGCGCTATGCATAAGGAAGAAATTTTTTACTTTTTGCTCTATGCGCTCTCAGTCACCAGGGCTCAGCTGACACACAGGCATTTGCTGTTTACCTCTCTTTTGTCTTGCATAATGAGGTCTTCCTATCACGAGGTAGAAGTCAAAAATCTTTGCTCTGTGAAAGTAAAATTCAAGTTTGAACCAAAACCAAACAAAGCATCATCCTCTGGAGTATTTCAAGTTGAGTTACCATTCCCTAGAAATGTGTTAATTCTCTTTCTCCTAAGAACTTGTATAAAAATGGACAATATGAGAAAATTCGGCAAGATAGATTCTGAATCATTATAGGACCTTTATATTATCTCTGCTATTCAATGCAACTATGTGAAATGTAACTAAAATTGCGCTTAATCCTGGGTGGCAAGACGTTAAAAGCATAGAGAATCCAGGACTGCTGGGGGTGTCTAGCGCCGAAGTGATTTGTATGAAGCTTCTTTGCAAAGACACTTTATAGAACACAGTGAATAGAGAATATTTTAGAGGTAGTACGGCCATTTCCAATATTCTTGCTTTCAGGACCTATTGGTTAAACTGATGGATTAAAATAATATCTAGAGGTTCTAAAATTACTATGTGTAAATGGCTCTCTTCACCATTGGTCTGGTGAAGGCATTTTTGGTCTAAACTTATTGGTCTGCAAGGTATTTTTGAGTGCTTTTATATTTACCAAAGCATACAATGAAAGGAAAACATTTCTTTGATGACTATTTTTATGCCCATCTCTAGTGTGAAGAATGGTAAAAGAAAGCTTTAACAGTCTTTGTTTCAGCAAAAACGTGTCTGCTCATGCAGTACCGGAGTGGGCCTGGTTCCTTTGTGCAGTTAAGCCTTATGATATCATTTTAGAGAGATATAATTATTCCCTAATGTAGACACTTGTGCTTGTGCTGCTCAGCTGAGAGAAGAACGTACAGATCTTGTGTTCCATTACAATAGTTTTTTTAACTGCTGAGTTTATTAAATTAGCGATCTATGTGAGCTTAAGATACCTTATATGTACCTGGCACCCAGATGAGTTATTTCAGCTTCATTATTTATTTGACACACTTCATATTTCTTTTAGAGATATTGGGAAATTTCCCTTCTTTTTCACACTTCTATTTATCTTCATTTTTTCCCATTTTTTTTTTTTTTTTTACCCTATCCAATCACAAAGTGCATGTGAGTAGATATGGCAAGAATGGGGGTCGGCTGCTTCTTATGCTTGGTTTGCCGTGTTGCTGAGTTTGGAGATAGGCAAAAGCTCCAACCTTGAGTTTTGAAATTTATCCAGTTCATGACTCTTGGTCCACAGATCACTGCTAACACTCTTTGTTGTTTTGCACACGCAGGAGCTATTTGTGGCCCACACCTGAATGTCAATATGTGTGGAGACATAAATGATGGATCTATTGCTTCATTTATGATACCTTAACAATTCGTCATGCACCATCTTTAATTGTTGGTTCCTTCCTGTGCTGGAGGCTGCTTGAAGTTGTGTTCTGATGATAAAACTACATTTTTCTGAACACTGTTACTATTGCTTGGGCTTTGTCACATAAGCCTCTGTGAATCTGGATTAATAAATCATTTCCTCAATTTTAGAATCTTTGCTTTCACAATTCTTTTCCTACTGCTGCTGCTCTTTGCTTGGCAGGAATTGGAGGGAGGTGACTTTTATCTAATTTGTCACGTGGAAGCCCATTCTGAGAAATAAAAACATGCAGTTGGTTGTTTGGGTTAACTGTATGGCCTGGAAAACTGTATGTTACTTCCAGGAACTAATAAAAAAAAATCTTAGAATCAAGTGCTTTAGACTTTCAGGTTTTTTCTAATTTCTCTTTGTCTTTTCTATAGGAGAAAGTAAGGACCACAGGTTAATTCTCTGCCTCTTTTATTAGTGAACTGTAGAAGTATTTGACAAGGCTTTCTCTGTATATTTTCAGATTGAATTCTTTAGGATAGGGTTAATGACTTATTCCAGACACTTGGTGTTACATCATTCTTGTTAGAGCTGAGTTTTCAGGTATTTCTGTATCATCAGTTTCCCTGAATTTTCACATCTGCTATGAATCTGCTATTGTCACTGCGAAATAATTGTCTGGCCTTTAGTTGAGTTAAATGAATATTAGCAAGACATAAAAAGATGAACTAAAAGGAAGAATCCTGCTACTTTGATTAGAAATTTATTGATGCACATTTATTAATGGAATTAAAGTTTTCTCTTTAGGTTAGAGAATGAGAATGCAAAGTTTTTATTGTATGTAATGTCAATTCTTCTGTTAACCTTCTGGATTTTGCCAGACACATGGAGGGTGCAGACTCGCAGTGAATATGGGTTTTGCTATTTATTAGGCACTGATACTTCTTTTCATTGCCACAAGGGTGGAATTAGCTGATTTTCCAGGAATTTCTTTCTCTCAGTGGTTAAGTGCCTTTTGAGTCTGGTTATCCATTCTTGGACAGAGTATGTCAGAAAAAAATAAAACTGAAAAAATTACTAGAATTTAATCTTTGCAAAAGCACTTCCCTTTCACCATCCTTTGAATATTGTTCTAAAATGATCTGATGCACTTAAAGCCACACTTGCGTGGTTGTTTTCCACTTTGCTAGCTCTGAAGCAGAAAGCCGTCTTCTTGCAGATGGTCGTTTTATTGGAACTCTTCATGGTGCACCATTGACTAGTTGAAATATAGGCTCTAAGGCTTCTGCTGATGAGCTTGGCAACTCATATTACTGTTGATTCCAGCAGTTCAGTGAAGCTACACAATACATTTTTCTTTTATACTTCCACCCATTATAAAATCCACATTCATAAACAAACCTTTGTAATGGAGCAAATACTTTTTTTTGAAGAGCCTCTCCTTGTTCGAAGTCTGAAAGAAAGCTGGGTTGTCATACTTGCTAGGAGACATATTTAACGTTGCCCACTCCATCTCTCGATACAGACACATTCTGATACATTGTGAGTGCTAATAATGACATTAGAAGATGTTGAAAAGACACCTTAACCAGCATGTAAAACTGAGTTTGTTGTCTTCTCCGATTTTCTGCCCAATTGACAGCAGATACTTGCGGCTGAATTTTACTTTCAGGTCAGATTTCTGAGGTATGAAGCTGTCTGATAGCAACAGATAAGACCAAAACCTATATCAAAATACTTCTTGGAAGGGTCAGCAGCGTGCTGGAGGATGGTGCTTCAATTTTCATTTCATGACATAATGCAACATATATTTCACTACCAATGAAATCCAACCAACAGCAACATGTTAGTTTTTGAGTTTTCCTACCAGAAAAATTTTGTAAGGGTACTCTTCTCTGGGAACAGCAAAAATTGTTTTCGACTAATATATCTATTTTGTCACAGTCTTTAGAAAATACAGTCTAAAATTCCTTAATTAAAATTCCTTAATTAAAACTGGGTATAAGTAACCTTATGATCCAAACCTTGAAGTTATATTTCAAGCTTTCATTATCAGAGAAATGACATTTATATCTGTAGCTCATTTTTAGTATGCAAGGCATTCTAGAGTAGGAAAAATATTTTCTGAGAGTAAAAAAAATAAAAAAAAAGGGGGCATATCATATGCAGTCAGTTCTCAAGCTTTGAGATACTTTGTATCTCATGTCTTCCTTTCAGAAAAACCAGCTAGGTTACTTCTAGCTTTCTTTTTGTTAATATTACTATAAAAAAATAACCTTGCAATACTTTATTCAAAAGGCACCTGGAAAGAAAAATTTCTAAACAACCTGCTTGTATACAGCTCTGCTGAAGCATGGTGCTGCGATGACCTATGGCACCATATGAATGCTGAACAACGTAAGGACTCTGCCAACCTGCCATGTCCATTCCTGATTCACAGTCTTTTCTTTTCAGTGACATCTTTTGCCTTCTCTTTCCAAAGTAGTCTGATCCAACATCATAGCAGTAGCCTGGCATCAATGGTTTTTTAAAATGAAAGTAGTCTTTTTTTAGTTTTGTATGTGGAAGAAAAGTTTTTGAAGTCTCTTTTTCTCTGATGCAAAAAACTTTTGCATCATCATAACTCAAAATAGTTGTAACAAAAAAACCAGGACATCTGACTTGTATAAGGTCTCTGTTTGCGAGTGGATGGTAGCTAAGAAAGAGCAAAGATAGGTTCTAGAGTATAGCAGTACTTCCTGCTACCTGTCACAAGATCTCCCTCAGATTTGTAGCTCAGGGCTTTCTCAGACATAAGGGCAACTTTATATATAAAAACTTATGATAAATTTTCACGGGCACTTCACAGCTTAGTTAAGTCTTTGTTACTTCTTGTAGTGATTATTTCCATCAGTTTAGCTATTCAGTGTATGAAGTGAGATGTTTTTCAGATTACCTGTTTCACTTCGTGACCCTCCTTATTGTGTTCGAAGAGATGGTAAGCAGTGATTTCCCACTTGCTGTCTCTCACCTGTCATTGTCTATGTGTCTATCACAGGCTCTCTATCTTCATCCAGGTGGGGGGATAGTGAACTCTGTCATCATCTTGCAGAGAGAATTTGTTTCGTACCTTTTACCCCTTCCAGCTGAAGTGTATGGTAAACTGGAACTGCACAAAAGTATTCAAGTAGCATCAGTACTATAATCTTAAACAAATGCACTTTTATTATCTTTTCTGGTTTGTGTTCCTTTTCTAATATTTTCTAACATGGAGTTGTGTTTGATTTTGGAATATTCCTCAAATTTTGACAGTGTTATTCTGTATAGTCCCAAAGCCTCTATTCTGACTGGTAAATGGTGAGTTCATACTCCGCTATTATGTATGTAAAGTTTTTTCTCATCTCTCCCATTTCAAGCCCCGATTATCACTTTTATCGTTCTTATTTTGAATTTAAATCTGGCTTTGTTTCTAGCACCCACTGTCTACTGTAAATTTCTTATGCAGTGTTTCATTATTTCAAATTTACTCGGGATTGGAAGGAAAGATATCTTTCCAGAAAATATGTTTGCATCTCCATTCACTTTCCAGATTGTTTATGAAAATTTTTTATTTCAGAAGCTTGGGCATACATCGTTGTAAAAGTACTGGAGATCAACATGTAGGTTATTTTGGTTCCTCCTTGGGAAAAAAACCAAACCAAAACAACATCAATTTTTTCACCTCTGTCAACTGACTACAAGGCAGTTGGATGTGTTTAAACTGCACTGAGATATCAGATGTAAGCTACACCCTGCAGTGTGATGACAGGACACTGCAGGAAGACAGTAGAAGTCTAAGTTCCCATAATGAAAGAGCCTGTAGGTGCAGGATTCATACTCTGGCAATACAGCAAGATGAGTCTCAATGGAGGACCATGGTTTCCTTGGGTCTAAGAACACAATTTGATTTTATTACACCAGTTGGAAAAGTAGCTGGTTGTGCATTGGGCAGATGCAGTTGGTATGAATACAGCCTCTATTACTTAAGGAAATCATTGTCTTAAACTTGATCTTTGTTGTTGGGAAAAATAGGCTACTTTGGATAGCTCTATTTGAATTAATTGCTTTAATTAACTTAAGTTGTCTGACATCTATCCCAATTCTTTATTAGATGCTGCAGTGAAAATATTTCAGAAGAAATTTTGAGAGATATGAAGTAATGGGTACTATTTTGACCATGTTTGTCAGTGTCTCATAAATGGGGTACAGTACTTATGGTGGCGAAAAAATAAATACTTTTTTCTTTAATGAAAGTAGTGAAGAGATGGGAATGTGTAAGAACTGTAATCTGATGAGGGAAACATTTTAATTTGTCTGATGGGGTGGGATTTGAAAAATACTGAAATTATTTTAAAATTTTAATACACAAACCAGGAAATTGAAAGTTTTCATTTTGACAGTTTCAAGATGAAATGTTTTAATTTTCATATAAAAACTAATTTTTTAACTTGAAACAGCTTTTTCAAAGAGGAAAAAAGCTATCTCTTTTGGAGCTGACTGGTCTTACTCATGAGGACATCCTGTTGTATTATCAGTGCAGGGAAAATATCTTGGCTGTTGTCAAAGACAGATTTGGTCTATATAAAAAAAGGTAAACCCAACAGACTTCTGGGTTTTCGTTCTAATGAAATATTTTTCATAAGCACCGAGAAGTATTAAGAAGAAGACAGGAAAAACTTTATACAGAGTTCAACTGTTTTCAGAATAAACGTCCTCAAGCTGCCAACCACATAAGGAGCAGAGTGTCTCTCCCAGCAGGAGGGATGGGCGGGCTTCTCCTTGCTGGGTGCCCATCAGCTTATCTCCTGAAAAATCCACCTGCTGATCGCTTTCAAATATGAGACTTGAAGCTAACTTATGTATAATATACATATTAATTTTTACCCATCTCTAAGTAAAGCTTTTTGAGCTCTCTTTCTGAAAAGCTTTTTATGTAAAAAATTAAATTGTGAATGTGTGAGACCATGGGTCTTGGTGGATATAGAGCCAGACACATGAGCAAATACAGCATTTGAACATCTATTAAAATAGAAATAGGAAATAGGTGTAAAATGTATTATGGGAGCAGCAAATGTTTTTACTAGCCTAATATTTTTAGCTGGAAAATGCTTACCCTGTTAAAATGGCACCAATAGATCAAAGATCAAAATAGCTAATGCTATGCTGGTATACCATTTTACAGCCCTATAAATTTCAAATACATTAGAAATACATTAGGCAGAGAGCATAAGCATGTTAAATATTTTTTGATGCAGCGATAATGAATAGAAATGGTTGATAGTTTTCTCATAAACATGGAGTGTGTCACCTGAGTAATTGAAATCAAGTGCACAGCATATGGAAAAAAGAGGTAATAAATTGTAGGAATATATATTATTTTAGTATATTTTTGTATGTAATAAAACTTCGTGTTTTTTTTCTACTGGTACCTTGCTTGTAATAATTTTGTACCATGCCATGCAAAGGAAGCTGTACAACAGCCAATGATCAGACTTCCACTAAAAATTAAGTACTAAAAACTTCTCATGCAACTGTGGTGATCTGGGCCCTGTGTGTTTGGACTGGTTTCAAACAAACTCTGAGAGATTCCAGACAAAGCAGTCAGTCCCAATACCTGTTTTTCAGAATGCTGAGGAACAACCGATTAATTACTCAGGTTTGTGGAAAGTAGCTTGTGCTGTAGCAGGGTCCTGATTTGCCTTAAATAAAACATGCCACTCCCTCTTTCTGTTTTTTTGTCTGTGCCTGTTAATTGGCATCAACCACTCTGCTGCTCAGAAAGTGTCACAGCCTCTTTGAACCGTCCGGGATTTCCTCTTGCGAAGTTTATCAGTCACTGGTCGTGCCAGTGCTCCTCATCTGCTGCAGCATTTGGTCAAGGTCAGTCTTCTGTCTATGTGCCTGACCCTGGAGAATTTGCTTTTGTGAAGAGGAAAAAATTGCTGTAACAGTGTCTCAGCCTAATGAAGTGCCTGGATTCTGTTGGTTCCTGTTTCTTTCTGCATGAATATTACCATTGCTTGCTGCATTACAAAAAATAAATCACCTTTCCTTTCCATTAAAGCCCTTAGAGTAGCCTTTGTCCTTGTGGAAGATACCTTCTACATTAATTGAATTTTAAATTAGTCAAGGAGACAGAGCTACTGTTGAACTCTGACCCACATTGGTGATGGTGTGTTCATGAATTTGGTGAATGATTTTCCTGTTATATTGCATAAACAGTGACAAAAGATTAAATTTCTTTCCTTCTGTGTATATCGAGAAGCTATGTGCAGCACATGAGTACATGCATGCATTGCCCTGAATTCAATCTCCCTTGCTCTCAGGGCAAGGTGAACTACTATATTGGTCTGATGGAAAGATGATGGATTTTCTGTAAGATAAACAGATCTGAGTCCCAATTTAGTGATGTTGCAGTCGTACTCAAGGACTGATGAGCCCAAAAGTATGAGGGAGCAAGACACAGGGACGTCAATTCACTCATAAATATATTATGTCATAAAGTCTTTCAACATTCTTCTTCAGTTTCTTAGTTTTTTCTGAGTGGACCTCCATTTCTGAAAGCATTTAAAACTAGGATAACACCTTCTGTTTAACCAGTTAGTTACTTTTACAGTTGACTATACAGTTGGCTCTGTTTTCCCGGCAGTTAAGCTATAGAAGTTTCTTAATGTACATGAAGATGTGTTAAACAGATTTTATTTCTGTTCATACTCACTGTGTGATCACTCCTAGTACTTGCTGAATTTTGTTAGCTTTCCTCAAGGAATTGGTATCTATCATCTCTTCCTGAGCAAGGTATTTGAGGACATGATATTCCTAATAAGATGTATTTGGTTGACCATTTTATGTGAGGTTGCTGCTAGGTTTCAGTATCTGGGGAAGAAAAGGCTTCAAGAACAAACACATGAGCCAAACTGGCTTTGTGGGGGCAAGCCATGCTCAAACTGAGTCGTCATACCAGCTCTCTTGACAAGTCTTGGGGTAAGTCTGTTCCAGAATCAAGCTAACTGAGCAAAAGTTAAGCATCTGTGGCTCCAAATTACTTCCTCACCCTTCTTCATTGCCTTAGGATGGGATATAGATCCCTGGATGCCAAATGTCCTGTGCCTTTTCAGCACTTGACACAGGCTGGGGACGAGTCAGGTTATCTGCTGCCCTCCCCCATGGGGGTTGAAGTTACTGCTCTCTTTCTGTAGTAGTGGTAGGCTGTGGATGCAAC
Organism: Phaethornis superciliosus; assembly: GCA_023637945.1. Classification (NCBI taxonomy): domain Eukaryota; kingdom Metazoa; phylum Chordata; class Aves; order Apodiformes; family Trochilidae; genus Phaethornis; species Phaethornis superciliosus. The sequence goes on along the minus strand of JAJQWJ010000009.1, from coordinate 12,711,266 downwards.
CTCTCTTTCCTTCCTACGTGCTCCATTCCCCCATGTGAGAAGTGCTGGGGGGGGCAAGGTGTCAAGGCACTACTTTTTTATGAGGATGTGTTGAATAGCTTTAACAAAGCTGTGTTGTTCAGACTTCCCTGTCTAACTTCTAAGAGTTTTGCATGGGGACTTACTGCTGATCTATGAAATTAGCTGTCCAGATGCCTTTTTATGTGGATACCCTGAACTTTCTGTCTGTAATAAGGTAGTCCTTTTGGTATTTTTTTACAAGACGATTATGGCTTAGACTGACTTTCTCATGACTCATGAGAATAGCAGTTGGTAAACCACTAATATTGCTGCCCAAAAGGGTTTGTAATTTTGGGAGTAATCACTTCATAGCTGATGTAAATTTTGTAATGAGAAATAATAGATTTATTACTGCAGAATTACTCTCAGACTGTTTTATTGCTGGGAGGAATTGCATTCTTTGTTGGGAAAATCCATCATTAGATGTCTGCCTCAAATGTTTTGTGGAATATTTATGCTTGCAGAATGCTAATGTAATGATTGTAACAATAATGATGATTTGGGACAGTAGAATTGTTCTCCTTTTCTTCACTCCAGACAAAGAATGAGTCAAGGTAGGTGCAGGTTCATAAAGGGGCTTTACAGTCACAATGTTGAGTGTTTGCAACGTTTTTTCTCCAGCTTGTAGTTTTACTCCACTTTTCTGAAATAGGCAATTGATTTCTGTACATACAAGTTGAAGAGAGTTGTCTGGAAGATTGCAAGATACACTGAGTCTGTCAAGGTGGTGATAGCAATTGATGTTGAGGAAAGCTGTAACTGCTGCACTTCTCTCTGGAACCTGTATTGGTAAAAATGTCGTCTGCCTTTGGGACTGATGCCCTCAGACAGGACGTAAGGGGGAGAAACTCTTTTTGCTGCTCCTAATGAAGCTCAGGCCTCGAAGACACAAATTTCACAGACCTACAAGGATTAAGATGTTGCTAGGCATGCCTGCTGGATGTGAAAATTGTGGGCCCTACCTGCCTTTTGTGCTAAAAATCTTTTAGCATCTCTGATGTGTGTTTTGACGATTAGAGAGTTGGACTGAAATATAAAATATGTGTACTTCATACCTAAATCTGTTACAGTTTTGTGCCCAGGGTTTATTTTGGGCATGTACTCTCCAATGATTTTTGAAGTAGTCTCCTGTCAGTATGGCTCTGCTCGGTGGTGCTGGGTGGTGGACCCTGCCCGGGACTCTGCAGGCTTTAGGCTGGCTCTGAGCAAGCAGTGTCTGAGGATAGCAGGAGGGAACTTGGTGTATTCAGCTCTTGCGGTTTTGCCTTCTTAAGGATGGATGATTATGGTGGCTTGGGAACACTAGACAACTTCATGAACAATGCTGTTACAGCTAGTTAAAAAATTGATGTTATGCACAGTTTTATTTTCTATATAGTCTTCATTCAAAGAGCGTGTGTATGCTTTTAGATTGAAGATAGATGCGAATCTTACTATTCAAATATGGTATAATTTTGCTAGTTCTATACCAGTAGTGTACCTCCGCAGAGAAACTGCTGCAGTCAGCAAGGTCTTTCCTTCATGAGTCTTTGTCTGAAAAAAGAAAAACAATGAGAGCTTGGTCTTGGGAACAGCATGCTATGAAGTACTACCATGTCATCTCCATTGCCCAAGTTTCTTAAAAAGGACATTTTTTGAAATGGACTCTCTTATGTCCAGCCCTCTCTCTTTTATATATGGTTTGTGTGTTAGGCCCTAGTTCTTTGCAGTGTTAAATATCTCAGTGGATCCAGATGGCTAGAAATTATATTTCTAGATTATCTGCCATCTGAGATTATATTCTCTGTTTCCTGAATCAGGACTCTTGTTATTTTGACTCTGCTTATAAAATATCACTGTAGAAATAGTAACTCTTAACAAAGTGATTGCATATTTTGTGTCTTTGATTTGTTGCAGAAGCTTTCCAGGTTGTTAGTATGCGTGCTATAAACTCAGATTTCTAAAGTTTACTTCTACCTTTTCTTTTACTGTAGGTGGGTTTTCAGGTCCAAAAAGGGCTTTTCCCTAAATCATCTACATGAACAATATAATATGTCCTTGGTTCCCCATAATGATGTAGATCATTTCTCCTCTTCTGATGACTATCTTACAAGACAATTGCATCAAAACAAAATAACTGAACCTTCTTTGCTATTTTTATGAATTTTCTCTCTTTCTGTCTTCCAAATGGGAATTTATTTTTAAAAAGTTTGTAGGTACCCTTAAAAGGAAAAAAGCTAACAAGCATGGATGCTGGGACTAGTCATAAGAAGACATCGGGAAAAGTATACCTACTGATTTAGCTTGGTCAAAAATATTTAAAATATGAAAATGAGCTGTATCCAAATTAGATTATCTCCAAAAGAAGTTATAAATTCATGTCACTTGTCTTTATTTCTTTAGGCTATTCATAAAATTGTCTTCATATCTGTCTATGTGAATTTCTTTATAAAACAAGAACTCTAAATTCTTTCCAATGTTTGGTTGTGGTCTTTTCTGTGAATTGCTAATTGTGTTGCAGTGATTGAATTGAGTTTTTTACTAGTTCATTTTTAATTATATCTGAACAGTAACAAGATGACTACAGAGATGTTAGAGCTGGAGAGCGGAAACCTAAAACTGTGTGGTATAATGAAATAAAGCTTGGATTCACCGCACCGTAGTCAAATGATTGTAGTCAGTAAAAATGTCAACTTATTAAATGAATAAGCTGGAGACTGTTTCCTGCTCCAAACTATTTAAAAAACACTACAATACCTTTTTCATTATTGTTGTCTAAGTATGTGAGTATGTATACAGCTGTAGAAGATTTTAAAGAAAGAGTGGTTAGATGTTTACTGATGAGCCTGACATTATTTGAACACCCTTCTGCCTTGAATAGTCTTTGCATTCCCTGTTACCACATGCAGGTTCCAGATCTTTTTTTTTTTTTTTTTTTTTTCCCCAATTTCCAGCTAAGGCCACCCTGTTGCATTTATCAACATTTAATGATTGGCACGTAATAGAGAAAAATATATTATGATGTTCAACCAACATGAGCTGTCCTACTTGAAAACTGGTAAAAAATTAAAAAAACTAGTCAATCTGAAAAGAAATGAATGTTTGGCACTCTTTGCTATTCAACTCCACTCAAGGAGATTTCTTCCATGTGCCCACTGTTGTGTGAGGGTGGTATAGCCGACTTAGGAATGGAGCCCAGCTCTCAGCCACGTCATACTTTCTTTCATCACAATATGTAATTGAATAGGAGCTGTATATTCCTATTATTTAAGATGCTTTCAGTAATATACATAATTAAAATCCATACCTACTTTGCTTTCAATCACTTTGCTAGTGCTCACTTGGACATTGTGGATTCTCTTTTTTAGCTGTCTAGTGAGAGAGCAGGATAATGTAGCATGGCAGGATGAGGGTGGGAAGTGGAACATGAATTTACATGTCTAACCTGAAGAAGCTGTGTTTCTCAATACATAGGTACTTGTATTTCTTCTTGTTTTCAGCTTTCTTGCCTGTGTCTCCACTTTGACTTTGTCCATAGCCTTCAGGCTATGACAGTGATCATAAAGATCAGCAGTGATCTTTAGTATCACAGACATATTTCTCAAAGGCAGCAATTGAAATGATCTCACACTGACTCTGTTTGACGCTAAATTGTGCATATTTATCCTTAGATGAAAAGGATCATTAGATTGTACCTTATGCTCATGTGAAATTGATAGTAACATGTGCAATGAGCCTGTCCTCTCTTTTATAACATTATGGAGTCAAGTATTTTACACATAAATAGGGCAAGATATGAAGCATAGTGCACATATCTTTGAGCTGTGAAGACATGCAACAAAAATCAGGACATGAGTGTATAATTACAAGATGATAGTACATGTCTCAAGGGTATTTTTAGCATTGTAAAATGTTAGGTAGACCTGCTTTCCTGCAGAATATTATCCTCATTTTTTCACTCCTAGGTACCAGACCGTTTTGTCAGCTAGATTACTTGAAACAGTGGGAGTGTGAAAAACTGCAACTGCAAGAATATACTGTGTTTAATTGCACAATCAGAGTTTAATACTTCTCCTGATTAAGTAGTACAAAAACTCTAAACTCATTGTCTGAAAGTGTCTTCAGAGTTGAGCACTTTCTTTGCTAACATTTGGATGGAAAAATCAAAGACTTGGCTTTTCTACTGATATGTAGTATTGTGGGGATATAGGTTGACAAGGCTGAATGGGTGGCTTTGATCAGTGGAAAGAATTACATCATTGATGCAATTGATTGTCTATATTATCCTCAAATGAATGTTTACATTCTTCTTAACTTTTTATTTAGACTGTGTAAGTACATTGTCATGTCTTAAAATAGTGACACCACTTATGATGAGTGAACATTTTCACCTATTGCTTAAATTTGTAGCTTGCACCAGTAGTTCTGTGATATATATGTGACAGATATTTTAAATATGAATCATGAAGGTCGTCTGTTGTCATTTTGTTCCTTGATCTAATAGATGTCAAATATTCTATTTACTTCTAGGGATGGCTTGGTGATTTCTATTTTGTGGCTTGTAATGTGGATCAAGTCTTTTGAAATAAAAGGTGCTAACAAATCTTATCCAATACTTAAATAAATGCAAAGAAAATATTAATGAAATTTTTTCAGCTTAAAAAATATATTTTCAATAACTGAGTTGTTCATTTGACTAACCAAATAGGTTTTTGGATTAACTTTTTGAAAATTTTAATTTTTATGCAAAGGTAACATTCCTCTTCAGATTTTAATGTGTTTATAATATCAAAATAGCTTTAAAAATTTACCCTATGAAGCATTTGGGAAATTTTCGTATTAAATATGATACTTGTAATTTTATAATCAGTCAAGTTACTATTTTACCTGTATCTGCCTTTTAGTTTTATGCTCTCACCTAGGATATCAGTCAGTTTAGTAATGCTAAGCCCTACCAATTTTGGCAAAAGGATATAGTTTTCATCAGCAATGTGGTGTTTCTGGACTTTTCACACTGCTTACAGACTTTCAGGATTCCAGAAGTGCAAGTTCTTTGAATCACAGCCATAATCAGATGGTGTCAAAAGATTTGTGTCACGTTATATATGGGGACTGATTTCTAGGAGCCTGAAATATCCAGTGTGCTGTGAAGAAGTGCTGGATCTATGCATTTTGCTTCTGATCACATGAACAGACTTTTTGAAGTACAGTTCAGATTTATGCCTAGAGTGATTAAACACATATAGCTGAAGAAGATGGCATTTTTCAGATTTATATTACTGTTACTTATTTCAGAGCATGCATGTCATAAATATTCTTATCAGGAAAAATATAGCAGAGAGGAACTAAGCTAGAAGTTGAAAATTAAGGGTGAGTGTTTTGAAGTTTTAATATGCAGTTCTCAGCCATCTGTATGTTCTCTTTTGAGGGGATTAATAAAACTCTTTAAAGCTGCATTTTGTGATGGCCTGCAGCATATTACAGAGGGCTCATTATCTTGTCAAAGTTCATAAAATATGGACCCTGAAGGAGCGATGATGTTACTTGGTGAGATAACATGGAGTCAGTCTTCTTGCATGGTGCTAGGAGGGAAAACGCTGCAGTAAATAGACATGGAGAGGAAATGTAGGACCCTGACAGATTCTGCTGTCAGGTAGTGGTTCTACATTTGTTTTAGACAAAATAGATTTCTACATTGGTGGTTCTACATTTGTTTTAGACGAATTAGATTTCTTGCTCTTGAGTTTTCCTTCTGAAAACACTCTTGTGACTTTATCGTCAGCTGAAGTGTTTATTGACTTTGAAGTACTCGCATTTTAGTGATGTATATTGTGAACCTGCTAAACACTTTGATGCTTTTGTGATGCAATATGCTGTGTGTTTTGTGTCATTTTATTATGGAGTGGACAGAAGTTCATTTAAAGAAAAAGTAGAATAAGAAGTCCAGTTTCAGCAGCCATTAGTTTCATTAAAGCTAAACTGAAAAGAGTTAAATGATTGTGGATGTATGCAAATATCTTAAAGTAGAAAAGTAATAGAGAATCCTTTGCCATTACTGTTGTGAGAATTGCCAGACTTCTCACTATTTTATATGACTTCCAAACTGGGCTCTGAGTGACTGGTAAGGTAAGCAATTTCAGATAGGAAACATGGTATATCCTCAGTGCTGTTTAGGGTCCACGTCTGTGTTTCAGATGAGGTAGCAGACAAATTTTAATTTGAATGCTACTGTAGCCACTTGTTTAGGAAGGGAGAGAGAAAAACCTTTTCCTATGTTGTCTGATAAAATGAAACACGGTGGATGATAAAAATAGGATGTGATGAAACCTCCTGAAAATCATCCATCCTTGCAGAAAAGTACTAAAGAATACATCTGCAGATCTTTGGATTTTATCCCAATATTTAAAAAAAAAAAAACAACAAAACCACACCCCGCCAAAAATAACGAACAATTTGTGTAACTGTTACAGTTTAATAAAAAAGATAAGCACCTTATGAAGATCTGGAAGTTATTAATAATGAAGTGACAAGTGTGAGAGGTGCTTACCTCTGCAGAAGGTGACCTGTGCTTTCCATGTTCCTGATGTCTCCCTTTCTGTGCTGCTGAATGTGTTGGACACCTGTGTCCCTCAGAAATCCCACCAGCACTCATCTGCAGGTGGGGAGGCTGTACTTGGGTGTCTTCTGGATAAGAAGGTTTTCAGAAGCAGCGTCTCTAAGAGCTTGGGGAAGGATGCCAATTAGAATCATTCCCGAGTACCTGCAGGTACAGCTTAGGGCATTAAGCAAGATGTGAGTAAAGAGTAAATCAGGGGGGATAGTACTGGAAGTGCTTTAATAGTGAAAAAAAGGATTGCTGGGGGACTGGAGCTCCTTGTTTTCCCTCTTTCTAGCCCTCCTGTATTTTGAACAGGAGACCAGGCACCCTCTTGGCCGTATCTGCTCTCAGTAAAGAGCCCTACTCACCTATTAACTAGCTTGGGGACCAGGCATCCCTTACTCTTCCTTCTGGCAGGGTATGTCTGCATATAAATGGTTTATATTGTGTTCACAATGTCAATGACTAAAATATTTTCAGCTTTTTAAGGCTGATGATTAGGTAATGAAAAATACAGATTCATGCAGTGTATTAAAGATGCATAGCGTTGGCCATGTGATGATGAAGTCTCTGCTTTGGAAGTTAAAATTAGTGGAAAGATGACCCAGCAACACCAGACAAAACTGCAAATTTAGCAGGTTTAAAGCAGTACAGCGCAATATATTTTCAAGGTTTTTTTTAAAGCAATAGATTAAATGGGGGTGCTCACTGCCATGCGATCCTTGGGGAAGCTAAAAATATAAAGAGATTTATAAGATATTAGATAAATTCATGGAACATTGGTCGATTGATGTCTGTTAAAATGACAGTAGCAGGCTTCATCTCAGAAAGCCCATAAATCATTGTTTTCTCGAATTTGGAGAAATAAACCATACTGTGGCTTGTGGTCCATGATTCTATCCTGGTCCCTGAGCCTCATTTGCTATCACAGGCCACAGTGTTGGCTTTGCCCTGGAGCCAGTGTTTTTATGTTTCCTCCTGTATCCAAAGATTATTTACAGGGTCAAACATAGAGGTGAGAAGTTATTATTTTTATTTCAGCTGGAAGCCTTGCAGTCACTATTAATGTTAATCCAAGCCAGGTGTGTGCTGGCAGTCCTGCTTGTTTTCAGGCACCTCAGATGTGGTCCCTCACCAGATAAGGTAAATAACATTGCTCTGCAGTCTTAAAAGCATCCTGTGCAGCTGAGACACTATGCACAAAGAGTTGAAGCTAGCAGAAATTTAGTTGAGCACTCTAACTGTATAAATTTTGACTTTAGACACATAGAGTTATATCCATAATTAAAATGCTCCCTTGAAGTAAATAATTAAATGAGGCTTACAGTTATGAGCCATAAAATGACACAGGTGACAGGCTTACCTTAAATAGGACAATTGAACTGTAAATTAAAATTAAAATTCTACATGAAATTAGATTACGCAAGGTAATTTTCTAAGAGTAATAGGTTAGGACTGAATACTGCATCAATAAAACATTTCTGAGAAAGGATTCTCTAGAAAGCAGATTTTTTACCCAGTACTTTAAAAAGATATTTCCTAAACCAACTGGGAATGAAAAACCAAAGTACATTTTCAGTACTTTGTCAAAATTGATCTTTTTATCGTGAAATTTAGTTTACGTAACACTTTCTTTTAGCAAAGTTGTCTATTTTTAAAAAATGTAAAAGTATTGAGTCCTGTGGGACTGTTTTCTGCTGGAGAGATGCATGTATGCTTTAGCATCGTTTGGTTATGGACCTGTTCTGTGTTAGAAAGAGAGTGCCACCTTCACAGCCTCTCACTTGCTGCATGATTTCTTTTTATTGGAACCTTTGTGCACGGTCAATGATTACTTAGTACCAGTTTACTTAATTATTTTCTGTGCCTTACTTTTAAATTTTTAAATGTAAAAGGTAAAGATGTTAGCATTAAGACAAACACATAACCACTCGGGAGAGGTTATATATGGTGCTTTATTTGAGGCCCCAGGAACCAGGGGTACGCACCCAAATCTGATTCCCAAAAACCATACAGTGCGGCCGTAATTTATCCCTGAAAATTTCACAGTCTAATTACATATTCAACAGGTTACAACATTTCTTAATACATATTCATGTGTAGATTACTTCATCGATGGATTACAGCATCAGTCCCTTTGCGCTTGCGTGGTTCCCTCTGGTGGTCGTTAGGTGGTCGTCAGGATGAAGTAAATAGTCTTCCTCTGATGAAGTAAATAGTCTTCCTTACTGTGCCCTTTTCACCTCTTTCTCTTGGATAATGTCCATCTGGTGTTGGGCAACTTCCAAGGTGATTAACGTGAATTTTACTGCCAACTTTCTCTTATCTCTACTTAGCTCACTCTGGTATGCACAGTCCCATCCTTATCTTGCTACCTAACGAGGTACCAATAAATCTTGAATACATGGTTTTCTATACCATTCTTTACAAGGTAAAACTTTTACATGTTTCCACACTTCTATTTCTACCTCTAATTCTAAAATAATCAATCCTAAAATAATCAGATTTGGAATATATTTCTTTTACTTTCTTTCTATCCCAACAAAGAGGTTAAAAAACATTCATTCTATTCTTAAAGAAGAAATTTAGATCTTTGCAGTCCCTAAATCAAGTAGAGTTATGAGTTAGGCAAAATATTTTCCAAATGGAAATAGCTGGTTTGGCCTGCTGGTATCTCAGCAACTTTGCTGATGTTTAGCATAAGTGTGGAGCTGCTAAGATAATTTTTTACAATATGCTACACCTGCATGCTCTGTATTTCATGTGAACTTTTATTAAAGTAAATTATAGGAAATTCTGAAATTGTATATAAAAAAAGGTTAGATTCTGATTAGCGTCATTCTTTATCCTTTTATACTCAATTTGAATCACATCAGCCTTCTAAATCAGAGCATCAAAACATCACAAAATATTTTTTGATTTATTTTATTCTAGGTCCTTTTGTGCTGTAATTCTAAATCTTCGCTTCTATTATTACATTTTATCCAATTTTTTTATGACAAAAACCAAGAAACTAATTTTGATGGCTTTGTTACTCTCAACAAAAACAAAAAAAGGAACAGATTTTTTTTTTTTCATGTTTAAATGTGTGATCTTAAAGTCTGAAATTATATAAATCACTTTTTAGATATTTTGTTTAGTAACATGTTTAATGCTGTTAGGATAGTGTAAAAAATCAGACTGCAATTACACGAACCCAGCACAGAGACTAATAGTTCTGTTGGAACACAACAGTGAAGCATGATTGCCACATTAGGATGGGAAGTCTTGAACCACTTTTAGTAACAAAAATTAATCACTGTTACAGTATTGATTTTGCTAGATTGTAATAAAAATATCTTATTTATGGATATAACTACTACTGTTTCAAACGCTAAAAGACATATTAAAAAAATAAATCCTAGTAAGGATTCTTTGGATTAGGAGTATGAGATCTTTTGCTTTCCTATGTCTGCAGCTGGATTTCCGGAACTTTATCTGTAATTCCCCTAGAGTGTTATTTTAGCAGGTTGTAGTGAGGTGTATTTTCTGGACTCAAATGGGGCTGGTTTTTAGTGAGAGAAGTGTTGCAAAAAATTTTTAGTCATATTGCTGTCTAAATATTTTTTTTCCAAAAATATCCAAAACTATGTTCAGTAAATTCACACCATTTCAAAGCCAAGTATAGAGGAAAGGTGAGAGGGAATAATTTCTTTTTTATTTCTTGTTTATTTTTTAAAACATTCAATATGAGAGTTATATACACAATCCGGTTTTCACAGCAACAGGGGAATAAGAAGCATTTCGAAAATGAAAAAGAATTGTAAAATTTAAAAAAAATGTGATCAGGAACTTAGGAGATGCATTAATACTGGTAATAGCACCTCACTTGTAAAAAAGAAAACTGATTTTATTTGAAATTACAGGCAATGCTTTACAATTGTACATGCAAGTGTCAGTAGAATATCTGCCTGTGCTTAATATGATCAGAGAAGACACTGCAAAATGACTGCACTAGTCACCACTGAGCCAACTGCTGGGGACTAAAATCTGCAGGTATCTGAGGATAACTCTTTCTCCTGCAATTCATATACTGAAAAATAAAGCAGGAAGAAAAAAATCACTCTCAGATGACAGAATGAGAAACTCATTTGAAAGTTTTGAAAGAATGAATTTCCGAGGGTGGAGATTAAGTTTTGGGATGAAAATTATTTATGTGTGTTTTAAAAAAAGAATGAGAATGTTTTACCTATGGTGACAGACAGGTGATCCTGGGTTTACCCTGGTTTTGCAGGGATGAGGGCACAGCCAGCTGTGTGTCCGGCTGCGGTAAGGGCTCGGCTACCCTCCCTGCACGCATGCTGCTGGAACACACCAACTGTAGGTTTTGGAAAGGAATAAGAGAAGCACAGATTAGAGGGAGTATGAAGAATGAGAATGATAGGTGAACTGAGAGAGTAAAGAGAAAGCAGGAATAAGAGTGTATTTGGTTACAGGCAGAAACAGTTACATACTTTCACTCTCAGTGTTCCCTTATTTTAGACTTTCTAGACATAGGTTTTTAGATTTTTGACAGGTATTAGGTATAGTTATAGGTAAACTGTGTTGTCCATGGTAGATGGTTGCTTTTGCTACCATTATTTTAGTTTACTTGTCTTTTACACTCAAAAGTTGTTTTGGTCACTGAAAATTTACTTAAAACCTAAGTTCAAACAGTAAAAATGATTAAGCATTGTTTAACTTGGATTCTCTGAAACATGTAAAACATAAAATGTGACCGGTTTTTGTGTATACAAGTAACCCCACACTTCATGATAAAATTATGATTTTTATTAATGCTGAACAAGGATTTAAAAATGTGTGGGCATTAACTATTAGAACACTGTGCTATTGAGGAAGGGTGCATTTTAATGCCAAATTAACAAATATGACTCAATGCTAGGGGTATTGCTTTAGAGAGGTGATACACTTTTAACAAATGTCCTTGAGGCAGAGAACAGGAAGCCATCACCACGCGTCTTCTGTTTATACAGATGGAGTGCAAGATGGGAGAAGGTGAAGCTGTGTAAAAAAGTTCTGAAAGTTCAATAAAACAATGAAAGATGTGCAGCTTCTCTGTATCTGCTCTGCATAATGGTGACTCTGTTCTTGAAAGTGCTTGGACTTTCGATTGTCCTGGGATTGAGTGAAGGACATGTTAAATAAGTGCATTTGCAGTACCTACTTCCTGCTGATAGTCTAGAAATGGAGCAAGTCAGAGAGGAATGTAGCTTTTTTTGATCATTAAAAAGTCATTTTCATTAAAAGCCAAGTATTGCAGTGACATGCTTATTTATACATTCATCCTCTGTCTATGTCTTACAGACAGAGAGAAAAGAGAGACTTTTCATAACAGTTCTAAAGCATAAATGAAAGAAAAGCATTCTATTTACCTTGAATTACTTTCGTGGTGTACTTGTTCAATTTTTTCACACTGTATTGGATGGCAATTACTCTGCATTCTTTCTTTACCACTAGTTCCTTTTGTCCTATGTATCGATCATTTGTATTTATCTATATCTTCCACCTATCTATTTACTCTTTGTGCTTAGAGTTGGCTGCAAATTACATTTGTGACGCAGGGAGCTTTCAATCTGACTGTCTTGATACTATTTTCTGCAACTGTGACTACCGTAAAAATTGCCTTTACTGCTTCTTTTTTTTTGTTATTGATTCAAACCCATTTCTGAATTAACTTGTTTGGAATGATCTGGGAATGTGTGCCCCGCATTCTCTCAGAAAAAATTCGTATCTCATAACTAAATGCAATTAAAATGTTCATATATAACTAAACATAGTTATATTTTGAATTTAGATGAAAACCTTATGGAGTCAAATTTTCAAGGCATATATAAGTTTCAGTTCTAGGCTTACGAGTTGTGTAGTGTAGAAAAAAAGTATTCAGAGACCAGTTTTTTTTAGAGGTCCGTCCCTTATGTACATTTAGTGAAATGCCTAATCATATCATTCATGTTTCCATCCTGAATTGGATAGGCATAATTTTGACATTTTGACTGTATCTGTAATTTGAGATTATTTTAAAATTCATTTAGGGATTCAGTCTTTACATCTTGGTGTTACATTTATTCTCATGAGTAGAAATACTTATGTGGTGACATTCAATGGAAGGTGATCTACCAAAATAAATTTTCCCTCATTAATGACTTGACTTGTTAATTTGGAATTTTCTGGTACAAATGGCAAAAATTATATACTAGTAAAGAAAGGGAAATTTAGAATATGAGTTAATTGTACTGTTAAAATGCCTAGGCGTTAAAACCTGTTTGTTGACATCAGATCCCAGTCCTGAATATCTGTAACTGACCCTAAAAAGATCATCTCCGAAGAGAATTTTTTTTCAGGTACTCAGAAATGTGAAGTATATTTTGAATAACCAAATAATGTTAGCCTTTCTATTTTACAACCATCCAGACCCCACAGTATGCCCAACATCAAGACAGCATTTCCTGAGTTGCAAGTATGGCGCCATGCTTTGGGCTGGTGATAGAGGCCAAGGAGTCTAATGACACCCCGAATGCTCAAAGAGTGACACAGCTCTGTGTGGAGAGTTCTAGCATGGAAGTGTGGCTTGTGGAACGTGGCCATAACTTGGATGAGCAGAAATTGGTAAGGCCATAGAGGTACAGTCTGCTTAATGGAAAAGTACTAGCCTCGGGGGCACTGGCTCCCCCGAGGCTGGCAAGCTTAGCGAGGGGATACAAAAAGCGGCCGTTCAGCCGGAGGCAAAACCACAAGAATGTGCGTGTGGTGTGTCAAGGAGGCAAATAAAGGTGAGACTTTTCTTCAAAACACCTTGTCGTGTCATTCGTCTCCCTCCGGCTCTCGACAACTCTGGGAGTGGCACTGGGTTTTTTTTGGCTGGTGGAAAAAAACTTGTATGCCAAATACTCTTTAAAATGTTTGTCAGACGTGGATCTGGAATAAAAAAATCTTCCTTTTCATATCCTCTCATATTTTTTTTTTCCTGGCTGGTCCCTTGTATTTCTTCACTAATCTTTTTTTTGTCTTTTAGAGCAGAAAGCCTTTCTTGAGTGTGTATATTGAGAGTGTGGAGAGGAAAAAGCTACCCAGCATGAGTACAGAACAGATGCATGTATAAACTGAGATAAGTACATTATTGATAAAGGACTACTGCAATTCTTCCCACATTTGTGTTTTCTTCTTCTTATGAGATATATACGTTTACCTTGTTAACAATGATGTTACAATGAAAAAGCTAAAATTTTCATAATGGAAGAAACACATATTGTTGAACAAGTTCAGAACATTCTCCCAAGGGTTACAATTTCTCCTGTACATGTGAAATTCTACAGAAATAAATGGCCCTATTATTTTAATTGGATCTTTTAGTATTAGAACATCTTTCATTGTACTGCAGTTAAAGAACTTTCGTTTCTTCCTTTCCTGAAAACGTGAAATGAACACACACAGGTGATGCATTAAAACATTTATGACTTCAGGAGTAGAAGTATATGTATACACATGGATGAGCATACACATTTAAATTAAATTCATATTTTATAATATATCCCTCTGTTCTCTCTGAAAAGATTCTAGTTGGATATCTGCTTTTAAAATAGGTATGATTAAAATTTTGCCTTGTCCTTTTGACTGATACCTTACTGACAGTACTTTTAATGACTGAGGCACTTAAAAAAGATAAATGAACTGTTCCTCAAATATAGTAGAAACATAGCAGAAATTTTTCAAAAAGGAGTGTATCTCTTTAATAAATTAATTATGAGCTCTAACACTCCTAGTAGCTGTGGAGAGATCTGTATACTTGGATGATATACTTTGGTCCTGTGAGTGAGGATTTATACAAAATAATATATTAAAATTCTGTGGATTATGTTTTGTAGAAGATTACAGAAGTGAGGAGCTCTGTTTACCACATTGTGATCAAAAGCACAATAGAGTAGAAAATTTTCAATGAAAATAGGTTTAAAAGCTAATTTTTTGGTATATTTGTTTCCTCTCTTTTCTGCAGCTGTTCAATTACGAACTTCTACTGCTGGTCAGAAAACCAAATATGTATTGTCTAGGGGTTTCTACAATGTACTCCAGTGTTATAAGATTTGGTTTCTATTATAACTGGAATGAAATATTGATTTTTTTTTTTTTTTTGGAGGAAACGAATTCTCCCACTCCTTCATCTGATCATACCTATGTATGTATGCACTGTGTGTTTAATTTCTGATATATGGATACACTAATGATATAATAGAACTCATTGCAATTACAAGGCAAAACATTTATTATCATACAGAAAACACCAAGGAATTATTTTTAACGAGAAAAATAGAAAGTCATACAGTTTATTCTCTTTTCTTGTTTGTTTTAACTAGACTTTGAGAGGGAAAAATTCTTCTAGACCAGCTGATTACCAAAACCTGGATAATAGCTCTTTTATAACTCACCAAATGATGCTATTTAGCCCTCCTCTGAGGGAGGATCATGTGGCCATGTGTAGGATGGGGACCACTAAGATGAGCTTCAGCAACTCAATACAGGATGGGAGTCTTTCCAAGCACAAGCCTCACCACATACACATTTACTAAGAATCTATTGGTCAGCTGCTTATTACCTAGGAGAAGAAAATAGAGGTGCTTTGACAAGCACTGAATTGTATCATTTTGAGTGTTTGTCCCATCAGTGGAAATGGATTTTGTTTTTCATCTCTTCATATAGAATGATTGGCTATTTTGAGCAAATTAATGAGGTAACTTGCTATTTATGAACAAAGTAGGTCACGATCGCTGTATCATAAATTGCAGTAGCTCTCTAGGAATTAGTGCTGGTTTTTTTGCGTTTGCTTTACCAGCAGCCTCTCTCAGTGCATGCAGACCTCTTGTTGGCTGCTGCCCTTGCTGGGTGCTGAGGGCTGCATGGGCTGAGCCCACTGTTGTAGGGCTGCGCTGCCAAAGCAAGGGGTGCCTTGCGGCTCCTGAGCCTTGGCACCGTACAATGGTAGCAGTGTCTTTCAGCTGTTTCCGTATCCTCACACTGTTTAGAAAATAAATATTTGATCCACTTTCACAATTGTATTTTTTTAAAAAATTATATTAATTTTGTTTAACTTTTTGTGTTTAGGACAATTTTAGAAGTAACCTAGAAGTATTTATGGGACAACGCATTATGTGAGAGCACTGCAGCTAACTGTGCCCTACCATGAATTTGGGATGGTGAGCAGAAGCTGGTAAAATACTCTCTGATTCTGGTTAAGGGGTGGATCAAATTTTGATCTGCTGTGTACAGCAGAGTGGGGAACAGCCATGTTGACGAATCTGGGAGCAGTACAGCAGGTGCGGAGAGGGACAGGGATGGACACAGTTTCAGATGGTCCTTTACTGAAATCCTCTGCCACCAAACCCGATTCTCAGTTACCCTCTTATTGGCATTCCAAATAGCATACTGAATCATACCAATCCCCAGAAGTTAAATTTCAAGAGTGGGAAATACACTGAGCTAGTCCCGTGACATCAAATGTATGCGTGGCTATATTTTTGAAATTTTGGGGTATTTTGCAATAGATAATCATAGATAAATGTGTAAAGAATGGTTGTTTCTTCGTATTTTTTGTAGCTCCTGGTCATTTGAGTATCTAAAACTGTAAATTCTGATTTTTAAGAAAAGAATTTCTTCAAAATCCCTGGAATTCAACCACTGATATATCATTCAGATTTCTGGAGTGTATGTAAGTACTTTTTAATCGAGGAATATTTTGTTGTAGGAGGAAATTTTTGACTACTTGCCGCTGGTTTTCTCTGAGGTGTAAGACTGTGTGAATAAATCAGGCCAAAAGTTTAGTCATGACAGCAGTAGCAACTTCAGTAACTACTATCATGCAGCATATTATTAGCTCATCCGTATTTTCTTATCTATTCTGCTAGCAAGACACACTATCACTCAAGGCCAGAATGTGTTTTCCTACTCATTTTGAATTCTTTTATATTGTATGTATTTATATTGTACACTAGTATACTAAGTTGCATAAACATCATGGCTAGCATCTGTCATTTGTCACCCTAAGTGAAACTGATGTTTGCCATTAGCACAAGACTAATATAAATAAGGGATTGAGGACATCACAGTAACCAACACAAGACCTTTTGACAGAGCTGACTGCCACTGCAGTTATTGCATCCTATTTGAAGCATACTGAAGTTTTCGAATCCTTGTTTAACCACAGTTCATCTTTCAGCATTATGAAGTCTTTCATGTATCAGTTGTTAATCCAGAGTGACAGAGTATTAGAGCAAAGCTTCAGCCTTATAAGATGAGGAACTGCTGAGCTAACCCTTGCTGCTAGAGAGGCAGTAGATTTTGAACACTGGTTTAAGGGAGGAAAAATGTATAAAATGGAGAAATAATTGCAGACATTTAAAAAAATAAGCCCATTTTAAAGAAGTGGGACTTTACATTCTACAAGTGTTTACATTGAAGGCATAATGTATGTAAAGATCAAAGGAAAAGGTCTTTGGGAGTCACTTCATTCATACTGTGCAAATACTTTCTGAAGTTGGCCTGAGACATATATAATGAGTTAAGTGAATTCTGGACAACTGAAGAAGGTGAATGAAAGAAGTACAGATATACTTGATACTGATTAATTTGTTTAATGTCAGTCTTGCACTTTAAGTTGTTCATAGACAATTTTTCAATTACATTAGAACTGCTGCAAGAACTAGGATAAGAGATGTATTGGAATTGATAAACTCCCTAACATGCACAGGGGCCATTTTTTGCCCTTATTTATGCCTATCCTATATTTTATAAAGGTAGTTAGAACAATCCTGAACAATTATACAATTAGACTGGTAAATTAATATGTTGATGTAATATGGTGGGATGATGATGTTAATCTTGATACTTCTTTAGCACCCAATGGCTCTATCACGTGAACAAAATTCTTTATTAAACTGTACTGCTATTTGTATTATTACTACTCTAGCCACTAGAGAGAGACAAGGTCACATGCCTAAGCTGGTACGTACTGTTGAATTTTGCCTTCGATACTGTTGTGTTTGGAGGCTAGGACTTTTTGTGTCTAGTTTTATTTTGGTATTTTAATCTAACAAATTGGGAAGAAAAGAATGTTTATATAATGTCAAGACTTTTTATGAACACAAAGCATGGAACTGAATTGGAGTATCAGTAAAGAGTGGTGAAGGCTGAATGGGTAACAGAATTGTGACAGGAACTGAAAGGCAGCACAATTTACTTTGCAAAATGAAGTGGACATGGGAGCAATAATGAACTCTCATGCTGCAAATGTCCTCCTTTCAAAAAGTCCTCAAAAAATGACTAATGTTGTATTCCTAGACCATCTGCAGCTGTTGTGCTCTCTTTTGTCTTTGGATTTATCCATGCCAGAATTTTTCTTAGGGTAGAATCTGTGTCTTTTTGTTTATCTGACTTTTGATGGAGGATGCTGAAAGATCACATTGTGAATAGTGTAGAGGCCAGATAAGGTCAGATCAAGAGGAGAGAAAGGAATTACAATAGCATATGTGTAGGATCAGCCCACACAATACAGCCCCTTTGGGCTACTGCATCTAAATTCACCCACATCATACAGTAACCAGAGGCAGGTGAGCCTCTCCCTCCTCTGTGACCCGCCCCCCAGAGTATGCACCTTCAGCACCACCATGTGCATTGCTACTCATGTGGAGGTGTCCTAAAATCCTTCTCAGTCTGAAAAATTTCAGATGGTGAAAGTCCATGAAGCTTGAAAGCTTGAAGAGGAGCTGAAGGAGCACCCAGGGGAAATACTGTAGCTACAGGTATTGTTAATGCTGGGAGCCCAAATAGGGGTCAGACTTTGAGGTCTCTCAAAGCCATAGAGCTATATATAACTTCTGGGTAGTGTGATGACTCACTGCCCATCTACTGGTATAGCCCAGTGTACCTTGCAGAATACAAGTACATGATGCAGGATGCATCCAGGCCAGTCCTGCAGGAGTCACTTGCAGGAAGAAAGCTTGTGCGAGATGACTAAGTCTAGGCATCAACACATGGTCGGGCTCCCCTGGCTCTGACCAGACAAAAATCTATCATTTTCTTCCATTTCTGGAACTGGACCAGAAGCTCAGAGGATAGAGGAAGGCATGCAGTGGTTAGATATCCACTAGTGGAACAGGTAATGGACTGCAGGACAGCCAAGATCCACCATGCTTAAAAATGAGGTGCAAGAAGGGATCACATCCTTGCAGGTATAATACAAGGGGCATCTCAATATTTAGTATCTCACAGGGAGAGCTTTGCTCTTTGTTTAAATGGAACAGGCTGGACTCTTAAGTGCAGGGCTTTGACTACGCCAAATTGTTCATGCTTCTCCATAAACCATTGCAGAAAAGGTGGGATCTTTGCTCTCCTAGGCCTTCTCTGTGATGAGAGCTTAACCAGCAGCATCTTTCTGTATTTTTCACTGAAATTTATGGTTAGAAAAAAGGTCTTCATGCAGGAGGCAGCTGAGAGGGCTGTGGGGAAACACGAGAGAGGCTATTTTTACAGAAGAGCTGGAAACCTTTCTCTGCCTGTGATGCCAGGGGCACTCAGTGCTGTTGCTGCCAAAGTGTAACAGTGGTTTAGGGGAGGTGGTTCAACTTTCTGTGGAAACAGATAAATAAATGGTGTATTTATTTGATTTTTTTTGGCACACCTATGAATGTGTGATAGAACTACAGAATCCATTAATTTTCCTGTATTGCAAGTACACTTTGGAAAATTGATAGTAAGAAAAACAACAGATCCCAGCAAAAAAATTAGAAGACACAAAGGGGGTAATTTAAAGAAAAACATTAATGCTAATTTGAGGGTGTCTGAGCTTATTTCAGAACACAGAATTTCTGTTCACTTTTACTGATTCAAATTCAAATTCCCGAATCCAGGATTCTAGGTGTTATAGTTCAAAATCTCTTAAATTCACATTCTTTGTGAAATAATTAGCTTTATATACTGAGAATTTGTTCTTAGAAGCACATACACATAATCTATCACAGGCATGGTTAAGACAATATTTGAATCTGAATGAGCCAGACTTTTTCTTCCTCCACTCCCCAACCGAAGGATACTATAGGATAATAGCAGCTCTATATTTTATACAATATACACGTAAAATGTTTGTAACTTGAAAGTGCCCGCTTATGAAATCCTGTCTCTTATTCACTAGTGATTTTGTTCCATTGTACACTATCATTTTTCCCTTTCTTCCTTCTTTCCAACCCCTTTTCCCCTCTTCTTCTTCCTTTTCTTTGTTCTACATCCTTTTTATACTTTGTACAGATTTTCCTCCCATCTGACAATTTTACAATTCTAAAGCATAAAATGGGGCCTCTCTTCTCCTTCTGCAGCTGCGACCCCATCCCCTGCTGTACCAAATTGACACTTCGGTGAGCAGCGGCTCCAGTCAGTTTCTCGAAGGCTGCCGCTTTCACAAGTGTTGATTTAGTGCAGCAGGGGGATGATGTGCCAGCTGTAAAACTCAGACAAAAATAGTAATAACAATAAGCCCTATGAAAGGTCTTATAAGAGGGAAAACCAAAAGGGAGTGGGGAGAAAAGGTGGGAGAACATGATAAGAAGGGGCCAAGCAGTGGGAGGAAGGGCAGCAGAGATCCCTGCAGGATGGTGGAATACTTAGCTGCCTGGGGCAACAAGAATGGGTGGGAGGGTGGTCCATGAGCAAATGCTTCTCCTCCTCCACTTCCCCACTCTTGCTGCTTACAAGAAACTCCTGTGACTGACAGGGCAGAGTGGCACTGCCTCGGTGTTTCTCTGAGCCTTTGTGTTTCCGCTGAACAGGAGAGTTATTTTGAGAGAAAGTCTTTCGGGCATGGGGTGCAGAATTTAAAAGATGACTACAGGAGTGAGGGGCATCTGTGCTCTGGAATTACTTAATCTTAGCAAACACAACTTTTAGACAAGAAGATATTTCATATTTTTATTCCTAATTTATATATTGTATGGTCTATGGCTGTGCAGGCTGACTTATACAAATAGCACATTGTTATTTAAAGCACATTGAACGGGGAGTTCCTTCAAAAGCAGCCCTGATTTACCCTTAGCAATGTTCCTAGAGGAAATAGTTTACAACTTGGTGTCAAACTATTTGAGATGTTGTATTTCTGCTGCATAACAAATAGGATTCTTTAAAGCTTCTGATGGGCTAGTATTTACTAATACAGTGTGCAAGAGCTTGGAGTAATGTCTGTTCATCCCTAATTATTTATTCTTGCTAAATTTTTCAGGTATTTTCAGAAAGGAAGCTTTTGCTTCCCTGGATTTCCATTCCCTCACACATTTGTGTGTAGTAAAGCCTTCTGAGGGGCCATGTCTGTAGGGATACCAGAGTGGCCACAGCAATGCATTTATGTAGCACATTTGCAAAAACACAAAGTTCTTTCCCTCCACTGGTGCCACTGGGCACCATTGAGCTGCACACTAACAGCTTCACTGCAGTCGGATTCTTCTCTCTGGCAGGTCAACAGCTCCAGTGAATGGCCTTCCTTTTAACACCTTGCTGCTACAAAGAATTCAAACTCTACTCCATCTCAAGATGCTGGATGGACAGACACTCTTACCATAACAAATCTGTTTTTGGGACAGCCCTTCAGCAGATGAAAAAAGAAAAAAAAAAACCAAAAAAGAGCCCTTTTGATCCAAAATGGAATGGTCCGGAAATGTTTTTTTTGTTGTTGTTGTTAAGAAAAAGATGAAAAAACATTGTAGGTTATATTTCCTGATTCCTTTTCTTTTAATATTTTCATTCTAAGCCTCTGAGTGAGCAAATAAATTATTTCTATAGCCCTAATATAGCTGTCCATCAGTGATCTTGATCAGTGAATGAAATACACTATGTGCAAAATTTTAATATTGGTAGCGACAAAAATGTCTGGTATGACAGGATGGTTTCAAGATGGACATGCAGAAAGTAATACAGAGAATACTTCCCGAAGTAAGTTCAGCATCTTGTTTTTATTGTGTACAAGCTAATAAAATAGACTGTAATATTCATTAACACTTTTCACTTTGTTATGTGGGTTAAGCTAAATAGGAACTAGTACATAAAAGTGTGTGGTTTTGATGAGTGATCATGACAGTAGTTCTGAACTATTGTGGCCTGCCCTTGTCTGAGGAGACTTGAAAGGGTCTAATACATGTGTAACAAACATTGTTTGTTTAGATTTAATTAAAAGATAGTATTTGTCAGTTTTGTGTTTGGAGTGAGGAAATTTTCAGACTCTTAGGAAGCCCTTTTGCTTATAAGTTTACTTCAGACCATAGACTGGAGTTGTCTTTAAATCACATTTGGCAGGTCTTGATAAAAAATTCCATTGTCTGAATAGCATCTGCTTTTCAGCATTTAAAGAGATGTTTTGTAATAGGCTTTCACAATGATCACCTTTGTAATCTTGTTGTTCATCATATTAACTGAAGAAGTTCCTTTCTGATAACCTTTGGCTGCTTGAGATGTGTTCCCAAAGCATTAAAGGCTGAAGAAACTTAGAAAGTGAAAAGGCATAATAGATCATTCAGTCCATTTTTCTGTCAATGTAGGATTACTTCATAGACAGCATTTTTAGTGTTATGTCAACTTCAGTTTTTACAATCCCAAGTGAAATCTTCCATCTCTCTCCTTGGGAGACTATTTCACAAGCTAATACATCTTGCTGTCAGGAAGATTTTCCTGATACTTTGCTGAGCTTATGTTTTTTCTTTTCACTATTTCTAGTTGTATCCCTTTGCCTTGATGACTTTACACACTTCAAATATTTATAGATTATTACATTTTTCCCATAAAGGGTTCTTGAAACTTTCTTCAGTTTATCAATCAATTTTTCATTTTGAAAAACCCACCTAGGACCTTCCAGGCTGAGAACTACATTTACTATGAAACCATATTCAGAGGCTCACCACAGTGTCTACTTCAGAACCTTTAATCCAGGTTCCAAAAAATTAGGAGACTCTAGCAAAGAGTAATCTAATAAGTAAAATATTTTCATCAGATATTTGAGAACGGTCCCTTTGCTTTCTTTCTGCACAGGTCTTCTGGATGTTGTGAACAAGGACCACTGTCTGCTATTTACTTCTTAATCTTCCACTTGTTGGTGATGTGCTCCACAGAAAGCCTGCATCCTTCCCAGTTTTTGGACTTCTTCACCTCATACAAAATGAACCTCATTCTTGTTAAATGCAATTGCTGTGGTTAGGGCTCAGGGTATTTCCAGGGGAATGGAAAGTAAAAAAAGTATGGTGATGCTCTACTCTAGTCCAAGGTCTGTTTTTGAAGTCTTGGGTTGATTTAGGAAAAGCTAAAATATGTCCATTCAGGCAAATACAGAGAGCTGTAACAAGTTTCAAGGAGGGCTTATCTTGTGGAAGGGGAGCCAGCCCATGCCAGCTCTGACCGTAGGCAAGCTGGTGCCTTACTGGCACTGAGAGACAGAATCTGCTTCTCTCTGCATCCTTCCCCTGACAAGGAAGGAAAGCAGTAGCAATCTTCTGCTGGGTGCTATATGGACCATCTACTGTGTGGAGCTGCAAAACTTTATTTTTAATGTTACATAGATTATTATTAGTGATGAGTGTTAGTTCCATCTTGCAGAAAAGGGAAAGAAACTGTATGGGCTTACATGGTATGTGACCATCATTCCTACCTTGATTTTCTAGTGAAATTGTATCTGTCAGCCTTCTCTAGTTACTTTTGAATACAGTGGACATTTCACAGCTGAGTATGGTGCTGTTAGAGGTAACAAAGATACCATCATCCCACAATGACCCTGTGTGGTGGCTTTGAAATCATCTGGTGTACTTTCGGGTGTCCTGGATGGCAGTCATGGTGTACACTTAAGGACATTATTGCTGGCTGGCAGTGGAGCAGCCCGGGAACGTTTTGGAGAGGCAGCATGGGGAAGGAGGGCATGATAGGGAATTTGAGCACTTGTGGATGAGTCACAAGGCTCAAGTAGAATTTTTCTGCTCAAAGAACTTTTGCCTTTCACAACGTTTTTTCAGACTGTTAGATGCAAGAACTTGTCTAATTGTTCACCCAGAATCATTAGTTAAACTCATTGATTTCTGACACACAGTCCTTAGGATTCCGTCTAAATTTCACTGAGGCTTACCTGCTACAAACATCTGCTGCCTTCTGAATTTTTGAGCATAGGGTTTGCAAAAAAAGTGAGCAGGGTGGAAACGCCACTCTGGGTGCTCTTTGTAGCCTTTGCAGGTGTGATTACATACCAGGCTGCTGTTGCCTCATCTGTTTTACAGGGAAAACCTGTGCTTGGTGTGCTTATTCCCAGAATGGCAGCTTTCTGTTGTCCTCTTCCTTTTAACTACTCCAAAGCCTTTACCCTACATCTTTTAGGGACATTTGCCCAAGAAATTTTGCCTAGGAGAATTTTCATTTTGCATGTCTAATTTCTAGACAAGGTATGTACGCTTTATGCTTGTAATATGACAGATTCACATATACTACAGCTCTTGACAATGAGGTTTACTGCCTAAAATAGAAAATGCCATGCCATTATTTCTAAATTTAATGTTAAAGCTTGCCTTCAGCTGGGTTTCTAAAATGGGCATAAAGAACCATGTTTACTAGCAAGGTTTCCTTAGCTTCTTTTCATTGAGAAATGAAATAAAAAGAGTAATGATATTGCACTTCTGCTGACTACTCTGCTTGACTGATTCCCAGGGTATTTGCACTTAACATGTTGTAAGAGTTAAAAAAAAAAAAGTGTCAAACTTTTTCTGGCATCCTGCTGCAGTAGATCCTGTTAGAAGAAACATATGGCCTCACACTAACAGTGTTAAAGTACCGCTAAAGTATTGCATTCATGACATTGACAAATTTCCTCCAGGCTTTTTGTTTTCTGTGCTATTAAGCATTCAAAGTCCAGTATTTCATTACCACTGATGATACAGAGAGCTTTCTTGACATTCTATCCATCTGTTCATAACATGCATTATTAAATGTGAAGCAACTAGTAGGTAGGAGTGCAATTGCCAGCTGTAGAATGAATTCTCAGCAGTTTGGTGCCCTCTATAAATTTTATAGTATTCTACCATTTTCTCTAAATAATTTGCAATGGGGATTTTTTTTTTTTTGTGCTGCATATTATCCAGAAAAAGTTGCTTCAAATAAATACTCTATTTTGTTATTCTTAATGTGCAATCTTTAGATATAATTTCAAAACCCAGGAGTTGTTTAGCATACAAAAACTCTCTCTGATATCTGATGTCACTATCTGGTTTCTTTTTTTTCCTAGGAGTCAATCTGCTACATTACCTATAAACAGGACAATAGGGCCCCAATGAGTTACCCTATTCATATATTTTTGGAACCCAGAGGAATTGGTTTGACTATTTACAGATTATAACAGTTGGTAGTTGAACGTTTTATTTTCATTCCCAGTTGGTACAATATGTTCACAGATGATGCTAATGGCTTGCCCATTTGATACCACATATGGGCCTCTATTTAGGCCTCCTAAAGCTTTGTTTTGTGGTCAGACTGCTTTAAAACTCTCATATATTTAAATTTGTTCTGTCTGCTGGGAAGATGACTACAAAACTCTGAAACTTGGCAGCTGTAGAGAAAATCAGCAATTCTGTTGAAAATGATTCAAAGAGTTTTGATAAAATGTCCAAGAAAGAATATTTTTATATGAAGTTGAATACACAAAAATGCCTTAGGTCATGTGAAATTTTAAAAGAAATGTCTTTTCTTGTCTTTGAAATGGTGAATGAATTATTCTTGAATGAATCAGCACTATGGAGTGCCATCAGAACTACTTCCAGTGGGTGTTCAGTTGCACTGGAAAACAACAAATACAGAATTTGAATTGTTTAAATAATTACTTGAATTTTTATTTGTATATTATTTCTCTGGTAATATCTTATGATGGGAAAAGACCTGACAAAACAAAGTAATTTTTCTTTTGGTTTCTAGAATAAGAGTACAGGAAAAGTGAACTTAAACAATATGAAAACAAAAATTAAAAGTACAAGCCTGTCTGAAGTTCTTACGGTATGATACACAAGTGTTTATACTGATTCTAAAAATACCTGATAAAACCACAATCTCATAAAAAGATTATTTCTAAAACTATTGTATTACCCTCTGAGAGCTGAAATTCTCACTTATTCATGAGTGGATCATAATAGCTCTAATTCCCTGAGAAGTGGGCATTGTATGATAATTGAGCAGGTTAGTACATTAATTGTCCTCCACTTCACCTCTAGATGCCAACTCCTTATGTAGTCAACCAGAAAACAATAATGCTTATGTATTTGTGCCTTACTGTTCAAATAAATTTTTTTAACTGGGTAATTTATTTGAAATAAAGCAGAATAAGTTTATTCGTGTGGAAGAGCCATTGAAACCATGTTAGATTAACATAATAAATGCCATTTGCTAGTAGGATAGGGGTTTTATGGTTGTATTTTTCAGCCACACAACTTCAGCTGAATGACAGTGACATGATTTTGCATATAGGACTATTTCTCTAACTAATGGATAGATTTAGCAGTTCTCACTGCATGGCTGCTGCTTTCTTATGGACTCTCTTTTCTTACACTGATGTTTGTTAGGAAAGTGAGTACGTGTGAGCTGGAAGTGGTGTGTGTGCCTGTGGTGTCTGTTTCCAAGGCCTTTGACACCGTCTCCCACAGCATTCTCCTGAAAAAGCTGTCAGCCCACAGCTTGGACAGGGGCACTCTGTGCTGGGTTAGGAACTGGCTGGAGGGCCAGGCCCAGAGAGTGGTGCTGAACGGTGCTGATCCAGTTGGCGGCTGGTCACCAGTGGTGTCCCCCAGGGATCAGTGTTGGGCCCAGTCCTGTTTAATATCTTCATCAATGATTTAGATGAGGGGATTGAGTCCATCATCAGCAAATTTGCAAATGACACTAAGATGGGGGGGAGTGTGGATCAGCTGGAAGGCAGGAGGGCTCTGCAGAGAGACCTGGACAGACAGGAGAGTTGGGCTGATTCCAATGGGATGAGGTTCAACACGGCCAAGTGCCGGGTCCTGCACTTTGGCCACAACAACCCCATGGGGAGCTCCAGGCTGGGCACAGAGTGGCTGAGAGCAGCCAGGCAGAGAGGGACCTGGGAGTCTGGATTGACAGGAAGCTGAACAGGAGCCAGCAGTGTGCCCAGGTGGCCAAGAAGGCCAATGGCATCCTGGCCTGGATCAGGAACAGCGTGGCCAGCAGGTCCAGGGAAGGGATTCTGCCCCTGTACTCAGCCCTGGTGAGGCCACACCTCGAGTCCTGTGTCCAGTTCTGGGCCCCTCAGTTCAGGAAGGAGATTGAGGTCCTGGAGCAGGTCCAAAGGAGGGCAACCAGGCTGGTGAAGGGATCCAGCACAAGTCCTGTGAGGAGAGGCTGAGGGAGCTGGGGGTGTTCAGCCTGGAGAAGAGGAGGCTCAGGGGAGACCTCATCGCTCTCTACAACTCCCTGAAAGGAGGCTGGAGCCAGGGGGGGGTTGGTCTCTTTTCCCAGGCAACTATCAGCAAGACAAGAGGGCATGGTCTCAAGTTGTGCCAGGGGAGGTTTAGGTTGGATATTAGAAAGAATTTCTTCACGGAGAGGGTGATCAGACATTGGAATGGGCTGCCCAGGAAGTAGTGGATTCTCTGTCCCTGGAGATATTTAAAAAGAGACTGGATGTGGCACTTAGTCCCATGGTCTAGTACCACAGTGGTAGTGGATCAAGAGTTGGACTCAATGATCTCTGAGGTCTCTTCCAACCCAGCCAATTCTATGATTCTAACTCGTGGTAGGGGAAAGGGTCTGGTTCAAGGAGAATGTGCAAGTTACCGGTTTAGCCAGTCTCTGGAAGCAGATTGGAATGCAGCTGAAGTAGGAGGCTTTTAAAGGTGGATGAAGTCAGTATTCATCCTGCAGCACTACAGAGGAAACTAATATTTTCTCTTCAGGGAAAAAAAAAACTCAAAAGAAACCCAATGTTTTTACAAATGAAACTAATAGATAAGAAGTAGAATTCTACCCTCTACTTTAAGCAGTTTCCAGGACTCAGAAAATGACAGTAACACTTCAGCATGCTAAGAAGTTCACCTACCTTGAAATATTTTTAAAAAAAGAATGAGGGGATAAAATTATTAATGAATAATCTCAGCATAGGACTGGGTACCTGATGATGTGCCACAAAGCATTTGTTAGGGAAGACTTGATTGAAATTTGGAGAACTGACAGCACCTAAGAGAGCTTGAGAAGATAGCAACATGTTCCCTGTCACAACTTATTAAATAGAAACATAAGATTATGCAGGAAGAATTTGGACTCATTGGACAGACTTAAAATTAAATGACATTCAGGAAAGGATGCATTTCTTAAAAATAGCAGAACTAAATGTTAAGAACTAGAAACAGTACAGTTGTAATGTTTTTTTCTTAATCTTATATAAATAAATCACAAGCCTCCAGGAACAGTAACTTGTGCTTTGGCTTGTGGGTGTCTAGCAAAAACTGTGTATCACACTGAAAAAGAGATTATAACATGCGTATCCTATGTACTTGAGCACATCCCCACGTGTTCATAACCATCATATTTGGGGTAGCTGATCCTGTTTTGAGAGTACTGTAGTAGTCTTGGCACGGCACTGTGGCTGCACTGGTAACATTTGTGCACAGTTAACTGTGGGAGAGCAGCAGGGCGATGTGGTGGCAGCCCCACTGCTTGTCACGGAGGTGATGTGTCTTGTTCCCACATCATGCTATGTCTCCTGTGTGCTGAGCAACCTCTCCTTTCTTCTGCTGCATCAACACTGTCCTCAATGCAGCCTTCAGGCAATTGCAGCAAAGCAATGGATGCTCATGCAAAGGTGGAGTTTTGTGTATGTTGTCTGTACCAAGGGGTTTCTGCTAGAAAGAAGAGTTACAGAGACATGACAGTGACAGTGGCGATGGTCTCTGACTAATGAGACATGAATCTTATGGTGAGTGCTAACATTCATCCTTAGGATTCTGAAGCAGATGATGCACTGTGATGTTAAAGTTAATACCAAACCAGTTGAGGTACGAGACCTGCAATAGAGTATGGCGAAGAAACCTCTGTATCTTAGTGTCACAGGCATTGATTGTAAACCACAACCCATGTGTTGTGAGAGAGTAAAAAAGGGGTCAACTGGATATCATCTTAAAGTGCACTTACAAATGTTGCTTTTTGCTTCCATATAAGTTTGTTTTACCCTATTGAAAATCAAGTTACCCTGCTCCAGACAGGCTCCTCTGTATAGTAAGTCAGTTATCCTCATTATGAAGGCATTGATATTTTCAATCACTCCCCAAGCATTATATGTAATTTAAAAATCCATATAGTTAATCTCACTTTACAAAAAGGAAAATATTGCTGATCTGTTTTTATTTATGGTTGTCTAATACAGGCTTTGCATGCCATCCAACCAATTTTAGGAATATATACAAAGAGAGAATTATTTCTAATTGTTACTTGGAGGGATTACGTGTTTCCAGGGTTTTTTCTTTCCTCATTTTTAAATATATATTTATTATTACTACTATTATTTTGCCATCTAAAACGAGCACTCCAGTAAAAACCTCTTCCTATAGTACTCCCCTTCTCTCTGGGACTGTGCAGCAGAAATGACTGGCAGCATTAGGCACTGCACTGCCGCTGGGGGCTCCTTCCAGGCATAGCAGCTGCCAAAATCCCTTAGCTTCAGCTGATACTGCTGCAGGCATCTTGTGCTTCTTGTTCCTCATCAGCAGAGTGGCTGTTACCCAGGCCAGTGCTGAAATCGTAGGTTAGATCCATCAAAGAGCCACCAAAATACTGACCTAACTCTGCCCAGCAAATTTTTTCCTTCCTAAAGCAACAAGGTTGCTGCAGCTCTTCGCTCAACAGCTTTCTCTTTGTTTAACTAGAGGGAGGACCTCAGGCTGAGGCTTCTTGAGGAGAAGAGCATGCAGAAATGCTTTGGTCAGCTCAGACATGTTTTGTAAGGTGAGGGGTGGGATGGACTTGATGAAGGCAGTCCCATCTTGGGAAATAGTTGTTTAGAAAAATAGCACTAAGTTGTAACCTATCATCAGCTCCAGATATGTTTAGGGGAGTCCCTCTCATCTGAATGGGATTAAATTACATATAGTGTTAATGCAGAGTTGTCTGCAACAATGTAAATGAGCTGTTTATGTGACACTTCATTACAATTCTAATTCAAAGCTCATAGCAGGCTTGATGGGTCTGCAATAAATGTTTTATTATTTAGGAAAAATATACTCTACAAGTTGCAATGTGCCATGCTCATTCATGCTGTAAATCAACAAAGATCAGCAGACTGAATAGGAAAATGAAAAGCTTATTTAGGACACAAGCTTTCAGATGAGCAGAGATGGCTGAAGTTAACTGCATTAATTTTTCTTTGCTTGTCACAGTTGCCAGTTGAATTTCACTACTAAAGATTATGGGTAGTTTTGCTTTATGAAATTATATCTGCAGAAACATGATTTGCATTTATATACGCTTCGTTATAACAAAGTTAAACTTAACACACCTCCTTGTGTCCCTAAACTAACAAACAGACCAGCCAACCAGAAATCTCAGTGTTAAAATAATATTTATCCCTCAGTTTTCATAGATCTGAATAAGGGCCAACTAAATGGTGCTACTGAATGCTTTAAAGGCCCGAAACTGGTGTCCAGGTGACATGCAGAGCTATGACTTCCCTCCAACTTCAGCTCTCCAGTAAATCTCTTTCTGTCCTCACGTGGATAAACCTAAGTTCCTTTAAAAACATGTTTTATGACAGTTGAGTGAAGGCACAGACTGAGTTGAAAGGGTGGTACACGGGGAATTTCTGTGGTGATAAAGTTCCTGGAATCAACTCTGCTACCATCCTCTTTTGTCTCACCCAACACCTGAAGACCTTCCCTTGAAGTTTGCAGCATGGAAAATTGGCTTTTCTTGTAAACTCTCTGTGTTTGAATATGATGGAAGGAAGATGTTACAATCCGTGCTATTATTTATATTTTGATTGTGAGGAAAAATCAGCCACTACTCATAGACATTGCACGAATTTACAAAAATAACAGGCTTTATGATTTAAGCAAAGTACAAAGATTTATTTTAGGGAAAAAAGACAATAACACTACCTTTAAAAGAAAAAATAAGTTTACCAGAGGAGAGAATTTCCACAAATTAGTCACTTTGGGCAGAGAGTGGTTAAGTAATAAAAGGAAAACAAGAGAGCAATTAAGTTTTATCACCATCCGCCGGCCCTGGCCTCTGGCTGGAGGGGTGATGCGTAGGACCCGCAGTTCCTGCTTGGTGCTGTTCTGCTGGGGCTGTCCCGTAGCTGAAGCTGAAGTGGAGAGCAAGAAGGGGGGGAAGAGAGAGCCCACACTCTCCTTTTGTCTTGGAGATTTTATACAGCAAAAAGGGTTTCTGTCTTTTCATAAATCACTGGCACACAGACTTGCTAAAGATAACACAGATTTTGCCATCCCAGGAACTTCTCTTTTATTTATTATCATCTTTCAGTCCTTGTTACCTTGCTAAATTTATTGTCTTTGTCTGGACCATGTACCAGGAGGTGACCTGACTAACAGTCTTATCTTTAGGTCCCTGTGAGGCATGATACAAAACAGAAGCTAGTTAAGTTTGGGGGTAAAAATCTGCTAATTGAAAATATGTTTGGTATATTTTTAAAAGAGCAGAAAAATAAAAATACTGAATCGAGAGACATAGTTCGTATTTTCGGACTGTTTACATCAGACGGGCAGGCAACTTGAGAAGATTATAAAGCTATGTAGGAGAAAATTAGAGAGGCCAAAGCTCAGCTTGAATTAAATCTGCCCAGTATCATTAAAGATAATAGAAAGACTTTTTTTAATATGTAAATAGCAAAAGAAGAGCTATGGAGAATCTCCCCCCGCTACTTGACCTGGGAGGGAAACTTGTGACTGAAGACATGGAAAAGGCCAAGTTGCTGAGTGCTCATTTTGCCTCAGTTTTCATCAATGCCAATACTTCCCTGAGGGTACAGCTCCCTGAACTGGATGACCAAGATGGGGACAGAATGAAGCCCCCATAATCCAGAAGGAAATGATCAGTTCCCTGTTGTGCCACATGGATATGCAGAAGTCTATGGGAACAGATGGGATCCAGCCAAGGGTACTAAAGGAGCTGGTAGAAGTGCTCACCAAGCCACTCTCCGTTCTTTATCAACAGTCCTGGCAAACTGGGGATGTCCTAATTGATTGGAAACTGGCAAATGTAATACCTATCTACAAGAAGGGCTAAAAGGATGATCCAGGGAACTATAGACCGAGTTTGACCTCGGTGCCAGATCACCTTGAATACCATCACATGGTACATACAAGATAACCAAGTGATCAGGCCCAGTCAGGATGGCTTTATGAAAGGCAGATCCTGTCTGACTAACCTGATCTCCTTCTAAAACAAGATGACTCGCCTAGTGGATGAGCGAAGAGCTGTGGACGTTGTCTATTTGGACTTTAGTAAAGCTTTTGACATTGTCTTTCACAGCATTCTTCTTCAGAAACTTATGGCACTTGACTTGTATAAACATACCCTGCATTGGATAAAAAAACTGGCTCAATGGTTGGGCTGAAAGAGTAGTAGTAAATGGAAGTAAATCTGTCTGGCAACCAGTCACAAGTGGTGTCCCCCAGGGTTCAGTACTGGGGCCTCTTCTCTTTAATATCTTCATTAATTATTTGGATGAGGGGATTGAATGTACCCTCAGTAAATTTGCAGATGACACCAAACTAGGTGGCTGTGTTGATCTGTTGGAGGGTAGGGAAGCCTTATAGCAGGACCTGGACAAGTTAGATCAATGGGCCAAGGTTAATCGTATGAGGTTTAAGGCCAAATGCCAGGTCTTGCATCTGGGTCGTAACAACCCCATGGTAAGCTACAGACTTGGGGAAGTGTGGTTAGACAGCTGTAAGTTGGAAAGGGACCTGGGGGCATTGGTTGACAGTTGACTTAATAAGAGTCAGCAGTGTTTGCAGGTGGCCACAAAGGCCAGTGGCATCTTGGCTTGTATCAGGAACATTGTGGCCAGCAGGAATACGGAGGTGATCATCCCTCAGTACTCAGCTCTGGTGAGGCTGCATCTTGAGTACTGTGTTCAGTTCTGGGCATCACTATAAGTGTGCCATAGAAGTGCTGGAAAGTGTCCAGAGAAAGGCCACAAAGCTCAAGAAGGCCCTGGAGCACAAGTCCTGTGAGGAGGAGCTGAGAGAGCTGGGGGGTGTTTAGTCTGGAGAAGAGGAGGTTGAGAGGAGACCTTATTAGCTCTCTTCAACTACTTAAGTGAGGTTGGAGTGAGGAGGGATGCAGCCTCTCCTCCTTAGAGAACTGTTATAGAAACAGAGGGAATGAATGGAAGGTGCACCAGGGGAGGTTTGGGCTGAATATTTGGAAACATTTTTTTCACTGGGAGGGTTGTCAGGCATTGGAATGGCCTGCCCAGGACAGCGGTGCCGTCACCATCCCTGGAGACCTGGTCCTTAAGGACATGGTTTAGTACGTAACTGTGATTTTAGTCAAAGGTTGGACTGAATGATCTTGGAGATCTCTTCCAACTTGAACATTCTGTGATTCTGTGATGTGACATCCTTCCCAAACTCTGTGTGTTGATGTCCTTACAAACTTGTGACTGCTTTGGCTGATCCTATTAGGGGAAGACGTTAACAGAAGACAAGTGAATCTAGCTAATGCAACCTGTGCCTGTGCTGGCTTGAAAAACATGGTTTTCTAAGTCAGCTTCAGAAATAGTTTGTTTTGGTGTTGTGTGGGTTTTTTTTTTTTTTTTTTCTTCTTTTTTTTTTCCCAGAAAGGAAAGAATATTAAATTATTTTTAAAGCGTATGTCTGATGATGCTACCTCCCTGGCCATGGGTCTTCAAAGGGAAGAGCTGCTGTATGCATGGCAATGCAGCTGAACCTGTCCTATATGGATGGCAGAAAGGACTGTAGATAGGAGGAGGATGCGGCTGGACTAGAGTGGGATGCAGAAGAGCCTGCCCTAA
The DNA here is from genome assembly GCA_023637945.1 of Phaethornis superciliosus. NCBI lineage: Eukaryota > Metazoa > Chordata > Aves > Apodiformes > Trochilidae > Phaethornis > Phaethornis superciliosus. Next base: position 12,677,544 of record JAJQWJ010000009.1, on the reverse strand, counting down.
GAAGTGTGCATAAGCCTTTGACCACAATACCATCCCAAGAGAGCTGCCTATGGAATGAGGAAACAGCAAGGAGAAGAGTCAGCAGGTCACTGTCTTTTTGCCCACTGGTGTGTCTGTATTTGAATGTGTATTTGTATGAATGTGAACACTTCAAGTGTATAAATACAGACACAAAACAATTTTTGGCTCTCTGTAGTCATCAGTATATTTCTTCCTGTTTGGCAAGTGTGGGTAGCTAGCTGTCACTGACCATCTCAGATATCCATTTTTGGCAGGTCATTTGGCATCATTTAAATATATCATTACGCTGTTGCAGTGCCCTTTGCACGTGCAGGAGAGGAGACCTTGCAGCCAGAAAAACTGCCTCTGTGCTGGGAAGGCTGCTGAGACTAGAGCTTGCAAATGTTGAAAATACAACTCTTTTGCTGCAGGGGGTTGTTCCACTGACTTTGTCTTGAACCTGGTGTTAGCCTGTTCAAATGGCATTTCTGGTGTAACCATCCTATGGCTGGAAGTAGTGTCCTTGAGGCAGATCGTCTGCATGTCCAGTGAGTGATGCTGACTTGTGTATGTTCGTCCAGCCCTCGGGAGTACTCATGAGGCCCAGCTGAAAATTCTGACTGCTGCTGGGGCAATGTGAATTCCTCCATTTCGGCAAAGCTGAGGCTTGGGCATCATACTACTGAGGAACTGTTACTCTGAATTTTCTCACTTTCTTAAGTTTAAAACCTGCACTTTAATTGTTTAACCACAGACATATTATAAGTATATACATGATGTGGGAGAATTCCTTGTAAGTAATGTTTTACCTTCCCTAAACTACTTTACTTACTTTTTCAACCAGGAAAATGAAATTATTTTGCCCCTTTGGAAATGTAATAATGAGGGCTTTGTTTATGAGAATAGTGTCTGCAAAAGAAATTAATTTGGACAGCAATCTTAGAATTATATGAAGACTTTTGTTATAATGATAACGTTATAACATTTTCAAAACAAAGCTAACATAAGTCAAAGACTCTAAAAAAGTCACCAAGATAGTCCACAGTTTAAGTTTTGAGTTTGCTTAACAGGAAGAGGTTTTCCTTCTCAATCATTCCTTTATATACTAAAGGAAAGTCCAATTAAGATGACTGAATTGTAAGTGTCATAAAATAGAGAAGGCAAAGGACATTTAATTATAGCTGTGCTGCCAGGCACCAATATAACAAAAGAAGAAATGTCCACCTACTACACAAATAAGGCCTAATACATTTGGTGTAATTAAGAGACAATGTGTGATCTAAGCACAGACCTTTAACTAGTTCAAAAAGCTGTATCTTCTGATTTTCATGAAGCTGTTTTCAAATTAAGAATAAAGAACAATAATATTAATGTTGAGACCTTCAACTTTGTCCACAGATTGAAGAAAAAACATCATGTGTTAAAGAAAAAATGTTGCCTAAGAAATTGGATTCATTACCCAGAAGAATGTATAATTGATGCATGTGGTTGTCTGAATGGTAGAATAACAATAGCAACCATTAGGGATGAGAGCTGGAACTAGTCAGGCAGTGAGGCAGGATGTATTTTATAGGTCATCTGGGCTCTATTCAGATCTACAGGTTGCTATTCTTTCTTCATACCTGAAAGCACTTAACGGGTTATTATAAAAGGAAAAGGATAGTATTCAATAATGGTTTAAATTGGAGCGCTGTATATATCACCACTGTGTGACTCCTAAATGAATGCTTCATTTTAAAAATTCTCCCATGACATACTTGAAAGTTTGCCAGAGCATCAAGGAATTAAAACAATGAATTCACCAGCGAGAGAGTAAAGGACATATATGTGGCAGAAAAAGTTTTTCTCTTTCATTTTATGGACAAAGATAAAAAAGGAAAAGTCACCAAGAAAGATTTTTCCAAGGCTGCTCTCTGTTTCAAGGTATATGAACTGGTTTTGTTATCTGTTTCATAATATTAAATTAAGAAAAAAATAATTTTGGAAAGAGGTTTATCTGTCAAACCATCAAAGCCAAAGGCACATAATGCTGACGTTAAATTCAGAATCCCTTCTTGCCTGAAAAACGCTTCTTTCATATCAAAATTAATGGAAGTTAAAGGGTGGAGAATCTTTTCTGCTTTGTTTCATATGAACATAAAAGTTTTATTCCTGCTTTTAATGGGTAGTATTTTACAAATGTAATGGAACATAATTTTACCAGGTTTCCCTAGAGGAAAGTCATGGCATGATTACACACAGTCTCGTCTCATTTAGTATAATGCTTACAATATGCATGCAAATATACTTAGGCAACTCAAGTTAGAGGTAAATTGGATGGCATTCAGAAAATCATAGAGCAGTGCTGATGCTGAAGTAAGTTTTACAGGACAAACATGCATTGAATGACTGGTCTCTTACAGACACACATCCTCAAGTAACATTTCTCTGCCATCCAGAAGATTCAAGCTGTGCCACACAGAAGTACCTGGCATGTGTACATGTAGTAATTCAAGCTGAACATTTTAGCTTGGCCCCATCTCAATCCCCATTGATAGCATATCCCAGCAAGCAGTGAGAGTGATGGGAATCCTTGTGGCATGCAGTGTCCCCAGCTGCAGGGGAAGCCTGAAGGAGCCATGCCCTGGCAAGAAGTCAGAGCTCTTGCACTGTCCCTTGCAATAACTGGCTGCAGGGTGGTGGGATGCAGAGGGGATCTTGTGAGCATGGAGGAAGATTCATACCAGATCAGATAGAGGCACAAGGTGGTAGGGTTTTAGGCTGTCAAGGTTTGCTCTTGAAATCCCTTGCATGGTGAATTTTTCAGCTAGGAATTAAATCTTTAAGTTATAAATAATTATGATGTAACACAATGCAGTGCAAACTAAAATTCCAGCATGCTGGGTGTAAAAATCAAGTAAAAGTCTGTGTTAGAAGCTAGTATGAAAGGTCCTATATTTGTGGGAATTGTAGGGGTGCTCCTTCTGGGTGCATATGCATTGATGAAGAAGAAACTTCTAAGAAAAAATTATCTGAATCTCCTGTTTTCTTGTAGGGGATGATTGAGCCATTTTTAAACCTTCTGCCAGCTTATGAGAGTGTACCATATTTCATAGTTTATGAACAATATATAATCTTTTCCTTCCAGTTTAATTCTTTTTGCTGAATTCATGCTAAACTCTCATTGCAGATCTGGCTCTTGTTTAATTTGATGTAGATCATCATACCATCACACAGATCAGAGAAACTATCCCAAGTTTTCATTGATGAAGTGGTGTAAAAGTCTAATCTACTTGAACCTAGTCTTGACACTGGTTATTTGGAGATGTATGAGGGAGGCAATCGTAATCCTTGGGAGTCCAAGCAACAGTAGTTTCTAGAGCTCTCCTGCAGGACCACTGGGAGCAGATATGCTGCCATAGATGACATCTGGATTGCAGGTGTGAGGCCAGCAGGTAGATCCATTCTTGTTCTTTTTGGGAAGGTCAAGAAATAATGAAAAATTAAGTACAGAAGCTTAACATCTGTCTATTTTAGATTTCTCTTAAACTTTCCCACTGACAGTGGCAGTAGCTCAGATCTGCAGGGAATAGCAATAAGTTCATGCAAAATCTGCATTACAGAAATATGCCTATAGCTGCTGTGGAGAAAAATGGATGAGGACGCTGTTCTAAAAATTAGTTGCTTTTTTGTATCTTAGTGCTCTCGCTCTCTGTTCCTTGACACATTTGAAGCTGAATTGCTTTTTAGCAATCAAGAGGAATATTTGCTTAATATGTTTTTATTTTATTTTCTTTGTATTTCTTTTTGCTGTATTTCAGTTACCTGCCAATTCTTGGGAATGTGAATTCTATCAATTTTCCTTTAGTGAAGTGTAAAATTTATCATTTGGATAAACGATAAGTAAGTAGAACAAAGTATCAGACCAAGGAAGTATTTGCGCTTCCTTGTTCATTAGTTAGCATTTAATCTGTGAGTATTGGAAGGGTAAATTCTGATTTGATCTCTAAAAGCATATCTTTGGTTCAGTTACAAGGCAAACCTCAGGGCTGTGCCTGCCCAGCTTCTAGAGGGAAAAGTTGCCAGACACTTTCCATCACAACCTTGTCCCATGAGACTGACTTGTTAATCTTTTCATGTCTAAGGAAATATTTTCATTTGGGGTATAATACTGAATTCAAGATTTGTTTCTTTGTTTGCATTTCAAGATTATCAACACCTTGGTACAAGCACTGAAGTTGCTGATCCTGTTGAGTGTCACAGGCTCTCTGCCTGCTGCTATTGTTTTCCTAGTACAAAGGGATGGCTCTTGGTCTGCTATTTACAAACCAGCTTTAGCTGTTTTTTACAGGACATCTGAAAACCAAGGAAATAGGTAATGTGCTTTAATATCAGCCAGAAATACAGCAGAGGAGTTTTTGTTTAACCAAGGATTGTTCCAATGGTAAGAAAATCCAGATAAATGAAGGAAACGTGTGACATATTTGCACAAAACCAAGAATGCATTAAGCTCTTCTGTGGATGATTTAATTCAAAAGGAAAATGACCTTAGTTCATGTGTAGCTTAATCCTCTTTCACAGTCAATCCAGATCCCTTTACAACTCAGTGACAATATGCATGAAAGAATTTAGTGCATTTCAACCTACATGTATTATCAACATGGGTTTAGTTGATTTGTCTTAACTTTCTTGAATTTTCTTTTGCAGAAAAACCCAGAGACATAGATATATGGTACAAGTTTTATTTAAAGCACAGTCATGTAATCATGCCCTTAATCTGATATGGGTTGTATGTAACCATGTTAAGTGATAAGGGAGAAATTCTTTGTAAGTGGTTCATATACATCCTGATCCCACAGGCTAACAAAGTTAACTCTTTATTTGTGACAGCACCACCAAGAAATATTTGGAAAACCTCAGTGTAAATCTCTCAGATGCACTGTAAAGTGCATCTGCTCACAACCTAGATACTGCAAGCCAGTAACTCTGCACACACAATCCCAAATTCTGGAATTTTGGGGCTGAGGCTTAACAAATATAATTCTTTTGATTACTCTTATTTTAGTCTATCCTCTGATTTTTTGCAGGCCAAAGATAAAATTATCCTAATCAGTTTGGAGGAACTTTGCCTAACATGGTTATAATATCAGCAGAATGTTAGAAATATCGCTCTTGTGTGGAGAGCTTCTATTCATACCTGATGGAAAGATGAAACACCGATTAGACCTTTTCTCCAGTCTGCCTTTGGAACAGTTTTCTTTGACGGAATGACATTTTTGATGTCAGACAAATGGTAATAACCAACAGGATGAGATAGTGATGGAGGCATACACAAAGCCAGCAGAAACCAAAATTGTAGTACTCTAGTTATGAAAAGTTTAGACCACCAGAGGTGTCCCACAGCATTAAGGGTCCATGTTTCTCCTCAGCTGATTCAATTGACCATCAAGGCAAATGGAGTGGAAGATATCATCTTCATGATGTTTGGCTCCTGGATGGTAAGTACCAGCTGTTTCGGGACACCATTGATAGCTTTGTGAATGTTCTGTGATCAGAAGGGACCCATGGCCTCTTCTTGGCCTTCCATAATGGATCTCAGTGTTCAGCAAAAGAAAGAAGTTTTATGCTTAGATGATGTTAGGCTAATGTGTTTCCATGGGGTCTTAGTTTGGAATTCTCCAGGAAGGCTGAGTAGAGTGTGCTTTTCCTCTCTGTGGATGGAGAAATCTCTTACTAGATAGCTGGGAAGGAGGAAGCTGATATTCAGTGGGAGTACAAGAAATGTTAAGGTGGATTCTGTTTTCTTGGTCACTGTTCCTAGAAGAGAGAATGCACAGGCTGTGTAGGGGGCATTGAAAGATTTATATGGCTATAGAACTGCTACTGCTTCAGCATGTTGCCTTTTATCTGAGTTTCTCTCATTATCACACGACACCGAATTACCACACAAAGGGCACCAATTCTGCTAGGAGCAGAATTCCCTACTATAAAACAAGAGTATGGAATTTTTTGCAGATAGTTTAAACTGTTCTTGTTTGTTGCTTTCTGCAGCCTTTGAACAATTTGCTTCATAGTGACTTTCACCTGAAGCTGGGGGCTGTTATATAAAAGCTGTTATATGAAAACATTATGGGTATTAAAGGAATTAAGCCTGTATTTAAGGAGTTAAAGTTTGCCCTGTCTTACATTATTTTTGTTTAAGTGATGTTTGTGCACCATGCCTTTTGAGTTTTCGTGTAACAACTCAAGTTTGCTAGAAGTATATGGCATTAATGAAACTCTGAGACACAAAAAAGAGTAAATTACTTTTTCTGTAATTGCCACTACAATAAAAGCTGCCTTTACTGTAAAATTTTTGTAGGTTAACCCTTGCAGAGTTCCCAGTTTGATGAGGGAGAAGTGTGATTAGAGGTGTGTAGGGAAGGAAGAAGAAAGGGGAGAACAGCTGACATAGTAATTCAGGATGATCAAAGGCTGCAGGCAGCAGAGGTCAAAAGTTGCATGCATGCCACCCCAGTTCCCAGATGAATTGCACTGTAATGAGTGAGGGTCAGCTGTGGTCTCTCAGCAGAGCAGCTTTGGCAGCCCAGCCCTGCCTGTGTCTGTTGAACATGGCAGAGTGATGGGATGCAGAGGACAGTTGTGGCTGCAAATCAGGAGGAAAAGGGAGTGGAGATTTCTGTGTTCTCTATGGCTACTGTTTTGAACAATAGCATAAATATTTTTGAGTGAGAGAGCACATGTGGGAGGGCAGAGGTTTCAGCCAACAGAGCAAAGAATGCACTGGTGGATTTCCAGCATTTCCTGTGGGGTAGGCATGTTTCCATGCCATTAATTATTCTATTCTTACATTAGTCCTAAATACCAACAAAACTGCTTGTACAGAAACATCAGCAACGTGTTCTTAAGTATTAGGTAATTCACCACATACCAAGTGTTGCTAATGTTGAAAGTTAAAAAGAGCATCCACCAAAGATACACAGGCAATGAATTGATTTTACAAATCTACTTATGTTTTTAAAATGGAACAAAAATGCCATGTCATTATAATCTAAGGGACTGTCTTTGCTAGAGACATTGAGCATACTCTTTGCAGTAGTGATATGGTCAAACAATGCCAATGCTAACAAACAGTGGTGATGAATGCTTGCCCTGCTTTCTGCATCCTGTATTTGTTCTGTTTTGTTTGGGTTTTCTTCTTTTCTTCCTATTTGAACTGAAAACAATTTGAGAGCTTGGAAATATCAGATTAAAAAAAAAATCTTAACTATCATTTTGTCTGGAAAAAGGTTTAGAATAAGTAACCTGCCATCTCAGAAAATGTGGCTAATTATCTGAATTTTATGTGGTTTAATTAGCAGCATCTATGGTAGAACATGGGAGATGGTGTTTATCACCTGCCAAAGAAAACTTTGTCTTTTGAAGGAGAATAAGTGATATCAACCAAAATGCAGCCTGAGTCTAGATTTTCAATAACATTCCCTTAAACTCTTCTATGTATAGAAGTGACTGGGCTCTGAGCAGTTAAAAGAGTGGAGAACCGAGGTACTAACTAGTGCTGCCTGGGCAGGTTTGGCAGTCACCAGCATCTTTGGTGCTTGCTGTGAAAGGAGAGCCACTGAAAAATGCTCTCAGGATGCAGCTGGGTGGGGCACAATGTGCTCCGAAACCCCTTACAATTGGAGGAGAAATCAAAACAAGTGGGAGTGTCAGTTCAGGTGTGTAAGACTAATTGTTTACTGTTTCCAGTCTGATGCTAATTTGAATGACTCTATCCTGCCTGCAAATCCAGAAGTCCCAGCAGGGAAGGACTTGGGAGCTTTGACAGTATTTTGTTTGGAGGCTACAGGGGGCATGGTAGTCGAGTTCAGAGGCAGGAAACCAAACATCACCTGGGGCAGGAGTTCTATTGTGGCAGTGTCAGCAATATCCCAGAGAGGCTGGAGGCATATGGGGGAGAGACACAGTTTGTGCACTGCTGGTGTCCAGCCCTTACCCCAGCATGTTGCTTGCGATCAGATGAGGGCAGACCAGACTGGGGGAAGGGCCATACATGTGGCTGTCTTCAAGGTTGTCATTTATGAGAAACGTGGCATTGGCTTTATGTACATGTTTCCCTATTTATGGAGCAGGGTGCACCTGCAATATCTGTGTTTGTGATCTGATTCGCTCATGGGAAGTTTGTTGAGGTATCATTTGGTGGAAATATTTGTAGGGTTTTCTCTTTACATAAGTTCCATTGACTATTTCCAGACAATAAAGTATGATGCAAGGGAAAAAAAAAATTGCTGGAGAGGGTGAAGAGAAGGGCAACTAGGCTGATTAGGGGTCTGGAGAACAGGTCTTATGAGGGGACACTGAAGGAGCTGGGGCTCTTCAGCCTGGAGAAGAGGAGGTTGAGGAGAGACCTTATTGCTCTCTACAACTACCTGAAAGGAGGCTGTAGTAAGGTGGATGCTGACCTCTTCTCCCTAGTGATGAGTGACAGGATAAGAAGAAATGGGATCAAGTTGCACCAGGGGAGGTTCAGATCAGAAATCAGGAAAAATTCCTTCACTGAAAGAGTGGTGTGGAACAGGTTGCTCAGGTAGGTATTGGAGTTGCTGTTCTCGGAGGGTATTAAAAAAAGGGTAGATGTGACACTTTGGAGATGATTTAATGGTTATGGTGGTGTAGGACTGATGGTTGGACTTCGTGATCTTGAAGGTCCTTTCCAACCATGATGATTCTATGAAAAACGGTGAGTCTCATCCCATTCTAGGGCAACCTTCTGCATCTTTCAAAGAAGTCAGACATTAAATGCTTTGGGAAGTGTTTAGTCCATTGCTATTTTTGGAAGTGGCTTCATCAACCGCCTGCCTTTACCTTCTGTCAATATATTGATGTAAGAGATTGGTAAAGTTAATGGCTCATGGAGGTACTGGCTTCACTCATAATTTCTAGTGTAAATGAGTAAATTGGCCTGCACTCAGCTGAGGTGGAATGACAAAGTATAAAATAAGTAGTAAGCAAAGCAGATTAATTAATTTGGCTGTTCTTATAAACTCTTTCTGTTAATATAAAAGCTAGTAACATTGCATTAGATTAAAATGAGACAAGACAAAAGGATATAATGCGTCATTATCTCATTGCTCACATGTGTTATGGGACAGCCTAGACTCATACTTAGTTAATTCAAAACATAATTAAACATTTATATAAATAAGAGTTCATTATGTTAAGAAGATTTAAAACATGTTTACAAACACTCTTTCTCAAGTCACCAGGCAGATGCACATCTTAGTTTGGATATTTGTTCTCTGGTGAATGGTTTTCTTGCAATATCTTTGGAGTACATGGTGTTGCCCAATGCAAAGGGGTCAGCAGACAGCCCTTTCAGTACAGTACAGTCCCCACCTCCCTGTGCAAGGGACAATCCTGACACCAAGATCTGCAGCTGCTATTTACGGTCTCTCTGTATTTATGTTTGTTATATAAAATTCATAAGTATGTTCCTAATTTCTCAAGTTTGCTGATTCACACTTCTTGCAGAAATGCTTCTTGTGACCTAAAGTTGGTGAGAAAAGCTGATTTAGGGCACTGGGGAAATCCTATCGTCACTCCCAGGTGCAGCAAGGATGCTGTGCATTCTGCTGGTGCTGTGTACCTTTGCTCATGCCAGTCCCACTTAACTGTGGGGTGAAACATGGGTATGGAGAGGCTGAATGTCACATCTGTTTATCACAGGGAAAGAGAAAAAATAATGTAAAGGAAAGCATAATTGGTACAAGATGACTCCCTAGCTTGGAGTTGAACAGTTTTGCTGTCTCAACCCCTTGCTATGGGACCCTGAGCTATTTGGTATTGTTGAATACGTCTGGGCTACCAGACCTCAATGTATCAGTGTTACAGCTTGTCACTTTGAGGCCTGCCTCCTCCTGGGGAGTGCACAGCAGCTGCCTGATCCTCTCACTGTGCTGCAGTGACCAGGACTGCTGAGCAAGCTCAGTGCCAGATCTGAGTGTGGTTGGCAGGGTCACAGCTGAACTGGGGAGCAGGGCCTTGCATCGGGTGTGCTCCAATTTCACTACGCTGCTGAAGCTTTCCTTCTGCTCTGTAGGGCTCTTTGCACTTCTCCCTGAGCCCTGCCACTGCCTGCTCTCACAAGCACCTCATTCAATCATAACTGTATGAGCAGCTTTGTCCCCTTTTTGGAAGGGCTCCAAAGTAGTGCAGGATGTGACTAAAAGCTCAGAAATCCACTTTTTTTAAGCAAAGTGTTCTGCCATTGCCCAGGTAGTGACCAAAGCAGTGCCACAGACATGCACGCAGTTTCTGGGGGCGTAATGCTAATTTTCATCTTAGGATCCGGCCTGCAAACTTTAAATATCAGAAACTACTCAGATGAAGAAAGAGCTCATGGTAATTGAGTTCCCAGAAGGGTGAAGGTGTTTGTGGGGAGCCAAGGAAAGCCTTGCTGAGTTGCTAGTCTGGGTGTAAAAGTCAGTCAGGCAGCAGTTGCTGGTAGAAAGCTGAAACAGCAGCCAGGATCAATACATGACATGGCTTAGCTGGCAGTACCATCCAGGGCAAGCCAGTATTTAAGCCATGATGGACAAACAATCGTGCCTGAGACAAAGGGAGGGGTAGGAAAGTTAAGTGGTGTTGGCGGGAGGCAGCAGCAGAGAGCAGTGCAGTGCTGGGCACAGCAGCAGCAGCGGTGCGGGATGCCTGTTTGGGAAGCTCTGCTCTGCGGGTGGGCGTGCTTCATCAGCTGGTGTGAAGTTAGTGAGGGTGCCAGGTTTCACTCTGGGTGTGCAGGGTATCATTTCAATGCTGTGAAGTGCTTATTAATTGCTCCACTGCAAACCCTTGCTATGCCCACCGTCCAGTACAAAGGCCCACCGTCCAGTACAAGGGAGTGTGTGTTGCAAGGCTGGTGGTAGTACTATCCTCATGCCTCTTTTATGTCCACTTTTCTTTGGATGCGTCATGCTGCTGATTTACTTTGTTTGGTTTTAACCTAAACAAAGGAAAGCCTTTAAGTGCTGCTTAGAATGAAATTATAGTTGTACTTTAGTAAACAAAAATTATCTCTTTTGGCACTTGTGCTGTTATGGCAAATGTGTGTGTGATTTATCCTAATTGAAAAAATATGACGTATTTAAGCCAGAGAAATGTCTGTAAATGACAAAATCTGGTCCTGTCTTTGTTTATCACAATCATAATGGATTGCCAGTCTCCTAAAAATATTAGCTTTTGTTACTTGCTATCAGCCACAGGCTTGTACTCATAGAATTAGAAGGTGTGCAATAGTAAACAGACTAAGAACCTTTCAGTGTAGGATCATAATTTCACTTTGTTATGCTTGAGTCTTCTTTACTGTTTTTTTTTTTTATTATTCATCTGTTTGACTGTTTAGTGGGCAGAAAAAAATTTTTCTACTTTATAGCTGAAATGCAGAATTCTGGCACAATGATCAGAATTTTCCCTTTCTTGGAGTGAATGTAAGGGTTATCTGCTACAGAAGGCCACCTCTATAAGATCAATACTGGTCATTTCCCTGTATGTGTCAAGTAAGTTTTCGGATCAAGCCAGTTGTCTGAAGGGATATATACTGGTGCACCAAAAAAAGATGCTGAAATATTCTGTATCAAAAAGGTTAAACTCATCAGATTCTATGTAAGCACTTATTTTACCCCAGCTAACCTGTAGAGATTTCATTTTGCGTCATTTATTTTCACCCTTACCCTATGCTAAACCATCCCCAGCTTTGATGAAAGAATCATGTCTCCATTCATTTCCTACCTTGCTGAATTGCCTTTGCATTTCCTATCATCTGCACATAGTCCTATTCTCTCCATTATTGTCTTAATACCAAGTACAGCACAAGATAATGGATAGGCACTGTAATAACTGTGTGGCCTGTAGGAGCCCCTCAAGGGAAATATCTTTGACGCTGGTAGAATATTAATGCACCCCATGTCCCTGATCTTCCTCTTTCACTTCATCTCCTGTTTTCTAAACTACATAATGACTTTCATATACATGACAAAAGCATTAGAACAGAAAGAGACTCATTGATGACCAGCAGGGCTGTGTGATATTAAGAAGTACTATTCTCAGTTCTTTGTATGATTTTTGACCACCACCAGAGAACAGTGTATGCAGGTAATTTCTAATTTGAATAGATACAGGCATACAGAAGCATTATGGTACTTTGTTAATACAAATGCCCCTCACAGACACTGCATGAAAATAAATTAAAATGTAATTCTTCAATAATGCATCTGTCTACAGGATGATTTTCAGCTGATTAAAACCAAACAACTTGCTATCACTTAGAAAGGCTAGTAGATTATTTCTGAGAAGCTTAATCATCAGCAGATTATGAATGGAACAGTAAATCAAAGCAGGATATATTAAACAATGTAGATTGTGTTGTACTGGCAATTTACTGTACATAATTTTTTAATAAAGGGGAAAATTGATTTTTGTGAGCATTAACATTGAATTCTGTGACAATTTAGCTGCTATTATTGAAAACAGGAATGTTAAAAATGCTATTGCCATATAGGAGCGATAAGCATTTATTAATCTTACAAGAAACAGAAGATTGTTCCATTTAGGGCTGCCTTTCGCATAACTCCTTTTCTCATTTTTCTTTCCTATTTTGGCAAAGTCTTTTTTCTGCTATTGCATTTTGCTAATGTATTCCTGATTCTTGTCCCCCCCAAAAAAAGAAAACAAAAAACCCCAAACAAGTAGGGTGTGCACCTCAGCAAAGGGCAGAAACCCCCAAACTTCCCTTTTGTTCCTGAAGGACCTCACAAACTTGTGCTTTTAAACATGGAGATCTGCTAACAGACAACCCTCGCTGCTTCTCTTCAGGGTCTCTTTTTAACTGTTCCTGGTGTTGGGTTTTGAGTGAAAGTACAGGTTAGGCACTCCACAGCAGGCTCTTCTTGCCTGCTGCCAACTGCCACAGGGGCAGAGCAGCTACTGACCATCAATCATTACAGATAATATCTGAGGAGAAAGGGAGAATTTATTTCAAATAAAGAGAACTGTGTTGGGAGGAGGAGGCAAGCAGTAGTCTGTGCTGGCAGAGTGCTTGAGAGAAGAATCACCAAAGTCTGGGAGAATCAAGGGTGAGAGCTAATAATAAAAGCTCTGGTGAAATCTGTTTTTGAGATTTAAAAAAAAAAAAAAAAAAAAAAAAAGCAAAAAGCACAGGCATCCAGTGCTTTAAGAGTGTAGTTGTTTTCCCTAGTTTCCTGCTAAGTAAATGCTACGTAAAAATCATCTTCCAACTTCAGTGCTCAATCCTGACCCAAGCTCACGAGGGACTCCAGGGAGAATGAGAAAATGTCAGGGCAAGTGACTGAAGCCATACTAAAAGAAATCTGTCCCGAGAGGAAAAACAGAGACAGTCTGTCTATTCCTGGACCTACTTTTGTTTTATCTATGCTCTAATTTTATTTTCAGATAATTTATTTGATTGATTGCACCACTTGTAATGTTATTTCTTCTGTTTTGAACTTCTGGGGTACTGTGAAATAATATAATATTGAATTATGCTGCTTCTGTATTTTAAGCTGTGCTCAGCAGGGTGAAAAAAAATACATGTGAATCCAAAAGACATTTTACTGTATGTAAGGAAGCTGAAGTCCCTTTGAAACTTGGTAAAAACTATGTTAGCAAGTTCTGTTGCTATAATTAGAAATGCAACGCCTTTACTTTCACATGTGTTTACTTGCCAAGAGAAAAAAAATGACATCCTGTGTGACACTGGTAGTGTGTAATCCCAGTTTATGAGACTGTAAACAAGAAGAGATGAGAAAGAACTCAGTTTGTTACTTTGAGAATTTACTTAAAAATTGTTACAGTCTAAATTCAAGTCTGGAATCAAAATATTGTTTTTGTTTTCATTTCCTCCTCAAAACTGAGTCTGGTGTATGGCCTCTGTTAACGCTTCCATGGCTGTCCTAAAATGGGGAGAAATTAATTTAAAATCATACTCTAAAAACCAGACCTTCCAAAGTTCTCTGCAGTCTCCTCATGACAGTATTCATGAGGCTACAGCCCTAGGACTGGGAAAGTTCCTTGAGGGCACCGTACGTCCAGAGGCCCTTTTTCTTGTATTTATTGCTTTTACCATGTCTGTTATACTGCTATGATGTTTGTTGTAGTACAGCAAGGTAGGAATTACTACTAATGTGATGAAAACAGGAAAATCAAAGACCTCTGCAAAATCTTGAATGCTCTTGGTTTTGCATGTGTTCAGAGCATCTTTCCACCTGCAGCTGGAAAGAGAAAAGGTGCCTGGAACAAAATAAAAAACCCACCTTTTTTTCCCCTCCTCTCTCCTTGGAAAGCCAAAGACATCACAGTTGCAGTCCTCAAAAGAGCTGCAACTTGTACACTGAATGACCTTACTGAATGAAAAAAGGGTAAAAATGGATGTATTTCTTTTTTAGCTTGGTTGTAAATGAAGCTAAGCCAAGCAAGACAGGAGTCTGCAGAAGTAGGAAATTTATCCAGAGTATGAGAGCCATTTCAGAGCATGTGAATGTATCCTCCTGGGGACTGTGAGCTGGATGGTCATCACTTGTAAGTTTTTAAAGAAAATACAAGGTATCTTCCAGGGAATTTAATAAACAGATTTCAATTAATCCCCCTCTTTTCAAATGCATTTCCTACCATGTGTACTAATTAGGTCTACACGATCTGTTCCACTGTCAGGATGTAAGGCTGAGGGTGGTGGGTTTTTAAGTGCTCACATTTACTGTCTTCTGCTTGTGGGGCCTATTGTCAGAGGAAAGCATGCCATATGCGCCTTTCAGAAACCCATGCTTCTCTTGGCTCCTGTTTGTTGTTTCTGACTTAATAAATACTGCTAATTATTGCTAGATTTTTTTTCCTCTTGATTATAATCACCTTCATTTTTTTGACCAGAGAGAAAATACTTTCTTTGTTGGGGTGAAGTTACTTTGGTGCACTGGATTCTTACTGTAGCCTCTGGAATGATCTTTTAGATTGACTTCTAACAAGTAAGGTCAGTTTTTATCTTTCAAATTCAGTTTCGTGAAACAAGATGAACTTTTCTTATGATATTTATTATTCTCTCTGTAAAAAAAAACCCTAAAAAATATCTAAATTATATTGTTGAACTTTGAAGTTTAATTCAAATAGTATACCTTGTTTTACAGCTTCTTATGCCTCTTCTTTTAAAAAAAGTCTATTGCTAGCAAGAAATTGAAATAATCATAAACCATTTTCTCTATTCCATATAGCTGCATTTCTACTTTTAAGAAAAAGTGTCTTCGATACTATCATTTTAAAATATTTGTAAAGATACTGTGTGTATAGTGTGTGAAATACACTTGAAAGGATTTTATTTGTGATGGCAGTTCATGTAGGTTTTAATCTTAATCCAGGCATTACTAATTTCATGTTTGCAAGTAAACATGATAATGAATGAGAATCCTCCTAGAATTGTAATTGGTGTTGCTCTTTTGTATTCTGCATTACAAATCTGTGTGGAATTGTCAGTGCCCTATAGAAAGGTTAATTACTTTGAAAAATCCTGTTTGCCTTGATTATGCTGGAGCTGTCCTAGTAAGGTGTCATCCAAGAAAGTTAGAAAGGAATATGGCATTAAAACAATGCAAAGAAATGGAGAGGTACAGTTGCAACTAGGATGGGGAATGCTGTGGGACTGGAGGAAAAAGGAGCACGGACTGAAAAAAGTGGAGTGCATTTTGTTTTCTAGAAATGGAGGAGACCACCTAAAAGCATAATTTGAAGCAACTACAAGGTAGAGAGCTGGGGCCACAGAGTAGTTTTTCGTCCCTCCCCTAGGAGCTGAAGGGGTCAGTTCCCCTGCATGTGCACAGGCTTTATATGATGGGGCAGAAATGCAAGCGCCTGTTCTTTTGGCATGGTTGCTCCTTGCTCCTTGAGTGCAGTGATACTCTGTCTCAGTACTGTGATAAATAATTGAAAATGCAGGAAACAGGGACTGTCGGGGCAAGGAACTACACTGTTGGAACTACAGTGTAGTACTGGTGGTACTGTTTAAAAAACTGTTTTCAAGTGTGTTGTGGTTTGACTGCACAGCTTCCTTGGTTGCAAGCAGAGAGAGAATCTCCTGTGGCATTTAATATCAATCAGACTTCTAGAGATGGTGATTGCAAGTAAGAGTAGAGTGATTTGCAAGAGTAGAGAGATTGCAAGTAGAGTGTCTGTAGGGCAGATGAATCAGTGTGTTTGGGCAATGTATCAGGAATATGTTGGTGTGCCAGGTTCTGTTATCCATAGGACAGGTGAATGTGTGCTTGGTAAGTGGAACATGACACCAAGTATAGTGTACGCTCCTGCTCAGAATGGTGATTCTCAGTTGAACTGCAAATTCAGAAGTCAATGTGTGAAAACTAAACTTGTCATAGCAGTAAAAAAGAGCAGTCTGGGTAGCCATACTCATCTGTTTGCAGAGGGAGAGGTCAACTGGGTGACCTACTGTCTCAGTTCTGGAGTTCTCTGAACTACTTTGAAATGGAGAGTGCACCCAGTGAATTGGGGAATAATAAACTCCAAACGTCATAATACTTTGAAATCACAGAGAACAGGATACTTGCTTGAAGTTTGAATCAACATTTGTGAAACTTTCAATCTATGCTGTGGAGCACAGAAATGGCTCTGGTTCGTAATTATTTTTGTTAACGTAATTTTTTAGTTAGATGCTTCATTAATAGAAACCTTAGCTCACTTCTTATTCAAATTTGGATTGCAGATTGTTACAGAAAGATATGTAATTAAACATAGAAAGTTGTTAAATAGTATGAATTGTTTAATTATTCATTTATGGTTTATCATGGCATGTTTGCCAAATAGTGTTTTCCTTATTTGTTACTTGTTGATCCTGGACTGGACAGTTTTGGTTCTTTGAGATTTCTGTGTTTTTTATTGTTGTCACAACCTGTATGGTACAGCTTACATGCCAGTTTGCAACCACTTTACTGTGGTGTCTCCTACTTGGTCATCCATTTTACTTGGTGAAGACAGTGGAAGCTAAGTGGAAGCAGAGGTGTTTATAGTGAACTCAAGAAACCCCAAATTCTGCTGTGTAGCAGTACTGGGCCCATTTCAAAGTTCAGCATGTACCTACCTGCCATTATCAGGGGCTCCACTCTGGTGAGCTCATGCCTTATGTTGCTCTATAAGCATACTGTTTCTTAAAAAATATGGAGTAACTTAAGTTCCCCCTTCAGACACTAATGCAGGAACAGTAATTACGGTGGTTCCTTCTAATGACAAAACTGGAATGCTACAATTTTCTCCTCAATGGGCTTCCAGACTGTATGGTGTGGAGATCATAAAGCAAATTTAAAAACTCTGCCAGCAATGTTCTATAGACACGAAATTTGCACTCACGTTAAAACTGCTCAGAAATCAATAACTGCCTCCTGCTAATGTCTTATATTTTTGTGAAGAATGCGACTGATTTCATTCAAAGGTGCTAACACCACTTTAATATCATCATCAAATTAATCACGTTGATAGTGTTAAGATATTTGTGATTTAATACAGCGAAAAATTGAACTGTAATTTGGTCTTTTCAGATTTTCAGTGCAGCTAAACGGATGTTCCAGAATGTACCAACCCTCATGCTGTCAAGAGATGCCCTAAGAAAGCTCTTAGCCCTGACTGTCTGTTGGAACAATGGCTTTGTGTCTAATTTTAGACAGCCACAAGCTAGTGACTCTCTGCGAAGAAGCAAGACATTTTGTGCTGCCTTTCCTTCTCAGGAATGTGGACTCTTCTCTGCCCGCATAAAGCCTGGTTGTTTACAAGTCTGAGATCCTCCTGTAAACATGTGAGTCTGCACAATGCCCTTGAACGGTTTCAGCATTTAGTGCTGTCCTATTCACAAACACACGTTTGCCTCTCCCAGCACTTAGTGCCCTGCTGTTCACACTCATTAAAGTAAATTCTGTATCTTTCTATGTATGGTTCTGACCACAGATTTATAATTGTCTCAAAGGAATCAAGTTTAAAGAATTAATATCCCTGGGTGGGGTGGAGAACTGGTCTGGCCAGAACAGAGCAGAAGGTGACACCTCAGGATGTGATAAGACCTTCTGGGTGGAGACTCTTCTGTGAGCACCAGCTGCAATACTGGGTGGGCCCTCTTGGCACGGCTGAGCCACCTCCATTGTACTTGTGAAGTACCTGGCTAAGGTGGCTTGAAGGATGGCACCAGGAAGAAGATAAGAACTGATGAATGGGTGGAGATTACTCCCCTTTCCTGAGGGCCAACCTTCAGTTCTGAGACCTCCCTGGAGGCATGATGTGCCTGGCTAAAGTGGCTGGAACAGAGGAATTTCACCTGAAAGAAGATAAGAATTGATGACTGGGTGCAGGACTACATCCTTCTGCTCCTCTCTGGGCAGCCTGTCTCCCAAGGAACCTAGATGACTGACAGCTGCACCTTCAGAACAAAAGGGACTCAGGGGTATATATCTGGCAGTCCATGCTTTGCCTTTTTGTTGTCTCTTGACCCGCCGCCATTCCTGCATCGGACCCTGTCCAGGATCATCGAAAACTCGCTGGACAGCCGGACCCCTGGTGGTGACTTTCTCTCTCTCTCATTTTCCCCACTATCTTACCCTTTTTCTACACTTTTCTATCTCATTCTTTCTTACCATTTTCCCTCTCTCTTATATCTTCTTTTCTTCTCTCCCTCTTTCGCTTTTCTCCATATCTTTGCCTGTATTAATTGTCAAATAAAATCTGCTTGCACTCGACCTTTTTATGGTTGGACTTTGTTTCGTGTATCCAAACAAAAATAAATTTTAATGTTACCTCGGACCATAACATTCTACAAAAGCTGTGGTGTCTAACTGTAACCTGTACTGGTGCCCTCTCACAAATAATGTTTCATGTTGCCATGTAGGTTTTCCTGGATAACGGTTTCTTGGAAATTACGAATATAAATATTCACTTAGAGCACATTGGCCAAATCAATGATATACTGTTGATGGGAATTAAGCATTCACAAAACACCATTGCCTGGAAAAGTTTGTACAGCAGCTATAAAATAGATGGAGAAAAATCTGAAGCTGTGGGTAATTTTTTATCTGTATATCCTGAATGACTGAATTGCACACCTGTAACTGGGAACACTTCATGTAACACTGCTTTTAAGTACAAAAGTTACTGAATATAGCAAAAAAACCCAAACACAAACAACCTAAAATCCTTAACCATAAAAGAAGTTGTATATAGATTGGAAGGGGGATATGTAAAATGCTTAAATAAGAATAAGAAAAAATCCTGTGCTGAAGTTTGAAACACCAATGAGCATTGTGTGTGGAGATAAAGCCTTCCCAAAGGCATATGCAACAATAAAACTAATCTCCTCATTTTGTTTATTTCCATTACCTTGATTTAAAAATCAGTGATGACTGAGAGTAGATGTTGTTCATGTCTCTTAGCTATCCACTCATTGTCTTCTGTTGTGGTTCTTTACCTTCTAGTATATTTTGGGCATCACTGTTATGCAGCCATCTGGTAGCTCTTGAATTTATGGAATCTACTGGGGGCACATGTGCTGACATTCAAAAAGAGAAATACTGTTAGCCAAAATATTCCCCATTTTGTTTAGTAGATAATATTTGGCTTGTACTTGGCACACCAGAAAGTTAGAAGTAAAAATCAAATTTTAAAAATGCCATAAAATCTGCTGTAGTTCATCAGACTGTGCTCTAACTGCTGGCTGGCCTGCTTTCATATAGATATTCCTACTTTCCAACAGAAACAGTAATCTTTTCATCCAGTAAAACCTCTATGCTACAAATTGGTGGTGTAAAACCTCGAATTGCACATAAACTAAGCTATACCTGTTATCTACTTGCCTTTCTGTAGGAAGGTTTTAAATATGCCTCACTACAGTTTCCATTAGAGAGAGCCCTGCAGTGGATGCTTCCAGCCCCACTGCAAGGCACATTATCTCCCTGTATGCATCTGCCTCAGCAGATCTGTTCTCCTTCTCTCCTGCCAGCAACATCCAGTCAACCACAAAAGGTTTGTCTTTAGTAATTGATCAGCAAACAATTAATATTATGGTAGGGCAATATATTGCCCTCTTCTTTTACCATGCAGAAGGCATGAAAGGAAACCATTTTGCCAAAATGCAAGTATATATTTACTATATTTCTACTTCTCATTAGTGGTGCAGTGAGGAAAATCTACATTTCTACTCTAAAGCCAACCCTCAACTCTCCACATCAAAATGAATTTGTCTGAAGTCCCCAAAGGAAGCACAAGTAAATACTTCAACATAGCTGTCTCTTCTGCTGGTATCTCTTATGGACTCTAGAAAACAGTTATGTAATCTTTCAAATGGCACTGAATTATTTTACAGATATGTGATGGAATTATTCAAATTTTCATGTAATTCCTAGAAAGCAGGTTATGAACTTTTTAAGGTTAAATAAGACAAACCAAAAATGTATGTCAAACTATCATACATTCTATATAAGTGCTGTTTACAAATGTCTTGGTCTAACTTGTCTGCATACATGTACTGTGAAAGCTACAGTGATTTTAATATGACCAAAGTGTTTAATATCAACCCCTAAATCACTGGACAAAATCAGACATCTTATTGTTATTATTTCCATGAAGGTTCTTCCAACAGGACATAATACTTCAGCTAAAGTGAAATGTAGTTTAAAGTTTCTTCAGGAGACAGCAGGATAACACCATGTGTGGAGCCATTTCCCTTTCAGAAACCTTTAACGTGGGCTTGGCACTTCTGGGTAACCAATAGTTTGCTTATGATGCAAGCATGTTATTTTGTGGCCAGGTGTGGAAACAAATCACTGTTTTCTGCTAAAAATAGCCATTTATCAAATCCCTGCTCAATGGTCAAGCAGGACACTTGGTCAAGGTGGATTTCCCACAGTGTGCTTGCAGCAGAGCACAAAGTACTGAAGCCACACTTACAACATCAGTGGGGGAACACAGTGGTGTGGAGTTTGAATGACCTGGTGAACCTGGGCAGAGAGAGAAGAGAGCTGTTTGTTAACCAGGCTGTGCACCAGCCCAGTGAGCTGGGTTGAGCACATCAAAGAAGTTGTGTACAGGTTGTTGTAGAATAATGCAGGATTTGCAGCTTCTGCAGTGTCTCTTACTGATCTCTAGTAAATCATGGACTGTTTTTTTATTGCTACAAGCTTGTCAGTAAAGTTTTAAGATGAGGAAAGAATGAATAAATTATCTGAAGATTGTAACAATCTCATGTTAACACACTTTGGCAGACAGGCCCTGTGTAGGATGGCATCATAGTGGCTGGGCATAGAGAGCTGTGCAGGGCTGGGCAGCCCTGGAGGGTTGCTCATCCTATGGGGAAGGGGGCCAGCACCCTGTGAGCAGCTGCCAGGTTTGGTTTCTCCACTGTTTTTATACCATTCTCTGGTGAAGTTTATTTAGTGAGTTTGGAAAAAGTATTACTTTTATGTAGCAACTTTATTCTCCATTTGTCTTATATTTTTGTTTAAAAGAGGCAATGTAAATTGAATGCTGTGCCTTCTGCTGAGACAGCACGTTTAACTAAAAGTGTGAAGGTCTCCATGTTCCTTGAGATTACAGAAAAAAATTCTTTCCATTATACTACTCCTATAAGGGCTAGCATGTTGGAACTCAAAATGAACTGTTTAAGGATGCTGGACTGACACGTCTGACTTCACGCACAATTACAGACTTGCTCTAAGTACTGTCTGGGAAATTTTGACATTTAATTCATCTGCAAATGAACATACCTTGAATAATGACAGAGGCTTATGACCTCATCACTTACTATTATGATTGTAAAAACAATTCTATCTCTCTCTCTCTAGACAAACAAATACTTGAATTATCCATCAAATATATTTTTAACATAGGCAAGAGGTTACGGGTTTTTCTACAGCTCATATGTAAAAAAAAAATTTCAGACTTTTTTTGCTGTGCTTTGTTTCTGGAGAGCCAATGGGAAGCAAGAAGAATGATTCCATAGTGACTGTTTTAGCATAACTTTTTTGCAATGTTCTTTGTGATATCTTGGTGCAATTAACAATAAATCATCACAAGGTGGCAAGCTCAGTGAGAACCTGGAGAAAACAATGAAAGGCTCCCATTTCAATTAAAACAATCCAAAACCACTTTTGTACCATTAGCATCTTTGGTAGAATATTCTAGGTATAATGTGATAGCTGCCAAAGGCAGCGTGGTACAGGTATTACAAGAATTAGCTCCTGCCAGCACAGGGCACTTATATGAAAAGGAGAAAAAATTATTTTATAGTGTGATAATAAAAAAGATACCTTATGATGCACTTCAATATTATTGTAGTTATTTTAGGTGTTAAAGCTGAGACAACACCATGCATTATTGTCCAGCTTAATAATTTTTGCAGAAGTCAGTATTTTTGTAGCAGTCTTTACCTTCCAAAGGGCAAGGGAAAAGGCAGTCTTTCTTTTGCTTATTAGCACAGACATGCCAAAATCTCAAAATATGTTTGTGTTGATGGAGTTGTGTAAATGAGGATATATTGGCAAAAGTAAAAAGGAGCAAATTCCAGCTTCTTATTAGCCTCAGGGCTTGTTTGCTTTTACTTACCTTTCAGGTAACTTGTTGGCAAATCCTACATAGCACCAAAGGGAAAAAAAAAGGAAAAAAGAGGGGGGGGGAAAAAAAAAAAAAAAAAAAAAAAGCAAGAGAGCTACTTGTATAATTTGCTAATTTGCTTTTTTAATTATTGGGGGAACCATGATGCAATTTCCATGATATCTGTGTCAGAGTTCCCCAGTATCTGAGAATGCTGCACTCACTGTCTGCGGGGTACCAGGGTGGGGGTCGTCGAAAAAGAAATACCCCTTCTCCAGCACTTAATACTAGCCAGTGCTGAGGCTGCCAGTGGTACTTTTCTGGGTTACCATGGGATGTACAACACAAAGTATTACTGATACAGAGTTACAGAGAATGTAAACCATTGGATGCTGAGATAACTTGCCTGAAGATACTACTGCCATTCATTCCAGGAAGTTGTTCAGAGCATAGAAAATAGTATTTAAAATGTGCTAAATGTAGACAGCATGCAAGTAAACTTGTAGTGAGTTGAGGTGAAAATGAGATAAACTACTTCTAGGCTTTGACAATACTCTGTGCCACTTCAGTTCTTAGGTAAAATTATAAGCTTCTGATATAGTAAGAAAAACAGAAGAAAACATAAGCCTTTCACCTGCTTCCAATTCTTTAATTCATAGAAGTGAATATTGTATAGGAATGAGTGGAAGAAGAGTTTACATCAACAGTGTAAAAGGGGATTGAGATGGAAAGGATTGCCATTACCCTTGGAATAGAAGATATGAACAAGTAAGATAATAATCAAGATTAAAGAAAAAAGAATATTTAAGTTTAGAGAAGAACTTGGTATGTTGCAAACCAAGAGAAGAATAAATACTTACCAGTCTAGTATTCCTCCTGGAACTATGTACATATGACATATATATAAAATAAATAAAATGCATTAATCTTTCCAGCGGGGCTGCAGCAAAACTGTTGCTAAGGGATAAGCTGCTAGAATAATAATGAAGTATGTTGCTATAAATTCTCCTAAAACAAAGCAGATGTTTTTGTTTTTAAAAGGAATTACTGAGTAAGTTTTGAGCAGAACTGTTGTTTTAGATCATTGCAGGTTAACACGAGCATGTTGAAAGCAGAAGGGGCAATCATGGTATACTGGTCAGTCAATATTGTCAATATTCAATATGACTGCAAGCAGAAATACCAGGCTAAGTAGAGGAACATTAACAGTTTTATCTCACTTGTTTCCAGCTTTCAGAAGGAAGGTGGAAGGGCAGGAAGAGAAAGCAGTACTACAGAAAACTACTTGATGAAAATGATACCAAAGATGTGCAGAGAAGGTAGAAAGACCTATAGGGCCTATTTTGAATCAGTATCACCTTCAAGATACAAACAGTTCAAAAGACAAAGGAATTATTCACGATCTGACATGGAGAAAAGAATGAGGGCCTGAGGTAAATGAAAAAAAATTTAGGATTAATATGAAGCAAATTTCTCAATAGTATGGTTTCCTCATGAAATTGTGACTATGTTCTGTAATGTGCAATGTTTTGGTAAAATAAAAAATTCACTCTGCTTAGAAACTGAAGGTACAGGATAACATTTCTCGTTACAGGACAGGGAGGAAAACTCATCTTTTTCCAGTGGACAACAGGATCATTTTTGGGAGCTGAAGCTGAGTACAACATATTAAATAGCTTCGGTTTGGAGCAGCTTTTTTTTTTTTATGTGGAGTTTGGAGAATACTCCTCCTGCAATGACAGGCTTTGTGGAGACAGGCTTTGTGAGGGTTGTGAGACTTCTACTGAAATGCACTGGAAAAACACAGTGTTGTGTTAGACAAAAATGTTGAAGTATAATCTGAGATTTGCAGGCTTAAAGGCAGACAAAATGAGTAGAAAGGGAAATATAATCCTTCTTTCTTTTCTTTCTAACATGTTTTCTTTGTCTTCAGAGAAATCGTTTCCTGTGCGAAGATCATTCAAGCTGTTTTATTCACACAAAATACTAGTGATGATGGATGTGATGTGCAGAGCAGAAGAGCCATCTAAAAATAAAATATTCTGGTTTTTAGCTCATATCAGCAGATGCTGACCCAAACCATGTGACTTTCTGTAACGTAATGCAATACTTTGTGTTTAAGCATCTGTCCTGGAGGAATTCCTCTTTTTTCCACTATAAAGGAGTTAAGAAAAATATCGGTCACTGTTGGTAGGATTATGTGCTGTTCCTCTCCCATATACCACCTATTTGGAATGGCAGGCTCCTTGTTGCACTTCTGAGGTGGGATGTTGAGGGGAGCAGTCAGGAATGAGGGGGGGCAAGAGGTGGCTGTGCAATACAGGCTTTTATTCTGTAGAGTTCCAGCCTCTGCAGTGACTTCACAGCTCTGCTTCAATGTTGTAGTGTAGGGAGTAGCCAGCACCCGGCAGCAAATGGGGGAAAACCAGGCTTAGTCTATAAAGCAGGTTTGCTCCTTGAATGAGGAGCATTGGTGATGTATCAGTGACTATACCAGGCTTTCAGGTACATGCAAGGTTTGACTGTAGGACTAAACATCCTCAATCACATATTAAAGATTAAGGAAAAGCTCCAATAACCTGAACTACCACTTTCCCTGCGTGTATTTCTGTGAGCATCAGCTTGTGCCACAAGTTCAGGTGATGCTGTTTCTTGTTCAGCACAATCATTGGCTTCTTGGAGCATTCTCCTTTTGCTCACACCGTGATTAAATCATGCAGAGAAAAACGTGTTTCTCAAATCTTCCTGCAGCCCTTTGGATATGACTGTGTTTCAAGTTTGACAAGAGGAGGCAAGGGTGCACATGAAAGTGTGTAATTCTAAGTTTGTTCTTTTTGGTGTTTTCATATTATAGAAATCAAGAATTTACCTCCTGTCAAGTGAAACCAGCCGATTAGTTGCATTAAGTTTTGAATTCTTACATATCTTGAGTAAATTGATCTTACCTTGCCAAAGTGCTCTCTGCAGCTCTGCCATGCCTTGATGACAGGGGAGCTACATTGAGCTGTGCTGGCTGAATGTATGGCTTATAAAGCACTTTATCTGGATAAATGTTATAACAGGAAGCAAAGAAGAGGGGAAACCATCAACAAGCTGGTCGTTTGATAGCGCTAGACGCTTTTGATATAGGCTGCTCCTTGGACTGGATTTTTCAACCAAGGTAATGCTTTTTTTGTTGTTTGTTTTCTTCTCAAATACATCCTCCACTCCTGGTTTAGCTCATCATCCTAGTGTGTAGCACAGTCAGCCCTTAACCAGCTTTGTATGATTGCCAGTGTTTCCTGTGATTACCAGGAGTACAGAAATGCCATGCTCGTGTTCTGATGGGGTACATTTTTGACTGAACCTGGAACAAGTGTTACTGTTCATCCTTGTGACTTTGTCGTGGAGGCACTGTGGTGCCTACATCATCTTCAGGTGGTACAGAAGTTCCCCAGATAGGTATTTTGTTCTGCTACCTGCTTGCAAATACTATGCCTGGTGGATATTACAATGTCACCAAAAATGCTGCTTACATATATTGTTATGAAGAAAATGCTCGTAATAATCACCTACCAGCAGGCAGAATTCTCCGTGTGTTCAGAGGCATTAATTGCCTACTGCAGTGCTGCTCTCCTCGGTGGCTCAGGAACTGCCTTAGGCCTATGGCAGTTCTCTCTCTGCTACTGTGAATAAATGTGATTCTCTGATCAAAACTCTCATTTGTGCACTGATTTTGCACTAACGATGTGTTTGTGTGTGCATACCTAGGGAAAAAAAAAGTTTCACGTGCTTGAATTCCTTCTGGATTTTTGTCAAGTCCTTGGAAAGACTTAATTAGAACCATTTTCTATATTTCATCTTCTGCAAGAATGGCCTTTTATAAGTTCTACCCATGAGGTATTGTTATCCAATTTAAGGTAGTTAAATGCAGAATATCATTCTGGTGTATTTATTCTGTGGAAATCTAGACGATTATTTTCTCAAGCAGTCTAGCATTCTGTGGAGCAGTTGTAGTCCATTTTATCCAGCTTCTCTGAGAGATGAGTTTGAAGAGAATTTGACTCTTCTGCCTTGCTTGACTGCAGAATTTGCTTACAGCTTTGGATACTGTGATGGTCCCAGGTGTTGCCACAAGTGCATCATGAGGACACATCTCTTGCAGTGTCATTGCAGCAGCACTTAGATTCACCAGGTGTCTCAGTGTGTAAATCACAGCTGACAATTCAGCCTAACCATTAAGCTACCTATGCTGATGCTGTGATGAAAAAAACATGATTCTCCTGTACTGGAGATCCCCTTGTCAGACTCAGTTATCCACAGCTCTTTTCCCCATAAATCATCACAGTTTTGCTACCTTCTCTGCTTCAGAGAATCTCACTGCAAACACAATTGCCTTTTTTCCTGAACATTGAGCCACAGCAAATTTCTTGCATGATCAATTCTGTTCACCCACAAGATATGACCAGTCCCTTTACTTTGACCTTAATTGATGCCTTATCACTTTGATTCACTTCTACTTTTTACCTTACACTTATTTATTTATGCAGACGGATTCCCAGGTCATTCCTTACCCTATTCAAAGAGATCAGGTTTGTACTTCTCCCATGCAGGATGTCTTCAAAGTCAGAAGCATTTTCTTGGAGTGGAATTCAGTTCTTAAGTCTTTGCATACCCTTCCCCATGACAGAAGATCAGGCACTCTTGGCTCAGTCCAGCCTATTCCAGTCTCCATTAGACTCCTTATGGTCTTGCTGAGCCCCAAGCCCCTTGCTGAGTGTTGTCATCCTGAATGTCCTTCCAGCTTTCTCAGGTCCCAGGGGGGACCCAGCTGCAGGGCCGCCCTGTCTGCAATTCAGCTCCCTGCTCAGCTTTGCCCATCACATGGAGAAGTGACCAGAACAACTCTTGGTATGTATCTGATTTTGAACTTGCGTGCTTTCAAGTTACACAGTACAAAACCATAGAATAGCTCCTAATCCTTGTAGTGTAATTTCCCCCTGTTAGCTTTCATTTTCTGCCATGGTGCTAGTTCTGTATTGTTATTCATTTTATGTACCCTTTATCATATTTGTCAGTAAATCTCCAGCAGACACAAAGCAGCGGGGTGTGTTTCCAGCACTAAAGCTACCAGAGCTTGGAAAAATAGCAGTGTAAAAATCATTTGCATTAGAGCTAATAAAGACAGCTGAAACAAACCCCAAAATATGTTCAATAAACCTATAAGAGTGTCTGCTGATTATGCTTCTACTTTAGTAAAAGTATCTGGCTTTCATTCAGTGTTAAGGGTACTGTAATTGTGTAGTGTTTTACCAGCAATTTTAATCTACTATAATGGTCAATGCCTGCCTTTAAAGGCTGACAGTTTGCTAACAATTTCCAGTTTCATGTCTCATGACCATTTTATTTCACTCCATATAAGGGCAGGGTGACTGTCTCACCATGTAGTTTGCTGTAACTCCTGATAAATGTTGATTCTTGTATTGTGACCGCTATAGCTATCACTTTGGGGAATAAAGGCATGTTGGGATTTTTTTCACCCCAATTCCTGTATTCAAGGTTTTCTAGAAATTTTCTGGAGGAGTAGAGATCATATTTAGGAAAATAATTACATGTGTTAGCCATTAATAGAATAATTTGAATATCTAGATGCTAACACACTGCTGTAAATTTCTTCTCCGTTTCCCCCTAGCAAGTTCAGCTTATCTATCACATGATTTATTTAAGCTAGAAGTGTCAGACCTTGAGACAATAATATCCTACGAAATCTGCATATCTTCAAAATACGTGCTTATTCTGAAACATGCACATATTGTTTTACCATAAAAGGACAGGCTTGTTTTTTTTCTTGTTTGATACATGCCAGCAATTTTTATAAAGAGGATAGCTGATAGACATTCTTAATAATAATGGCAAATAAATAACATCTCTTTCCACAGTGCTTGACAATGCAGGGCTTCTGTGTAGGATTATTATAGGAAAAATAACAGGCAGCATTTTCCTGTGCCCTGTGTCATACATGAAACAACAAATCAGTCCATACTGAGTTCATTTAGTCATATTTTATATCTTCTAGAACTCGAATTGTGTCGCCTACAAAACAATTTATATTTTATCTGTACCATCTAATTAATTAAATGACCCCAGAGAACCAAACTCACAAATCTCGTTAATAGCTGAATACTGAAATAAAGGCTGTTCACCCCTACTAGAATAATATTTGCATATCTCCACCTGCGATGGGTAATAAGTACCTGCCACAAATCAGAGTTATGAATTTTGTACGCCTAACAAAACCACAGGGGAAATTATACCTCAGACGTTCCATAATAATTACAGCTAAGCTGTTTAGTGCCATCCACTTATTCTGTCTGAAGTGTTTAAAGCAGCAACAGTTGTAAATGCATTCAGGCACACATTGAAGAGAAAATGTTTTTAAAAGTTTTTCTGTCTTGCCATATGTAATTATCTTTATAGAAATGTTCAGCTACAAGTTAAAACATGCTCACATGTAAAACTGCAAATTAGAAATTGAGTTACTCCAATTAACATACATTGTATAAGAGTAATTTTTAAAGTTCACTGTGATGATATAGCAAACAGCTTAGGCCATGCTTGTCGCATTGGTCTCCAAGTATAGGTGATGTGAGCAAGGGGCATGCTTTTGCAATGCTTCCTTCTCCAGTAGTGTATAGTTCCTCGGTAAGAGACAATTGTTAAGGCTTGGACAGAAATATACTGCAGTGTACAGTCTTTCATAGACCTGGGAACTGGGACATTAAAGTAGGCAGAATGAGTTTCTTCCAGTTTATTTTTGTGACAGAAATAGAAACTGCATATGGAGCAGAGCTAGGAAAGAAGAGTGGTGAGATGCTGGTGGTCCCAGAATCTGGATGGGAGTGAAAAGGAATGATAATGCCCGAGTTACACTTTATGTAATGACTTCCAGAGATCCCCAAAGCTTTTTGTAAGCATGGATCCTGCTAATTCACTCACTTTAGAAGAAGTCTGGGAGCTGGACAGTGATTTCCTTTGGGAATACAGGGTGGTCTGCAAATGTGATATGAACCCATGCTCTCTGTGTGTGTAGCTGCCAGTTGTAGCACTATGTGACAGTTTCCAGTTTATCAACAGTAGCTGAGACTGGGGCACAGACAGTGCTTTTAAAGCCATAGCAGTGCACAGTGTGTGTTCCACATCTGTCTCCAGAAGATACTGAGACACAGTTAAGAATCTGTCCCTATGGAATCCCTGGTCCCAGATTGCCTCTGTGCGTGAGCTGGTGGAGTGCAGGTCTTTGTTGTGGCAAATATGAAACATTAGGCATCAGGCTGGTGGCAGTCCTGCTGCCTTTTGTGATGGGAATGCATTGTTGTATTAAAGATTTTAGAGAAGGCAACACACTAACAAAAATAACTTCTCATTCACCTGGGTCTAGGCTTTTCTCTACAGTAGAGGAGAAGAGAGCCAAAACTGTAACCTGATATTTGTGATCACTGATATCAGCTCATCAGAAAGCTAATCTGATGATTTGGGGGACTTTTCTCCTAAGTAATGCACAGCATGGGCAAGCCTGGGGATGCACATTTAGGTTGCAGGTGGCAGTGAGCTAGAGTTAGGCACAGAGAACCCCATTTCTAACAGATGAGAAAGGCAGAGCTCTGGTGGCCAGGAGCCAGGGAGATGGGGCAATAAATCAGGGTGTCCTTTAAGAAACTGTGTCTGGGAGTGGGGCAACATTTGTTCAGAAAACCAAACTCACCTCAGGGCTAGGTTTAAGCTAGTTTAACACCAGCCACTCTAGCCTTAAAACATGAGGATGTGACCTTGCTTTAACACTTGCTGCCCCTCCAGAAGAGGAGCAGGAGAAGCTAGAAGAGGACAGTCCTGGAGGGGCAGTGGTGAACTTTCTGTCAAGCCCTGCCCTGGGACAGGAGGCACTGTGACTCCTGTTCCTACAAACATCTACATCTTTATGCTGCAATGGTAGCAGTCATTTTCCTGGTGTTCTAGTAATGGATTAAAAAATAATCAGGATTTATATGTGTTCAAAGGGAAAAGGCATGGGGCAGCAAGTCACAAGAAGATGATTAAGTGAGGTAGTCTGGCTCTGCCTAGACTGACAGCAGTGAGTCAGAGGGTTTAAGAAAAAAGCTCAAAATCTATTACCTTGATGAACTGTAGCTTAAAATTACATTTTATATTTTAGAGGACTAACAGACAAGGTCCCTATGGATTTTCTTTCATATTACATAAAATAGCTATGGAGGCTGTACCATAATCTCTCACTAACTTACACAGTAGCCCATGGCAATAAAAATGTTTTTATTGGAGGCAGATTTCATGAAAAAACTGTTCATTTTTGTCTCTGAACATTGTATTATGCTGAAGGCATATCAGTATTCTTTTGGGACACTCTGTCCTAAAAAGCAGTTACTCTCAAAAAGATGGGGAGGCTGTCAGAAAATCTCTCTTTCCTGCTAGAGTGCCACAGGACCCTGCCCTTTCCCCTCTGCTCATCTGTGGCTCTTCTGCCTCAGCTGCTAACAGAAGCCAAGCTGCACTATCAGACTGCAATTGCTGCTTGCTCTCTGATGGATCTGGAACTGGCAACAATAGCCAAACATGGATGAAAGGGAGGTCCTAGACTTGTTGCCTGCCTCCTTAAGGCTTGACAAGTAATCCTTCCTCACTCCCTGCCAGCAGGGCAGGATCCTGCCTCTCTCCAGCAAGGCAGCAGGTCTGGTCTTCAGCTCACACTTCTTACCTGAGCTGTTTTCAGGCTGATGCCGTGCTGTAAGTTGCCACTTTTCCTGTCTTGGCTGGACACAATTAAAATACTTGCTCCAGCTCCCATCATCTTATCTTGATTTTTGTCATCATCCTTTTCTCTAATTTTTACAAATGCTGAACTACTCATCCAGAGCATCCTGGCAACACCCCTTCCTTTCCCAGCTCCTGCTGGCCAGACTGCCTCTGGGTATGTATCCCTTTGTGC
Source organism: Phaethornis superciliosus (assembly GCA_023637945.1). Taxonomy (NCBI): domain Eukaryota; kingdom Metazoa; phylum Chordata; class Aves; order Apodiformes; family Trochilidae; genus Phaethornis; species Phaethornis superciliosus. The sequence goes on along the minus strand of JAJQWJ010000009.1, from coordinate 12,645,956 downwards.
TAATTCTCTTGATTTCCCAGACAGCATGACCCTCTTGTCACCAGGCCTCTTCTGCCCATCACTCAATATCAGCCTGAGACTATCTCTTGCCACTTGCTGTCATTATAGGATGGCTGCATTTACTATCAAGCCCTTCATACCTTCTCCTCCCATTCCTGCAGTTTCTCTTCAATTGGCTGCTGTGCCTCATAAATATCCATCAGCCTGGCTCTGAGACAGCACTGCATGTTTGTCTTGCTGTCTTCTATGTTTGGAGGACTATTGGCTGTTCAGAGGTCCTCTCTGCCTCTCAGCTTCTCCATGACCCCATGCAGACACTCCACCTCTCTTCTGGATTTTGCTGTTCAGTTTGCTCCTTGTGGAAGCTCAAACACGTGCAAAAGGTTGAAAAGTATCCTCTCTAAAGCCAAAAACTGCAGCATCTGGACTAGACTGCTAGTGGATCATGGTCATTGTACTGCTATGTAAATGTAGCCTTGTGTGTGGCCTTTGCAGCTGTGTTACTTTGGCTTAGTTCCTTTCCATCTGTATTTGTATCAGCTTGCCTCGGTTTGGAAGGCAACTTAGGAGCTGGTGTTAGTGGTTTCCATAAACTATTATGCAGAGGATAATCTCTGATTGATGAGGTCATGCTCTGCTACTTTACAAAGAAACACATGTGTGTCTCATAGATTTAAACCTAAGGCCATACTTGGCACTCTGTCAGCAGTTTCTCATTGATTATGACTGGCAGGGATTGTTATTATTCTTATTTTTCATTTTATTTCCTTCATTTGTTTGAATCTACCAAATATTTCTGTTTAATCTTTCAATCTATAAAAAGTAAAGATTTCATCTTATATGATGCTTTGGTATATATGATAAAAAGATAGTTTTCCCTTTACTTTGCACTTTCCATTCATATTGTAATTTTTTGTTCAAGCTTAAGCAGTCCACATTTCATTAAAAAAACCCACTCTATTCATATTTCTTTCATCCCTGTAAGATGGTAAAAGAAAAGTTGCTTTGATGAAATTTGGCAGGTAAGAGGATCTAGTTGAATCATCTCAAACCCCTGGAGTTTTGGGCCTCTAGCTATTATGGTAGCACAGCTATGAGTATTAAAACATTGGTCCTTTGTTTGCATTGAATTTCCAAGCCATCTGTAGCACACAAAAGCCCCAGCTCTCTTTATAGTTCAGAATGAATATTTAAAAGTTCAATTTTAGATTTTATTTGTAGCACTTCATATTTCTCAATCCCATCTGTCTTGTGTCTCTGAGCAATTGTATTAAACAGTACTCAGCAAAGTCAGAACTTGGTCTTAGAATTGAACGTAAACCCTGGCTCCTTTTCATTAAGTACTGCAGACTGCGTGATCAGGATCTGCCCAGAGGACTGATAGCATGGTTTTATTTATTTATGTGCTGTAAATTATTATAAGATTATTAACAAGCAGATGCAAACATCAGGTCATCCAGCTTTTAGTTTGGCAGAACAAAAGATCTGCATGGTTGCTGCTAGCTCTAGATAGGTATAATGTGTCAGCAGAGTGCAGCATCCTGAGGTGGCTAGCAGTACCCATCCTAGGCTAGACTGCCCCTGCACTGGAATGCTGTCCTGATCAGATGAGTGTGCTGAGCCTCTGCTTGCACATCATGTCTGGAAGTGACAGGTACCCTTGAGGAAAGGGAAGATGCAAGGATCTATTGCAGTGAGAGGGAACCCGTGCTGGCTGGTGTGGATGAGGCTATAGGGAAAGGGCATGGACTCCTTGCTTTAGGCAGTGTTGGCATATTCATTCATGTCTGTATATGTGTACCTGCCTGTGTCATGGAAAACAACAGAGCTTCTTTAAATTATAGGAAAAACCTCCTTGTGATAATTTACCCTGAGTATTATCATCTGACTGAATCACACTCAGTATTTTTTATCTAAACCTTAGCTGCATCTGTCAACAATGTGAAATTTTTTTCCCTTCTGTGTTTAAACAGATACTTGAAGTCACCTATTCAGGGACAGTAGTAGGAAAAGGAAAGCACTCACAAAAAAACGAGAATCATCTACCTCTCTTTAAGGCATTCTTTAGTTCTGGTAAAACTTTCCTCCAACTTCCTTCCTAGTTTTAGTGGAATGCTTGTTAGATACTTGCAGTAAATGACTCATTGCCCCTCACAGAGCTCTTCTCTTTAATGTTGGATTGTACAGAAATATGTATGTGTGTATATATATGTGTGTATCTACAAGCCTTTCTGGAAGAAATGAGCAAAATACATACATTAACAGGTACCTCTATGAAAAACTTCTCTTTCTCAAATAGACCTTAAATATAACAGACACCTTACAATAAACTTTGTAAAATCTGTCCTGATGGCTGTGTTGTCTTCAAATGAAATGAAATGAATGAAGACTATGGAACTGAGGTGCTGTGATTAACTGCAACACTGGAGCTTTTAAAACCAAAGGTTTATGCTCCTAAGAGTAAACTACATATTGTCATCTCATAAGTCAAACTTAGAAGGGTAAGAATTAGGCTATTGTACTGTTACTATTTAATGTAATGAAAAATAGTTATTATAAAATGCAATCAAATCTGTAGTATTTAATAGTAATTTAAAGTAGATTCTTGTAGTTATTTAGATAGACCTTTAAAGAAATCTGTGTGGAAGTCTGGTAGGTATGTATTTGAATAATTTCTCACTGAGGTTTTGAATCAGTCCAAAAGGCATGAAGAGAAGGGGTATTTTTTCAGTTATGGGTTGTCTCTTTTCCTAATGAAAGGCAGCCTTACCTCCTGGCTTTGCATCTCCTTACATGTTCCCATACGGGTTTTTTTCTTAGGCTTTAAAATAATGAGCTTCTCTTTTCAACAGATCTTTGCCATCTACTGTGAGTGTTCCCTGGAGAGTAGATGCTCTCAAAGTGGTCTGTGTTTCTGGGTGCATGTGGTATTCAACACCTCAACACCTGAGTCTATGTGCTGCCCATGCAGCTATTCTCATAGCTGCGAAAGAGCAGACAAAAGTAAGTCAGTAAGAAAATTTGACTACAAATCTTGTCTTGATTATTTATTATTTGGGGAGCTTTTGTCTGTCACTTAATGGGGGACTGGAAAACATAAACAAGCAAAATCATATGGTGTGCCTAAAGCACTTATTACTGAGACCAGCTCAGCTCACACAACTGCAGCAGTGTCATGTCGAGAAGAGGAAGAGGTGCCACATGCCTAGGTAGTATTTGAGTATGGGAAGGGTACCGAGTGCCAGAGGTGAGAAGGGAAATAGCATAGTAAAGGCATTTATTGGTGTTGAATTTTTTCTTGTCAATAGACATGTCCTGGTTTGGGCCAGGATAAAGGTGATTTTCTGTCTTGTACTTTTGCTTTCAGTTGTCTCTTGTAAGTGGTTGCACTTGCTGAAATTAACAGCAAGGTTCTCAGGCAGTGTCTGCTTCTAGGACTGATAACACTCGATGTTTATAGTTACTGCCAGAGACTGGTGTGCAGAGCCAAGGACACTGCTCACCTCTGAGGAACATTTTACCCTCCAGAAGGAGTAAGGAGGTCCCACCTGAAACCCTCCTTTGGGGAGGACCAGACAAGATAGATGCCAGACTTGACCAAACAGAGTATTCCATCCCATGCACGTCAGTATAAATTTGAGGGATCACAAGGGTCAAACCCCTTCCTGCCCTTCCTGCTTCCCTTTCTTCAGCTGCTCCCTGGTTTTGCTTTGGCATCCTGGGAGGATTCCATCCGTTCCTCTGCCTGTGGTCCTGATCCCTGCCAGCCTGAATCTGTGTGTTCCTGCCTCCAGTTCCCGACTGCTGCTGACTCCAGGATTCCAGCCTGGACTTTCCCAGGGCTGCCCTGCAGCCTCGGTGGTGACATGAGAGTTATTTGGGAAAGGGGAGAGGAACGTGGTATCAATTTTCCTGTATATTTGTATATATTCAGTAATTTTTCCTATTTATCATTACTGTTTCATTAAAGTTGTGTAGTTTAGTTTCAAACCCATAAGTCTCTCTCCCTTATTCTCTCTCCTTTCTTCATCAGGGAGGAAAGGGGGTTAATAGAGAGCATCTGTTATTCAGTTTAATTGCTGGGACAGTGTTAAATCGTGACAAGACATATATTCTACAAAAGCTTCACTTCGCTGTACATTTGTATGGAAATGGGGAGTAAGTTTTGATCTTCAGACTGTAAATTCTAAGCTAAAAAGAATTTAGAGGAAATGTGAAAAAAGAATAATTCAGTTATTAGTTTGCTTTCCTTTGGGAAACCAGTGGGGCAACAGAAGGAATTTACGGAGGATGGGAATGAAAACTTTTCTAGTTAATAGCCTGAATTAGTTTGCTAATGAAAAAAATTGTGGAGTGTTTTTTTCTAACACAGGCCTAGACATGTTTAACTGAACATTGGGTTTTTGTAAAACTCTTGAAATCAGGGAAAAAAACACCAAAAAACTATCACTAATTTCCCTGTAATAAAATCTATAGGTGGAAAACATAAGACGTCAGACCAAATCTTATGAAGGAAACATGCTCAAACCCAAAGAAAGCAAAAAATTCTTTCTCTGGTGAGCTCTATACCCTTTAGGGTCCAGCAGCCCTTACTTGCCCCACTGGAAAGGCTTGAGCTCCCCAATGAGCAGCTGGGGCTCTGACAGCTTCTGACAGCCTTTGGCCTGACTAATAATACTTAGAAGTCTCTCGGGCTGCCTGTAGTCTCCAGACATATTATATATATTTTTTCATTTAATCTTCTATAAAACCGTTGTTCCTTCTACAGGGATGTGTGGCTGATGCATTGTAAAACTGTTCTACATGGTATTTTTAATCCTTTGGCTTCATGTATATAAAAGGCTGCCTATTTGTTATGCTTTGTCCAACTTTATCCTCAGCTGTGAAGTTCCTGCCACAGCAGTAAGTCAGCAGGGTGGGATGACTAGTTCTGCACAGGTGCAGCCTGCCCATTTGTGCATCAGCACAGGCCTCTTTACCTTTTACTCCTCAGTGCATCTGAATATAAAGCTATTTCTAAAAATGGCACCCCAGAGTTTATGCACCAAAATGCATCCAAAATTACTGAATGAACTGAAGTTTTTTTTACTGGCCTCAAAAAAATCTTCCTGACAGTCTAAATTTCACACGATGGTTATTTTTAAGAAATCTCAAGCATGGATTTAGGAACATAGTTTAAGACATTCAGCCTTTTGAATCCAACCCTGCTGTCATGTCTGTACATGGTGGGATTCCACACTGTAGCTTCTCTAAGTAGAAAGATTTTGGAATAAGGCTCTTCTTACACAGGTGTGTGTGTGCTCCCCTGTCCTGCCTTGTACACAAGGAACACACAGCCAGTAGCACTGTTTTATATTTTGCTCACACTGGCTGATAGCACAATCCAGCTGCCTCAGGGTAAATAAAAAAACTCAGAAACATCCATTGCTTACAGAACAAGCATTTTAAAACACAAAAACTGTAAGACGGTAAGAGAACATCTAACCTGAGTTTTTCAGTTGATTCCATCCATTCCTCTCCTTCAAAAAGTGAGACCTATGACTGCAGGATAGACAAGCTGCAGCTGTTCTGTGTCTGGGGTAAGAAAGCAAGTATTTCTTTTTGAGAGCTTTCTGAAATCATAACCTGGTGTAATTATTCTTTTAACATGAAGTAGTGTAACCTAGGGACCAGTTTCTTTATGATAGATAATTCTGAAATAGTCAGCACATTTTTCACTGTCGGGCATCAAGCAGTGCAACCAGTTAGGTCAGGAGGAGAAAGGTGGCTATCTGTTAAATCCCAAACCCTATGAAGCAGCTGCTTTTCCTGCCCAGTCTTCAGCACTGCCATGCTCTGAGGAAGAGGCCAATGGAGAGAGAGGCAGAACTTACTTCAACCATTTCAGCAGCATAGGCATTGTCCTGGGCAAAGGAGGGAACATCCCTGCCCCCAGCTCAAGTAACCTTCTTCTGTGGAAGAGGATGGGCAGTAGTGGGGTTCCATGTGGGCCACAGCTACAGAGTAGAGTGGAGCTCAAGTGCCATTTTCTCAGTGTTCTGTCAGGTTGCCACACACTCACCCTGAGTGTGAAAGTGCACTCCCAAGCCTTGTGTGGTCTGTGCTAAGGGCTGGAAGCAAAAAGGGTAAAAGAAAGAGAGCAAGGGCAAGGATGAAACCCTTTACTCCAGATTATTGGTGCATTTATTTTTTTTATCCATGGTGATTTTTGAATGGGCAGGGCACAGAAATGCCCTTCTGTGCAGCGATGTGCACAACCTGAGTGAGAGCTCAGATGAGAAAGTTATGGTGAAAGCAATGTTGGTGCAGTGCTATGGTCCACTTGGCAAGTCCAACCCCTGTGTCCCTGGAGCTCTAGGCTTTGTGGCTCTCTGTACCCTAACCCAGTCCCACCCAAGCTTGTGGCTGCTAGCCTGCCTGTTATCCTTGTCCTTAGAAAGTTTTAAAGGTCATCTCAAAATGAAGACTTTAGGAAGTATAGTGATAAAGAGGTACATATGAAGTCATGGCATTAATATACAAAGTAGTTAGGGGATTTTTAATTTTTTGATACTTTTTCCCTTTTATAGCATGACCATCTTTTGGTCATGAAATTTTTAAAATACTAAATGATACACAGGGGAGTATTGCTTGTTTGTGGTTGTGAATAACTCTGAAAACAAGAACATGCACCTCAAACCACACATGTAATTTTCATAGGCCAATTTATGAAGTTTTTGAGAAAAAGGATATTCAAATGTTTACTCAGTTTTGTATATTCAAAGAGATTTTATGCCACATATTCATTGAACTTCAAGAATTCTACCAGACTGCATGTATGCACTTGTTAGTCAGTCAAACTAGTAAGATGTCATTAAAACATTCATAAACACAGATGTTGTCTACTTTAGCTAGACCTTCAACATTACTAATTCAGGTCTTCCTGCATTTGCATGCAGCACCTCAGTTACGTGGCTTTAATGCTGTTCTCTGTTTTGTTCTGCTGTCAGGTATTCAGCTCTAGTGTTGTCTTTGCTGAAGAATTTCTGTATTACAGCTCTGAATACAGTTTGTTTTGTATACTCATTAACTAGCTCTAGGACTTGAAAAAAACTATTTTATATTCTGCACTGTTTAATTTTTCATTTCTCTGGCACCTTTGTGAAAAGTAGCCAACACAGTTAATAGTATACATTGTGCAACCATAAATATTTCACTGGATATATAATCTCCGTAATTTACAAGTTTGATTTTTCTCTGGGAGTCTGAATAAATCTATAATTTTGAATATTTGGTGAAAACACATTTTTTATAGTGTATTACTCTATAATCACTATGTAACGTATGATCGGCTTTTTAATGGAAGCTATAGACATTGCCTTCACTTTTTTCCTAACATTGCTAAATTCTAATAAAGCTCTTTTATTGGGGGAGTAGTCTGGAGTAAGAAATATAGAGGTTTCATCCTGGGAACAGTACATAATTCATATGCTAGTGAATTTTGGTGTATTCTATACACAAGATAACTTTAAGGAGGTTTTTTAAAATATGTGTGCCTAAATACATATACATGTAGTTTATATATGAAACTCATGTACATTTGTTTGCTTTTGTTGTGTTTTCTGCTTTATTCTTTTAGAATGAATAGATTTCTGTATCTATGTCTATCTTGTGGTTCCAATACTTGTCTTAAGGCCATTATAATAAGAAAAAAAAAAAAAAAAGAATTCCTTTTTAATTTTAGCATTTCCCATCCCCTTATTTTCATGGTTTTCTATACAGAAATATAGGTCTGGAGTCTGTTTGCTTCCTTTATATATTAATAGGTTAGGCTTTTACTGTTGTACACACCTAGAAATTGTACTTGATGCAGGAGACAAAAAGAAAAATCACTCTATATCCAGGATATTGAACTCCTATCACTATCTCGTGAGATATTAATTCTTTTTTAATGTATTTATTCTCACTGTGTGCCTGTGAGATAGGGAAGCTAAGTAATACTTATCTCAAAGAGGGGATTAAGCCACAAAAAAACCCTAAGACTAAGGCTGTGCAGGATATTTGTAGCAAAATACTGAATTAGGGGTTTTAAGGATGGGAACACTTACCATCTGTTCCAACACTTCAGCTAGTCTTTGACTTTGCTTAAATAAAATTCCTTTTGAAATAAACCAACAATTGTAAATGGAAGTATTGTAGTCTACAAGCCAACCAAGGGATTTGAAATACCATGATACTGGCTATGTAATTCCATACTATTTTCCCCTGGTATTTGCACTTTTTTAAAATGATTGACCAAATTGATGGAACACAGCAACATTAGTTCTCATTTGAATATAAACAAGACTATGAAAAGAGAATGCAGCAGCTGATGATTGTGGATGGGTGTCCTGGTTTAGGCCAGGATAAAGGTGATTTTCTGGTTTGTACTTTTGCTTTCAGCTAAGTCTCTTGTAAGTAGTTGCACTTGCTGGGGTTAACAGCAAGTTTCTCAGACACTGTCTGCTTCTAGGACTGATAACACTCCATGTTTATAGTTACAGCTAGAGACTGGTATGCAAGCCAAGGACACTGCTCAGCTCTCAGGAACATTTTGCTTTCCAGAAGGAGCAACGAGGTCCCACCTGAAACCCTCCTCTGGGGAGGACCGGACAAGATAGATGCCAGAATTGACCAAACAGAGTATTCCATCCCATACACGTCATACTCGGTATAAATTTGAGGGATCACAAGGGTCAAATCTCTCTCTCTACTCCTTCCTGCCCTCCCTGCTTCCTTCGGCATCCTGAGAGGATTCCATCTGTCCCGGTGCCTGTGGTCCTGATCCGTGCCAGCCTGAATCTGTGTGTTCCTGCCCCCAGCTCCTGACTGCTGCCGACTCCAGGATTCCAGCCTGGACTTTCCCAGGGCTGCCCTGCAGCCTCGGTGGTGACGTGAGAGTATTGGGGAAAGGGGGGAGGAACGTGGGATTATTTTTCCTGTATATTTGTATATTTGTATATATTTAGTAATTTGTTCCTATTTACCATTATTGTTTCATTAAAGTTCTGTAGTTTAGTTTCCAACCCATAAGTCTCTCTTCCTTATTCTCTCTCTCTTTCCTTTATCAAAGGAGAGAGAGATTAATATATAAATCTGTTTCTTGGTTTAAATCTGTTGTTTTGCCGGGCCAGGGTTAAACCGTGACAATGGGTTTAAGTATGTAGTGATATAAGTAAGATATTTTTGTGTCGTCCAAAGGATGAGCAAAAAAAGAGAACATGAACAATGCCTATCAGAGGAAAGTTACCCACCATAGCTGTCTGTATTTAGGTCGGTGAATACTTCCCAGAGAGGAGAAATGGAAGCTCAGGTGCTCAAACAGTTTGAAATTAGACTGGTGAATGTGTTCAGAAAGCAATCTGAGATTGAAGCAGGTCTGTTCTGATTCTAATGTTTGTTTTTGTGAAAGAAACTCCTATTTGGTAATGCATTTGGTCCAAAATTGATAACCTAAATATTAATACCTGTTTGAAAATTGTGCTGTAGGTTCACAGATTAGCTTGAGGTTTAGAATTCCCTTGGGTAACAGGAACTATCAGTTGTTTCTCCCAGATGAAGATGAATGTGTTTACTGTTGACAAAATAGTCTTTATTCTTGTAATGGAGAACTTTAATACTGCTCCTTTCAATGTCATCCACCTTCCCAATATCTTTCTTTTCCACCTTATCTGTTTGCAAAAAATCAAGATGAAGTAACTTTACTGAATACAAACAGTCTTGAAGTTCCATTAACCTCCTCTTGCCTCTCTTTGTGTGCCTAGTGACTAGAAGATTTTTACAACCACTTTAAATAGAAGTGATTATTTGTTCTGACAGTATCCTCCATGAGCCTTACTATCTTGCCATTGAACTGAATGGGCTATGGGCAGGACATTATCTTGTGTTTTAGGCAGGAGCAGTAAGCCACAGATAAAGGAATTCAATCATCTTGCTATGCTAAGCAGTACAGTTTCTTTGATTTAAAACCTACGGATCTTTGTGTAAAACTCCTGCAATTTATTCTTTCTTTAGTATCGCCTTTTTTGTCTCCTGTCATTCTTTCCCAGTCCTTCCTTTCTCTTTTTAAAATATATGGCTGTCACTGATCTGCCCCTCGCTTATCACCAGCAAAACCACCTCTCAGAAAGCTCTACCTTTTTGCCATGTCTGAAGTCAGTAAGAGTTAGCCTTGTCATCCTTTATGAGAGCTCCATCATTGATTATAAACCCATGGTTGACTGCTGTGTTATGCAGAACGAGGCAAGCTGCAAGGACGTCAGCTGCAGTATTGAGTCTGTGCTTTGACAATTGGAAAAGACACTGAGAATTAGATTTCACAATCCCAGCAGACCTTTGAGTGATCAATGAATTCTGAGTAAGTGAACTTCTGCTGGTAGAAGGACAAAATCAAATTAGATCCATCAGCTGTTTCTGTCTTGGATAGCCACTGTCGCCTAGAAATTATACAATAAAAAACTAACTAAATCTGATGTATGTGACAGGGAATCAATGATGTGTTAGAATAAATGCAACGTAGCTGTAAATCAAGCACCTAAAATACAACCCATATTCTAAAAATATCGCCAATAAAGTGATGTTTTCTACTAAGAAAATTCATGAAAATTAGAACTCAAGCAGACTGTTTGGGGAATAAATCTTGTTCAAAGTTTGCTTAGTAAACTAGCAAAGTTACGAGCCTGAGCTTTGATGCATTAATATGATACAGGCTCATCACATTACAAGGCAACATTCTGATGTGAAAATGCTTGTCTCATTATTAATAATTGACAGAGCACATGATATTATTCACTATGGGAGCCTATTAACTGAGCACTGTCAGCGGGATACATTTGCAGGGAATAGCTTGTTCTTAAACATAAAGCGAAAGGCATCAACTAACCCAAGTAGTTTCCATTCAGCTCTTGCGACAGTGTTCAACCTGCCACGATGGGCGTAGCTTGCTATGATCAGCCTGGAGAACACCTTCTCAAGGTTTGTACTAGACCTTGGGTCTTCCCAACTGTCCCAGATTCTGCAATTAAGGGGGGGAATTGCTGCAGTTATCACTGAAGGGGATTGCAACTATTGTTTATTAATTTGTGTTTAAGTATTGCAGAGGACCAAATGAACACCAAGGACCAAAGCTGCCTGTGCTTGGCTGTATGCTGATGTTCACTGAGGTAATACTTTCTTCCCTCTCTGTTTGACATGCTGATGACAGAGGGTCATGAAAGAGGCAGCTGAGTAGAATCTGGTGATAACTCTGGTCTGAGAAAGTTGAAGTTGTAATTCATCACTCAGGTCTGATTACCAGCTTCACACATATTTTAAGTTATTATGTAGAGAGGTAAGGACCATTTTTTTTTCTTTTTCTTTCATAACAGAAGGAAATGATATATTCACACTTTATAGCTCAAAGGTCCTTAATTGGTTCACAATCAACCTGCAATTGTTCTTTGTTCTTCAGGGAGAAGAAAGTCTAAAATATCCTGGTTTATAATGAAAATTATCACATTTATAGAACCAGTGTTTTGTAATCAGTATAGCCTATTCTCCCAAGTGACAGGTGATATTGATGACATGTCTGCCAAAAGTGGGGGTTAGATATTAGATGAATAGTAGCAAGGGTACTGATGCCAGTGAAATGGAGTGATCTGTGCTAGGAGGGAGCTTGGGAAGGAATGCGATCTTTTCACTTGGGGGTGGGAGGGAATGTTGTTTTCTTTTTTCAGATTAATCTTATTATTAACTTAACTATTAGCTTTACGTCAGTTAACTGTCAAGATGAATTTTTTTGTCCTTGTAATAAAGCGACAAGGGACTTGTAGACATACTGAGTTATAGCATCTATGGCATCTCATTATGATGTAGCAAATGGTCCCTAGGTACTATAGTATATTTAGACCAAACCTATTCTTCTTAACTTTTGTTCTTAATTAGCAATTAAAAGAGAGATAATTTCGCAGTCATTGCAGAGCAATAACAGTCAGGACAAAGCAATGCCCAGTGAGCCTTGCCCTAAACCCTGTAACACTAAACATCCAAACAAGCAAATCCCACCACCTCCAATCCTTACTTTGATTTATTAACTTGAGATGAATGATTTGGCTGTCAAAGTCCATCAGTGCCACGCAATAAAAATAAAATCGGTGGCAGTGCCTTGAGTGTGAAGCCACTTTTGGCATCTCGCCTTAAATATCAGCACTGAAGCCCCAGTTCTTACCTGCTCCCCACCCCCATTCATTAGCTTTCTAAATCCTCATGTTTTTGTGGAATCACTGCAACAAGCTGAAAATGATATATATAATGAAAATCCCTGTCTGCCTAGTGCAGAGAGGGTGGAGAAAAATACTGTGGTTAGCAGTAACTGCTGTGCTGATTTCAGCAACGATTAGTGAAGACTTTGTTAAGGAATCTCACCGAGAGCAGAATATTAAGGCATAAAAGAGAAAGTCATTGTTTCTAAAGATTTGGGTCTGCCTGGCTGGTTTTGCTTCCACTTTCAGTGCTATGACCAAATGTGCTTAGAGACTTCAGTGGGAAAGAAACGCAGGTGTCTTTGTGGCTTTGTTACAGTTTGGGACTGTTTTTAATATTATGCTATAAATCTATCATTATCTTTTCAGTATGGATGTCTGAAGAGCAAGAAACCATAGAGGTCCCGTTTCAAGTACAGAGGGAATGGCACTGCATTATTTGTTAATACAATTCAACTCGGTAAATGATGGGTGAGGGAAAATACCAATAGATAAATATTTCTGAGGTTTTGTGAACTGTGTACATACAACAATATGGTGGTGATTTAAAACTTATTCTCTTCTCCATGACACAAAGGATTTGATTTTTCAGAAGCACTGGATTTTACAGTGCTAATCTAAGTCAACAACAGTGTGGGTGTTCGGCATCTCTGATGCCAAGCTATAATTGTACTTGAGAAACCAGAGTAAGTAACCTAGATGTTTAAAAATCTTCTGCATAATAGGGGGCTCAAGTGCATTCTGTCTCATAATGTGAAACAAAAATGTATCTCAACTCTAAAACAGTGGCTATTTTCTTAGTGGGAATGTAAATTTATTATAGTCCAGTTGTAGCATAATCTAACAGGCCAGCAATGCAGCTTTAGGGCTTGAAACACTATGGTCATCACTTTGGTTTCAATGAATCTACCTACAAGCTGTTGTGATTTGGGCACACATAAACAACCATGCTCTTTCTTCAGGTGTGTGGGCCAAATTTTGTCTGTTTCTGGAGCTTTTTAGTGTCAGTGGACTGCAGAATATGTCTGGAGCCCGATTGTCTTCTCGACCGCTAGACATTGTAGTCAGATTGTGTTGTTAAAGATGCTTTTTAATTGACCTGGTATGTGTCCCACGTGCAGTATATAATTCAACTGTTGTTTGTATCCTGGTATACCTTCAGGTGCCCACAGAGATAAAAGCTTGTTTAATGCCCAACATGCTAGAAACTTGTATTGTGAGAGTCCTTTCCCCAAAGCATTTTATTTTTTCAACTAATATGATGTGAAAAACAGGAGGAAGGAAAATGGAAAGCATGGGGAAGTGAAATAAGTTGTCCAAGTCCTGGCAGCTGGTTTCCAGCTTGTAATCCAGTCCCTGAGCAATGAATCACACTGCTTACCAAGGCCAATTTGTGAGGGAATGAGCTCCTACTGTGAGGCAACAGGCTAGTACATGCCTGTACTATTGACTTCCCTGCCAGATCTTCCCTGTCCTGGCTCTGTGTTGTGGTTTCCCACTCAGCACAATGTTCAAAAAATGTTCACAGCGTAGCTCAGAGGTTGCAACATACTCAAAATAAGCCACAGATGACCCTTTTGTGTATGTGTCTTCTGGATGCGTGCGTTAAGGTAGCACAGTACCAGAAACAGCTACAACTTTATTTGATTAATGATTTTCTCAAAATCCACTTTTTAAAAAACAGCCTTGGGTATTACAACAGTAGAGACGTAGTGCTAATGAAAATTATGCATGTTTTTAGGACACAAGAACCCTAGCTAACTGTGATGTTTAGAAGTGCTTGGTTTTCTTGTCCTCCAAGATGCACTTTTACTTCTGCAATCTTAAACTGGACTTCCTGAACACATTATGCTCTCATTAGGGTTTATGGTCAGATATACTAAAGAAAAAATGACTTCTCCTTTTGAATTGATTAAATACAGAAATATTTTTACTTTCAAGATCTATGTCTTTTGCTCTTGTTATACTTAATAGAGATTCCTTTACAAGTATTCATTCTTGTAAAGGTAGTAATTGTCCACTTGTTTTGTTATTTGTTTGTTTCTTTCCAACATAATTCCTTCATTGTATATATCAGATACTGATATATATATTTTTTTTAGTGAAAACAATGAAAAAAAGATGTTTATGCCAAACGCTCTCAAGTTTTGAATTCTCTGTTCTGCAGCCCATAGGATATGCTGCTCTGTTTTCTTTACCTTTCTTCCATGGACAATTTTATTTAAAAATAGGCAGAGAGAAACAAATGGTAGCTGAACAAAAAGTCCACACTGTACCATGTCCCCTCCTCCAGACATGAATCTCTTGTTCTAACAAAATTCCTTTGCTTTCCCCTTTGATTCACACAAATCTACCTTCATAATTTCTCAAATATTGCAGTGTGTTAAACACTACAGCAGATGGTGCTTTTTGACGATGCCTTTCTACATGAAGCAACATTTTGTGGTAATATGCTGCATTATCAAAAAAATCAAACATGTAATTATGCAAATATGTATGCCTTTATAATAATCAAGTTTTATTGTAAATGGTTGATGCACATCAATTTGATCCTGTAGTGCTGCTTTAAGTGCAGTTTAAGTGGCTTTTCAGTGTACCCAGAGGCAACACAAATGCGTCTCTGGAATATTAATAAAATTCTGAATCTTTGAGACACCAACTGGTACAGCATTGCTTATACTGATTGAAACTAAATGCTAATCCTTTCCTTTATTTAAAAAAAATCTCCTTTGTTATTTAAAACACTGATATTAGTGTGATATGAAGGGCCATTTTATTTTAAATTGTATTGTAATATCATTGTTAAAATAATGCCTAATCATACCATATTCAGATTCCACAATGTAAATTTGATGAGACAAGAATCCAGTAATTTTACAGTGATGAATACAGAGATGTATGTTAATATGTCCAGTTTTTCTAATCTGTAAATATATTAAGGCAATATGTGTTCTCAGGTTTCAATCTGACCTTCACATAGGTAGTTACCTTCCAGGTAACTGATTTCTGAATGCTTACTATAGATGGTTTTGCATGTAAGTTAAATACTCATAAGACAAAAAAAATCATCATGGATTTTGATATCCTCTGGTGGGTTGGCACTGGCTGAACACCACATGCCCACCATAGCAGCTTGACCTATTCCCTTCTCAGCTGGACAGGGGAAAGCATACTTAAGAAAAGGCTCGTGGAGGTAAGGACAGGGAGAGATCAGTTGCCAGTGTCAAGAGCAAAACAGACTCAACTGGGGAAATTAGTTTAATTTATTACCAATCAAACCAGAACAGGATAATGATAATTAAATCCAAATCTTAAAAACACCTTTCCCCTACTCCTCCCTTCTTCTCTGGCTTAATTTTACTTCCTGATTCTCAACCTCCTCATCCCAAGTGGCATTAGGGGAATGGGTATGGGGATTGCTGTCAGTTCCTGACATATTATTTTTGCTGCTCCTTCCTCCTAAGGGAGAGGACTGCTGACACTCTTCCTTGATCCAGCATGTGGTCCCTCCAGTGGGAGACAGTCCTCCACAAACTTCTCTAACATGAGCCTTCCCACAGGCTGGAGTTCTTCACTAACTGCTCCAGTGTGGATTCCCCATGGGGTCACAAGTCCTGCCAGCAAACCTGCTCTAGAGTGGGATCCACTCTTCATGAGGCTATAGGTCCTGCCAGGAACCTTCTCCAGGATAGGCTTTTCTACAGGGTCACATCCTTCTTTAAGATTATTCATTTGCTCTGTCATGAAGTCTTCCACAGGCTGCAGGTGGATATTTGCTCTACCATGAGCCTGCCTTCACCACAGTCTGTAGGGGAGTCCCTGCTCCAGAGCCTGGAGCACCTCCTCTGCCTTCTTGAGCTCACTGACTTTGGTGTTTGCAGAGTTTTTTCTTTCACATATTCTCACTCCTTTCTTCAGCTGCAACTGCAGTTTCCAGCAACTTTTACCCTTTCTTAAATATGTTATCACAGAGGTGCTGCCACTGTTGCTGATGGGCTCTGCCTTGGCCAACAGCACATCCAAGTTGTAGCCAGCTGGAACTGGCTCTATTAGACATGGGTGGAGATTCTAGTAGCTTCTCAGAGAAGAAGCCCCCCCCCCCACTGCTACCCAAACCTCACCACACAAACACAATGCATGTCCATAATGAAGTGTAAACTTTATTAGTGATCAGATCCTGGCTTTTATACATTGGTTAACTTCATTCCTCTAATGATGGCCATCTTGTTGGATGCACTTGTATATGTTCTGCTGCTGTGTGAGTTAGTGGGTGGGGTGTGGATACAGATAAACCAAAACTGTAAATTATAATTTGCCTGTTTGTTCCTCCTGTTCCAAAAGGCAGGGCACAAAAACTGGAAATTGCATTGCTTGTTGAGAGAAGGCTATACCATGTCCACCCACCAGTTCTGACAGGCTGGGTCCTTATTTTTTGAGGTTGCTGTAAACACAGTCTGTATCAACCTGAACTCAGATGGAGAAAGTGAAGAAATACACGCACTTCTGTCCTTGCACTTCCTGGGCTTTCCCAAAACTAATTCCCTGCAAACTGTGTGAAGTTTCATAAATTGGGATTTCACTCTGTAAAATTTTTGCCTTGATTTTGGATCCCTGTTTTTAATTTAGCTTCTCCACCATATCTCTGCCTTGCTATTTTTGATTCATGTTGCTAGTTCTCTGCCCTCTGTCCTTCCTCTGCTTCCTTTCCCTGCTAATTTTTAGCTTCCTCTACATATTTGTGTGTTACCCCTCTCCACATTTCACCCTCACAGATTTTGCCTCCTCTGTCAGCCTTCTGCTCCTCAGATTTTTTTTCCAAATGTTTCTCTCAGTTTCCCCATTTGGCTCCTTAGTCCTTCCACACGTTATTTCTGTGCTTCCATTCAGCCTTCCACATTCCTCTTCCAGGTTTTACTCTGTCTGATTTCTGTGTTTATCTTTTTTATTTTCTCCCTTCTTTTCTCAGTTCAGATTAGTTTCAATTATTGCAGGGAAAGCTGCTTTTGTGAAATTCCATCTTGAGTCAAAACAGAGCCTAGGGGATAGGAGGTCCTTGAAGGATCAAAACTCAGATTCAGAATACTACCCAAAATATTAGCAAGCAAAATATGAATATAAAACCACACCCAATAGTATCTGAAACAGTTTTCAGTATCACACAGTTTTCACATAATCTAGCATATTATGAATGGTGGTTTGGTTTTAGTTTTTTTGTCTAGGTTTCTTTGGTTTTTCCCCTGAAGGAGGAGATTTTTCTCTTCTTATTGTATTGTATTGTATTTATTCTTATTCTTGTAACAATGACGTAGGAAGAGACATGATGCATCTTGAGAAGGCATCAGAGCCCCTAAAATTTGCAGTACAATTTTCCTTGTTTTCCTTATGTATAATTCAACATAAATACTAATTTTTTTAAACCTACCACAAGAAAAATCTGGGTCAAACAACTGACTTCTCTTAGTGAGGGAGGTAATCAGAGATGCTGCAAAAAAGCTGACAGGTTTTTCTGAACTGAAAAAAGCTCTCCAGAAATGTTAAATTAACAGAAAGAGAGAGACAGAGAGATTAAAAGATTGTAAAAATTAATTACTACTCTCTTTAGGTATTACAGCTTTATTCTCATGTATGGAAACCTGAAAGTAAAATTGCTTAGTAACAAACATGAAACTTGCTGACTCTCTTTTTATCAGCTGCAAACTTGGGTTATTTTTTACACTATATTTTGTCTCATCTAAATGACATTTGTGGTAAAGTGACTTGGTTTTTGAAGAGTATGCCTTCTAACCAATAGTAGTAATTTGAATAGAAAAAGCCTACATCTCTATCACTGAACTGAAGAGGCTGACTGAGTTAACTTACTTGATTATTCACAGAAGAAACTATCCAGATTTTTGGAGCTCAGTGAGCAAATATTTGTCAGTTTAACACTTTCATCTACAAGTACTGTTACCTTTTGATTGTATTTAACATTCAGAAACCTAGCAATACCCTGTTCTGCTTCTGCTTTTTATTTTAGTTGCATGGCATTTCAAGCTTAATTTAAACATAATAATAATAAAATCTACACCCAATGCCTTGATTTCATTTGCAAAGCCACCTATACAACTACACACTTTGGGAGTATTGGTTTTTTTTTCTTTAAAGTTCTGTGTCAGAGAATGCTGCAAACATGCATTGCCTGAGTCTTATACAGGGCAAAGCCTTAATTAGAGGATCATAGTATTTAAATGTGATTTTTAACTGTATAAAAAAAGAAGTAAAGATGAAACTGTAATTCATAAATGGCAGTTTAAAATATGTTACTGAAGATCTGTAGATTTGTAAGAAAAAATTTTTAAAAAGTGATAAAATAACAGGTAACATATGAGATATATATATTTACAAAATATTAAACTATAGGCACAATTCTGTCTTTAAAGAAGACTGAAATTTCTGATCAATTAATACAGTATTTAATAAGATGACTGACTTTCCAGGATGCATAGTCACATAACAGTGAACAAACCATGAAGAAAATGAAGCTCAGTAATTGTCTGGTATTTTGTTCTCTGTATGCAAACATCTGAGTGCTGATGTGGCTAAGAATTCTATAGAAATTATCATGCAAGTAAAGAGGCTTGGTTCAGGCACAAGGGATTTTACTTCTAGCTTGGATCCACTGATGTATAGGCTGTCCATATCTCTTGGTTTACTTTCAAATAAGTGCTCAGACTTTAATCTACCTACTCTGGTAGTCTATATGAGACTGAAAACACATCCATGCTCATAATAATTTCTTCTGGTGGGCTGAAATACTTAGCTCTGACCATTTATGAATATATTTACTCTCTTGTGAATAACTTCTCTGAATTCAGAGCCTAAGCTGTGTCAGTCCAGGTGTTTTTATGTGAAGGTGGCAGGCTAAATAGCTGCATTGAAAATAGATCTATAATTATAAGAGTCTTTAGAGGAAAAAAAAGTAAAGACAGAAACTGTTCATGTTTTATTTTTTAAAGAAACCTAATAGCTCCCACCCTTTACCGTTTCCTTCTTCCTTTAAATTTCTCCACAGAGAAATTGTTAAATTTATCAGAGAATAAAATTAAGAGAATTTTAAATTTTTCCATGGAGAAATTTAAGTACAGGAATACTGATTAGTATTTATTTTTTATACATTGTTTACAGGTGCAGTGTAAAAAGTATTTTTTCATTGAAATGCTCTCTACAAAATCATCAATAAAACCATATTTTCCCCAAGCAGCTTTCTGGTAAATTAGTCTACCAGCAGAAGCCCAAGTGCCATCTTCTTCTGTCTGTTTGACTTGCAGAACTATGTAAAGGTCTGAAGCCCTGTTCTAAGGCCCAGATGTGAAGCTGCTATTGCAAAGCAGACCCAAACTCAGAACACTTCTTTTTCTAATCCCAGGGGCTCCAGCTTGTATCAACCACATGCAGTATGGGCAGAAGGATTTCTTTTTCTGTGCTTCAGGAGTCAGTCATCAACCTTCAGGTGGTATGACAAGGGCTATAGTGCTCTCTGAATTGGTAAAAAAGCATGAAAGAAATATTTTGTAAACAATTAAACTATGCCATTAGGGTCTTCTACCCCAGATTTTATCTTTTTTTTTTTTTTTTTTTTTTTTTTTTTTTTTTTTTTTTTTTTTTTTTTTCCTCCTGGGTAGGTAATAACTGTATCTCATGGTTTATTGGAGCTGTTGCAACCACTCTGCATGCTTCAACTAGTAAGAAAATGAGCAAGCCAAATTTACAGGACTTAGTTAAATAGTCTTGAAACAAATTCTGCTTCAGGCTATGTTCAAGAATAAGTATGCTTGGTTAGTAGGTTATTAATCCTGCCATTTCCTTGTAAGAGCAAACTTCTGAGATCTGTGAAATCCTGTTGAGAGCCATGGAACTTGACATGACGTTCTGGCTGTGTGGAAAAAAACTGCGGCATGCAGGTTTTTTTAATTACAATGAGAGCAATGTTTCTTGAGAATTGTTCAATGAAATAGTTTTTTTAAGAAAATCACTGAAACCAAACTCTCTCCTATATGTATCCTAGAAGAGCCTGATGTCCAGTGGCCAGTGTATTGTCTAATTTTATAATCTGGACACAATTACTCCAGTCACAGATGGATGGCTCTACAGCAGGGTTCCCAGCTACTGAAGGATAGATCTGTCTCATTTTTAGTGTAAAGCTTCAAGAAGCTGACTTTTCTTTTCAATATCTCTCTGAAAATATTGAAATATTATATGGAACAGAATGCCTGTTTTCAGACTAGCCCTGTGTTTTAAGTCTGGATTTTCTTCTGACCCTGAAATTCTGATGAGATTTCTAAATGTATTTGTAGCTATGGTCTTAAAAAATGTGGGTTGAATTTCAGGGATATTTCCATTGTTATTTTGTTCAGGAAGGATTTATTGATCCTTCTGGGAAGCAGTCCTACAAAAATTCTTTGTCAGACTCTCGCTTTGCATCTCCAGGTTTTATCTTTGAATCTGGCAGGAAACATTTTTGTCCTGTTTCCAAGTTAAACAAGACCCATGTGGCTGAGCTGCTCTTCATTTCTTTTTTCCAGCGCCTTCCCTCAAATAATTGCTGAGCCAGTTGACCAGTTTCAATCAAGATTGACAGAAAGATAAAACGGGTGCTTTTGTATGTTTGAGGGATCCAAATTTGTGCTTTTACCAGGGAAAAGTGGTCCAAAAACCTGGAGCCAGCTCACTAATTAGCCTTAGACTTTGTACCAGCCTCAGTGGAAGTAGATACCTACCCCAGTGGAGAGGGCAAGGAAGGGATCCTTTGGGAACTGGCACCTTAGGGACACAGGAGACACCAGGGGACAACAGCACAGTGAGGAGTTTGTCAGGGATTTACAGTGAGACATTGCTGAGGAGCAACTTGTTAGTTTGTACTTGGGTTTTTGCAGTGTGACTGCATCCTGTAATGTAATGTTAGAAGACCAAAGAACAAGAAGACCAAAAAACACTGGGCTGGCTAAGTTAGCCAGAACTGACAATCAAATGTTAAATAATTAATTGTTTTAGCTATTAATTTTAAGTGAATGTAGTTTTTAATTTCACATTAATAATGCCATGCCCTTTATAACCAAAATTAATGTTTTCAGTCTCTCTGTTTTTGACGTACATGTCAATTTAATTAAACTATTAATAGTAGACAGATTTTTAAGTACTTCATATTCTTCATTAAACTGTATCTGTTCAAAAAGCATAAACAGGAAAATAGACAGAAGCAGATTCACGTTCTGCTTGATAAATCATTCATCATCAGATAAAATGATGAGGCATGCTTGTTTTTCTGTAGGCTCACAATGACAAACAAATCCACTTTTATACTACAATACTTACTGAGTTCATAGAAAAAATAAGCAGAACTGTTCACTTTTGATACTAACAATAGACCTGAAAACTGTTGTTTGCATTCATGACTGATCAGTGAATGCAAAGCAGTATCTTGATGGTCTAAGGGTCAATGATAGTTCACTTTATCTGCCATGCTTTTTAGCAGAATATTTCTGTGGTCTGAGATACAGTTGTTTCAGGGCTATTCAGCTGCAGTAATTATGAATATTTCTACTGTTCCTGTTATCTAATGGTGTCTAGAAAGAATTAAAATATCTTTTGTTTTGGCAGAAATTGCATATTTTTAAAGCAAATATTCAGTATGTCTTGATCCTTGTAGGATCCATTGCAGGAAGGATGATGAAAACAATTTTTAAAAGATTGTATGGGGAAGAATTATGGCAAGGTTGTTTCTTCTCTGCCGGTAAAGTCTGCAAATCTTAGTGGGCTGTTAATGGGCTAACAGGCAAAAATTAGGAAACACTGCAGCAACTGCTCACAATACATTCCTGTGCATATTATACAGGCAGACAAAGATGTAACTGCTTATAATAGAGACAACAATGTCCTTCCTTTGTGTGGCAGATCAATCAATAGCCAGGCGTGTGATCTTGCTCACTATTATGTTAGTAATGAAACCTTCTTGTGATGTGACAACTGTGGAATAACATTTGGTCACAAAGCTGGTGTTAACAAGCACAACTGGCACTCTGGTAATTAGACTGATTTCTGGTCTGCTTTCACAGATTGTCGATAAATGCAGTAAACAACAGGCTGCTTTCTTTCAGAACAAGTTATATGAAGTCATCATCCATTTGGCGGTATGTACTGTACTCTCCTTCATTTTTTATCAGACTGTGGCAAGGTGGGGATGTGTATATAATTCTTTATAAATCAGGTTTCATAATAGAAGCTCAGTATGCATTGTTCAATGATCACCTAATTAACCTTTTTTCTCTTGGGAAGCATGCTTATTTCTCAGTTACAGGTAGGCAGTTAGATGGAGATGTTCTTCCTCAAATTTCCAATGTTCTCCCTGATAAAGTTGTTTGCTATGTGCAGCCATTAATATTATTGAAAGATAAACTGAAAACTTAAAAGCAATAGATTATCTTTGGTTTTAAAGGCCAAGAATATCCATCACATACAGTTGTAGTATGTTACATTAAACAAAGTAACTAAATTCAGTCATAGATGTTCTAGCCAGCTTTTCCATCACCAACATAGGACTGACCTGCAACAGTGGAAAGCTGAGCTGTAGTTTGGCCTTTTCCCTTGCATAGTAGAGTAAGGAAGAGCAAGAATTCTTTCCCTCGGTCCTGTACCTTCTCCAAGCCTATAGCCTGTCTCTGTACATAGGAAAATAAATGTGTGTTGTAGTTCTGCCTCGTCCCCTCCCAAAGCAGATGAATTTGAGTCAACTGATATGTGTTTGGGGGATCTGGTCAGTTTATTTTATCCTGGCTAAACAGCAGAGCTTCAGCTACAGGCACTATAGTGTGGATGATATAAACCAGCACAAATTTCCACATTTCTTGTCCCTTCTCTAGGTGCTTTCAGAAACTGGAAACTGGGTAGGTGATGGCATGTGGTGACAGTATCATTGCTGTGTCTGGGCACTGGTGCTTCCTGGCATTTCTCTCTAATCTGCTCATGTCCAGCTCCATTTTGATCTCAAGGAACCATACTGGTACACTTTGACTGAGAAGGGTTTGTTTCTTGTGCTGAACCATGTTTTGATCACTTGCTATGATTAAGATCAAGAAAACAGTGAGCATGTCTTCATGGCTGTTATCAATGGCTGCCAGATCCTAGTTCCCTGTTCAGTGAGAAGCAGTAGGGAGGAGTATTCTACAGTAGGTACATAATTTTATGCAATATCAAGGCAGAAAGATTTCTCATTAGCAGTCGGTGAACATAAATCTAACCCCACACTCATAAACCAGAGATATGTTTTGGATAAGTTCACTTAGCCGTAAGTATCAAGAAGTTAGAAGGTATAAATATCAGTGAACACGGAACACTAATCAATGGATGGAAACAAACTTTGGAGGTGTCTGCTGCTGTTCCCTTCAAAGCACTCTGTTCTTACAAACTGCTGAGAAAGACCAGTAAGGCTCTGGAAGGCCTCTGGGTTCATACCACTGAAAAGTCTACAGAACAGTCTGTAAAAAGGGATAAGCAAGAGTTCTGTGAGCATACCAAAATGCTTTGAACTCAGGGAAGGGGCAGGGTAAGAATGTCTCTGACTTTTGTCTGTCTAAAGATGATGGCATGATTTTTGAGACCTCAGGTCACCAAATCCCACCTTGGTTGAGACGAGACTGCAGAAGGGCTTAGGTCCAACCTTCTGCTGAAAGTAGGGACAGCTGTGAGATCAGACCAGATTGCTAAGAGTTTGTCTTAGCTGCTCTTGTAAACCTCCAAAGATGAAGATGCCACAGCTCCCCTGGGACCCTGCTCCACTGTTGTTTCCCTGCCCATGAATCACACCTAAAGCATAAATGTGTCTTTTCACCAGTCTCTTCACTTCCAACATAATTTTCTTTGGAGCCAGTGCTCCCCAGAGCTACACATAGCTTCCTATGGCTAAACTTATGGATAAAAGACTGAAATCTGCTGATGATGCAACACTGATACTGTGCTCAGCTGTCAGTGAGAGTCCATGAGTCCATGAATGATCATGTAATCTTAAAAAAGAGACAGTTGGTCAGAACACGTGTGAAAGCATCACATGTTTGGACAAAAAAACCTATGTGCTTTGAAGGTAGCTCAAGAAATGAGACAAGATGTTTTGCAATTTGTCTGTATCAATTTTGTGCTGCTGTTCTGAGGAGGTTTTACTACACAAATGACTTTGCCAAAGGGTGGCAGCATAGAGTGTTTCCAGGTAGGTAGCTGCAAAACCTTAACCATAGTTGTGCCTTCCCAGTGCAGCGTCTCTAGAAACGTGGGTTGGGTTTTGTGGTTTTTTTGAGAAAAGGGCACAGTTTTCTCCCTTCCTAAGGGTATAGTTCATCTTCTGCATTGATTTCTTGGGTGAGATTGAATAAATTCTTGTTCAATAGCTTTGACTGTTAAAGAATTGAAGGAACAGAGTAAATCTAGTGATGGAAAAGTTACCTTGGCATTTTGTGTTTGTCATCACCTACTTCCATATGAAATTGTTCCATTTACAAGCTAGTATATATATATATATATATATATTTTTTTTTAAGTGCTCTGTTTAGTACTGCAAAAAGAAGCTTAGTTGTTTATGACCTGCACTGTACTTCATCACTAACCTTCAGCAAGTGTACAAGTTCTGGAATGAGAACAAAGTTTTGCAGTGGTGGCACAGCATGATGCAAAGTATAATAGAGATTACTGTGGCACATGTGTGCTGGCTTTCTCTTGCTTATTTTGATAAAAATTTTGCTTTGTTAGCAGACAAAATAGGTAAAGCTTAAGGGGCCAATCTTCTCTGATTGGCATACCTGGTTCCCATAAACAGTAATGAGTAAAATGGACATATATTGGCAAGAGAGCAGACACTTGAGGAAATAGATACCTTCAGGAATGAGCTGACAATTCTATTGTAATTTTTTCTCCATAACAACCCTTGAGCAGCAATAGAATTGAACTTTTAGACTCTCTACATATAAATATTGTGTAATGCATTTTTATTACTGCTGTCAAAAATCTGAAGAAGGCCAGGTTTTGTCTTGACCTTTGAGAAAACAAGATGTCAACTTATGTCCACTCCATGATTTAGGTCTGTCTTCAGTAAAACACCTCTTGACACCCTCCCCACACCCTACCCTCCTCACATTCTTAACAATTATTTTCCAGTTCTCATCTTCCCTGTGGAAATTATTAGTTAAAAATTCATTAAGAAGAAAGTGTTGACACTTTTTTTTTCTTCCTCCTCCTCCTCCTCCTCCTCCTCCTCCTCATCCACCTCCTCCTCCTCCTCCTCCCCCTCCCCCTCCTCCTTCTTCTTCTTCTTTTTTCTTTTTTTTTTTTTTCTTTTTTTTCTCTCTCTTTCTCTCTCTCTCTTTTTTTTTTTTTCCCCAGTCTGATTTTGAAGGCTGTAGATGTATGAGAGAATATGGGGGAAGAAGGATGATGGTAACTGGTTTTCTTCTGGTAATGTACAGTGATGTTGTGACTCTTTAAGATCTCCAGCAGCTTTTCATGCCACAACCCATCCAGTCCAGACCTGTAGTCAGGGGAGTTGGACTATGATGGCTGAAGGGAAGGGATCAGCTCTTGCTGAAATAAGAAAGGTGACAAGCATGTCCCCAGTTTTCAGTTTAGGTAAAGAACTTAATAGTCTGGATGTCTTATATATTTGTCTTTCCAATTTTTCACCAAGAATTGGATCCTGAATTTCTAACTTGACTGGATAAGGCAACTAGCCAGAAGAAATAAGAGATCATCTGAGAAGGTTTCTGAAATGATTTTACTGGGGAGCCTCAGGCTTCTTCTGGCTTTTCAGGCTGCAGCAGTAGCCAAGCACATTTATTCCTATTTCCACTTGGCAGAGAAGAATTTTTTTCCCTCCTCTTTGTTTCAGATATGGGCTTCATCACAGTTACTTCTTTTCTTTCTTTCCCAGGCTCAGTTATTGAAAAGCTACTTTTTGGGTGCCTTTATCTATTAATCTGTGCATCCATTTAAAACTGCTAGATACAGATATGATGTATAACAGCTTTTTAGTTCAGTGGCAAAACTAAACCCAACCCAGCTGAGCTTGAATGAAACAGCTTGGTTTTTTATTAAATTAACAAAAAAAGGAAAAGGTGTTTTTATTCTACATTCAAAGAGAAAAGCTTATTTTTTAAATATTTTTTTTTTCAGCAATTATCTTCAAAGGTAACACATTTTCAATTAATAATGGTAATTTTTAGAAAAAATTACTTTCCAGAAAAAATTGCACTTTGGAATCTGACTTTTAAAATGCTAAAGAAATGTTTCTTCTGCATTTTCAGCCAATGCTATATGCTGTATTAAGCTCAATAACAGGACTTGTCTCCATTCCCCCGTAGTTCAGTTTGTTATCAAAGGAAGCCTTGCAGGGTGGGGGGGCTGCCAAGACCTGACTGGAGAATGGTGGTCAGTGCCAGACACTGCCTTAAGTGCTGCTGGCAGTCTGGTCTGTCCTACATGTGTTACTGCTGTGCTCTACAGACTCACTAAATTGATTTTCCCAGGCTCACCTCAATGTGCTGTATTTGTATCTGTGAAGTGCCTCTGATTACAGTCTAGGCAAGGCATGATTAAAGAAGAGGTACTTATACCCACAGCTCCTCCAGTGATTTTATTAGATTCTAGACTCTTTATTGAAAAATGTATCTGTAAAGAAAGCCTCATTTAAGCATTCCTAGCACTGGTAATATCTGCATGAACATGTAGCAGGCCTGAATCAGAGTACCAGCAAGGGCTGATGGCTTCATGGGTGTTTGCAGTGTGTTGAACCCTACACTGTGCTGATGGGAGGCCTGCAGCCTGGGCAGGCAGGGATGGTCTCTGCCACCAGCACCGCTGCCCTTCAGGGAGGGTGGCCACTGCTCTGAAGTGCCTGGCACTAGCCACATGCTGTTGCTCTCCTTCACAGTCCATGTATGACTGTAACTGTTGCCTAGAGATGTTGCAGCCCACATCCCCCCTGCCCAGCTGAGTTTCATGAACTTCTGGGTACATTCAAAGCTGGTTGCTTTTTCAGTGTTTCTTTTGGGGAGATGGCTTCCCGACACGTTTCAGATTTGTCATTTGGAAAAACCGAGCCAGTTTAGTTAACATTTTAACTTTTTTTGGATTTATAATTGTTGTCATGTGTCAAGGGGTCAGTTTAGACAGCTTGGTAAGCTGGAAAAGCTAGCAACAAATCCAATCAAGTGAATATCCTTTGGTTTCAAGGGCTTCTCCCCTCCTTGTTTCAGGCCCAGAAGGAGGCCTTAAAGTTGATGAGAAGATAAATTCAATTATGCTTAAAGCTGACTTTGGCTCTTAGCTCTCATACTACCTTTCCCCATCTTTGCCATCCATCCTATTGCAGCTGTTTAAATTTGCCCCAATAGTAGTTTGCCTATTAGCTTTGCTAATGAATTTACTAGTGCAAAAGCCCACTTGCAGGGCTGTCCTAAACACAATGAATGTAATTATTTAGCACAAAACCAGGGCAGCATCTTTTTTCCTCTTGACAAGAATAATTCTTTATTCTCTCATTAGCTGTGTGCCTTGGTCTCAGTAAACTAGTTATTGACCTGCTCATTTAAGGAGCTTCACTCTAAATGCGTCTTCCCTTATTTAACTCAGGCAAGTTCCTATAATTTCCCCTCACCATGCAGTGCTAGCCAGTAAAATGTAACCATTGTTCATTTGTTGGGAGCTAGCTGGAAGATAGGAAGCTATTCTTAGATGGATGTTCAGCCTCCTGAGCCCTGCTTGCTTGTTCCTGGCTATAATGGATATAAAACTGTATGGGGCTTAGTAGACATCATGTAAACTCTATAGGAAATCTGAGTCAATGAATCATGGAGACAGACCCCTACTGAGCATTGTGTGTCTGAATAGACTTCAAATAGATAGAAAAGAAGCTTAAGCAAGTGGCTTTCATATGACAAGAATGCATAAATTTGAAATGAATTGAGAGTATCTGTTGTTTTAAGGTAGTTGGATTTTTACCTTTTGGAGTGTTTACCTGTTGTAAGAAACCACTAATTACTACCACTACACTTCAGACAGATGCAGTGTTTCTGCATGTGCATAGTATATGGTTGCTCTTAAGTGTTCTCCACTGAACTGTGCTGGCTCAGCCTGGTGGCATCATCCCATGCTGCCTGCCCAGATACCCCGTCCCCTTTGGCAGTGTCTGCTGGAGCTTCCATGGAGATTCCCACCTGGAGCATGACACAGAAATGTAGGAAAAGCAGGAGTCCAATGGTGTCAAGGCTTTACAGGCTCCCCTCCCAGTCAGGGTGTGCAGGTCTCCAGTCCCAGACAGGATCGCAGCACTGTCTGAGCTGGGATTATCCCGCAGTGGAAGTGACAGCCTCACTTCTCATCCTGAGTGCTGAGCAGCAGTGACTTACCTCCTGGTTCTCTTGGGCCATTCAGGATGCAGGACTCCTACCCTTACCATCAGTGAGTAGAAGAAAAGGGCAAGGCATTTCCATGCAGACTTCTTCTGGAGTCAGCCATTGGCTTACCAAAGGGGACATTCCAGGGGTGCCAAGGATTCTGCCCAGCCTGGATCAGAACTGTCCTGAGTCAAAGGGTGGGCTCTCAGTGGACAGGCTCAGCTCCAAGATGATGGCTGTGTAATGGAGATAAGGATGAGGGGAGGGTAAAATCCCAAGACCTAGCCTTTCCCCAGGCTCATGTAATAGCCTTATTCCAGAAGGGACTTCTTGCTTAGGGATTAAGCAGGCTCCTCTAACAGGAATACTCCCTCACTACAACCATGATCTGCAGGTAGAGAAGGTCCAACACTGATGACCAACATCTGTTGATCACACATTACCATACTCTGCTCAATGACAGCAAGCCAATCACCCAAGCACCAGTTACCATCTCCCCAGCTATCTCAGCAGCAATATCACAGATCAAAGGCCAGGAGTGGTGTTTGCCCTCTGCCCCATGCCTTTCCAGCTGCAGCCCCATGCCTGTGCCATGCCCTTGGATCACTCACTCTCATGGTAGCCCTGTGTGACCCCCTTGTGAGGTGCAGCTGCCCCCAGAATCAGCTGCCAGCAGCAGCTCCAACATCATACAGGGGAGTGGAGGATGCTGATGGACTGAGCAGAGACAGTGTAGCCTGAGGAAGGGCTGGCTCTTCTGGTGCAAACTCAGCTGCCCACTGTGAAAGGGGTTTGAGACATCCTCCTTTGGAGTAGTACCATGGTGATTATAACTGCTCTCATGTCTTCTGCATCCAGTGAACTGGCTGCACAGGCAAGGTAATGATGCTTTCAGGTCCTGGACAGTATGGTAAGGTGTTTGCATTTGCAGGAGAAAGACTGAAGCTGGTACCTGGCTTGTGGCTTTGGTAGCAGCAGCAATCATCTCTGCCTTGAGGTAGAGTGGTGTGGTGGTGGTGGGTCCAGGAATGAAGCACTGCTAGGTTCAAGAACTGGTGATGGGGCTCTATGAAATGGCTGAATGCACTTTTTTGCTTGCTTTTTGATTGTTTTCTGTCTGTTTTCAGTGTCATTTTTGTTAACTTTGCCATTTTCTAAGATGAAATATCCTGCCTGTAATTGTTCACAGATAGTGGTAATAGGCTGAGGGAAGATGGCCCATAGTCAGTGGTCCAGCAATCATGTGAAAGTGACAGATAGTAGCCCTTCAGTTGTGTTTATAAATACTGGTGCTGCAGAGTGGCTCTTTTCTGTGGCCCCGTATGGGCCACATCACCTCCTGTTGTGATCTAGGTTTTTAACTGAGTCAGTCATTTGTGCCAGAAGCCCGCATGAGGTCCCTGGCTATATATAATCTTTATGGACTCTGACGGGCCACCAAATGAGCTCTAAGATAAAAATGAGAAAAAAAAATGAAGAAGTCAATTGTCAGAGGAGAACACACAGCAGGACAAGGTGGAATGACTAAAATGTAGTTAGAACAATCTTCAGCCTGAGATTGTGTTGTGTACCTTAATTCTGTTCAAAACTGTTTTAATACAGCTTCTGTGAGGTGTAATGGTATTTGTGAGTGCAGGACCAGGTCTCAGTTCTCTAGTCATGACTCTTAGAGCCTGCCCACTGTTGGGTGGCTCTGAAGAAGATGGCAGATGATGTGCAATTGTAAAAATGTTGTGCCAGGCACTAGACTGAAGCTCTGCAGTAGCTGAAAAAAATTTTCTTGGGTTTTGCTGAAGACATAGCAGGGAGTTAGCATCGCTTCCTGACTTGCTGTACCCTGAAAGGAAGAATTAATTTTGGAGGACATGATTTTTCTAATGGTACCATGTTTCATTTGTAATGGCAACAGATGATACAAAGGTAGTACATATGTAACACAAACCCTTCCCAGTCCTTGGTAGATCTAGTGTGGTCCTGTGGCATCATGTTTTTCCAGATGGTTGGTATATTTCTAGCTCTGGTAGCTGCTCTTTGCAAATCCTCATTACTTATGTCATGTGAAACATATATAAGGAAATGAAACAAGGTGATTGCAGTCACTAAATTCTACTTACAGACCTTTCTGTTTCTTAACAGTCACTGGTTTTCTATGAAAGATTTTTTGGCACTGAAATATTATAGTCTAAATTGCAAGAAGAAGATTCATATGTCTCCCATCTTGGCAAATTTTCCCATTATATCATTAGCGCTGAGACCTTAAGTTTAGCTTGTCTTTAGAGAATTGATGTAAATCAATGAAATTTGAAGTTAGTTCGTTTTGATGAGTCCAATTGTATTGGCTCTTCTGCTACTAGACTGGTTTTGCATGCATGTTTTCTTAGATTTATTTATCCTTGTTTTAATAAATCAACTGTGTAACAAATCATTATTTATAGTATACTTGCAGCACTCAACAAATGAAATAATTGCTAAAATGAGGAGCAGGGCAAAAGATGATGTATGCATGTTAGGAAAAAATGCTGAAGTATGTGTTCTGCTAGCAAGACAGAAATGGGATAAAGGTAGGGGGGAAGTTTATTACCCAAGATTTGTGTTTGAAAATGTGAACGCAAAAGATAAAGGGTCTAGTATGATTTTTACTTTGAGAGGGAATGTCTTTTTGAGAGTTAAGGTGCAATGATGTTTCTTCATCTCTAGCAGTGGGCTTTGCTTCCCACCTACTAAGATAAGAAAATGACCTGCGACACTGTGTGGACCTTTGGTGGTTACCGTTTTGAGTTGCTTTTCAGGAAGCCTTTTCTTGTTTCAGCTTGTGACACTCTCGAGTAGTCTCATCAGAACTGTTATTTCCAGCTTCATTGTCCGCTTGTGGTATGGTAGCAGCAGAGAGCACAAGGACACATATCACCCATCACATGCATCATACTATTTAGCAGAGAGCATAAAAAGGAGACAAAAAGGCCTGTAATCACAGAGGCTTGTGCTGTGTGATAACCTTGAATCTGTAATTTATTATTCTTTCTAGACACATATCTGTATCTAAACCCATCGTTTCAAGTTCTTCTCACAAGACTTAAGAATTTCTTGGCATCTCAAGAGAAGGGAGTCACTGGGGTTCAGAGGAAGAGCTGAAGAATCAGCGTTATACCAAGCATAAACACTTTAAAAGTCAGTAAATGAAAGTGAAGTGATGTACTTTGCTCCAATACTCATCAAACAGAAGGAAGAATCTGTCTCAGCGTGCTGTAGGATTATCATTAATTTTTAATAGTGTTAATGTTTATTAGTGACAGATGATTGAGTTTAAGTGTCTTATGAATAATAAATAAATGCTGTGGATTTTGGGCATCTGCCTTAGATTTGTATGCAAAGCCAGTGGGACTAACCATCACAGTTTCAGAGAAGTGTAGCTTTGATTGCTCAACATATGCCATAACACAGTCTTTAAGACTTCTCAGATTTTAGCTCCAATAAACCTGACAGACCTTTCTGGCCCCTTTCTTAGGGCATGTGGATTACTTGGGGGCTTCAGAGTGAGATAGAAGCTCACTGCATCTCCTTTGGCTAAGGCAGGACTGCTGGAAGATGCATTATTCACTCTGAGGCTCTGCTGGATTTCATAACACTTAAACACCTGTGTCCATCAAACAACACACAAGATCACAGCTAGAGCTGCTCTTGAGTTTGTAATTTCATTGACTGACAGTTTAATATCTATTTATTTTCACATCTGACTCCAGTAGAGACAGGCTGGCATCCTGAACGTCAGGATATTATGCCGACAACTGTGTTTTTTCATTACTATAGAAAAAAAAAAAGAAGCTTTATTTATAAAGAGGTTCTTTTCAAGCACAGCAACTGTAACAAAGACCAAATTACACTTCATATAAATTTGGAAGTAACCAGTGGCAGGTTATGTGTACATATTTATAGAGGAACAATGGCACATGGTTTTCAACCTTCTACTAATCTGTCTCTTCTATACTGTGAAATGCCATGTAATTATATTGTTTAAATAGCTTGAACAACTGCCTTTGCCATGGGCTGTCATAAGCTGCCCTATCTTTGCTTGAATTAAAGGTCTCTCATTGATTGGCCGCGCATTTTGATCTAATTTTTTTTGTTTTTCAAACAGAAAGAAATGGCTTATTCTATTTAAATTCTATGATATTGAAACTACTTAAGAGAACTTTTCAAGAAGATATAAGAGAAATACACATTTCAGTGAGGCTATGCTGATACCTAGAGAAAAGAGGGTAAAACTTCCATATAGGATACTGGCTAATGAGTCTGTATTAATGTTCTCCAGGTGTTAGGCAGTTAAACCAGACTGAAATGGCTGTTACTAACATATTGGCATTCAGTGTTTACTATATAAAAAGAAATGTTGTATTTAATTTCATTTTAGTTATTGTAATTACCCTGATTCAGTGAGTATTTTAGACAGCATGCCTTGCCTTTCCCCAGTAAGCACCTGGGATTAGCCACCATGGTGCCGTTGGCCACATAGATACCTTCATAAACTCTGGTTGATGTTGTGTGATTTGCTATTGCCATACCATCCAAATACAGAAGACTGGAGACCCTCTAGAATTCATGCCCTGTGAAAGGCAAAGAGAAAGACAGTGTTTGCAGTTTTTCAAGTACATAACCATCGGGGTGAGATTTTGCATGCTAAAAGCAAAAAAGATGTCTGCACAGCTGATCAAAGGGGCAATATTTTAAGCCCTGGTAAGAATTTGGTGTTCTGCTTGCATTTACAGCAGTGTCAAGAGTATAGCAAGGACAAATGGGAATCTCACATGATCATAATGTTCCTATTTATATACACATAAAATAGAACAGGGTTTTAAGAGCTAATGCAATTTTCTATTATAACGATACCCTTAATAACAATATGGTTTCACTGCAGAGATATAAACAAATACAATAGAAAATGAGATAATACCATGAAATAGATGCATTATTTTTGAAATTCGAAGGACCCTTTCCAGAAAACATTTACCGACTTATGCAATCCACCGCAAATAAAATACAAACTTACCTTCTGCTGTTGCCTGGATATACCATATTTACTGTGCAGTTTTCTTATTGCTGTGGATTTCTACCATAATTAGTTGTCAAGTATATAATATCTGACCTAGAGTTTACCAGAACTCACTAAGCAAATGCTGCAGAAAAAAGATAATACTTTTCTCTAATTCTAGTTCATTGGAAGATGAAAAAGTGATAGTGTATGTTTCTCTAGTAGAGCTATCCACCAGCTAGATATATGGCTAGATACATTATGATTATCTCAAGCATCGTACTGAAGTCTTCTATTCAGATTTTACATATATTTTGCTGCTAGCTCAATTGAAATTAAATCTAATATCCAATTAAAAAATAGGTTTGTCTGCTTTAGATTTTTGATGTTAAAAACACTGTGGATGAAATTAGGGGCAGCTTGAACAAAGACACAACCTATGAGAGCATTCTGACTAGCATTTCCTTATACAGAAAACATTACAGATTTTATTTATTAAATTAGCCTTCTTCCTCTTTATCACTTAATTTTCCCCCGTTGTGTTTGCTTCTTTAGTGTTTGCTGAAAACACAGAATACTGAAATTCTTACAAGAGGCTGGTTTCCTTTGTAGCTTCTCCTTCAGCTCCTTGCTGATTCTGGGTGTGTTTCTTCTAATAATTTCACAGCATTTTGTCACATAAATGACCATTCCTTTCTCTTTCATTATGAAAGCCTATAACCAGGAGTGCCGAAGTGGATTGCTGGATGGCATTTATCAGCATGCATTACTTTACAGTGTCTTCATTTATCCATGTTCTTGGCATTTCAGCAATCTGTGATGATTTTCCCTCCCCTTGGAGCTAAACTATGCCCAGGAAAATGGACCCTTCTCCCAACAGATGTTCAGGTAACTATAACAGTAGCAGGGGCAGGCAGGCCCCCTACCCTGGGAGGGAAAGCAATTCTGCAGAGTAAAAAATGTAGACTATAAAAAATTAAAGGTGCTGTGTGCCTTCAGTGTTGCTGGATGACCCTTCCTGCTTACTGCCCAGTTTAAGACCATGAGAACTTGAACCTCTCTCCTCCAGCTTACAGAGGAGAGGAGCCAGAAGGAATGAAAAATGTTTGTTTTTTGTTTTCTCAAGCAATTTGTGATGCTCAGCATCTCTGGAGGTAGTCATGGATTATTTGGCTAGGGAGGGAGGACCTGGAGCTGGAGCTCTCTCAGCAGTATAGGAAAATATATAGGGTGGTTCTGCAAAGGAGAGGACAGATGATGGAGTGGAGGAGCAATGGGCTGTTGTGTCTGCTGGGGAAGTAAGTGGGGTGTCAGGGTGTTATGCTGTGCACCTAGTTCTCAAAGAATCATGTGGAGCTCTGGCACACCTTGCTGCCCACCTCCATCCCCCATCCTCAGCAGTAGCCTGCTTGTGCATGGCCACGCCCTAGGAGATGACTGCACTAGTGGCAGAACCAGTACATCATACAACTGCCTTTACTTGAGTACCACTGCCTCCCCCCCCACCAATGCAATGGATGTTTTTTTTTCCCTAGTGCTCCCAGTTGTCTTCATTTCACAGATTATCAAGGCAATATGCCACGGATGCTCTCCTGATTATAAAAAATGCGGTCAGGTATGTAAAATGTCATTCTCAGTGCTTCATTTGCCAGTGTGATTTAGGTTTACATCTTGAGTAGGGCGTGATATCAGCTTGCCTTGAGCATAATAAGAAAGTAATTACTCAGCTGTTGAGAAAGGCACTAATATCATTACAGACAACCTGAATGTCCAGGCAATATCAGCCTATTGTTTGAAATTATTTCAGAATACATTTAAAAAAAAACCCAAACAAACAAACAAAAAAACCCTTGCATTCTAACCACATGGATATAATATGAGTTATCATAAAAAAGTGTTATGAGATAATTCTAAATGTCAGTTTAGCATATTTTAGATTATTGGATCTTTAAACAGTTGAATAACATCTCTCATGAAGTAAATGTCTTTTTGGTAAACTGAAAGGGACAGTAATATTTAAAGGTCAGTTAACATGGAGAGTTGGTTCTAGTTATTATTATTAAAGATTCATCTGTATTACCTTCACACATTACCCCACAAATCCTTATTAAAACTGCAAGAGCAAACCAAGTCTTTCTCTCTCTTCCTCCTTCCCTCCCTCCTCCCTGCTATGATCCTCAGATCTTTGATTCTGCCTTCTCTTCTTTATGTATAACAATTTCTCTGTGAATAGCACTGGGTGATCCTCACCCTGCTTCCACTGCGATACCCAAAAGAGTCATACATTACAGTTGCTGCCAGTGATGCCAACTAGAAAAGCCCTCTCATTTCTACATTACATTCCAGCCTCCCACATATGACACAAGCTACCCTGCAAACAGTTCTTTAGTAGTTTTGAGCTGTTTAGGAAGTTTTAGTTGATTTCATTTTATTTTTTTTAAAGAAGGTGCAGTAATGTGTTGTACAACTGGTACCATATTTAATTGCAAACAGGCAGAGTATCTCTCTGCCCATCCAACTGCCCACCCACCCGTGATGGATGGGCATTAATAGTCTGCACAATGCAATGATTCATTTATGCACAAGCAGCCCCCACCCCCTGAAGACCATCCTGGGAAAGCCTCTAGCAGGGTGCCTGCACTCCTGGGGGGCTGCGGGGAGGATGCAGAGGTGTGCTGCAGGATGTGGGGGGCTGCAGAAGTGTACTGCAGGCTGGTGGGGGAGTGTGCAGAGGTATATTGCAGGATGGGGAGAGGGTTGCAGAGGAGTACTGCAGACTGGGGGGCTGCAGAGGTGTGCTGCAGGCTCTGGGGGCCTGCAGAGGAGTACTGCAGGCTGGAGGGGGAAGAAGGGGGTTCCAGAGGTGTGCTGCCGGATGGGGGGGGCAGGGATGCAGAAGTGTGCTGCAGGATGGGGGGGTATGCAGAGTCAGCAGTGGGCGGTGGACAATCTGAGGAGGCTGTGCCCCTTGGTGACTCAGTCTGAGGAGGCTGCAGGGCCTGGAGGAGGATCTCTCCCCCCCAGCCCTCTCTGCAGTTAGCTCTTGCCTGGCCCAGTGCTTGATTTGTGCTCTGCTTGGGTAGGGTCGCCCTTTTGTCTTAGCCATCTACTCCCAGATGCTGGTAGATGGAAAGAAATAGCAATTAGGGAGCAGTCAGCCCCTGTCAGCTGTTGGAGCCTACAGAAGCTGTGTGGAGTTCTGCCCACACAGGATGGAAGCCCTTGCTCTGTGCTCCTGTGTCCCGACAGTGCTCTGTGCTGGCACTCCTCTCATTACCAGGCCAGTTTCAAACAATGAGTTGTTTTTGCTGAGGGTCCCTGATGAGATTTTGCTGTGGCGGAAGGTATTTGCATGAGTGGGGAGGGAGACGGGGGAGCAGGCAGGGCTGCAGTCTGGAGGTGAACAGGGACCACCTAACCTGTGCATCCCTGCGGGGCTTCAGGGCAAGAGCTGTTTGCTCTTACATTAGTAGTGTGGGTGGAAAAATGACCAAAATAAGGAGATGAGGTGGTGCTTTGGTTTCCTCACAGTGCTTAGGGTGGAGAAACTGGAGTGGGTACAGGAGTCCTTTCAGGCCAGGTGGATATACAGCAGAGCTGGAACAGGCTGTCACCCTGCTTCTGGGCTCCAGGAAGATGAGCGGGTACAGTGTGTGCCAGGCCGTGTTCCTGATGGTCAATTCACATGTAAGCACCCTATTTTAATGTATAGAGAGAGCTTAGGTAAAAAGATGTGAGCTGTGGTGTGCTTGAAGGGAGCCTACAGGAAAGTTGGGGATGGACTTTTTACAAGGACATGTAATGAGAGGACAAGGGGTAATGGATTCAAGCTGGAAGAGAGTAGATTTAGGTTAGACATAAGGAAGAAATTCCTCAACTGGAACAGGTTGCCCAGGGACATTGTGGATGCCCCATCCCTGGAGGCTGATGGGGCCTTGAGCAACCTGATCTTGTGTGAGGTGTTCCTGCCCATGCAGGGGAGCTGAATTATCTTTGATGTGCTGTCCAACCCAAACCATTCTATGACTGTCTGATTCTGTGATGGTGCCAGTGTAACTCTTTTCTTCAATAGTGGAGATGTAGCCCAGAAATGATGCGGGGAAATTTTCTGTTGTTCAGTGCAGCAGGTGCTTTTCTGTGATGAACAAGTCTGAAATGCGCACCTGGTAAAATTCTCCCATGGAGAGACTACAAGAGCTGTCTCCTAGACAGATTTTTTTTCCTAAGAAACTTCCAAAAAAGAGTTAGAGTTTCTATTTTCATAGAAGCAGAAATGCAATTTTATGCAAATGGCATGTTTTTCTACAACTTGTGGCTTTGAGACATGCCAGTGGATCATCTCTTGTTCCTGCTAATATGAACATGAGGTTATGGTGGATAGTGCTCCTGTGAGCATGGACTCAAGAGGGAAGCGTTGATCAAAGTGGAACATTTTGCCCAGTAAACTGTGTCCAGAATCAGGCAAGATCCTCGGATGCAAGTTAATTACCCAAGTTACCTGATCTTGCCAGTCAGGCAGATCACCCATTTGGAGATAGACCCTGCAGACCTAGGGTGGCTATCTCCATGCAGTGTCATCTGGTAGCTGGTCATAGCTTTGGGACAGGGAGGAGGACTGGGAGCTTCCGGACATTGCCTCTGCTTCAGGAGTTGCTTTGATTTGCCAGGAGCTGCCTTCATATCTTAGAGCAGTCAGAAGGATTTGGTCTCCTGTACATATTAACTTCTGAGTATCAAATAAGCACAGGCAGAGCTCAGAGCCACACACCAGGATTGGGGCCACACAAAAGGAGTTCAGTGTTCTGGTATTCAGTAAATGTGTGGTGTTGTCTCTGCAGCCAGCCCACTCTCCGTGCTTCTCTGCAGTGGGTTCTCCTGGCCCAAGCATATGCTGCTGCTACAGCACTCAGGCTCACAACAGATCTGCAGGTAATGGCAGTGCAGGCAGCTGGAAGGCAGGGAGAGCAGATGTGATGGAAGGTTTTTTGCCCTCAGTTATTTTTGCACCTCAAAGCTGAGGTCAGCGAGATCCAGAACAACTGCTAATGGGGCACTATTGAAACCTCCCATCTCCCTCAAGATGGGAAGTTCAAGTGCCCAGCCCAGTGATGCTACTCTTAAAAACAGTAAAAACACACAGAAGTGTTCAGCCTAATGCTTTTCAATGCTGTGGGCTTCTTCATAACTCTATATCTATGGTTACACTCTGAAGAATATTTGCCTTAATGTTTGTGTTTTTCAAGGCTGTTTCCAAATCATTATAATTTCCTTTCTTTGTTTCATTTGTGGATGAAAATCCAAAACCATGTAAGTGCTTAGATTATACAGTTCTCTGTTCTTGGCATCTTTGGCTCCATCTAAGTGAAAGGTTTTGAAAGAGCCACTTTCCCATCTCAGTACTTCCTCCCCTCTCGTTCTGGCTTGCTGACTACCTTGCTGGTCTAAATACCTTAAGCTCACCTCCTCCAGGCACAGGACAGCAGGACCATGCTGCAGCTGTAGGGGTGATGGGAGTGTTGTCTTTTCTTATAGCAGCTCTGTCGGTTTCCATGATCAAAGTTGCATGTTCTGCAATGCGGGTGGATATTGGTGCTTGGGTGGTGTGGGGCTACTGCTCACCCACAGCTCTGGAGCAACACGGGGGGGCACTTACCTTCAGTCCTCAGCGGTGCCCTTGCCCAGCCTTATTGCCCTTACCCAAGGTGTGCAGGAGGTGCTGTTATAGCTGTAATGGATACACAGGGCTGGGAAGGCAAGACTGAGGGCTGAGAAACCTCCACCTGGATGGGGAGAGAGGCTGGTGGCTTCACAGCTCTGTTGGGAGGAGCATCTCTGGGGCCACGGAGGGCTCCTCTAGCTGGGAAAACACATAAAGCTGAAGATGCTCCATCTGCCCTTTAGCCCTCTGATAAATATTTTGCCCTGTGCCCTCTAGATGTGAGAAAGAAAACACGATTAAAGACTTGAAATGCTTCTATTTGTGAAATATTAACTTTGTGTAATATATATTCAAAAGCAGATACTCATTTAAGGGTTATATTTAATATAGCTCTGCTCCAGTTTTCCTTTTTTATTATTATTTACTTATACATCTTTCCACTTTCTAAGGCAATGCTTCAGTGACTACTGCAATATAATAACTGCTTTCTTTCTCAGTACCCAATTTGACAGCATTTATTCTTTCCTTCAGTGAACATAATTACTTCACATATGGAACCTGTGATAGCCTACAGGCATCTGAGAGAAACCAGAATCATACAATCTGTCCCCTTTGTGAGCTTAATTTACATTCACAAGTGTTATTTTAATAGTGCAGGCAACATGTAGGATAAAAATTACAGGTCAGTTGCAGCATGTCACAGGGAACTGTGCTTAAGTCAATAACATGGTATTATTACATTCTGGATAATTTTACAAGGTAGTTCTCACAGGAGGAATTTGACCCCTATTTCTTTAGTTTTCTGTCTTCTGGTTTCCACCATAAGGTAATTCATTTAGAAATGGGTGTTGCAAAGCGGCAAATGCATTGACAAAGAGCTTAGGCTCTGGTAGGCACCTCCAAATCTGAAAGCAACACATTTTCCTTACTGTAATTCATGACAGCACTTACAGTTAACATGCATCTGGCATATTTTAAAATTTGCACTGTTAAATCTTGATTTTTTTTTCTATTGATCTGTGTAATTACAATAGTGAGGGCCACAGCCTTCTGCCTTCTAATTTTATAGAGTTGACAGAAGCTTCAGTTTTCTGCAACAGATGAGTTTTTAGCCAGCTAAAGTAGTCTCAGGCTAGGCATTTTATAGACATTTTATACAAGGAAATAGTGAGCGTCACAGAGACATGTTCTGTACAGAGCTATATATAATATTCAATTTAGTGTTTCTTACACCTAAAAGTAATGGCTAATTTCTCACCCTGGTATCTGTAATATAAATTGTGGTACAATAAATAATTTAATAAAACAACAGGAAATTGGTTTCAGTAAAAATTTGGTTTTGGGTAGGGTGCTGAATCCAGAAATGAAATCAATCTCAGTTATGCTTATTTTCTGTTTTTATGAGACCCTTAATTTACTGCAGTTTAAATTTCCAAAATTTGTTCAGGTGAATCCTTCAGGGCTTATAGAATCTTTCCACAGTACTCTGATGTTCAAAAAGTTATGGGCAAATATACCCTCAGGTGCCTCCGCCCTGCATACACACACTCCCCTCACATCTATTCTCTGAATCATGCATACTCTCTGCTCCTTCTCTTGTTGTAAACACTTTTACTTATTTGAGCAGCACAAGGAGAAAAAATGTTTTTTATTTGATGATTCATTTTCATACCATCAATAGTGCTGGAGTTTAAGTGGTTTGTTTGTCAGTTTTTTTTTTCAGAAAAACAAAACAAAATAATTTTTGCCTCTGAGGAGGCTAGATAGAATGTACCTAAATCTTTAATAAAAAGTGTGACAAACTAATGGCAAGGGATTGGAGTCATCTCCCTGTATTTTCTTAGTGAGCCTTCTGCTAGAGTACTCTGTCTAGTGAAAGGATGGTGAAAAATTCAAACCGGTTCAAAAGAATTGAAGGAGTGATGTAAGATCTAGGAAATGTGGAAATCTAGTTAGAGCCAGGCTGGTCTATTAACTTGTCAAATACTTGGACACATAAGTACCTAGGTATAGTGAAGATGTCTGCTACCTGAAGACTTGTAAAATGGCTTAGGGTGTGATAAAAATATATATTAAAAATATGAATATATATTCATATACATATATATGAATATATATATAAAATATATATTTAAAAAATGAGTAATTGAGATTAAAGCCAGGAAAAGTAAAACTTGAGGAAGCTGCACATTTTTGAAAGTGGAGCTAAGTAGGCACTAGGAAAGATAAAACTCTATGGCTTTCCAAAGGATGTGTCCCACTCAAGTGGAAGTCTGCTGCTGGAGGTTTGTCAGTTCTGTTTCATTTCCATGTTTAAGTCCTTAAAACCTCTGAAACTGCACAGCAAGCCTCTGAAGCCTTTGGCCAGCCTTTATGGGAGAAAATGTCTGGAGCACTGGGAGACTTCTGTGTGGGGGAAGTGTGAATTAGTCATGTTCTTCAGTCTGACACAGGAAAGTGTGTACATTTCAAGTACCCTACCTTATCAGGAGGCTAAGCAGGTTTTTTTTTTTTCATCTCAGTTGCTGCAAGGGTGTAGGCTGGGAAACAAGAGCTACAAAGTGCAGATTGAAGATACTCATTCCACCACTGGATCACACCCCCACACCCATCCATGTATGCAACAGCATATGTGCAAATATTAATACTTTCTGTGCTAAACCTGTTGGCTAAACTGTTACAAATGAAATATTTGAAACACAACAATTTTCATTCTTTTTGATGATATATAATCCACAGTTCAGTTGCAGAAGCAGAATCATTTGTTTCTCAGGAGATGTGCTGGAGTGTCTTGTTCACCTCTCCTCAGCTTCTGTCTTCCCCCTCCCCTGAAACTCAGTTTATTACTTGCTTGATTAATGCTTGCCACATATGGGTTTCCTATTGGGAAGAGAAAAAAAGAAAAGAAGGAAAAAAAGCTTTACATTAGACACTTTGCAGGCAAGAGAAAGCCAAGTGTGAGGCCCTGCCTATGAACATGTAATCTGCTTTTTAAAAGATTCGGGAAATGGTCAAGTTCTTTGGCATGACATCCTCTTCTCACAAGTAGCATACACTTATAACTTTTGTAAGAGGTGGAACACACGGTAGATGAATCACAGAATCAAGGAATGGTTAGGGTTAGAAGGGACCATAAAGATCATACAAATCCAACTGCACTGCATGGGTACTTCCCACTAGAGAAGGTTGCACAAGGCCTCATACAACCTGGCCTTAAACAGCTCCAGGGAGGGGACAATAACAACCTCCCTAGACAAACTATTCCAGATTTTCTTTCTGATATCTAACCTAAATCCACCATCTTCCAGCTTAAAACCATTATTCCTTGTTCTGTCACTACCCTCTCTGGTGAAAAGTCCATGCCCAGCTTTCCTGTGTCCCCCTTCATGTACTGGAAGGCTGCTATAAGGTCTCCCCAGAGCCTTATCTTCTCCAGGTTGACTAGCCCAAATTCTCTTAGTCTCCCTTTGTAGCAGAGGTGCACTATCCCTTTGATCGTCTTTGTGGCTCTTCTCTGGACCCTTTCAACAAGACTATATCTTTCCTGTGCTGGAAGCTCCAAAGCGATACACAATACTCCAGGTGCAGTCTCAAAAGAGCAGATCAGAAAGGCAGAATCACCTCCTGCTAGCCATACTTTTTTTGGTGCATCTGAAGTCCCAAAAGGCCTATTAAAACTGTTTAGAGACAGAGTTTTGAGCCTTTAAACAGCAAAGGTATTTATTGCAACGTTGGTGAACCCCCAGCTCACTCTGAACAAAGAGTTCCAACTTGTTAATCAAAAGTCAGGCAATTTATTCAATTTTCCTTTTCTCCTCCTTTCCAGGGGAGGTTATATATATACTCATGAGGTTACATCATGCAGTTTTAATATTCATAAGAGGCGGACCCTGGGCAGGCCCCGGGCTGCCCTGGGCAGACTCTGGGAAGGCCCTGGGTGGACCCTTCTCGATTTTTCGCTAGTTGTGATTCAAAACAATGTTGCACTCAAGCCATAACTGTTGCTTCTTATCTACCAGTCCTGACATCTTTACATTTTTTTGTGTAGGTGTTTACATTCTTCTGGTGCCTGGCTAACCTTGGCACTGCCTTGTTTTAAGAACAGGATAATTATTCTCAAGACAGGAGTTAGCCTTGTCAGGGCCTTGCTCTGTTTTATTACAGGAGTTAACCCTACCAGGGCCTTTCTCTGTTTCAGTCCTAGGATGAAGTTGGC
This sequence comes from Phaethornis superciliosus, assembly GCA_023637945.1. Taxonomy (NCBI): domain Eukaryota; kingdom Metazoa; phylum Chordata; class Aves; order Apodiformes; family Trochilidae; genus Phaethornis; species Phaethornis superciliosus. Next base: position 12,602,389 of record JAJQWJ010000009.1, on the reverse strand, counting down.
TTTTTGGACTGTGAGCACACACTGGCAGCTCATGTTGAGCCTCTCATCTATTAGCCATCCCCAAGTCCTTTTCCTTAGGACTACACTTCAGCCATTCTCCCTCCAGCCTGTATCTATGTCTGGGGATGTACGACTCAGGTTCAGGACCATGCACTGGGCCATGTTGAACTTCATTAGATTGGAACAGGCCCACCACTCCAGTCTGTCAAGGTCCCTCTGGAGGGTCTTCCTTCCCTCTCAGGTGTCAACCACACCATACGGCTTTGTATCATCAGCAAACTTGCTGAGGATATACTCCATCCCACTGGCCATGTTTCCAACAAAGATGTTAAACAGCACAGGTCTCTATACTGACCTGATATGTCAAATCCATGTCTTGTCAGTTTGGAGATGAAGTACGTTCTTGGGACATTAGAAAGCAATTCTTTGCTTTGATGGTAATGAGACACTGGCACAGGTTGACCAGGGAAGTTGTGGATGTCCCCTCCCTGGAAACATTAAAGGCCAGGCTGGATGAGGCTTTGAGCGACCAAGTCTAGTGGGAGGTGTCCCTGCCCATGGTCTGGAAGGTGGAAATAGATGATCTTTAAAGTCCCTTGCAACCCAAACCATTCTATGATATGATATGATATGATATGATATGATATGATATGATATGATATGATAGGACATGACATGACTAGGACTGGAGCCTGTCGATTCTCTGGCTTCTTTCTTCTTTGCCAGGCTTTCTAGAGTTCCTTTCACTATCACTACCTATTGAGTGGATGTTTATTAGTGGAAAACTTATCTTAAGAGATATTGAAAGGGTGTCATCAGCTTAGTTTTAAAAAAAAAAATTTCCCCCAACGTTGCCTAGTTTTGCAAAAAGCAAAGTCCTTACCGGCCAGCTTCAGAGAAGTCACATGACAACTAAGAAGTCATGGTGGCTTGTAGTCATACCTGATGTCCTGCGAGCATAATAAATCTGTTTTGCTCTAGCAAAGTGAAATTACCATGGTGAAATTTCCTCAAACAAGCTTTTTGCTGTGTTAGGGAGAAGTTGTGTGCTTGGGTGGAATTGTGGTGTCATGGTTTAACATGGTGCTTGGATGTGCTTGCCTGGTGGCACCTGGGGCTACCACCACAAGCTGCAGGCAGCATGTGCCCCCAGGCAGCCCCTTTTCCTGGTCTGTAGTGCTACAATGGATGCGAGAGCTGTGATCAGTACAGGCAGGTTTCTGTATTGTATTTTCTGAGTGACGGATAAAGAAAAGAATCTATAGAATGTATGAGTACTTTTTCAATTTATCACTTAGAAGATGAAGTTGAAGAGTCTGTGGTTAATATAAATTTTAAAAAGAGGAAGTGGTTTTTTTCTAACAAGGTCATATATAGTCTAATTTCCTCCAAAAAGAAAAACCCCAAACAAAAACTCAAAAAACAAATCACCAACCTCTTGTCTCCTATTTTTCATAGAGACAGTATCAAACACCTCCTCTGTGCCTCAGATGTATGTTTGAGTCAGCTGCCACTGTGCTGATTCATCTGGAGGATGCCCTGTGTGTGAGTGCTTTGGCACAGGAGACAAATCTGACAGTAAGAAAGGCAGAGGTAAAAACGTAATTATGAAGGATTTTCCCCCCTCATACTGCGTCTTGTTATTTATTCTTCTCTCTATGTTTCCCTTGATTATTTCTCTTCCTGAAATGAAAATAACCTGGCAAGAAAATATTTTTTCTCTCCCATAATTTTTTTTAGGCAAGGAACACCAAGCATGTTTTTTAACATGCTAACTGGTGGATGATTATTCACCAATATTAGTGATGCTACGATATCACCATGTCATTGTTGCTTGATTTATTGGTGTCTAAAGGATTATCTTATTGAAAAACTTACTATGGATCTGGTGTTTAAGGCTGATTTTATATGTGTATAAGCCCCACTGTGTGAATTTTTGTGAAAATAAGGGGCAGAACTGCTAAGATGTTTTTTCCGTTTTGGGCTTTTGACTCTGTCTTGTAAAATTCAGACTGTAGACCTGAAATTCCATGCTTTAAAATGGCATATTTAAAAAGATAAATTTTATAATTGAGATTGGGTCAGCTACAACCATCCTACAGTTTTCATCTATTTACTCCTTCTCCAGATTTCTGACTCACCTTCTTTCATCCCTGGGTTTCTGTGGAACTGTTATTTGCAACCATCCTCCTCCCCACCCACCCTGCTGCTGCAGACACTTGCTGCACTCACTCTCTGACTCGTTCCCCACCACCTCCACTGCACCCCCCCCTGCAGCCTGCTGAAAGGGACCCTGCTCCTGGCAACATGCATCCTGAGCCCACACTGAGCCCTTGCCTTTTGCGTGTGGCTCTCATTGGTCTTTGTGGGGTTAAAACAAGTGTCCATGTGGATGGAGCAGCTGGAAGGGGAACGCTCTTGGGGAATGTGTGGGCTCACCCTGGATCTGAGGGGATGAGGAAGAGCAGGGATCCTGTTCCCTCAGAGAGAGAACACTTTCTGAGAAATGGCCTGTGGAAAACCACTGCTAAAGGGTTAGGCATGAGGAGTTCATCAGCAACCGTGTGCTCTGATCCTTGCACATCGAGGTGTAAGGGGTGGCAGCAGGTGCAGCTCTGTGCAATTCGCAGGGCCAGGAGACTGAAGTGGTAGCTGTGATAATGTGGATGCTGGGTATTGTAACAGAGCAGCAGGACCCTGACAGAGTTAACTTCTGTAAAGCATGAGTCCTATTCCCAAGACAGAGGCTAACTCTTCTCCAGAGATAATTAAGAGCGTGAGTCTGGTTCCCAAGACAGAAAAACATCATCAAGGCTAACTAGGCGCCAGAGGAATGTAAACACCTACACGAAGCGAACATAAAGCTCTCACAAATAGCAGATAAAAGACAAAGTTATGGCTAGGGTCTGATATTGCTTTACAATAACAAAGTGAAGTCAAAAGGGAGGTGAAAAGTTCAAGCCTGACTCCGCCCAGACTCCACCAGACTCTGTCCTGACTCTGCCTATCATGAATATTGTAATGATATGATGTAATCTCATGAATACATATGTAAAGGTGTTAACACCTCCTCTTAAAACTGTATAAATTATCTGCCTTTTGACTAGCAAGTTGGAACTCTTTGTCCAGCTCGAGCTGGGGGTTCCCCAACGTTGCAATAAATACCTTTGCTGTTTAAAGGCTCAAAACTCTGTCTCTAAACAGTTTTAATAGGCCTTTTTGGGCTTCAGTATCTGCTTGGAGATGTAGCAACCGTAAAGAATTTGAAAAAAAAACAAAATCAAATTTGAAAAGAAGTGACCTTTATCCTTTTTAAACTCAATGGCAGCAAATGTGTTTGAATTTACTAGGAAAAGCACTACTGGAAATTCTGTGTAAATATAAATGCATGAAAGCCAAGTAAGGTAAAGTTTTCTCTTAATTATGATGATTAAAAGAAAATCAGGCCAAAAATGCCAGCAACATCCAAAGCACCACACCTCCTTTGCTGTCTCAGGAGCAGATTTACTAATGGGGTGAGATGCTCTGTCACTTTTCTCTCCTCCAGTGCCCAGGCTGCCCTGCATGCATGAAATGTCTGCACCCCAGGCTGTGCTATCCAGCTGGGGCTGTGCAGCCCCTCATACACAGCAGTGTTGATACAGACAGTGGGATAAGAATTCTTCTTCCCTCCCCCCCCCCTATTTTGGTTTGAGAAAGGGTTATGGTCTTCTGCTGGCACAGAGATGCAGATCACCCAACAAGTCCACCTTCCTTAGAACTCTGAGAGATTCTGGAGCTTTCCAGCTCTCTGAATGAGGTCTCCAGGGGGTTGTTTCTTGTATTAAATCAAGGCCACAAGGTTAAAGCTACATGAATAGAGGAGACAAAGCCCCTTATTCTGGGTAGGCCCCTAAAATCATATTGACTGTCAAAAAATTGTTTTTTTTTCTGGAGAGAGAGGTGGGGGAGGGAGAAAACAGAACACATTTTAAGGCCACTCTGGAGCCCATTATGTGGGTTGTGGCCATTTAGTCTTCAATAAAACATGAATGCTTACCACAGAAACTACAGCAGCCACCTCTGAGGTAGATGGCTCATTAGTATAGGCGGACATTCACTGAAGGAAGTTGCACAAACACATGTAGACCTTTTACAATACTGAATGAGAAAACTATCTTGCTTGAAGTCTTGTTTTCCCAGGAAGGGTGTAAGAGTACTTTGCCAGTTTTTGCTGCCTCTGCTGCCCACTTGCTCCTGAAAATTGCTGTTCTTTGAGTGGTGACAGACTGGGAACAGTGGCATTGGGGTGAGCACTGGACATGGCCCTGCTGACTGTGCTCCTGCCTTGCTGCCCATGGCTAAGACAGGATATTTGGAAACCTTTTCTGTTAATGCTTGTCCCAGACTCCCTTCATGCACATCATGTCACTTTTTTTCCTGAAATCTAGTGCCTGGTATGTATGTTTTTGACATGTTCCCTTTTGTATTAATCGCAGTTTACTGTTTCAGAAAGATGCAAACAATTTTGCATTGTCTCTCTGCCTGGGGAATTCTTGGGAGTGTCCAACAAAATCTTCTGTGGCTTTTTATTCACCTGCCCGAGGAGCATGTTGGGGTCACTGACAGTAAGCAGGTTTGGATTTGACATGCAACTAGATCAACCTTCTGAAAAGAGGATGCTTCTCTTTGTAAAATATGAAACAAAATATTCATTAAGGAAGTATTAGATTAGTCACAGATTAGTTACAATTGTCAAGTATTATTCTTCTGTAATAAGAGTGAATTCTTCACTCAAGATTCACAGCAAAGTAACATTATTTTTCAAATAGAAGTAATTTAAATTGAAGTAAGACCTTCTAATACCACCATCTGTACACGTAAATTACTTTCAGCGTAATAAAATATGCATATCTGGGCTGTGTACTGTACTGATGAACCATGTTTTATGGATGCAATATGCTTATAAATCCCTTAGGTATTAAAGATGAAGCATCCATGGCATTTTGCATTCATAAAACCATGAATAATAATAAAAAAATTATTTTCTGTTGCATAATTTTGAGGGATATATTTTTATTAACTTTTTCTGGTTAATTAATATTTTTGCCAAAGAGCAAATATGATCACCATATTTATTAGTCTGGCATTTCACAGGGACTTAAAGCTCTGTAAGAAATTTCAGTGTTCTGTGTCTGAATTTATGATCATGACACAGTCACTCATCTTCTGCAGGTTCCCAGGAAGCAGAGTAGCGCAGTGAAACTGAAATCATTATGTTGACTGAATTCGTTACCTCTGGACTCACCCCACCATGAAATAGCACTGCTTATCCAGTTGGAATTCATGGTCACAGCCCTTCATGGGATCATCAGGGTTTATAGTCCATAACAAATACAAACACAGAAAGGAACAGTAACAGTATGATACATCTGACCTAATATCCCACCTTGCAAGATCAGAATAGTGACTCGCTGCATGTTTTCTGTTGAGCAGACGAATGGGAGAGTTGCACAGGAAAGAGAATCCATGTCTCAAAATTTCACTGTTGGTGTGGTTGTCAGTGACTAAAAGCATCTTTATGCTTGCAGTACATCATTCATGGTTTCTGTAAAACAAGTGTTCAGGGGAGCTTAGGAAGTTTTCTGGTAGCATTTGAACACTGCAGACACATTTGGTTAAGGAAATATCTGAAGTCAGTTTTGCAGACCACTTCAGAAGAAGCCTGAAATCTTGGCAGGTCATTCCTTCCAAAGCAGCAAATAGATCCACATGCCACCAAAATGCAAGAGCAAACTCAAGCATGAAAACACACAGAGCAAGTCAGCCACTCTGGGCTGCCCAAGTTGACTGGCCCTTAGATATTTTACATCAATGTAGCATTTCTTATGAAACACATGGAAATTTCCTGACATGAAAGGACTTAGTCTACCTACAGCACTATCACAGTTAGCTGCCCAGATTAATTGCAGGAAGATGGCAATAGAACTAGGAGGATACATCAATTCTTTCTGTATCTTAAAGGTAAAGTAAGAAATTCTGACGTGTAACACAGACAAAGAGGAAACAATGAGAGCTTGGTTTCTCTGCTCTAAGCCCTCTGCTAACATGTGTGAATCAGCAGATTGTGTTACCTGTTTATGTGTATTTAGATCATACTTTATGATAGATTGAGGTGGATATTTACACAGCAAAGAGGAAAACTAATGTAAATGTACATCAGTTGACAATCCAGAAGGCATGAATTTTGAACAACATAATTTCTAATTTAATATAAGGTAGTAGTTTGCTGAAAGATTCAGTTGCACCTTGTCTAATCATGCATATATTATATTGTGTTCTGAATGGGCTTTCTTAATTTGGGGTCTCTTCTTTGGGTGTCTTGTCACCTTTGTCTCCCCTTTGTTCCTGAACCCCAAGTCCTTCCCATCTCCATATGCTCTGTTTCCAGGGATTAATTTTCTGGAGCTACCACTGGAAGACTAAACAATTTTTTAGCAGATTTTTGTCACAGTCTTGAGATTTGAAAGAAAACAAAAGTGGCAATTTGCATGTGGATATACTGGGTGAATCCTTGATAAATGGCCTTTGGCGTTATCTGTGTGGGGTTGCTCCTAGGAGGGCTGTATATGAGACTTTTGTAGTACTCCCGAGAAGACCTGATTTTCAGATCAAAGTTTGAGCTGTAATAGACAATATATGCAATAATACTTACTGCTTTCAGGCAGCAAAGCACAGGTTGGGATTTAAGAGAGCCCTATAGGAACAGCCCTTGGACAGGAAAAATGCAAAAGAAACTACTTGTTCAAAAAGGGAAAATTGAAATGTTGATCTCTCTTCAGTTTCTGAGCATTTGCGTGTTTGTGTTATGACTGCTTTTCGATGCTAAAGTCCAGGTTTATGCTAAAACATATCCATATTCATCATTATTAGTGTAACATAGCACATAATAAATTGGGAATGTACTGTCCAGTGAAAATACCTTGATAAGGAAAAGTACATTAAACTCCTCCTGCCTTCCTGTGTCACAGTGTCTTGTATTCAGGATATCTCCATTTCCCACAGCAGCTGGAGCATTATTTTCCATACCCTCTCCTGCCCCATTTAGCTTCCAGGTATTTAGACAAAATTGAGTAAAGAAGCCTTTACCTGAGAACCTTTTTACTGGTTGCCATGCTTTTAAAGCTTTAAAAGCTTTTGCTGAAAAGGTACCTATTTTCTTATCATTTTTTTTCTCTCCAGAAAAAGGGCATAATTTCAAGTTCTTTTTGGCAGCTGTATTTCATCGTGATACATTATGTCAGGGCACATCAGTCACATGAAGATTTTATGGGAAAAAATATACCCTTTTTAGATGTCCCTCTCTGCACTCCCCTTCAAAACACGGTATTTTTTCAAGAAACTCTTCAACTATCAACAGCATTGTGATACTTGAAACATTGTGGGTGTAATGGCTTCATCTTACTCAATTATATAAATGCTATTTAAAGAAGGAATATAGAAGTAATGTGGAAATTTATTCATTCTAAAAAAAATATTTGACCGTTTTCACATTTTACTGATGTTTATTTTTCAGCATTGTGGAAAGGCTTCTTTTCTTTGTAACCAAGCTAATCCTGGGCTGTTCCTTATTTTACCATCGTTTCTGAATTCAGATGAAAATGAGGTACCTTGATGAAAGTGGGCTTCAGGTGTTGCACACTAAGCATTGTACATTTCTATTTGCTCTTATCCTCCAGCACACATAAGAGTTCACCTCTTCACCTTTGAACAAGATTGCACTAACTTTGATCGTTTCAGTTTCGTTTGACTCTAGGGAAGGAGCTGCTACTTGAAACGTTATCATTTAAATGTTCAGAGATTCTTCTTAAAAAAAAAAAACAAACAACAAACTGAGGGGAAGAAAAAAAATGAAAGCATGAACTAAAAGCTGAAGATTTTTAACTTGAGCATCAGCTTTTGGGGCTAGTGGGCTATGATTTAACATCAAAAGCTGCCTCTATATGTAAAACAAAACAAAATGTAGATTTTAATAGCCCACAGAATTAGTAAATAGAAAATTTGTTTCATAATAAGCATTTTTCCACAGCAGCTATAGTTTCTGAGGTCAAAGCATAAGGTATTCTTTTGCTTCTGGTCTGAGCCTGTTATTTGAGCTTCTGTACTTCTGTGATACTAACTCATGATATTGACAGTTAATCTATTTTTATAACTGTTATTATCTGAGCAAAGTAACAAACTAGGTTCTTCATTTTCTCTTCAAGTCTGAGAACATGTAGCAGTGGGAGCAAAGGTTTTTTGCTATTATAAGACAAATTTGCACCCATATACCAAAGAATTTTAAATCATAGGGCCCTACTTCAAACTGCCGTTTCCGTTCTGAGGAACAACATGGTTGTAAGGTCCTAGGAAGTCTTCCTAGAATACTTATGTTAACAATTGCTGAAAAATACATTTCTGTCCATTGTTTTATTTTTCTTCTTTCCTAGTTTACTCCAACTTCCATTGTTTCATCTTTGTCTTGTTTGCTGAAACTGCAGTTGTCCAGGGATGCTTGTAGTAATGCTTGCTCTTTGTGTCCATTCTCTGATTTATTTTGAGGGGTTTTTTTTTGTACAATGGTGCAAACAGGGACAGTTTTCCCTTTTAGGCTGTGCTTCTTGTTGATTTCACTTCCATTAACAAGCTGTTGGAAGCAAGTTAATGCCACATTAATTTAGTCTAACATCTGATTCTTACTGCCTATTCTAAAGGCTGTTTAGAGAACAGATCTTTACTTAAGTGGTATCTCATAAAAGGTCTGAAGTCCTCTCCCCTAGACAAATATAACTATGATTATTAATTTGGAAGAATGATTTATATGACACTAAAATATTATCAATGAAGTAAAGTAAAAGATGTTGCTGGCATACTGTATATGTTTAAAATCATTGAGAGAGCTAATCTGTGTAGAGATCCTTAAGGCTGTTACAAGGACCAAGTAATACATTACTATTCATCAGCTACCTATCCACTCTACTTCTTCTTCTCCGTTTTCTAGGTGTCAAGCAGCCACGGAATCAGGGACCTCAAATAAAGTTTCATTCTCTGGTTTCCCTTTATTTACTTACACGCTGAAATTATTGGATGTATGCACTGTGATATTTGCTGACACACTCCTTCTTAGGAGCCCTTGATCTCTTGTGGACTTCAGCTTCACTGAAATTTGGTGCTACTTTTCCTAACTCCTTTAGGCCTAATTTTTTAAGCTAATCAAATAAGTTATTTTGAAAAGCAATTGATTTGGGGACAAAATATGACACACTGTAAGAACTGAACCTCTTTGTGTTGCCCAGGTACCCAATACTGCTGTGTGTTGCCAAAAATAATCTGTGAGTGAGACACAGGCTATTGCTTGCAGACTTTTCAGAGCCAAGAAAATCCTTCCATACCTCAGTGTCCATACCCTGTGTTCCAGGCTGTCTGTGTATAGGAGCAAACTGTCTCTAATCTCCTTCTCTAGGAAGTTTGCTGCTGGGAAGCACCCTCAGGAAGCACTGACATCCCCAAGGCACTCAAGGCACAATCACTGATGACAAAGTCATGGGTTTGTGGGGTTTTGAAGTAAATGTTTCCATTCATGTATAATTCTACTATACTCAAATGCTATTAATTTTATTTCCATACTCCTAATTTTTCTAGGAAAAGCACAAAACCAAATCTGGAGCCTGCAAGATTACTCATTGCAGAACAACACAGAATTTCTTAAGTAATACACTATAATTTTAATTTTCCTGAGCATATACAAGACAGTATGGTATGGTATGGTGTGGTATACTATGGTATACTATGGTATGGTATAGTATGAAGGACAGGACCTATCTTAAAGGCACTATTATTTAGATATTATTTTTTTTAGAGTAGATTGTAGTTAAATCTGTCCTTGTTGGACTGAGGAAGTAAAATTCACACTTGTTAGGCTCTTATTTCATCCTCTTTCTCCTAGTCTCACCTTTTTGGCCCTGCTAACTTTCATGTCCATAATGAACTCCATTTAGCTTCCCTGCAGCAGGACCTTATCTTTGTTATTCACTAACCCAGCAGCTTGAAACCGCATAAGAGAGCAGTTTTGCTTTTTTTTTTCCCCTGGATTTTCTCTACTTCCTTCATAAGTTGTAACTTCTAAGAAACTGCAGAACAAACAAGTATAAAAGATCAGGAAGATATCATGAAAAAAATAAGGTTTAAAAAATGTCTTGTTCATTGTACTCAGTTCTCCACTAGGTGCCAAATACAGACTAACGGCTAAAATCTTAAGGACTTTGTGAGATTAGGTCTTTGGCAACTGATTGCATGATACTGGCTTTCCATGAAGCAATGCCAGTCTTTTTTTCTTTTTTCTTCTTTTCAGTAACCATGTATAAACTTCTCATGGAGATCAGATGGAAACTTAAAGCAGAAAACTCATTTAAAACCACTGGATATGAGCTTCCCCTTGGCCCAAGTCACAGCGTAACAGCCACCTCCTCCTTCTCCAGCCCCACTGTGAGTAAAAAACATTTTCTGGGCTATAACTTTCCTGTGCCAAATGACCTCGAACTGCTTCCCATCACCCGTTCTTTGCTCACCTCAGCATGCACAACTCTCGCACTTTGTAAATGCGACTGCATGTTCACCTTAGCAGTGTTCCCTTTTCTCAACAGCTAGAGGTACTGGTTCCTTCTCAGGCACTACAACTCACATATTTTAGTTCATAGATGCCTACAGTAATTTTCCATGCTCTTGATTGTGGGGAGTTTCTTGACCTTAAAAAAAAACAAACAAAAACCCCAACAAAGTTGATGTGTCAGATATGTAGTATTAAATTACTGTATTTTCAGGGGTATTTCCTTTCTGCTCGTGCTTGCACAGTGCGGGCAAATCAGGTGAAGAAGTAGTGAAGAAGTAGACTAGGAACTTTTCGTATTTGCTTTGCTGGGGCATAAATAGCTGCCAGATTTGTGAAGTGGGGGACAATCAGACCAACATAGCACAGCACCAACACAAAGCAGTCAGGAGAGCTGGGTTGGGTGGTGTGCCTCCCTACCAATTGGGAAACTGAAATGCTAGTGGACCTTGTGATCTACTTTGAGTCAGGTAAAGTTTGTCACACCACTGGAAACTATTAGTGCATTCCATGGAAACTTTGTGAGATTCCCCAGGATCCTGAAGAGACAGCCACTGTGTTTGGTTACATGAAGAATCTCTGCTGGAGCAGTGGGGGAGAGGCATGGGGATGGCAGTAGTGTCAGAGGGCTAGTGAGATGCAGGGATACCTTCTAGGCCAGAGTCATCACCCATTGCTTTTTCTTCTTCATATTAAACACCATGGAAATATTCCTGTGAAACAAACAAAGCTGCTTACTATATGCAAAGGATAACCTCCCTTGTCTTCAGTCTCCTCTTAAAAGGCTGCATCAGCCTTTCCTAGTACTGAGCACTAGGTTAGATTCAAGCACAAGCAGAAAATAACAGGGTGTAAGATGGGGAGAATGCAATATTGAGTGCTGTGCATTTCTAGACAGTGTGGTGAACCCAATCCCTACATTCAGCAAGGTAGGCTAGCGTGCACATAACTCAAAAGCCTGCCCTGCTAAAATATAGGGTCCTACTTATGTGTATAAATACATGTGCATGCTAAAGTGCCCTGCTGAGTTGAGACATGGATGTTCAGCACTGTGCAGGCTGAGTCTTTCCAGATGTCTCCAAAGATAAAATGTAAGGAAAGCAACAGTCACAGTTTTCTGGAACACAATCCAGCTTTTACAATGATACTTTTGATAATTAGGTATTTTGTGTGCTGTGGCAAGATGTGAATTATAAAACTACTACTAATAATGTAGTTCAGTCAGGCTAGCCTTGAAATTAGACCCCTAGCAGAGAGGTTGCACTGTGTAATGACCGTACAGTGCCTTTTTTTTCAACACATTTAGCAGTTCAGAATGGTAGTTTTTTGTTAAACACCAGATGTTCTAGTGACCTGAGTGCCGGCTTTAAAAGAAGACACAATAGAATAGTATGTCAAGGTCAGTAGCACAAAATAATCTGTATTATCATGCTGTAATATTGTACCACATGCCCCATATCAGCAAGATCATTGACTAGTACATTCCTTAAATGCAACTGTATGTGGTATTTCAGCATAGAGGTCTCAAGCTTCTCAAACCCTCAATTGGAAATTGGAAATATCCTTACAGAATGTGAGGGTTGTGGAAGAATGTGTATTCTTGCAGAACCAGAGAGACACACAGCAGCACTGTGGAAAGTATATCTGTTAATTGTAAATTCTGCATTTAAGGTCTTTAGTTTAGAAAAGTAATCTGGATAGCTTGGTTGTCTGCATTTTTCTCTTGTTTTAAAAATGTAACAAGGCACAAATGAACAATAATTTACAAACACTTGAAATAACAGTTTAGCTGAAATAGAACCTTTTTTTTTTCCCGTGAGTCCTGTGTAGTCCTCCTCTTCCCTGCCCTGTGACTTCTAAGCTATTGCTGGAAGATGGCAGGATGTCAGTGCCCCCAAAATTGAACCTGTGATTTGTTTTTCTTTGATTTATGGGCTTGTAGTCAACAAACTTTATAATGGAAAGTATCAGACTGAGCGATCAATCAAAGATAAGCAGATTCTTGTCCTTTAAAAGCATTTCACCCCTACAAGCAAGGGCCTCATTCATCTTTTACAGCCACTCCTGCAGCTTTCAGCTGAGAAAGGACTTGCTGCTGACTACAGCCTCTTATGCTGGAAAGACCTCTATTGCATCTGAGCTGAGATTTTAAAAATTCATTGCAGCAGTATGCTTCCCTTCCATGCTATTTGCTATCTTTAAAAGGGCAGATTGTTTGCATGTTGTTACTCAAGGTAAATCTCCTTGTTGTGTAGAGAGGAAAAGGCTGCTGTTTCAAACCATCAGAGGCATGAACTGCTGTTTTGCAGAAACAGTATTAATTTTCTTTGTTATTTTACAAAACAAAACATAAAAAGGATTCCCATTTGTTCTTTCTAGTAGTATCTGAATTTCCCTTTGAGAAAGGCAAATGTTACCCTGAATGTTTTGCTTCTCTGAAGCACAGATGGTGTGCATATGCAGATTGGTGATTTTCTAATCAATACAGTGACTCTTGGGAATACATGTAAGTATTGTAATAATGCATTAGACAGGAGTGATGTTGTAACACACTGAGATCATACACATAAATCTAAGACACCATGTCTAGACACCCCAGGGAAGATGGCATGCCATGGGTTACAGCAAGCATTAAGGAAGTGCAATATTTCAAATATGATGGGAAAATAATGCAATTTGCAGACTTTAATAAAACCATTAGGGAACTGATTTCACTAAGGGTACACTCTCTCCCAAAACATCCATGTTCCTACGTTTGCTTCATGGATAATCAGAACGAGAGATGCTTTACCTGCTATCTCAGGCATAAACACAGTATGATATCTGTGAATTGTGTTGCATCTTTAATGTGCTGAATATGAAAATAATCCCTTTATAGGTAGTGCTTTAGTAGTATAAAACTGTACTATGCAAACAATGTGCAGACAGCATGAACCTTGGAGATTCAGAGTTTGAGGAGCTTATAAATTAATCTCATAAGTGTTGATTTGAGCATGCTCAGGGAGTGTGCTCAGCTGTAAAACTTGACCAAGCTAACCTCATTTTTAATTATTAGCATTCTGATGATCAAATATCAGATGAAGATGTGTGATTTATGACTCTTTTGCATGTGTAAGTTTCCTTTCTCTGAAAAGATATTTTTTCAAAAGAATCTTAGCTCCTTTTGGTTATTTTCTTGTCTCTGTATAGGTCTTGGCATATAATTTTAATCAGCCAACATCCTTTTAAATTTTTGCATGCTGGTAACTATTCACAAGCAAGTTACTTGCAGTACCATGCCAGGAACGTTGTGATAAAATGTCAATTTAATTTTGGCCAAGGATGATGATCATAACCATTTCTAAGTGAGAAACTGGAATGGAATACATAACACAATAGTACTTTTTACTTTCTGCCACTGCTAGAACTCAGTAGGCTCCAGTAATGATAACCCTTACAGACAAATTCCCACTAAAAAGTTGGCTGCATTGGTGGCTCCATCAGCCTCATCATCTCTTGTCACCTAAATAGAATAGAAATAATAGAAAATAATAGAAAGATAATAGAAAATAATACAAGTAATAGAAGTAATAGAAAATCTTTAATATAACTGAACATTTTCAATTAAAATATAATCAAGTCAAATGCTAGGTGTAGTCAATCCTGTTAATTTTGCTGCTATAGAAATTAATGAATGAGGGAGCTCAGGTTTTGCTAAGAGTGACAGTGGTTTATATCCTGACTAACTGAACTCTCATTTAGAAAATAAGAGGTGCAAATGGAGTAAAACCAAGCATTTCAGTTTTTAGTTGAGACATAAGTGATAGTTTAAAATGCACAGGGAATTTTTGGGACAGGTGGGTTGTTAGAGGTGGGACCATGGCATGGCAGATGCACTGTGAAGCCTCTCTGCAGGTGGACTTGTGGATAGAATCATAGAACCATCATGTTGAGAAAGACCTTAAAAATCATCAAGTCATCAGTTCTGCACCACTGTAACCACTAAAACATCTCCTGAAGCCTCCTATCTACCTGTTTTTTGAACACCCCCAGGGATAGTGACTCCACCACCTCCTGCAGCAGCCAGTTTCAATGCTTTACCACTCTTTTGATGATGAAATTTTTCTTAATATCCGATCTGAACCTTCCATGGCACAACTTGTACCTGTTTCCTCTTGTCCCACCCCCTCCTTCAGAAAACTTTAAAATAAAGCTTACTCTTAGGCTCTTCCCATTTCAAGGTTAGGTTTCATCTTCTATGACCTTCAGGAAATCTGAATGGGCCTCAGGGATTGTGAGGGTATAGAAATATCTCTGCAAAATAGTAATAATGAACAGCTTTGCTGAATCTCCATGAAGGTTTCCTCCCTCTGAGCATCTTTCAGGGCCTTTGCCACACTAAGGATGGAATGCCTCTGCTATTAGACCCATGTTCCGTTCCCATCTAGCTAGTGCTACCCAACTACTACTACTATTATTATTATTATTGTTATTATATAATTTGCAAAGTCCTCCATTATAACTGTGGAGTGTAGCACATTAGTGATCATCCTTTAGCCTTCTAACCCTTTAATTTCTTTAACTCTCAAGAGCTGTTTTCTAGTTTCCTTCTCTTCATTTTCTGTTAATTTGATGCTTAGTCTGTTGAATCTCTGGTGTTTCTATCAGCACCTTGGTTTTACTAATGTGAAGGAAATGCATCACACTCAGGTTCAATAAGTCTAATCCTCAGTATTTTCTAGAATAGGAACCAAATCCTGGATTCTTCTTTCCTATGGAACTAGGTGTAGTTTAATTTTAGCATTTCTCCCTATTAGATGGATCTTTGCTGTATCTCTTGGTATGTATTGAGAGCTTCCACACAGCAGCTCTGGTTGTTTAAGACTCCTGTCTTCATCCCAACACTCCTGCTCCTCAGCAGAGCACTCAAACTGCTCCTCTCCCTTATGGGGATCTGCACCAGAGGAGATGGGGTGAGGAAGCTTGACTTACTTTCTCTACTAGTTACATATCCATGTGTGTTTGGATCAAAGCATCCTACAGATACACTTCTGTAGCTAAGAGGTTGTACACCATGGCACTGCCATTGGAATGAGCTCAGCAGAGGCTGAGCCATGCTTGGGGACAGGGTGGGATGGAGGCAGGAGGCTCTCAATTCCCCCTTGCTACAGCCCCTCTGCCCAGGAGCATGCAGCCTTTCCCAGACTGATGGAGACAATCATTAAAGCTGATCATAAAGAGTAACTTGTCCTCCTGCAGAAATATCAGATGCAAGACAGAGCACTTTGACCTTGCTTGATCTCTCACTCTCTGGTCTTTGACTAATTAGATGAATGGGAGTTTTATTGGTGGTTCTCAACCTAGATCTTTTACATGACAGTTCTGTGTATCTTAGATGCCTAATGCCTTGCATTTTGTAAATCAGTATAGGTTTATCTATTTTTAAAAAACTAGAAATAATTTTTAGACCTACTACTACTTTTGAGACTATCACATCTTATAAATAATACTGATTTTGTTTAGCCTGAAAAACTTTAATTCTAATTTGGCTCACCTTGTTAGTGAAATATAGTTCTTGGGTAAGTCCTGGCGTGATTATCATGCCTCACACTACTTTTATCCCCTGAGGGATATGCAGACTACATGTCAATAAGTTGACATGGGATCTCTGTGCATGAAGCACATCTAAATTCTCACTTTATGGAAATCTTTCAGACTGGGATTTAACCAATGAACACATGAAATCAGTTTTAGCACACTGCATTGTTTGACACCATGAATATTATACTGCATGTACAACTAGAAAAGACTAGTACAGTGACTTTCCTTCCAGGTGCTTCAGGCACTTGCAAAAGCACTTTTGAGCAGAACTTCTGCAGCCTGTTTACATTTCCTTACCATGTGTTAGAGACTTCTGTACCAGTATTTTTTCAGTTTTCATTCTGAACACACGTGTGATGTAAGTAATCCAGTTTTCAAAACCTAGTCCAATGAGACAGGAATATAAAATCCATTTCTCATTAACAAACTCTATGATAAGATTCTTCTACAAGCCTTTGGATTGCACAGTAAATAAATACCCTTTAAATCTGTTTACATATAAGACACAAAATCCTGACTTGATTATTCTCCCACAGCAAATGTTTGACACTTTAGGTACCAGATGGATTATCTGAAGATTGATTCTACTCCATTCATATACAAATTCAGTGACAGTGAATATCAAGGTTTACTTTTTATGTTAGCCTTAGCCCAATGCAACTAAGAAAGTAATTGTTAGGTTTCTCTGTTGAACTTCTGAGATATCAGTTTGGGTATTATTGAAACTAGCTTTTTAATTTTTACTGTTATTTGCCTTTCTCAGTTAATGAAGACAAAATATCAGATTGCTCAATTACATTTTATGCATGAAGAAAATAGGTATTACAAGAACGTCAGTCTGTGAAGTTTTAAGGAATAAGAAGCTTTTTCACTCCTAGCTCCAGAAATTAAGGTATAGTATTGTTTTCCTAAAATACACTATCATCTTGTGGCTCTAAAAATTACGGTGGGAAAAGCATATAAGGCTATTTTGTGTAGAAACTAAGCAGAAAGTATCCATGTCTTCTTGTCAGAGGGATGCCCATAAAAATTTGTGATGGGCGTCTAAATGCAGAGGTAAGTAATAAGCAGGTATTGACTCCTATTGAGATCAGTACTGAGATTTCTTGACCCAAAGAGGTTACAATTGACTGAAGAGTGGAGCAGTAAATCTTGTTATTGAACAAAAAGCAAAAGTCAATATATGTATTATTATAAGCATTTTTCTTTTGGGAGAGATAATAGGGGTGGAGTGGTTTAAGACTTTAGATTTATTTGGCAATGATAGCATACAGCTTCTATTATGTAGTCAAAGGATAAAGAATGACTGAGGTTTTGGGTTTTTTTCATTTTAAAAAATTTACTTAATTTTAATACCGCTTCACCAATCATGCCAAAGCATTAAAGCTTGCACTACCTTTCACATCATGAAGCCTTATGCTCATTATTTTATAACTCAGCTATAAAGATTATTTTCAGATTGACATATGGCCTGCAAGCTCTTTGCCTTAAAATCATTTTTTGCCCAGAAGGGTGAAAGGAATAAAGAAGATCCATTGATCTATTTATTGACTTTTAGAGGAGCATTGTATATTGAATATTATTTTCTGCATAAAGCAAGAATTTACTTGATCATAAAGGTGGAGACTGCAAATGTTCTTCCAGTGGTTTCAAACACTTGCTAATATTAATCTATGCCTTGTACTGTAAATAAGTAGGTTTATGTTTCTTATATTTTATTTGATTCCATTATGTTCTGGTCAGTGCATTATATTTTAGGTTATTGCTTGGGGAAAAAACATGGTTACAGTGCACAGAAGAAAACAGAAATCCATCAAGCTGAAGATATTAAGGGTATGAATTAAAATCACATACATCCCACAGTGAGAGTGACTGTGAAGAAATAAATGTCGAATTAGTACTTTTAACATTTATATCTGCTAGTATTCTGCTGTCAGTAGAAATGATCTTTCAGTATCTCCAAAATTCTCTAAAAAAAATAATTTTTTATTTTCCATTGCAGAAACCATCTGCCTCTTGCCTTCCTTCACAAGACTCTCTTAAATTTCTTCAGGATTCAGGAACTTGTTTTAATTTAGAACACTCGCTGAATCTCTTTAGCAGCATAGACTACAATAACTATATCAAATGCATATTCTGCTCTTTGCTCTGGCTTGATGTGGAAACTTCTGATAATCTCTCCTGCAGCACTGAGGAAGGAGCATAGGAACAATCTGGAGTTTCTTCTTCATTCTTCTGGTAACAGACCTTTTCCTCCTTGGATAAGTACGCTTCCCGAATCTGTATAACCCCAAAAGCAGTATTGTTGTGGAAACTATCTATTCTTCTGTCAGGCCTCAGCATCTTGAAAAGGACCTTGGGAACTGTATCTTCCATAGCAGTATTTCCAAATTCATTGCAAAAAAGTGGCTTATTCTGAATTGAATACTATTTCTCTAATCATTCATGCTGTGATCTGGAAACATAGGAGGGAAGGGCAATTGTCTCATGCCCATTGTGCCCCATAGGAAACATGCATGAACACAAACTCTTTTTCTCTGATGAAAATGGTGAGACCTAGAGGCAAAAATATGCAAAATATCATAGCTACTTTTTTCTGTGAAGGGTTGAGTGATCACTGGTGCCTATGGTGTATCAACAGTGCATCTGCCTGGGGATGCTGGTCTTTGCAAACATTGCAGTGGCTTTGCTCCCAAACATAAATGAGAAGCTTGTCTTGTACTCTTACCTGATATTGACAATTAGACTAGGACACATTTTCTCGTTTCACAGTAAATGTGTAAATTACTCTGAGTTTGGCCAGAGAAGGTTGCTATGAAGAAACCTGGCTTAGAGTATTTTGGGCTTCACCTGTAGTCAACAAAACTATTGGAATTTAAAGATACCTTCCAGGAGCTGAAAGGGGTCTACAGGAAAGCTGAGAAGGAACTTTTTGCAAGGGCGTGTAGTGATAGGACAAGGGGTAATGGTTTTAAATTAGAAGAGGGTAAATTTATGTTAGATATTGGGAAGAAGTTTGTTAGTTTAAGGCTGGTGAAACTCTGGCACAAGTTGCCCAAGGAAGTTGTTTATGCACCATCCCTGGAAGTGCTCAAGGCCAGGCTCGATGGGGCGTGGAGCAACCTGAACTAGTGGGATGCATTCCTGGCCATGGCAGGGGGTTGGAACTAAATGATCTGTAATATCTCTTCCAAGAAAAAACATTCTGTGATGCTATGAATGTCCCACTCTCTAATTCTTCCCACTCCCCTCAAGATAATGTATTTCAAGGTTGTCAGATGAAATATGTGAAGGGATAATTTATTTTCCAAAATAAGCATCTGCCTGGGACCACACTAGGTTTTCAGAAACCACAGCATCCAACAATGTTTTGACCACTTTATTGCAGTTTCTGTCTGTTCAGTCTGATGAGTTGAAAGCGGCTGCCATTTCCAAGCTACTACAAGGGCTGTTGATAAATTTTTCTAGAGCTAGAAAGGACCCACAGATTTATGCAAACATGATGAAACTTCATTCATTTTTGCTTATGAGACAGTTCCCAGCCTCCTCTATGGATATGCATGCTGTTTAATGGCACATGCATTAGTATGTCTACTTGTTTGTACCAATGTGATAATGGTAGCAGTTGCTGATACAGGTCATTAGAGTTTAGTAGGATCAGGTCTGAGGATTTCCAATGAACCTTTAAAATACTGAGCTTCATCACTCTCAGTTTCTGGTCTCTGTTTTCCTAGAGAGGAGAGATTTTTTTAAAATTCTGGCTTTATGTATTTTATTATTTTTTTTAGAAAATCACCTGTTTTTTCGTGTATGAACTGTCTAAATTACTTTTTGTCTGGTGGTCTCCATTTAAAATGAGCTTATAGCAAGTGAATAGTAAGCTGGATTTGTGAAGTAGAAGGGAAAATCTACTTACGAAGAGATCCATTTTCTGAAGCTTGGGCAGGACAGCTCTGCCCCTTCTGAATGATATACACCTTCTTGAGTGGTATAGAATTTAGGCACAGTATTACCAGACAATAAAAAAATATTTATTGAGCTGCTATACACTGGGCTGAATATCCCATGATATCTTTTCTAGTTTGAAAACAGTATTTCTGCATTCATTTTCCCATAACTACAACACTACCTACTTTGGTTGTAATGAACTGGAGTTTTTTACAATGCCAAGGTAAAAAGGTGTCAGAATAGTTCTATGCATATACATAATGTGGCTTTTAGAAGAAATCCACTAGGACGGTTTATGTGGGTTTTATTAGTGTTCACAAAGATAACCAGATTGTGATGGTTTTGATCAGAATTTGCTGATTTTCCACTGTTAAAAAATTACTCTGCTTAATCTAGAGTTGTGCTGCCCTTACCATTGGTTGCCACAGTGGGATTAATAGTAGAGTGATGTCAAGCCAGACAAACCTAAACTTGTGAAGTAACTTACTTTTTTGAACTAGAGATGGGCAGAGTGGGTTTGGGAATGGCAATCTTTCCAACATCATGAGGTTTGTAAGATCAAAGGATGTATTTATTATTGTCAGTGGGGGATGCTTGAAAAACAAGAAGCTGAAGAGCAAAAATGTTGTTCTAGCTCATGCTTGATGTTGCTGGGGGAGTCTGTGCTTTGGTTTCTTTCAAGAAAGCGTTGTACACACCGCTGCTACTACACAAAAGTATAAATAATTATAACACCCTGAATTGTCTCCCTCTCAATCTGGCCTGGACACCTCTAATGAAGAAGTGTTTGGTGACTTTCATTTCTGCCTTTGTGGGTTGACTTTTGTTGGGGTCAGGATCTCAATTTATTAACCCAAGAGGTAAATATATTTTCTGGAGTTGCTCTTGGTTAGTACAAGGAGAAAGACTAATAATGTTCTATTAAAACAAGTACACTAGTCAGGCCAGATTGTCTTTTCTTTCCTCCTACACATGCAGCCCCGTTGTATTTAGTAGCACATTTCAGGGCTTTTCTCTCTCACCTCCTTGCCACTCAGGAGAATTTAAAACTGCTATGTTTTGTGCTTAATCCTTGATCCCTTTTCCCTCCTGCTCAAGCTTGCTTTTTCACTGGAAATAGTAACCTAAGTTCACATTTTAAAGCTCTAGTTTATAGTAATTTTTTCTTATGCCTTTGGAGTATAAATGATTTTTCAATTCAGACATTCAAATTAAAGAGAAGTTGCCTGTGGAAATGGGTGACTCATACAATGAGCAAGGACAAATAAAAAGGAGCTTGTGTATAATAATCAGAAGATAGATATTGACTTTTGTTGGGGTCAGGATCTCAATTTATTAACCCAAGAGGTAAATACTGAATGAAACTTTGGGCAGCTTTTTTTTTCTTTTTTTTTTTTTTTTCTTTATATCCCAGAGAAGACTGCAGAGGATTTACTAAATAACTCCATCTGCCTGCACAGTGGGATGGAGACTTTTGCCTTTTGTCATCAGTTTTTTTCTTGTCTTTTGTTCTGGCTCTCCCAAGGCCAAAACAATTTATAGCATATTTTAGAGGAATATTTAAAATCATGCTAGTTGCTGTTTCTTTGTCATCGATTCTGCTCTTCACAAGCCAGAATCCTTCTCCAGAAAGACGTTTTGCTTCTGAAGGCTCCTTCCAACAATCTCAGCCCCAGCCTGGCTATCTACATTTTATCTCCTGCCCTTGCCATCTCCTTCCCTGATGTCTCAGAGCCTAAGTATTTTGGTCTAAAAACAACAGAGTACTGCAGCAGCCCTAAGAAAATTGCCCTTGTAAACAGTGACTCCTTGTGCCACTGAAATCCTGTTCATTCTCCAGAAAGGGCTTTTCAACTGAATTATTTGCCAGTTGCAGAGAGCCTTCTAGCCTTTTGGCTGAAATGAACATCCTAAACTGCTATTTTGCTATCCTACTTGGAAAACCAGACTTCACCAGGTTTCCTTCATCTTTGACTGTTTCATCCTTCCAAGGGGCTGCAGTGTAGTCTCCATGCTCAGGCACTGGTAAATATTCAGTTGACACAGGGGGGCAAGTTCCTTAGCACAACCTCCTTAATTCTTCTGAGACAGTTTGGGCTAAAAGATTTTGGATTTCTGTAATACATTTAAAATAATAAAAAACACATTTATGACCCTAGTCTGAGCAGGGTGTTTGCCTGCTTTAAATGCAGACACTGTTTTATTTGTATTCACCTGCTGATTTTGTTCTCCTTAGTAGTTTATGTGGTGACAGTTAATATGGTTGGCACTTTGTAGGAGGGATCAGTCCCTGCCCCAGAAGCTGCCTGGGGGCCAGGGGGTACCAGCTGCCACCTTACAGCCACTGCCTCCCTGCCACCACATCCCTGCAATCTTGTGGCCTGTGGCTCTGCTGTGTTCCAGTCCAATGAGGATGGTGCAGTGAGATTCGATGGGGATTTCTGCACTTACAGGCTGATTTCTAGATTTGCTTCTATTCTGCCCCCCCTGCCCCCCTCCTTCTCTTCCAACAATCTTGTATTTTGTCAGATAATCTGTTGCTTCTTTCTAAGTATCCTCTTTGTTTGCTGGCTTGTGTCTTTGTTCCCACATCCTCCTCAGAGGAAGGTTTTTTCACTCAGAGTTTGATTTCTGTGGGGCAATGCCAGCCAGGTTTGTATTTCTGTGCATTGTTAGATATTACAAAATAACTCCAGTGAGCAGTGAGTTTTTAGCAGGTCAGGGCTGCTTAGTGAGATCTGGAAACTTGCTTTCAAAGCACTTTCTGAACCTGTTGGAAAAATCAATCTGTGAATAAGGAAATGCAAAGCATTACCATTGAATTTTTACATACGAAAGCAAAGTCTTAAATCAAACTTTTTTATCCATGTATTTTCAAGGATATTTTGCAGAACCTTCAGAATGAATCCAGAGATCCCTGAGCATCCCTGGGCCTCAGACTGGAAACCACAGCCACCAAGCAGTTTAATGCTCTGTGCGGTCTAGGAGGATCTTTCCTGATGAAACCCACATTATGGCCTTGCTGAGCAGAAAACACCCTAACCTAAATGCTGTCACAGTCTGATTTAAACATTGTTTTAAATAACTGTTGAGTTTGAGACTGAAGTGCAGAGACTCCTAGTCTGTCTGGCACAGCTCTAAGCTGACTGCCTTGTGTCCGGCAAAACACAGCCTGCATGACCTGATCCAGAGACACCCATTACCTCTACAGAAGAGATCCATAAAACACTTTTGGGCTCAGACCAAAGTTAAAGGGCCAGAGGAAATGAGTTTAAAAGCCCAAGCACATCTCCCAATGGACATAACAGTCCACATCACAGAATTTATATACATAAATTGAAGTAATTGGCAACTTTAGGAAGCAGAGCAAAGAACTAAGTGGAGCTACTTTAGCCAATTATTTATGGCCAGCCTTTGCCTCAGATGCTTCTGTGAGGAAAGTTTTGTCGTTTTGCTTGTTCAAATCATTATTGCCAGAGCCAAAATATTCTGTTCCCTGCTCTGAGAATCACATATTTAGTCTCTATTTAACAAGCACATTTGATGTATTTTAAGATTTAAATTATTTGTCTCCCTTTATTTCCCAACGCTCAGATGAAGACTCTTTGCCTCCCCAGTCTCTGCCACCTCAGATGCCCTCTAACTATTTTGTATGAAAAGGTCATGGTCTCACAGTACTGACTACTTGCAGAGTTCAATTGTTTCTCTTTTGCAGGATAAAGCCATTCCCCGTTTTCACAGCAAAGGATGTCCCCTGGAAGCAAAACAAATGTGGTTAGTTATGTGTGGCATGAACCTCAGCTGCACTGGGAGCTGAGCTCCGGGTAACATGTAATGGTAACATATCTAGAGGGCTAACCCATCAGCCCCTCTCAAGAAATTTAACTATGACTTGTTTTATTCTGCCTAGAGAAAGTCTGTTCAGGTTTCTACTTTCTAGCAAGGTCCAGCACTCCCCTATTCCTTAGTAGAATGAATGGCATACAAAGAGGTTAAAGAGACCACAAGTGTCATGCCATAAATCACTGGCTAAGCTTAGATGGAAGCCCAAAAGGCTCCTGATCATCTGGTGTAAACTGACACTTTCTGCTACAGTCAACAGAGATCTGACAGCTGCAGATTTGCCCCAGGAGTTTCTGAATTCCCACTTTAGATTTCTTTAACTGGTAATTTAGATACCATGTTCTCTGCTGACAGTGGGGGAGTTTTTATTAATCTGCTCCTAATAAATATTTTTAAGCTTCATATGATATCCATGCTTCTCTCCTGCTCACAAATATTATATTATGTGATTATAAAAATATAGCAGCTATTATTTTTTTTTTAATTTAGATTTAGATTTTGCCTTAAGCAAATACTGATGTGCCCTGAATATTTTTACTGCCAGATCATGATTTACTAACTCCATTTTGGGGGTTAAAGAGAAAGTGACCTTGCTCCATATTAATATTTAAAGATTACCTTGCACGTGAAATCAGATGCTGACACAAGTCTCACAGGACTAAGAGGTTTTTAATCTTTTGAAGCAGCAGTGCCACACTAAAATACATTCAAAACAGAGCATGTAACAAATATCCCACTAGCAGGCATCAGAGACTACAAATTTCAGTCCATGCAATAGGGTCCACAGATATAAATTTTTTCTCAAAGGGAAATTGCAATGCCAGGAAGGCCAATGCTTCACATCATAGCAAGGCCAGTGGCAGCATCTTAGACATTGCAGTAAAAAGTTTGCCATCCTGTCCTAAATACAGGAGCCCTTTAGTGCACTATTCAAAGCAATACATAGATTTTACTCTTTCAGAAGGTGAAATTTTACTTATATTTCTGTACAAATACAATTTAGAACAGTTTAGGAACCATGTGTTTTTTGTTTTTGCAACTGCTCAAAACTAAAATACGAAAATCTCCTGCATTTCTTTTTATACATCCGGTTAGAAAGAAAACAAGAATGATTTTAAGAAGAAACAGGAACAGCTAATGTTTAATATAAATTACTGTTTTAGGATTCTTTTTAGAGCTTACTTGTTTTCTTAAAAAAACAAAAAAAGGGCAACCCAAGCTTAGCCTATTGTCATTTTTAACTTATTTCTTTCCATTACACATAACTTAAAACAAAAATATGAGCTGGCAAGCTGCCCCTGTACTCAGTCTTCTGCCCCTGTACTCAGCCCTGGTGAGGCCACACCTTGAGTACTGTGTTCAGTTCTGGGCCCCTCAGTTCAAGAAGGATATTGAGGTCCTCGAACAGGTCCAGAGGAGGGCAACCAAGCTGGTGAAGGGACTCGAACACAGATCCTACGAGGAGAGGCTGAGGGAGCTGGGGCTGTTCAGCCTGGAGAAGAGGAGGCTCAGGGGAGACCTCATTGCCCTCTACAACTACCTGAAAGGAGGATGGAGCCAGGCGGGGGTTGGTCTCTTTTCCCAGGCAACTCTCAGTAAGACAAGAGGGCATGGTCTTAAATTGTGCCGGGGTAAGTTCAGACTGGATATTAGAAAGAATTTTTTCACAGAAAGGGTGATCAGACATTGGAACGGGCTGCCTGGGGAGGTGGTGGACTCTTCGTCCCTGGAGATATTTAAAAAGAGACTCGATATGGCACTCAGTGCTGTGGTCTAGTGACTGTGGTGGTAATTGATCAAGGGTTGGACTCGATGATCTCTGAGGTCCCTTCCAACCCAGCCTATTCTATGATTCTATGATTCTATGAGAAGAGACTAATTAATTTCTCACCATATTTTGAATGTACTCCATTTGTGCAGAATTACCATAGATGAGTTTTCTGAGTACAATAGTTCCTGTGTTTTTATAGCATCATGGAGTTTTTACAGGATTTGAAAGTGATAACAGAATGTCTCTTTCTAATCTCCTTTAGGGTAGAGGACAGAGACACTGGTCCCTTGTGTCATATTTCTGACAGGGAATTGCAGTGTCACCAGCTAACTGGTGCCTCTGGGAACCTGCTCCTAGAAAGCACTGGTATAACTTGGGGGTACCCAAGATGTTAAACTGGTGTGGAAAATTTGAGTTTTAGACAATTTTAGCCCTGAGAAATTTGAATCTTGTGAAGGTGCGTGTTTACTTCCAAATCACCATCTGAGTCACCACTATATTCACCCATAAGTTTAAATCCTACTGCAGTAGTTGTTAAAAGGAAAAAGAGCTAGACCTTTTGTTTGGGAGTTTTGGGGGGCAGTGCTGGAGGATTTGGTGCAAATGGGAGTAGGATCACCCCTTCTGAGACATGCAGCTCTGCTTGCCACGGGGCACTGAAGGCTGATTATTCACTTGGGGTTAGTTGTGCCACTGCAGGTAGAATCATCATAACCTAACTCTCACCTGGTCATCTCACAAGCAGCGAACATCATATTTGTTTCCTTCACAACCATTTATACCATTGATTGCCCTTTTCCTTTGGCATGCCCTCCCCAGACCTCTTTTTCTCCCATCTGTCTCTTCCCCCAAGCAAGATAATGAGGAATGAGAACAGACGCCAGAGAAACACGTGCACCTTCTAATTGAATAAGGACATAAAAGGGGCTGGTAGAAACCACATGGAGACTTTTGCCTTAAGTGCCTTCCAAACAATGTCTTAGTTCAACATTTTTGCTAGTTAGATAAAGTTTCCCTTTAAATCTAGTTCTCTTCTCAGATTTTTGTGGAAACATTTATTAGAAGTTTTATGGTCATTGTAAACAAAATTTGATCTATTTTATCTTAAGTTGGTGTTTTTCTCAGCATGGGTTACTTAGAGTGTCATATTGTTAAGTCTCAAAAAAAGATTTTCAGTGAGTCGCAACAGCAGTAGGATGGCATGATACTCTTCAGAGAAATAACTACAGATACATTTAAAAAATCAGGGAAAATTTAAGAATCTGAAATTCTTTACAAAATCTTGCAACACTTGTACTATCAGCAGAGCTGATATTGCCAATGGGAATTAACTAACTGATAAGTGTTCTGGTCCAATGAATTCACTTACTCTGGTCATATTTTTAACTGTTTTGGCATTCCCATTAAGTCTCCCTAAATGTTCTTCTTGCTGGTTCAGTGACATTGAACAGGAAGTTTTTGAGTTCTTGAGGACTTGTACTTGATTATGAATCATTCACAAAATGAAGTTAGAAAACCAAGTTTAATATCTTATTCAATGTTGAGGGGAAAAAAAAGAGCATCTTCTCCCATACTTGTGTAACAATTTGGCTAAGAAGGAAGAGTCTCAATGTCTCATTTTAAACACTGAAATTCACATCATCTCTTGCCTTTCCAGCTAAACCTCATATCTACTTATCAGTAAGAGGAAGCATTTTAATTTGCTACTGTAGTCAAGCTAGAACAAAGACTTTTGCTTTACATTTTGCTAAAACATTTTACCATACACCTAGCACCATTGCATACCCAGGTTATCAGGGAGCAGCTGAGAGCCCATAACTGCTTGTCTTGCCATTTCTGGCTCACATTTAATCACATATTTTTTCCTCTAAAAGCCACATCTGAAATCACTTGGTCTTATTTTTAATTGTTTATACTGATTCTATATCTTTCTTAGGACAACAGAAAGCATATAACCTGGGGTGTTAGGTACCTTTTCTTCCTTGTCCCCTCTCTAGACCTCTTTGTGCACAGCGGACAGAAATGCCTCACTCTCTACTACCTCATTTTTGATGTGTCCGTATGTCATTCATAGCTTGGGAACTTAGAGCACTCTGTCCCTGCTGTGCATATTTCATACATAGAATGTCTGTGTCCTGGGTTTTACATCAGCAAAATGAGGATAATTTCTGTTCCTTTGATGTACTGATAAAAGTGCTTTATGACAGATAAGTATTTATTTGTGGAACAAGCCATAGTGTGTTTGGAAGCTCTGTATAGCAATGGGTAGGAGGAAAACAGAGGCACGGATCTGATGCAAAAAAATTGTGACAAAACAGAGGAGACCCACGGTTATTTGCTTGCTGTTCTTTGTCTCCTATACCAGCTCTGCAAGAGGATGAGGATTTTTTCTGTGCCTTTGCTGAATGAAAAGACTTCACTACAGCATATATCTAGGTAAGCCTGCTGAGAAAATAAAACACAATAAACATGAGCATGCGATGGTGAAAGTTTTATTTTAGTACAATAGACATTTTGATCCAGAGTTATAAAAAGTTTAAACCTAACCTGTAAATTAAAATCCATTCAAATGCTTTTGTTATTCAGTCTCAGGGGTTTTTATTTTTGTTTATGTTTTGGCTTTTTTTAAGCTGAAAAAATTTTGATCTTGTGGTTAAGAGAATTATGAAAAAAAAAGAAATAGAAGTACTTCTAAACAAGGTTTTCTAAAGTGTCACATGAGACTATGATTTCAAACTGGTCTTGCATTAATTGCAGTTTCTCTGTCTGTTTGCTAGGCCATTGCCATGCTGTGTTAAGGTCTTGATGCTTTTATCCAGCCTTCCCCTATTCTCTGGTCTTCAGCGTGGACGAAGAACAGTATGCAAATATATAATGCTTTCTATGCTTCTTTCTTTAGAGACATAAAAGGATTTTTTAAAAAGGCATGTTCAATATATGGCAATAAAGATGTACATCTTCAGAAGCAGGGAAGCTAAACTCCCTCTGCACTTCACAAATGAAGCATAGTTTTTGCAGAGAAAGAGTTTGTTAGGAGAACTACAGAAAGCAGGATTTCCATAATGATTTGCAAGGAAAAATTCTGTAACACATGGCACTGTATTTCCTTCAGATCTGCAACCCACCTGAGACCAAATTCTTTACTACTTAATCACTGCAGTAATTAGAGATGATGTTGGCAAATGTTCATTGAACGTTGTGTGATTTTTACATCTTCAAACATTTTGGTGTTACTTTCCATTTCCTTTATTCAGTGTATTCTCATCCATCCCCTGGATGATTAGACACAGCTGGCTTATTTTTTGAGACCAGGTCAGTTCTGCAGTTAAGAGTTGTGTTGGTCTGCACAGATAAAAAAAAGGGACTAAATCATTCTAATTATGGTACATACATTAATTTGCCACCAGACATTTTTTATACTCCTAAACAGGTGACATGATGTGCAACAAATCTCTGAGTTAAATAGAGGAATCCAACCACAAGAAATGGCCTTGTCCAAATGTGGAAACTGCAGTACCAAAGTATAAATAAACACCAATGTGGATGGAGCAGACCTCTGTAGATGGAGTATAATATTGCAACACCAAACTCCTCTGTGAGATACTGGCCCTGGTCATGAGCACTGCCCTGAGGAGGGTGGGTGGCAAGTAGGGGCTCAGACCTGCTGTGTCCAGAGGCCCACAAGTAGCAGCATCCTCATAATCCTGCTCCTTCCCCTGTATACTGCTCAGCATTAACCTGCTGCAGTGGTATCAGGTGAGAAGGGTTAAAACAAAAGGACTGTTCAGTTCCCAAAGCTATAATTTGATACATCTGCCAGTAAAGTTGGGGGGATTTCTTTTGTATCTGCTTGTAGCTTCTACTTCGAGAAAGTAAGAAAGAATGTTTTTGCAAGAGACCATAACAGCTGAAAACTGTGTCCAAAACCAAATAGTACTAAAATCTAAATATTATTAACTTAGTTACCTGACTTATCAAGGCAGAAGTGCATAATGGAAGATCCCTGCACTGCTCTTGTAGGCTTAGTCTGTTCTTTTTTCACTCTGGATCTTCATTTTTCAAAATGTTTGTGTGTGTATGTTACTTCTTTTTTATTGCCTTTGATGAGATGATGGAGCCTTTCAAAGGTTAGATGTGGAGGGTGCAGCAATGGCATGGCTGTGATGGACATTTCCCCCTGACTCCATGTTTTTGAGTATTATTCCACCTGGGCAGACAGTTAAACCCAGCTTCTCAATTTACCTTAGTCTTGACCAAGAAGTGGTTCTAATTTCCACTTTCAGTCTCATTTCTGACAGCCTGAGGTAGAAAATCTATAGAATTTAAAGTTCAACTTAAATGAAAATTGGTGTGAGTAATGACCTTTTATAAGACAAGGTGGTAAATCATGTCTTTTGAAATTATTTCAGAGCAAGGAAAGACAGTAAATTTATATGACCAATATGAAAAGGGAAAAGAAAACAAACTTAGTAATATAAGCAGGCTTTAATGCTGTTATGCTCTTAAACTATCTCTTGACAGCCTACAAATCTTTGCTTTGACTAACTCATGCCATACATCTAGCAAAGAGAGAAATAATATTTTTTTACCACTCGATTATAACTGATAAACTATTGTAACATTTCCAAATGTGTGAAAGCTGAAAAACACACAAAACAATAATTTAAAAGAGTAGGCAAGGAATAAAATGTGAGAACTTTCTAAGCTACTTTTATATACATTCTTCTACCCCTCTATATACAGCTATATGGAGAATCCAAATGTTCTATCAAGGGCTTGAGAGCAATTTTATACATACAGTTAAAAACATGTCAGTTAGGCAGATCATGAACCAAGGAGATAATTATGGCATAGTACAAATACTCTGTTGTGCACCAAAAATAATAGGAGTCTGATGTGTTTGAGAGTTTCCATACAAGTGTACATCTAAGGCCTCTGACCATACCATGTGTGGCTAATCCCTGCCAAAATTACATGAAGTAATACTGCAGGTGAGCAAAACACAGTAAGAGCACTGTGGTATTATTCAAAAGCCTGCACCAAGGCACTGGAAAGGAAAAAAGTTCTAACAAATCTGAAAACCGTATAACACAAATTCCTTTTCATGTAGGCAAACAAAAAAAAGTCTGGGGACCTGAAATCTCAGACAGGCTGTAACACTGATTCCAGTCTTAACCTAACACTGTATATTCTAGAGGCAGACAAGTAGTCCTACTGAAAATTAGTAATGCACAATAGCTCAAAAACAATTAAACAAAATCACCACTCCTTTTAATTCTGCTTACAAGCCTTTCCTGGAATATTGATTATTTTTCAGAAGCAAGTGATAGTATCTATTCTTTCTGCAATTAATCTATAAATTCAATTTGCATGGTGTTTGTAGACATCCACTGAGGTCCAGAATTAACAGAATTCTGCTATCTCCAGAATAAGGCTAGTTCTGTCAAAGTTTCTGAGAAAAAATATGGCTTAAGGCTTATCTCTCTGCTACCAGATGAAGACATCTGTTAACATTTTCATGGCCTGATTTACTAGGGGACAACTTCCAGAATTGTTTGAAACTAGAATTCAAATTACAGCTGGCCTATTGCTTCCTTTCTCCATCACTAGCAATTAAACTTCCTGAGCCAGTGCTAATTAGAAAATGTGCCTAACAAAATCACTAATTATGATTCTGTTTTCTACCCTAAGATAATAAGTTTGATTTTAATTTTTTCTTTCATTTCAGAGTCTGTCATGTATAGAATCTTCCAAGGAGGATGTTAGCTTTGTGCTGAAAGTTGTATCTTTCAATCTTTGTGACATTTATAACATAAGCTATGCTGGTACTAAAAAGGAGTACAATTTGAAGCAATTTTATGTAGCCAGTTCAAAATTCAGATGCCTCGAGCCAAATTTCTTTGTAGTGGGTTTAATTGTTGTTTCCTAGATTCCCATGCTCCGTGCTCCAATATCCCATATGTCTGAAATACAAAAATACAGGTACAGTTTGCACCTGTAAACTTTAAGTATTACTTTGTTTTCTGTTTTTCCAGTGAAATGCTCCTACATTACCAACAGTAGCTATTAGAGCAAGCGCTTTAAAAAGAGTATTGAACACAGAGTGGGTGGCTGCAAGGCCAGATAGCTTGATACTGTGGATGAGAGCACAAGAGCTCTACAAGTTTCCAAATCTAGTGGCAATGATGTAATATAGAGAAGTTTCTGTATCTTACTTTGCCATAGTTTCCATTTCTTTTAACACTTTTACATCCATTTATTGCTTTAATTACAACAAGATGTGCCTATCCCTGTTGTTCTCCTTCAAGATGCCCAGCTCTATTTTTGTCGTTAAAAATCCTTTGAAAAGTGAATGCTTGCAGCTTGGATCTGCCCTACATTCCCTGTCACTGGACAGACTGTACATCAGGCAGACTTTTGCTCAAACTCCAGCCACAATGTCACAGTCACAGCCCTTCTCCAAGGTTTGCTCCCAGGTGATGCTGGTGAGAGCTGGGAGATGGCCAAACCCAGCCCACCGGCACTTCCCTCTAGGATGCACAGTAGGCTGGCACCACCTCCAGTGCCCTGCCATGCTGTCTGCTGGGAACTTTTGGTAACAATAAGAACCTCCTTTTAACATTTGAAGTCTGAGTTAAAAATCAGCCTGGAAAGATAAATGGCAGAAATATAGCATGGGGATTGGTTTACTTCTGACCTCACTAAGATTCTGCTTTTAAGCTCAGGATGCAGTTTGCTGCCAGCTGTGAGAAAACAAAACAAACCAAAGGGCATCCCTTTCTCATTGAAATACATGACCTGTTTTCTGTCTTAAGTCTCACAGACATCCTGTTCCATTCCACCCTGGAAAAAAAAAAAAAAGATTTTGGGTTCTGCAACAAAAAGGAAGACAATTATAAACTAGTCTTTGCTTGTGGTCACTTTAAGTCCACACAGTATTTTGTACATCATTCTTTGTGCTGTCAGACATACAGGAATTCTACAGTGTTGAAAAAAAACCTGTACACTGTAAAAATGAGCTTTGCTTTTTAAGCCATGTCACAGTAAATTGCTTTTGAGTGTGTTATAAAAATTGCCGTACTTCCTGTGGGAAAAGAAAAGTGCTGGAGATGTAAGTTTCTTGTCCTGTTTTCTTTTTTGTGTTGTTTTGTTTGGTTTTTTGTTTGGTTTTTGTTATTGGTTTTGTTTTGTTTATTGTTTGTTTGTTTTTTTAAAAATTTCTTTCATTTCAGAAGGAAGAAAATCTGCAAAATTCCTTTAACATATGTTTATCTATAAAAGCAGTAAATTCAGAAGTGTTCTCTCTATTTCAAATGTATAGTATATTAAGTTTTAAGCTACAACTTTGAGACATGTTTCATAGAAACACAAATGAAGGTAAATGTAGCAGGTTCAGTTAAAATTACTGATGAAAATGTTAGTGCTTTGGATAATTCAGTTGCTAGATAACAGCTTAAGTGATATATGGTTTTAACAGTTACATCCCAAAATGAGGGATGCGTATGTCTTCTAACCAGGAGACCAAGCACATCACATGTGAACATTTGTAATATTTGTGCAGTGGCTTATGGCTACATAAAAGTTATTTATATCCCCATACATACCGTCACACAAGTGCCTGTCTGGCTGGGAGTCTTAGCATAGAGGTCAGGGCCCAAGGTGGAGGTAGACTGAGTTACCTTCTAAGGCTTTGATAGACTTCACCATGTCTGTCTCTGTCTTCACCATAGTTTTCATTTTGCTCTTTAGGAAAGAAACAGGCATTTCATTGTGTATTTCACAGAGGCCTTGATCAGTCACTTGACACAGGGTCTCTGCCTGTGGTGAGGTTTAAGGGAATGAGAAGTAGCTCTACAGAACAGTGATGTGCATAGGTAAAAATCATCCCTTTTCTTTTTTCTTTTTATTTTTCCTTGCTTTCTTGCTTTTAGCTATATCCCTGGTGCTACACATTTGAGTCACCACCTAGGTAAAGCATATCTGCAGGGCAGTTTTATAAAATGTATTGTGTAATTATTGCATATTCTAGAAACTCAGCTATTAGGTGTCCTTTAGTGACCCCTTTTGGCTGTGGACATTTTTATTTGGTCTGATATTAACATTGCTCTTTTTTTACCACTTTTCACTTTCCTTTCTTGGGCTTCCTGCACTTGCAAGTGCACTCTAAAGTTTCAGAGCAGCAAGGAAAATATCTTTATTGAAGAACTAAGAAGTTATAAAAGCAGTGAATGCAGTTAAACACTAATAGTATTATCTCTTCAACAGAAACAATACTTTCCTTCAGATACACTCTCCCTCTTCAAAATTGCCATCCCTTCAAGCACAGGAAAGGCTATGAGAAGGGCAGAGACAAGCCTTTGCTGCCCATCACTCTCCCTCTTTTCCTGTCAGTTGCAATTTCAGATCACTTTATTCCCATGGCAGTGTCATTCCCCCTTCTTTCTCCATCTCTGAGCAGTGGACAGGACTTAGGAATTAAAGCAAGTATTGTTGTGCAGAAGCAGTAGTGACAGAAGCTCTGTCACTTTTTCTTTACGTTAGCAAATAGATACTGTCTGCAAGAGAAGAAAGACAGTATCTGTTTTCTTTTTATTCATTTTGCAGGCACTGTTAAAAGGTAGGGAATTCATTATGTTCCAGCCAGGCAGGACGTTTTATTTACAACTTCTTACCCCAATGCAGCCATGGCAAATTATATCAGCCCTTCAATTTATGCATTATCATTACTTCCTCACTTTCATACCCTTTCCAGAATTATAGTACCACTGACCTGATGAACCCATTTTCTTTTAAAGTTACTACTTTATATTTAGAGATTGCTTGGGGAAACTCAATGGCAGCAGCTAAAAGCTCAGGCAAGTTGGCTCTGCATAATCAAAAAGGTCAGAGTCTCATTTTCAGGTGCTTGTTCAGGGCCACTGCTGAAGAAAGCAGGGCGCTATATGTACCCATTCAGGAGTCAAATCTTCATTCTTTCACACATCAGGTAGAGCAAAGCTCATGATAATAGTCATTGATTCCCCTGATGCCACCTGGTTGATCAGGGATGCTGGAGAGGGCCTGAGAAGACTCTTATCCGAGGACACAACTGATTCACCTCATACCTGCCCAGAAGCAGTTATTCAATTTTTGTGCTGTCACTCTGAAGAAAGGGGACACTCATTCTTTCACAAAAACTGACAGTTAGACTGGTAGATGGAGTGCATGGGTGGATGGGTGACAGTCTGATAGAGATCGATGACTCCTTGAGGTTTACTTTTTCTGCAGAGACCAAAACTTTCAGTATGAACTGCCAACACCCAGGTGCTTGCATTTTACCATTCTGTTCAACCATCCCAACTACATCAATATGGAGCAGTAGCCAACACCCTATGGAACTATAAACACAACCCTCAACTCTGCATTTGTAGGTTACATCTGTTGCCCCGAGCTCCAGCACCACAGTATCAGTTCCTTTTCCTTGAGGCTCCTTCACTTGCTTGTGTCTCTGCCTGGAAAACAAATTTTAACACTGTAAATCCTCAGCCTCCAATTCTCCAGCTGAATAAGGCAACACAGAACGACTGAAAGCTTTTTCTTCTGAGCTTTCCACAGATTTCCCTTTCCAGGCTGAGACCCTTTCTGGCTCACTGCATCTTCAGCCATCATCCATTTTGTGCTCTCCTGCTTCTCACATCTCTTCCTTTACCTCTGCTTCTCCACAGTTTCTTGGCCTTCCTCTGTGCAGCACAGTGCAACAGCATCCCAAATACCACTCTAATTACAAGCTCAGCTGCCTTGTGCATGAGGACAAAGAACAGTCACTGCTGGCACAATATTATTGGTCAGCTTAGCACTCATCCTTTTTACCTGGATTAACAAGGTGGCACCTATCTCATATCTGTCTTTTACCCTTAGAAGAATGACTTGAATAAGAAGAATAACTAATCAAGAAGAGCTTGATTAGTTAATCTTAATTATCTACACTAACTAAGCATGTCGCCAATAAGGGAATAGGTTGCTATTATGCAGCAACTAATATACTAAATTACTAGAGACTATACTGAAGAAATGTACTCTTTTATTGAGTACATTCTGAATTTCTGCTGCTCAATTTGCTAGGAGCTGTGAATTTACTCCGAGTTATTTTTTACCATTTGAGAATTGCCAAACTTTATACCGTGTTTTGCAGAAGAATTCAGTTGCCCTTTTGCAATTGTGTTTGTAGTTCCCTTCCAAGGAAGCTGCCTGCTGTTTCCCAGGTTTCGTACTCTCTCCCTCCTAGCATCTCCTTTAGCTATGAGAAATGCAAATAACCAATTTAAATTCTGTGTTTTGCAGGGAAATTTCCTGCTGGGACTTGACTCAGGCCAACTGATGTCTTCTCCCTGCCTGGAGAAAACTCTTGTCCTCCAGGCTGATGGCAGGCATTTAAAAGGAAAGATGCTTGCTCTGTTCCCATTAGTCAGCAGTATGAAGAAGAAAATTGCCCTTTCCACGTGTTCTCCACTTGTACAGGATTGGACAGTTTATTTTAATAGCTATTTTCTTTTCTCTCATCCAATGAAACAGGCTGAATCACACGTTTATTCTCATTTCTCTTCCATGTGAAGGTTTCATTTCCCTT
Organism: Phaethornis superciliosus; assembly: GCA_023637945.1. Lineage (NCBI taxonomy): Eukaryota > Metazoa > Chordata > Aves > Apodiformes > Trochilidae > Phaethornis > Phaethornis superciliosus. The sequence continues at coordinate 12,566,017 of JAJQWJ010000009.1, read as the reverse complement.
GGGCTGCCATAAATCCCAAGCAATGGTCTTGTTCTTTTCCTGACAGCAGCCCCAGTGATGACATTGAACTTCCTGGATAGGCAATCAGAGATAATATTTTCATGGGTTCTGGGCTGAACTCAAGAGGACATGGAAGGCATCAACACAAGCTGCCATTTGGCACCACCTAGGAAAATTTATGTTACTTATTCATTGCCCTGCACTTCTCACAACAGGGCCAGTCTTTGGTGCACATAAGGGTGTATTAAGTTACTGATAGACATGCACTTGTGCCCAGAAAGGGCCAGTTTAGTGTCACTAGAGAGACAGCTGTGCTGTTTATTTTCTTAAGCCTGAATAATTTTGATTAGGGTTGCTGATGGTCTTTCTTTGCCAAACAGGACCTCAGCATAATGCTAAAGGGAATATTCTAATACTGTTTCCCAGCCGTTTGTCTTTCCTTCACCCATGGTAATTGCCAGCAAGTTGGTGAGTTTTAGATTTGAATTAAATTTCTCTCTAGGTGTTGGCAGAATACAGAAAAAAATCAATAGCTATTAAGATATGTTAATACTTTAGGATATGGAATCCTACTGGTAAAAAAAGCAAGGACCCTTTACTTATTCACACTCCTGAGTGCCAGCATTTGTTATCCGACCTTACTGCCCAGGTCCTGCTCTTCCCCCAGGTTTTCAGTGTGGTTTTGCTGCCAAAAGCTGAGTAGGGGATGTTTTGCCTGTTGCACTCTGCTGTGTTCTGTGCTAGTTCCTTGTGAAAGTGCCTTCAGGTGCTTTCCCAGGGCTCACAATATTTGTTCAAGAACAAGCTAAGAAAAAAAAGAGTTACTGGAGGTTTAGAACCCATTTTCTTTCTATCTCATGTTCTGTTAAGGCTTTCCTCCTAAGCAGCTTACAATAACATAAACAACCTGCAGAAAAAAATTCACTGTCAATCTATTGCTATAAATTCCTACAGGTCCAGGGGCCTCAGGAGCTGGATATTGCACCTACAGGCCTTAGAGTCAGAGATAAGTATCAGATAATTCACTTCTCTAAAAAGTATTCCTGTACAGTCAGAGTGAGTGGAGAGCAAGTAGGAGAAAGAGGAGGTGGAAGGAGATGTGTTGAGAGCAGAGGCAGGATCAGGGTACCTGCTGTGCAGGATGAGGGGATGCACAAGTTCCACAGGAGACTGAGTGTTCTCCTCTCCCTGATGCCTGTGGCCAAGTACTTTAGCAAGCTGATCACTTGCATATCTCCTTCCTTTGTATAAAGCTGCTTCCTTGACCTTGTGAGGATGCAGACCACCAGCCCAACCCCTGGAGCTGTTTTAGCAGAGAGAGCAGCCATGTCAGCATCCACAGCTGAGCAAAGCATTGCCTGGGGGTCACTCCCCACCCCACAGCTGGTGGTACTAGGACAGCTGGGCCCACAGAGGTGGATGCTGTGCTGCTCCAGCTTTGGGAGGAGCTCAGAAATAGTGAGCAAGATCTAATTAAGAAAAGTGAAATACAGCAGGTTAAGGCAGCTGCATCAGAGTGTGAAATGGAGTCATTACAAAACAAAACGCTGTACAGCAGCATCCCAGGAGCTCGGCAGGCTTACAGTGATGCTGCTAGAGCTCCCTGGCATCAGCGTGGGGATAGAGCAGCAAGAGCTGTTAATGTGAGCTGTGTCAGGGCTCTGCTGCTCACCACAGCTTCTGCTTGAAACAAGGGGCAGGAGGGGCAAAGCATGGTGAGGACATCTTGGCAGCATGCAAGCATGACCATGGCAGGCGATGAGGAATGGAAAAGGGGGAAATGAGAAAGTGTAAGTTCAAGAATAGAAAGAAGGAGGGAGGGGAAAGATAAGCTGGGAGTGAAGGGGGAAGCCTGGAAGGCAGGTGTAGTGCAAGGCTGAGCCTTTCTACTCTGACGATGGAAAGCTCTGTAGCCATCAGAGCATGTGTTTATCATTTGAAAAGCTGAGCTTGGCCTACCTACTGGCAATGGCTGTAAGAAATCTGCTCTGCTTGGATGGCAGAGGGTGCCATCCTGAAATAGAGCACAGGGGCCACTGCTTTGCTCTGGGAATGAGTCAGCAGCTGCATGCGTATGCAAGTTTGCCTCTTCAATGACATATTTTTTTGATAAAAAAAACCCCACAAACCAACAAAAAACACAAACCATCATGAAAAACATAAAGCAAAAAACCCAAATTTTCCCAGGTGCAGCCTTCTGAGATCTGCAAGTAGAACTTTAAAAGAAGAAAATCATATTTGTTCTTCATGATGCTAGTATGAAATGGTAGAATTAATTCTACTATTTGAATCGACCTTTGAAAAAATCTGGAAAAAAAATGAGTTAATATTCCAGGAAAAGTATGTTTTGAAGCAGGCAGGAATGATTACAGAGACCTTAAAATATTTTTGATAGATAATTGTTCATAGTTGCCTCTCCCTAAAAGTTGGAGAAAGTTTATCTTGAATGGTCCTTCACATGCTTGATAATTCTGGTAATTTTTTGCGAGCTCTAGCTAGATACTATCTAGCTAGGGCTCCCAACTATCCATGTATCTGTATACTGAAAACTTATTAAAATGGGAACATCCAGGAAACCAGTGAGTTCAGCACAAGCAAAGCAGATTTTTAGCCACCTGAATAGCTACATTAATAGGATTAGTGCAAAAAGAATACATTTTCTTTGTATCTAAAATCCTGAAGCTTTGTCTTTGTTCCACCCCTCTAAAACTTTTGTAAGTACTTTTACCAGGAACACTTAATGGTGTTTCAGTCTACTCTCAAGAAATATCTAATACCTGCTGGGAAAATTATCTATAAGGGTTATCACAGTAAGGCTTAAATGTAAAATGTCAAAGGACAACTTTCTCTCTTTTCTTTCTTTGCCCTCCCACCCCAGCTACAGGCAGGAAAATTGGGGGAGCTTTTGCAGTGCAGTCAGCCAGGCAGGTGTCTGCTTCCTTCTAGCCTATTCCAACTCTTGAGGGAGGCCTGGGATGCATCTTATTTAAACTAACAGGTGATCCAAAGGGAGAAACATGGAGGTAGTGAAAATTACTAACTTACTAAAACTTTTCTGGAGAACCGTCTGATACAAGAGATTGTCATGGCCTGATGGACAACCTAACAGCAAGGCCAAGAGGCACCTGCAGCTGAGAGCTATGTGATGCCCTCATGTGGAAGGCAGCACCACCCCCAGACCCTGTTGCCACAGGGGCATGAGCACAAAGAAGGATTGCCCCTGACTTCAGGATAAAAGCACATTGGCTACAGTCTCATTTACTTCAAGTCTCAGTAGTCCACCATTTCACTACTCTGGTAAAAAATGTAGCTAAACATATCACCCTGCCACCCCAAAAACCCCAGCATATTTAATGCACCAACTTCAGTCTTAGTTTCTAGCAGGCCTTCTGATCCTGCCCCCCAAAACCAAGACACTGCAGGGCAACTTTAAGATTAATCACAGAATCATAGAATCGGCTGGGTTGGAAGGGACCTCAGAGATCATCAAGTCTAACCCTTGATCCACTACCGCTGTGGTTACCAGACCATGGCACTGAGTGCCACATCCAGTCTCTTTTTAAATATCTCCAGGGACGGAGAATCCACTGCCTCACTGGGCAGCCCATTCCAATGTCTGATCACTCTCTCCGTGAAGAAATTCTTTCTAATATCCAACCTAAACCTCCCCTGGCACAACTTGAGACCATGCCCTCTTGTCTTGCTGATAGTTGCTTGGGAAAAGAGACCACCCCCCCCCTGGCTCCAGCCTCCTTTCAGGGAGTTGTAGAGAGCGTTGAGGTCTCCTCTGAGCCTCCTCCTCTCCAGGCTGAACACCCCCAGCTCCCTCAGCCTCTCCTCACAGGACTTGTGCTGGATCCCTTCACCAGCCTGGTTGCCCTCCTTTGGACCTGCTCCAGGACCTCAATCTCCTTCCTGAACTGAGGGGCCCGGTATTGTTGATATTTAATTTTTAGCAGATACAGCATGCTTAGATTTAGTTTGATAACTAAGCATGCAAAGTTTTAGTTTGATAACTGCAACTATTTGTGTATGCAGCTATTCCTATAGGTGGGAGGTGTACCCTTGTAACCAAAGTCACTCACAGAAGAGTGCTTGCAGGATCAGGACTATGCCATATCCTAGCCCTCCCCAAAGCAGCAAGGAAGAAAGCCTCTGCATGCTTCTGAGATCATCATTTATTCTCCAAGCATGTTTGGATGTTAGATATTAACATATCCATCTGTAATCTGTTTACAGGATGGAGATCATTTGCAAACATTATGGTCAAGCCTGGTTGCAGTATTTGGCCTTGATTTCTTTTATGTTCTTGTCAGATTTGCATGAAACCAGCAATCTAAAGCTTGACAAAATTTGCTCTTTGCTATGATCTTATGGACCTGTGCAAACTCTCTCCCTGGACCTTAGATGAAGCAATTGTGAAAGCTGAGTGTGCTCTTCATTGTTCCTACTCAGCAATTTTGGACAGCATTAAAGTTCCTTCACATGCCTGATCATTCTGGTAATTCTTTGTGAGCTCTAGTGAGGGGCTATCTAGCTAGGGCTCCCAACTATCCATGTATCTGTATACTGCAAACTGATTAAAATGAGAACATCCAGGAAACCAGTTGAAATGAAGGTATGGGATTTGTGCGGGGAGGGATTTTATCATTGGTAAATGTAGCATGCGGTGTGAGGCACACATCAGTCATAGACAGAACTTAATCTTTTCAACCATCTTGTTTCCTGGTGTTACTCAGATGGGTCAATCTGGTTTTGTTTCAGTCTGGCTTTTTTTTCTCTGTTTTTTGGGTTTTACTTATTTATTTACTTTCGTTCCTGTAGCCAGTGAACAGCCACAAGTGCCTGATTACCAGACTTTCAGTCACATTTAGTGGTTGTTACAATTATTGTTCTGGTTTCATCATGCATTGATGTATCAGGATGAAATACCTCTTTTGGATCTACACACCAGAATCAGGCCAAGGTATTTTTGCCCAACACAATCTCTCTCTGTCAGTATCGTGTTTCCTTTCTTGACGTTTCTGTAATATTTTTTTTCCTATGTATTATTGTTATGATTAGGTTTACTGGCTTTAGATGACAGTAACATTTTTTCACCTCTAGTAAAGTATTTTGTAGAAATAAAGTATTTACAAAACCCAAAGGCTGTGAAAGCTGTCCAGGTGTACCTTGATGTGTGCCACGTGTATGCACATTCTCATTCATTGGGTTTTTAGGTAACGGTGTTCATAACTGATAAGAAAAACATAGAAATACCTTGGGAGTAAAAAGGGGCAATTTCTTTGTGTTAGGCTTTGATGTCTTGAAGTCCTACAGAAAGGGTCAACATTCTTTGCTGTCTTTTCCAGTGGCATGTTTTGTAATATTTCTCTTTTTACTCACATGCCCTCTCTGTTTTTCAGGTGAATACAGTTCCAGATGCTCACTTATGTACAGCTTTCTTCTGTTTTGTGCTGTGTCATACAGGTACAGATTTCTGACAACTGCAAAACATGCCTCTGATAATTCACTGAATGCTGGTGGTGTGACAAGCAAAACCCTTTAAAATTCCCACTCATTTTGAAACTGCATAACAGGAAACCCCCAACATTGAGTTCATAAAAGATGGCTTTGCAGGGCTATGAGAAAATCCAAATAGTGGTTTTGGAGATCTTAAAAATAAAAATCCCTGCTATTCTTTTTGTAACAAACAAACTTCGTATCTCCTTATCTCCTTCCGAGTTTATGAACTTGATAACATACAAATGTACAAAACTTCATCAGTGGAGTGATATATTCTCACTTTTTTTTTTTTTTTCAGATGTGAATTGCCCCTGCAGATATCCTCATTGCTTACATCAGGCTTCCCTGATTCTTTTTTGCAGTATTTGAAAGCATTGGATCCAGCTGTTCTGTTCTTAGGAAGGGCCTCAATACCAGCTGGCAACTATAAGAGGAACTGTTGTCTAATGGGCACAAAAGGATCTCTGGGCTGCTAGCTGCTCCCTAGCCTGTGGGCAGCACTGCTGCTGGCCCACAAGGAGAGGCCACATGCCGGTGTCACCTCTGGGTCTGCCTTGTGACACAACTCTGGCACAGCGGCGTCAACATCTGCTGCCTTCTCCCAGCTCTGAAACATGAGCCCTGTGTTTGCTTTTCCCCATATGTAAGATGGAGGAGGTCAATCTGTTCAAGCTGTCTGCTGTTCATTAGTCAGCAAAGCAGGTTATGTGCAAAACTTTCTCAGAAAAGCAGCTAGTTATTCTGGACCCTCTTTTTATGAGTGTGGGGAAGGGAAAGCAAGGTGTAAACACAGACTTTATTTTGAGCTGGAATGACAGCAAGCACTGCTGTGGTTGTTTCTGACTTGCTACACTGCTTCCCGTTTCTGGATTAATTACTTAAGGTGGTCATTGCCTTTTCCTGCTCTTGATACACATATGTTTGGACCTGTAGACATGGAGGAGAGGCTTGCAAGTGGATGTACCTTGCCAAGGAGCCAGCTTGCAGCAAGCTCTGACACCGACAACTCCCCTTGCCAATTTTTTTCTGCAAGAGTAACTGAGATAATCAAACCTTAAAAGCAAACAAAGGGGAAAAAAACACAAAGCCTTCAGACTGAACTTTAAAATGCTAGTCAGGGATATTGCCAACCCTCTTCAGCAACGCTTAAGTGAGCCGCGACTTCTTTGACAGCAGAAGTTGTAGGTGGAAAAATTTCACACACACGCACAAAAAAAAGAAAGCATATGCACAGCAGGCCTCTGAAAAAGCAGTGCTAGAAGACAATGTTTAAAGGTCAGAATTATTATAGGACATCAATTAGCAATGAGATAATACTCAAATTGCCTTAGCAAGTTCAGACACTGTGTAAGGTAGCATGCTGCAGAGGTGTAGCCACCTGAAAAGAAGTTGGACACTTTAACAGAAAATATGCCTTGCCCAAAGCAGAGCTAAAAGAACCTAATGAGAAAACAATATTACTTCTCTAAAGTAATTCGGAGGTAGCAAGAGTAAATAAACTTTTGCAGAACAAAGTATAAGTGAACCAAATGAGAGCAAATAAATCAGAAGTCAGTTTTTCTGCAAGTGTAGGAAAGAAAATGCCTGTCTTTTGGCGTTGGTGCCTGAGATGTTAGCAAAAAGCAAAAATGTCTTTGCAGTGAGGGGAAATTACAGAATAAAATAAGTATACTTATCAATTCTTAAACCCAAATGTACCAGAAATACCAAGTCTTTCCACTGGCATCAGTGAGGTCTTTGGCCCCTAGAGAGCTCATGTAGGTTACAATATACATGTGTAGGACAGTATACACATGTTTCTAGAAGAAGTGGCTAAAAACCAATTGTATTTATGACATCATATTTAATTTTTTCTTTCTCTTCAATTCAAAGTAGATAAAGGCTGGACACATATCTTTTGCAAGATAAAAGCTTATTTACCACTCTTTTTGATAAAGTTACATTGATTAATGAACTATTTAGTTATTAATTTGGGGGAGCTATCTGCTTATCTGGTAATCTATGGATATTTTAACAAAGAAATAGCTGTTAGAGTAAACTGATAACCAAGTTCTACATTTTCTTCATTTTTATGGGAGGCTGAACTGCAGAACTGAAACAGATTTTTGAAGAGGTTTGTATTTAGGAAATTGTCTTCATTCATAATAGATAGAATGTTTCTGAAACTAGGAATAACATTTGGCTTCCATTTTGAGTCTTTCAGCTTGCAAAAGTACACAATGCAAGGTAGATGTGTGGATGTCTCTGTTCTCAATCTGAATATAGACTTTATAGGCTTTGTATACAATACATACATATATGTATGTAAAAACATATATATATGTATTTCCTTAGCAGTAGTTTCAAGAAATACTTCTAGTACTACTGCATTATCTTAAGCTACCTGTTATAGAGAGATGTCAAAACTGCAGGTAATTTGTCTTCCCAATTGTGAGAACATGTCACGGTTTAACACTGGCCCGGCAATTAAACCAAATGACAGATTGCTCTCTATTAATCCCCCTCTCCTCCCTGATTAAGAAAGGAGAGAGAATAAGGGAGAGAGACTTGTAAGTTGGAAACTAAACTACACAACTTTAATGAAAAAGTAATAATAAATAGGAAAAATTACTAAATATACACAAATATACAAATATACAGGAAAATTGATACCACCTTCCTCCCCCCTCCCCCCAGTAACTCTCACGTCACCACCGAGGCTGCAGGGCAGCCCTGGGAAAGTCCAGGCTGGAATCCTGGAGTCAGCAGCAGTCGGGAGCTGGAGGCAGGAACACACAGATTCAGGCTGGCAGGGATCAGGACCACAGGCAGAGGAATGGATGGAATCCTCCCAGGATGCCAAAGCAAAAACTGGGAACAGGCAAGGAAGGGAAGCAGGAAGGGCAGGAAGGGGTTTGACCCTTGTGATCCCTCAAATTTATACTGAGTATGATGTGTATGGGATGGAATACTCTGTGTGGTCAATTCTGGCATCTAATTTGTCCAGTCCTCCCCAAAGGAGGGGTTCAGGTGGGACCTCCTTACTCCTTCTGGAAGGTAAAATGTTCCTGAGAGCTGAGCAGTGTCCTTGGCTCTGCATACCAGTCTCTGGCAGTAACTATAAACATTGAGTGTTATCAGTCCTAGAAGCAGACACTGCCTGAGAAACTTGCTGTTAATTTCAGCAAGTGCAGCTACTTACAAGAGACTTAGCTGAAAGCAAAAGTACAAACCAGAAAATCACCTTTATCCTGGCCCAAACCAGGACAGAAGAAAATTCTAGTTAACAATTTACCATGAAACTGTGATGAAGAGTATAAAAAAGAATTGGAAAGAGGATACATTGCTTAAAACATGGTACAGACAGTTCAAAGTTAACTTTGTTTAATATTTTTTCTGTTAGGAATTTTCACCTAACAGAAATTGATTCAACAGCCTGAGATAAAAAAGCTGAAGATTTCTTTTTCTTTTTTTTCTTTTTGGTGGAGACATGTAGATTGAGGTGAGAACTCTCCAAAGATTATCTGCCGAGTGCCAGCTTTTAATGAATCCCATTTGTTTTCTTGATTAAGTCTGCTATTACTCCTGTTTAGTCTTGTCACAAGCCCATTAGCTGGAATTTTCATATCATGGTTCAGAAGAGAAATTAGCCTAGAAGAGCAACACATCATCAGTCAATTTTCAGTGTATTTAATATAGTATATTTATGAATTCATTAATCTCTAGCCTCATACACATATATGAAAAAGCCAAACAACTGCTCTTTGTTGTGAAATTCATAGGCCAATAAGGGTTGCAGTCAAATATCAGTTTGTAATGATAACATCCTATATCACTAAATGTACTTACATCTTCCAGGTTTCTTTGGTGAACTTGCATCTGACAGGCTATGTCAGGTCTATGATTTGCCAGACAGAAACTTCTTTAGGGAGCAGTTACTCTCAAAAGGTTTGACCTCTTATTTTCAAATTAGAAGCATCCAGAGGCTTATCAAGCATTGTGGTCACAAAGTACTCAAGAGCTTTAGAAGGGCAGGTCATGGATACAGTGTAAAAGGTAACCAGGTGTAGCAGGGATTTCAAATTCTTGGCATTCTTGAAAATTCTGTGAGAACAGCCTTTTAGGATATTTAAATATTTCCATACCTTTTCAGATTCTCTAAATGAAAAGAGTGGGGTAGGGTGAAATGTACTTTTTAAATGACATTTTGCAAATTTCAAGAGATGCCTCTCCTGCAAGTGAAGACTTGGACAGTGGAATTTGCAGACCTACCGCATAAGTGTTCCATCAGAGAAAAGAGGACCCCAGCTGAATCACAGGGTCATGCTCTGGAATTACATTCTAATGAGAAACACGACTTTACCAGGTACTTGGAATCAAACATCACAAATATTTGAACATTATACCATTACTTAGTATTACCCATTCAACACCCTCTTTCTCTTTTGTCACTCTAAGTGACTGGGCTGGCCTGCTGGCATTTCCCTTTTTGCTTCTGCTTTTCCTATTTTCTACCTTCTTTTCTGTAAGTCCTGGAACAGAGTGAGATCTTGGTCACTCTATTGAGAGTCACTCATTTAGAGCTCCGACATAATTTTTGGTTTGAAGAACAGTGTAAGAAACATCATGTAATCAAAGCAAAACCAACTCAGATCGTATCGCTGTTCCACAGCAGCTCCCAAAGATGCCTGGAAGACTTTCTGGGCTCAGAGGCTATTACAGAGAACACCAGTTGGTAATCCCAGTTTTTTAAAAAGAACTATCTATATTAGAGAAGGAAAATCCTTTCCCATATCCTTACCAGGGTTTGACTGAAGCACAAGGACCCATTTCATAACTGACCAAGTCTGAAAATTCAGGTCCCTGTTTAATTTCTCGGCTGGATGGAAAATAAACATCTTTATGAAACTATTAAATGACCATGACTACCTCTCCAAAGGATGCTCTCTTAAGAATAATTCAGATGGTGTAGGATAAATGTACTTCTCACAAAAAGCAGCTTTTCCAGAACCCTGTATTTCCTCTGCATAATATTCTCTCTAGCTATGACACTCTCTTCCTTCAGTACCTGTATTATAATAACCCTTTCAGTCTGTTCTGCTTTACATACTCAACACCATGAATTTCTATCAAGGTTAGAGGTGAGTAACAATTTAAAACTACTTTCAAATACAGATGAAAAATCTATTATAGAAACAACCTTGAACTCTAATTGTATAAAGACAGTTACTTTCTGAGCATTATCACAATTGAGTTTTTCTTGCTTTTAAGTCTGCCTGGAGTTTTTGGATGTATTGACAACTACCTATTCTGCCAGTAGATTCTGAAAAAAACCAGTGTATAACACCATAACATTATTAAAAATTATTGAAATTTTATAATGAAGAAGGTTGCTAGCATATTTGAGTTGGATAAAATAATCCGGTTTATTACATGTTAGTCTTCCTGCCATTTTACTAGGCCACACTGGTTTACTAGGATACTACTGGTTGCTGAAAACTAGCTTATTTTTTTTTTTCGTATATGCATTCATGCTTTCTAAGGAAATTATTGTAAAAAGACAGAGAATTTGGAAATTAAGTTAGTCCAAGATCTTCCAGTACTGGCACAAACTAGATAAATAAAGGGAGATTCAATAGACCCATGAAAGGTAAAAAAGAGTCTCTCTTTAAGTCTGGTGTGTAGTAGAAGTATTTTGTGGTCTCATGGTTTCAGACCTTTCTGGTACTTCTGATCAAACAAAACAGTACCACAGAAATACTCCAAATCAATGTATCTGGCTTGAACCTCATGGTCTGAAAGCTCTCTTCACAAAAACAATACATGTCCTATGGATGCAGGCATGGTCTTGATGGGAAGTGTCTTGTTTCAAAGCTGAAACTTTGTGCTTCACACCTGAGAAGTTTCTATTAAACTTTGCAATCAGGGTAGCTGCAGCAAAATTGTTAACATCCTTATGGAGGTAGAAGTAAGGCTGCTGCTAATTCATTGCTCATGAAAAGATCTCAGCCACCACTAGCAACTATGGATCTGCTTAGCCCTGGAACTACTGTGTAAAAGACCAAATGAGATTTTCTTTATTGTTTTGTTTTTACCAGTGCTGAGCTATGTTATCTTAGGCCTGTTCAGCATAGATAAAAAATTTTTGACTTGAAAACATTTCATCAAATAATTCACGGATCGTTTAGATAAGAATGTATTTGCCAAGCTGATTCACTTCCACTTAATCGAGTGGAAATGTTTGAGTGGGTTTGCCCCTTGCTAGTCCTTTCATTCCCAGAGAGCTACAAAGTAGAGAGTGCGGGCACTGCCTGGAATGTCACTTGAGCCTCTGAGACAAAGTGATGCTCTGACACACTGATCCCTCTGTGGGAGCACATTTGTTCTCCTTTAGTTGAAAGTTTAAAAGAAATTTGCAGGCTTTACAGTTTGATACTAACTTTCATTTAGAACCCATAGAACAGTTACTGGAAAAAGAAACTCAGATTCAGAGTTACACTGAAGGTTTGTAGTTCCAAGGCAGAGATTGAGATCTCTGTATTTTGTCTTCATTCAGAAAATGAGACACAAATTTTAAAAACAAGACACATTTGGAAGATTATTATCTAATTTGATAATTCAGATAATGAAATGCAGTTAACTGAATATAGCACATGATATTAATTAGCAGTAAGATGTATTTCCTCTTAACAATGCTTATCAATGACACTGGTGAAGAAATGTCAGTCTCAGGAGCGCTGTGGAGTTAGTATTGGGAATATTGTTTAACATTGCATGCATCAGTCCTGAATAATATTGACTTAAATTAACTCCTAAATCAGCTCAGCCCCTTCCTCTTACCTAAAGCCTTCCCATCTGGAACAGAGATTCATTTCTAGGAGGAATGTAATGAGACAGTCTTGTGGTTTGGGTTTTTGACTAGTGAATCAGTCATATGCCAAGTAACTTTATGGTGATACAGAAGGAAGGAAAAATATTATGTTGCCACAGCTTAACACTGGCCCGGCAATTAAACCAAATAACAGATGCTCTCTATTAATCCCCCTCTCCTCCCTGATAAAGAAAGGAGAGAGAATAAGGGAGAGAGACTTATGGGTTGGAAACTAAACTACACAACTTTAATGAAACAGTAATGATAAATAGAAAAAATTACTAAATATATATACAAATATACAGAAAAATTGATCCCACGTTCCTCCCCCCCTCCCCCCAATAACTCCCACGTCACCACCGAGGCTGCAGGGAAGCCCTGGGAAAGTCCAGGCTGGAATCCTGGAGTCAGCAGCAGTTGGGAGCTGGAGGCAGGAACACACAGATTCAGGCTGGCAGGGATCAGGACCACAGGCAGAATCCTCCCAGTATACCAAAGCAAAACCAGGGAGCAGACGAAGAAGGGAAGCAGGAAGGGATTTGACCCTTGTGATCCCTCAAATTTATACTGAGTATGATGTGTATGGGATGGAATACTCTGTGTGGTCAATTCTGGCATCTAATTTGTCCAGTCCTCCCCAAAGGAGGGGTTCAGGTGGGACCTCCTTACTCCTTCTGGAAGGTAAAATGTTCCTCGGAGCTGAGCAGTGTCCTTGGCTCTGCATACCAGTCTCTGGCAGTAACTATAAACATTGAGTGTTATCAGTCCTAGAAGCAGACACTGCCTGAGAAACTTGCTGTTAATTTCAGCAAGTGCAGCTACTTACAACTGAAAGCAAAAGAGAGAAAATCACCTTTGTCCTGCCCCAAACCAGGACATATGTACATTACAATTAATATACTACACTGAGTAATAAATAGTGTAGCTTTTCAAATATATTAGCAAGCTACTAGAAACTGTAAAAAATGAAAGTAAGAGTTTACTTCTTTAAATGTTTTTTTCTTCTGAGCCAAATTGAGTAATTATGGCTCTTTGGAGGTGGTTAATTTTGTGAGCAGAATATTAATAATTTATCAGTGTATTAAAGATATTGAACATAGAATCATAGAATCGTCAAGGGTTGGAAGGGACCTCTGAGATCATCAAGTCCAACCCTTGATCCACTACCGCTGTGGTTACCAGACCATGGCACTAAGTGCCACATCCAGTCTCTTTTTAAATATCTCCAGGGATGGAGCATCCACTACCTCACTGGGCAGCCCATTCCAATGTCTGATCACCCTCTCCATGAAGAAATTCTTTCTAATATCTAACCTAAACCTCCCCTGGCACAACTTGAGACCATGCCCTCTTGTCTTGCTGATAGTTGCTTGGGAAAAGAGCCCAACCCCCCCCTGGCTCCAGCCTCCTTTCAGGGAGTTGTAGAGAGTGATGAGGTCTCCCCTGAGCCTCCTCTTCTCCAGGCTGAACACCCCCAGCTCCCTCAGCCTCTCCTCACAGGACTTGTGCTGGATCCCTTCACCAGCCTGGTTGCCCTCCTTTGGACCTGCTCCAGGACCTCAATCTCCTTCCTGAACTGAGGGGCCCAGAACTGGACACAGGACTCGAGCTGTGGCCTCACCAGGGCTGAGTACAGGGGCAGAATCACTTCCTTGGACCTGCTGGCCACGCTGTTCCTGATACAGGCAGTTGAGTTTCTTCTATAATCCATTAAAAAGGAAATACATAGCTTCAGATTCCTGTTGAAATCTAAAGCTAGCAGGCTGTGTGGTTTAAAAGATATGTAAAGTAATTTTCTTGTGTAAACTGCAATCATCCATCATTGATCTTTTGGTAACACAAAAGGTTTTCCTGGGACTGAGCTGCAGGCATTCAAACCAGAGACTCTTCTGCCAAGGGAAGAGTCTGCCAGAGACTCTTCCCTTGATGCTGCTCCAACCCCCCCCCCCCGCCCCCCACCCTTGCTTATGGGTCAGGGCTGGGTGTCCACTTTACCCACTGACCATGGCTCTGCTGAGACTCTCTGGGAGGCTCTAGGGGCTCATTTCAGTAGCTGTGGCAGTGGGTGTCCATTTCTTTTGTTTGTGACCACATTTCTGGGCTTGGGATACTACACTTGGAGGTCAACAGACTCTATGTAAATTCTCCTGGGGAAATGGTAGGGGTGTCTGTTGTGGGACCCCAGAGCCAGAGCTTGACTCTACTTTTTCCAGCACTGAAAATTTTCTCAGTTTTGTGCATACACACTGTATTTATGCAAGGTGAGTACTTACAGGAAACTCCATAAAGCTTGTACAGTTTTAGGAATCTACCCAATTGCATCATTTGGCTACATTGGGAAGTGTAGTGTATTGGCACTGAATTGCACCCCCATGGTTGTATGAATAAAGCTTTAAACATCAGACTTGGGACTGTAGGATGTTTGTGACAGTAAGAGATGGGAAGGTGGTGGTAAAACCAGTCAGTGCAATACCTATTTTTCTATTCCTGTTCTAATGCAGAGGGAAGAATGTTATAAACCAGAGGAAATAAATAATTGGTGAATAATTTTATTAATCAGATTCATTCTGGACCACCAATCTCATTATTTGTTTACCAGCCAGGCTCCCATTAAATCTATTCACAACGTAAAAGAAATTACCAAGTGAACAGTATTGAACTGATCTTTAATTACGGCAGCTGAGATGCCTTGTATAATTAACTGGGCTTTGTTAACAATTCTTTCCTGATAGTTGCAATTGTTTTCCACAAGAAAAGAAGCAATAATAATGGTAACACTAAGAAATCTTTGATTTTTAAGTGTAAAATAATGGTCAGGCTTACTGTGTTACAGTTGTATAAGACCTATTTGTTCCCACTGACCACTAAAAGTAATCATATCAATTTGGCTGTACTACAGAGAAAAGTTTTGCAAAATCAGTTCTCTTAGTGTAGAAATAAGTACACAGCCAAATCTTTAAAATGCAGCTCTTCCAATTTGTGCTTCATAATGCTGAACCTGAGCGTACTCCTCCAGCAGCCACATGAGGTTCCTGGAACATCAGTAGGAGTTTCCTTTATCAGAGACCAAGAGCTCAAAGCTAGCACTCATAGATGGCCATACTAGGTGTTCAAGTGACAGAATTAAAATTCAGATATTGCTCATAAACAATGGGTGAAAAAGCTGCACTTCAACGCAGACCTCCTAATGGGCAAGGTATCTGCTGCTGTGCTTCCCACAAGGTTCTTCCAGAGCTGCTGCCTCATGGATGGGATGCCAGGGGATGAGGTTGTCCAGGAGGTGCGCTCGACACCCATGGTCATGTCATGCATTGTAGCTAGCACCATTCAGCCAGCCTCTAGTGGATGCAGAGCTCTGCTTTAGAGTTACTGTATAGAACACCTGTTGGATGGTAGCTCTAGAAACCTGCCCTGATTTTAGTAAGGCCCAAGTGATGGTAGTTATTCTTTGAGAGAAGATGAGAGAGATGTGGACAGTAATGCTGGAATAAGGGCAAATGGGGATTTTTTGCAGGTTATCACTACTCCTCTCTTCTAACACTGTCTTATGGTGCAGCTGCAGGAAGCCACAGGAGTGCCCTACAGGTAGTTCTTACTCCGGAGTACACCCAGGTCTCCATGGGGAAGTTTCAGCAGACTTTAACATACAGGCCTCTTGCAAAGGGGCATTTGCTAGACCATTGCCACTGATTTCAAGAGAACTAGTATGTGCTCTAATCTAGGAAAATAGTAGTCATGTTACAACCAGAGGTTGCTTGGAAGCCATGTCAAGGAGTGCATTATGAAGCCGTGTCAAAAAGTGTGTGTGTTAAACTAATCACTGCTAATTAGTACCCTTACTCCTAGCAAAGTAGCTCCTAACTCCTGGAGTTAGGCAGAGTGTGAAAAGCAGAACAATCAGGGAGTTATCTGTAGGCTCTTTTAGGACTGAAGCAGTAAATGAATATGTGTAAAGCATAGAGAGCTGAGCACCAGCACCAGGTATAACTCACAGCCACCCAACAACGTGTTGAGTACCTGACTCGCAGCAGCACCAAGGCAGCAAGGATGAGCTTGCATGATCAAAGTCTCAGTGGGTTTCTGTCTATGAACTTCAAAGTTCATAAAGCCAACAGTTTGGGGGTTTTTGGTATAATTTTCTGTGCGATTTGTTTAATGTGAGTAGTGATCCCTAGAGAGATCTTGGACTGTTCTGCATTGCGTCCAGGCTAGAAAGTGAATAGCTGTGAGAACTATTCTGCTGCCTCTGCTCTCTGCCTGGCAAAGGCTCCTCTAATCTGCTAATTTATAAGGAATCGCATGAATTTGGCTCATTGTTTTGGATCACCCAGTGGCCAACAGTGAAGCCAAAGTCCACACACAGTAGAAATCTTTCAAGGCTTTGGGAGGATGTGACCAATGTGATTTGTAACTCCTGGAGAATCAAAGGCATGGTGCCATGGGCTTCTCTGACAATTGTGCCCATACTCATCCTGTTTGAGAATCAGCTGACCTACTACTTATGCAGTTTATGTTATTAACTAATGTCTAATTATCCTTTTCACTTTTGAATTCCTTTCAACTCTTCTTAAAGTTTAGTCAGTAAGAAGATTAAAACATAAATGCTATTAAATATGCTTTAAATATCAGACCTACTGAAAGATTTCCAGGTTCTGTATCCTCTTAAAAAATAATCTTCATTCAAAACATAGAGGTAATGTCATCTGCATGAGTGTCTTCTGAGTTTTAGATTGGATTATATGGGGAATTATGTAGACTAGCTTTGAAAATCTGATAATTAAAAAAACCCTTTGGATTCTTATTTATGACATTTTAAACCCTCGTAACATTTGGGCAAGTTTCAGTGTTGTATATGTGGTATTAAACTCATGTGTAACATTTTCCTGAGTAACTACATGTAAATTAAGGGTCATAGAGCCTGAATTCAGATTCAGTCAGGCTGGATTTGCTGGGATTTGAACATGATTCCTGTATCTGCATGAGGTTAAAGTGGGGGTGCAAGCAGGTCAGCACACTGCTCTCAGCCAGCCTTTGTGGGATGTTCTCCTGCTCCATAGGGAGATCAGAGAGAGTAGCTGGCTGTTATGAGCATCCTCAGCCACCCTGAATGAGAATCCCACAGTATCGCCAGACAGGAAATCTCAGTGTTTCAGTGCCCATTTATCAGCAGTACAGTGAGTCCTGGGAGTCCTGCTGAAAAGTGACAAATAAAGACATTTTACAATCATTTCACTTTACACTTTCAAATGTAGTAACAAAATGCTTGCTGACTGGGCTTCTTGACTGCAGCTTCTGCCCATCACAGATGCCAAAGCAGCTGTAGGATGTCCAGTACCACCCTGAATGCTTCCCCCATAGGCCTGTCACTACAGCAGGGAAATGAAGGTGTTATTCCGTCAATCTGACGTGCCAAGGAACAGGGGTCTTTTCCAGGAAGAGCAGACATGATTTCTGTCCAAGCATGATATATTCTTCACTTTGTGGGGCAGAGAGTAAAACCTTCACACCAGCTTGGCTTTTTGCTTCAATGAATGCACAACACAGGCTTTGGCAAAATGTCACAACACTGGGAGAAGAGTATTGTGATTGACCCTGGAGACTGGGTGTGGACTTGCCATCTGGATCTTCCAGCACATATGAGACCCCAGACCAGACAAGCCATAGTATCTCTATCTGTGTGGTCACCTCCACTACACATGTTCATCGGGGCTGCTAGTACCTCACTCCCTGTGCCTTTCCTCTTGGCAGCAGCTGAGCTGGAAGATATCTCTGCTTATGTAGAAGTGCCCCAGATAAATATTGACCAGGGAATTTATCATAAATATGCAATGAATCTGAAAGCTACTGGGAAATGTTAAAGCAAACATGTTTAGGATGGAGGCTTTCAAAACCGGCCAGGAAAATTCTTATTCCAGCAAGAGGTGACACGTGCCTCTTCTTTCTTCAAATGGCTAAGCAACAGCAGGACTGTTTCCTACTAAACAGACTCATTAGCATAAGAATAACTACAGGGTAAATTTTCAAGTTCATTCCAAGTGAATTCAAGGGGAGGGGGGGATTATTCTTTTAATATGCGCAACTCATGCGAACAATGATATGAAACTAATTCATTTCATCATATTATCACCATATCATATTAACTTAAAAGAAATAATAATGCAACATGAAAATGTTTGCATATTAGAGAGAACTCTCATTGTACCCTATTAGCACCATATCATATTAGTATTGCATTAGGCTATTATGCTCCAGTGCTAAAATGATGAAATCCCACTGTGAAACTGATATTGAATTCTTGTAATGTTTCAGAACCATTTTTAGCACTGCATATAAATAATTCATGGGAGCAGATCTAATGAATTGATGAAAACCCCCATCCCTTGACAGTGAGAGTATTTATGAATGTAAAGTCATGAACAGGATTTTTTTTTCTTTACTTTTTTTTATTTTATTTTCAAATTGAGATGGGCTGGGGCAGAAATATCTAGTTTATCACCAGACCCATCTTGCCCGTATCAGGCAGAGCTTCCCTTGGTCTGGGTGGCTGCATTTCTCAGTTAACATGGCAAAGGCAGTGTCTGAGAAATGGCCTGGCCCAGGGTGAAGGGTGCAGAGCTCACCTTTCCAAATGTGCTGACTTGGAAGCCCTCCACAATATACTGAGACAACCCTAATGCCACTCTGTTCTGCCTTTCTGAGGTGTTAAGATCTGAGAATAGTGGCAAATCATTAATGAAAGAATATGTATCTGACTCAAAGACTTTTATGGAAATAGCCTTTCCCTTACACAGCATTTTTGTATTACGTTATGATTGTAATAGCAGTTACTAACATACACTAGGCTGAACTGTGTTTTACACAGCTGTATTACTGGCAAGCTGGCTCCCAATGACTGTTCAGGAAAACAAAGGACTCTCTGATGTGCTAGTGAGAATTAACTCAGCTTTTAAGAGTCCCACAGGGAGCAGTGGAAGCAAATGGTATAGTCCATCCCTATGCCCGGGAAAAGAGGCAGTGGCTGTGCTGGCACAGGGAGCAGGTGACCTGTGAGCTCCTGAGTTATAGTCACTTGTTTACAGCCTGAATTACTGTCACCTTGATTATTTCTTGCTGCTCTCCCCTATCTCTTGGGTTATGCTTCAGCTCTCTCCTGTCTCTCCTCTGTCAGCCTGCTCTCGTGCAGCACTGGGGCCCCTTGATCCAAACCATGCTGTTGCACAACCTATAGGAGAAATGGCAACATGAGACCCTCTCATAAATTCATTAGCTGCCTTTTCACCAAGGTGTAAATTTAGGCTATGAGATCCATGGAGAGCAAAGCTGGATCACCATTTCCTTTGCTTTCCAAAGGGACGTGAGGATGCTGACACGCTGTGTACCATGCTGCCAGGCTTGGAGAGAGGAGCCCTTCTGAGCCTGTGGATGCCATGTCTTGAAGTTTTATTGCACTCTTCAGACTTGTCCTTTCCTCAGTAGTCTGAGACGCATCTGCTGTTCTTGCAGCAGGAAACATAAATCAGGTGGGGAGAATTACTCTATCTTCAGTGCAAGAGGCAGCAATGTGGGTGAAGTTTCTCTAAAGGTCATCAGGAGTCATGCACTCTCAAAACCTTCCCCTGGCCTGGAGATTTCAAGGAAAAATGATGCAACAGCAAACTATAGAATGTTTTTGGGTTTGCAGGATAGAAGGTCAGTACATTATGACCTTGTTCTGAGCAGAAAAGGAGCTGATGCAGCACGAGATCCCAGGGACAACATTATGCAGAGCAAGAGCAGGTGAAGAAATATGAAATGTGACTCTTTACAGTCATGCTTTACACGTCTGTTTTCTTTAGGACTGCTCTGGGAAATGGATCCGTTCAAGAGAAGCATGATAGCAGGGCAGGGGGTGAGTGTTTGTTTTGTCTCTGCTCATTTTTTTTCCCATGCACAATTTTGGCTTTCTGTCCTTTCCTCAGGAAAATACATCTGTAATCATTGCAGAGATGCTATAAGAGCATCTGCTCTATAAGAGTTCTGCTTAACTCTCTAATTTTTTTTTCCAAATCTTGAAAAATTAGCAATGCTTGGAGTTTATCCCAGCTGGTTTGTCTACTTCTAGTTTTCACTGGTGGTACACATATATTGCTAGTAAAAATAATTTCTGTTCTTCCTATATAAAGTCTGTAGAGAACATTTTTTGTGCTGTACTTTTCAGCTAAGTTGAATATTAGAATTCATTTATTTGTAAGGTGGCAAGTTTTCCTCTGTGAGCTGCAGAGCTGCAGAGACAGTTGAGTGTTCACCTAATTCATACTAAAATTAATGTGTTTTTTTTCATGTTGGTTTATGAACCACAATAGTAGCACATGGCATCTCTACAACAGAAAATAAAAATATGTGCTTATTTCACCAGAATATTTTTGCATATAAAAATTGATAGGAAATGGACCTCAGTTAACTAACCATTCAGTGAACTATTTTTGCACTGTGCTGACGCAGTATTATTTTAAATAGATTCCAGCAACTTGTGGTTTACTGAATTTGTTTATGTGGATCAGAATGGCCTAATTTTCCTGTGGAATTTCTATTCCAATTATAACCGTGAATCATTTTGGGTGAATGTGACAATTTATGGATTGTTGCATAGCTATAAATACTGAACATTTAGAAATATACTTTAACCTCCAAATATTTACTGCTATAATTATCACCAAATATCATGGTAAGCTGGGAACGATTGATGCCAGTGAAGAATGCTGTATTTTATTGGATAGGTGAGTGAGAGAATGGCTGAGATGCTCACCATGCCTGGGGAGCACTTTGGCAGAGACAAGATGGCAGTGGAAAGCGAAAGCTGTGCTCTTGGGCTTCAGAGACAAATTGGTCCCCAGGAACAGAGCCTGAGGGTGGTTTGTGGCTGTTGCCATTGAGGCTGGCTCTGAGCACTGCAGCGGGGTATGTCTCCCAGCTCTCCTCCCACCTGTCCTTGCTGGTGACAACTGCAAGGCTGCAGAGAGGTGAGCCCTCATGCTAGAGAGATGTGATGTCCTCTACCTACAAGGCAAACTGCCTCCAGTGAGCTGTTTGCCCATCAGCAGGTATGGTGAACTCTAAATTTAAGAAATGCCTTTTACATTGTTAACTAAAAACTACTATATACTTTATTAAAATTTATGGCGGCTTCAGTGAGATAACTAACACAAAATATTATCACAGACTGGACTCTTTCAGTGCTGGAATTATTTTTGCCACACATGAATAGCTCTTCCAATAGCATATCAGATCTCCCACAGAGCAGTATTCAAATAGCTTACTGTTTTCTGGGCACAAGTGCTTGTTTCTATTTGCTACTCTAAAAACATTTTTTTAATCATGAGTTTAGAACTTAGATTTTGGTTCTACTCCCTGTGCGTGAAAACAACTGGTGTGATGCTGCTTTTGCACTGTCTTGAATTTTGCTGCTATGGGGATGGAAATCGCTACACTGTAAGTCAGCAGCTCCAAAATGTGTTTAGTTATTTCATCATGTACATAGCTCTTTGCTTTGTACCATCCCCCATAACTGAGAACTGCAGAACTCCTCCCATCTGCTGCATGTTTTGGTCTCACTACAGGTGAAGGATACACATCTGCATGGCACGTTGCAATAGGTAACCAGGAATAGCCTTATGGGGCTGTGAAAAAGCCATTAAGTCTGGGTTTCCAGATTTCCCTTTTTGAGAAGCCTGAGTTTCTGTATACTGCACTGACTTGCAGACATACTTCAGTGAAAATTGGGTTGTATTGCTCTGGGAAAAAGTCTTGTGTGCACTTTTGCCAGGAATTTCTGGGAAACCAGTGCAGGGCAGTGTGCTGGACTGGCCCCTTAGATATCTGTCCAACCCTTTTTTTCCCCCAGATACACATCTCCCATAGATATCCTACAGCTTTTTTTCCCCTGCTTGTTCATGTTTCTGATGCCAAAAATCTAAAGCCAAAACCCCAGTAATATTGATCTCGTTGTGCCTGTCTCTGGTTCTAAAAAGCAGTGGGGAGGAGGAGGAGAGTTTCTATCAGAATCAGAAAGTACATGAGTTGAAGATGGACGTAGCCTCATGTGCACTGGATTGCAAACAGCTCTGCTCCTTAAAAATGTGGTTGGGTTTACCACAGTGAATACAGGAAACTTTTTGTGTTTTCCAGAGCATCTCTCAAATGTGTGCCGTTAGCCACAAGAACAGGCCTCAACTTGAGATCTCAAGTTGGGACATGAGCTGAGGTTCCCCAAGAGCTGGAGGAGCCTGGGTCCAGAGTGTCATTGGGACTTCCATCCAAGGCGCAGCAGGAGGGAGGTGGCGCCATGAGAAGGAAGGGAGCTGGCCTGACTGGGTGCAGTAGTAGTAGTGCTACTGCAAGGATGAGTCCTCCATTGCACAGAAACAAACACAGTGCTGTAAAAGTGCCATTGCTGTGCTCTGAGTGGTAAAACTAGGCTGTCTGCATAAGGTGCCTTTGGTTTTTTGGAAACAAAAGCCATGGAGTTAAGAGGCTACAGGAATATGAACAGTTCCTCAGGATACTTGGTTTAGGTGAGGAGGAGTCATCAGCACCATCTGATTTTGTGCTAAGTATTACAGGTGTCCACCTGATGAAATGCTAAATGAGCTATGCCATGTCACTTCTGGAAAGATTTCCCTACATGGAAGAGGTCCTGTCTGCACATCTGTTGTACACAAAAATGTAAAATTTGTCAGAACCAGTGATTCTCTTCAGCAGCTCCATTATTTAAAAAGAACATCAAGATTGGTGTTGTGATAGGGCAGAAGCATAAATAAGTGAACTGGTGGTGAATGGAAAGACTGTCCTGGGGAAAGGGAAGAAAAAGTGCATGAGGAGATAGAAGCAAACACCAAGATGGCAATGGATTAGGCAAAAGAGATGTTTTACAAGTCATGAAATAGGAAGATAGGAGAGCAGCTCAAGGTGTGCAGGTTGTCTTGGAAGTGCTCGTTGAGGGGGAATCAGAGATGCCATTAATCTGTCGTGTGTACTGTGGGTCTTTCCTTCAGAGGAACAACAGTCATGCACAGGATTATGAAGGGACAAAATTCTTGATGTGAAGTGGGTCATTAGGCAAATGTCGAAGTAATTCTTAAAACACCATTGATTATCTGCAGGGTTAGACTTCTAGAGGGATTGTGCTGGTGTACGGATCATAAAGGGACTAAAACAAGGAGGGATATGCATCTAAAGGTCAGTGCATGTATGGATGGACTTGGTAACGCTGGCGGAGCTATATCCGCTTCTACCTTGAATGAATTTCCTGGCACTGTGGAAGGTGTCTGATATATGGAAGTCAAGCAATAGCATGGAAAAGCAGACCAAGAGTATAATCCAAGCCATGGCCTGGTCCTGCTTTTTGTATGCTCTCAGGCAGAGCTTGCCTGCCAGTGCCCAAGGACAGCCCAAGCCTTGCATTATCCTGGTGAGCAGAAGATGCTCTGCACCTTCTCCAACACAAGGCTCTTCCAAATAATTCAGCAAAGCCCAATGGTAGCACACCTATGGATTTTACATGGATTTCATGCAGCTTTAACAGGCTTCTGTACAGAGAAAGCATCCTGCATTTGGCAGGATAATAGCTGTATTGCCTAAAGTCCAATTAAAATAAAATCTTGCTAATTTTTGCCCATAATTGGAGATTCAGTGAGAATACAAAAACTTCAGCAAGTTAGGGAGTAAGCTGCATCCACATTTTAAGAAGTGTGGCTAATGCATTACAGAACTCATTATCACCTTACAAAGTTTTTCACACTCTGGAAAAGGATGAATGCTCTTACTTCATGTATTTTGACAAGGTTTATTTTTAAACATCTTTTGTTAGAGCTGATAAATATTTACTATTTTTAAAAAAAATAATAAATTGTAATTAAGGAGACATTATAATAGTTTCCTCTTAGCAGGTCTGTGCCATTTTTGGGGGTATAGACTAGGGCAGGTGTGGATAGAAGGGAATGTGTGGCACTTCATTCTGCTCATAAAAACCACTGATGTGATCAGTGCCTGGCAAGTCCTTTCTGCAAAATAGCAATACCAGTGACTCCACTTGTCTTCCTGGTGGGTAACTGTTGCCTTTTTTAAAAGTGAACCAAAGAACAAACAATATAGTTGTCATTTGGCATAAGATCTTTGGGGGAAAAAAAATGTTAAGGAATCTTTTCTGTCAGGAAGAGAGTATCTCTGGCACTCTGAGCAGGTGCCACATGGAAGAATTTTGATGGAATGATTGTAGCTGTTCTTAAAATCTTACTGGTTTGTTCACTGCTAACTTACTGTATCTCATTGAATAGGAAATACAGTTGGGGGGAAAACAGATCAGATTTGCAGGTCAGAGGCTCTGCAAAAATGGGATTTGAACCTAAGTGCAGCAACCCGGAGGCAAGGCTGCCCTTCCTGGAATGCCAGATGCGCAGTGAGGGTAATTACCATCACCTGCACCAGCTCCGTGATGCAGGCGGAGAGCGAGGCAAAGGTCAATTCATGACATGAATCTTCATACTGGTGCCTGGGCTGCCCCGGGCTGCAGACAGACATTTTTCTGTCTTGACAGTACCGCAGTGGTTGCAGATACCTGTATCTGCCTGTGTACCACTTGTAAATCTATAATTAATTACCATAGGCTAAACAGGCTGAGGAAATAACTGGAGTCCTTTTTGAGGAAATGTGTCAATACAGCAGGAGCCCTGAATTATGTATTCAGTAATGATTCTGCTATTACAGAGATGGCATTAAACGAGTATAATTTTGACAATTAAGCTTTTACAATTTGTAGTTTATTGTAGCGTAAGACAATCCATTTTTAAAGACTTTAAAAAAAAAAACAAAACCAAACATGACTCTTTCTGCTTTAAACAGAAAGCTTTCTGCTTGCTATCTGCTCTTTAGCCTTTGAACACAGACTATTGCACTTTCTTAGCATAATGTATAACCCTAGGTCACAAAGCTAAAGCAAACCCTTTTGATTTATGGAGGATTTCATTTTGGCTGAATATTTTGAAGAATTTCCTAACTTTCTGATGGCACATCATGTCGACCAGGGATAGAAATGTGTCTGTGTTCCTGGGTCCAACCCCTCTACCCTACTATAATTTAAGCTTTAATATCATAACCTACAGTGCCCTGGCTACTTAGAAAAAGGCGTTCTTAGTCAAAACTGTGTAACAGAATTCTTCTGCTACAGAAGATAAAATAACAATGACAAAGTAATTTTCATAATTTTTTTTTTCTAAAAATAATCTTAAAAAATCTCTACTGTAGGAGATGGAATAGGCAGCAGTAGCTCTGATGAAAAACATGGAAAAATGGCAATATGATTTCTTTACTATACAATTGTCTTTCTGCTAGAAATAGTGCTGCTGTAGCTGCAATGGTAGAAGGGTAGGAGACGCAAGGTTTGCAGGAAGAGGTAGTATTTTTTATTAAATTGATATAGTTGAAAAAAAACCCCAACAATTTCAGAGTACTTTTGTTTTAGAAAGCTTTTATTTTATTTTTTTATCCCTAATTATATCAGCTGGTCTGGTCTAATAACAGATAATCACTCTGCCAGCAACCCTTTTTTAAATATATATCTGTTTCTATGCATGTGGTTTGTCCACTAAGAGGACAAAGAATTCTACCATTCTTCAAATTGATGATATGTGGTTAAAATTAACTCTGAAATAGTAAAAAAATTAAAATCCTTCCTTAAAATGCAGAGAACTTGGGATTGGCTTTGCGCTTTAATGAGAATAATTGCAACTCCCGAAGGAACTAAACACATAGGATAAAATGTGGTCAACTCTTCTTTTCAGTAGCTTTGAAGCAGCAGTAATCTAACAAAGCACCTTGCTCTTGCTGTGCTGACAATGAGTCCAGAGTACAAAAAAGAAATTAAACAAAACAAAACAAAAAGACATTTTAATTTCAAGGTTCACTGAAAAAACATGAAAAAAAAAAAATAAAATCAATGTTTGCCAAAGAGAAAGACAAATTCTGAAGGGAAATTAAAAAAAAATGTATTTATAGGAGTCAAAGAGACCTTTATAACAACTAAGGGGCAACAAAAAAAGGAAATAAAATATTTGTCCCTCAACTTTAAATATACAGGTAATATTCCCAATGAACCTATCACAGGAAATTATCTTAAGGGACCATCTAATTCGATTGCTATCAAGAACTTACTAGGAAAAACAAACAAACAAAAAAGCCTCAAACCAAAAAGCCCAGCTGACTGAGGCTGGATCCAGCATTGTCTTGGCCTTGTGCTTCTCCTTGCTCCCTGCACCCAGTGTGTCTGAGGCTTTGGCCTCTCCCCGGCAAATGCTGTGTCTGCTCCTCTGTTCCCGGTGTGCTGGGAGCACATGGCGAGTGCTCGGAGCAGTCACCGCTCCGTTGCATGGGCTGCACCACCCCAGAGCTTCAAGGAGGCTACAAAATTTCCCTGGGTAGCCACAGGCAGAGCTCCTGTGCAGCTCCGTGTCCCAGGAGTGGTGGCTCCGGACCCACAGAGTGCGTCTACACATGTGCGTGCTTCTGACTTGGGGATGTGGGGAAGCTTCTGACTTGCTTCCTCTAGAAGCCCCCCAGTGCTGGTGCTCTGCATGGCCAAGTCTGGGACCAAGGGTGCCTGGAGCCAGCCCTGCTGCAGCATGGACGAGGCCCTCAGCAGCGGTCAGCCCCGTCCGTGCTCACCCACCGGCCCCCCAGGATAGAGGACACGGCCTGGCACGGTGCTCGGGCCCACCGAGGAGCGGCAGAGCCGAGGTGCCGGCGGGCTCCTGTCGGGGTTACCCTTGCACCGAGCCCGTCTGCCTGCGGCTGCGCAGCCGCTGCACGTAGAGCCTGTAGGGAGAGCTGCAGCTTCAGCTCTGCGGCAGGCACAGGCCCACTGCCACTCTGCTTCGACCTGACCCCCGGCAGTAGATCTAATGTTTTATCTAAATTAACACCCTTGTTCCCAGAGCTGGGGGGTGAGTGGCGGGAGTGCCATGGGGGATGAAGGCGAGCAGAGGGAGGACAGCAGCAGCTGTGGCCGTGCATCCCCTCAGCCCTGCAGGGCTGAGCCATGCAGGGCTGACCATGAAGCACTGGCATCCTCAGTGCCCTCCTACACCCCAGCAACCTTGACCAAGACTGCCTGCTATATGGGACTGGCTAATTAATTAGACACAGTCTTTTCGAGTGGGCAGGGTCTGGCTGAGGGCAGGGCAAGGGGTGCCAGGCAACACCTGCCCTGCCTGCATCTCCCTCCCAGGGCTGTTAACCACTGGGATTAAATTGATTCAACAAGCACTAGTGTTCAGACCTGGTCTTTCTGCCAGGTCTGTAATGCCTTTCTCCCTATTAGTTTTCTGATACTCAGCTATCAGAGCTTTCTTTAAAGATGTTTAGGTTTTATATACACTTTGACATCTAAAACACTTTATAAACTTTATCAATTTAATTCTCCTATGCTGTGCAGGGTGCTGTAGTGGCATTATCTTCATCTTACTGGAAAGGAGATTAACATTTGCACAAAGCCAGGCTGGAACTGGGGTAAGAACTGTGCTCCGAGCTCTAGATGTGATGATAACAGGCTGCCTGCTTACAGCAATAGCTTGTATGGCTCTGTCTCTCCTCAGTGTGACACTGCAGGTCAGGCCATGGCTTCATTTCTTGCAGGCACCTCTTTGTTTTGTTGTAGGATAAATTCGCTGAATGTGTGGGATTGGATACGCCTTAACTAAAGACTGCCTTTTATTTCAGATAGTAGGGCAGGTAAGCTGTTTTAAGAAATCAAAGTGGCTCCAAACTGAAAAGGAGTAACATATCACTACATGCAACAACTTCATATGTAAAATCCTTCAGAAATGTGAACAAGGGGGTTTGGGAAGTGCCTGTTTTCAGTAATGTGTGCACATACAAGGGGGAGAAAGAGAAAAAAAGAGGAAGCACAATTGCTCAGGGAGGCAACAGTACAAAGTGCTGTCCTCTAAACGTGCCCATGACTATAGCTCTGAGGAAAGTGGTAGGGACAGAATTTTTTGGCTAGCTGCTGACCTGTGGTAAAGGTCTGTAAGAAAGACCTCAGTTTCTGGTGTTTAAATAAGTAAATGGGAATGCATACTGAACAGAAAAAAAAAAAAAATCCAACGTACCTCATTTGATCTTCCTAACTAAAATAACTCAACTTTTTGGTGTTCAGTTTGTCTTTTTCTTCAGCTAACTGCATGTGTCAGTATTTAACTCACAGCTATTAAGTTGGATTGCCTGATCAGCATCAAAAACATTTACAAACTGTGAGTTCACCTTAGCATATCAACCATGCTACACTAGCCTCATCCCTCTGGAGCATGCACTGATGCTCTTGGGTTCGGAAATGATGTTCGTGCTGCTTGGCTCGTTTGCAACTTACTCCAATAATGTTTTCAAGAACTCAGTTCCTGAGATAGACATAAATTTAATGATTTAAGTGAAGCAATGTCATGTCAGCTGTGGAGTTGGTGCAAGGTCTGTAAATCTGATCAAATTCACTGAGTATTGTTAAGGCTTTATTCACATCTCTGGGAGGAGAAATGAGCTCTTACTGGACAAGAGGATTTTATACCCAATAATTAGACTAAATGAAGCTGATACACAGAATCATGGCAAAGAGCCGTGTTTTGCTGGCAGGCTGTAACATCACATAATACACGAACGTGGTGTATGCAGTAAGTGCTGCTTTCTTCTTCCAAAAATTTTTATTACAGCCCTAACCACTAATACTTCACTCTCTGCCAGTTCCTCAGTTCCCTTCTTTCATGCCGGCAAAAATACTGTGGGACACCTAAAGCGGTAGGCCTTGGCAGGATCATGTGAATATGCTGAACACATACATGCTGATTAATTCATTTCCTTAGCAACTGAAAAGTCTCAGATTATTCTCCCTTGTTTACTGGCACTTTCAGAGCTAATGTGAGCAGTAAAGACCATCCACAGGTAAAATACAGCATCCATTAACTGCTTGCCTCTGCAAAGGCCAAAAAACTCCTTTGATCCCAAAAGACTACTTGATCCACACGAGTCAGATAAGAGATTTTGAAATGCCAGTCCGATAGCCACACCTACACAAACTGACTATACACTGTGCCCAGCTGAATTTTCTATGGGGCCACCAGTGGTGATGTACAGCAGTTTTCCTTCACTTTGTGGGCATACAGACGACTGGTCAGTGTGCCAGGATGGAGACTCTTTGTTTTTGTAAAGCAGCATGCCGACAGGTCCCTGTATGGCGCAATCTTTCCTTGGTATCTCCTCAGAAAGCTCACAGATGCCCAGAGTGTTGTTGTAAGCAGGGTATTTGTGTCTCTATCTGTGTGTATTAAAAATCATCAGCAGCCTCACAGATCCCATGCCATCTGTGAGGAGGTGGCAGTTTCAGCTCAGTGACCCCCAGCCCTGTGTAGCACAGGCCCTGTGAATAGTGGCTGGTGCCCCATGTCCCCCCAGCCTTGGCTGCTGAGGGATGGCTGTGCTGAGCCACGCTGGGCTTTTGGGAAAGGAGCCAGGGGGGGAGGTACAGATGAGCTCACTGGGCATGGGGCAAACAGGACAAGAGGAGCTGGGTCACTAGATGGGGATATCTCAAGTGGAAAGCAAACATTATGTTCATGTTCCACTGTTTTGATTTAGATTTCATTGTGCTCTCTAAAAAGAACTTGTTGGTTGAATCCTTGACACCCTATGAGTGTGCTGCTAAACACAAAGTCCAAGGATGACAAGTTCACCAGCTCTGTAGTAATGGACCCTACTGACCACTTTTTGTATTCTTTTGGAACCTCTGGTTTTCATGCTAGGGTGACCCACTGTCCCTTCCTCGGGAAGTTTTGTTACTGGAGGCATCCAATATGATTAAATGACTGCTTGCTTCTCTTAGCTCTCGTCCCTGCAGGTCCAAGGGTGTCTCTCATGTATCTCCACATGCATTAGTCCTAAAAAAAATAGGTCTATTTCTTCTTCCAGGAGGTCTCCTTTTCTCTAACAATCTCTGGCCTCAGGCTCCCACTGCAGATGTCTCCAGTACACGCTGCACAGTACCCTGGAAATGGACAGGGAAAAAGAAACACTTCCCACTTTCTGCCCTGGTATTTTTTGAAGCCTGACATCTCTGTGGAAGAACCTGCAGCCATTTTGGGGGAGACCACACCAACAAAGGGTTCTGTCTCTTCCAGAAAGGATGGTAAGGTCCCAGTGCTTGTGCTGCTTTCTCTACCTTCAGACCTTCAGTCATTCCAGTGCTTCCAAGATAGCTGCTTCTCTATTTTTCTCTTTCTATGCAAACCTAAGCTGACCACTGGTAAACTTTGAGCTTAGAAATATCTGAGTGCTCTCAGGAGGAATCTATGTTTGCTTCAAGGAAATTAGGTGACTCGTCTGTGTGTCCCATCTACAGCCGCATGGAGTGAAGTCAAATTCCATGGCTGGGGTAAAGACAGTTCCCAGACATCCTTCTATGGATAAGCCAAATGCAACTGCCTATGGACGTTTCACAGACTTAGAAATATGCCCCTTGATGCAGAGCCACCATGTTAAAGGTGTTGATGTACAGGTTGTATAAGCCTGAGGGAATGTACAGAATTAATGAAAGGATTGCTGCATACTCCAGCACACAACATGAAATAATATCTAGATTTCTTCACACGTTTTTTTTTTCATACCTGTGAAAACCCTGACTCAATATATCCTAATAAATAACTAACAGCCTTCTGACTCTGGCAAGACAATTCTGTACTAAGAGATTTTCTTAAAATTTGAAACTTTTGGCTATTAAAAATTGAGGGTCTTGGTTCTGAAAATAGGCATTTTTTTCCTGCATACTACTTCCACTGTTCTTCTTAAAAGATGCATCATCTGATGTGAAATTTTGCCCCCAAAAAATGAAGATTTGAGTTTTGGGCTATGGCTTTTTATGAAAAGAATGTAATACGAAGAGACTCTCAGAGCCCACTGGGGTTGTATTAATTGATATCCAGAGATGAGTTAGTCTGTAAACCACTCCTTCTCCTGAAAGAAGCATGGAATATTGAGAGGGGCTGTCGGTGTAGTGCCAGCTAATATATTGCTGTGGGCACAAGGACTCTTCCTTTCCCTGGAATAAGCAAATTGCTATCAAATAAAAACATATTTACTTGATAGAAACAGAAGCAAAAAGATATATTTCCAAATACTTGCTTCTATTTCCAGACAGAGTACAAATAACAAATGACTGCCTTAAATGGGCTGGTTTCCACCAAACACATTTTTACCTGTTTTCAATAGGTAGCTTATGTGGAGGGGGGAAGGCTAATGCTTTAGAAGCATCAGCCAGAAAAAAAGGTGAAGAATTAATGCTGTTTCAAGTCAATGCTCTTTAAACAGAATTCAGGTAACAGGAGTCAGGTAATATTTTTGTCTCTACCTGTTGGTAGAGACACTGGTTTTTCTTTGGCCTCATTTGCTTAACCGCACAGAAAACCTCAAATATTTAATTTGGTCAAGAAGCACTTTGGAAAAATCACTGATGCCACCTTTAAAAGCCCTGCCTATTTGAGGGGGGGCAGAGAGTGGGAATTACTTAAAATGCAATTATATGAAACTAACCAGATATATTTGAAATATTGATTACACATATCTTCTGAAATACAGTAATGGTATATTCCTAGATGCTATATTCATGTTTGTCTGTCTGAAATGTTTGATTAATGTGCACCTAATCTTTCTTTCTGCTAATAGACCATCATATTTCTTATGAAGAAATGAATTATTTGACCACTAGTACAAGTGGAAAACATTTATAATGCTGCATCTTCAGCTAGTGTTTCTTCAGGAAGTAATCCTTGACCTGGGGAGCTGTTTCACAGAAAATGACTAATTTTGCCAATTAGATTGTTTAGCTTTGATTATGTTTGTCTGGTGGCAGTCTAATCTACCCTAAAAGACTTATTTTATACTTTACAATATTGGTAAAATACCAATGGAAAACTGACAAAGGAAAACCTTCCTGAGAAAACACTTCTTTTCCATTTGTGGAGGTCTTATCCTGGAACCTTTAATTTTGGAAGTGCAAAATAATGCATTGGCAAGCAGAAAGAAAACAAACACCCCAGAATTAACTAACCTATGCTTCTCTGTGTTCATAAAAGATATTGTCATTCTGCACTGGTTTTGATTTTGATTTTTCTTTTAAAATTGTCACTATTTTACTAAATTTTATTATTTCCATCATTTTCTATATCACTTGTTTTGATCAATGTTACTTTCCATATCTCTCAAAATTTCTTGGTTAAGAAATTCAACAATTCACAGGTAGTGATAACAACAGTTGCTCTCTGCCAGCCTTATCTCTGTCAGCCCCAATCTAGCCATATATACACTATAAGCAGCACTTGTCCATGCAATCATTTTCAAAATGACAATGCTAAACCTTAGGGAACAGGGATGTTCACCATCTTTGCACACTCAGTTGTGAGTTCTGCTGAGAACACCAAGTATTACACAGGCAAAGAAACCACAACCAGCTACAGCTTTGGGACTGGCTGAATTTTGAAGAAAAGCTGCTGAGAGTTCGTTTGAATCTTTTCAAATTCAATAAGAGAAATCGAGCAACCACACTTGTATTTTCAAGAGCTAAATGAAGATCAATAGACAATGTAATCCTACATCACTGATGTAAATGTCCAAGCACTTTGAATTTGGGTCATGCCCTGAAGACAGGTCCTAGTGTCCAAATGCTCCTTCCAAACAGCAACTAAAAAGTGGTAATTTGGAATTTCATACACTTTAAAGAAACCACATTGTTCAGTCTGCTTTGCATCTGATATTCAGAGCCTCTTCAGAGAGTATCCAGTTGATACTCAAAATCAGGAGATTTTTAAAATGTAGATCTTATTTTTTTTGAAATTAGAAAACACCCACTCAATATACCTATCAGTAGAATCCAGCCTTGCATTTTAGTATTACTTCAGCTTTGGTCTGGGAGCACCCAAGCCTCTTCTGCTCTAGGTTTTTTTGTGAATGGCATTCATGGGAAGCAGCAGTAGGCTATATGCTATCTGTTAACTTTGCATACCTGGAGATGGTGAGCAAATTACCTCCTACCCTAACCTGCCATGTAATAACTACCCTTCCTTCCTCTTTCTCCCCTGCAATTACATGAGGAGGTAAGGCAGTATATCTAGTGGTAAAAGGAAAAAAAAAAAAAAGTCAAGGCAAGTGTTTGGGCTACTTTTCTGAAGATGTGGTTCTGTAAGTCAACATCTATTTCTGAGAGACTTGAGATGGAGCAGCTGTACCTGCCCATGGAATGAGTAAGTACCTGTTAGGAGCTAATATTGATACTTTTCAGCTGTGAGTGTTTTAGTTAGCTATGTATGGTCACCAACTGAAAGGTAAAATCATCTTCTAATTTTTCTTGGGAGGAAAGCATAAGAAGTCTTGAGTTCCTCCACTAAGGCTGGTTCTGCTATAGTGCTGCTGGTGTTTGCAAGGGAATAAGAATTAAGCTTTGCTCATGGAGAATGATAAAAGAAATGGTTTCCAGAGAGTTCCTGGTTTCTGTATTTTGAAAGAGGCCTAGTTTTTTTTTACTAAGAACAGTTTTCTTATTTAAGAGAAATACTACATAGCGAGTTGCTAACCATTTTTATCAAGCTCAATACTAAAAGAAAGAGAAAATGAGCATTGTGCACAGCACATGAATAGCACAGGAAGCTTTTTTTAAAGAAAGCCTAGCTATTACAGGAAACATTATCATAAAGTATATCTCTCTTGAAATCAAACCAAAATTGATCTCTTTTCCTGTTTTGCTGCATTAGTGCTAAAGATTGTTTTTTCTGGGAGAGACAACTTCTCAGGTGAAGCTTCTGTGCTGTAAGGCAATGTTAAAGCCTGCTGGCAGTGGGTCTGTGGGGAGCTGGGCAGGTACCTGCTGAACACTTCCTGGCCTCACATGGGTTCTTCGAGCCTGATGATCGTAGAGAATAAATGTCACCAAGCAGGAAGCCTTGCGCTGAAAACCCCAGCTCCTCCAGGCACATTAGATATGTTCCTCTCCCTGTAGGGCTGGCACCCAGCTCTGAGCAAGACCGTCCTGCCATGGCAATAGCCACTGTCCTCGTTGGGTGCAAGGTGGTGTCAGCAGGTGCTTCAGGGTGGTACGATGAGCTGCTAATTAATGGGAGGTGAAGGCAGCTGCTGAGGAAGTGCCTGATTAATCCTTACCAGAGCAAAAGAGCACATATGAAGCCTCTGCAAACTGAAAGCAGACCTGTGACTTGTGTCACTTTGTAGGCTTGTTTGTAAGACAACAGTTCTTAGTATCTAGCAAAGATGAAGGAAAACCTGCAAAAACAACGATGAGCTTTTCAGTGAAAAGTTCAGGCACAAGAGGAAGAGAAATGTAAATACGTTCAGTTTTACTCCTTGCTCAATTGCTTGCAAATTTTCTTTTTCCAAGTTGTGATTCTTATGTTCCCATCCTCTTCTCTCAAGAGAGCCTCAGTACCACAGCTGGGCCCTGGCTCTGGGCAGGGGTAAGTGCTGGTGCAGCTAAGCTGTGCTTACACTCCCAAGGGCTGGGGTGGGACAGTAGTCCTAGCTGGTGTCCCTGCTCTGGAGCAATGTGATGTGCATGGGAGTAGCAGGCAGCTCTGCTAGTACTAAAGAGTAATAGGCACCTTCCCACAGAGGCGAGTTTTATTTCCCTGAAAATCAGATTGCTACCATTTTTCACTTCTATAGATTCTTTTTCTCTTGTGCCCATATTGATCAGTTCTGCTTGGTTTGATTTTAGAAATAACTTTTTATGCATGCAGCTTATCACCCTCGGGTCCTTGCTTGTCACTCCTCAGCAACCAAGGGAGGGTGGGCCAGAGCAGTGTCCCAGTGTTCAAGGTGGGCACCAGTCCCTTGGTAGTTACACAGGCATGTGTTGGACTGATGCTGTTGGAAACAGTCCACAGACAGCAAACAAATAAAGCTTGTAAGGTGACAGTTATGCTGAGAATAATAAATATCAGTTATTCTAGAGGGAAAATTCAATGGGGTACTTGGGTGTCTGATAGTTACATGATCTGAATTTTCTTTAATTAACTTCTCATATCCCCTTGTACTCTACAGTATGCCTACTAGCGGAAAGGAGGCAGGGAACTCTGTATGATACCCTACAGAAAGCTAACTGTAAGGCCTTTGTATGTCACAAACCAAGTTTTTTGTCCCCTGCCCCCTCAGTGGGAAGCTGTTTCATATGACAGCAATACATTAGAAGTAGGGAAAGATAGTTTTTTTCTTCCTTACTGGTTTCTGAAAAGTGTGATTTATAAGCTATCAATCATTTCTGATTATCTCAGACCAGTTTATTCAAAAAACACATTTGGTGTAGCTGGAAGTGTTACTAACTGATGAGAAAGTCTGAATGCTGAGAATGAGAAATGATTGACATTCTTTAAGGTAAAGAGGGAGACAACTCATCCAGCAGAAGCTGCCACTGCAACAGATTCTGTTATAGCTTCTGACACTGATTGTGATGAGTGGTGTGTAATGTCAGTAAAAGATGAGAGGCTACAGCAACAAAGTGAAAAGGAAGCCTCTGAACACGAATCCCATGGCACTCTGGTAGCTGTTAATAGTCATGACTTTCCTGGCTAGAAATATGACTTAAAAAGGTCAGGCACATATTGGTTAACTTATCACCTATTCAGTAAATAGAGCTTGCTAATGAGTGATCTATTATTATTTGACTCTGGGTTAATTTCTATTTTTTTAAATTTTTGGTTCCTTTTTCCCCATAACTTCTGGCAAGTATGCTGCCAGGTTGCCCATTTTATTTCAGGTTTCCCTTTTGGTTAAAGATAGTTGATATTTATAGAGAATAATTCATAGGAGAGCTATGTGGTCCTGAATACTGTAATGTACTGGGGAGGGTAATACTGGATTTTGGGCATTTCACTAGCAACATCAAGAAGCAACTTTCCACATGCAGTTATTAACTTTCTCCCTAAGCAGAAACAGTTTTAGGTTTAATAAAATATTTTGCTACAGAAAATCCATTTCTGTGTGTGCTAGAGCAGCACAGATCTGTTGCAAGGCTTCAGTTGGATGCTGTGTATATTTTAGGTGGTAACTTCAATGTTAGGCATGTTTAATATCTGTAATCAAAACCGCAATTTTCTTCCTCCAGTAGTGTAGAGGGTTTGTGGCAGTAGGGATGTTTGTGAGAGGCTGTGTGTAGGCACAGATTTCCTTGATGCCCACAAGTGAACCAGCCAGCCTAATTTCTGCCACTCACATAGTGGGCTGTTTCTCTCATGAGGTAGGTAAGATCAACATACTGCACCTCAAGGACAATGCTGTGATTTGTAAAGCATCTTCACCTGGATGGGAGGAGTTGGTACAAGTAGACTCTCACAAAGTTATCAGTCTGTTAGTGGATGTGTTGGCCAACCTCATGTTTTGCATGTTATTAATTCTGAATTTTGAAAGGTGCCTCCTGCATAGTGCCCTGGAGGTCACAGTTGGTTTAACCCATAAACCCATAACCCATAAATTTCAGATTTCTTCCAACCGTCTGCACTGGGGCTGATATTGTACTTTCTCCTCCACTGCAGGACATAGTGATACTATCTTTTTGTTAATTATTTGTGAAACAGAGATCAAGCTTTTCAGAAGGCCTCTTGCAGAAGCCTGGTGGGGAGTCCTTAATCTCCTGCTAGATGTTACATATCCAGGTGCTGTATCTTTCTGCAGTTTCTGTTGCTTTCCACACACCAAACAAGGCTTCTCTTCCTACTCCAGCCTTCCCCTTAGGAATCATCCCTAGTTCAAAGATCCCTCTGTAGGACCATAGACCTTCAAAGGAGACCCTTCCTTTGAATGGCAGCTTTGATACTGATGAACCTCGGAGGGTTTAACTGCCAGATAAAAGTAGAGTGCATTAACCTGTACAATTGCTCTAATGAAGTCAGAGTGAAGTTGTGACGCCTGGGTCAAAACTAATGGATGAGCCATTAACACCTCTCAGGCATAACAGCACTTAAAAATATCAAACAGAAAATGCATTTAGTGACTTTCAGGTACAGAAATGGACACTTTTTTGAGAGCAAGCAGTCATGAAAGGCTTGCAATTTCACTTCCTCTCCCCCATTCTGCTTTTCTGTTTTACACATATTTAGGTTTAAGGTCAACTCTGCTCTGGAAGATTTCTTGACACCATGAAGCTGCCAGATGGCAGGTAACTTTCTTTGTTTAACTGCTTAACACTTACAGAATTAATGCTGATCCAGAAGCTTTATTTCAGAACTCCAGTTCTGATCAGCAGTTATTTTTGATGGCATATTCACTGAATTTATATATAAAAGGTTTGAGGTAGCTCTGTTAGAGAGGTATAATAGAGAGGTACCTCTCTATTAGAAAGGATTTTCTAGAGGATAAGGCAATTTTTTTCCTCCGACACTAAAGGACTGAATTAAGACAAGTGGCTTTCCACAGTGAAGCTGAATGTCATGGGTGGATGGTCTGGGGAAGCTTGTCCAAGAAGAGAGTAAGCTCTGTAGCTGTTGTTCTTGCTCCCCTCAGTCTACTTGCAAAAACATATGAGTTTGTTTAATTACTGAGATGTTGTTGCATAATGGAGGATCGCAGGCTCTTACTGACAGGGGTTTGCCTTCTTGGACTGGAATGCAAGCTCCAAACATGGTTTTGTTGAGGTGAAACATGAAAAAAGAAAAAAAGAAACCCTGCCACTGCTGCCAGACCTGCTGAGCTGGTAAGCAGTGGCAGGGCAGAAAGCCGGGATGAGAGAAGGCTGGGAAACTTCAAGAATCTATGCAGATGCATCAGGCCCTGACTCAGGAGCACGCACTTGGTTTAGATGATTGTATAAGGTTGTAAATGAGAAGTTCTCTTTTATGCTCCATTTTTTGGTGATAAAGTGTTTTCACCTGCCTGTGGAGAAGCTCCTTTCTCCAGCTTGGCCAGCCCGTTGCAGGTAGTTAGGTGAAGTCCCTGTGAAATCTGGCTTCACTGGACTGAGCCTCCAAGCACTGCTGGGGCACAAAATGTTTGCACAAATACTCTTTGCTGCTCCACTGCTGTGGGCTGGGGTGTTCAGGTGGGATTACAGAGTTGTAAAGGAAAGAAGGATGTTTTAATTTCCTATCAGCACTTTATTAGTCTGTAAAACTGAAATACTGAATTGTTATTTAAGCCTTCTTTGTATCTTTGTTTTCATACTGAGCAAACACTGCATACTAAATTCAGAAGGTGGGACAAAAGCAGAGACACTGGCGTTCGTGTTAAAACGCTACATGGGCAAAGAGTGTATCTTGTGTCTAATCTTCCACTTATGTCAAATTTGTACCACTATCCACATTCAGAATGAACTGCTGCTGTAAAACTAAAAAGCCTTTAGGCTTCCTGATGAATCCTTAGGGTACAATTTAAGGAAACAGGGTCATGTGTTGTACATTGTGTCTTGCACGACGGTGTCATTAGCTCTTATGTATTAACAGGTTACTAATACTGACATCTAATTAGCACCAAGAAACTGATTAACTCTCAGTACGGTCAAGAGAAAGAAGAAAAGTAGATCTCAGGCAGGCAATTAGGTCATTTATTTAATACATTAAAATACTTGTGATTATAAACTCACTGTGGCAATCTTCCCCTGTATGGCCTGACTGATGTCAGAAACAATGATAAAATTCAAATAGTGAATGTAACACCATGTTAACAGCAGCATAATCAAAACAGAATACAAAAAACCTCCACTTGAGCATTCTCTAATGGACAATTTATCATCCAAAATAGATGCATTTATAAGGGAAAATGCATTCAAATGCCAGTAAAATAAATGGAGCCTGGTCAGATTTCTTATTTTAGTGAGTGCCTTGCTCCACACTAAGGAAGCCAAGTACATAAAAGACACTTCAGTACACACTTGTTACATGGTAGACATTTATGTTTATTGTGTACTTTTTGCAAACTAATCTGAATGCTCAGAAATAGCAAGCCAGAGAGTACTGAGCACGCAGCAGCTATAATCTCTTCATATGTCACCTTACCAATTGATTTATCATGTTTTAAAACTAAGGCAACAGATTATTTTTCTCTCTTTCACACTGAAGTGTAAAATACACCTACATGTGCTACCAGGCAGTGCATTTGACCTACAGAACCTGGTGTTTACTGACCTTACTATAAAGCCCCTAAAGGGTTTGGCTTCTCATGCAGCAGCACTC
Source organism: Phaethornis superciliosus (assembly GCA_023637945.1). Taxonomy (NCBI): domain Eukaryota; kingdom Metazoa; phylum Chordata; class Aves; order Apodiformes; family Trochilidae; genus Phaethornis; species Phaethornis superciliosus. Next base: position 12,526,429 of record JAJQWJ010000009.1, on the reverse strand, counting down.
CAGAGCATCTAATAGACAAGTCACCCATGCTCTCTTCTTGCATGTTCAGTTTAAAGCATTTTTTAATTGGGTTCATTTAAATGCTAATTTTATTGAATGCAGACTCCTCTAAATCACTGAGGTGAGTTCTTGCCAGACTGCTGGAGTAATAACAGTATTTCAAAGGTTTGAAGCTTAGGTTTGGACAAGCACTGGAGGTTCTGCATGCATCTCACACCTTGCTTTCTTCTGGCTTCCTGTGTGAATTCTTCACTTCCTGGATGCCGGTTCAGCTCCTTGGTTTACTACTTTGAAACACTCTTGCCAGCTTTGAAAGGCCACCTTTGAAAAAAAAAAAAACAAACAAAAAACCCAACATATATTTCTACCTGACATAGATATACTACAAGGAAAACTCAAAACACGTGAGAACTATGCAGCCCTTCATAGTCACTTTTATCTTACAAAACAAAATTTCTTGGCATAAGAACTGCATTTTTTGTGCACAGTTGATGGCACCATGCTTTAGACTGTGCTGCAGACTTACAGAAGTCTGGTTTTCTGTTCAGCTTAGAAAGTAAAGCCTGAGATGCCTGCAGTAATTGGGTCTGCTGGAGGAAGCAGCTGATGCTATGCTTTCTCCCCTTGCTTTTCATTCCTGGGCTCTAGTTGTATGTAGTGTGGGCTCTGCTCCTGCACAAAACAAGAGAGCTCCCCTAGGTTTTTCTCTTCCTGCTTCTTGTTTTTCATCTCTTTCCTGCCCCCTCCCTTCCACACCCCTTCACTACGGTCAAGCTGGTAGTGACAGCTCAGAGGGAGCTGGTTCCTTCTTCCAGCTTGCTCCATTTGCAGTGGGGACAGTGTCTGTGGAGTGACACAGTGGGGTCCTGATTATGCCCCTGTGAGCTGCCTTTAGCAACAACCCTTTTCCTACTGCTGCCTCAAATACACTTGCCCCAGCTGCCAGTGTCACCACAGCCACATGGGTGGTCCTGGCTCTTGGTCCAAGGAGATCAGAAGAAGGGAAAATGCCTGGGGTGAGTGAGGCCAAGTCACTGCTGTGCTCCTACTGCTGCAGGTCTGACAAGAAATGGTCTGGTCAGGCCCTGGAAGCAGCAGTACTCTCTGACCACCTCTGGCAGGTCTAGAGTTAATTCAAGGCTAACACTTCTATTTCTAAATGTAACAACTGATGCAACAAAAAAAAAAAAAAAAAAAAAAAAAAAAAAAAAAAAAAAGAAAAATAGGAAAATAACCTCTCAAAATGTTTTTCTTCTCTTAATATTTTCCCCTTTATATGAAATTCAATCTATTGAGGATGGAGTATGTAGCATCAAGCAGTCCAAATTCATCATAAGTACCTAGTATTAAACAGATGAATTTTTTTTTTGAAACTGTTTTTTTTTTTTTTTTTTGAAAATGTTGTCATAAACACCAACAAATGCAGATCAGCTTTCAAGATGACTTTTTTTATAGGCATATTCCTGAGCTATTCATCTGTGTTAAATGCATTTTGCCTTGAATCATATGTCATGTTGCCAAAAAAGAGTTGTTTCCATGCCAACTCGTTTGCAACGTGGGGGAAGAAAAAATCAAAGCTACTAACATCTGCAAGATGTCAGTAATGATATAAGCCACTTGCAATGAAAAACACAGAACTGCAGGAGGGTTTGCCAAACAGGCACTATATATAGGGTAGAATGTCAAAAACTAATTACCAAACAGTGCATTTCCATTCCTTTTTTGGCTGTATTCTGATCTAATCTCTTTGCCAGAAAACACTTGCAGCAAAAGGAGCATCAGTGTCTTCTGCGTATGTTTCTCTTGTAAAGCAGGAATTACTTAGGAATTCTTTTTACTCAAGCCTCCACAAAAGCCACTTAATTTAAAATACATGGGAACTTGTACAAGAAACTGCTGCTTCACTTTCCATACTATTTCCTTTCAATTCCCTCAGCTGCAGGGTCTCCCTTTATAAAGATCCTATTCATCAGCAAGATTAATGAGACCTGGTGTCTGAGACTCTGGATTCTATTTCACAGCTACTATGTCCTCTGCATTTCCCCTCTCCCCCTTTCATTATTTTTTTTATAAAAGACGATTGTTCGTTTATTACCTAAGTATTATGAAATGCCAGAGGCTGAGGCTCTGAAGCCTGAGCAGTTCAAATATCAAAGTATATTTAATTTTGACATGATCTAGGCATTACTATACTGGGAGAACCATTGGAGGCAGCTGTACCTTTTTATTTGTTTGTTTGTTTTGCTTGGAGGTATCGAAATAGTTCTAATTTTCAAAACTTTTTGTTTATATGAAGATGCAAATTTAATATCTGGAGCATATCTGGATGCTGAAGTTGCCTGTCACATGTGTCATATACCACGGGCATTGTTGTCCCACCCATGGCATGGCATTTGCTTGTTGGATACCTAGGGTCTGGTTTTCTGTGTGGGGTGTCAGGATGGGGCTTCGTGTAGCCCAAGCAGCAGACAGTCATCTGCAAACAGGTGCCCTGGGGAAGTGTGTTAGGCTGCCCCATAGGCACCAGCAGTGCATCCCTGCAGGGGTTCTGTGCCCACCCTCCCTGCTAATTGGGAGTACAAACCCAGCTTTTTAGTTTCATAGAATCATAGAATTTTCAGGGTTGGAAGGGACCTTTAAGATCATCCAGTTCCAATCCCCCTGCCATGGGCAGGGACATCTCCCACTAGATCAGGTTTCTCAGAGCCCTGTCCAGCCTGCCCTTAAAAACTTCAAGGTGTTGGGCTTCTACCACCTCTCTGGGCAACTTGTTCCAGTATTTCATCACCCTCATGATGAAGAACTTCCTAACATCTAATCTAAATCTACCTTCCTCTAGTTTGAATCCATTCCCCCTAGTCCTATCACTACCTGATATCCTAAAAAATCCATCACCAGCTTTCTTGTAGCCCCCCTTCAGATACAGGAAGGCTACAATAAGGTCTCCTCAGAGCCTTCTCTCCTCCGGACTTAATAACCCCAACTCTCTCAGTCTGTCTTCATAGCAGAGGTGCTCCAGTCTACTGATCATCCTTGTGGCCCTTCTCTGGACATGCTTCATCACGTCCATGTCTTTCTTGTAGTTGGTGCTCCAGAACTGGATGTAGTACTCTAGGTGGGGTCTCACGAGAGCAGAATAGACGGGGAGAATCATTTCCATCGACCCGCTGGCCACATTTCTCTTGATGCAGCCAAGGATCTGGTTATTTTTCTGGGCTGCAGGTGTACACTGACTGCTTGTGTTGAACATTTCATCCACCAGCACACCTAAGTTCTTTTCCTCAGGGCTGCTCTCAAGCCAGCCCTGGAAAGGCTGCAGCACGTTGCTGGGGATGATGTGACTTAAACCTTATGGTTGTGTGTAATTGCTGAATTTCACAAAGGAATATTCATGCTTTCTGAGTATTGCTTACTCCATGAAAGCAATTACCAGAGCTGTCGCAGCAGCATTACACAGTGGTGAACAAAAAGGAGTTGATTTCATGGGAGTTGTCTTCACATGAGAAAGATTTGAAATATCAAGTTGAAACATTTATGGCAAAACCTTTGATAAAGGGAAGGTCCTGCCTAGATATATTTGCTAGCAAGGTGGGATGGGAAATAACTAATCTACTGTATTTCAGATATTTCCATAATTTCACTTCAGCTATTTTTAGAATGATTAAATTATCATACAGATAAATTTTATACTTCATAAAGATCTCAAGCCATATAACTTTGCTTTATTAAAATTCTTCTGCTGAGACTTTTTAATAGAAGGTTATCACAGGGAAGCAGAATTTAGAGCAATGTAGATATTGGTTCCTACACCACACTACCTATGTCACTGTATTTTTAAAGTTAGACCACAAATAAAACCTTAGGGATATGCAAAATTACCCAGAATTTGTTGCTAATGACAATGAAATGCCTTGAGCCTTGCTATTACTGAGTAGAAGTTAAAGTCACAGCACCAAGGCTGTATAAAACACACCTTATAATATTGGTTTTCTATACAACTTTTGTGTGTGTGCATGTATTTATATGTAGATATACACATACATATCTTGTATACATATTGCTATGCATATTAATCTATGTAATAGGTTGGGTAAACAATGTGAAATTGGCTTCTCTCTGAAATAGTTAAAACTTTGAGACAACTGTAATTGAGATTAGGGGGCATTTGCTTTCTGCTTCTTAAAATGAATGTTCTTTGTACAGTGACAAAAGCATTCTTATAACTAAGCAGTTTCTTTTTTTCTGTGTATGTACTATCTCAGCAGAGAGGGAAAACATATTTAGAAAAGGAAAATATGACTGTGAAATCATTTTGTAAGAGTTCATTTGAACTCAGTCAGGCACAACACTAGAAATGCTTTAAATTGTTGGGGTTTTTTTAATCAGATTTCAGGTTGACAGTGTCCTATACTGTTATGCTTAGAATTATAACCTGGAATTCTGTTGCGCTTTGCCTGTTGATGTTCTCAGACAAGTACTGAATCTTTTTGCCTTTGATAAACATTACTTCAACAAGAGTAGCTCAGTTTGAATACACTGAGCCTTGGAGGAGATTGGGTATATTTTAAACAGGGTTTCATCTTCAAGAAACTAGTTGATGAGATAACCTTTATACAGAATACCTGGCACCATGTGTCGGTTCAAAGGGAAGACTGGCTCAGTGGCTACGTTTTGGAGGGCCCATTGGATGCCAGCTTTGCTCATTGCTCCCCAGCCCTTCCTTGCTCACCTTCCTGCCCCCACCAGTGATGGTGTGTTTGAGGAAGGTCGTGGTATCACAAGCACAGCATGAGCCTTCCTGTAGTAGGGATCAAAGTGCTTTTTGGGGGATAACTGATGCCATTCTCTAAGTATAGACACTCAGCATGAGAATGGATGTGCTCTTGACTAAAGAGGTTGATTGTGCTATGCCTCTTAGTCAAAACAAATATTTGAGACTGGTTAAGTATACTTCTGAGAGAAAAATGGTCAGCTGTAGGAACCCAAAGATACAAGTTTCAGGATTAGTGTCCTGTATGAGCTCACAATGTAGACATGTTTGCAGGGAAATGCATAGTGGCAGAAGTGCATGGTCCTGAGACATCCCAGCCTCTGCTATAGCTTCTGATGTGTACCTGCAGCATCTTCTGTTCTCATTCTAGGTTTGTCTACAAATAGAGTTTACCCAATACATAAGTTACTTCAGTAGGGCACAGTTGTGCCCTAATGGATTATTCCAGTAGCTATGATTTCTTAAAGTGAAACTCCTTCTCCTCTGTTTTCAAGAGAAATGAATAGTGACAGATGAAGCAAATCTGCCACTGACTGTATCTGGCCTTTTGCTTCATCTGAACTCCGGTGGCTTCCCCTCTCCAAATGTCCAAATGTCAGCCAGTGCCATTGCCCAGGTCCCACTCTATCGCTGTGCTGAGCATTTACTATCCATCTGATTCATCACAGTGATATTTCATTTGAAGTTGAGATGTGAGCTTCTGGGTTTACTGCTGTGTCATGGCTTTTGCTAATTTGGATTGACTTGCATTGTGGTAAGCTATTCAGTTTCTATTTCTTCCTTTTCAGACTTTTGAACAAGGAAGGACAGGACATTGTCCTCACTTGTCAGCAAGGACAAGTGATTTTGCTGTGTTGTAATAACCAAATCATCATTTGTGTCAATGACTTGCATGTCTAAGGCAGTAGTCACTCAGTGAAATCAAGGATTGATACTGGACTATTTTACTGGAAGTGTCGTCCGTGCTCTTGGCTGTAGCAGGGAGAACCTACTAGTTTCTTTTTACTTAAAAAAAAAAAAACCAACTCTATGATTGTTTGATTTTTATAAAGAAATATGTTTTGTTCCTATAAATTAGTTGAATTAGTTACTGTTCAAAGGATCTTTGATCTATCAGTAAGATATGTTGTTGTGATTTTTGATGTTTCCTGTGGGAGAAGAGCATGATGATAAGGTAGGTAGGTGATGTATATTGCTGCTTTTTTCTATGAAGACTGTGGGCCTGTGATACTGTTTTGGTTTTGTGGCCAGGTTGAATACACAACCCTTTTTTGGATCATGTTCTTTGGTATAGCCCTTAAATGTATCTTTTCTTAGCATATTGCTATGGCTAAACTCATGCTGGTTTCTGATCTTTTATTGGCTCCTCTTTATAATAAAGAGGATAGTTTCACCTGATCACTGAATATTTTTATCTATTTTTTAAATCACCTTTGAACTTGGAGACTTTTGAGCATGTTTTTCAGACCTGGATAACCTTTCAGACACAGACTTGAAGAAGACTCCTTTAAGGAGGTTTCAAGATAGTAACTGAAATTATTTATTTTCAAAATTGCTAATTTATCACTTGTTTCAAAATAGTAATGGCTTTTACACCAGGCCAACGATTTCTACATAACTAAGCATGGGGTGAGCAACCTCTAACTGTCCTCTTTAGTCTCCCAATGGCCTGCACACTATAGTCCTTTTGAGCTTATATTTCTGTATGTCTTTTTTTATTGCTTCAAGGGATATGGTTTCTCCTTTACATTTAGAGAAAACCTTCATGTTCCTCAAGTTTTCTTGTTGAGCTTTTTACTCTCTTTGCTAAATATAGTAGCTACTGCTATGAGTACTGAATCTGAACTTCTTTGTCATTTAAGGAGCCATAATGACAGCTATTATCCCAGGGTGTCATTACTCCTACTGTCAGTATTTTGGGTAGAATTCTTTCTTAATAATTCTTAAAACAAACAAACAAACAGAAAAGCCAAGAAACAAACAAAACAAAAAACAACAACACAGACGCACACACACACACACAAACCCCCACCAAACAAGCCACCATATAAAAAAACCAGCAGCAAAAAACCCAACCAAAACCAAAGCCCAAATCAAAACATTCATATCTCCAAGAATAACATTAAAATCCTGGCCCTTGCTACATTTATGCCTTGTAAACCCAGTTCCTTTAAGTTCTGGTTTGGTTCTGTTGAGCTTCAGTGGGAGAATATTCTTGCTTCAGACTTTTTAGACTTCAGTGGGTGGCACAGGGTTTTTGCTTATACAGCCTTCAAGACCTCTCTTATTTTTATATTCTAGTACTGATGGTAGTCTTTAAAAAAAAAAAAAAAAAAAGTAAAAAAGATAGTAAATCCGGTTGTCATTAGCAATATACTTTTCCAGGGTGACTGTAGTAAGGTTTCTGTGCCTCCTGGAGTTCTTTTTCACCCTCCTGGTACTTTTGAAAGGAGCTCACCTACTATTTTGTCATCATAGGAGATCTGCACCTGTATTTTGGATCAGCTCTTTTTCCAGTGCTCAGATACACTTAAACTAGATGAGTTTTGTGAGGAGATATACTTTGTGGCAAAGAGAAAGCAAGCTTTGAAGCATTTCTTATCTGTAGAAAGAGTTGTATGCCTAAACTGCTTTTATCCCTCTATTCCCATGTCTAGTGTAAATATTACTTACAAGACTTGTTTTGCTTGCATCTTTAGATAGCTAGGGTTGTAATGGTTCTTATTGCTGCAGATAAGTTTAGGCACTGAAAATTTATTTCACTACAATAGATGCTAAGACTTTCCAACCACTTAAATGCAGTATCGAGGATTTTATAACCATCTGTTCCCAGGAACTGGCATCTAATGTTTCTTTGAATGTCTTACTGTCCACTGAGGACGGCATCTCTATTGGAGAACCACTCTAAGGGATATCGTCCATCACTAGTCAATAAGAAACATCTCTTGTTTCTTACTGAAACTCAGATGAGCTTGTTGTTTAAGAAAAGAGGGTTTGAGCAAATATAGAACAAAGCACAACACCTGCAGTTTAAACATTATTTTTGCATGGGTTTCCCCTCCAATATGTTTCTGGGACACTAAGCCTTCAAATACTAAACTGAAAGAGTATTTGCTCATGCATTGATGAAATCAGGATCTTGCTACCAAATGGAACTCTTTTGCCACACCATGAAGATCATTAGTCTGCAGAGATTCTAAGCACACCAGCTTTGCTGCTCTCATGTAAGCCCAGAGTTGTTCTACAAGGCTATCTACCATGCGTAGGGGAGCCTCTACAGCAATAATAAAAAATTTGCTTTTTGCTACTTTCTGTTTGCAAGAAGAAATGTTTCTGTTTTGATTTCCCTGTGTAAATGCTTTGTTCTGTATCATTTTGGCACATTTCAACTTTCCTACCTTGTGTTAGCAGTTACTTAAACTGCTAAAAGATTGGAGCACAGGTATTACAGAGAGACAGAATTAATTCTGTGCTAAAAGAGCTGTTCTAAACAAAAATACTGCTGATGCACTTTCCCCTTTCACCTTACAGGGAGATTATATATGCATTATCTTGGTTTTTCTGTAGTCTGTAAATATTGCTCCTGCAAAAACCTGAGGCTATGTATGGAATATTTTAATACCACAAACATCCAGTTGTTTGAGCATGCTTTACTGCTTTGATCAAAAGCTTTGATCAAATGTGTGCAAGACATTGTGACTGAGCAGCACAGGAACACATCACATTAGTTGATACTGCTAGTGAAAAAAAAAAAAAACACACACAAAGCAAAGCCAACATTATGTAGTATGGTCTGCTCTTGAGATAATATTCCTATTAAGAGTGTGGCTATTTTGTTTAAAAAGTCAAATACATATACTTCTTTTTAAAGTTTAATCTGGTCCATTAGAACCTTATATGAAGCCGTTACTATTAAGAAGAAATCTACTGTCAAGGAATTGCAGTAAGGGGGTAAGTTGAAAGCAGAATGGGAGACATGTCTTGCTACACTGCACCAACAATATTGCCACTTTTGCTTCTTTACTGCAAGACTGATAGGGACCTACAAATGCTGAGATCCCAAGGGATTTGAGCATGTCTGTTAAAAATTGGAAATCAATAGTACTCTATAATCACAAGCAAACTGCATCATTTTCATTGGGGTGAATGATGGCAGCTATCCACAGAGATGCCATCAATGTGAGGCCATCAAGTGTATTTGTTGAAACCTTCTGCTCAACTTGAGAAGTATAAGGACACAGTTTCTTGGCAAATTAAGTATATTACTTAGCTAATAATTAGTGAGGTAAAAGGAAAATGTTCACTGACCTTCCCATTCAGATGAATATTCTGTAGCTTAAGAGGAAAGAAGAGAATTCATTTTCTGGATGTAGATTTTAAATGTACTGGCAGACCTGCTGAGGAGGCAAACATTGTTTAGTTTCCAGTCCTGTTAGTAGACTGCAGATTCATGTCAGGTCTGGTTTGAAGCAGACTTCATCTCCAAAACTGGGAGGTAATTTAGTCTCCAGGGCTACTCTGTCCTGGCTTTTACTAAAGCAAAGGCTACCAATTCAACATAACAATGAGAATGACTAACCTCTAGGGGCCAAACTATGCCCACCAAAAGCTTCATTTCCTTTCTGAAGCACTTTTCTTTCCCAAGAGCTGAAATAGCTTTTTTCCTTTTCCTTTTTTTTTTTTTTTTTTTTTTTTTTTTTTTTTTTTTTTTTTTTTTTGAGCCTGTGAGTTGATGTATTTGATTTTGGGCTGTCCTTGAGCTCTCCAAGTCTCTGACTGAAGCCACAAGACACAGATCACTTGTTCTAGAGAAATATGCAGCAATTACTAATATTATGACTGTATTTGTCTGTAGGGCAGACAGGCAAGATATAAAAGTCATTCTATTGATGATGAAAAAAAAAGAGCTGTCAGTTTTCAGAGATGGGGGAAATTATGTCTATTGAAGGCTCAAACCCAATTTTTTCAATGTATGTAATAGATGAAATAATACTGCTTGCTGTGTTGAAGAAGGGATTGTGAAAGGTCTCAACAGGACATCACTCAGTAAAGGTCTGATTCAAGCTCAGTGAAGTCAGTGGGCAGCCTCTGAAGCTAGATGTGCTCCTAGACATCTTTTAGTGTCTGAGAAAGCTGATGAATGAAGGAAAGCACTACTGAGGCTCACCAAAGCACACACCTGTTTAAGTGTAGATGTTTGTTGTCACTGGCAAATAAAATCCAATGCTGTAGATTTTTAACAGGAACTTGGAATATAGTATCCTGTATCTCCCCACAGAGCCCAAAACCAAGAATCCTGAAGTGGTTCTTGAGTTTTTCTTTCTTCCACAAGGTACTAACAAATAAGCTATTGGATTAGTTACAGCTTTCATTAACATATAATTTAAAAATTTCATACTTTTATAGCTGGACTCAGCTGTAACGAAGCATATGGGCATAGTAAAGTATTTCAGAGAACTGGAAGATTTTGTGGTCCTGCTGAGAAAATGATAGCCCTAAAGCTTCTCAGCTGATTATTTTAAAATTAATAATAACAATTGTTAAAGTTCCACTCATTCTAACAGAGTAGCTTTTAATAATCCTGTTTGGAATGCTCAGTGGTGAAGGTAGTTACTCTGTCATGGATACAGAGAAACCTCAGAATAGTTCGGGGTCCTCACTCCTACTCAGTATTTACAAAGAGATGTCTTGTTGCTCTGAGGACATGTATGAAATACCATTCTCAGTCCAGGGAAAGGACTTGAGCCTCTCTTGACCTCCAGCCTGGAGAGGACCTCCTGACTGCCTGCTCTGTTGTGCTTTGTTGCATTCTCTGCTGCTGTGGGTGTGCTGCTGGCAAATCACTCTGAGATGGGTACAAGCTGGGATGCTGCATATTTAGGTCACTTTCACAGAATGGGGAAATTATATCTGGGGCCTTATTCCAGTGATCTGAAGTTAGCTGTATGAATTCAGGTAGCTGCAAGAGGCAGGAAAATTATGCCAATAACCCAGTCCCCGTGCAGTCAGGGTACAGGATCATTGTCTCAAGTCATTGCTCAAGAGCAAGGATTTAAGCAGAGGCTCCTCGTTGCCACAGGTTTTGAAGCTGGCCTTGAGACTTGACGGTGGATGCATAGATGGTGAGGTTGTTTATGTGCTGCAGCTCAACATAAATGTGTGGTCCAGCCCTGCCTGGCAGCAGACGTACAGGTGCCTGTCAAGGTGAGCAAAGGCTCAGTAATTGTTTTGAGGATATTAAGTAACACTAAACAATGGGGCTCACATATGTATAAAGAAGTGGGTATGTCCTGCTGCTTACCTACCCTACTCCTCTCCACAGAGCTGGCTTCAGGCAGAAACAAATGATGGAAAATTGTAGGAAAAATCAAGGGTTGGCAAGACATGGACCTAAGTGGTGATGGGAAACTCTCCTCCCCCTACCTGGGCAGACAGAGATAGAGAACCAGGCTACTGCTGCCCCAGACTGGGGATAGGAGGGGGTGACATTGGAAGCAGGGGAGCAGCCCCCACCTTGGGGTGCACAGGCACCTGGCATGGCTGCTCACAGCATCCCTGCTCTGCCCTCTCCTCCACACCATCCAATGCCAGCCAAGGAAGGAAACACCTTGGATATGCAATGTCTTCTGTACCCTGTCCTGGGATCCAGTTAGGTTATTTTGAATTATAAATGTAGAGTTCATTCTCTGAAAGTGAATGCTGAAGATGGATGCTAATTTATTCTAAAAATTCACAAATTTTAACACAGATCCAAAAATATAATTTAAATATGCATTGCTTATTGTTGTTCACATCTTTAATTTGCTTGTAAAATTTGCTCTGAAATTAAAAATTGCATCATGTACACAAAGGAGGTGGGAAAAAACCAAAAAAAGATATAATAAACAACCTTACTGCAATCTATTTGCATGCATTACCTGAACATTTATAAGTAACTAATCTGTTCAGAGGAACGAGACCAGCTTGCATACATGGAAAATGCAGAAATTGAAAAAATAATTTGAGATAGAATTAATGACTCCCCAGTAGCATCACATATTGCTATTCCCAGGAAAAAAAGACATTCACCTTCTATATAATGCTGGGATATTGAGAGCACTTGCTCAGCATGAACACTGCAGTTGGCATGTGCACAGCACAACAAGTCCGACTCTTACAGGTGTTAATATAAATAATTGGCTCTAATAGCTGGGTCACATAGAGATGACAATGAGGCAAAGGGGTCTTCTCAGAACAAGCAGCTCCCACACGTGTATGTACCCAGGCACCTGGGATCTTGCAGCACCCACGTTGAAGTCCTGGGCATCGAATCCTCAGCTGGTTGGGAGCAGGCAGCCCTGCTCCCTACCTGCTCACAGCTGGGTCTTGTGAGTCACACTATCACTGCTTGGGGACAAGATAGAGGTTTCTCTGGCAGAGTGAGATCAGTAGCATTGGCAGGAGTTGAATAGCAGGAGAAAGAAGTACATTTCTGCACTCTTGTGACTGGTACATGGAAAATGTTTCCACTTCACAAGAGCTGCTTTCCTGGAGAAAGCTATCAAAGCATTGCTTTAAACTAACAGTCTTATTCAAAGGACTGTATCAAATCTATTTCATCATGCATGTGAGGTTTCCAAAATGCCTGACTGTGAGCCCAAGCCCTCCAAATGCTGTGAATTGGGAATGGCCAGAACATGAAAATGGCTAAAATATGCAGAAGCTAGAATTTAAACAAGTTGTAGTGAAGTCATTTCTATTTGGAGTACAAATTCCAAATTAATGCTACAGTGTGGGACTGACTGCTCAGATATTGTGGACATCTGTCTGGAGATTACTCCCTAACAAACAAGTCTTAGAAATCATTCATATAGTTTGTATTCGTGTCAGGTTTTGGTCACAGACAAATTCACACATTCAGCAATGTAGTTAATCTCCTAGATACCCACCACAGAAGAACAGGGATTAATACATTTATCTTGTAAAACAATGCAGTCCTCCTCTGAATTACAACCAGGAATTAGACTGTAGTTATCAAATATGCTCGGTGAGGTTATGGATCAAATCACTGCCTTGTTAGAATTCCCGTCTCTTATCACCTTCCATTTTGAAGGCTTCAGCCATCAGAGCGTCAGCTGCCAGCTGGGTTTGGTGGAGGCAGGAAAGTGCCTTCTCCAGCATAGAATTTTTGTGTGAGTGCAGAGAGAGGGCTTTGACTTGCAAATGTTATCCAGAAGTCCAGAAAAGATATCCGGAGACGCCCCTAGACTCGGTGATCCATAAAACCTTCATGAAAATCAATGAATGTTCCAGCAGGCATTGGATGCATTGTTTATGTGGCATGCTAGTGGTGATAAATCTGTCCCACAGATGCTAGTGAGTGTCATGTTGCACACCTGCTGAAGTCTCTGTTATGCTCAGAAAAACTTATAATAATCTCAACCTAAAAAACCCAAACCAAACCAAAAACAAAACACCAACCCCCCAAAAAAAACCCAACAAGAAAACAAAAACAACAACAAAAAGCCCAATGAAAAAACAACAAAGGAAACCAACAAAAATCTCCAAACAAACAACAACAAAAAAACAACCAAAAAACCCAGCCCAACCCAAAAGAGAAATCAAAAAGTTGCTGCTAGTTTATAAGGGAAGAAAATCTCCTGCCTTGTACTTTTGGAGAGGGGAGAGAGGAAGAGCTCTTTCATTTCCTATTCTTTCTAAATGTATGTGGCCCATATATTTACAGGTTAATGGTACCTCTGAGGAAATGCAACTCTTGCAGTGATTAACAGAATATTTATCTTCTACAAACGTGTTATAAAATCCACACAGTTCCAGCCTCCTAAATGATAATTAGTCTGCTGGCATGAATTGCCCATCTCAAGACTTCTGCAGTGCAATGCTGGCATTTCTCATTAAAATGAATCCTGGAGGCACTTTGTTATTGTTTAGACTGTGGAAATCACTGGCTTTTTTTTTTTCCCCCTCTGTATGTTTAGTAAGTGCTAAACGCAGGAGGAATTTAGCACATTCTTTAAAGAACTGCACATTAATAATACATTCTCTATCACAAAAAGAAAGTCAAACTGCTGGATGGTAGTTGTCTAAGTCAACAGCATTCAGGAAAAGGCATTCTGCCTTTAATCTTTGCTACAAAGAGATGCCTTCATAGTTGAGACAGTATCATCTAGAAGTTAGCCAGTTCTTACTTGATGTGCCGCTCTTGTGCCTTTCAACAGTGCTTTAGGGGGTTATTTCAACAGCATTGTACATGACAAGGCTTGAATTAGTGAAACTTTTTCAATCCTGTATTTTTTTAAAAGGCTGCCTGCTGTATGAGAGCACTTGTATGGCCTTTTTATGCAACTCTGTCTCTTGCCACAGGTAATTATGTATTAACGATTGACTGTGTCAAAACAAGAGCAAGGAAATAATAAGCTGATAAAGTTCTATCCTGATGCCCTTGTCTGATCCCAGTATGAGAGTCAGTAGTTCTGTTTTTTACCACTTTGCATCAGCTAAATTCCTAAATTCAAAAGCAGTTTTGTTCAGCAGTTCTAAGACTACCCCAAAATGTGCCCACATTAGGATCCTCTTTCTGTTAATTGTTCAGAGTTGATAACATTAGTGCTGTTCTGAATACAAGCCCGCAGCAATGCTGCAGTATTTACACAATACACAGGATTAGGGTTAGTGGAGCCACTGGTAGATGTCTGAAATCATCTGTCACATGAATTAAATGAACAGAATACACACTAGAGAAGTGGGTTTGCTTTGGGTTTAGGTTCTGTTTTTACTCTGAACTCCATCAGAGCTAAAAGCTTCTCTCACAAGTTTATTTTATTTCAGCATTTTTTTACTTTTGCTCAGACAGCCAGTGCTGTGTGCTGTGTGCTGGGGCTCCAGCCATGCCTGGTCTACAGGCAACACTTTGATATAGTAAGCCCCGAGATTCAAACAGGGAGTTGGAAAACTCATCATTCCATTTGGCAGTTTGATTACATATTGCGGTATTTGTACCCCATGTGAGCTATTGTTTTCTGTTTAGGTTCTGATACAGCTCCTTCTCGGCTTTGCTGTACATGAATATATTTGAATGCTTCTTGCATCCACTGTCATGGTCCTTCTCCAGGCTCCTGTGGCAGCAGCTTCCAGAATTTTGCTGCTCACTGTGTAAGGAAGTGCTTTCCTGCACCTCTTGTTAATGGGTCTTCCTCCTGTTCAACCAGGTGCCTGCTCATTCCCACACTGCAGGGATGAGTTCTGAGTAAAAACTGCTTTGCACTTGCTCCACCCTCAAGCGGTTGACAGGCTTTATTAGGAACTAGATTTAAGACTTGCAGTTTTGCAAAGGTGAAGGTAGAGCGGGTTTGCACTGACTGATAAAGATGGGGAGGTTTTGAGCTTTTAGGAAGGTTTGCAAAAGCTCTTGAATTACATATGAATTTTCATTATATAGCTTCCTATGGTCTTTTAGGAAGGGTCACTCAGATCACACAAATTATTAGCCTCCTACTTTTACTTTGTCTTAATGTAACTGGTAAGTCAGTTGCCCCTCAGGCATGGTGTATGGCAGAGGGACAGTGTGGTTTCATCAGGTAAAGTTTCCCTTATATGTGAAAAACTTTGGGTTAGTTACTAAGACTAACTTCATTAATTCCCTCTTAAGTTTTTTATTATTTTTTCATTTTTTGCCCCCAATGGCAAAAGGCCCACTGAAAATCAAATCCTTCAATTCAGTTTCCAAAAAGAAGAAACTATCCTGTGTGCCTGAAATATTAATTAAAAAGAAGCAAAGAAAGAAAGATTTGGACAGATCCCAAACCAGCTACTCAAATATAAATGTCTGCAACTGTCATATGAACTTCTCAGTAAATGACACCATAATCCTTCCTTCCTAAAGTGGAAATACTACTTGATTAGCCCAATTAAGAAGGGATTTCTGACAGTATTACTTTAGAGTGCAGTTTCCTAAAGGACGAAAAGGTGACAATTTAGAAACAACTATATGTTACTCATTTAAAAAATAGAAGCAAGAAAAAAGGTACTAAATTAACCACTGGTATTAAATGTTGGCTTAAGTTTCCCTTCACAGCAATAGTAAACATGTAGAGCAAATAGGCCTTTTTTTTTTCACGGAATAGCTGATAAATCAGATTTTCCACTAAGTTTTTAATTTGCACAAGTAGAACATAATCACTGATGTGGTTTGGTCTTTTTGGTGGCTTTTTTGGTTGTTTGGGTTGGTTTTTTACTACTCTATTTTAAGACCTCTTGGCACATTCTGCTTAGAGAATGGAGGAGGCTGGTGGCCCTTTGTTTCTGGCACATCCTCCTCCAGAAAGCTATGGCATTCAGAGACTCCTTTTCCTCCTCAGATGATGGAATATTGTAATGTGGCGTGGAATATCTCAAAGCTAGAGCCCTTTTCCCACCACAATAAAGAAATACACAATTTCTAGTATTCCATTAGCAGGCCAAGGGGAAACAGTTCACTTGAACAAAAACCTTCATTTGTTTCTGGTAACCTCTAGTGTTTATGTATTAATTTTTGCTGTCATAGTGGTCCGTTTGTTGATGAGAGTCATCTTAAGAAGTCTATCTCTGTTTAATTTTGGTGAGCAAACAAGTCAGCATCTCTAAGCTCTCTGCTTACCCAATAACCTGCACATGGAAGACTGGGACCAGTACTGATCCCACCTACCAGTACTTTGACTTGTTTCTTTTGAAAACTCTACTTTATGCTCCCCTATTATGGACTGAGCCTGAGATCTCCAGGCAGGTGCTGGAATTCTATGTGCAGCACAGAGAAAATCTGTGGGGCAGCCGTCGCTGTTGGAAAGGCTGCAGGCCAGCGGCGGGAGTGTCATAGAACTGCCGGGGCTGCCTCTGGGGAGAATCAGGGGGATGCTGCCAGGCCATGCCAGCCCCGGGGAGAAGTATCTGGCAGCCGTGGGAGGGACCCTGCCCTCGGCCCTGGCACTGCAAGGCTCTCACCAGCATCTCTGATGTGCAGAGCAGATTTCTAGACCTTTCTTGCTTGGTGGAACATAATGTAAATATTTTACAGGGTTGCTTAGCATTCCCTGTGTTTGTTTAACTCCATCAAGTCAAGGAACATTGATTTTCTGGGAAGATTTCTGCTCTGCACAATCCACAGAATTTCTTTCATATTGAAAGACTGTCTATCTGTGCAGCCATGCTTATTTTCCCGTTGCCCAAATTAAGACAATCTATAAAGAAATGTTCATTTATTAGCAATTGGTGTTTGACAGTTTATTTCATGCAAGCCTGCAGCTTTCCTTGGCAAGCTTATTTGCATAATGTGTTATTATGTCTAAATGGAATACTAAATGCCTCCATGTGGTCTTTAAATGACAAGTGCTTGTCAGCTTCATGCAATATTCAGAAGTAATAGATCCAAATCACAACAGCACTCACTATGATGTACAAGGAGAAAAAGAAACAAAACCTAAAAAGCTTGTTGCGTATCCTTCCCTGACAAATTTACACTTTGATACAGAATTGTCAATTAAGAGTTTTCATGTGTTAAACATTTGAGTTCAACTGTGAAGGAATTTACTGTAGCTTTATTCTGCACTGCTTTTGAGTAATCACAATTCATGATGCTTTTTTACCTCTTTCCCTCCTCCCCCCCTCAAACAATGCAGCCCAGAGAATAATCTTCACAGGACCTTGGCAAGATATACCCAAGAATTTCTGCCTTAATCACTTCTGAAAACATGAATGCTCACTGACAATGGTTATAATAGCTTTGGAAGATCTGTTATGAAGTTCACATTTGAAATAGTCCTTACGTCTGAAATTTGCAGTTACATATCAAATTAATGCTGTCTTAAAATAGTAAAGTGGCATGTTTGTGTGCAGTTCCAGGTTACTAGAGGCTTCATGAATTAAAGGTCTTTAAGTCAATGCTCCTGTGAACATCCTCTTTACACACTTGCTCAGTCCCTTTCTCACTCACTTTGCTCCGTCCCTTGCAGCCCCCTTCCATCCACAGAATACCCTAAACATTGAAGCTGCTTCCACAAAACAAGGCAAAGTCTAACTTTGTTGTTTTACTCCAGGGCAGAGCATGATGTGCCGGTAAAATGAGCCCCAGGCCAGGAAAAAAAAAATGGACAGCAATTAATTGGTACAACATGATGCAGTCAAGAGCACTTCTTTGGTTTGTCAGTGCTACATCTCCTTTTTTATAAATGCTATTATTTTCATACCCTGTTAAAGGTTAGAAAAAGTGCATAGTATTTTACACATTAATTCTTCTAAAATAAATTGATACCTTGTTCTCTATTCATTGAGTTGCACAAAATATTTTCAGTTGAATTTGACATTAGCAAATAGTCCTCAAGATAGGTTGGTTTTTTTTTTTTTCCTTTCTTTCTTTATAAAGCGAAAATATACAATGAAGATAGGAAGGAAACAAAAAATATTAAAAGGAATTTTCTGTCTCTAGAATAAATTTCATGGGGGCAAAGAAAGAAATGTCCAGTTACTTCACCTAATTTTAATCTAGGATCAGGAAAGAGGGTGAGTTTTTTGCTTCTAACTGCTCTTTCTGGTTGCTCGGTGTTGCAGGGCAATGAGATGAAAAGATGTAGTAAAATGGACAGAAGGAGAAGAGACCTAAGCTGATAGAAGGAAAACATCACATGAGAGGCAGGGCATATAGCAAGAACTCATGTCCCAGGTTAGCTTTGGGGTCAGCTTGCTTTCAGGTACTGTCAGTCACCACCATGGTCATTTTGCCTCTGAGAATCTGCACAATGACGGCTCAGAGAAATGCCTGATGGTCCATTTTTTAGATTTCAGGAAACAATGGAGGTTGTAGATAGGCAAGCAAAAATAATGTCTGTGATTCCCATGTGCTATCCCTTCTATCGTTCTAGGTACTGCAGCCAAACAATTTAATGGTGTGTAGCTGGTGACAACACCAGCTACTCAGAAGTTTGTACCTCTCCTCTCTGCATGTGCTAGGTTACCCTTGTTCTATGCATTAGAGAAATGGGGACCAAGTTCTGATTCCAGAAGACAAGAGAGGCTGGAAATGCTCTGGGTTTGTGCCTGGCATGGGGTGCTTGGTAGCAGTGAGCAGCCAGGGTTCTTGAGCAAGACCTTATTAGAGAGTAATGACAGCTGCAGTTAATGAGGAGGTGGGAGCTCCTGGCTCAGCAGCAGGTCTTCTGTGAAAGAAAGCGGTGTGTGGGTAATTCCTTTTGGGAGGTCAGGGACCGACATAAAGTAAGGGAGCAATTCATCCATTTTATTAAAAAAGGTTTCAGTCCTATGCCTCGACTCCCCTCGGTAATTTCTTTGGCAACTCTGATTGATGCAATCAGTGTAATTAAAGTGAGCGTATCACTCCTAGCAGGCCAGGTGTCAGCAGGGCAAGAGGCATTCCCAGTGCCCTGACCTGTGCTTCACCGTGCCTCTGACTGCCCGCACTGAACCGGCAGCTAGTGGGCAGCTGACACCATGCCCCATGCTGGCCTCCAGAATGAAGGCAGTTAAATAGGCAGCAGTTGTGCTTTGGTAACCTGCCTTGATGAGAACACTCTCATTTGCTTCTCCTCAGGTTAAAACCTTCACTCACCCAGTGGTGAAAAACACCAGTGGCAAACAGCTGGGAGGGGTGAGCTGGTTCTGACCCATCCTCCATGTGATTAAACCCAGTAGTACCTCCTGGGCTCTGGGGAGATGGCTCCCAGGAGGGTCTCCCACAGGCTGTGATGGAAGGGGGCTCCTCTGGCTGCAGTAAGGCTGGGTCAACCCAAATGTGTGCTGTGGCAGGCAAAACAGGCAGATAATGGGGCACTTTGGGCAATGGGAGCCATCCAGGGAACGCTCAGATATCCTGAATGGCATATGCTACTGGGAAAACCCGAAGACCTGCTGACAAGTAAGCCTCAAGTAGTCAAAAAGGTATTCATGATGAATAACTTTTATTAACTGTGTGGCCATGCATACAACACTACTGGCTATAAAAATTAGAGGTGGGTTCTACAGACTTTGGCAACAGCTACATTGCGTGCTCCGTCTCCCATTGGTCTTTCAGATCTTTGGCTCAAAATACTTTGCAGCACTCTGTTCTTTTGCAAGTTATTTCAACAGTTGCTGTAATGTAAGAGTTATCATCTCATCCCAGTGTGACTGATGTTTGTACATGCGTGAAAATGAGGATAAACTGCCTGATGTTAGAAAATACAAAATACAAAGCATAGAAAGTATGAAGTAGAAACTCCATCGGTATGTACTTTTCCCTTCACAAAAAGTAGGTGGAATTATCTGAAGGAAACAGCATCAGGCTGGATCTCAGAGTAAAGTGTCCAACTCGGTGAACTTTTCGAAGTACTACTACTGATTTTACAGCTATTAAAAGCCAAGGAATTTCTTTAAAAATCCTCACCCTTTTATGTTACCCTTATTTGGGATTAATTATGTATGTAAAATTCTCAATGAAGAAAGCAGCATTCAAGGAACTCATGTGGAGCTTCTGTAGTTAGTCCAGTGATATTAAAATGAAATGGGATCACCTTTGTAGGTGGCAATTATAACACATTACGGTGTGAATTGCACACTGTGATTAAACTCATAGGAGGTACTCAGCAGCAGCATTTGCTTTGAAAGAGGCACTGATTACCATTTGTACTATGCATTTTTGTAATCAGAAATCATTATGGAAAATATTATATCTACTAAACAAATACCTCCTTAGCAGCATGAAATATACAGAAATATTTTTTTTTTTTTTAGGTAGCTTTATGAATGTAAATTTTATTTTTTTTTTTTCTGGGTGGGACTAGCCATTGATCAACACATCAGATCTGTACTATCAGGCTCCAGAAGGACCACTCACTGCAGAATGAATGGTATAAACTTCAAACATTTCCTGGGACTGGGTTTGTTTTTTTTGTCTTAACTTCAGACTTGTTGCAAGTACATCATAAACTATCAATTACGTGTGATTTATAAAAGTAGCCCTGTGAAAGAATTAAACTAGCAAGAGCTGTTATCATTTACTTTGGAAGTCCTGAGTTATTTCTATTAAATCGCTTTCCCTAGGATTTAAGATAGGGGAGTCTTAAGGTTCTTCCTGCCTATGAAATACTAATGAGGCTGTGTTTCAAAGGTAGTATATTTTTCCAGCATGGTTTGACACCTAATATTTTAAGGGATTTGGAGAGACCTCTTGTATTATGGCATTAACCAATTTTATTAAGGCCTTTTTGTTGCTGATTTCTTACTGCATTTCACATGTGCACATCCATGCTCAGAAGCACACGACTTGGACAGTGCCCTGTGCTCCCCCTGGCCCAGGACCACATGCCCCCAAACATGGGTTTCATTGCAAAGCAGCAGAGAAAAGCCAGGCTGACAGCAGATCCCACCTGCAATTCCTCAAAGGAGAAATTTGTCACAAGTTAATAGAAACCAAATAGCTGCTCACTCAGGGATTTCTTTATTTCTTCTTTCCTTTGACAGGATGTAATCTAGAGAAAATGTAATGTTAATGGTATAACATTTCTGGCAGCTGGGTACTATGTGATTTCTTTAAAGATGCAAACTCATCTGCACTGTAACTTGATCATCTTCCCTCCTTTTCATTCTGCCATACCATTTTGATTGCTTAACATAAGGTCTAATGTCAAGTAATAATAAAGCAATTACAAGAAATACAATTCATTCTAAAGCACATTAAGCAAGAACTAAATTAAGGCACCTAATTAACAAAAACAGAAAAAAAATTCTTTCAGGACAAAATGTTTTAACCCCTATATTTCTTTCGGCATTACTGGTAGAGGAAAAACATAGATTATATGCACAGATGCAGTGGGGCTTTTAGTGATCTATGCAGGGAAATTCACAGATCTGTCACACATGATTCTTTCTATATAGCAATATAATCAGTTTAAACTGTCGTGCTATTTTTTTTCTTGTCCATCTAGTCAATTATTAGAAAATTGTACACAAAAAAAGCTCCAATACCAAACACAAAGCAGCTCAGTATTTTGAGTTGCCACTATTTTTCTCATATTTGTTCTTTTTAATTAGAGAGCATACCAAGTTCCAACTGCAGGACCCAGGAATTTATTAAGTGATGAAGCAGCTGTATTTTATTGACCAATTCCCCAGACTTTTATTATGTTTCCTAGCAAAATGTGATTTATAGGAAAGTTAATAAAGGTATCCTCACCTACTGCACCTGGAGACAGGATATCTACAAGAGGAAGACATTTAGACTAATAAGTGAAATCACAAATCTGGGAGATGAAATTGGATTTTATTTCTGGGAGTGCAGCAGAGAACTGGTACAGGCTTGGGCATTTAACATCTCCATGACTTCATTCTTAACTGGCTTTGCTAATAAAATGAAAATAATAGTTTCTCTGGATTTCCAGAAACATTATGCTAACTGATTATAGTACTTAGATATCCTTAAAGCTTTAGTGCTGGAAATCACCATTAAAATATTGTTTCCTTTATATTATTTTCCATTTCCTCCCCCAAAAATATTTGAAGCTTCTCTTGATAATTTACCTCATTCCTGAATTGAAAGTAACTACTAACTGTATGCTGGTCCCAGATTTTTGTCACATTTCGACTGATTCCTCCCTCTCCCCCCATTCTTTTTAATGCCATTTTCTTTGGCATTTGTGGCATTGTGCTGTGGGCATCCTGTGGGCTCTGCCTGAAGAGCCTGAAGAGTGGCACCAGGACACAGCAACACAATGAAAGTGGTCCCCAAAATGTACATCAGTTCAAAACCCACTACAAATCATAGTACAACAGAACTGGACAAATGAAATTTAAAACAAATGCATTGATTCTGATTCCTAATAAGGTTACACAAGCAATTGTGTGATAACTAATTTGTGTGCCTAATTACCATGATTGTATATGCAAATCAAGTAATTACAGAAGTAAATAACCATAATCAGTTGTTTTCATGGGTAATTATTCAATTTTATGCACAATGACAATAATTGGGTGTGCAAATTAAGCATGCAATCGTGCATGCATATTCAACACACACTTGTGTGTCTACTCTTTTCCTTCTAAGGATTTTTGTCATTTCCCATTCAGTACTCTGGTGTAGCATTACCTGGACATTGTTGCTAGAGGTAAGGATTTGGAAACTCTTCTATATTGAACCCTCCTGACTTTTTAGTGGTTAATAATTCTCCAGTGCAAATGGACTGCTCTCCTGAAAGATGGCTGTTTCATTCTTGTTCTTAGCACAGGTGCACTTTTTTACCTAATTGGGTGGGGAATTTCTAAAGCAGAGACTGAAATAGATACATTCCATCTTTTCCTAAAATTTCACATATGTAATTTTGTACCTTAAGAGCACACTTCAAATGGGGATCTTTTGCACTCACATACACAATTATCTTGGTTTGTTAGGCATAAATAATAACATCTTTGTCATTGAGAAGAACTTCATGCTGCAGTGCGTTGGAGATGTTCCTGAGCTGTCATTAAAGGCAAGGAATACACTGTACCTGCATGCTTATCACACAGGTCTGATTTACAAAAGCACTTTGGCACTGGCCTAATTCAGTTCCCACTCCAGAATGTAGGAAAAAATCCCATTGACCTCAATACAAGCAAAGTTTATCACGGCCAAGCACTTCTAAAAATGTCACCCCATTTTTCTGTTGTAAGACCTGATTTTGTAGGTGTATAATTATCTTTAAGCACAAATGCTCAAAGTGCTCCAGCTTCAGGAGCCTGGGAGACACCATAGACTGCGATCCCCAGGCACCAGGTTATTTAGTTTGTTGTCATTCTGGTGCAGGTCTGTCCCCAGGTCATGCCTGTGGTCAGGACACAGCATGAGCAGCTCAGCCCCAACTGACAGCAGCTATCAGGGGAACTTGGCTGCAGAGAGTCAGTTATTGGGATCTTTCCTGCCCATCTCTGCCTGTGGCAGGGAGGCAGAGGAAGCACCCTGACTTCAGCCTGCCTCAGGAAGAATGTCTCACTGCTATTTAACCAAGGGATTTAATTTCCATTTTTTGTCCTTTGTGTCCCTGATAGATTTGCACAGCCTCATTGATGCTAATGTCATTGTCCAGGAATCAGTAAAAGGTAATTAGCCACTGTAACAATGATCTATCTGTCACAAGATCATGGCCTCTGATCACACATAATCTGAAATGTTTTCTAACTAAGCACAGGAATTTCAGGGTGCTCACTGACAACTGAAGAGACTGCATGGTGTGTGGGATGTGCCAGCATGCCCAGTTTCACCCTGACTGGTCATCAAACCAGAAAAGGATTTCTAAGTGGGCAGAACCTGATCTTCTTGGTCACTGAGAAACTTTGCAAAAACAACCACAAAAAAAATATCAACATGTTTTGATATTTCAAAGGAAAAGCTTATAACTATGAAGTGACTTTTCACAGCACGATAAGGTTTCCTATGGTAAAAGACTGGAAAGGTAAAAACCAGAAGACATCTTGTTTTCATTGAAAAGAAATGTCTTGTTTATGTGCAAAGCATTACTCCCCACTACTTCATTTCATAGGCAGTGTTTTTAGTTTTATGTTTTGAAGAACTCTGAAATGAAAACAGAAAGACTGTTCTGAAAGCAGAACTTTGTATAAAAGAAAACTGGTTTGCTTGGTGTTTTCCTGGCAGCAGTGTCACACCAGTGTCACAGCTGGGCTTCCTAGCTCAGGATGAACCCTGCTGACTGTTGCAGGGGTGTAGCAATTCGTGCTCCTGTGTCTGATGCCAAACCATCTCATCTCTTCATGGTGTCATGCTCTACCACACTGACTTTTCCAGTCAACTGTGAGCACTTTCGGAACTCTTTCTCTCCACAAAAGAGGTACAAAGGTGTTCAGATATTTCTTGATGTGTCATCCTAAATTGCCAGACTAACCTGGCCAACTGCTTGATGAACCCATCAGAAGGTTGCATGCTCAGTGCTGCATTTCACATCGAGAAGCTGCGTAATATCTTCGTTAAAAATACGAAGAATGAGAAACTTGCTTTCCATGAAAAATTAGAGTTACACCTTCAGGGAAGGGCTGTTATTTTTAATTGTATATATTCTACACATAATCTCACCACCTTTAAAAATATGTACACACAAAATAATTTAGAATTATAATCAGTAGGAGAAGATAGTGTTCAACATATTCATAAATGAGGGTAATTGTGTTAGGTTTCTGTGTAGTCATATGACCACTGAAATTGAAGTGAAGAGACAAATTGGTAATTATAAACAATAAACACTGTTTGTTGTCATTTTACAATCCTGCTGACTTCACAGAGCTGCAGCTGCCTTACAGAAAGACTTGCTAAATGTTTCTTTGTGTCAAAACAATCCTGCTTATATGGCCTATATTTTCTGTATTTCCTTACCCTTATTCTGAGTTACTGGAAGCGTTTGCATTAAAAAAAGTATCTTTGTTTCCTAAGAGTTCATCTGATTTGCTGCTTATCATGCACATGCTGAGAAAATGAGATCATCAGCAAGAAGGAATGCCTTCCCCAGGTTAAGGAGCCTTCTGGCATTAGAACAGGAGAGATCTGGAGATCATACATGACCTAATGGCCTACCTTCTGATTTCTCACACAGATTCAGTCAGAGATATTGCTCCAGCCTGACAGAATATGACCTTGAGGTAGTCTGGGGAATTCAGGACACACTGGAATTCCAAGTAATTTATTTGGAGTTAAAATATTACTCTAACCATTCATAAAAATCTTTCCTTTGGAGAGGTATTGGTCACCAGTAACAGCAGAATAAAACATCGAACAAGAATCCTAGAAAGCCAGTTTCAAACGTAATTCTTCCTTAGGAATGGATAGATACAGTGCATTTATGCTCATTCAGGAGCCTCTTCTGAACTGCTTCTGTTTGGGGAGACATTGGCTATGGTTGTCACACCATGTCTGGAGGTGCTACTGGATATAATGTCACTGCACAAAAATGTGTTATTTTGCTTCTGTTTCTATTGTGGCAACACTCCCAAAGTCCTGAGAGAGACAGCTCATGGCACTCCTAGACTGGCAATGAATGGACTTGAAAGCAATGCTGTGTTTGGCCTTTCAGCTGACACAAGGGTGGCTCTCACAGAAGTCCTGGGGAGATGCTGGTGCTCCTTGAGTGGGCAACCTTAGGCAGGGCTCTGCTGGTGGCACTTGTAGAGGAGGAGACAGGTCCCATAGCCAGGTAACAGGGTCCTTCATTGTGCCTTGGGGCTGAGGACTCTTCCCTCCTCTTTGCAGTGGAAGGGGAACAGGGCCAGTCCTGTCCTGACTGAGATCCATCACCAGCCCACCCAGAGAGGGAGTTGGGTCTACTGGTCTTGGTCAAATGTGATCCAGTGCAGTTATGCAACTGGGCAGCTGCAGTTGGCTGTAGAGAAAGGGCTGAAGCCTCAGACTAGGCTCTCTTTTTCTCCAGCTGTTCTGTTGAAGTTGAGTCTGTTCACTCCTGATGCAGCATCTCTAATGCTACATATTGCTGATACATACAGCCCACATACCCTGTCCTGGTAATATGCACTGATGCTACAGGAAAGCAAGGAGCAGCCTGTGAGCTCAGTGTCACCGCCTTGCTCTGCTGGACACTGTGCCACGGAGGGCTAGGCAGGGTGGGAACACCAAGGAGCTTTAGGAGCTAAGAGGCTCAAAACACTGTGTGCTGCCATGGGTGGCTACAGGCTCTTCAGAAGGGACAGGCAGGGTAGGAGAGGTGGAGGGGTAGCTCTGTGTATTAGAGAGTCTCTTGACTCTGTAGAACTTGAGGTCAGGAACAGTAAGGTTGGGTGCCTGTGGATCAGAATCAAGGGGAAGGCCAACAAGGCTGATATCCTGGTGGGAGTCTGTTACAGACCACTCAATCAGGATGATGAGGATGATGAATTATTCTACAAGCAGCTGGCGGATGTTTCAAAATCGTCAGCCCTTGTTCTTGTGGGTGCCTTTAACCTGCTGGACATCTGCTGGGAACTCCACACAGCAGAGAGGAGGCAATCTAGAAAATTCCTAGAGTGTATAGAGGATAATTCCCTGCTCCAGCTGGTAAATGAGCCTACCAGGGATGGAGCCCCGCTAGACCTCCTGTTCACAAACAGAGAGGGGCTGGTGGGAGATGTGGTGATCGGTGGACGTCTGGGTCAAAGTGATCATGAAATAATGAGTTTTCAATACTCAGGGATGCAAGGAAGGCTGCTAATAAAACCTCGACGTTGGACTTCTGGAGAGCAGACTTTGGCCTATTCAGAAGATTAGTTAAGAGTGTACCCTGGGAAACAGCCCTTAAAAACAAAGTGGTCCAGGAGGGATGGACATACTTCAAGAAGCAAGTTTTGAAAGCACAGGAGCAGGCTGTCCCAGTATGCCGAAAGGCAAGCCAGCGGAGAAGACAACTGGTCTGGCTGAACAGGGAGATTTTGAAAGAAATTAGGGTAAAGAAGAGAGCCTACCGATTATGGAAAAAAGGACTAACTACTCGGGAAGAATTTAGGAATATAGTTAGCTTGTGTAGAAAGAAAATTAGAGAGACAAAGGCACAACTTGAACTGAATCTCGCCACCTCTGTGAAGGATAACAAAAAGTCCTTCTACAGATACATGAGTAGCAAAAGGAGGGGCAAGGAGAACCTGCATTCTTTACTGGAAATGGGCGGGAATGCAGTTATCAAAGACGAAGAAAAGGCTGAGGTATTTAACACCTTCTTTGCCTCAGTTTTCAACAGTAAAACAGGTTGTCCTGAGGAATGAATGTTGAATGTCATGCCAAGCCACAAAAAGGGCCAGAAGGAGGATCCGGGAAACTCCAGGCCTGTCAGCCTGACCTCAGTGCTTGGCAAGGTCATGGAGCAGATCATCCTCAGTGCAATCACACAGCACCTACAGGATGGACAAGGGATCAGACCCAGCCAGCATGGGTTCAGGAAAGGCAGGTCCTGTCTGACCAACCTGATCTCCTTTTATGATCAGCTGACCCGCCTGGTGGATGAGGGGAAGGCTGTGGATGTGGTCTGCCTGGATTTCAGCAAGGCCTTTGACACCGTCTCCCACAGCATACCCCTGAAAGTGGTGCCCAGAGAGTGGTGCTGAACGGTGCTGATCCAGTTGGTGGCCGGTCACTAGTGGTGTCCCCCAGGGATCAGTGTTGGGCCGAGTTCTGTTTAATATCTTTATTGATGATTTAGATGAGGGGATTAAGTCCATCATCAGCAAATTTGCAGATGACACTAAGCTGGGGGGGAGTGTGGATCAGCTGGAAGGCAGGAGGGCTCTGCAGAGGGACCTGGACAGACTGGAGAGTTGGGCTGATTCCAATGGGATGAGGTTCAACACGGCCAAGTGCCGGGTCCTGCACTTTGGCCACAACAACCCCATGGGGAGCTCCAGGCTGGGCACAGAGTGGCTGAGAGCAGCCAGGCAGAGAGGGACCTGGGAGTCTGGATTGACAGGAAGCTGAACAGGAGCCAGCAGTGTGCCCAGGTGGCCAAGAAGGCCAATGGCATCCTGGCCTGGATCAGGAACAGCGTGGCCAGCAGGTCCAGGGAAGTGATTCTGCCCCTGTACTCAGCCCTGGTGAGGCCACACCTCGAGTCCTGTGTCCAGTTCTGGGCCCCTCAGTTCAGGAAGGAGATTGAGGTCCTGGAGCAGGTCCAAAGGAGGGCAACCAGGCTGGTGAAGGGACTCCAGCACAAGTCCTGTGAGGAGAGGCTGAGGGAGCTGGGGGTGTTCAGCCTGGAGAAGAGGAGGTTCAGGGGAGACCTCATCGCTCTCTACAACTCCCTGAAAGGAGGCTGGAGCCAGGGGGGGGTTGGGCTCTTTTCCCAGGCAACCATCAGCAAGACAAGAGGGCATGGTCTCAAGTTGTGCCAGGGGAGGTTTAGGCTAGATATTAGAAAGAATTTCTTCACGGAGAGGGTGATCAGACATCGGAATGGGCTGCCCAGTGAGGTAGTGGATTCTCCGTCCCTGGAGATGTTTACAAAGAGACTGGATGTGGCACTCAGTGCCATGGTCTGGTAATCACAGTGGTAGTGGATCAAGGGTTGGACTTGATGATCTCAGAGGTCCCTTCCAACCCAGCCGATTCCATGATTCTATGATTCTATGATTCTATGTAAACAAAACCTGTAATCTTTGGCTCACCCCAGAAATCTTAATTTCAAAACAGCAGAATTAGTTTCCATGTATACTCCTTATTTCACTTGTGTTGGGGAGAACTTTAAAAATATCGAATATGGGAATTTTTAAGTTACTTAAGACCAGAGATGCATTTGTAGCTGCTAGCATGCTGTCTGGTCATGCACATAGAGATGCAAGGGAGAAATCCTAGATTTCAGACCATGGAGTTGCTGAGCCAAGTACCTCAACTGTGTGTGTGTGCTGCTTGCTGGCAGTGCAGGAGAGGATGCAGTTGCAGAACCTCTGCCTCTGGCTTCACCAGAGTACATGTTCACCATGTACGCTTGTCTGTAGAAACATGATTTAAAGTATTTTGTGATGTAACATCTAATTTTTCTGTTGACAGTGATCTGCTTGTGGTCACATAAAAAACCTCCCAGCTTAGATCTGACAATGAGCAGTGAGGATTTGTTTACTAATGGTTTAGAAAAGGAGATTTACTTTGCTTTAAGGGCAGCTGAGAAGACTCGATTGAATTACAGAAAATAAGAGCACTAAATAAAACCCTATCCCCAATATTTAATATGTCAGTATCATGAAAGAAGAAAAGATCCAGTAAGTCTACTGGGTTGTTGATATAGCTGGTAGAATTAAAGGAGGAGCAAAGAGAAGTCATCTGCCCATCCTTTGCTTTTCAGAAAACCCAGAAATGGAAGCTTTGGATTTTGACAGGTGAAATGTTTTCTGATTATTTGCCAGGTCTTTCTCATCTTGCTGATTTGAGTGGTCCTGCCAAGTTTCATGAAAACAGTATCTTTAAACTGTCTCCAGACACTCCACTAGATCATTGTAGCTCCATTATTTCAACAGAGCTTTGTAATTTTTTATCATCAGAACACTGGTTCTCTTTATTTATACTCACCATTAAACTCAGAAAGCCTTACCTAACTTATCCGTTGCATTGCAGTCATGAAATTATTAGGAGCAGGTGAAGCATCTCCAGCCTACTCCCATTCTCCAAATTGAATCTGAGGTTTCTGGTTTGTACTTTGTACAGTTTGTAATGCTAATGCTCTTTTTCTAACTTGATTTCAGCCTCTATCAGAGCCCTGAATCAGTTGTGGAGCCCCTGTAGCAATGAATAAGGTAAATTATGTACGTGGGCTAAAAATAACAGAGTAATATATACTATGACCCATAACAAATTCTTTCTATTACATGAACTGAAATAAGTGAAGTAAAATTATTTTTGTTGGCAAGAACTGGGGTCATGACAGCCTACTTGATAGCACAGCAGATACGGTGGAAAAGTTCAGCATTCTGCCTCAGAAACTGCTGTTGTTTTCCTGAGAGCACCTAACATCTGCATCTTGAAAAAGAAAACAAACAACAAACCAACCAAAACCAAAACCCATTTTATCTCCTTTAGGCTCACATCAGTACATCCTGGTAATGAATGATTATTTGTTATTTTTATTATATATCAGGCACTTACAGAAATATAGGACCATGACCATAATTAGATTATAATGACATTTTCCTAACATCTTTTCTTAGACCCTGTATCAACAGATTCCATACAAAAGAATTGGTAAAGGTACTTCATTGTAGGCTCAGCACTGCTACTTCAGCTGTGTTATGATCTGTGCTATTATTTATATTTTGATTGTGAGGAAAAATCAGCCACTACTCATAGACATTGCACGAATTTACAAAAATAACAGGCTTTATGATTTAAGCAAATTACAAAGATTTATTTTAGGGAAAGGAGACAATAACGCTACCTTTAAAAGAAAAAACAAGTTTACAAGAGGAGAGAATTTACACAAATTAGTCACTTGGGGCAGAGAGTTGTTAAGTAATAAAATTAAAACAAGAGAACAATTAAGTTTTATCACTGTCCGCCGGCCCTGGCCTCTGGCTGGGGGGGGATGAGTAGGACCCGCAGTTCCTGCTTGGTGCTGTTCTGCTGGGGCTGTCCTGTAGCTGAAGCCAAAGTGGTGAGAGAGAAGGGGGGGGAGAGAGCCCACATTCTCCTTTTGTCTTGGAGGTTTTATACAGCAAAAAGGGTTTCTGTCTTTTCATAAATGGCTGGCACACAGACTTGCTAAAGATGATGCACAGATTTTGCCATCCCAAGAACTTCTCTTTTAATTATTGTGATCTTTCAGTCCTTGTTACCTTGCTAAATTTATTGTCTTTGTCTGGACCATGTACCAGGAGGTGACCTGACTAACAGTCTTATCTTTAGGTCCCTGTCAGGCATGATACAAAACAGAAGCTAGTTAAGTTTGGGGGTAAAAATCTGCTAATTGAGAATATGTTTGGTATATTTTTAAAAGAGCAGAAAAAATACTGATTTGAGAGACATATTTCGTATTTTCAGAGTGTTTACATCAAGCTGTCTGGCCATTGAGCTAAGATTTAGTGTACAAAGCACTAGTTGAACTCTGTGGCTATCTATTTAGAAGATGATCAGGAACCTTTAAATCAGTTCAGCCCATGGGCCCAGAAGAGAGAAAAGTCAGCTCTGGAGTGCACACAGATGCACTGAAGCTTTCTCATCCACATGTGAGCAAACTTCTATGCTGAAGCTATATTAAATTGCTAAAGGCAAACAAAGCTACTTTGTTGAGGTAGTCTTAAAGTTTATTTTCACCTGACGATGACATTTGCATTGGGACTAATGTATAGTAGTAGAAAGCCCACAAGGGCTGCATCAATGGAACACATATTGAAAAGAACAAAAAAATCCTGTTTTCCTTAAGTCCTTTATACTTGTAAATGTGAGACCTATTGCTGCACTGAATGAAAGGGTTGTGAGCAAATACACTGGGGGACGCTGAAACAGCATATAGGTGTGAAATACAACCCTGACTTCCCAAAGTTCATTTTAAAATGGTGCAGCCTGCCCAGCCTGGTCTGGCTTTGCCCAGCTTACTTACAGAAAGGGTGCCTAGCACATCGCCCTAGCATGGCTCTGTGGCTCTTGCTGTCTGGTATAGTGTTTTCGTCATCAACAGTGTATTAGTAACTATATACCACACTGCCTGCCCTACCCTATCCTGGGGCCTATAGCCCTTCCCATCCTTTCCCACTCCTTCCTGCTGCCATGGAAGCAGGAACAGGTTCTCCTTTCCTCTCCCAAGTCCAGATGGCCTGCTCACAACCAAGTGTAAAACACTGCTGTGGATCCACCCTAAGGGGCTACATGTGGGCAGGGGCACTTCTGCAGAGATGTGTGAGAAAAAGTTTCACACAGCAAAGGGTGATCAGCTGCACCTACAGGGCTGCTGTAAAAGTATCTGCAAAACTTGTCTTTTAAAAAAAAAAAAATCTGATTCTATGTAGGAGTAATTTCAGTGGCCTGATCTTCTTAGCTCTTATTTTGTGCACTGCAGTATGTGCTAGTGAGCAGAACTTAATAATACTTCACCTGTATGCACCACAGTGATTGCATGCACTTCCAGCAGAATAACAAAATTAATTCTCTGATGACTTCTCAGTAGTTTTGGGGGATAATAAGCTGAACTTTTCCATTTGTTTTTTACATAGGAAACAGCACTAATTCATTAAGCTAGGGATCTGCAGATTAACATTCTAAGTGTTGTTGCAAACAACATATTTTTTATTTATGAAGATTTAAAACTCTAACTTCTTGAACCTTAGTGCATAAAATTTAAAATACAAAGATAAAAATGTCATACAAGATGCAACTCTTGTAAGCTTCTAAAATTTACATGCTATGAATAGCAACTACAAATGGGAGTGAATAATACAGATCATATAAACAGTTATTGGTTTCCATTCTGATGCTAAATCATTCATTGGTCTATTGCCTCACCTAAAAATCAGTTACACAGATGAGACATGCTCACTTTTAGGTAATTTTTTAAATGAATAACTTTGTTGGTATTGCACCACACAACATCACAATATAGTAATCAGTCAATATAAAACTAACTTATTTAGCAGGTAAACATAACAAATATAATTCTAAGTAGATCAAAACTTCATTTCTACCAGAGCTACAGTAGAGACTAAGGTTGAATGTTGGTTCTCATTTTCACTATTAATGAAGTGTTGTAGCTTAAGAGAGAAATTTCTAGGGATGTGAATTACATCACTTGTTGAAATCAATTGCATGTGCTCATCACTGCCTTCTCTGGGATGTTTTGGTACTTGGGGGCAGGGAGGATTATGGACAATGCTTGTACTATTATCTCAATTGCTTGAATTCTCTGGTAGAATCTTTCTATCAGAAAAATATCTAAGTGCACAAAAACATAGTCCATTTGTAACTCAGACACAGAAATTAATTGGGAGATTTGCTGACAGCAAATTACATTTAGCTAGTTTTACTATAAGCAACATACTCTACATGTGCATTTGGCATTCATATTGTTTTTTATTAAGATCTTTCTCTAATAATATGAAAACATGTTCATAAAGCCTGTAAGTGGTTCATATAATAAAATTTTTAATGAGCTGGAATATTAAGTTTTGTATAAACGCTGGAGGTGTTGTTATAACAAATTTAGAAACTCTACACCATTAACTTTATCATGAGGAGTAATTTAGGCTTCTTTTCATGCAACAATATACAGCTCTGAAGTAGTAACTATCAGCTACTTTGCACAGCAAATTGTGTTTTCTTGACCATTTACCACTAATGTCTGTGATCATGATATCTGAGCCCTGTTCCAGCCCAGGAAGGTCTTATTGCTGGCTGGCCCTGTGCTCTGTGCTGATGGCACTGATGGGACAACCCAGTGGCACCACAGCCAGGGCTGCTGCAGCCCAACTGAGCTCACCAGCCAGTCCAGTGCCAGTGAGGGGATTTGTGTTCTCTCTCTTTTGCTTGTAGCTGAAATTCCTTGAAAGTAAGCAACTGTAAATGTCCCAGAATGTTTTCTGAGTGGCCAGTGCACAGCAGATGAAGTGTCTTGACCTTAAACAGTTCAGGTGTAAATCAAAATGATTGATGTGATTGCACAGCAAGAAGCAAGTCAGAATTTTACAGAAGCATTCTAGCATTCTGAGGTTAATACTGAAATAATGTTAGATGTATAAATTAGATTGCCCTTCAATTACCCGCTACTAGCAGTATAGGAATCTCATGCACCTAACTTAAAAAGCTGGGAAAACCCTAACTTGGAGTCTTCCAGAACAACTAATCTTGCTAGTGAGTTGCTGCCTTCTTTGTCCCTGGCAAGAATTCCCTGTGTTGTTGCCTGATGGCTGCATGCTTGGTCATGTAGCTAGGACCCTATGCCTGTTCTGTCATATGAACAAGTGCCTTTTTCCCTTATCAGAGAGTATTTTCATTACCTGATGGATGAGGGCATGGGATGCACTCCACTTTTTGTTTAAGGGGCCAACAGTAAATGAGAGGGGTAAAAATGTGCATCACACCAAATTTGGATGTCAGAAATTGTCTAAAACAGATGGTGTAAGTACCTTTCTTGTAGAGGTTTTCTAATCAATTTGTAAACCTATGGATGCTTTCTTTGTTCTTCACATTTCATTTAGTACAATTTTCATTTGCCTCCTCACTTCTTATTCTTCTATCTGAAGCAAAGTTTGTCATATCTCAGTGGTAGGTCACTGAAAAATCTTGCACCAAGCTGGAAGAATTACATTTTTCCTTGATTTTGACTCCAAGAAGCTTGAGATGGGAAAAGCTGTGTTCCTCCCAGTCCCTGTTCTGTGACAGTGGACCAGTCTCAACAAAGAGCTTACCTTGTCTCAACTCATGCAGCTACCAAATGATGGTACTGATATGTACCTCTATCAAGTGTCAGGAGATTAATAGCATAATAAATAAAAACAAAGCATCATAACGATCTATTACATAGAATTAGCATCCATCATAAGCTGAAGTTTCTAGGTTTGGGGAAACAAAGACCTGTTGGCTCTGCAGCTTTGAAAGTGTAATGGTTTGTGTCAGTCTGGCAAGCTCTACATCCTAACCAGAGAAATCAATAGATAGAAAAGATGCTTCCAGCCAAAGGGATACCAATGGCTTTCTCATCCCAAACACAAAAGAAACTGAGTAATTTTTTTGGTATTTGTAACATTTATTTTAAGGCATATTGTTTATACTACTCAATTTTAATTAAACTCTGCTAGTAAACTGTGATCTGGCGGTGCTGAGGAACACAAAGCTGCTGCTAAATATTCAACAAGACTAACCGCAGCTATTGAGGCACCTACCATTGCGGCAAGTGGGCTGCAACATCAGATTTTAATGTACCTGGGCAATGGTCTTAAACTGTGGCACAGCTCAGCTGTACTGCCTCTCTTCGTGAGATTGATGAGGATTCTGCTGTGCTTGCCACACTCCAGCGCAGAGCACTGGAGGGCATGCAGCGTGTTGAGAAAGGCCAAAACAAGACTACATCAGCTTCTGAACCTAAAAATTCTGAACTCTTTGCTACCTATTAGGATGAATGCAGAAAAGTGGTGTTTTGACGTGTGAATTGCTTGAGGCAAACGAGAAAGTTACTGCTACTTAAAGGAAGGAGTGCTTGTCTGGAAGCGAGTTCTCTCAAAGCAAGTACCACAGCACAGCTCCAGCAAGCTGCCATTTTAAACAAAAACTGTGTCCTCAGTGAACTGGCTGCAGGTTCAGTAATGAAGTGCTTATCTCAACAGACACTAAAATTTTGCCATTTTCTAAGATCAAGTGTAGTGTAATTTTATCTGGTTAAAGGGGAAAAAAGCTCACTGTGTATTTTCATGTGTTATGGAAGCTGCAATAAATAATGTTTAAGGAAATAGACCATGGCCTGACCTATGCTACCAGTAAATCACACTTTCTACATTTTAAAAGCTTGTAATATACATTCTTCCAGCTTGCTGGGAGATATGAGAATCTCTCTAGGCAGAACATTGAAATAGACCTGAAGTAAAGACAGTTTGAAGTGCAGAGCCAGGGGCACCAGCAGTAGGGAAGGGAACAACTCCTAGATCTGGGCTGGGTCCTGAATGAGATGCAGGGAGTTTCTCCACTGTTTGAGAAGCATTCAGACACTAATTAAGTAGCTTGTTTACTTCTCACTGGGAAACCTCTCTTCTCAGAGTTTTGGACAGACTGTCACCACAGCTGGGCTCCTATCTCGCCTGTGTTACCACTGGCTGGATGAGTCCCTTCAACTTTCCAAGCCTGTCTGGTTCTTTCCTGTGCCAAGGGCTTTGCAGGGACCTTGCCTGGGCTGTGCCAGGACTGTCACTGCAGCTTCAGCTGCTGTCTCTAATGCAATGATTGCTAACACACACACTCTTGACCTATGGTTATTTGTAAATATTTTTAAATTTTGTAGGTCACTAACTGCCCTGTTTGACTTTGAAAAGAATATTTTTCTTGTCTTTGTTCTTTTTCTTTCTCTCATAAAAATGGTATTCTAGACTCTGGCTTCTAATAGCCTAGCTTTAGCTTTATCATTACTGATGTGTTTAAAAATAAGTAGAAAAAAAGGCAACATAAATGTTTATCTATTTGCTGATCTCCTTATCCATATATACAGTTGTCATTCTGCCAACTCTTATCTACTTTCTTCTTTTTATATCACATTAAATGAAGGGTGCTCAGAGAAAAAGACAGACCTGTGCTGGTCTGGGAGGAAGGTGGTTCACAACAAGCCTGGGACTGATCCTTCTAATGTCATGTTTCTGCTGATGGTATATTTAAGCACTGGTTCTTTCTTTATAAGGATGTAGACTGGGGCAAGGCAGCTATGTGAAAGACTGCCACAGAGGGTGACTCAGGGGATAAGTATGTAACTAAAAGCTTGCTGCATCGCAACTGTGGTCAGCATTACAGTCCTGGAATTTCTTCTGGCAGCTCTACCAGGCTGTGAAAGAAAAATACTGTGGAAAGTTTCTCTTCCCTAGCTTTGCCTCTCATCTGACCAGAAATTCCATCGCATAAATGTAACAGGTTCACACAGGGGTTTTTGTAGTTGCTTTCCTTTTGGTCTTTTCAGGAGTGCTATTCTCTAGTTTTCATTAAAATTTTAATGAAGGGTGGATTATTACAGTGTATAATGTTTTTCAGTTACAAGTCCCGCTAGAATGTCATAGAATCATAGGATCTTAGGGGTTGGAAGGGACCTCCAGAGAACATCTAGTCCAACCTCCCTACCAAAGCAGGATCACTTAGGGCAGGTCACACAGGAGCACATCCAAGTGGGTTTTGAAAGTCTCCAGAGAAGGAGACTCCATAACCTCTCTGGGTAGCCTGTACAGTGCTCCACCCCCCTCAAAGTAAGGAAGTTTCTCCTCATGTTGTGGTGAAACTTCCTATGTTCTAGCTTAAAACTTGTCCTGTTACTAGGCACCACCAAAAACTGATTGGTCCCTTCCTCTTGACAACTGCCACTCCGTTATTTATAGACCATCAATAAGATCACCTCTCAGACTTCTTTTCTCAAGGCTAAACAGCCCCAGTTCTCTCAGGCTTTCTTCATAGGAGAGATGCTCAAGTCCCGTAATCATCCTCATAGCTCTCCATTGAACTCTCTTCAGTAGATTTCCTGTCTCTCTTTAATTTGGGATCCCAGAACTGGATACTGTATCCCACACGTTGTTTGGGATTTTTCTGCTAGTCCAATTACATTTAAGTTAAGGAAAAACCTAGACATAAAAAAACCTCTCCCTGTCTTCAAACTACTTTTACTCCTCTGACATTTAATAAAGGTTCTATGTTCCAGAATTAAAAACTTGAATTCTGCAGCCAGATATATGGAACTCGGCTTGGAAATTCTGTACCACTTTCAGCCTAATTAAAATCTGCATGCTTTTATTAATGAGCTATGACAAATGAAAATGTAGAGAATAAACCAGAACATAGCTCTTTTTCAGCACTCTTCTCTTTCCTTTCTGCATCTTCTGCTGTCTGCATGGGTCATGTATGTCATCCAAAGATGCTTCTTCTATCACCATCACTTGAACGGGGCAGCTCATGTTCTAGCACCTAGGGAAATGGAGAGAGGGCACTGCAGAAGGGCTCCAGTAACTGGGATTTATAGATCACTACAGATACTGAGATGGGATGGTATGATTTTAGCCACTAACCTTGAAATCTTACTCTTCACTGAAGCCATGTTAAATTAAAGTGAAGCATTTCTTTAAAAAAATCCAAAATAGACAAAATTACAATGCCAAATATAGAAAAAGATGTAAACTTATCTGAAAATCAAATTTAATAGCTTTTCCTCCTTATCCTCTCTTCCGTATGTAGCTGATAGGTGTCAGGTGGCCAATAAGTCCATGCTGTAAGGAAATGCCCTCCCTCAGTCTCCAGGCAGCATGATAGCAAGTACTACCAGCTGAGAGACTCGCCAGCAGCTTCCTTTTCTTGCTTCTTCCATGTCTTGT
Source organism: Phaethornis superciliosus (assembly GCA_023637945.1). Classification (NCBI taxonomy): domain Eukaryota; kingdom Metazoa; phylum Chordata; class Aves; order Apodiformes; family Trochilidae; genus Phaethornis; species Phaethornis superciliosus. The sequence continues at coordinate 12,488,163 of JAJQWJ010000009.1, read as the reverse complement.
GGATTGCTTTGTGTGTCATTCAAAATCATATCTTCTCTCCCTTCTGCTTTACCTATGTATTATTCAGTCTTAGCTACTTTATGAGGCAGTTTCAAAGTTCTCCTTCTGGATGACTAAGGGCCTCTACTTTTTCAGAGATGCTTATTTCCCTTTGGTAGACTCGGCACCAAAATCCCCTGCACTTAATGGAAGTACTTAAAAATCATTGACCGTTGGGGAACTGGGACAAGAAGTGATATACTTTCTCGGTAAGACAATGTCCACATCTGCAGTCTATAAATGTGTCCTTCTTTACACAAGCCTATAATAGAGATGAATGCTTGAGGCTTATTATTTGCTCTTGAAAGACTCTATCAACCATTTTAGCAGGATAATAGATCTGAGGTGTTTGACTTCACCTCCTAGTGTCTTGAACTGATCAGAATATAGGCATTCTTGAATACTTGGGAATTCAAAATACATATTTTTTCCAAGTCCCACAAAATATGCATTTTAATTTGTTTCTTTATTATTTTATTGTTGCAAATATGAAATTCAAAGGTATAACTGTCCTGTTACTAAAGAATCCCACTGTGATCATTATAGTTTTGAAGGTATTGTCGTTACAGTGGAGATTTAGGACTCAATCCTAATACTCTTTTTCTTCCTCTGTTGTCACGCTGCTTCTCTGTGACTTAAACAGAGTTGGTTTGTCTAACCATAAAAACATATAGTAATTACTATTATTATTATTATATGTTTTACAGAGAACTTGTAAGACTTAATTTATACTGGTGCAGCATTTGTGAGCTTTGGATGAAAGGACCTTACAACACCTAAGTGCACCATGTTGTTAAATATTCACATCTTGCTGCAAACCTCTCCAGAATGGAGTGCTCCAGTCAAGCTTTCACTTTCTGTGCCTGTGCTCCTTAACTTTACCCCAATACTCAGACTAGTTTGCTTCAAGAAGAATTAAGCCCTAACACATGAACCCGAATAACCTGTTAATTCTGGGGAACCCAGACTGCTTTGTTTTACTTTTGTCCTGACAAGAAAAATAAAACAAAAGCAATTGAAAACGAAGAAGGCACAGAAATATGAAAATCAGTCCTGAAGTAATTTTTATTAATCTCAACCTGCACTATTAATGCAATGTTCAATGAAGTATGGATTTAATAGGGAACTGCGTAGAGTGTCACATCTAATTCCAAAAGTGACAGGCTGAAGAAGTACACTGCAAATAAGGTGCAAGCTAAGAAGCAGACACATCCTGGATACTATAAGGATAGCCTGACGGCTTATTTACCAGTAACAAAAATACATGGTGTCTGAGTGAAAATGTTAAATGCTAAAAGTTTTCCTTTACCAACTGAGCAGGTGTGTGTTGTTTCTATACCACTATGAACATTTTCTAGGTGGTCTCTAAGCTTTAAGTCTGAGATGATCTCAGTAACATTTTGAAACATAAATACAACTAAGAATGAAAATTAATGTAGAGCAATTTGTATCTGAACTAAAATAATACAGAACTGAAAAAAGGACTCTAGAGATACATAAGCAGTCTCTTCAGCTTTCAGGACCAACTTTGTGCAGAGCCATATTTTGTTCAGCAGTGCATGTCTTTAACAGGAGGGAGCTGCGTTGCCTCAGGTTGGGTTGGAGCTGTGATATATTTTGTGCCTCCAAACACCCCATTCCTCCTGAGGAGCACATGTATGTGTCAGTGGCCTTGATCCCTTCTCACTCACAACAGCGAGTTCTTGTGCCCTGAGGCCACGGCTTGACTCTGCCTGCCCTTGTGTGGAAAGCAGGAGGGAGGGATAGGACTACTCTGACATACCTATCTCTTTGAAAACCTGCACCAGGACCACAGCAATCCAGTATTTTAATTACCTACGACAGGATGGTGATGTCTATTTTAGGTGCTCTGTGCTTGTAATAGATGACAAATAATTAGTTTTGTCCTTTCAAAATCACATTTTGCCTCTGCTAAGTCACCCCACTAGAGAGAAAGCATGATATCGGACTTGTATCTGAACTAAAAATAAGTAAATAACTATAGTCATGTAAATTTGACATAAAGATGACTGCTGCAGTCTATGTCTTGAAAAGTAAACAGATCACTATACTGCATCTCACACTGCTGGTATTTCTAAGAAGTTGCTTCTGTTCATGGGGGGAATTGAGATGATAGCCCATGTTTATTTTCAAAATGCAGATATCTTTGTCAGGTGCAGATATTGCAAAAGGTTAATGGGGTATTATGTCACATGCAGCCAGAAATTCTCTAAAGTTTGCAAGCAGATGGTTAGTAATGCAGTGTGACAAGCTGCTCTAGTTCTCCAGCTACATTAACACTCCTAAAGGACTGCAGGCTACACAGAAGATTACTCTCAAAATTATAAAGTACAGTTTTGAGGATGGCAAACAAGTTTTAAAAAATATTGATATTCATTCTGGAAATATAATGAATTTAAGAATAGGATTAATTCTGACTTTAGTCTCTAATCTGTTGCCCTTCTATTCAGCACCCATTTTCAAATTTCCAGAGGGAGTTGGTGTGCTTTTTACCACACATTTCTGAAACTGTTTATGCTACATAAGAAAATACCATTTAGTCTGGAGAGGAGCATTTGTTACCTCAGAGGCATTTGGATTTTTCTATTGTTTCCAAGTTGCAAAGACAAGAAGAGAGGTTTGACAAGGTACATTACTGAGGTTCCCCTGATCTTTTGTCCCTGCTTCGCTTCACCATAAGTGAGAATTCTGTTTGCTGTAGCAGGTCAGCTTTAAATTACAGTTAGCATAGTGTGAAATTCCTGTGGAGTACAAGAAATAGAAACCCCCCCCCAAAACACCAGTTTATGGATTGCTTTTCAGTACCTTTTTAGTCTTGTAGCCTAAGGCACAATGAAAATCACTAGTTCTACCTGTGACAGGCTTGTTTTAAGGTTACTCGGGCACTCATGCTGACCAGCCCAGCTATGCCATACCAGAGCTGCAGAGGTATCCACCTCTCTGAAAATCTTGTTTGGAGGGTGGGAGTAAATTTACCAGTTCAAGCTTGAGCAGGAGCCTGGAAAGGGGCTTTGGTATTTTCTTATGGATTAATGGAAGACACTGCTGGGTACGTTGCCGAGAGAGTTTTAGATGCAGAAAAGCATGACAGAGGCTGCAGTAAAGGACCCAGACCAGCAGCTCTGGGGGCTGCATGTTGGCTGCAGGGGGTGGGAGAAGGTTGATGATTCTCACTGTGGCTTCGGTGCCACAGTGGACGCTGGGTGGCCTTTGGTGGTGGTGGAGGAAGGACTTGTGTTTTGAGAGGCAGTGCTACATAAAGGTTTTTATGTGCCATTATTTTGAGCAGATTTTTTGCAAATGTCCAACAAGGTATTTCTAGCTTTTACTTAGATTCTCTGTGTTGCCAGCTGCATTGTCTGTATTTATTCAGTGCCTGAAAGGACTAATAGCACCCAAACATTGAAATTGGTCCTCATAATCTGGATTTTCTTTTTGTTATTAGCAAAAACAATATTCATGTCTATCTTCTAACATGCCATCAATTTCTGCTTTTTATGGTTGTCTGTTTTTCTAAAACTCAAAACCAGATCCCATTTATAAGCAATTACTAAAGAACTCTGTTATATAGGGTATGTCATTTGGGTCAAATATGCCTCCTATGTGTACATTTCAAATCTCCCACTACTGCATACTACAGGAATCACAGCGTGAAATTGATATGCAGAAAAGTATTTCAGCTGAGTAGATCTGAAAGAGTAGTTTGATGTAGAATATACAATACAGAAAGATGTCTAAGTGATCCCAGTCAAACTGCTACCAGATGAACAGACAAGTGGGAAGAGTACATACAGTAAAGCAATTAAAACCTGAATGACACAATGCATCACCTTAGCTGCATTTTCCTAAAAATGTTTATGATACCCAAGTCCTGCAGATAGGAGTGTGTGAGAACAGCATGAGAAGACAGTAAGAAGTATGGGGGATGACACTATATTGTTCTATCTATCGTTCCACAATTTTGAAAGTAGCAATTGTGTTAAGGTGGTTTGAACACTTGTAGGTCCAGAGAGTCAGAAGCAGAAGCGGACTAGAACATTACTTCCACAAGCCTAAGTAAGAGTAAGTAGACACTCAGGTAGAAAAATATGTATTTTATCTTCTAATTTCTGAATTTCTCAATTCAGATGAGACTCTCTCCCTCTAGGTTGCTTTAAACTCCAATGTCTTACCCCCAAAATAATTTTGGCTTACCCTTGGCTTTGAGTCATCTGCATTTACTCACACTCCAACAGCTAGTATAGTAGCACAGCTTTCAGCCTCTTCAAATAATACTATAGATCCTTCTCCTTGGATTGCCCAAAGCAATGCCTCAACAGCAGTCATCTTAAAGGCCATGATGTTTCAGTGTGACAATTTTTCTTTCCATTGTTTTTGTTCTAAACTATATATATATATATCAGCTACTTGCTTTTCTGTCCCATCCATGCTGGTACATAACGTCCTTGTGAAGCTTTTAACCCGAAATAACTCCATGGAATGTGCTAGTTGGAAAAAAATAGGAACTGCTTTTCCATCCCAGAAAAATAGTCTAGATTCAAAAAAACATACTATTCTTAACTGAAAAATATTCTACATAGTGGTCATCTTCTGTGAAAAGTCTTATTTTTACAAAAATGTATTACTCCACAGGAATATAATTCACAGAAGTATTTCCAAAAAGCTCCACTCCATTAACTTTCTTACTTATATCTTTAAAAACTAAGCTGTTTTCAAGACAGCAGTGTGTATGATATGCCCCCATCCAATGATGAAAGGGTTTGCTGCCAACAATACTTTTTATTGTTAAAAATATGGTGATAATGTAGTTTAATAACTTTGTGACTATGAGAAAAGGTTTTTAAAAATCTTAATTCTTTCTTGTAAGAGAAGCAGGGGGTGAGCACATCTGTTGCTAATGATGGTGCAGCCATTTCTCCTTTTAAGAATATGCTATACATCACCAAGAAAATAGTGCCTTCAATTTTAGGAATGGTTTATTGCTTTCAAAGTTTTCATATCAGTTAAGAGATTTCATTTTCAAAGATTCTCGCTCTGGAGGAATACCTCTTTGTGGATTGCCTCACAGAAAATGCTGATTGCTTTGAAGATTTTCATTTTTTAAAAAACAGTCACATTTCTGGGGTGTTTTCTTTGAAGATATTTTTCTGTAGTGCTTAAGAGCTTTCCATACTGAATGTCTTTCACCATCATGGACAGCATTCATTGGAAAATATTTTCTCTCTATGATATTCTTTTTGATAATTTAGGCAGTCTTGTAGGAATACATAAAATAACCCCTATTAAAGAAGACTAGGAACATAAATCTGTTCCTACTTAAGGTTCAAAAGGTTTGGAAGAACTTAAGAAGGATGGGATGTTATGAGAGCGCAGTTCTGGGAAAACTGTAAAAAAATATTTCCATTTTCTAACACCAAAGAGTAAAGTGGAATGCTGAGCTCATCTGTTACATATATGACCTTTTAAAAATTACTGTGAGACACTTTTTACTCCCTTTAAATTATTTGAGTTCAGAGTTCAAGTTGTTCTGGTATTCCTGCAATCAATAGCAGAAGTCCTGTTTCAGTGTGCAAAGAACATTGTTAGGCATTATTGTGAGGTTTTTTTCTATTTGAGCAGGTATTGCTTTAATTTACTACATTATCAGTGATTTGGAGTTTTTTCTTTTCAGTGGTGAGCTTTTTTAAAAAATGTATGTTTTCTCCACTCCTTTTTTGTCACAATTTTAGTAATAATAATTTCTGTAAAACTAGGCAACCTCAGACCTTGTACAAGACTGGACTCACTGTGTATGTCACAGTCATCTGCCTGATGTTGATTAGTGAGTTAGACAGAAGGTCAGTCAAAAATACATCTGAGCAGTCCCTTCAGTTTACATCTAGGTTTAGTTTTGGGATATTTATGTAGGCTGCAGCTTAAACCTCTGACCTGAACTTGCTTCTGTCTATAGAGTGCAGAGCAGGAAGGGCTCTCAGACTGGCAATGAACAGCTGGAGGCAGGAGGGTTGGAGTCTTAGGACTCTCCTTTGATAAAAATGACCATGAGTCTGTCTAGATAACTTCAGTGCAAAGTCAAACCAGGCGAGTTTAGATCACCTGCTTTGGTGGACTCGCTTTATTTTGCACTAAAGCAAAAGAAAAGTCTCCCCCTCCACCCCTGCCAAAGCAGGCATATCGGATGAGGAGGTTAATCACTGCCACTTCTCAACTACCAGTCACAACCTACCTGCTGAGACACTGTGCCAGACTAGGCACTAATTGCACAAAGGAACAGCTTGCCAGGAACAACTCGCATCACAAAGGAACAACTCATATCACTGGGAAAGTACAATTAGCCAAACTCCATCCCTGAAGAAAGTAAATGTATGAATATTTAATCACAATGGTAGAAAAAGGTAAATTTGCTCTGAAAAATAAATTTTCAGGTGGATATAGTACAAGGAAGAGCAGGAAAGTGAGCAGACAAATGATAATGTAGTTGTCAAGAATGGACCTTTAGATTTATATAAATGTTTATGTGTTTTGCTCTTCTGAGATGGTAGAGCTGTAACACTCCCAGCCTGTCTGAGATAAACTGTCTTTCTAGCAAGTATGCCAGATATAAAATGTTGGAGAGCAGCCTGTGGGATTCAGACCAGCAAGATGAGTTGTGACCTGAACTTGAAAATAACACATTTATTTGGGGCACTGTGATTCTAAAAGCTATTTGATAGCTTCAAAAGTTAGTTCAATAGAAAAAAGTAAATCAACACAGACTACTGGGAAGGCATGTTGATTAAGGATATTGTTTACAGAAGCACAAAAAGATGAATAGCTACTAATAAACATTGGGACTTTGCTCAAAGGCATCTGGGGAATTTATGAAGTTGGTAAGAACTGGCTTAAGATAGAATAATGTGGTTTAATATAACAAAGACTGGTAAACTGAATGATCAACTTTCCCAATCATATCCAGAGGATCTGTTGTACTAAGCAACACCGTTCAATGATACAACTGTTAACAATATGAGAAAAACAAAAGAGAGGGCTATTTAGTTTGGTGATAGGGACAAATGAGGAGTTGTTACTGTATAAGTGCATCCAATAACAAAATGTATCATGGAAGGAAGTCATCAATGTATCTTGGAAGGAGCTACTAAATTTGAGTTTCAGTATAGGGTGACTGAAACATAATACAATTTAAAAATAAGAATTTATTGAAATTCCATGCCCAAAGCTCTTGAGAGCAACTAAGCTGGCACAGGATTAACAGGTACATTTTTGACATATTAAAATCTTATCACTAATTTATTATAATTTATTAGTTTTAATAATTAATCACTGTGAATTTAGTAACTCTTACTTGTATTAGATTACGAAAAGATAAAAAATGAAGGGCAAAAAAAAATATTCTATACTTTACAGTAGAGGAAGGTCACTGGTAATGTACCACAGGGACCTGCGCTGTTCAGCATATTCTTAAATGATCTGAAAAAAAAAGTGATTATCGAGGTGACCAACTTTGCTGATGATGCTGAATTATTCATGGTAATAAAAACAAAAGCTGACCGTGAAGAACTGTGGAAAGCTCTCATGATTCTGTTTTACTGAATGATAAAATGGCAAGTTAAATTCTGTGCTGAAAAATGGTAGTAATACACAAGGGAGAAAACAGGCCAGATTACACATGCAAAATCCTGGAATCTAAATTAATGACTTGCAAACAGCAAAGAGCAGTTGAATGTGGAGGGATTTGTGAAAACATAGCTCATGGCTTAGAAGCATTCAAACATGCAAATGGGATTGATTTCATCAGAAAAAACACCAACACAATATAAAACCAGAAATTAACCAGAAAGCATTTATAATGCACCTGTACAAAGCCACTGGATTTGTAACTTGAATAATGAGGACCATTAAGGTCTTCCAGAATAGGATTAGGAAAGGCACAGAAAAAGGCATAACAAATTACTGAAAATATGGAATGACTTCTGATAGAGGAGACATGAAATTTACTAGGACTCTTGAAATATAACAGAAGATAATATGAGGAAGCTAAATACATTCATGAACAACACAGCTAGGTGAACAGTGAAAATTGTCCATCTATTTTTTTAAGAAAATAACTGATGAACATTGAGGGAAACAGATAGTGGGCTTGAAACAAACAAAACAAAATCTTTTTCAACAGTGAAGTCTTATCGTGTTGCCCTAGAATGTTGTATCAAAAAGTGCTCAGGAAAATTCTTGGACAAGATATTCTCTGAGACCGTGAAGTTTTTTGGTTTTGTTTTTTCTTCCCCCGCAACTATAGGGATTAAATCTGGGACTATATACTGCAGAAAATACCTTTGTGTGCTTTCAATTTACTACAGTCTTTCCCCGAACATACACTACAAACTACTCATACCACTTTGAATTACACAGACTAGTATTTATTAGGTGTTCTTGAAATAAAAAGGAATCAACTGATGCAACTGAAAGATCCAAATAATTAAAGGAATGATGATTAAAGGAAATAATTTGAGGAAGAAAATATTGTTGCACCAATAAGATTAGTAGGATTTAAAACATTTTTGTACTGACCTTCTAAAACACAAGAAAGACATAGCAAAGAAATACTCTAGCAACAAAGAAAACAGATGATGAAATAATTGTTTATACTATCACAATGTCCAAAATATGGTAGGTATTTTCCAAGACATCCAAAAGCACACTAAAAATAATCTAATAGTATACGAAGGCAAAGCTACATGAAGAGGAAAGTAGAATACCATGCTGAGCAAACAAATGAGCAAGAGGATGCTTTGTTTTTTTATTAGTAACACCCTGACTGTTGGTGTCTTTTTTTCCCTTTTACAATGAAATGGTTTAGGTAAAATTCTGATTAAGTTTTGCTCTAGAAAGTCACATCCCCGTTATTGCACCAAGATTTGCAAACTCAGTTCCACATTCTGCTATAAACACTCACTCCTCAGTCTCCGTCATATGAAAGAGCATCTAAGTCAGACCATCTAACTCAAAGGATAAACTGAATGAGTATTAGCTCACTTAGTTAAATGGATTCAGGTAGACATCACAAAAGAAGAAGAAGGCAGGAATATTACAAAGGAGATGAGAAATGCAGGTTTGAAGGCAGCATTACTATAAAGGCAAAGGGACAGGTAAGTCAGATGGAAAGACAGATCTTCAACTAATTGTTAAAAAGTAAAAGGATCACTACTTCTACTAATACAAACCCAGACAAAATGTATATTTATAAGGGGAGAAAAAAGAGACAGAACCCCGCAATACAATATAGCAACAGGAGAAACCAATAAGAGAAAACAACTATAACCACGAAGTCCAATAGTGCAAGGCCTAGTAAACATGCCAGAACACACAGGATTGATATATATATGGAGTAAATATATAAAAATGAATTGGATCTGTAGATGGTTAGAAACCATTCTAAATTTCTCAAATCCTTGATATTGCTTTAAAGCATAGCATAGCCTTTTACACACAATCAGTAAAGAATGCTAAAACCAGATACTTTTTCTTAAAAAAAACAACATCAAAAAAGAGAATATTGACAGCAAAAAGTAAATAGTAGCAAAATAAATGTTTAAGTGGGATGTCATAAGAATGAGAATAATAAATTATTTAGTATAGTGTAGTCTAGTGGGTCTGGGTGCTGAAGGCAGTTGCTGAAAGAGAAGGCACTTGAAGATGTCAAAATGATACTGGCATCTAGGACAAGCAATATTAGTTATTTTCCACCCAGCAAATTGATTTTTGCAGAGAACCAGAGTGACAAAATGTCAGAGTACAATGAGATTTAACATGTACTCCTAATTGTTAAGTTAGTTACTGGGATACTCATGGGGCCAGTTAGAGGAGAGGGAGACGGGTAGTAAAGCATAGTGAAAATTGTCTAGGTATAGAACTCTTAATAGTTTATTTACTCTTAAATTCCTGATGAGGCTTTATTCCAATAGTTTCTGTGACAGACTCTAAAGGACATACACTAACCTCAAAAAACAAAAGTGCAATCAGGTAATGGGCTACCGCCTCAAAATGTATTTGTTGAAACCACAGAATCATTTTGGTTGGAAAACACCCTTATGATCATGAAGTCAAACCTTTAAACTAGCTCTGGCAAGTCCACCAATAAACCATGTCCCTCCTAAGCACCAGTATTGCCAGATCAGAATACAGAAAATGCAGATAATGTTTTGAGTACTTTTAAACATAATTATGGGGCTTGGATCTTTCAGGAACATTTGGATCACATTTTCAAATATCCCTTCATAGGTACAAAATCCGCCGCCCTGCGCAGCTAGTGCCTTCTGGACACACAGTCGCGGTCCCTCAAAGGGCCGCAGACACAGCCCGTAGATAGCGGAGCCCCGGGGCGGGCTCGCCCCCACCGCCTCTGGGCAGGACTGTGAGGGGAGAGGCTCTTCGGGGCCGAACTCTTTGCCTCACACGCACACGAACGCTCCCGAAGCGACGCGTGAGGGACCGCGCTCGCGCCGCGCCTCTTTTCCCGCTTCCCGCCAGGGGCGGGTTAGGCTCGTGCCGCGCCGCCCCGCGAGCCTGCTCAGCGCGGGCAGCTGATGGCAAAAGGCTTCAGCGGAGGGGAGTGCGCGTGCCCAGCTCTGGCGCATGCGCTGCAGGGCGAGGGGCGAGAAGCGGAATCCGGCACTGGGCAACGCGCGGCGGGTTTCGTGCAGGCCGGGTCGCCATTTTCTCACAACCTTCCCGTACGTGTTGCCAGCGCGGCTCTCTGTCCCGCTTGTCCGCGCTTTGTCCTGCTCGGCGATGGACGGGTGAGTAATGACCGCCGCGATGGGGGCGAAGACATTGCCGCGGTTGTGCCTCCAGTCGGTGGTGGGACACGTCCCACTGCCGGGCTCCCCTCCACAGCTCCCTTCCCTCCTCCCCCACCCCCCCTTGCCCCTGGATTTCTGCGGGCGGCCGTCTCGGAGGGTGTGGGGAGTGGCCGCTGCCCCGGCGGAGGTGGGGACAGGTGGACTTCCCGCCTTGGGACAGCTGAAGTCTGAGGCCTGGTACGGGGTGGAGGGGGAATAGGGGACTCAGCCTCTCGGTAACGTGGGCCCCTCTGTAGGGTCTTCCGCTTAAATTGGCGAGGGCTTCGGGCCGTCCCCTCCTTAGTGTAGTGCCCGACACACTGGATCTCGCTGTAAAGTGGGAGAGCGATCTACTCTCTCCTCCAGAGACTCTGGTTCTCTCCTTTTCCCCGTAGCCTCGCCGCGGGGTGAGAAGGGGCGCGCTGTAGGGCTCGGGCGTGTTTTGGAGCTGGCTGGAGAGGATGAGCAATACCAGCAGGAGCCGGAAGTCGAGCTCTTTTGTTTTCAGAAACTGGCTAATAAGCCTTGTGGCTTCCCCCCTCTCCCCAGGTAGAAGGTCGCCTTTGTATTTGCTGGAGAGTGGCTGTAAAAGCCAAAGAAGGGAAGATTTTGAAGGACTCAGCCGTACGGGGCAGCGAGGGCCCTCCCTCGGTCCTGGCCGGGAGCTGGGATTTGCAGGCATTGTTCACTAGGCCTTCTTTCTCTTGGACCTGGAAAATGAGGCTGGTGGTTGTAAATAAAAGATCTTTCAGCTTCTGTGTTTCCTCTTAAGTTGTTTACTCCATTGCAAACACAGAACCAGTATCTTTGGTATGCTTTAAGCATATAAGCATAGCCTTTCAACTGTAAGAGTTTTAAAAGCTTTTAATAGTTGTGATTTTAATGTAAAGAGTTAAAAATCCTATCTGAGAAGACTTGTCATTAATGAGTGTTACATAGGGGAATGCTTACATACTCATGTTTTGCTTTTTTTTTTTTTTTTTTTTTGAGTCTCAACTGAAAAATAAAATGACTAAAAGATAATTGCTTCTGTCCTGGCTCAGACAAGGACATTTATACACTTTAAGCTATGATATCAGAACCTTTTAGGAAAAGATGTACCTTGGTATATTCCTGTTGCAGAGTTTCAAATAGTTTCAAACGTGTTCCTTTTCTCATGCTAGTTATAAGAAAAGTACTTTTTTTTTTTTTTAATCTCTAAAACTATCTCTGGCTTAGGCCTTGTTGCTGAACTAGCTGCCTAATTAACAGAGGTGTGTAACAAAACTTCTATACTTCTAAATTATTTTTTTTTCTACCCTATGGTCTGTAATCCAGAAATCTTAACTAAATTCCCTGGCAATGCTGCTTTTTGGAGTAATGTTTACTTGGAACTCTGGACTCCTGGAGAAGCCTATAAGCTGCTGAAGCTCAGTGGCTTTTATGTACATTTCTTTTTTACCTCCTCTCAGTACTGCTGGGTTCTTAGAACATATTTTTTTTGTTGGGAAAGTTGTTGGCTATTTCAATTCCTCATTATTTTTTGCATTGCAATACACTGAAAAGTTGGTTTTATGAGAATAAATTGATTAACTTGTGTCCTTCTTTTTCTTCTTTTTTTACAGCATTGTCACTGATGTTGCAGTTGGTGTGAAGGTAGGCTGTACACTTAGCAAATAAGGGGGCAACTTGTTGATACAAAATACTTGATACAAAACTTTATCTGTAATTGCACATTTTATGATTTTTAACTAGTCATTCTCAGCTGATACTTGGTCAGCAGTATATACTTTATTAAGTAAAAATCCCTAGAGGTAAATTGGAAGCTCCACACAAAAGACTTTTCTTGGCAGTCAACCATAAACAGTGGTTCTAGTTACATGTAGTAGTGCTAGCTTCTTATTTTAAAACTTTATTTTGCAGATTTTTTTTTTTAAACACTATCTCATTCTTGCATGGTGACTGTGAAATAGATGTTTTCTTACCCTCTCCCCTTCCTTTTTTTCCAGTGCAGTTGCCTCTTCAGTTAATACATAAGTGACTGCCTATAGTATGACACAAAAATATGGGAGGTAGTATTTATTACGTAGGCAGAGAAGTGGATGTTTGCTTTGCTTCACATTTTATTTTCGAAGTTCAGTTACAAGTTTATCATATTTGTTACAAGGAAAGAGCTTCCAAATGGTTGTTAATTTGCAATTTGTTTTCACTTTTTATTCTGGTCTATTGCAGGAATTAGATCAGTATGTTGTAGAAGCAGACTGAGATATAATGAGAATGCAAAGAAAGATATGTAGAACAGAGGAACTTTGTTATGTTAATGAATGCATGCAAGCAGTTCTATTTCAGTGGTAAAAAAGTAGAAGTTTTCTAGTTCATACAGCTCCATGTTTGTCCAGGGAGTTTGTAGCTGTACTACAAAGCTGCCTTTTCACCTAAAGCTGATCTGCGTTAACTGCTTGGCAAGCCAGGTTTTGTCTGGCAAAGCTGTTGTTTCTCAGATTCAGTACTAGTCCTGATGGATTTGGACTAGTTCTTATGTAATACAGATAGCTTGTAAATACAACAGCTGCTCTGTCAGATGTACTTGTATTATGCTTCTGAGCAAGCTTTCTTCTGGGAGGACCTTTAAGAAGTTGGTTATATAGATTCTGGACCTGTCTGGCCTCACATGTTCATGCGGTATTGGCGACAAGCTAAAAATCACTGAATCAAGAAGAAAATGTAGTTATTAAAATACTTCTGTGCAAGCTAATCCTAATCAGGATTATAGACCATATAGACTGGCATGGTGTCTCAGTTGCCTAGAAGGACAAATTATTACCTGAGGAAAACTTTAGGATGTGTCGTGTCGCTTTTACAAGGGCACATAGCAATAGGATGATGGGCAGTTGCTTTAAACTATGAGGGCACATTTAGGTTAGACTTCATGAAGAAACTCTTTACTGTGAAGGTAATGAGACACTGGCAGAGGTTGCCCGGAGAAATTATGAGTGCCACATCCCTGGAAGTGTTTAAGGCCTGGTTAAATCTGACATTGAACAACCTGGTTTAGAGTGAGGTGTCCTTGTTCATGCAGGGGTTTTGTAACTAGATGATCTTTAAGGTCTCTTCCATATGAAACCATTCTGTTATTCTATTAATGTAATAGTTTGGAGGAATACCTAAAGAAGTTTAAGTCTTTCAGAAGTGAAGGTTTGGGGCAAAAGAATTTTAAAATTGCCCCCAATTATGTCTAATGAAGAAGCAATTTCAGGTAGCCCATATATTGCTTGAACCATAAATTCTGACATTCTTAGGTCCGGAGAAGTAGAAGGATTCAATACCCCTTTCATTCTTAGGTGTGACTTAAAATCTCATGAGAATTTGAGTGTTTGAGAAATGTTGTAAGTGTGTAGTGTGATTTTGGCACCATATTTTCAGGGACTAGCTAGACAATGAAATAAAGAAACTTCAGATGACCTAGCTGCCTTTTCCTGTTGATTGTAGAAGTTACGAGTATGATGTAAGAAGGAAGAGAAGTATGTCAGAGGTAGGGGTTAAAAGAAATACAAAGAAAAGTCAAAAAGGTATGCTCTTTGCCTTGTAAAATAGATTTATTCCCTGTGTTTTAAGAAGACACAATCCATTTGTGGTATAGTACTGGGTATAAAAAAAAAAAAGATGATAGTTTCTGAAGAAAGCTGACAAATGTGGGAGAAGTAAACTGGATCGTATTCAGGAGCCTCTAATTGTCTGAAGATACTGCTTAGTATGGAAAATTGAATTTCTGGCTAACATATATGCAGTCTTGGTAGTAGTCTAATGCTAGCTTTAGTCATGTTTTGTGGAAGGCCATGTAAAATAATTATCTTTTGTGTTCTCTGGTGTCTTCTAATTGCTCTGGATGAACCTCTGTTTTAAAGTTCAAGAATACTTTACCTATATGCAGTGTATAAACAACTGAGAATACTTATCTCAGCTTTTCTTCATTGCTAGCTTTTCTTTGAGGCGCTTTTGAAATGTGTAGGGAGCAAATTTTGCATCCAAGGAGTTGTATCATCAGTTTAATGCTCTTTTGACACTGCTTTTCCTGTGACTTCTGTGCCTTTGGAAGTGGGCAGGGATTTACCTGTATTATAAGAGTTTGTCCAAGGCATTTGTTTGACCTGATGCTTTCTTGAGATTTTGCATCTACTGTATATATGCTGATCAGTTAAACAGCATGTTTATGATATATTCAAATATACTTGGAGAAGGGGATTGTAACATACAGCCAGGATTGTGACATAGGACCTTTCTGTTTGCTTTATTTTATCATCAGTAATGTCGACACAAATTTGAAAATTACATTAACTGTCATCTGGCTGGTTTCTCTTAAACAGAAAAGTGAACATGGTATATTTTTAAACCCACTCTTAAAAGACAAATAGAAGAAGTTATCTGCTGTAGTCTGGGAATTGTCTTTGAATTAAAAAGGGCTTTTGAGCTGTGGGGAATGTAGGTGGGTGAGTCAAGTATAAAGTAAAAGGAAGATGTGCTTATAATGTTTTAACAGTTTTATAGTCTCAGTTACCTCCTAATGGGGCTTCTAAATTTGAAGCTATTACCATTTATTTGTGCTATGTGCTTTCTTTTGATTTAAAACCTTTTTTGTTCCTCAAACTGTCAGGTGTTCAATCTTGGTTTTGTACACATGTTGAGTTACCAGAAATTAACACCAAAAGCCAAGGAAAACATAAAACTCAAAATGGAGGCGGAAAAAATGCCAAGTACTATTTGAAAACTTGGTTTACATAGAGAAAATGTGGGTATTTGCACATCTCAAAAATATGCAGTGCGAGCAGTCTTCCTAGCTAAAATCTGTTAGAAGAGCAGTGTCCTTTAATTTCTGAATGTTAGAACATATCAAAACCCAGTAATTTTTTAAGTACATATGAAATAATTCCTATTTGATTTGTTTCTTAATGTCTTGCTTTCTTAGAAAAAGAGGAGGCAAGAAAATATCACTCTTCACACAGTTCACACGTTAAAATTTACAAAATAATACAAAAAAAATGAGCTTTAGCTTTGTGTCTGGTGTTACTTTCATTGTTGCATATAAGGAGTTTTTGTAAAATATTTTTGAATAGAACAGCAGTAAGGATTCCAGTAATGGTAGAATATTACATAGTTCATAATAATTTTTAATATTTTCAGTTTGTTGAAGAAATTCTCTGTATTTTAAATTTGTAGATTTATTCATACATAGTTTTAAAATTGCCATATTATACAAAAATGTTTGCTTTTTTTGTTTTAAAAAGGCACAGTTGAGTTGCTCTGGTTTTATTGCATGAGGTTTTTAGTCACTGAAAATTAAATGGCCTGCTAGTTAGCTTCTAGTCTCAAGTTTCTCATTGTTTACTGGCTGTAGAGGTTTGAGCATCAGAATCTAATAACTATAGTTTGAATTGCTGCTTTGTGTTGTCTTTACAGTGATGTAAAGAATATACATCACACAGGTGTAGGGAGTAATGCAGGTGAACTTTTGTTGTTTATTGAAGAGGATAGTTCTTTTTTACTGAATACAGTAAACAAGCGTGTGCCACTTCAGTCTAATGTGTCATCTTTCTCTTGGATGGCATGTGTAGCTGGGCAGTAAATGGGGCCTGAACAATCGAGTGACTCATTTTGTGTACATGTACTGCACATTTCAGAATGGCTGAGGTGTACTTCTACCTGATAGGAGAAAAGAATTGTTTCTTTCTTCATGGATGTATTGTTTTGTACACAGCTTTTGGGTGTTTGTGACATTGTTGGCAGTGCTTTGGGCTACACTGGCCAAAAATTGAGTGTCATGTGTGGACAGCCCTGCTTATGTTTAGGAGGGAAGACTGGTATATTTCTGTAAACACAGTTTTATAGTGCTTAGAGGTGGGTTAATAGCCTTTTTCCTCAAAAGTTGGAGCATCAGCCTTTGCGGTATGCTTAATGAAAGAAGGAATACTTGGTGTTATTTAGTTGGTTATGTTAGAATTGGGTAGAAGATGCTAAGAAGCACTGCCCTAGTACTTTCTAGTAGTTTTCCAAACACTGATGTGTCACAAAGTCCTCCTCTTTTGTGGTTGTTGAGATTTAATTCAGGGGGTGGGGGATATAATAGTAGGCAAGTAGGCAATAGGTAAAACCAGAAGAGGTATGAGCTAATGAGTACAAGAGCACAAAGCATCAGTATTCTTGAACTATTGTCCTTCTTCTTTTAATGAAGTTCTGAGGGATATTCTCTTCTATTTAAAAAAATTAAGAAACATTAACTCTTTTTTTGCTAATAACTAGAAGTTTCCTTGTGGTGGAAACAAATACTGTAGATCTATAGATGTATTGTGACTTTTTATTTGAACTGTACACTGTGTTTACAGTTTTGTAAATGGCTTCTGTATTTTTTCCTTTCCTCCCCCCCCTCCTTTCCTCCCCCCCCTCCTTTCCTCCCCCCCCTCCTTTCCTCCCCCCCTCCTTTCCTCCCCCCCCTCCTTTCCTCCCCCCCCTCCTTTCCTCCCCCCCCTCCTTTCCTCCCCCCCCTCCTTTCCTCCCCCCCCTCCTTTCCTCCCCCCCCTCCTTTCCTCCCCCCCTCCTTTCCTCCCCCCCCTCCTTTCCTCCCCCCCCTCCTTTCCTCCCCCCCTCCTTTCCTCCCCCCCCTCCTTTCCTCCCCCCCCTCCTTTCCTCCCCCCCCTCCTTTCCTCCCCCCCCTCCTTTCCTCCCCCCCCTCCTTTCCTCCCCCCCCTCCTTTCCTCCCCCCCCTCCTTTCCTCCCCCCCCTCCTTTCCTCCCCCCCCTCCTTTCCTCCCCCCCCTCCTTTCCTCCCTTTCCTTCCTCCCCTTCCTTCCTCCCCTTCCTTCCTCCCCTTCCTTCCTCCCCTTCCTTCCTCCCCTTCCTTCCTCCCCTTCCTTCCTCCCCTTCCTTCCTCCCCTTCCTTCCTCCCCTTCCTTCCTCCCCTCCTTCCTCCCCTCCCTTCCTCCCCTCCCTTCCTCCCCTCCCTTCCTCCCCTCCCTTCCTCCCCTCCCTTCCTCCCCTCCCTTCCTCCCCTCCCTTCCTCCCCTCCCTTCCTCCCCTCCCTTCCTCCCCTCCCTTCCTCCCCTCCCTTCCTCCCCTCCCTTCCTCCCCTCCCTTCCTCCCCTCCCTTCCTCCCCTCCCTTCCTCCCCTCCCTTCCTCCCCTCCCTTCCTCCCCCCCCTTCCTCCCCCCCCCCCCCTTCCTCCCCCTCCCCCCCCTTCCTCCCCCTCCCCCCCTTCCTCCCCCTCCCCCCCTTCCTCCCCCTCCCCCCCTTCCTCCCCCTCCCCCCCCTTCCTCCCCCTCCCCCCCCTTCCTCCCCCTCCCCCCCCTTCCTCCCCCTCCCCCCCCTTCCTCCCCCTCCCCCCCTCCTTCCTCCCCCTCCCCCCCTCCTTCCTCCCCCTCCCCCCTCCTTCCTCCCCTCCCCCCCTCCTTCCTCCCCCTCCCCCCCCCTTCCTCCCCCTCCCCCCCCTTCCTCCCCCTCCCCCCCCTTCCTCCCCCTCCCCCCTCCTTCCTCCCCCTCCCCCCTCCTTCCTCCCCCTCCCCCCTCCTTCCTCCCCCTCCCCCCCTCCTTCCTCCCCCTCCCCCCCTCCTTCCTCCCCCTCCCCCCCTCCTTCCTCCCCCTCCCCCCCTCCTTCCTCCCCCTCCCCCCCCCTCCTCCCCCCCTCCCCCCCCTTCCTCCCCCTCCCCCCCCTTCCTCCCCCCCCCCCCCCTTCCTCCCCCTCCCCCCCCCTTCCTCCCCCTCCCCCCCCCTTCCTCCCCCCCCCCCCCCTCCTTCCTCCCCCTCCCCCCCCCCTCCTCCCCCCCCCCCCCCTCCTCCTCCCCCCCCCCCCCCTCCTTCCTCCCCCCTCCCCCCCCTCCTTCCTCCCCCCCCCCCCCCCCCCCCCCCCCCCCCCCCCCCCCCCCCCTCCCCCCCCCCCCCCCCCCCTCCTCCCCCCCCCCCCCCCCCCTCCTTCCTCCCCCCCCCCCCCCCCCCTCCCCCCCCCCCCCCCCCCTCCTTCCTCCCCCCCCCCCTTTCCCTTATTTGGACTTGGCTTGTCCTGTCCTGAGTAAGCCTGCTATTATACTGTATGTATGGGAGGTGTTAAAGTCTATTTATTAGGTAACTTGAATTAATGTGTTTTCACAAAAGTGTGTATAGTCAGACCAGAAGGCAGATCAAGTATTTCTTCTTTGCTCAAGAGTATGCAAGGGTGTATGTATGTAGTGTTTCATTAAAAATTTATCTTGTTAAAAAGTAGGCATTTGTTAGATTCTGACCCATCACATGTAAGCTGAACGAAGTTTGTAAGTGCTGTGTTTGAGGGTTGAAGTCTATTTTCCTGTTATTTCCAACATCCAGTGCCCAGAGTTAATTGACACATTGAACATTGAAAGCAGTGTTTACAAATGCATATCTGTTAGAGGGGAATGTTTAATGTCTGAATTTTAAAAAAATATGCTTTTATTCCTCTCCCATACCATTAGGTCTATGGGTCTTTCTTTTAAATTGCTCCCAGATGTTGTTAGGAATGAAGTGTTTTACAATGCTGTTAGATTTCTTTAAATCATGAGATCTGTCTCCTGGCTTGTCGTACCCCTTGGGAAATTCATGCCTGTAGGCTGAGAATGACTGTGGTAGATGCACAGTGCAGCTAAAGTTTGCCTTTTTTCTTTCATCTGGTAGGAGAGAGAGAAGTGAGGGAGGCAGAAGTATCCTGTTCTTGAGATAGGTTTGTAATATCACCAAATTTGTAATATCACCAAATTTGAAATGAGAGGATTTATCAGAAAATTATTTTTCAGTATTTTTGAGTGTATTCTTTGTCTTTTCTGGTGGAAATTTAAGAAATTATTTTAGATTATGCTGTTGACTTTTAACAAAGTGCGGTTTTATCACTTTTTTACTCTTTCTAGTAGTAGTAGTTCTAGTAGTAACTACTAATGTTTTGAAGCATCATATGCTTAAAAAAAGCCTTCTGTAATACACTCAATTTGTATAATTAGGTACAGCCATAAATTCTGATGCTCCGAGTATTCATAGTCCTGAGTTATTCCTAGAAGAGCTGATAATGTTTCTCTTCATAAAGAGTTGTCAAAAAGTACTTGGATGCTTAAAGGTGAAAATATTTCTAGCTGTATCTGGAAAGTGAGGAAAATAGTTGGTAAAGACTTCCGAATAGTATATTTTTTTTACTAGCTTAAAAGTATGACTGCAATGACTTCCTGAAATTACAGTTACTTAATATAAGCTGTGATAGCATTAAGCTTTGTAGTAGTTTATTATGACGAGGGGGAATCTGAAAGCTTGCTATGTAAATCTAGCTTGTGTAGTGAGGGATTCTGTCATCTAGACTGTTAATCATGGAGGTAGGAAATAATTTGCTAAGCTAGGGACTTTTTTGTTGTCTTTATGTAACTGATTTTGTAAATTGTAGGAGAGACAGTATATACAGTAACTGTATTCACTAACAGAAATTAATGTAAATACTGAAGTGGTATCTTCAGTTTACAATATATAAAATAATTTTTGTGGGGGCAAGGGTGTGAGAAGATGAACTTCATTGAAAGGACAGTATTGGCTGCAACAAATTCAAGGCTCACTCACTGCAAGAAGTTACTTTGGGAATTTCCTTATTTTATGTAATAACATGTTGGCAGATGCTGGTTTTATGAAGAAATGTTCTTGATATTGCTAATCTGAATAGGTAGTGGTTTAGCTTTTTATTTACATTGTCAGAAATAGAAATTCGGGACTGAAAATTATTAATGGTATAATAGCAGTTTATACTTCTGATTTTTTTATAATCTCCTTCCCTCATGCTAACATGTATATTTGATTAGTCTCTACTAAGTTACTGTTATAGAAACTTCTGTTTGTAGTCTGACAAAATCATTGTGTTTTTTTGTTCACTTGTTACTTTAACTGAGATTTGGACATATCTGCGTTAGATGTGTTTGTGATTCTCAGTCTCAAACTTGCTTTGATTCTTTGGAACACAGCAGTTTGCACAGATGGGAAAAAGTTGAACAACATTGCTCTTGGATTGTGCATTCAGCATTGAATCTGATTTTTGCTATATTTCTCAAAGATAAACGTTTAGTTTCCTGATTTCTGAAAAACCCAATAGAATTTACCCGTTAGTTTAAAGATTTCATTGTTTTGCATTCTTTTACTAGCAAAACCGGTGTGCTTGAGAATAAGACTAGCACATGTTCAAGATGTTTGGGAAGCGGGTTATAATAATGAGAAATGTGTGTGTGATAGTGAAGTGAGGAAGAACTTTGTTCTTGAAGCAAGATGCCAGTATTTTTTTGGCTTATCACCTTCTAGAAGGAGATGCGCATAAAACCAAAACCAAGCACCCCAAAGCACAGATTGAATAAAGTCTTGTCTCTGATAAATAAATTTAAGTAAAATAAGTATATATGTGTGTGGTGTAGTTCAAGAGGTGCTTGTGTTACATATTCATGTTAGTCTTAAGAGTACTAGTTGACTTACTTAAAATGCTTATATTAAATTGGTTTATTAGACAACTGTCATTTTACGATAACACTTTTGAAGTAAATGACAATTACCAGTTATTTACTGCTCATGATTTTGTAATTTAACTGCTTTGTATCCAAGTACATCATGTGTCTTTTGCTGAATAGCTGGTTTTAAAGTTACATACTGAATGAAATGCAGAAGTGTCAAGGCTTCTTAAGAACCAATAAGGGAAAATAACCATGTATATCTAAGAAGGTGATTAGTCAAACAATAAGAGAAATCTTTGTATTTTATGAGAAGCTTGGCAAGCATGTATGGGAGTGTGTTAGTAAAGGTTTGCTGTATGTTTGTGATTTCACGGTGAGCTGGAACTTTCAACAATAATCTGTACATCAGTGAGTCAGAGCTCTGAACACTGATTTATGAGAATAAAACAAATGTAGAGTTTGATATATGGTATAAGGAATTTGCATTTATTTGTTCTTATGAAGAAAAACCTGTTAATACTTTTTCAAGTGTAATGACAAAATCTTATGTTTGACTCTCAGTGTATTGGTGAAATGCAAAATGAAATGTTCCAAAATGAAAACTTTGTAAGTGGTCACAAAACAGAATAGAAATAAACAAAAATAGAAAAAAAGAAAAGGGAAAAAAAAAAAAGACCAACAAAATAGAAACTGAATACAGAGTCTGGAATAATTTTTGCACCTTTCATGTTTTTCTGCTATGGGTTAAAAAATTAATAGATTTTTGAAAGCCTGATTTTCCAGAAACCAGAAGTTTATGTTAACACTCTTGTGTTCTGCTAGTCAACACTTGCTGCTGTAAGGAACTTCTTGAATCTGAAGACAACTCAAATTTGAGATATTTCAGAATTGTAAAGTTGCTACAAGGTTTGGGAAGAGAATTCCTGTGGCACTGGAGATGCTTCAGCTGTTTTATGTGGTAACTGCTATACCATTACAAATTAATGCCTGGCATATTAAGGAAAAAAACCCTGCTACTAGTTATCTTAATATGCCTAACTATGAACTGATTCAGTCTCTGCTGCTACTTCTGCCTATTCAGTTGAGATGTTCAGACTACAGACAAGGGCTTACAAGAGAAGCTGGTTAGGAGAAGAAAAAACTAAAGTTACCACTGACTGAGCTAGTACTGCTAGTTATCTTGAACCTTGCAGTATTTTACTCATGGAAGTATTATGTTAAAAAATATGGAAAGAAGGAATGTTGTAGTGCCTTCATTAATGTCATATATACAGCAGAAAGCAGTGTATTTGGAATAACAGATTTTTTTGTAACTTCTCCAACTTGTTTGTCAGTTTTGTCCAGCTAAATTTTTATGTATTTAGAGATCTGTTCTTACATTGAGAAGAATAAAATGTGCTCTTTCTCATGATCCCACCTAATCTTGGTATTAGAAGTTACTTAATATAACCTGTGTTATATTAAGTTAACCTCAGTGTTGAAGGAAATCTGTTGTTGATTTGATAGGAACAGCTTTTGTTTCCATAGCATAAGTAGTTTAGCAGAACTAAGGAGCGGCCTTGAGTCTGCAGCAGTAACTATTAACATCAGGTGTTAGCATTCCTAGAAGCAGACACTGACTGGAAAATATGCTGTTATTTGAGCAAGTGCAGTTTCTTAGAAGAGATTTAACTGAAAAGTAAAATTACTAAAAGAAAATTGGTTTTGTTCTGATTCAAACCTGGACAACTGCATACCCATAAGTTCTTAGACAATTCAGTAAACTTTATAAAGATTCTTCAGAGCTGATGCTAAAAACTTAGTAAACTTTAATGGCTCTGTGCGTACATGTTACAGTTTTTAAGAGCTTCTGGATTTCAGCTGTGGATTAAACAAAACTTTTAACACACTGTTGTTTGTATGGACACGCATGCAGTGCGCTATAATAAAATTGGTAAAGGTCTGATTTTGTGAATCTTGCAAGCATGCTGCCTAGAAAAGTAATTCTTCAGCTTAATTCAGTATGCAGTAGTGAGGTGCTCTGTAAAACATACTAACTATTCTTCATATTATATTGCAGTGTTCATGACAAAATTAAAAATATTTTTTCATAAAGATAACAGTAACTGTTTTCTTTCCTCATGTCAACTTTAGCAATGACATGGATTAGTGTTAAAGGTGCTGGGGAATTACTTCTGAGGGGAAAGAACGAATGAAAGATTAAAGATAATCTTCAAAGGATAGATGTCAGGTTTATTCCATTTATTTATTTATTTTTAAACAAAAGATTACCTAAATATTTTGGGGGCTTAAGAATAATCAAAAGCCACTAGATGTCTCAGACCTCTGTCTCACAGACAATTTGAGAAGCAGGGATTATTTTGTATTAATATTGTTTCAATATAAAACCTCCTTTGATTTATTTTGCAGCCCACCTCTGAGTAATTTTCAAAAAGAGCCTATAATTGGTATGTCTTGTTTGAAGAATTACAATGATGTAACTCCCTGCTCTAAATTGTGTTTCACTGGACAGATGGATGTCCCCAAAATTTCAAATAGATAATTTCCTATGAAGAGAAGCTTTTTTTTTTATATATATAGGATTGTTAGAATTGAGCTAAATTCCATATTTCTATTTGTATAGATTTCTTTTGTAGTTCATCTACACATCCTTGTAGTTCATCTACACGTAATACATATATTAAAGTATCAAAATAAGTTAAAATAAATGTTAATTCAGTAGACTAAATATTTAATTATAATATTTTAATTTGAAATACAGGTAAAATTAGTACACACTAGGTCTCAGTTTGTCTGGAGGTGACTGTATTTCAGTGGTTGTTGGAACAACTGTTTTTACGCTGCTCTGATTAAAACGATTGCCATGTAAATATACTGCTTTTATTTTCAAATTGTTGCACTTACCTGAAAAGAGAAAGTGTGCCAAATCTGAATAGGTTTGGTTATGCTTGCTTGAGTTCTTCTAAAGGTTTTCCCTGTCAAACTGACATTTTTAATATCATCTTTAAAAGTCACAAAATTGAGGAAAAAAAAAAATCTCTTACTGTCTCTTTCTTTTTAGAGAGGATCTGACGAACTTCTTTCAGGCAGTGTACTCAATAGCCCGAACTCTAACATGAGCAGCATGGTAGTTACTGGTAAGTGATGCCCTTTCAAAGGAGAAATATATCATTTATACTTGGACTAATTTCCTGTTTGCAAGGGGAGAACACTGAAACAAGTATCTGTTATGCTATAGAGGGATTGGCATGCATTAGACTGTAGTGACCTTGTATATACTCATAAACCTTGGGTATCTCAGAGGAAAAATTCCGTAATACAAGAGGCAACTTTCAGATGTCTGTATGCAAAAGTGTTACTCAGTGATGGGGTGAAAAATTAAACTTGTCTTGTACAGCTGTCTTCAAAGTAAGGAATTGCAACTACCAAGAAAAGGTAAACAGCTTAACAACTCTTGT
This sequence comes from Phaethornis superciliosus, assembly GCA_023637945.1. NCBI lineage: Eukaryota > Metazoa > Chordata > Aves > Apodiformes > Trochilidae > Phaethornis > Phaethornis superciliosus. Next base: position 12,463,372 of record JAJQWJ010000009.1, on the reverse strand, counting down.
ATGACATTGGCTTTTTCACACTTAGGCATCTGCAAGTCTGGGCATTACAGGGAAGAACACTGTGCCAGTTTCATGATAGAGAATGGATTCAGGAAAACAGTTTGTTCTGTTCTCGTTTAGACTGCTAAAGCAGGAAACTTCACTTTGCTACTTCAATTTGAGGTCACAGTGGAAGAATCTCAGAATATCAGGAAGTGTGGTTGTTACTTGGTCATATTTCTGGTGACCAAGAGAGAGAGAGGCTTTTCATGACTTAGCACATGCTAAAATGCATTCTATTGCAGATAATTCTTCTGTAGAGGGCTCATGTCAGATGTTTTGCTTTTTCTCTTTTTCTTTTTTTCCACAGACTTTTTTTTTCTTAGAGATGTGAAGGAATTGGTTCATGGCATCATTGTCACTGGGTTTTCCATACAGTTGCCTGGTTCACTGCTTTAACGTGCCTGAAAAATTTTTCTTGATTGTGTTTGGGCAGGAGAGTTGCTAATGTAGTAGTAGCAGGGTCTTTTCTTTTAGTCTCGTAGTAAAAGATTGGGGTTCGAGGTGTAATTTCATGTTACATTATGGTGATGTGGTGGCAACTCATTCCAGATCCTACATCCTCCACAGAGAAAAATCCCACCTCAGCTTCACTGTGTTGGAGTGCTTATACAGTCGGAGTACTAATCCAGTGTTAAACTGTTGTGCCAAAAAGTGTAATTTTCCCTTGGAGCAAGAACAGGTGCAATGTGGGGTGGAGGAGCATGGTGGCAGAAAACCACTTCCTTTGGCAATTCTGTAATGAAAGGTGGGGAGAGGCTTTGGAATAGATTAAAAATAGAGTTTATTGCATTCGTAGCCATTTTAGAACACTTGTTTACTTCCTCTCCTTTTCTTATTTCCTTCTGGTTCTGACAGAGGTCTTTTGTTCTTGTTTTCTTGATGTCTTCTGCAGTCCTATGATGTCTTCAGCAAGTTTGATTTATTTAAAAAAAAACTAGAATGAAGAGGAGTTTGTTTTGTGTGTGTGAGAGTTTGGATTTAGGCAGTGGGAAGGGGAAGGAGAGCACTGTTACCAGGATGAAGTCTTGAATGTTACCAATTTTCCATATATTTTCAGGGGAACTTTTCATTCAAGAAAACTAAATACAAGTTCATTTATCAATGAAAAAAATTGAGAGGTTAAAGTGAAAGAATTGAAATAAGAATTGTTATAATTTAGAGTTCTCAGCAAAAAAAGTACAGAAGCTTGTCTAAGAAGCCTCAAACTTCAAATAGTACTTACTTTCTCCTCTACAGAGATGGAAAGGGGGACAGTTTGGTTTGGGTGGTGGTTTTTTTTTTTAATATTACTGTTCGTTTGGGTTTTTTTTAAACAGTTTCTTGGGATCCTGTTCAAATACTTCTGTCTTCCTGCCTCTGTTAAATAGCATTTAAAAAGCCCTGTAGCATAGGCCAAATCCACAGCTCTTTTAAGTTCTGAATATATCCTCCCATAGCCATCTTGTTTATCGTGAATGTGGAAGTATTTTTTCCATACTTGCAGTGTATATAAGTTCAGATTATAGACTGAGAAGTAACTAGATTTGAAATTGATACCTATGTCAATTTTTCTGTACCCATCTCCTGAAGGCCAATGAGTTCAAGTATTCTTTATATCCAAATTAATGTCTTCCTTTTGCTTTAGTTCTGTTAATTTTCTCTTAAGAATTAAAAAACTTTGTGAACAGAGTTTTTCAGATGTAGCAAAGGCACAGTAGTGATAAATCTTCCTCTGATTTTTCAGGGCTGAAAATATTCTGTAATAATTTATTACATTCTTTTTAAAGGAGATATGTTGTAGAAATTGTCCTACTCTAACTCTTAAAATTAACACTTCTAATGTCCTTTCATTCTTAATATTTGGAAGTGGCATGATCTTATGAGGTCTGGTCATTGTTTTTTGGAGTACATAGATACCTGTTCTGGCTTTGACCATGATATTTTCAGCATCTGATCCCACGCAATTTTTCCAAACAGATACCTAGATAAACAGAAAAAAGAGGCAGTTTGTTTTTCTAATCTTGAGCTTTATTGGTAGAAGTATACACAATCAAAACCCCAGTTGTAACCAAGATTATCCTAGCAGGCCTAAGCTTAGAGCAAAAACTTGTGAATTGCCGCCTCATTTCTTTCTCAATCTCCGCTAAAGAAGTACTAACCTACATTAGCTGGGTTGCCTACATTGTCAAAAAAAAAAAAAAAGGTAAAAAAAATGACCTTTCCATGGTAATGAGGGTTTCTGCTAGAAATGGGGGCTGTGTCCCTCATCTTTAGGGATGAGACTGCTGATCAGGTTTTTAAAAATTACCCTCTTACCTTTGTACTGTAGTAATACTTCCATTAGGGTGTTTTTTATGTGAATTCTCGTGCTCTGATTCTCTTTATAAGTCAGAGAAAGGCATGAAAGATGCATGCTTTCTCTATCCTATAGTCTTATATATTAATCTTTCATTATTTTGCAGAAATATTGGGCAGGTGTTTGAGCTGTATTCTTATGGATTATCTGAACAACTGGTAATTTGGTAAATAATATGGAAGATGCTAACATGTTGGACTGTTATCCAAAGGACATTGCTCAAAATTTTATCCCTGTGCATTTTCTAAACAGCTTTGTCATCAGTATCCATCAAGACTGAATAGATGGAAGGAAACTGACAGTATTTTATAGTAACATTCACTATAACTTCCCTTGCTGTTTGGAATACTTCTTGTGTCTTGTAAAAGGAATAGCCTTAGCGGAAAGGCTTAGATAATTGAGGATGACTTCTGCATGAGTTCTTTTACCACTTAATTCTGAACTCTTCTGTCTCGTGTTTTGGACCTAATTTGATAATTGTTGTGGAATTTTATTTCAGTCAAACATTTATATTTAAATATACAAGATTTTTTTTTTCCCGCTGAATTAATTTAGGAGCAGTAGGTAAAACACTCTGTAAACATTGAGGGAAGAACCCCATCTACTAGATCAGAATTTGTTGTAGGGGAGGACATCTTACAGGATTCCAGGTCAGCAAATACCTGAAATTCTCTAAGAATTTATATGTTTATTATTATTTTTTTTTAGATGTCTTAATTTTCTGAGCTTTTTAGCACCAGCTGAAACTGATGCGTTGAAGTTGTATTGCCTCACAGGCCTCATACTGCTTGAATTACTACTAGTGTTTTTCTTCAGCTTTTTGGAAAACACTGTCAAAAGTCTATTCTTATTTTCTGTCATCGTTTTGCTTGGTTCTGATATTTTTGGAGAGCATAACTATCTCATAAATATCTGTGAATTAGGGTTGATTTTTTTGTGCATGTTGATGCACAGCAGACAGTGACTAGAAAGGCAGTCAATCTTCAAATTGAGAAAAAAATTGAAGAGAAAAAGGAATGTGGATAAAAAGTGAAAGATATTGATAAAAAAGAATTATCAGGGTTGTTTGTTTTTTTTTTTTTACTATAGTTCCACCAATTTAATTTTCACCACTTGTGTGTTGAAGTTAGATCAGTAACAGCATATAAAAAAACATTTTGGAACTGGGCTCACCAAAATCCTATGGCTTTAAAATTTTGTGGTTAAACTTGATCTTATTTTTAGTTCATTAACACAGAGTGCTGGCATTGACTTTGGTAGGTAATTCGTTGTAGTAGTAGAATACTTAGCATCAAAGGATACAAACTAATAAAATTTCAAGTGCTGTGTTTAACTTGGGGAATAAACTTAGATGTGCTGGTTTTGATAGCACATTAAATAAAACTGGTTATTAGTTAATATTAATGATGCCTAAACATAGGTATTTTACTTCTGAAGTTTGCAAATTGTTTACAATTAATAGTAAGTGACAAGATTTGAAGTACATTACATGTGATTGGAAAGTGTAGTAATTTAAAAATATTTAATTTAAATATTTAAGTAATTAAGTAATTTAAAAACCATAATTTACATTTTTCTACAGATATACATGGGCGTGTACATGAACTAAATTTTAAAGCTCTGAATTCCTAAACAATATGTGATATCTTTTTGTGACGTAAGAAACAAAACACCTCAAAAAAGCTTGAGATTGGGAAAAATAAAATGTGGCGATTATGAATGTATTTAATTTTTGTCAGCATTACTATGCCATGGTATTTAATTTTTGTTCAACTTCAGTGTGGCCTTAGAATTTTTACATACTTTAAGGCCCAAGGGGAAGTGTACCAGTTTTAGACTGTGTAACATTGAACAGACACATGTTGCAAGTGTACTACTATACATGCTTAGAAAATAGTGCTGAGTAGTTTTGAAGCAGAGGTCCAGCCTCTGTTCAAGTGTGCCAGTTAAAAGCTCTGTACTTACTTTTTAAATTATTTGGACATGATTACTTAAGCTCAGGTTCCTGATAGGCAGGAGTCTTTGTACCAGAAGATATTTGGTACTGATTGATCAAGATTTTACTTTGCACATGGCCTGTGTCTGCAGTAAAAAAATCCACCTGTGACTATTGGTTAAGGTACCACAATGCAGTAGTGGCCAAGCAAAGATAATGGGGTGTCTTGCAGAACATATTATCCCCTCACAAGCCCTAAATCAACACAAAACGCCACCAACCAGCCAAGCATAATTACCACTGAACATGTACCCTTTAATTTTAAGGTGTATAAATGCAGATTTTAGAAAACATCTTTCTCTCAGACATTATAAATTCAAGATTTTATTTTTAGCTTTTAAAAAACAAAAGTCTTGTTTTTCTTGTTTTGCAAACCTCTTGTCACATGTGGAAAAGTTCATCACTTGGATCTGGCTAAGGTCTCCTCTTCATACATTCTATCTGTGACATGAGGCAGAGTACATAAATTTAAAGAAAGAACCTCAGAAACAAACTGACAGTGGTTTGTTTTAAAGCCTTGCCATTTGTCAGCAGTTTCCTTAGCTGGTGTTTTCATGCACATGATTGTATTTGGTAGCCACTGCAATGTTTAATCTTTCTCTCAGGTCATGATCCATGATTGTAAACTAGGTATCCTCATGATTCCTTTGCCTTTCCTTTGGTCAGATTGTTCCTTTGTGGATATATGTTGTATGTTCTAGCTGTTAAAGTTTGTATATTAATGTAAAATTTGTATTTCAGATATTTAATGTGAAACAAGAAGTAATTTCTACTTCAGTAACCAAAAAATAATATTCATAGTAAGCTTCTTGTATTTAATGTATGAACTATTTGTATTGCAGGATGAAATAAGTGTTTCAGGAATGGCTAATTATTTACTGCTTTTTTTTTTTTAGTTGGATATTGGTATGTACTAATAGTTGAGAAGCATAGAATGACTCCTGCAGAAGGCTGTGTATTTCTCAATTATTTCACTACTGCACGTATGCAGGGATTTATAATCAGTGTTTTGTGTTGAATTTTGAACATTTTTTCAGCTTTCCATGAAATAATAGGTGGAAGGATTTTTTCTTGTATGAAAAATCTTTGGCTGTAGCCATGCCGTTATATTTCTAAATTACTGTGAGTAGGAAAGCAAGTTATTGTAAAGGAAAATAATGCATTTAAAATGAAGGCTTCATCTTTTCAAGGTAAATTATGTATTTTTGGCCTTAACACCTGAAATACAACCTAAAGGTGTATTTATTATTTATGTATTTCTTGAAAAATAAATATGTGGGCATAGGAACTCTAGATTAAATATTTTTAAAATATGTTTTCAAAAAGAAGGAAATGAATTATGTTTGCCAGGAGTTATGATGAACTTATAAGATCAGTTCTTCTGGAGAAACAACTTAGGATCATCGAATCTTCACATCTTAAACAATTGAATGCTAGAGACTTACATTGTGGCCTGTATATGTTACATTCCATTTTATTGCTTAGATGTAGCTTTCTGTGTTTAATAAAATAGGAATTGCTAATCAAAAATGCCAAGGACCCAAGGTGGACCATCTTAAGGCTTTATCAGATTCTAAGCATTCAATTTCAAGAACTTGATTTATTGTATGCTGAAGGAACTCTTTGGGATGTGGCTTACATATCAGTTATGTTTAGATCATAGTATTGTATTTAGATGGGACAGTAATGTTCAGAGATTTTGTTTAGAAATAGACAACTGATGTCATACGGGAACTGTATTTTTCTCTCCTTGATAGAGAGCCAAAGATGGCTTACATCACTGCAATGGCTGTTACAGAACAAGGCCTTTTTTTGTTAGTCTGAATTTAACATTATGAGTAATCAGAGTTAGCTGTCAGAATTTTTTTTTTTAACTTTACATAAACTTTGACTGTTTGTAACTTTTAAGAATTAATTGTTCAGTTTTGTACAGGTGACCTCTGGTTACTCTGAAGCCCAGTCTTGTCACATTTTACCAAAATGACACAGGGTAGAGCCCTGTGTATACTGGGACTTCACATATTGTTTCAGGTTGTATTACTTAGACTAGTTCCAATCTTGCAGGGTTTTTTTGTTGGTTGGGCTGCTCTATTAAGTTGTAAAAGACTTAAAGTGCAGAAACTTGTTAAGAAGCTCAGTCCTAGAATTATTGGGATAGGGCAGGGGAAGAAAATTAAGGGATAGCCTGTTTCTAAGGCATACTTATTTTAAGAGTATACTCTTAAGATATTAAGAGAGTATGCTAAATTAGATAGCTGAAGTGGAAGATAGAAACATTCAAATTAGAAAGACCAGGTTTAGCTCTTACAAAGGTTAAAAGGAGTGACGGAAATTATTCCTAATATACTGATTTATCAATTTTCCATCACTTTCTTTAATGGAAATATGGAGAATAACCTTATTTTTGAAACCATATAAAGTATGTTCATAGGGCTGGTCAGAGACCCAGAGATTACCAGGCTTACTAACAGCATTCAAAAGGTAGGTAGATGTCATACCTGGTCTAGCTTTTCAAATCCAAATTAGGAGAGTAGATGTTCTTGACTTGTAAAAATAAGAGTCCATTTCATTCTGTGTTTTCACTCTTGAATAACCTCATTGGTTTAGTAAAATTGAGTTAAGAAATTGAATTATTATTATTATTTAGACATAAACTTAGAAAAACTTAGTTGCTCAAGTTGATCCTTAATGTATGCAGTATTTTTATGCAGGGAGTTAGATTAGATGACTGTTCTGGCACAAATTCAGAACTGTATTCTGTAGTTAGATCTGAGTAATAATCGAAGACTTCTTTATTCTCTTCTGTGTGGAAGATGCAATCATCAGCCTTCTTACGAACATGAGACTTTTATAGGATTTAACATACATAAATGCTTCCTATTGGTTCCCCCTCGCCTTTATTGTTTCTACTTTTGTTGTAAGTAAATAAAAGTAGTTATTTGTATTTATTTTTATTTGTAGTTATTTTAAAAAAAAATCTCTAGTATCATTTGAACCCTAATAATTGCATATATTTTTCTACTAGTCAAAAAAAAATTTTTTTTAATACAGGTAGCTATGAAACTACTCATCATAACATGGAATCAGAAGTTGAATAGCTCATACGCTGACTTGTGTGTTTTGTTGCCAGAAGTAGAAAACAGAAATTCTTTTCTCATATCTAAATGATTTCTAATTTCCAGCACTAATTAATTAGTTAATATCCATCAATCTTATGACAGTGTTGTTCTTTAGCTCTTGACTCTTTCTGATGTTTACTCCACTGATGTATTTGTAGGCAACTGTTTTGTTACCTTTGAACCAAAGTACGTAATATTTTTTCTGACCTTTCCAAAGCAAGGCATCTTACATCCAGTTAACTAGCTCTTTATTGCATGTGTTCAAGAAAAAAGAACTCAAGCTGAATTTCTGTACAAGTATTCCAAATAGTATCTTTCTGATGCTTTGTACAATGACGTTCCCTGCTTCTGCTAGGAAATCTGGTCTGTTTTGTTTTGGGGTTTTTTGTGGGTTTTTTTCTGTCCATGTTTGCTGTGTCATATTTGTTAGTTGTTTTTTCCAGTTCTGTGGATGATCCTTTAGTTCATAATTGACTGTTTTTTGTTCTTAAATTCTGAGTTTGTGGATGTTGTGATGTTAGTCCTCTGGGTCATCCCCTTTGTCAAGTGCAATCCTTGTCAACATTAATAATGCTTCCTGTCTTTCTTTGGTACTCATCCAGATTTTGTATCTGGTTCATTACTGCAAACAATGCTTAAAAACTTTGCTTTAAGAGGTCTTCTGGTAATTATTCACCATTATTTGTCTCCATCCAAATAAATGCTAGGTGACCTCTAATTGGTTCAGGGTTTTTTGATTGTTTTTTTAAAATGTGTTCTTATGCAAGCCCTTCTGAGTCAAAGTTAATAGTCTTACATGGTATTATATGAGATACACCTTTCATGAAATTGTGTAACATTTGTGTCTCTACAATTTGTTCTGAATCCTTAAATTCTATTTAGATCAAACTAAACAGATGGCTATATTTAAAAAATACCTCATATTTATAAATAAAACATGGTTTAATAAAACTCTAATAATGTCAGTAAACTTCTCAAATAGAGTCTGAATATGTCTTTCAGCCAATGGTAATGACAACAAGAAATTCAAAGGTGATGATAAAATGGATGGGGCTCCTTCTCGTGTTCTTCATATCAGAAAATTGCCTGGGGAAGTGACAGAAACAGAAGTTATTGCTTTAGGTTTACCTTTTGGGAAGGTAACCAACATCCTAATGCTGAAAGGGAAAAACCAGGTAATTAGTTGCTTTCCATTTTTTAGTATGCTTTCTGTCTAACTTAAAAATCTGCTGTTAAAATGCTATTGAAATAAGTTATATAACAGTAAGTATTTAAAACCCAGATAGCCTTTGTTCCTGTATTTTTACGAACGTACACTGTTTCTGTAGTAATTTTTTTGGGGGGGAAAGGGGTTGGTTGGCAGCAACTTAAAGCAAAAATGTAGCTGTAAGATAAACATTTAGTCCTGCGTCTTCACAGATATGTTTTTGGAGATAATGTAGTTCAGCAAATAAAGTTAGAATATAGAGAGTCATTTTCTGAAGACTGGTATTTTTAAAATGTGCTATCAAATCTTTTAAGTATTTTTTTTATATACTGCTAGTAAGAATATCTGTTTTCTGAATATTGAGAATTAAATGTTTAATTTAATTACAGGCATTTTTGGAACTTGCTACAGAAGAGGCAGCTATCACTATGGTTAATTACTACTCTGCTGTTACTCCACATCTGCGTAACCAACCTATCTATATCCAGTATTCCAACCATAAAGAACTAAAGACTGATAACACGCTTAACCAGGTATGTTTGCTCTTACATGGTTTTTCAAATGCAGACAGTAGAGAATGAGGCATGGCATGTATTCTTGGTTCTCGTGGCATACATTTAATCACTTGCTTTTGTCTACTTTCTAACACTACTGTAGTTTTATTTATGATCATTCCACTTTCTGACATTTGCTTTCAGTGTGATCTTTCCCCTATTAATTTTCTTAACATAAAAAGAAAAAGATTCTGAAATGTCTTTTTAACTTTTTTTTCATAAAGTGAGTTTCCATCTTAGAGAATGTAGAACAAAAAAAACCAAACACTTTCCAATTCTGATACCTGAGATTCTAATGCCAGTTTGAATTGCCCTTGCTATAATAGCTAATGACTATGTCTATGTTTTGGTGGTGCTTTAATGATTGTTCTGGTAGCACTTGTAAACTCACCTTATGTGGCCTGCTGTTCTGGGGAAGAATACCTCAGTGACCACTGTAGAGATGCATACACTTAAGAATAATAAAAAAATATTTTAGTCTTGCCTTTGCAGAACCTAGTTCACAATAAATATAGACACATATGTCTGGTTTTAGTATAGCAGAAAAACTAACAAAAGTAATGTGGTGTCCGTTTTGTACAAATTATATGGGAGAAGAGAAATATCAACTTGCCATAAGTCAGATGATTATTTTAAGGTAATTTCTTATCTTTTCATTTTGATGTTACAAAAGACAGTGTAAGTACCAAGTTACTTTTTTTGTAGTGTCTTAAATAAGGTATGTAAACAGAAAAATATATCTGTTATCTTTACTAATAATTTCAGGGTAATCTGTTGAAAGAGATCTTGGTTAAGATCAAGTATAGTGTTGATTTCCTGATTGATCTTTCTAAACATTCCATTCACTTAAAATATATTGGTAGTTTTCTCTGCTGAAGGTACTTTTTAAAAATTGAGGGCTTTCTTTTTCCTGAAAAAATTTCAGTCATAAGGAAAAATCAATACCTTAAGTTACTTTTGAAAGAGGAGAATAAAGGATGAATTTTGTGTGCACATGTAGTGCATGGGCGTAATATTTAAGAAGCTTTCTCTTACGTTGTCCTCCGACTTCTGTGACGATACTGGTTTTGTACTTCATGTGTACAGCTTTTCAATGTATCCAATATGCTTACTTTTCAGCAGCTTTTATGCCATTATATATATTAATACCCAAATTTAACGTACTCCCAGTTGTTCATGTCTCTATTTGTTCAATTTTGAACTAAATCATATAAATAGGTATCTCGGCAGTATCTAACTAGTACTTTAACTAGTATCTCATTAGTGATTCTGTAAAACACAAGGTGGTTAGATTATTTTTTTTCTATAAGGAAAAATGAAGGCGATACAGATATAACTTATCTGGTTGTTTCGTGTTTTTTTTTGTGGTTTAGATTTTTTTAATACTCAAAGCTTGTTTTTTTTAAATCTGTATTTGAAAGCTTTCTTATGCAGCCAAATTAATTTTGAAATTGTCTTTTTCTGGATGTTCAATTGAGAACCTGCATAGAAGTCAGGATATCAGTACATGTAACTGGAAAAAAAGGGTAAAAAATTGGAGAAAGGTGCAAGTATCTTAGTTATGAACAAGATAGGGAAAAAGTATTTAGCTGAGTGATACTTCAAAGAGACAGGCCTTTAGTATTAAGTAGAAAAAGTTCCATTAAGGTACTACTCTATATTCTGAATTTTACAGTAACAGTAGTTTCCAGGATTATTTTAATTATGTTTTCATCTAAACATCCTAGTTATTTAAAAATCCTTTTCCTTGGGAGCACCAAACACTGAGAGGAGCATTTAAACCCAGATTTAAAATAAACATCCCTTACCTTTTTAATCCTGTATCTAGACTTGTAATGGAGAACAGAATGACCTCTGTCACTGGAGTTTTCTTCTGTAATCAGCCTGTCATAAACAAGTAGTTTTAGTCCTTCTGCACAGACAATGCAACATTTAGAAAGAATAATTGTTACACTTTCCGAATGGGGTAGCTGATCTTTTAAAATTAACTATGATTTTGCAAAAGCAAGAAAAAAAAAACTTTACATGCTAGTTATATGTCTTCAAAAGTGGCTATTCTGTATTATAATCAATATTATATTCAACTTGTTTGACAATATACTGTCATAAATATTTTAGATGTTATCCCTATTTGCCAGTGTTTAATCCTGTATTCATTTGTGTACTTAGATTAAATTTAGTGGAACGAAATACAGTGCATACACAGAGAATGACAGTGTTAACAAGGGCCTTACTTTAAAACTGACTTCAAGTTTTGATTCTTCGGGCTACACTGTCTAAACTTTTACAGTTACTTTAAAGAGTGATCTTTAGTTGGTGCATGGCTCATTGTCTGTCCTTACAGAAGGAGTAAGAAGTAATTACAAAATCCAGCCAAGTATCTGGCCAGTTTGAAAGTTACAGATTAGGGAAAAAAGAGAAAGTGTTGTTTTTAAAAAATGGTTTAACAGATATGTTAAACATAGACGTAAATTTTTTTCACAACTTGTGTACACGGTGTGGTACATTATAACTTTTACATGGCATGCTTACCTGTCTCTGTTGTATCGTTTTGCTTCATAAGGCTACTGTAATGAAAGCCTTAAATGGAAACGCTTTTTTCTGTACTTTTTCTTTCTCAGAAAAAGACATCTAATTTTTCTGATACTGTCAGTTCTGGCAGTGGAAGTTGTTACATAGGTGTGTGTTCTTGTGGCATCATCATGTGGTTACCTTTGAATTTCTAAAATCCTGCTTGTGCTTAAAAGCTAAAAAATCCCCCACACATGAAGAGTATTTTGTTTTTCTTTTTATGAAAGAGGGTGGGTAACAGAAACGAGTTGGTTTACCTCTGGATAGTTATTTCTGACACTTTTCAGTCGTGTATTGTGTCATTGCATTAAAACTGAGAATTTAGGAAGTGTTAGGTCAGTGTTATCTCTTCCTATCAGGGCTATCTATGTAATTAAAATGGCTGTGGCATGTTAACTTTAATAGTCTGTTGAAAAACAGGGTTAATACCTGTGTTTTCTGTAGGTTTGGTGTTTTTTTGTTTGGTTGGGGTTTTTTTTTTTTTGTTATTTGTTTGTTGGCTTGACTTTGGTTTTGTTTTTTCTTCAAAGGCAAGGCAAGGAAAAAAAGCTGTAAAGAGTCTTGAAACATGCAAGATTTTCCCTCTCTTTATCCTTACTAAAAGGATGGAAAAATCTACTGGGAAGATTGATATTGGTACTATGACCTAAGGATTAATTTGTTTTCGTTTTTATTATCTCTTCTTACAGAGTTGGACTGCATTGCACTTGTGTTATGTCTGTAGCTCTGAATTTTAAATAAGTGGACTATTTTATCTTTCCAAAATTAACTATACTAATATTGATAATTTATAGCTATCAATTTTTTTTTTTAAGCGGGCTCAAGCTGTTCTTCAGGCGGTGACGGCTGTGCAGGTGACAAATGCTCCCATTAGTGGGACCACTGTCAGTGAGAGTGCAGTGACTCCAGCTCAGAGTCCAGTCCTTAGAATAATAATTGACAATATGTACTATCCGGTGACCCTGGATGTTCTTCATCAGGTAAGCCAAATTTCATTTTAATTTGAGCTACGGTAGGAAGAAACTGGTGTAAAACCTTACGATGGTTTTTTGCAGATATTCTCTAAGTTTGGTGCGGTATTGAAAATAATCACATTCACTAAGAATAACCAGTTTCAAGCTTTACTGCAATATGGAGATCCAGTAAATGCCCAGCAAGCAAAACTAGTAAGTATGGCTCTCTTTTTTGTTTTTTTTTTCGACCTGTACTGTCAGCATTTGGAAAAATGTTAATATAGTAGAGTCCTGACCATAATAATGTGTCATACTTGTGGAATATCTGATTTTTTTGAAACTAAAAAGTAACTGAGTTATTATATAATGCCTAAAATCAATGTGTAAGAGATATTATGTCTAAAGAATTGTATGCATCTATAATAATGTACAGATATAGTAATAAGACTTCACAGAGATGAAATAATGTGCAAGACTGCAATAATGAAAATGTCAACCAGAAGTAAAGATGAAGTATATAATGTTCATGCGTACATAGTTTGTTGGAAGAAGCAGATTTAGTAAAACCATTGGATTACTATTGGTAGATACTTTTTAAGCTTCACAAAAATTTGTGAGTTTTATGTAAGCATGTGGAATTATTTAATTATAATAAAATATGTACACTTCACTGTAACCATAAATGCCCAGAAGAGAGAGTGCAGTCTTACTTATGGGACCAGACTATGAAGAAGTTTTGCATCAGTGGGAGATGACAGCAGCATCTTTCTTTTGTTTTGTTGGAAGCTCTCCTATCTTGAGTAATCAGTTTTATTCATTGTAGCAGTAGGGAGCGTATGTGAAAAATTGTGACAAGGAACAACAACATGTCATTTAGACATTGAATGGGGTATGTTCATATTTATAGCAATAGGAAAGTTGAACCAATCAGGAATATTATTTTTTTTAAATAATTTTTTTCAAGAGATAAATTAAATTAATTTATGTTTTCAAACCTTCACATACAATTGGTGTTTGTGGAAGGCTGATTAAAACCCATGTGCTTGTTGAGTGTTATTTAGCAGCATAGAAAGTGCTTATAGCCCACAGATGACAGAATAGCTGAGAACTTTAGGTAAAAACTCGCACCTCCAACTAAATTGGCAATGAATCTGTCTTAGTAGAGGAAAGAAAAAATGGACTTTTCTGGTGCAAATTATTACTATATTGAAATAAAGACATTCATTAAATGGTTTAGGATGGTAATTCTTATCCTCATCAACAAATGAAATACCAGGTATTGATTAAAAAACTGCAATGTGGTGGTCAAGACAGGGAATCGCAAAATTTGAGACAGTCAAAAAGCAGAATGTTCTGAGTTTTCATGCTACTGAGAAAAATAAAGTTTGCCCAGGACAAGAAGATTTACAACTTGGTTTATGTTACCTGTTCAAAATAATCTACTCCTGAAAAGCAGTCTGGAAATACTTGGAGTTTTGGAGTACAATTTAAATTAAGGGCAACCTTTTCAGAAGTTAATAGTTTCAAATATTAGGTTGTGTGTCATGATAGTGGGAGATGCAGACATGTCACTGTTACACATAAAAATATGGTTGGATGGAATGCACCTTTTAGATCCTATGTAGGTTTAAAATAGTAATACAGAAAATATATCTTTAACACTCAAATACTGCAGAAATTGGCTGAAGTAATTTAAATTGATATTTGAAATATCAGATAAAGAGTTGGATGCTAATTTGTTTGGAGAATGTTGTAACTCAGTCTTGTTTCATGTTTGGAAAGTCGTTTTTCAGTAATAGACGGTAATGCTGTTTTTGAAGTGCATTTTTAAAGCAATATATGACTTCAAGTGATAAATCTTTTGACTTCATTATTTGAGTCTTAAATATATTATCAGAAGATTTATGGGAAGACAATGTTTGTGAAATGAACTGTAACGATTTGAAAATTATCAGTGAAATTCTATGAGTATCTTATCTAGGAGTGACAAAATAACTCAAGGATGAGGTATATAAAAGTATGAAAGGAACCTAATTGCTGTTGTTGACTTTTGACGAACTGTACTACTTTGTAAGATACTGTATTGGTCATCATTTTATAAAAAAAAAAAAAAAAAAAAAAAAAAAGTATTTGTTTTTCCAGTTTTGCATGTTTTTATTAGGGTTCACTAGTGGTAGCTCATATGTGAATGACTTCATTGAGTAACAGTGATCATGTATAGTCATTGTCAGAGTTATCTTGGAGCCTTTCTTAGTGACAAATTGAAATTGTGTTAGGTTTATAGTTTTGTATTTTAACCAATCTATATATAAACAGACAAAATTCTAAGAGTATTACCAACTGCAAGTAGTGAAGAATGGTAAATTTGAAGGAAGATTTGATTTGCCTGCTACACTTCCAAACTAAATGGAGTAAAACAAGTACAGTTCTTCTGGTTGAGCTACTGTGGTAAATCACAAAGTACCACCAAAACAAAAATACCTAAACGAAGGAAGCAGTCAGATGATGGAAAAATCCCACTAGTTTAAATGTGTCTGGAAATACAGTAGAAGCAAGAGGATGTGGTTGCTACACTTAAGCTACATGGAGTTCAACATTAACAGCACAGTAAAAAAGTAAAGAAATCTTCCATTTGTTTTCCATCAGTGGTTACTGTAGAAGATAATGGGGAAATTTTACAGTGGCACCCTTCACAGGAAATCAGATTGTGGCCTTAATAGAAATTGAAGGCTTGTTAAGGATGTTAAAAGAGCAATTTAAAAAACTCAAGTGATGTAAGTAGCAATGAGAGGTGCTGTTCATTTGAAAGTTCTGAGAAAATAGTGACACAGACAACAATGTACAGTCCAAAGCCTTTAGCCCTATGGGACCACTTTTGCTGTTTGAATGAGCAAGTGGTGAAAAATTGCATTCCTGCTCCACTTATTTTGGGAGAAACTAATTTCCTGTAGAAGTACATTATGACTACACTGATTCCTTTTCCATCAACACCCTCAGATTGCATTATTACAGTTTGTTACACTGGCATGATAGGTTAAGACAACCAACTTCTGTACGATGCAACAGCCTAGCCAGGAGCTGCAGAAAGTACTGTGAGTATGCAGCAGTAGAGTAGCTCTGTTTCTCATAATGAAACAGAAAGTGGTGTCCTGGAGATATTTGAGCACGTGAGATATTCTAAGCATCAAAAATAGCTCATTTTCATAGTAAATCATCAGTACATGCATCATAAAGAGTAAACTTAAATACCTGAATACCAGTAATCCAATACTGAGTGCCAGTATTCCTATCCGAACAGCTGGCTAATCCTGAGTGCGGCCTTTGTGTATATGTTTCAAAAGTACTCTTGCCACATCTTGGATATTGGCAGTTACTGATGCCTCATCTGTGGAGGATTACCTGAGATCCATACATAGCTCATGACAGTTGTCTTGACCCAATCAGAATTCTAATTAAGAGTTTCTGTTACAGTTGGTCAGTTGGACCTTGCTTGGTCTGTAGGTGATTCTCCATACATTCATGATATCTTCTTTCCAGTTGTTTTGAGTGACAGCTTCAGAGTGGCTCTGCACTGGAAGCAGTCTGCAAATACCTCTGCTTGGCTATGTTAGCCTAAAACCTCTAATTGGAACTTCGGTTAGTTTTTGCCAGAATGAAAAGCAAGGAAATCTCCAGATAAGATATTTAGCTTCAGGGCAATTATCCATGATGATTACATTAAAGATTTTTCAGCATCTTGAATCCTAAAGAACACAATTTGTGCTTGGAAATTGTAAGTACTGTTCAAGTAAATAGAGAGTGCATAGTTCTATGTATATGACACTTTACAAGGAACTTTGTTACGATCCAAGGTATTATTTTATATTTTGATTGTGAGGAAAAATCAGCCACTACTCAGACGCCGCGTGAATTTACAAAAATAATAGGCTTTATGATTTGAGCAAATTACAAAGATTTATTTTAGGGAAAGGAGACAATAACGCCACCTTTAGAAGAAAAAACAAGTTTACAAGAGGAGGAAATTTACACAAGTTAGTCACTTTGGTGAGAGTGTTGTTAGGAAATGAAAAGGAAACAAGCTTTTTCACCATCCGTTGGCCTCTGCCTGGGGGTGTAGGATCCGTTGTTTCTGCTGGGTCGATCTTCTCTGCTTTTTTTCTTTCCTCTGCTGTCCCGTTGCTGAAGCTGAAGTGGCGAGAGAGAGGGGGCCGCGCCTTCTCCTTTTCTCTTGAAGTTTTTTATACATCAAAAAAAAAAGGCGTCTCTCTTTTGCATAAGTCACTGGCCCACAGACTTGCCAAAGATCTCTCTTCTATTCATTCTTACGTTTTAGTCGTTGCTGTCCTGCTAATTTCATTGTCTTTATTTGAACCATGTAGCAGGAGGCTACCTGATAAGCACTCTTATCTTTAGATGTCTGTCGGACATACAGTGAGGTAAAGATATGTTAATTGACAGTATGTTTGGTATATTTTATAAAAGCAGACAGAAGAAAAACAGATTCAAGAGGCATATCTTGCATTTTCAAAGTGTTTACATCAAACTTTTATTTCACGTGGATTTTCCTTACAAACTTTTTCCTTGAACCCTGATAGTAAAAAGAAGAGCAGTGAATTCTACCCATTATATCAGAAAGCCCTTCATTCATGTGAGGAAAGCCTGACAGAGAAAAAAAGCCTTCTGAGAGAAGAAATGATTCTCAGAGTGTTGCTCCTTCACTGTAGAGCCTACCAATAGATCCGACATTAACCTGCATGACACTTCATCAGTCACTCAGGATGTTACATTTTGTAACTTTGTAGAGTACTTTTGCCTTTTTAGATCACTTTTGCTACTGTTATCAATTCTGTCGACATCCACAATGGAAAATAAGAGATCCTGGTATCACAGGTCCATGTTGAGTAGATAGAAATTCTTACTGCCCTTTTGCAGAAAAGCTTGTGTGTGATTTATTACATCATCAGCGGGAGTAAATACTGTTTAATAAACATGTTTTGTTTTTTCCACCGGAAAATTTGCCTTTTCCATCCAGTCTCTTACTTCTGTAACTGTAGGAACTGTTCTCAGCAGTTTTCATCTCTTCATTCACCTGGCTGCCATGAGCAAAAAGAGAAGGTGGGTTGACATTATTTTAAGAAATGGGAAAGAACTGCATTTTGTGGTGCAAACCTCCATTTCATCAATATTCCCTCTATGGCAGTTTTACTGTCTGTGACAGCCAGCCAGAGCTCTCTATTCTGGATCTTTATGTCTTCCCAGGCTATTTCTACTATGTTATATGGTGCTTTCTTATTTTTTCCTTCAGTGAAAGACATGAGCTGATCTTAGATTTTGTGTGAATGAAATCCCAGTTGTTAAGATCCTTTCTAAACATCTTTTGATTGCTTCTACTGTAGTAGGTATCTAGGAATACTAATTCCTTTCCAGGCAACTCTGTTGGATTGGAACTTTTACGAGTATTGGGGATTGTGATTTTCCTTATTTCTGGATTCTTCTCTTTCTTAAGTGCCATAGCTGATATAGAGCCATGTGCACCGGAGTACACTGTGGAGTTGAGATCTTTGTGTCAGTTCTGGAATGTGCCTCTTTAGTTGGGTTGTCAGTCTAAATTGAGAAAGGGATTTTTGTTTGTTCTTGTATCACTGTTTTCTATTGGTCTTCTGCATGTTCTTACCAGTCATCTTACTCCTAAATACCTCAACATGGGATTTTTTTGAGGAATCTGGCTGCTGACAAGCTCTGGCAGTAGGTGAGCCACTCATCAGAATCATTTTCCCTCTTGGAAAATTCCCAAGAGGAGGGTACTTTCTGACAAGGGGGAAGGAAGAATAGCAGGGCCCTGGAAGTTATTTGCTATCATTACACTCTTAGTATCATGTGATGACATAAGTTTTGATACCTCTATTGTTGAGGCTTAAGTGATGGATTTGATAGCATAGGCAAGATAAAGAATTATTCTTAGATTTTTGTGTAAGGTCCTGTGATATTTGATCTCTTCAGCACGTGTGTGGTGTGGTATAGTACTCCATCATGTGTGAAGTTATGTATAGGTAAGTGTTCAAAGAAAGAGAAGTTTCTTAGCAATAACTAGCATTCTTTGAGGCAATGTCTGTTCGTATATTCACTGTCTGGCTTCTTATTTCTTCAAGATGCATGTTTGAGAGGAGGAGGGTTTTGAGGGTTTGTTGCCTATTATTTTGTTGCCATATAGGAAAGAGCCAATATGTTTGTAAACATATACAATTGTGACTTCACATGTGAACAGTCAATCTTGAAAAAAGCCTAGTTGCTGTTAATCTTTCTTACACTGTTTTTGGAGGTGTGGGATACTGCTGGTGGAGCTTTGTGGGGTGAAGCAGTTTTTGGTTTTTGATCTGTTGCAAGTAGCCTTTTCCAGAGTAGGACTGCAGTGTTCATTAAGGATCTACCTCCTTCCTTTCCTGTTTGGGATGTTCTTTCAAACTGCTTCCCAACTATTTGGATTTCTCTTGTGCAGTATTCTTTTGTATGTATTTTTGGTCACTTTGAATTTGTCAGAAAGAGGAGGTTTTGGCTGTTTCGGTGTAAGTTTTAGTTACTTATGCAGCTTCCTATAAACATTGACTGCTCTGGAAGTTACCAACATAGGCATATTTTGGTTTGCTACCTTTTGAAAGCTAACAAGATTTTCATCAACTTCACAGCGTTCTGCCAACCAAAAATAAGGTTGTCTACCAACTCCATGCAGAAGTATAATATGAATTGTGTTCATGTAATTGTGTTTTAAAGACTTAAAGCTTTGTGTCATCATCCTATGATTTGGACAAAGCTAAAGGATACTGTCTTTTGGTCTCATTCATACATTCTTCATTATGTGAATGGGTATTTCCTTGATGGTAATGGCATTGCCTTTGGCAATACGTAAGCTCTGACTCAGTAAATTGACCTATCTTTAATCCATATCTTAGTGGACTTTATAGAAGGTACGAAGACTTCTGAAAGTGATGACTGATTCTCAGTATGTACTTCTTTAAATAAAAATGTTCAAGTGAGATTCTTTTCCCAAAAATAAATATCAAGAGTCTTGGATTCTACACTGCCACTGCTATAAAAGAGCTAGTGAATTCTGTATTCTGAAGTGGTGATGCCCACCACGACCCCAATAATACAGAATTAATCTACAGATTGTGTTCTGTGAATCAGGACAGTAGATTTTGCTTTGCTAGTATTGTGTGAAGCATTGTTTAAGCTGGGTTTCAAGCACAGGAGTTACTTTTTAATTGCTAAATATTTATTTAGATGAGGTCTAGATTGTTAGATTTCTGTACTTTTTATTATTTTATTTTCCTATTACTTGGAAGGTGGAATAATACTGACTTACTTACTCTTGTACATTGGCTACTAATGGTGATAATCCTTTTAAGTGATTTTATGAGCCCTGGAGATGGCAGCAGCAGTAATACAATTTGTATCAGGGGACAGCCTTGCTGGCCCACACCTAGCAGAGAGATGTCTGCAGTGTGCTCAGTTTTCAGATGCATCAGGGTCTGAAGGTAGCTATGTTGCTTCCATACCTAGCAGTCACACTAGGTTTGTGCAGTGCTTTTTTGGCTTAAACTGGTAAATCCCGCCAATACTTGAATGGATTGGAAAGTGTACTGCAGATATAACCAAGATAGCTCAAGTCCAGAAGTCGTATATTTCAGTCCAGCATTCATTTAGAGACACAAAAGATCTGAGTTGTGATTTATTTGGGTTTTTTTCACAAAGTGTGCATACAAGGTGGTTTTATATTTAACATAATGACTTGAATGAAGAGATTAATTTTTAACATGAGCTGTATTTTAACTTCTTAGCATTTTTTAAGAATATAAACCAATTTAGTTACAAAAGTTTCCATTTTAAAAATATCTCCTATTTAGCTTTTAGTGCTTCAAATGAAAAGAAGTATGCCCAAAATGTCAATGGAATATAATCCAGGTGTATCACTTTACCTAGTATTTCGTGAAGATGGACAAATCATGTCAAATGAGGCCTTGTTTGAAATCTCTTTAAGTGGTGTCATGAGTTCATGTGAATTTCACTGTCAGTAAACATCCTTTCAGAAGTACCTGTTAATTGGGGAATATTTTTTTTTAGTGTTGCTAACATTAAGTTAGCAGATAAAGTTGCTTTTCTTTCAGTTATGGCACTAATTACCTTTAAGGGGAGAAGAAAAACAAGAAGGAACAGTATTAGAATTCTGCTTTACCAGGTAGATGTCTAACATGGTATTTAAGTCTAGATTTTAATATTTTTTTTCCCCTCAGGTCAGCTATATGTGTAAAAGAGTACTTGTGTGATTTTTGGTTATTTTTTTTTTCTTTGAGACATTTAATTGGCATTATTTCTGAATTAAAGCTGTATTATGGAATACAGGTACGATAACTGTAGTCAACAGACTTAACGTTTATACTTGCATTAAAATGTCTTTTGCCACTTTGCATAAACAGTTGTCTTTGTAAGAAAAGTAAACATTGAGCTTCCTGGCATAATGTTAAGAGAAGCTCATGCATTTTACTCCTAAGTGGTTTTAAGCTTACACAATGTAATTAATAAATATCTATATGCTGACCTTGGGGTTTTTTGTTTGGTTTTTGCTTGTTGGTATTTTTTTTTAAATAAAATAGCTGTTCAGCCAACCTGTATTGTATACCTGTATTGTTTATTTTTAAAAATAAATTAACTCCTTTTTCCAGGCTTTAGATGGTCAAAATATTTATAATGCTTGTTGTACGCTACGGATTGATTTTTCCAAATTGGTGAATTTGAATGTGAAGTACAACAACGATAAAAGCAGGGACTACACTCGTCCTGATCTTCCATCTGGTGATGGGCAGCCAGCGCTGGACCCAGCTATTGCTGCAGCATTTGCAAAGGAGACCTCTCTTTTAGGTATGATTCTGACATAGTTCTTTTGTATTACAGAGTCACTTGGTAAAAAATTTTATTTTATCTTTCCAACAATTAGAGATCTTAAATTGCAGTAGTATCCAAAGGTCTGTTTAGGGTTCAATCTGTACCGTGAGCTGAATTTAACACAATTATGTTGTCTTTAGAAGTCCTGCATATGTGAATGAGAAAATGCATGATAGAATGAGAAATGCACAAAGTGTAAGGAAAAGTCAAATTATTTTTACCTTTATTCCTAAATCTGTCCTCCTTCCTTTATACGTCGTGTCAGCTGCTACTGACCACACTCCCATCGAAGTTTGTAAATCTTAATGTGACATGTGTTTCATTCATGCTAGTGCTTATTTGTGATACCAGAATATGTAACATTTTGTTGGTTTCCTTCAATGAGGACAGGTTATGCTCTTTGCTTAGTAATTAAAAAAAGTGGTAGTTTGTGTTTTCTGTAAATAAAAGGTAAAAAAAATAAATCTGTTAGCAGTTCTACTGCTGTGTTGAGTTCTGATATCCTGTCAGCTTTTAAGTTCATCAGAAGTAGGTGAAATGCTCTGAGAAAGATACAGATAAATAAACCATCTGACTTTTAGTAAAATAAATGTGTGCTTTGGGAGAAATTTATAATATATTTGGGTTTTGTTCTTGCCAAAGAACAGCGTTCACTTCAAAATACTTAGTACTCACATTATCTTTGGACTTTTATTAAAACTGGTTTATTATGTTATGATCATTGTTCATCCTACTTAGTCCTTTTTCTTCTTTTCTTTCATAATTTTGCTTTTTTTTCTGAAGAAAAGTTTTGTCCCAAAGAGAACAACATATATTTCATGCCTTGTGATTTGTACAGGGTAGGCCACCTTGGAGTAAGTCAGAGTTAATATGGTAAAGTCAGAGTTAATATGGTAAAGTGGGACTTGATGAGGCCTAGGGGAATGATGTGAGCCCAGGAAACTGAAAAATTCTATCATTAAGGCTACTGAATGCTGCACTGTGTCTGCCCATTTCCAAAATCAGGTTACACAAAGGATACATTCCATATCTGGCTGTAAATTACACATGCCCACCTCTCACAGATTTTGGAGCACTTGACATCAGATCCTCTGATACGATTCGTGGAATGGTGTATCACTTGTGGATACAGCCCAACTCTTCAAAATAAAGGACACCATGAGAATCTAAAGTCTTTGAAGAATCTGTAGCTAAAGTTTATTCATTTATTTATTTTGCTTTTAACTTCCCATTGTTTAAAAATTGAAATGTCTCTTTTCTTGGACTGTTTGTGGAGAAGTTTGATATTAGAGATGAGTCCTATAGGAACACTGTTGAGGCAGGTAGTAATTCAGCATGTAATGACAAGAACATAGACACGGGGCTGCAGAATGAGTAGTAAAGGGTTCAAGATTCATGATTTGTAAAACAATGGTAAATGCAGCATTACTAATACAACCCTAATCTGACATTTTCCTGGATCCTGAGAAGTTGCTTTCCAGTCTCAGGTTTACTAACATATTTCTTTGTATATAATGCCTACAGTATGCATTAAATTAGAAGGTTTAATTTTCTTGACATAGTGGAATCACATGCAGAGGATGTTTGGATCATTGCATCGCTTTGGTGTGCTTAATAATTAGGGCTATAATGCAGTAATTATTCAAGTGGCTTAGCAGACTTTTTCTTCTATGTGTTAGGTCTGAAAGTCACTTAAATGTTTTTGTTTGGTTGGTTTGGTTTGGTTTTTTGTTTGTTTTGGGTTTTTTCTGTCTGCAAAATTTCTATCTTCTACCTTTTTGATTTCAGACTCATTCTTTTTTGTGTGTTGAAAGGTTTTGCTAGTAAAATAATGAAGATGATGTTACCTAATTAAATATTTTCATTCTCCCTGAGTAGACCTCTGTTTTTCAAGCATCAGGAAAATAAAAGATACACATGAATAACTTTCTTTGCATCTGTGAAACATTTTCAGAGCATCAGTGAAGTCAGTCATTTTTTGTTTGATCAGTAGTGGAGAATATACATATGGTTGGTTTTTGCTCTGTAAAAGCATAAATTGTTGTACAAGACGCCTAAAAAGCTGGGTACATTTTCTAACTCTTTTTCTGGCCACTTGGGTGAGCTTGGTATATAGCAACTCCGCTGCATTTCTCAAATTAGTATTATTATACAGTGGTTTTGGTGTTTTTTATTGTTTGGGTTTTAGGTTTTTTTCCTAGTTGCCTTTTTGTTAGTTTTTACAGAAATTAAGCTCTACAGGTCATAAGCTTTGCAAAAAGGCTCCATAGTACTATTTGCTTTAGCCATTTGGATAATTGTCAAAACATGTGTGAATATGAAAGAACAGGATTTTCATTCTGGGCTGTTTATTATGTATAAAGGCACAAAAAATAAAGACATGAGTATGAAAGGACAAAGGATAGAAAAAACCAGAATCCTAAACATGCTCATGCATGCAGTTCTTATCTGCATTTTTATTCAGATACTTGAAAGAAGGTTGAGAAGGCTCAGAGTTTTAGGATAGAGACTGGCAAAGTAAAATGTATGAAATATGGCAGCAACCTTCCTCTTGCTCTTGCTTCTATCTTAACATTTTAATTCCCTTTAAGTGCTTTAGAACCCTTATTTCTGATAAAGCTACTGTCAGAGTGTACTCCGTTTCTGCCACGCCCTGTGCCACACCCTGGTGGTTCCCAGAGGGCATTTTTCACCATAAAACAGTGAAGCTTCATTTTGAGCTTAATGTGATGCTTGTCAGGTTCTTACATGTACTCAAAAAAATACCACAAGTTCTTGATAAAATTTTTTGCTATAGCTTTTCCCGTAATCATTAACAGAAACCGTGGAAAGGACACAGTTCTGACTTTTGCTTATGCTATGCTATTATATGCTGCATAGTTGGACAAATGGGGTGCCTTTTGGTTTTGGCTCTTGACAATTACTACATCTGTAGTTGTCACTGGCTTTCCATTAGCTTCTAACAAAGCTTTCTAACGCTGGTTGATTATGTTAAAGTAGCTACATTTCTAAATAGTTTCAGAAAAGTCCACAGATCTTAAGCTGTGTGTTGCATGACAACTAACAATTATAATAAAAACTGTTTTTATTTTTGTTCATTGAACACTTTTGACTTGCTTAAATCAGAGTGGAATGGAGACATACAGAACAAGAATTGTGGCGTTGGTGGGTTCATAATTTGTCTGACCTTTCCAAGAAATCAAGTCTGTATGTGCTGTGTAATTGGTTAGAAATGTATCAGTCAAATCAGTGATCCTAGCCCAAATATATCATTACTTGGTCATCTAATACATCTTCGGCTGTGATGAAATAAGGTTTCAGAAATATTTGAAACTTTAATAGGACATACTTTCAATGAGTCTTGTTACCTTTTGAAAAGGGGAGAAAATCAGTAATGGACAGAATATCTGGTTTCAAATGAATTACCAGAAGCAGATGGTTGAGTTACAAGAGATCTTACAGACCTTTGAATAAACAGCATCTGTATTATACTGAACTGTATCAAACAAAAGATTTTAAATAAGTACTACTTGTAATTGCAAATGCAATGTATTGTAAGTATTAATACTTACATGAGTTAAGGTACTGTTAAGTTGCTTGTTTAATATTGCAGCTGGAAATTAATTGTGGTTAGAGCATTTATGCATTAATTGTGGTTAGAGAACTGCAATAAAACCAATTTATGCATTGCTGTTATCTCTGGCTTTCTTAGCAATTTCCACTAACATCCTTTCATAAGATTCTTATTAAATTACTCTAATTTAAAGGATAATAATTGAAAATAATTTTGTATAAATGGTGTCAGATTGGTCTGTATTTTTAACTTCTTCATCAGGACCAAAGAATGTCATGTAGAGAGTCTGATGCTAAGAAAAATTTTGCTTTTAAAACGTGAATTATTCAGCCACGCTCTGCCCAACTGTGGAAAGTGCTGTAAAAACTTCACTATCTTTAGCTTCCTTTATTACTAAAAATGCTGGACTGGCTTAAAGCTTACAAGGTTAGGGAGAGGTCTCATAGCTGTATCATTCTTGTGATGAGACATGACTGGAATTGTCATTACCCAGACCTTCCTATTCCTCTGGGTGTGACCTGTGAATACTAACATTTTTAATCTTTTAACAGTTTTAGAAAACATTCCTTATCTTTAATATCCTTTCTTAAAACACTATTTTTTATTCTGTATGTGCTTTGAAAATATTTTTCATTGTTTCATCAGTAATACTTTTAAGCACTACCAAAAGGTAGTAATGGATGTCCTGAACCATTCAAGGGGCCATTTGTCCAGCCCATCAAAATTTCTCTCTCGATTTACCTTGTGTTTCGTTTTGGTACTAACTCTGAGAATTTTTTTTGTTGATGTTATATAAATTAGTGTGTGACTGTGTTTCTCTATTTAGTATTTGGATATTAACAGAAACCAAAGAATTTTTTTTCATAAAACTTAAATGTTGTAAGGAAAGTAGTCTTAGGTGTAACAGTTATATTTAGACTGTCTGCCTGTCAAATTGGAAGGCTAGTCAAAAGTTGTGTTAGCTTAGCATGATCATATAAAAATAAGAAATTTTGTCAAAATACTAATAAACTCTGAGAACACAGTTGCAGTAAATTAAATTCTTGGGTTTCTACGTATCTTGCTCTGTTAGTGTCCTTTAACTGAACTCTGTAAAATTGATCAAATATGGTAAAGCTGTTCCTGTATAAACTATTGAGCGTATGTATCACAAGAACCTTTGATAGTTCCTGAGACTATTACACTTGCCTAGTACCCCCAGTGACTTGATTGAGCAAAACTAGCAGGTCTCTACAGGTTCTGTGTTTCTTTGGAAGAAGAAAACTAAAACCTCAGCTAAAGGTTTAGCTGACAATAACATTCTGCTTCAGGAAATTCAATTACAAAAGCCAGAGAGCGTAATCAGTGGTACTAGCTTAAATCCTTAATTTAGAAGGTTGCCTCCCCACCTCATTAATGCTAAGGTTCTGAGAGATGTCTGTTGGACTTTTCACATGACTAAACCCAATGTTTTGTATTTAATCTGAAGCTTCAAATTGAAGTGATGAATGCCTCTCAAAAGAATGATGAAAAATAGCAGTGTAATGGTGCAGAGAGCGCAAAGAGGGTTTATTCTTGCTGATTTGATCAATCTTTACTTCAGACTATTTTGATGAACTAGACACTTAAACATTTTGGAGTACAGCAGAAACAGTTTTGGTGCACATGCATGTTTATTTGAAAAGAAAGTAGTTTTTACACCTCATCACTTCTTTGAAGACTTGATTTGAATTAAAAAAAATGGAATTCCCATTTCTCTTCCCTATGCTAATTTAAGACACCATTTCACAACCCTTTGCGACAACTTTAACAGTGGAATGGTCCGCTTTGTAGAGTGCTGAAAGCAGCACTTGTACTGATGTAGGTACTTTTTAAAAAATGACTTGTGTGTGTTTCGTAAAATATGCTTTATTTTAAAATTAGGGCTTCCTGTTGCAGCTGTTCCAGGAGCTCTGAGTCCCTTGGCTATTCCAAATGCTGCTGCTGCAGCTGCAGCTGCTGCTGCTGGCCGTGTGGGAATGCCTGGAGTGTCAGGCGGTGGGAATACAGTCCTCCTGGTTAGCAATTTAAATGAAGAGGTCAGTGAAACAATTTTACTTTTTTTTTTCCTCATTAGTCACACTTCATTTGTCAGTATTATATAATTTCTTTGCGTTTGGCCTCTTACAGTGGGATTTTAAGCTCAAAACGTTTTTGTTGTTTTTTTAAATAATCCACCAAAGTTAATTTTAAAGCCATCATTGTTAAATACTTTTGTTTTCCCAGGTAGCTAACAACTTTAAATGTCCTTTGATAGTCGGCTACCTATTTTTTCTAAGAAAAATGTGGTAACTACTGCATGTTTGACATTTGGATTTTGAAAGCTTTAATTTTACAAAATAGCACCTATGCTTTCTTTTGCAATTATAATCATGTCAACTAGAATTTCTGTTTTGTTTCTTCTAATTGTTTGCTGTTTCATTTCATGCTTGTATCTCACATTTTAAGGTTTTAATTTATGTGAACTACTCTAACACATTTTTCTTTGAAGGTTCTCCCAAAGATCTTGACGAGGCACTCTTCCAGTCTCTCTTAGTAATTTTTTTCTTTGCAGTTACTCATTTGTCTTTAAATAATAATAATAATTTAAAAATGGTGGCAAAGCATTTTCAACTTAATTGTATCTTTCTTGCTAACTGAAATCTAAAGGGGTTTAGTTAGTTTTGCACTTTTACTGTCCTTTATGTTTATTTTGATGGCTGTGAGAGCTGGTATGAAATGTGGGAAGATTGTATCAGTCTAGCTGTTCCACTTTTAACTGGCCTCTGTCACTGTAAACCATTAAGCTTTTTTTTATCATCCGGTACTATTTTGTCATCCACAGTCTTGCATGTTAAAATGTTTTAGATCAGAGTGCCATTTTGAAAGATTTTTTGCCTGCATTTCATAACCAGCCATGCTTATGCAGTTAAAGTTCAAAGTTTAAAATTTCTATTGCATGCTTTTTTTTAATTTATTTTCATGTTGAGATGAAATGCTGTAGTTTACTCTTGATATGAATGTACTTTACCCATATTTGTCTTGGGTGACTACATTACTCAGTTTTTCTTGTACAGTACATAAACCAACCATTTTCTGACCAAATTCCTGCATTTCCTATGTACTGACCTATATTTTATTTTTTTTTTTTGTTCCCCACTTCCTTATTTTTTTCTTCTGCATTGCTGTATTCCCCTCCCCATTTCATCCTTTTCCCCCTGTGTTCAACTTCCCTTTCCTTGTCTTTACCCAAATTCCCATGCCCTTCCCTGTCTTACCCTTCTCCTCGTCTTTGTCTGTGTTCCCTGTCTTCATTCCCTATGTTCATGCTTCTGTGCTTGAACAAAATGTTCCTCGGACCAACTTGCCCCAATTAACCGCCTTGAAACCATGATCCATGACCACCTCACCATTCTGCGGGAACCACCCTTCGTTATGGATGATCTGTTCATCTCCGCTCTTCCTCGACTCTTCTCTCTTCTTGTCTTACGCTGCTTGCTCTTCTCTCCTTCTAAAGATGGTTACGCCCCAAAGTCTGTTTACCCTCTTCGGTATGTTATTGTTAGCACTATACTTTTATTATTGATTTGATTTCTGTTTGGTTTTTTGTTTTTTTTGTTTTGTTTGTTTGTTTGTTTCACCTTAATTCTTATTTGTAGCTAGCACTTTGGCTTAAAGTTGAATAGTAAATCTTGCTATTTTTCTTTTGCTGTTTAAAACTCTCCATAGACACGTGTTTTCTTTTAATGCATGCTAATATATTTTGCATGGTCTTTAATTTAATTTCATTCATATAGCTTTGAGGGTTTATCAGAAATTATTCTTTTCAAAATTCACTATTCAAAATCTTTATCTCCTTTATTCATTTGTGAGAGTGTTGAGTTTGAGTGAGTGATCTTGTTGCTGTCTGAATGTTCCATTGATATGTTGAATTATATTATTGTGACTGGCTTTAAAATGAACTTTTTCTTTTGGGTTACATTTGACTTTGAAAAGGTGTTTATGGTGATGTGCAGCGTGTGAAGATTTTATACAATAAGAAAGACAGTGCTCTTATACAGATGGCTGATGGAAACCAGTCACAGCTGGGTAAGGTGTCTGTTTATATTCCTATTAGTCTTAAGTACTTCAAATGATACTGTGTAAAATCAGGTAAACTAAATGTTTACATTGGCCAATTTGTCTTTTACCCTGGTTACCTACAAGATCCAAAATCTTAACTGTTCACACTAAAATTCTCAAAGATCTGCACAATATCCTAAATTAATTCACCAGCTGAATCACTTCGGATGTTTGTTAAATAAAATTATATAATTATACACATTCTGCAAAACTAGTTCTTGATTCCAGTCTTCTAGCAATTGACCCTTTGATTTTCTTGGCCACTTTTCTTTTCTGCTTCTGTGATGTACCACTAGCTATTGAAAAGTAACACTGAATTGAGTAAACTTGTATCTTTCAGCCATGAGCCATCTTAATGGACAAAAAATGTATGGGAAGATTATTCGGGTTACTCTTTCTAAACATCAGACAGTACAACTACCTCGAGAGGGACTTGATGACCAAGGGCTGACTAAGGATTTTGGTAATTCACCTCTGCATCGCTTCAAGAAACCTGGTTCAAAAAACTTTCAAAATATATTCCCTCCTTCTGCAACACTTCATCTGTCCAATATTCCGTAAGTGTTGTCTGTCAGTAAGCCAGTAGTATTAATGTGAATCACAACACTGAATTACTAATAATTTCTTGCTTATGCTAATTTTCTTTCTGTCTGTAGACCATCAGTAGCAGAAGAGGATCTACGCACATTGTTTGCTAACACTGGAGGCACTGTAAAAGCATTTAAATTTTTTCAGTAAGTAACTTTCCTGTACATAGCTTGAACAAGAGAGTGCCTAAGTATGTTTTTGCAGGATGTCTTCAGTAAAAGTGCATAGAGGATAGCAAACATTAGGAGCAACCCTTGTAGTGTTAAGGAGTTCCTAATGCCGTTATTTTGTTTCAGAAGAGATCACAAGATGGCACTTCTTCAGATGTCAACAGTAGAAGAAGCTATTCAGGCTTTGATTGATCTTCACAATTACAATCTGGGAGAAAATCACCATCTGAGAGTTTCTTTCTCTAAGTCAACTATTTAGAAAGGCAGACTGAAAATGAGGGTGTATTGCATTGTTTGGTGTTGTCACCTATTGACTGTTCAGGAAAGTGGGGACCAGAGTTTGTCTTCTGTTTTTTATTTTATTTTCATGCTGTTATCATTCCTTGATTGTTTTTAAAAATGAATAAATGAATAAAAAGCAGTGATACTAACTGCTGTTGTTCTAGTGTTGTTTAGATAAACCATCATTTTGTTCAAAAGATTTCAAGTTAATACCACAGTTTTTCAACTTAGTTGACATACGTGCCTTAAAAAGGAGAGCTAGTACTGATGGAATTGCATAACTAGTGAAAAGAAAATTTGGTTGTCTGGGGCACATTGTTACATGATAAGTTAAATATGTTTAGGCAGGGGTGTGTAAAAAGGTTAAGCTTTTGTTTCTCCTGCTTGATAGATATCTTTATGTGCTGGCTTGTCATTTACTTTCTTTTTAGTTGGATAAGATGTATTACGCTGAAGGAGTAAAATGACATTTGATTTCTGCTACTTTTTGCTTTGTGCTCTTTTTTGAAAAAGGCCTCTTGTATTTCATGGTTCTGGTCTAGATTCAGTTATGAATGTAGGCATTAGTTAAAATTAACAAGGTACAGAATCTTAATTTCTTAAAAGGACAAAAAGTGACTTCTGTGACTTTGAGCCCTGCGTGAAAAGCATTGTGGAATCTTAACCTTTTTGTACACACTCTTGTGGGATGTATCATATAAATGTCAGCACTAAGTAATGTCTTGTTTGTGGCTGAATATTTTTTGTAGATGTTTTTGAAGTTGACATGACTTATGTGCATTTCAATATATATTGCCATCTTTAGTTTGTAATTAAGATATGGAATATGGTTGTGGATTTCTGAGCATGTGCAGACTGGTCAAGCTAGTTCAGGAAATGGTGCATGTATTTTTCAGTGATAAAGAAAGTTTGCTGCAAATGCTTGCAGGAAAATTTGTGGCAGTTTTTGAAAACTGACAGCCAGGTGGGACCAAAGTTTATGTGCCTTTAGTCTTAATTTACCTTGCATTGTAATATTCAGTTTTAATAAATCTCTTCAAAATATTTTGTATTTAGAAACTGATCTGACTTTACTATAAACATGGCTTAGAATCTACAGATCCAGTTAATTTTAAAGCAGTTCTCTCAGTCTGAACTGTTACCGTGATTCTGTTTAAACGACCAATACTTTTTGAAATTGATGTACTTAGTTTCAAGATTCATAGATTCTGTTACCTATGTAGAAAAAAAAATGGTCATGTATATTTTCTATTAGTTGGGTTTTTACATCTTTAGAATTGTAAAATCCAGTATAGTTTGAAAGTGGCACAATTAAAAATTAATTTTCTAACAAAGTTGGGAGGTTTGATGGTTGTTTAATTTCATTTTGTGTGTATTCTGCTTACCTCTGTAGCATGCTCAATAAACACTTCTGTAGCTCTGTATTCACCTTTTCTGTCTTTCTCTGCTGCTTTCTATCTCTCTTCTTTGTTTTTCACTTCTACTGTGCTTCTGAATTCATGTTTGTTCTCTGCCAGGGTGGGAAAAGCATAATATTAAAAAGTACAATTTATGGATTTTACCATAAAACTGATGCTGTGAAAAATGCCAGCTCTTCATGTTCATAAAGATAGTGACCCCTTTGCAGGCTTATGTATGTATTAAACATTTCCCACCCTGTTACAACTTACTGCTTTAAAAGCATAACTTTTATTGTAGTTTGTTAGCTCTCTCTTTCTATCTTTTTAGTTTTTAAGCAAATTTATGCACTAATAGATCTCTCAGGTTTGCCATGCTATCTTGCTGCAGTTTCATCTTTCTTTTTTTGTGTGTGTCTGCTGAAGATTTTCTACTAATCATACAGTATGCTCATGGTTCAAAGTAACAAAGTTTTTAACATTAAGTTGGTTAGTGGACCATACATATTCCAGACCAGGATATTTAATCTTTTCAGAGGTATGAGTTCACATGAATGTAAAAATGATTGGACCCTTTTGTTACATTACTTAAAACTGATTGGTGTGAGTTTTTTTCCCTTCCTCAATTACAAATGAGATTAAAGCCTCTACAACACAGTCCTTTGTTACAAGTAACTGTATGATCCTGAAGCATTGCACTGCTAAATGCTGTCAGTGTTCATTTCAGAGCATTTTTCTGCCACTTCCCCAGTACACTACTCTAGATTTATTGATGTCTGGTTACTTTGTGACCTGATGTCTGTTCTTTGGGTTGACTTTCAAATCAACAAATAACTATCAGCTTTTTAAAGGTCATAATATAATGTAGGGGGCTTGCAGTAGTCTTCACTATGTTAAATAAAGTGCATCAGTTTTTCACCTGTTTTATCAGAGCTACACCCAACAAATTATTGAAGTTGTACTCCAGGTATGACAGAGATCACCCAATCTGAAATGCTGATAGAATCAGATTCATTTATATATGAAACCTGTTAATGAACATCTTTTTTACAACTTGGGCACCCAAGTGTGTTTATGTGACTTATCTCCCAACTGACGTGAACAGTAGTCAAGGATTTGACTAAGCTGATCTTTTAAATTTTTCATCAATGTAGTATGATGTCCTATATAAGTAAAAATGCTTCACATTTTCTTCTGCATATCAGAATGTTTTTGCGTGTTTCAAATAGAAATGTGAATTGAGAATTACTATTCCATGGGTTCAGCTTGTGTCAAACTTCTTCCACTATGAAGAAGTATCAGATAGCATACGGTGATTACCCTATGTATAATTTTGAAATAACTTTTAAGCATCTGTAGTGTTTGAGCAGTTAAAATACAGGGCTTTTGTAAAACTGTAACTTATCTCTTGCAAGCTTTTATTGCTTGACATTGCCTTATAAAGATGTTTTTATACTTCTTTTTTTGTTTTGAAAAGTTATGAGGCAAAAATTTTAAGGTAAAGAATGTATGTTGAATTTGATTTGTTACGCATTCAGTAACTTTTATTATGCAGTTATATTTCTATCAGCCAAAATGGAAAGTAATTGTAGTCATAATTGTAATGGAAGTGTTTTTTATTAACTCAGTGAAGACTATCACTGTTCAGTTATTTATACTAAAAGTGCTGTCTCTTCAGTAAATATAGGTGTTAGAAGTTTGAAGAACCTGTTTCTCTCGAGATGGTACTGCATTTTGTATCGTAATTTGTACATTTTCATAGTTTTATAAATTGTAAATAAGTTTTTGTTGTGTTTTCAACTGTTCAGAATGTGAAAATGCGAAGTATAATTTTTATTAAAATTATACTGAAAATCAGGTTTATGAATAACTACTTACACTCTATGGAATGTCAGTTTTCAGATGTTAGTAGAACTTTATTACAGACATGTTGATACATCGTACTCAATTTCACATTTTTAAAGTAAGTCTGATATTTTGGCAGAAGACTGGTTTTTTATGCTTTGTGAGTTGATAGATTTTTTTTGTAATGCAGCAATGAAGCTGGTTGGAGAAGAAAAAACATCATTCTTTGACTAGGTAATGTCCACTGGCAAATACAGTGTGTAAATGAAGTAAACCAAAACCTGATAACATTCTGACTAAAATCATGGCAAAATACCGAAGTTAAATGAGTGCACTTGTAAGTATTTCTGTATATTGTGATTTAACATATTAAAAGGCATCTTTGCTTTGTAGAAATAACAGCTTATATGATGATTTTGTAGACTGACATTTTTAGTATTTTAAATTAGTTTTGGTTTTAAAAGCCAGCTGAGGCTTACCTGTGATTCACTGTAAGTTTCCTTTTGTTTATCGTAGCTTGTTACAGGATGAAAACACAAGTTAGATATATATCTACAGTATTTAAGGCAGTGCAGTTTCATATCCTAGTTTACTCCAGATAATTTGGGTAATTCTATGCTCAGATAATAATTAGTTAGGCTAAACACTGGGAAAAAGACAAGACTTCCTTCTTTCTCTGCAAACAGGGATAAAATTTCACTAGTACATCTCAGGAAATTGTTTCCCGATATTACCTGTTTTCAAGTCACAAGGCTCTTAAAAAGGTTTTATTGTGTTAGGTAGAGATGAGGCTGAAGTCTGAATCTGTTACACCTTACTCCCTTCCAGAGGCTGAGACAGAGTTCAGAGTTTTCCTGAAGAGAACAAAGGCTGTGTTTAAAAGTGTGTGGCCCTTGCCTTTTCAGAAAGAGATTTTCCTGTTGATGATTGGAAAAAATAGATCAGAGGTCAGCTTCTGTTCCTAGTTCTCAACCTAATTCTAGCCATTTTGATAAGAGGTGTGTCTAACCTGAAGACAGAAGTTGCAGAACTTCTCTAGTTGGTATGCATTACTGCTTTTGAATGCTTACCTTTAGGGGGAAAAACAAATTATTGACCTAAATCTCTTTCTGCAGTGTAAGTTAAATTGTACTTTTAGAATGTAATTATATTCAGAGATATCTGTTAGATGTGGCTAAATCTCATCTTTGGAGTGTAGTTGCTTCAGAATATATGGTTAATAGTATGTGGTTTTCTCACAGATGGCTCTTCATTCAGTATAGTTATTTAAAACAAAGGTGTTTGTGGTACCATCTTGTTAGACACAGCTGGGTCTACTTTGAATGAAATACTCTTTTGATTACAAATACATGATTAGAATGATAGCAGCAAATACTTCTGCATAGCTGTTGATGAACTCTTAAACAGCTTTTTTTCCTCCAGATGGCACACCTTGTTTGAGTAAGAGTTTAGCACATTTTGGTCCACCAGGGGATGTTTTCTGAGCTGCAGATCACCATCCATTAGCCATTAGCAAGTGACTGGAGTTGCTCAGTAAAATTGTAGCCTATAGAATACAAATATTCTTCCTAATTATCAATATTGACATTTATTTGCAGGTTGTTTGTTTGTGTTGTTTTTTGGGGTTTTTTGTTATTTATACCTCAAAATGGTTAAAGTAGTTCCCTTTTCAAAGCAAAAACATTAAGGTATTGGAACTCTTTTTCACAAGAATGTAAACTATTATACTATACTATCTGTAAGCTTTTCATAGCTCTTCTGAATAGGTTATCCTAAGGGGATGGATTTCTGATTTTAGTTTTAGAATTAGTTGCCAACTTGCATTTTTGCTTATCTAAAAGAGTACACCCCCTTAATATACTCCTTTCTTTTTAAGTTCACAGCCACTTTTTAATTTTCTAAAAGAAGAAAATTTTGTAATTCAGAGCTTTTTTCCAATGTGATTTGAATCAGCATTTACATATACACATATACACACTGCATTCTAGCTAAAGAAAGGTACAGATATTTTTTCTTCTGTTGGGAGAAGCTGTATTTGCACAGTATCATAAAGCTTAGGCTTTCCTCAGTGAGACGGCATGCTTGAAGCAAAACCTGAGTATCTATTCAAGC
Organism: Phaethornis superciliosus; assembly: GCA_023637945.1. Lineage (NCBI taxonomy): Eukaryota > Metazoa > Chordata > Aves > Apodiformes > Trochilidae > Phaethornis > Phaethornis superciliosus. The sequence continues at coordinate 12,427,571 of JAJQWJ010000009.1, read as the reverse complement.
TGCTGGCTTTCTAGGGATCGAGGGCTTGCAGATTCAGTGGCTTCTGGGGGACTTTTCTCCATCATTTTTGAGATCCTTAAGTAAACAACAAAGTTGCATCCATTATTTCAGAACTTCTAGGGTGTATGTTGAAGGGTGAAGTTAGGGCTGTATGTGCTTGAGGTTGTTGGGTTATGATACTTCGTAGCTGTAGAAAAATCTGTCAGTCTTCCAGTCTGATTTGAGACAGTTCCCTTATTGGAAATTCAGGCATCTTGTTAGTCAAATTAGTTTCAGCTTCACTTAATACTTATTTAATATTTAGCACCCACTAGAATCCTGAATAAAAAACATCTGTGTTTTATACTAAGAGAAGCTCTTTAAATGCTACTTTTAAAAAAAAATGTTTTAGGAACCTAAGTAATGTTACACTCTGAATCATTCTTTAATAATAATAAAAAAGTGTTATACTTGTCAGACCCCTAATTTGATTTTTTTTTTTTTTTTTTTTTTTAACTTCTGTCAGTAAACGTTGCTTACATTTAAGCTGGTAGAACTCAAAAATACTCAATGTAGTACTCAGTGAATTTGCAGTAGGATTAGCACTTGGAACAATAGGCATGAGTTTTCTATGCTGGAAAAACTAAGTCTAGACTTCTGCCATTTAGGAGGTGGTATCTAGGCAACTGCTACTAAATGCAGAGATTTTTTTTCTTTTGCAGACATCTGCTCTGCCCTGCTAAAGGCACTGCTCCCTTGCTTCTAAGGGAGAAGAAAATGTTCATCCAGATGTGGTGACAGAGTATGCAAGGGAAACCCTTTGAAAATGGTGACAACATTGAATTGCTATATGATAACTTCAACTGCAGAAATGAGACAGTAGCTGAGAGCTTCCATTGCACATACCAGGTGAAAGACGACTACCTGCAGGGGAAGTGGTCTTAGAGCCATACAGTTTCTCAGACAGATTCAGCCTATGTCCCTACACCCCTTTTTGTAAGAATTCTTTTTCTTGCTTTCTCAGTTTCCAAAATTAATTTGCAGGTCTTTAAATTACAATGTTTTGAGTTTTTTAAATCTGCCAAGTAATACTATAGAGATGATCTGTGTATTGTTGCAAGGCCAGGTGTGGTCCACTTAAAAATGGAAATAATATAAGAAACTGTGAATTTAGCTGAAACTTTACAAACTGTTGATTTTTACAAACTGTTTTACAGATTAATAATTGTCAGAAATACGACTCTGGTCTTTGGACCGTTGTGATCTTGTAATACAAAATCTCACATATTTTTTAAAATCTGTTGAGTGAGTACTTCTGTATCAAGTTGCCTTTTGCTGTTAACAGCAATGCCTTTTTACTACCAGTCTGTTGTTAAGAGACACAGTGACTCCTTCCACTGATAAAGAGCTTATGTTTTAAACTGCTTGATTTATGTAAGCTACCTGGTTTATAACTGACTTCCTTTTTTTCACCTGTATTTAGCAATATTCAAAGTTTCAAAGTGTTTGACACTTGTAAACATTTAACCACAATCTTTTGCTATCATTTCAAGCAGTAAGGAAAATGGAACAGTTAAAAGATTCAAGTATTTTGGATGTCTGCTTTGTTCCAAGTCTGCTTTTTGCCGCTTGCACTTCTAAGGTAATCCCTAACACTGGCCTCACTGCTGTAATAGATTTCTTTGTACTGGACACATAATAATTAAACTTGTTTTACTATAATTAGAAATAAGTTGTTGCTAAAATCTCCAAGAAATTTGTAACATTCCAATATGTAAGTAGTTTAACATTAGTGATGATGAGTTGCAGTTTTACATCCACATTTTGAGTGTTTAGAAGTTGGTGTGGCTCCTGCACTTAAGAATCTGCTGAAGCAGTACTTGTCTTTTCCATTAGTTATCCATGAGAAGGTGACAAAGACTGCTATCTCCTGAAACTTTTCAACATCATTTCTATAAATTCTGTGAAAATGCCTTTAGTGAAAAAAGGCAAGTCAATGCATCCTGTGCTAGGAAATCTGCAGGGATTTTAGGATCTGATAAGGGGAAGACAGAAACAATATACTTAATGCTTCTAAAGTTGTAACTGGATTTTTGAATTTTCTAACGTACAACTGCAGGATTCCTTCAACAAAATGCATTGTTGATATGAAGGGTACAGTGGCACACAATAGACATAGCACTTCAAATACTGATGCTAACAATGTAACCTGTTTCTCTCTCTTAGCCCTTCGTTAATGTGGCTAACGAGGCCAGAAAAGTATTCAAACCGCTTCCTTTGCACTGCAAGTAGCCAGGAGTGGTGCTGGGCTTATGGCTTGCAGCTGCTGGAAGGAGCTTCTCACGTTCTTGAGTCCTGCTTCTCACATTCTTGGCTAAGTGATCTTTGCCAGCTGTCATATTCATGCCCTTCACCTGAATGAATCAACTTGCTAAACTGGCAGCCTCCCTACCAATAAGGCTGAATTTCTCCCTTCTCCCTCTCCCCCTTTTGGTATTAGTTCTTCCCTTTAGTGGACTGTTTCTAGTCACTAAATGCTTAGAGAAATGCCAAAGACTGCCTGCTTCAACAGAAGTAAATTATCTTCTAAAATACAATGAAATAGTACCTTTAAACCACTTTATGCTGATAGAATTGTTTCAGTTTTAAAGGCTGAACTGGCATGAATTTTAGATAGAAGTAGAAACATTGAATAGCCCTAGGACTTAATCTAACACACTGTGATGTTCATGGGCCTAAGTGCCAATATGAACCTCTTCAGTTTCTACACACTAATAGTTAAATATTATGTGTAAGAGGTATAACATAAATTAACATCAGAAACACATAACTTTACAACAACATCTTATGAAATTATTTGCTACATGCTGCCAAAATAGTGGATTACATCAGCTTCACAGCTTATGTTGAATTTTTTTCTTAAGTGAAGTTACTGTAATTCTTAATTTGTGGTTATCTTCAATGAGGTGAGAAAAAATATTTTTAATCATGGATTAATGGTGGTGGTCTCTGGGATACTGATTATTCTGCATGGGGTTTGTTTTGAGGGAGTTGTGTGGGTTTTTTCCCCTTACCTTTAGCCTATCTTGCCACTTTTCTGCTGTTGCTGCTCTAAGTCCAAGCAGAATTCTTCAGGCACAACTTTCTTTAAAGACTCTGGTTGTCACCTCAGTGGTATTTTCCTGTTCTTCTGTTTCCAGAAATCCTTTTTTGAAAGTATGTAAGTTCCTTTTTAATCACAATGAGAATGACTGCTTTTACCTAGTGGCACTGGGCTGACATTCATACCCTAAGTTTCTTGAGACTAAGACCCTCTTTTACTTGGAGGTGTCAGTCATGCTGTAAAGTCCATAATAATTCTCAAAGAAACATTTATCTTTTTTGCCCCTCACTGCCGTGTAAGAGGAGGAAGGGAAGAAAACTGCCTCATGAGCCAGGCTGTTACTGTATTATGGTGACAGATAATGGCAATATTTACTACTTACAAGCCATGCACATAAATCTACATATTTATGTGATAAAGAATAAAGTAAAATATTGTGGCATTTCTAGTTATAACATAATTGCCATGTATATTAACACAAATCTGGTATCTGGATGTCAAAGAAAGCCAAAAATAAAGCTGTTCTACCAAATTGATTCAGTACTAAGAGTATTTCAAGAAGCTATAACGAGGGAGTTTCTCAAGGAATACACTAACACATTCCTCTTTGTAACTAATGATAAAGGTGATAAAGAGTGTTAGACAGCTGATTCCATGCCACAGAGTTAACCGTAGAGTACTTCCTGTACTAAATAAGTGTATTAATAGCTGTGTTCTTCAGAATCAACAAAGACTAAGCAATAAAATAAGGTTCTTCTAGACTCAGTTTACGTCCTGTCTGTAATTCTGTGCATCTTTCCCCCTTACACTTGCTTGACTTTTTTTCCATGTTTTCTTGTCTAGCTCAGGTTGGATACACTAAATCTTAAATGTTTTCTCTGCCTGTAACTGTCTCACCACTCTGCCTCAGCTCTAGAGCATTTACACTCTGCTTGCTTTTGAAAGCATCTTTCCTAATCCATTTTCCACCCAGTACCCTGTGGCCCTGGTTTTGCTACCTCATCCTCTGTGCAGCATCTGTCCCCTGCGAATGATCCTCATGCACTTGCTGACCTTGTGCTCACTGGTGAAGGTGTAAAGGTCTTGTGGCAACCCTGGCTTCCAAATCCTGTTGCTGACTGTCTATAGGTGTGATCTGTTAAGTTTCAGGAAACTGCTCATCTTCCCCCACCAGAACTGATCTGGGGAAGACTGAATAGATCTGAAGCTGAACCCAGAGGTTTCTGCCTTCTGATGTGCTGTCTTCATTCTTCATGTCTTGTGGAGTACTGGCCCAGGGAGACCTTATCTACAAGTACATCAGAGATTGTGTGATGGGAGACTTGAGCAAGACCTGTTGTGGATGAGGAACATTGTAAGATACAGCAGTGAGGAGTCCATGTAATGGGGACTGTCTTAAGGTTGAAATGGGGACTTGGTTATGTGGGTGTATACATAGGATGAAAAAAGACTAAATTTTGCTGGATAATGTTGCAGTGATGGTAGCAACACTTAAAAAAAATAATGCACTCCAAAGCTTTCCATTTTATTGATGTGCAAAAGCAAATGAATTTTTTGGGGCATCTGTTCTCTCTTCCCTCTGCTACCTGCCTGGGCCTCTTTCTCAGGCATAGTACCAATTAGATATGACTGAATCTCTAGTTAGTTTGGGTTTTTGTAGGTCATAAACTACTGGCACAGTGAAGCAAGGGATAGCAATGAGAAAGCAAACACCCCCTCTCCCGCCAATTGATCCTAGCCTTAAACAGGGAGGATGCATGTGTTGCTCCCAGGGTTTTCTAAGAACAGTTTCTTTCAGCATGTTCAGTAAAGACCTTGAAGGTAAGGTTAATTTGATATCGATCAGATTAACAAACGTAAAATCTAGTAAATAAAAGCAATACATTAAAAATAGTGAGGAAGACAGTAATTTGTTGTTAAGGTGAGAGGAGCTTTAACATAGGAAGAACAAGATGCTACAGAACTGCTTATGTTCCTGAAGCTACAAGCTATGATGCAATTCCTTGTTACTTGCTAGAGAGAACATCAGTTCCTCCTGGAGGTGCTTCAGAATTTGATTCCTTCCATCTTGAACTAACCACTGAAACAGCAGAAAATAAGGTCTTACCTTCCAGGGTTGCTAGCTGGATTGCAGGTATCTGGAATTCCTCTACAGGCATGAATTTAATGGGGGGAAGGGAGCTCTGGAGCCATCATGTGTATCTCAAGCCAGGCTTGCTTGAGATTTCCCAACTTAGTAGTAAAGAGATGGACTGTAGCAAAATGAGGATGACAACACTGGAAACATGGAACTCCAGGGACCCTATTGACACATAAGTGGCATCAAGGCTTGCTTATAATTTCTCTGAGAGACCCCTGGGTCCTGGAAACCAAAAGCTCAGCTCCATGGCATTCTTCTTGAGAGTCCTGTTTTTCAGTAACAGCGTCTTTGAAGCTTTGTTTATTCCTGGAAGCCCAAAAGATAATTGACACTTATGTTTTGGGTGAATACATAGGTCTTAACCCTAATGTGGCCCAGGAAAGCAGAGATGTTGAGCTCGCTGTATCCATGGGCCCAGACACATGAGTATCCCTGTGTCTAAAATCTCCATGGCCTTTCTGGCAAATATTCTGCCTTCTTCCTAAAGATTCTCAGTGTGCAGGCAGGATCTCGGGCACCTACACATTTGCATTTCCTTGACTCACACCAATCTTTATTAATTCCTAATGAACACATTTCTAGAGATGCTGAAAGAGTCAACATCATAAACCTAGAAGCACACCCAATGGGCTTCCAAAGTTCTCTGTTGATCCTTTTCCAAGACAAACCCTATAGACTGTTCTTTAAAGCACACTGTTCTGGCAGGTGCTGAGGTTTGAGGGCTGTGTCACAATCCTAAATGGATTTTAGTGCACAGTTTTGCATTGTGCACTAACATCAGAGGCTTTAGGTAAATGTTTTCTCCAACTTTTGCTACTTTTTTGTCCTTTACATATAAAAAGACGTGAAAATCAGCAAGTGAACCCAGACCCTTATATTTTGTGCAGTGGGCAGAGAGAGAAAATGAAGTACTGTTAACTGCCTGCTTCACTGTTTCCCTCACAGTGCATCCTCATCCTGTGACCCCACTGAAAGTCCTTTCACGTTTCCAGTTCAGAAATAACATTAGCAGGGGGAAGAAAAAACGCATTCTCTACTCTGTACATTGCAGTTGTATCATCCTCTCCCAAGTGCCTGCTTTGTTTTTAAGAAAAATTATAATAGAAATACTAGTGGGGAAAGATGAAGCACAGGCAATTCCCACTCTTCCCTTTGAAATGAGTAGTTTTAAAATGGGTTTATTTTGTTAGAATTCGGCGTAAGTGCTTTTCGATAGATGAGATATACTTTTGCTCAATTCTAATGGACTCTACCAAATCAACCTCCCACTCAATTCAATTAATTCCCTCCCCCTGTGTGTGAGGAGCAAGGTTTTGATATAAAAACACTGAATGCAAGATTGAAATGTCTACAGAGATGATCAGAAGGGTGTCTATTTTAATAACCCTCTCAGATTGCTGTGCATGAGATGGGGAAGTAGGAGTTTTAATCTCAGTGCAGTGCCTTTACAATTATAATCAGAATTGAGCAGAGTATTGGTCAATAGGAAATATGCTCCTCAGGGTAGTGAGAGAACAAGAATTAAATCTCAGGATGTTAGTGTAGGAAACCATCTGAAAGGAATAATCGGCAGCAGTAGTATGGATCTCAGACTCACAGAAAGAAATGTTGAAAATGAAACAAAAACCTATAGCAGGAGGCAGCAGAAAATTCAGAGACTCAGATCATTATTGTGCAAGCAGGAAAGAACACTGGTTCCAAGTATATAATGCTTTCCTTTGGTGAATTTTTGCTTTGAGATGTTTACAGCTGGTGCCAAGGAGAAAGGAAGAAGTTACTCACTCTGTCCTTCCTTCTGGCCAAGATTGGTTCCTATAAATCAGTGCAGGGTGCACAAAAGTTGTCATTAATTTTAGGCAGGTGTCATGGTTTGGGGAAACGTACAGGTTTGTAATTGAAAATACCTTTTTTCTTCTTAGTGTCCCAGGCTAAAAATTTGCAGAGTTTTTCCTTTTGTGTCAAATAACGTGTATCTAATGTCTCTAAAATTAGCTTTGGGCTGCTGGTAGCTGAATTGTTCCATGGAAGCCAAGCTTAAGACCTGTTACTATAAAGTTTTTGATTGTTTGTCTTTTTTTTTTTTTTTTCCACTGTTCACATCTGTTATGTACACTATTTCGAGGAAGAGATTACATGTGATTAGCATGAGTTCAGTACTGCTATTTAATACAATTGTGCTTTGTGATGAGAATCTTAGAGTATCTTTTAAAGCTCCTGAAGTCTAAGGTAAGATAAAACTTCATAAGGTGCTATAATTCTCTGTTCTATAGATGTCACTGGTTTAAGACATAGTCTCACAAATTCAAATCTAATTATCATTTGGGAAATCATTAGAACAGGAAAATTCAGCGGTGGAAGAGGAGTATTTGCAGGATTGTATCTTTTATTTAAATCCGTAAGATTAAAGAAGAGATGAAACATTAGGATGAGGAATATAACCTTAGGTGCTCTCAACCTTATAATGAAGTAGTATAAGCTCTGCATGTACATTCTTGTGGCATTCTTGAACATCCTAAGTATCTGATTAAGGATGTGTGTATAGAAGATGTGAAAAAGAGGAAAACCGAGGGAGCCCATCTTTTTATTTGCTAGCTCCTGCCAAGACAAATTCTGCTTCTTGTATCTTTTGCTATCCTCTCAGCAGGATCTGTTCTCGAAGGAAGGATGTAAATGATACTGTTACAAGTTTTAACAAAAGGCACTTGGATTTATTCTTCATACTGAAAAGAAAGGAAATTATACTAGTGGAAGTAACTTGACATAAGAAAATTTACTTGAGTTACAGTGTGTTTTCATGAAAATATGTTTACATTTCTGCAGGTTGTGACCATCTATAATATTTAGCACTTCAAACTTTTACATCAGTGTATAAATATTAACAGTGCAGTATACTTTTCATGAAAAGGCAGTTTTACATGGGGGTAGGGTATTGCCTTAATGCATTTCTAATGCTGGAGGTTTTTGAATACCAGTCATTAATCACAATTGTTATTTCTTCATAATATAAATTGTGCAGTACGGATGCCCATTTTTTATTCAGAAGCACCAAATGTAGAGTTTAGTCAGGGTTTCCTTATTGTCAAATCTTAGTCACGTGGTAACATACTTGAAATTAAAAAGTGAATCTGGTTTCCAAGAGCCGACAGTTGTATGTGTTAGACACATATACACATAGATACATATATATATGTCAGAGCTTCTGAATAATGAAATCACTTGCTGGGTGTGAGAAAGTGGGATTAGCCCTTGTCTTTGAAAGTTTCCTCTGTTGGAGTATGGAGCAACCTTCTCAGTCATACCACATCAGGCTGGGATTGCCAAGGAAATCTCAGAAATAACAAACTGTGGCACAGAAACCAGCAAATCTGGCACCAGTGGAGGGAAAGGTCATTAGAGGAAGTTTGTTCATTTTGTGGGAGGATGGGATAGAGAGAATGGGGTCAAATAATGGGAATAGGAGTGGTAAGGTATGCAAAATTCTCCCCTCTAACTGATATCTTAAATCTAACTAACATCCAACTGCAAGCTACAGAAATCACAGTCAAATAGAAAATCTGCAAGATGTAGCAAAAAAAATGTGAAGCTGAACACAATATAAGTATTCTTGAATGAAAGTAATCTCATTATTTGAGAGTTCAGATTTAGATGATACTCATTTTGCATGAAAGTATGACTGAATCTCAGAAGGTTTTGAACAAGCCATTAAGGAATTATAATATTATGGGGAATTTTTTTCTTTTTAAAATTGCTTTCAGTCAGTGCTATATGCCAATCAATAAATGTCAGCAAAGTAGTCTGACCGTGTTGCTGCTGTGTCTCCAGAATCTGCAGCTGCAAGTGTCTTGTTGCTAGCCAGAGCACCACCTGAAATATCTGTGGGAGAGTGTCAGGGGGAGAAGTGCCAAGGGTTCTCACCCATATATCCATCTGAGCTAATCTATCCTTTCAGTAATGAAGGTTTGTCTTCAGAGGAGAGAACAGATCTGTCCAGTGCTCTGAAGAGGGAGAAAGGACCTGAGCTACACTTTCAGTTACTCTTGACTATCCCAGGTGGATTATTTGGATGATTGCAGATCATTTGGTGGCTCACTCTCATAAGGCACCTTTGAACCAAGACTGGCTTAATCTAGTCCTGAATAGAAGTTAATTTAGAGCTATTCAGAAGCTAATTTAGAGAGATTTACTGAGCTCCCTTCAATCGAGCAGTATTTTAGGATTCCATTTCTAAATTGTGATTTTTTTTTTTTTTTTTTTTCTTTGATTTCCAGGCTCTGCTCCAGGGAAAAGTGGCTTGGCTACTATTGTAGTACATCGGATGTTGGTTACTTGGTATCTATTCAGCAGTGCTCAGGTCTTCTGGAAACGCAGGAACTGTCCTTAAACAGCACAGGAACAATCTACATGTGGCACATCTGTGACTGTTGACCCCACCAGTATGGGCAAAGATAGCTTGCAGTGGTATATTTTCCCCTAGCAATCTCACAGTCACCATCATTGTTATACACATCTATCTCCTTTTTGTGGTGTTGCCACCATGCAGGCTCCTGAGGCCCCCTGATCCTTTTTGGATGGACCCGTGGCCAACTTCCACTGAGGCCTGCAACTTCCTGATGAACACGAGTTATGAACAGCATGATCCTAAAGGGCTAACAAGAGAGAGTTTACAAAAAAGGGTACCGGATACAATTTTAAGATATTCCCAATAACAACCAGAAGAGCGATGGCACTGGATTTTGTGGAACACTGTGGTTACATTTTAAATGCTAGCTGGCTGAGCACTTTAGATGAGCCTTATTAAAAACTTTAGGCTTCTGTATCTTGTGGCCATCTGATGCACTAGGTGCTGAAGAACAAGCATCCCCACAAGCACCACAGGATGGACACCAAATCTGTAAGTTACTCCTTCAACCTGCGATTTCTCTTGTAAGTACAGGGCCTTTGAGCAAATTAGTGTATTTGTTGAGTTTAATATAAGGACTGAATTACATGAATTGTAGGGCAGTATAGAAACAGATAGATATGAGTGTCCCGTGTGTTGCTGCCTGGCTGCAAGGCAGGAATGGTTTCAAAAATGTCCTTTGTGGCACTGAGAGGACCACTGCTCTGTAGGATCCATGTATTTTCTTGCCAGTGCATCAGTGCTTTCTAACTTTAATGAGTCTAAAATAATAATTCTTTATACTAATACAGGGTGAGAACAGAAAGGATGTGGTGGTAAACTTGGATTAAGAAAACATAAGAGCTTTCAGCCTGCAGTCTGAAGTGCATCAGAAAGATACCCAGGTGACTGCTTGTCAGGCTACTTCAGTTGCAAGAGCAACATGCATCTTAGCCCAGGACATCTCCCTTGCAGAGACCTCTTGTTCACTGCAACTGAATTATATCCACTGCCTGATCCCACTTGTTCAAATGTGGCATGACCTATTGGAGGCATGGTGTGCACTGACCTCGAAACTGAGGTATTTTGTTTTGTATTTAGTACACGGAAGAAACAGGACCTTCACTGTTGATATGACACACCTTGCTATGCCCATGCCCAAGGTCTAATCCTAAATCCCAGCTGAACAGGACATGTGGTGCCAAGGCCAACAAAAGAGGAGCACTTGCAGACTTATCTCAGCTCTTGCAAGAGAGTAGGAGGAACCAAGACCAAGGGGGCACAGCAGTGTTCTCAGATACGTGAGGCTGGTGGGTCTCAAGTTTGGTGACCACTGTGAAGGCTGTAGGGTGGCACATGTCTACTTAAGTTTGGGTAGAAGCTTGAACACTGAGCTGGTGACTGTAAGAAAAGTTTAATCGCACCTAGTAGTGGAGCTTACAGAAAAGCTGTTACTAACCTGTAGTGTAGGCAAGGTATACATGTGGCTCTGGGCTGCAAATTTCATTGGCAGGAAGAAAACCATGTGACTGAATCCCCAGTTATATTTTTAACTCTTTCTTCACTTGCAGCACTGCCCAGTGGCTGTCCCATTCTGTGTCTGGATCCGAATTTGGCAGCATTTCACGGTGTGTGGGTCAGTTGTTAATAGTATAGAAAACATGAGGCTGAGGTTATCCTGACCCAATGCACTTGGGCACACTTTCTGGCTTGACTTCAGTATTTTCCGGGGGTGTCGAGTGATAATTGATTCTAGTTTTCAGAGAGAAGTTCCTAAAAAAGTGTGATTGGTAGAGAAGTTAACTTGGGCTGATATTTTTCTTTCTCTGTTATTCCTAATCAGATAGCTAAATTGATTAAAAAGTTGGTTTTGAAAACACTGGATTACTCAGTTTTTTGTAATTTCTTTTACAAGAAAAGCATGCTAAATTAAAAGGAACCAAAGGTTTTCAGTAGAGAGATGGGTGTGTAATCTTTGTGTGGGAAGTACTTGAAAATTGCCTCCTACGGACAGATTAGTGATTTGTTCGTAGATGGAAGTTTCTTAAAAATTATGCTTTGCATAAACTTTAAATTGCAAAACCCATCTATTTCCCGGTGAACTTCATTTTTTTAGGTACTCTCTGGAACAAATGTCAGGCTGACACCTCACAAATTATTTGCTACTGATTCTCCTATTAATTTACAGATGTTCCAAAAATTTTCACACCAACCTCTCCAGAAAATATCTGTAGATTTCATTGTGTAGCATTATTGTTTTGGCAGGTATGCAGGAAGTTGAGTAGGATGATCATGTGCTTTCCATCTGTCACCTCATCACTGCTAATAGGTGTTGAAGGAAAATTGCAGTTATTTCACACATCACTGGATGCTGAAAGTTCATATGTCAAGAAAAGATGGACATGGAAAAAACAAAGTGTTTCATAACTGACTTTTTCATCAAAAGACATCTCTGTGCTGTCTTGGTGGGGGCACCTATCTTTTTGTACAGATGTCATCTGGGCTTGAAAGGAAATGGAAAGGACATTATCCTCAGTCTAGGCCTGCCTGCCCCGAGACATTGAAATAGAGAGCAGAATGCTCTCCAGCAGTGGTGAAGTCCACCTAAAGGCTGAGAAGTGCACATTTTCCTGGTTTCGTGGAACTATTTCTCATTCTTGAGTGCCAGCTATTGACACCTCTCTCTCAGGCACCATGTACTGTTGCTGTTTCTTATCCACTGAGGTGTCCTGTAAGGTCAAAGCTGCTCCATAGGAGCAGCCCCATATTTTCACCGTGGTTGTAGGTTCCTCCACATGCAGGTTGGACTACAAAGCTCCACTGATTTCAATGACTAAACACAAACTTTCCTGGCTTTCCTTGTCAGAAAACCATTCGAAAAACCCAGTCTAATTGCCCTCACTGGTGTTTTCCTGAGCTGCACTTTATCCCAAATGATAAATACAGAAAGCTGTGCTTAACCTGGATTAGAGGCATCCTGGAGTGTTTCAAACAGCTCAATCCTTACAGGTTTTGGTACAGTGTGTTGCAGCCTGAAGGCAGCATGACTGAGCTGTTAAATGGACAGTTTGCAATTCCTAGGGGACCACTCCAATAAACTTGTCCTCCTGTTGATTTGTAACAGCAGCTATGCAGGCTCTTTTGTGTGATTAATGTCCCCTAAATTTAGCTCCATAAACAGCAGACATCTCATCTGAACCAGTCATCTAGCACCAGTCATCAGAGATAAGCAGCTCAACAGGACAGTCTGACCTGTGTCAGGATAGGTTTCTAGCAGAGACAGGAGATGAAGTCATATATATGAGAGAACTGTTTTTTCTCCACTAATTTCTCACTTAATTTAGTGACTTCCCAGCAGCAAAGTGAGGGAAGCTCAGTCTTCCAAAACTATCTTTTCAACTTCAGTTATCAATATCTCTCCTTTTGATCATAAAGAAATATCTTTGTGTTTAAAGCACCAAACTGGATTTGGTGCCATTATTTTTTTTTTAATTAGTTCCTCTAATTTTCTTCTGATTGTGAATTGGAATTATTACCAAGGTTGAGTGAAAAAGAGAAGAGAGGTGTTCTACGTTCATTGTTTAAATGAGCTTTTCCAGTAATCAATAGCATAACTAAAGCCATAGGTTTCAAAGTTTTCTCCTTAAAAACATAGATCAAACAGCATAGTGAAGCTATACGTCTTCTCTGCCATACATTTAATTTATTGTGCTGTTCATTTGTAGCTTGAGACTAGAGAACTATTGGTTGACAAAAGAGGATGAATGGCTTTTTTATTGAGTCCTTACACAGCTGGCAGAAGATAGCAAATGTGGGAAGGAACTGCGCAACACTCATTTCCAAACTTCTGATAAATAGTGAACTGATCACAAGGGGCTAACTCAAGTAACTTGCATTGCATTTCCAAAGGGTTGAAGTTGACAATCATTTGTCTGATTCACCAAGGTTAAACTGAGCATCAGAAAACAGTTTTGTTTTTTTTTATAGTGGCATGCAGCAGCTAATGTTGTGGATATATGCAAATGAACAGCAGGATCCATTTGTAACTCAGTTATGACCATTGTTTCATCCCTTTGAAGTTAACCAAATACTAGCAATCTACCAGCTCTTACTTGGTATTTATCCATTATACTTCAGAGCTCATTTTCAAGTTAGGAGTTTATGGCACTGGGAAAGTGATTTCAGCAGTTTACTTTTCTGACATCTGTTGTTTGAGTTTCTGCACAGGGTGGTCATGCTGTGGGCATGTGGGAATGCTGTGGATTTTGGAGTCCAGATGCTGCTGCTACCTCAGTAGTTCTTGGTTGCAAGCAATGGGTTCCCTCAGACTACGATTGTGTAATATCTCTTCTTCTGATCATTTTAAAGTATGTAAAAATCTTACCATTGAGGGAAAATCCAGATATTTATTGCTTTGAACTAATAATTTTCATATTTTAATAGTTTTCTGATTTTTGAAGTATGCAGTTATTAGGTTTCATTTTCAGTGTTAGGGACAGAATCACACAGATTGTTAGGGGTTGGAAGGGGCCTTGAATGGAAGGATGATGTGGGAGACAGTGTCAAATACTTAACTGAAATATAGATAAACCACATCTGCTGCACTGCTATCATCTATCCACCTGGTTATGCCTTCATAAAAGGCTATCAGGTTAATTAAATATGACTTCCCCTTGGTAAAACCATGTTGAGTGCTCCTAATGGCCCTCTTGTACTTTATATGCCTAGAGACAGCGCCTGGGATAAGTTGTTGCATCAGCTGTCCAAGGGATGGAGCTGAGGCTGAATGGTTTATAGTTACCAGAGTCTTCCTTCTTACCCTTTTTGGAGGCTTGAGTGATGTTTGCAGTCCTCAGGTTCCTCTCCTGTTGGAGAGTGGCAACTTAGATACTCTGCTTTTGTCTCTACATCCCCATCTTTGTTTTATCCATAATGATGTTGCTTCTGTTCAGTATTTTTGCCCATCTATAAATTTCATGTTCCTGCAAAGCATCCATAAGCATGGGCACCCCCCTTGATAGAATTGCAAGGTCATTTGTACTATGAGCATTCAATGCATATTGTTACCATGATTCCTAGCAGGGGAAATGGACAGTTATAGTTATAACAGGAAACTGATTTTTTTTAGCTGAAGGGGAAAAAAAGAAAGCTGGTAATTTAAGTGGAATATTTTACCCAATTTCTGCCCTTTTGTTTTTAAGAGATTAAAATGTAATTTGAAAAATTAATAAATCCAGAAGAATTACTTATCATTAATCCACTAGAAATGCTTTGTCACTGTCATACTTTCTTCTTAGGGGAGTTCTGCCATAACATTTAAGTTGTTTCGTTTTGTTTTTTTTAAATGATCTGTTGACCGCAGGTTATCAGTGGGGGGTAAGCCATTCCATCTGAACTTCTATGTAATGCTTTGTTATCTAGTAGCAGTAGAAGCTTTGTATCCTCTCATCCCTAGGGAGGAGTGAATCCTATTTAGCCATAGCAATTAAAGAGATTGTGGTTGATTTCAATTCCAACATTCTGATGGATTGATTAGAACAAAAATCTACATCCTCTACATTCCTGAGTTCCTTGTGTTTCACTTTTCCTTCAATTAATCTTTTATTTAGGTGTGCTAGTTAAAGCTAATATTACAGTTTACACAACAAATGCAAACAGTGTATAAACAACTGAATTAGTATTAACAAAAAGGGTTGCAGAAGCCATTATGCTAATATAAGTGCTTCACAGAAGGTGAATGAATGCATTATATAATAACTCTCTTCAGAATTTTAAACAGTGCATATGTGAAGAAAATGCAAGCAAAGTGATATCTGAACTCTTTTAAATGAAGTGAAGTTTCTGTGCTTGGCCACATCTTAATAAGCAGCAACAGGCTAAGCCACATTTCTTTTATCTGGGCAAAAACAATGGCATTCAAATCAATAAACCCAATAGTGAAGAGTAAGTGGCTGTATGTATGTAGCTGCAAACATCAAATATAGTGAGTGTTTAGAAGTGCTTTAAGAAAACTGGGATTGGTACCTTTGTTTATTTTTTAGGTAAAATATACTTGCATAGTAATCAACACTGACCATGAAAATAACATGCAGAATTAATAATGTGTGATTGACTTCTGAAATGAAGAATGCCTTTATATCACAACCTTATTATCCATCAATCAGCCTCATAAAATCTTACAAAAGGGTTCATAAATGAAACAGCACAAGTCAAAATAATTACCTTTACTCCTATAATATTCAGAAAAGTTCCTGTACAGAATAGATAGAAAAACGGAATGGGTGGATGGTGTATGCTGTAACAGCACTGCCCCGGACTTGCCTTCTACCTGCACATCAGCATGCCTTGCAGGAAAAGCACTGGCCATGCTTTGAAATATTTGGAATACCTTATTTTAAAAACCTTATACACAAGGGAAGAGGGTTATGCAGCCTTATAAGAATTAACAGTTAAAAATATCTGCCCATACACTTCTCTATGTGGAGCACTTGTGTCACCTTGTTTAAGCTCTTTTATGGGACTATGTTAATGTCTTCCAGCACAGATTTTCTGTCTTTCAAGCTTCATTAAACCTTAGTTATAAAAGTATTTGTAGATACAAATCTTCTGTCTTGCATCCAGAGATAACATTTGAGCTTGTGGGGGTGACCTCAGAAAAGATTTTCACCCTTATTCTCCAGAGCCAGATAAACTTACTCAGCCAGTTGCTTCTATACAGCTTTCTCAACAAAGCAGCCTGTGAAGCACTTCTCATCCAGTAGTGATTCTGACCTAAACTCATCGCTTTTCAGTTTCCGGTGAACGAAATGCTGAAGTGTGGAGTCAAACTAGCCCCTTCTGGGACTGCATGTGGTCACCACACTTACTGCCACGTTAACTAAATTTGTCTCTGAGGATTTGTTAGTGTGGGGCAGACCAGAGCAGTGTGTCAGCTGCAGTAAGTTCTCACTCCTGTATGTCAACACACTCCCCTGTGATGGGCCAAAATTGTTGACCTGTCTTGAGCAGGTGCAGAAACCAAGTTATTCCCTTTAGTCTTCACCAGACCTAAATTATTTGGCCCACCCCTAGAGCTGTCAACAGCACTTACGACAGTGTTGAGCATTCATGTTAAGCAATGTACTCCTCCTCCAAGTTATTCCTTTAGTTGAGAAATGTCTGAAAGGGTATGATGGTCTGCACTAACTCCTCCTCAGGTCTATGCTTAGGCTCTCTAAGTCATAGATGGCCATCATGCAAGCTAAAGTTTTAAAGGAGTCAGGACTGCAGCCTCTGTTGGTATCTCAGACCTACCATCACGCTCTCAGAAGCTAGTACTATTCTGCATTTTAAGAGGCTTAGTCTATTCAACATCTTCACAATGAATTATTGTATTTTTTGAAAACCACACCACAGTTACTTCATATAAGCAATTTTGCAATTTTTCCGCATTAGTTTCAAAGCACTGTGTTGAGATAAAATACATAGTTCAGAAAAGATTCATTAGCATTAAGCTGCAATCATTGTAAACTACTTTTGAACTTCAAGTATTTCTACTTTCCCTTTCCTATTTATTTTATTTTCTCAATAAATAATGGAATTGCTCAGTAACTAAAAGACTGCTTCAGTAGCCCATCATGTATTTTTTTGCTAAACTTTTGGTTGTGGCTTTTATATCATTCCAGTTAAAAAAGAAATCTATTCTGTCAAACTGTTTTTCATTTATACTTACTGCAAATTATTAGAAAGATATTGTTTGTCCCGAGTGTATCTTAGATTCAGTGCAATAGATACCATTGAGTCCTTCATGGCACAGGGAGAGAAATCATAGAATGGCTAGATACTAAACACTAGTTTTTGAAATGTATGCTAGAGCCTTCCCCACACTGTCTCCCTGTTCCCCCCATAATCTTTTACACAGGTTTACATGTATTCTCATAGTTTTTTCACAGGGTAATATAAAACCACTTTCCTAGGCAAAACATAGAAGAAAAGGTTTTGTTTAAAATAGTCTCAGCAGTGTTGAGAGTACTGAAGTTTATTATTGCCTGGTGAACTCACCCTAGAGCAACCTTTCAGAACAATGATTATTCTTCAAATGTATCCTAGCTGCAGAAACATGCTTTAAAAATAAATTTTTGGTGATTAACAAAGAGAAAACTTACAAAGTGTTCATTAGCTTCTAGAGAAGTTTCATTGCTTTTTTTTGTGTATTAGCCACGAAACCTACCTTTGTGTTTCCACCTAAGTATTTCATGGACTCTTCTGTTATACGTGTACTGGTTTGACTTCCAGTCTCTGTTTGGCACTTACAACCAGATTTTTGTGATCTTCAAGAATGCAAATGTTGCTTATGTGTCATAGCCACCTCCATGTGTAGGTGATAAGCAAGTCTGTGTCCATACACCAGATACTGTACTCACCATTTAAATTTTAGCACAAAATTGTAAAGGAGTCTGAAGCACAGTAATCTAAATAATATGCCCTGTGAGATATTTTATTGCTGTGTCTCAGTCATAAAAAAAAAAAATAAATTACTAATATATTTACTTACCAAATATCCACTAGAATCTTTTTCCATAAGACAACATACATGTCTTCGCAAGCAATACAAAATAGTATGAAAATAATAGTTTTTGAACACAAAATGAATACTAGAGTTTGCTACGTGTGTTTTAATCTTGATTTGAATTTTAAATTGGTTGAATGCATGTAGCATATTCACTTTTTGTTTAAGTGTTCTTCAAGTTTAAAAGGGAGAGATAGGGAGTAATTTTTTCCATTGGTGTCTTTCTGGTGCATCTTCACATAAGGATGTGTTTGGCTCCTGGGAAGTTGGCAGTGCAGTAGCTGACAAACTAGCTAATAAATCTGAGGTTAATAGGGCTGTAGACAGCAAAGTACATAGACGTAGGAAGGATCACCAGCCACAGAATGCTGCACATCTAGAAGCTGTCAATACGAAGTATGAAAAATGCAAAGGACAAAGGAAAAGTAGCAGTTCCAGCTCATTTTTCTGCTTGCTGAAGCAATCACTCTTGTATCAGCTCATCTTGGTTCTCTGAGGAAGTCATGTATTTAGGGCTTGATCTTGCTTCTTCTCATGCCAGAGGAAAGTCTCCTTTTTAACCTGACGTGGATAGGACCAGGACAGTGATGACTTTCCCACTCCCCTCCAAGATAAAGCCAGAAAAAGTAACAATGCTTCATATTATACCAATATGTCATGCCTGTATAAGATATGGTGTGCTCTACTTATTGTGTAAAAATTAGTTTGCATTAATTTAGAGGTATTTAGAGATGGGTGTTAGAGCTTTAAAGCTGATTATTCTAGTTCTCTTAATTAGTGGACCAAATGTCCTATACAGCTGCTGTGCACTCAAGGTATTGAGGGCAATTTCCATCCAGAGGAAAAATTCTTGAAGAAATTTTCTGGCAATAAATTAAATCTCTTGAAGTAGCTTGTGGCAAGAAATTTGAGTAAGTCAGCATGGTGCCCTTGAATCCAACAGAGCCACACTGCTGGCTGTTGCCAGCTATTGTCATTGAATAATAGAATTAAATTTCTTAATACATCAACACAAGTATGAAATAAGAAAGGGTGAAAAGATGCTACTGCTCCACCAAACAGGGCTGTGTCTTTGCTGTATTCTTTGTCTAAAGCCACCATAAAATTCATTGACTGGAGACTCTGCACAGAGTACTGCTGGGGAAACCCTCCCTGCACTAGAAAGACTGCCAGGCTGCTTTGCTGCTTTCTTTGAAGGCATGATGCCCTGAAGGTTCCATTCTTCCCTCTTTCTTCCCTATTAGCCTTCTCAGATGATTTTGGTCATGGAAAAACTTTGCCAAGGGATCATACTTTCAAAGAGAACCAGGATTCCCCATGCCAGCTCAAGTGAGTAGCCACCTGCCTCTAAGCTCTCCCAAGTGCTGTGGACACCACCCCATCTTGCACTTGTTGTAGAGCAGCAGCAGTTTCTGAATTTTTCTGAAGTTCCTACAGCCAGGGAACATTTTCCATATGGCAGGGAGAAGAAGGTAGCAGGCAGTGAGGTTGCTGAAACCATAAGTTCAGGGAGTAGCCCTTCTTTGAAGGAGCAACTGGGAGCTGCACCTGGGTGGTCCACATAAGGGCAGCTGCTTGCCATGGCCATGCCACCATGAAGCATATCCTCTATGAGTTTGTATTGCAAGATTGAATTAATGCTCTGAATTAGGAGGTTTTGGGTTTTTTTTTTCCAGTATGTTTGAAGTATGGGTTTTGATGGGGATGAGAAGTAGCCTGCTCAAAGGCAGGAGGTAGAAGACAAAGCTATTAACCACAAAAGGCCACGTGTTTATATGCAAAAGTCTTGGTCATTTGGATGGGTGATCTGAAGAGATGTTCATGCACTGTTTAATGTAAGAATGTTGTTTAGTGTTGCATGAATAATCCCCCTGGCTATAAACTGAATTAAGTGTGCAGTTAAGTGCCAGACTGGGGTCAGAATGCAAATCTAGACTCATAATTTTACCTGAAACAACTCTCTTACATAAAACTGACGTATCCTGATGGACATTGTGTCATCTTATAAAAGAGGTTTCCACTATAAACATATACTGCTCAAAACAAGACAGAGACAGGAAGTTAGTGTGTTTGTCAGGCAGCTCAGTGGGCAAGGTGAGATTGCATAACAGAGGTGGTTGTGCTTCTTTATACCCTAAAGATTCAAATTCTGTGACAGGATTAATTTTTGCGCATGTCACTACTCGCATCGGTACTGGCACCTGAGATTTCTATTCCCGTACCTGACTCTTGACTAAGTCTTCATGTAAAAAGAAATAATTGTGCCCACTGTTGCTGATTCAAAAGAGTACATATTCACACCCACCAGCATGCTGGCACAAGAAGATCTGCACTTGATTTAGTGGTATATGAAACTGCATACTGTGGCTGCATTAATTTCTGTTGTGTTTTGATTTGGATTTTTTGGTGTTTTGTTGTGCTTGTTTGTATTGTTGTTTTTTTTTACCTGGACATGAAGTATTCTGACAACACAGTTGTTGGATACCCAAATAGTGCAACTTCTGATATGTTTCAATGTTAGCATAAAAAATATTTACTCTAAAGGGAAAGTGCTGGTTGCTAGCACCTGGAGTGTTTAACAGCAAAGAGAAGCTACTGTCTTTTCATATCCTTAAACTCTTCCAGTAAGCCTCAAATATGGACTACTGTCAGAGGAGGGGTGCTGTATTAATAAACCTTTGGTTGGGTACAGCATGCTTTCTTAGGCTTTCAAAGACAAAAACAAACAAAATAAACTTTTCAATTTACAAAGACTTGTTATTTTCAGTATTATATTGACACGTGAAAGATGTTTTTAATTTATTTTAAAATTCTGCTCTTGTATTTCATACTCATCTTGTGCAATGAAGTTACAATTCTTGTGTCTGTGACCCCAAAATCAGTTGCTGGAAAAATAAATGTGATACCACAGATTCAGTTCAGGACTTCAAGTTCAACGAACACAGGAGAAAGTAAGTGGCTTTCTAAAATAGAAACATCTATTAGAAAAATCCATTTGTTTTGTCAGCTCTATTTGAAAAGGTAGTTCCTGTGTCAAATTCTCCACTTAATTGGAGGATGTATATTTTAAGTTTTGCAATGATTTTGAGCTGCTGCAGCTTATCCAGGATTCACTGAAATCAGATGAAATGTTCCTGTTAGCTTCAGTGAACTTTAATTTCTGACCTCTGCTAAAAATCTTCATGTTACTAAACTGAAAATGGGTATCCAAAGTAGAAACTCACTTTTGATATGAAACTCACTTTCAATGGATGCAAATCCATAATGTGCTAGATTCTATTCTTTTGCTGTCTTCCAACTTCTGTTAAAGGGAAGGTGAGTGAATATCTTCCCAGAGCACTTAGAGCAAGATTTTAGATCATAAGATGGTAGAATGCTGAGACACCAGAATTCCTAGTCACCCAAGTATATGAAAATCTGGCCTTCCTCAGAATTTCCTACATAAATTTAGCATAAACTTAACCATTGTACTTGCAAATGAGAAAAATATATTCTGCAGTAATCTTTGTCTGGACTGCAAATTAAAAATTCTTAAGGAATATAATTCTCTAATTTTCACATTTTCTTTCTGTCGGTTGCTGGTTCATAAATTATCTGTTTGCCTCTCACTTAGTCTTTGCTGTTGTATGTTAGGTGTGTAGTTTGGGCTCGTTGCCTATGCACCCCATTGCCCAGAGGGAGAAGCAGGCATCTCAGACCTGAGCAGGAGGGTCAGTCTGATACACTGAACCATGTACTTGAAAGTGCCATTGTGTGTGGCAGAAGTTTTAGAAACCAACTGAAATCAACTTATAGATGTGTAAAGTCAGGAGAAATATATACTATCTTTAGCTAACATGAACTGTGTTTGGAAGCCTTTCTCTCTGAGATACAGGAAAAGCTTAACTAATAAGCAGCAGTCAATCCATCAGCCAGTGAATGGTTGTATTTTCACTGAAAGTGGGTTTGATGCTTACAGGGGAGATGGATAATTAAGACTTCATCTTCCAAAATATTAAATATTGATTTGTAGACATTTAGCAGCAAACATAAAGCTCTCCTGAGAACTGGCAGCAACTGTCTAAAACATTATAGAACATTTTAGTTGTCCATGTAGAATTTAGCATTTATTTTTTTATTTAAAATTTATGAAACGAGAGTAAAATAAATCTGGAGGTAACTTCAAGCCCTCTGAGCTTGTGCTAGTTGTGCTCCATGTGGCCATTCAGAGTCAAAATGGATATATGATATTTTCAAGGTTTGTATTGGCTTTTGGTTTATTGAGGTG
Organism: Phaethornis superciliosus; assembly: GCA_023637945.1. NCBI lineage: Eukaryota > Metazoa > Chordata > Aves > Apodiformes > Trochilidae > Phaethornis > Phaethornis superciliosus. The sequence goes on along the minus strand of JAJQWJ010000009.1, from coordinate 12,405,156 downwards.
TCAAGAGGCTTATAAGCTCTTCAACTCCAATTTTGAGTGTTTTATCCAACTACTGTCACTTCTTATCAGTATTAAAGGGAGAAATCAAAGCACCGGACCCCTGGGAAAGAGCATCTCAAATGTTCACCACTATTCTTTTTTTGTCACTGTTCTGAGCTATGCAGCTCTGTAGCTGACAGCAGACCCACAACAAGATAAGGAGGTGAATTTCATCCTTCATTAATTTATTTGTGAATTAAACAAAGATGTTTTAAATCAGAGTGTGTTTCTTTCCACCAGCCTAGTCCTTTCTTTGATTTGTGGAAATTGCTGAAGTACAGCAGGCTCCACGTGGGGTGGCTTTGCTCCATGCATCCCACTTGGTCTCTTCAGCCTTTTGCTAATTGTATGTTGGGAATCTGCACCGTTACATTTTTTCAAGTGGGTGAAAAAAAAATACCCTAGCTTAGCTATATCTTGCAGATGTTTCTCCTCAAGAGAAAGTAGCCCAGATTTATTAAGTGGATTTGAATATTAAGCCCCCAGTGTGATACTTGTTGGTCTAAGTTAACCAGATGTTCAGTGACCTGAGAGCTGCTTGGCGCTTGCCCCTGTGGGACACTGCTGCTGTGCCAAGGATGCAGTTGTGAAGCGGCCTGAAAAACCCTGCCTTTACAGAAAGAAAACCACCTTAAACTAAAGGGAAGGGAGGAATTAATTATCACTAGGCAGTGTCTGGGTGGGTTTCATGAAGTTTTACTGGTGGGATATTTCTCTATCACAGCTCAGCTGCAAAAATGTTAATATCTTTCCTGAGTAAAATTGTAGCATTTTAAACTATGGTCATGTTTCCTTGGTCTGATCTGTGGAATAATAGTTAGCCTTGTAAACCGAGGCTTTATTCATGGTATTCACGAGTTTTTGATTGGATGTTTGTGGGTTTTTTCTGTTTTTTTTCTTGTTTATTAGATGTCTATGCATTAGAAGCTGACATGAATTTTCAGTCTGTTTTATTTGGGTTTACAAGTATATTAAATTTAAGAGATGACATTTTCTGTGTTTCATTTGCCATAGTTTCTAGTTGATCAAATCCATTTCAGAAAGTTCCCCATTTCACACAGATTCACTTTAAGTAAGTGTAAGCAAAATGAGTTCATTTTACCACTGGATCAGCTTATTAAGTTCAAAAAGTGCATTTTCACTATACCATCAACAGCAGTAGAGAAAAAAAGGGACAAGCAGTGACAGAAGATCTATTTGACACAGTGAATTGTTTCTCTGCGTATATGTATATATAGATATGGGTGTGTGGGTTTATGTCAGTAAAGTAATGGGGGTGGCACCAATGGAGCAGACACATTTTAGCATTATAATGACAAATCATATAAGATGGCACACTGTAGAAAAAGATTGTTTTTTGGAGACTTGATTATTTCCTGCCTTCACCAAATGGAAAATTGACTGAGACAAGAGAATCAAGCAAATTAGTGTCCAAATTGAAACACTAAGTCGTGTCTACATGGTAAGTTAAATGTAATTATTTTAAAAGTCAGGAATTTTAGAGGGGGAAGAGAGAGGTGACACAATTTGAAGTCAGCACTTAAATCTCACTTTAAACACTGCAATTGCAAAAAGCAGGTATTTCATTACAAAGGTATGGAGTGGTGTAAGCAGGCAAAAAGACACTAGGGTGAATCAGCCAAATCTGTGCCTTTGCACATTTCTAAGCAAGCATATGTACGTGACATTTTTGAGTCTTTGGGGTTATATTTAATTATTTACTTTCTTTGACTGTTTCAGCTGGGCAGTAGACCCAGGAGAAACATACATTTGATGCTATTTTCATTTTGACATTTTTATTGTAGAATGTGTGCACTGAGTTAAATTTTTTCATGCTCAAGTTTAGATACTTGAATACTAAAGTCCTTTTATTCGTCCTGTCATCTGTCATTGATGTAACTGACTTCCGTGACAGTGTTGACAGGATTTATCTAAGAGCTTGCTGGATGGCACATTTCATAAAATCAAATATAAGTAAAAGGGCCCATCATCTGGGGGATATGGGATTGGAAGTCAATGGGTGTTGATGGTGCCTAGTTTCACAAAGAGCTATTCAAGAACTCACGCAATCACCTCTCAGAGATTTATCTCTCTTTATGTATGACCATGTTCATATTCCCTTCAGGTTGGGGGGCAAAATGTTGGTTTTCTTTTCTTCGTTCCTAAGACCTGCCAGATAATCAAATATGTACCTGCATTTCTTTCTGACATTTCAGAAATACTAAATATTGTATTCTGGTGATAATGCTTTCTGAAGAAGGAAGGAGATGGCCCATTTAATAATGTATACTTCATTTACAGTTTAGAGCATTTGCCAGCTACTTGTGATGATACTTCTTCCAGGCATAATACAGATATATGCAGAGTTCTAACTACATTTTAAAATAGAAAAACAACTGAGTGATACATTCAAAATAATTCATGGAGAGGAAATAGATGAATTTCATCATGGGAGAATATTTATGCATTATTTAACAGCAATAATGTTTGAATTCATACATTATGCAAATGCCATTATAATCAGGAAAATTAAAGAACTTGGACTGCTGCAACATCTTTAAATCTACCATTATGTACTTATTTGTGCATATCATTTAATGCTACACAATGTTACAGTATGTCACTTGAAGAGAGGAGTTATCAGAGACTAACAGGCTATAAAAAAAGTAAAGCTGATGAGTCCTGATTGCTACCTTGATGTTAATGTCTGTAAATTTATCAGCAAACAAGAGTAAAGGCTTTAATGGTTATTTAAACAAACTCCTCTTCTGGAGATAAGTTACTGGGGTTTTACACACAGTTTTGGCTTGTGATCCTTATCCAGACCCATCCCACTCAAAAGACTGGCACACAGCATGGGCTGACACTACTAAATTTTATTTTCTTAATGTATCAGCAGCTACATTCCAAAGCTATCAAAAGCAGCTAGCCTGACCATGTAAGTCCAAAGCTGCTTCTGTCTCCTCTTATCTTCAGGACTAAAAAACCCAAACAAAACAACCAAACCAAACCAAAAAACAACAAACAACCCCTCAAAAAAGCCCAAAACAAAAAAAAAAAAAAACAAACAACAAAACAAAAAGTAATCTAAAAAGGCTACCATTTGTGGAAGAGCCTTCAACCAGGCTTTCTCACAGCCACATCTCTTTGGTACTTCACACATCAATAAGTTTCTCCTCCACTGTATGAGCTCGCCTGTAGCATGTAGAACTCCTGTGTTATGAACAGCAACAGAACTAGCCAGACCTATGCCCTCAGAAGTGGCTTGTGTGGTGCTTCCTATTTTAAATTGATGGTTCATTCACCTCTGTTCAGCTCACCTTCTGGAGCAGTTGTCTTGGGTTAGACCCAGGACTGTCCTCTTCCCCTGGCATCAATCCTTTGTACCCAGGATGTGGCAGCACTCACCCTGCCCTTGCCATTCTGGTGGGGGGAGTCAAGGGGCTGTGAGGGGTGAAGGCTGGGCTTATGCTTCTGCCATTTACCTCTCTGAGGTGAAACCAAAGGAGTTCACTTACTGCCTATCCACACAACTGCCCTGGAGCTTTGTTTGTATGGACTTGCTCTGTCTTGTGTCAGAAATCTCAGTCTTTTATGTTTGCACACATGAAAATCAAATAGGCACAAATACAGGGAGAACAGAGTAGACAGAGGTGCATAATTATGAAAGAAGAGCTAGACTGTCCCCTTGTAAGTCAATAAGTCATCAAAATTTATTTCAAATTATTCATGTAGCAAAACTCTTCTTTTGTAATAACTAATATTTCTGATAATGATAAAAATGAGAGCAAATAAAAAGGAAGAACACTTGCACTGAGTGCATAACTCATTTTCTTAGCCCATTAAATAAATCTGGCCCATCACTTGTCAAGGTGTGGTTTATGGAAATGGACAGCCGAGGAAATTTATACTCTGATTTCCATGTGTACTTGTTTTATCGCAAGCAAAAATGAATTTACATGTAAATGCCATCAATCCAGCATGTCTCATTAACACTGTGTTCCCATAGTAGCTCAGGAATTCAGAACAGATCTTCTTGCAACTGGGTGGCATTTGGAAACATTTTGGGAACTCACCAATTGGAATCCAGTCCAGAGCCTGGAATTTTTACTATGTTGGAGTCTTCCAGAAATTATTACTTTTTATGGCAGAGTGAATGCAATACTGCTTGCTCCTCTATCATAAATATCATGCCAGGTCTTCTGCTGTAAAATCTGTATCACTAACATGAAAACACATTTTGACCAATATATTGTGTTTCTGGCTAAGAAGTGACATGCAAGAATTCATCCGGGAAATTTTTATTTGCTGTGACTGATATTAATTTGTCAAAGTGCAAAATAAGGAATGAACTCCCTTTTGTTGAATATTAACAAGTCCTTATGGCATAGTAGCAATGTTGTGATAAAGCTGGTTGGGAAGAGAGAGGGACGGTAGGATGCAGCAGGCACCGAGGGTGCAATAACAATGTGCCGACTCCAGTGCCAACTGGAGATCACCAGCTGATGAATAGGAGATGGAGCTATAGAAAATGAAGTTAATATATTGTACAATGGTAAATAGTTAAAGAGTTATTAACTTTGGAGTGATTGTAGTAATGTTTTTGATGCCAACCCTCCCTGCTCAGTGTAGCTTTGACAATGAGAGATTGAGTGAAAGCTGGGCATCCCTGGACTGGTTTTAACTTGTGCATAGGTTTCAGTTAGTGTCAGGTGGATTTCCACATCCACAGTGCCTGAACACAGGTAGAAAGCCCAGCCTTGGCAAAGACATGTTTACATCACTTCAACACTTCATCCTGGCTGCTGTGCTACTTTTGGTCAAGCAGATGGTACAGCATTTTGTAGAAGCTGACCAGAGTGTCTGTGTTTTCCCTCTGATTACAGCTCCTGAGATGAAATTTCAGAAAGTGCCAGATCCAGCCAAGCCTCTGTATGGTAAACAAGGATGCCATCCACATCACAGAGAAGTTCAAGAACTGTGACAATCACTCAGCAAAGGAGCTTGGAGAGAGTCAGTGGTATGGTTAACCCTGAAGCTGTCCTGCTGTGGCAGTCGTCTCTCTGCCTGATGCAGCCCTCTTGTTTCACTGGTGCAGAAAACTCCAGCTGGAGGAGTGCCTGGGAACAGCCTCCTTCTGGAAAGTTGGGGGAAACTAAGTACAGACCTTTAGATTTCTGTAAACTTGAAGAGGGTTTTCTAAATGATGATCATAAATTCTATGCAACCAGGAACTGACCAAGTAACTTCTTCAGGATTTTGTTTAATGGTTTAGTAGAATGCCTGCATGTGGAAAAACCACCTCTGTGTTGTTGCCTTTTCTGAGCTCTTCCTCCTTTAGAGTTGCTGCTCTTACTCCTAGTATTTTCCAATTGCACTGTGGATATGCTCCAAAATCCCCTGAAGCCAACAGAAAAATTCCCACAGAGCCCAAACTCCAAATTTCTGTGATTTTTCCCTTTCAAGGTCATCCAGTATCTGTCTTTAGTGGTCCAGGATGGGTGCAAAATACTTGCTTTTCAAAACAGAAAAAATAACTCCAACATGAAGCTTGGCACTGACTTCCAAAGGATTACCTCAGTCAACAATGTTTGGGCTATCCTCTCTTACAGCACATTTTTAACATATGTTTAATTTTATTCAGAGAGTTTGCCTATTCTTATTCTAAATAAATATGTACATTTATGTACACTGTGATGTAATAGCAATTTACATCTTGTATGACCATCTGACATTGCTTCCCCTAGGAATGGATGTATCCTCTCAGTATCATGATAAAAATGCTATTGCAACCTAAAAAAATATTGTAATTTGAGGTCATCAAAATATTGTATCTTTAAAATACAATTTGTGTCTGCAATTTGTGGTATGGCTTTTGTAAGTTTGCTAAATCCTTTGGGTTTTAATTAGAAACACTTCAGGTGCATTTTTCTTAAACATGCAAATGCTGAGGCTCTCAGAAATGGTATTATTAAGGTGGCTTCTTAATTGATTTTTCTTTGGGAGAAATTTGTTTCTCTTCCAGTTTATTGTGGCAAACACTGGCGTTTGTTACTTCTTCCAGTAACTGAATCTTTCTGCTTTAATAAATGCACATATTGGATGCTATTCTCTTTCTTTGCATGGTAGGTGTATAGTGTCTGGCAGAAGAAGGTCACAATGATGTTAAATTTGCTGCTAAGCAAAGGATCAGAGTGTAAATGAAATCTTGAAAGCTGGGAAATGAGAATGTGCAAGTATAAACAATGTATTAATTATTGACAGCTAAGGGACCAAAGAGTCCTATTTAGTAATGGCATCGTCATTGTCACATTGCCTGACTCTATCTCAGGTATTTTTATTTTAATAACAGGTTTTCTCCAAACATTCAATTTACCCCTGTAACTGTATTGATATTTTTCATTTTCTTTGGGTTTTCTTTATCTTACTGTCGTCTGGGTGTTTGGTTCTGGAGGAGACAGGGGAGAAACAAATCCTTTTATTACGGCAAGTGATAGATTATTCAGGTACAAAATAGATTTTTCTGATAATAAAAGAGCACAATACTGAGGTGTAAAAGGAGATTCCACCTCATCAGTTATTTATGGAAATTAAGTATAGTTTGGGAAGACATGATAGCTAAAGGTTCTTTTTTGCCGACTGGCCTTCCCAGAAATGGCTGGTGCTTAATATATGCCAGAAGCAGAATTGATTTCACCATGGCTTTCCTGACTGAAAAGCTAGTTAGGTTTAGGAAAGGAATTTCTGAGGTAAAAGGCTTTTAATATTCTGTACAATCCAAGCATTGCACACAGTCTAGGAGTATCAATATATTCTTTAATACTTAAATTTTTATCACAAATTACTGCAGAAAAAAATTCTCATGATCCAAAATAGTCTTGTTTGCATAAGGCTGCTAGATGTAAATAGCTAGGAGCTTTCAAATACTATGATTAAAAAATGAAAAAGAAAAAAAAGAAAGAAAAAAAAGCAATCACAAAAAAATCCTCCAAAAAACTCAATAAAATATTGCTGCTGATCCTGATTTGCCAAATGACATGAGAACTTTGATCTTCCTGAAATTTCAACATGTGGAGACCATCTGGTGTCTCACTCCTCCAGCCTGCTCCTTGCTGAGACACCTGTGACTGTCAGGCCAGGGACTACACTGCCATTCTGCATCACTGGGCCACCTCCAGTCCTCTGTTGGTCCCTGACTCCTGCTTTAATCCTCCAATTGCTTTTTCCCATAAATTGTAGATTTTGTCCATGCTGTAGGTAGAACACAGGGAAAGCAGTGATCATTTATTCGCTGTCTGGGAACTCACCCTGCAACAACCCTGGGGTGCAGAACGTGCTACTGAGAGCTGAGGGTTAAAGAAAAAAGAGTCAACAACTTTAGATGCTCTCCAGCCTGTGATAATTGTCCTCTCTTTGTTCTGAGTGAGGGTGGCATCTTTCAGTCAAATCCTGTTTCCCCTGAAAAATGCAGATTCTGGTCTGTGGAATTGCTTAGCAAATTTTTGTCAGTTTTATTGAACTGATAGACTGGATACATTCTGGTGTGTGGGAACTGGAGAAAGCAAAAATATTTCATTTCACTGTTTTCAAAACAGCATTTTGATTGGTTGCTTTGGAAATATCTTAACAGAAGCATAGAATGGTTCTTCTGTCTGAAGAAGCTAGATTTCTTTGACTAACAAACATTAAAGGTTTTACATAAATTAAAATTAAGGGAATGTTTCACCTGAAATAAATTTCCCCTTTGCAGCTGAGCAAAGCCTGGCTGTGTTCCCAGGAAGTGTTCCATCCATCCCCCAACAACAGCTCCATGCGCACGCACCCTCCAGCCCCTCCACTCTGCTGCCCCTCAGCCCACCAAGAGCTGCACGGGGCAGGGACATGGTCCTGTCACATGGACATCCCCAGCTGCACACCCCAAGGTGGTGTGTAGAGGTGCCAATACCAGGAGGGGAAAATGCAACACTTTTAAACTCTGTTGTTTTTTTACAGAACATTTCTCAGACATTTAAAAATGCCATATGTGATGCTGAATATAGAGCCTTCTTCCTCTGCCCAAGAATAGAACTTTATCAAAATGAAATTTCTTGCTTGTTTGAGCCAGTCTCCATAGCAACAGTACTGTACACCTGTGATGTACAAGCATAAGCCGTTACAACCTCTGAACTAGGCAGAATGAGCCATGCCCCATCCCCCTGTCAAACGGAGAAGTGCATTTCCAGTGTATCCACAGCACATATTTCTATGTGCTACATACGTATGGTCTGTATATACAATAATTTTATTCAGAATTAGCCTACTTACATTTGGTAAATAAATGCAAATATGCTACTTACATGAAATTATACACTTGCAGAAATTCAATATATTCTTGTCCTGAGGAAAGACTTTCTAATAGAAACATTATACAAAAAATAAAAGTTCATGCTTATTTTTGCTTCTCTGAGAATCTTTTAATTCAAATATTTCATAAAATGCCTCACTCTGTCAACCTGTTAATAGTACATCATTAGAAAAAGAATTCATCGACAGCATGGCGAATTTTTAAAATATTGTTTTAATAGTAAACTGGAAATAATTATGCACCTTTGGCTATCCAATATTGCAAGTAGGTTGTTGCTGTTCACTCCTTGACTTTTAGCGAAATTTAACTCACCAATAAGAATCAAATGGTTGTATTTTAAAGAAATCTTGAATTATTTCCCAAGGTCATTCATAATGTAGATTATTACAGAGGAATATTTTCTTATGTGAAATAAAACCAGCATACTAATGCAATGGAAATTATATTTTAATCTTCCTACATTTATTAGCTCGTTTAAGAAAAGGCAGACTTCAGAGGGATGTCATTTGAAATACATACTGTGTAAAAATCTACATAGTGATGGGTGTTTCAGATACACTGAACCTATAGATTAACTCTGTGTTTTTGTCTTGTGACATCGGCTCGTTCTCAGCATTGCTTTCTGATCCATCCTCTCTTTCCCTCCTAACTCAGTTTTTTTCCCCCATTACTCAGTTATTTCCTATTACTGAGTTCAGGGCAAGCCACAAACAAAAAGAAGGAAATGTGATAGATGATACACGTATTTTTTCAAAGCTGACTGAAGCAGGTTGCCTAAATTTTTCATACTGCTCCTTGATACTCTGTGCTGGACTTTTTTTCTGGTTCTATTATAATCCTTATTTCTATATCAGTGAAAATGGGTCTTCCGCTCGCGGAAAAAAATTTTTCATCCTTTTTCAGCAAATGGGTGAACAGCTTTGTTCTTCTATTTTAGGGGACAGAGGAGCCTCGGCCTGGCAGCTCACTCTACTGCAGGCTGCAGTCAGCACAGCACATGCATGGCACCTGGATGAAAAGGGAGGGGAACTGAGCCTTTACTCTCAGTTTAAGGACATGAGACAACTATCTCAATTTTTTGGAGGTGTTTTGAAACAAGATTTTATTTATTTTATTTTATTTTCCCTCAAGTCTGGTTGTTTTCAGATTTTCTACCAGGAAAAAGTCTGTCTTATGTAAGCTGCTAATACTCCGCTTTAGGCAGAACAGGGTGGTTGGAGCTTATGTAGGCTGATTTCAGGAAAACCAGCAGCAAAATTGATTTTCATTTGGCTTATTAGGATCAGCATAACATGTACTTTTGCTATACTAGATTGTATTTGGCTTTCGTAATGAATCTCATTACACTAAAAAGAAATGGAAACAAGTTATGCAAGTAAAAGATTTTGCACAGTACTCTAACAAAGTTACTCTGCATCTCTGAAAACACTCTTTGGATATAGGTCATTCAAACCCTGAATGCTGCTGGAATTATTTCAGATTTATGCTGCCATAACTGGAGACTGGTATAGCTTGGTCCTTGAAGTAGGCGTGCTGTTTGAATCTTGCTATTGAATCAGGTATTTCCTAGGTAAGGGAAGTCTCAGTTGTTTATCTGCTTGCAGCTGGGATGGAATAAATTACATTATAAAGGTGTGTATTGCACATGGCTATGGGCTCCTTCTAGACCCCAGTCAGGATGAGGAATGAACAGTGAGCTTGTTTTCACTCTACTCCTGTGGGACATCAGCTAGTTGTGATTTGCCTATTGAAAACAGTGGAGAAAGCATGAGCTGGTAGCACAGCACTGGGGGCTCTGAAACTGAGAGGAGATGAAGTTACTACCCCAGCTTCCCTCTTCTGAGCCCGGCACTCCACCAATGCTCCTTTGTCCCAACCCTGACTTCTCCAGTACTATTGCAGCTGCAGACATGGCTGCGACTTTCTCATATCCTGCTACCAGGGTGCAGGTGAAGGTGTTTATGTGATCCCCAGCCTGTGAGTGCCTGGACTTTTTGGGGAGAGCAAAACTCTTCTGCTGGGGTTGTCTCAATGCCACTGAAATAATGTAGCTGGGGCTGAGGATGGTGGTGACGCCCTCCTGTGCACAGTTGGTTGAATGGTTCTGTAGGGTCAGACCTCATCTTGTGGCTTGGCAAGCAAGTTTGCAGGGTTAAGGAAGGGATTTTTAAATTTGTCATATTTTTTTGACAGTGGTAAGGAAAACTTTTCCCCAAGATCTATACTTTGTAAGAACGAATCAAGACTCTTGAGCTGTCAGGGAAAATAAATACCCTCCTCTTATATGTTTTGATCATACCTCCTCACATTGCACCTATTTCCTAGCAGTCAGGATGCTTTTATTTTCATAGATGTTCTACATTTGGTGAAAACAACATTTTTTGCAGAAAGAAAACTAATTTGAAGAAATCTGAGAAGTGACTCTCATGCTTCCTTTCGTTATACATTAATGTATTTCAAGTCAGAGAGAACAAGCTATGTGAGGTACCAAAATTAGTAGGAAGCATCTAGTTAAAAAACAACCTACAGGATTGATGCTAAGTGCAAATTCAAAATAGAGAATTTTAACTGCAAAGTTACTTAGGGAGTAACAATTTTGCATTATTGAGAGGCTGTGATTTAATGACACTGCATAGTTAGTTCTTAGGTCGTCTTGAGTCATTCCCTGTTGTTTCAAAGTCACTATGCTCTTTCCCTTGGCATCACATGCCATTCTGGTGGATTTTATCAAAAAACTTTGGTGTCACAAATGGACTAATTATGTCCTAGACTTAAAAGCCTTTTTTGAGAATTTTTTAAACCCAAACAACGAAATTCTAAACGATCTCCTGAATATACATGACTGTCTTATTTGTTAAAAGGGGTCTCAAACTGCTGAACACACAGCTTTACGGGAAAGAACTCTCCTGCATTGCTGACAATCTCTTGCAAAATGATGCTTTCTGCTAATGATACAGCATAGTAATCAAAAGCACCTAATCTAGCTGATTAGAAATTCTCTGTGGGGCTTTGCTGACCAAATGAATACAATTAGTAAGTTGTTTCAAGTAGAGAATTTCCTGCAAATACTGGTATTCATAGAATTTAAAATAAAATTATGAGAACTGTACATCAACCGAAGAGAAATCTTGTTCCCTGGTGCATCTCAATGAGACCCACTGCTGATATGCAGCAGGAGAGATTGTTTTCTGTAAGTGCAGGTAAGCTTTCCATTCAGAACTCAGCTTTAGAATCAAATTAATTGAGTGATGAAATCACTTTCTTTTTGACCTCCTACCAAAGAAACCTATCAGAAGAGCTCCCTCAAGTTAGTCCATGCGGGTAGTGGTTACAGGTGCTATGAGTTTTTGTTGAGATTTTATTTGTTTAATATTAACTTAAAATAATTTAAATGTCATCTTAATAGCCTTATTTTATGTCGCTTATTTTGATTTTAAAAAGCGGCACAGTCCCCTTAGTGCAGTTAATAGGGTCAGTCTGTGAGCGTGTACTGGTTACCATGCCTTCAGTCATGTGGAATCCAAACAGCCATTATAATTTGTTTCTAAACAGATCAAGAGCTATTTACCATCTCAATGTTTTGTGCACAGCTGGGTGTCTGGCAAACATCCAATACCCATTAACATTTAAAAATTAGTCCCATAATGCATCTTTTCCGTGGCTTCGGGAGTATAAACACAGACACATGTTGGGAACCAATTATATTTGCACCACCATTAGTCTGGCTGCATTCAGCTTCCCAGTAAATGAGGGCTAATTTAGTTTCAGAATGGTGTATCTTAAATTCATGCAATGACCTTAGAGAAAGCAGAGTATCTGAAGATTTAAAGAGGAAGGAAATGTTCAGAAAAAATAATGCTTCCTTTACGTGTACCTAAAACATGAGTACATTGTTATACAACTGTTCCCAGCATTCATGCCTGGCCCTGAAAACCAGATTCCTCTAATTCAATACTGAGCAGAATTTAGTTGGGAAGAAATCAGTTTAATACAGTAAACTAGCACACCCTCCCTGCTCAGATCAAACATGCTAATGGACTTTTTTCTAATAACAATTTCAGACTTGCCTGTACCAGGTCTAACTCCTTAGGTTTCCAACTGTTTTAAGTATTCTATTTTTCTACCAGCAGGAAAATAAGAAATACAGCTTTCACAGTAAGTGCTGTCTACACTGCTTGTGAAATACATTCTAACAATACAAGTGAATACAATATATTCTAACCCATACAAGTGAAACAACTTTCACAACTGGCAGTTTGGCAAAGAGATTTAATGAGAACAGAGAAACACAAAAATATTTACTGAGAAGTATAGTTTGCCAAACCTCTGCTGCCATGAGAAATTCCTCCAGTAATATCAGAGGTGAAATGGGATGTCTAGCTTGGTGGGTGAGTAAGTGAGAAAGTGAGGGGGTTTTAACACCTTTCCTTGCAGCGTGTCAGTGTAGCTCTCTGTAATCAGGTTCTAGACTGATTGGTTTCTGCTGCTGCCGCTGCTGCAACAGACTGTACAAAGCTGATCTTCCCTTGCTTGGACTATCTCATGCTGCTTAATAAAACTAAATTGCTCCTCCAAACAGAACGCTGTTCTGCAGCCTTTTAGAATTCAGAGGTGGTTTGAAAACACTGTTTTTCCTTAACCTTCATCCAAAACAGTTAGAAACTGGTGAGAAACTGGAAGGCAGGAATGATCACATAGCAAAACAGCGGAGTAAACCTCCAGGTAAAGAGTCTACTTCCTTCTACAGCTGGCAACACCTGCAGCAACTTTGTCCTCTTGGAGGACATGCTTTGTCTGAATGGAGCAGCTGTCTTGGGTGAGGTTGCAGGTTTATAAGCAAGTTTATGAAAGTTTAATGTATATAAATATTTACTTACAAACATTTAAAAGGTAGTATTTAATATAAACATGTTCTATTACATTCATATAGTTCAGAGGTGGCCTTTGCCAAGTATTTCTTTATTACATTTATCAGCATTCTTTTTCCTTTTACTTTTTTTTGTGAGAAAGTAGCTTTTCAGTGAAATGGCTTTCCTTGAAGATGCTCTTTTGAAAAAGCTTATTGTACAGTCAATATTTACACGTACTGTTTATACTGGATTTCTCTCAAAATCCTTAGCTTTTTACTTTATTGCTTTCAGTGAAGCCCATGCTTGTAGTCCCTAACAATAGTAAATTTTCATGCATCATTGGCAATACAAGGCTTCATTTAAGTTATTGATTAAAGTTCTTACCATATTAGGGCTTGTTAGTATTTCATACCTTCTTATTGTTTGGTGATTTCAAGAATTAACATTTGAATTTACTGTACATAAGAAATAAGGCAGTAATAGATTAGATTAATAAAGAAGATTCCTATCAGACTTGGGGGCTTCACACATCTATCATATGATGGTACTGTGCATTTCTTTATTTATATTACATACAACTGCTATTATGAGCCAAAATCCACATGCAGTAATTCCTGCTGAAGACTCCTGAGCTACATGCAGGCAGAAGATGCTGCATGGCATGTTTATTATTTGCAGAGTAAGTGGGTAGGGGTGAGAACTGGCAGGAAGACTACAATGTTTTCATTTTCTGTCTTGACACTCTCTTGTTTTTCAGCTGTGAATCTAACAAAAAAGAACTAGAGCTTATTTTAATTTTTAATTGAAGTCAGTAGGTTGTGTTTAGGCGGCTCTATTTGGTCTGAAGTAAAATAGAAGAAAATGTAGAGAGAAACTTGAAAGAGAAATATGTTTCTTCACGTTAATTATTTATTTTTCAGCTTGGAAAGAGCTCTGCAAAGTTCGATTATCCATCAGGGATTTCTCAGAAGTCAGCAATTACCTTGATTTTCTGTTGAATATGTAGCTTGTGACTCAGTATGTAATCTATTAAAAGGATGATAATTCCTTTTGAACTATGTTCTGATATACACTGAGCCTGTTGCTGAAGGTAAAAGTCAGTAGAGTAATCCAGACCATCACCTTGCTACAAAACAGCCAACAGTGATTTTATGTCTTTTAACGAGTGTAAGAGAAGGGTGATGCTCTCTTGTTAAAAGGTAACGAGGGATACTGCCTGATGCTCTCTTCAGCTTCTAGCATCCTTTCCTTTAGAAGCAGAGCTTAAAATAGGGGCAAAGTTTCTCTCGTGGAACAAAATATTTCTGTTCCTTAGTTTCTGTAGGAGAGCAGTTACTACTCTGTCTCCAGCAGCCTGGAATTATGTACCAGGAGATCAGAAGCTTGGGAAACAACTTGGGCAACTCAGAATGTGAAAGGCTATGTAGGGAGACAAGAGAGGGAAGGGCGTGCTCTGCGGGCCTTCAGCCTTCCATGGGGAGCCCAGGCCCTCTCTGGGTCTTTACAGGGGTCACCGTGCTGATAAGCAGAGGCCTGATCCACACTGGTAAGAGCCAATGCAGGAACCCTCAAAAAAAGAGTTGTCTGCTAAGCACATTCTGTAAATACCACCATGGGCAGAAGATTGTTGCTGGGTGAGCTCTCTCCACTGTCCTGCTTCCAGCCTGCTGTTGGATTGCAAATACCCAGAGCACAGAGAGTTCTGTGGCTGCTGGCACTTCTGTTGTATGGCTGGGTGGAACAAAGAAATTCACAAAATTTCCAAATTTCACAGAGGAGAAGCATGGGGTTTTTTAGGAGTTTTTTTTTACTGTTTTGATATTCAGATTTTATCATGGGAGAAACTGGACTGTTTAAGATTAAAAATGAACTTTAAAATAATTGACTTGCTGAAGTCTGGAAAGGTACTGCCAAATTTCCTGCACACCTCAGTCTGTCAAACTTCTTCTTCAAATATGCACTGAGCTGATGCTCAGTAGGCACCTGTATTTTGACATCAAAGTTCCCATGGTATCTGAAATCTTGCTTCTAGTCATGTTTAGAAGTGCCTCAGTCCTGTCAGGACCAAGCAATGTGGTACCTTACTTTTACCCAGTGCTTTAATATTCTGTGACAGCAAAATCTGGGTCTCATCCATTCAAGGCCAGACTTCTCTAAATCCCTTCAGCATACTAATATAAGTGAGGGGCAAATCTGCCCTCTGCTCTCTTTCCCAGAATTGTGGCAGAATGTTGTATAATCTCTCTCTTGCCTTTTTCAAATTTCAAGGCTTTAACAAGGAGATGAGACTTTCCTGAGCCAAACTGGATGCTAACAAGATGTTTCCCATGAATGATAGTTAATGTTACAGCTCATCTATATAAGAATGAATATAAAGAAATGCTTTTCCACCTCATCTTGCATTTCTTATTCTGATAATTTGTCTTGAGAAGTCCTGGTGCAAAATTACCCATCCTCCTCAAAGATATATACAATGCTGGTTAAGAAAGGTGACATTTACTCATTGTCTATATGCAGCCCAGCAAAATCATCCTGTGAGGTTTCCAGGGCTAGCTGCAGTTCAGGAGCAAATTAGGTATTTTCTTGTGGCCATGAGACCAGGATAATAAACTCTGCAGACACAGGCTAGCTTTTTGTACAGACAGTTTGTGGCTTCCTGCACTGTGTTTCCATTCATGTTGAAAATTACAGGGGTTCTGGCAGTGCTGGAGTTCCGCCAGAGCTAATAGGCCCTTCCAGCCCCATGCTAACTTCTGAAGAGCTTCTTAGCTCCTTCCTGCATTGCTGCTCCACATGCCAAGGAGTGCTGGTGACTGGGACCTGTGCAGGCAGCCCAGCCCAGGACCTGAGCTTTTATTATTTACTGTTTTATTTGTATTTGTATTTATGATTTTAGACACCATGGTTCTGTTGGCTTCAGGAAGGTGCTGTGCTCAGCGTGGCAGCTGTGCTGTAGGTTTTGTCAGCTTGGCAGTAATGTGGAGAAGGGCTGCTTACTGCCCAGAAACTCCTTCCCTCTAGCCATCCTAGCAGTGTACGCAGCTGCAGATTTCACCCATACTGTTGCTCCACTCAGTGGTTCTCTGCTGTATCTGACACTGGGAACACAAAGTATCTGTTGGGTGGTGTCTTAGCCACGAAAGATGGTTCCTGCATAAAGCACAGTAAAGAGTCAGGGAACAGCACTGCATCTTTTGCAGATGTCAGGTTCAGAGGCTCTGTGCTGGTTACTTTTGTGCAGGTGAGGCAGCTGAGGCTCCTGGGGGCAGCTGAGGCTACACAGAGGGACTGCTGCTGCCAAAAACAGTCCTGAGAGGAGAGACAAGTGGTTGAACTCCAGAAGCATCATCGGCCCCTTACCGAAGCCTGGTTCCCTTCCTTAGAAGCATCACCTCCCTGTGCTCAAGAGTCCTGCTCTGGGATTTGCTTCTGGAATTTGCCTCACAAAAGCCACTGAGAGGCAAAAGACACACAGCCTGTGTGTTATTTCCATCTTCTTCTAAAATCTGGATGAAGTGCCCATAAAATATTGGGGGTTTTCTGGTTCTTTACAAATAAGATCTTTTGTTTACACAGGATGTGTAAAGAGGACAGCCATGGCTGGTGCCGTTGCTGATGTGACTTTGGTATTACTTTTTGGCTTTGATTTTTTTTTTTTTAAGTAAGCCAGCAATAAGGGTGGAGCTTGGAGAGTTTCTCTCCATGTGAATGAAGAACTGATGAATACGTAATGAAAGGGTTGTGCAGCTACTGATTGTAATGTAATTTTGTTAAATTTTATACCCCCAGGCAGGATGTGTCTGCTCTCAAAGAACTTCCTCAGTCCATCCTCCCCTAGCTGAGATTCAAGCGACAGGAGGAAATGGACAGAATTACCCTGAGCATGATTTTACTCATTTTGGCTCAGCTCCATTAATGGATTAAACCATGGTTCATTAAGCAGTGGCTACTGTGGATGTTAGGGGAGTGTTTTGAAAGAGGCTGCCTCGCAGACAGCTGCACATTGTGGTGCAGGTGGGGCTGTTACCCCAGCACACCCATGAGTGCTGGCTTCCCCAAACCACCTTCTTTGAAACAGGAATTTAAGGAAAGGCTCTTTCAGCACAGGGCATGTGTTTCTGTATGCTCTGCATATGTGCACATGTGTGCCTGGTGAAGGGCAGGCAGCTGGAACTGTGGGACTGAACCCAGAGGGGCTGTGTTGGTACCAGCACCTAAGGGCAGCGTGGATGCTTAACCCCTGACAGGCTGATAAGGGGCAATAGGGCTGAGATCCTACATCTCCTTGCTTTTCTCCTGTTCACTTTAGATTAATGGAGCTCTCAGATAAAGAGGAGTTTTGGAAATGGTCTCCTCAGGATCAGAAAAAAAGGTCATTTTTTCCTATCTTAATCCCAGTTAAAAGGACATAGCAGCTCTAGTGAAAACTGAAACTTCTTGAAGTCAGGAGAAAGCTGAGAGGCAATGGAATGCTTGATGAGGTTATGATATAGACAAAAGATATGGTGAAAAAATCCTGCCAAGCAGAGTCAGTGGGTTTATTGCTGGTGCAGGACAGCAAGGGATGTGGCTTCACTAGAGAGCTGAAGTGGACAAAGTACACATTGCTTTAAAAAATCTTGCCTTCATGTCTTAAACAAGGAATTAAATTAGTAAGTAAGCTGTTCCTGTGTGTTTATGTTAAAGCTACAGTGGAAATGTTCTGACCCAGAGAAGCTAAAGCACTTATTTTCCTGAAAAGCTTTTGTAGAAAAATCAAACTCTAGCTTATTTCCTGTTGTCTGTCAGAGAGGCTGTACAAGAGAGTTAAATTTTAGAAGAGGAAGAATTTAAAGGAATAGCACCTCTGCCTGTTCAGAGTGATTCAAGCTTATATATAAGATATTGCTGTATTTTCCTTTCAAGCATCACTTCATTGTTATTTCTGACATTTTGGACCGGCAGAGTTAAAACAAATGCTATAACCTTTCCAATCTACTGAAAAATACATTCTTGGTGTTTTACCTGCATGCTGAAAGACATTTCAAGGAAATATGTATATAAAGAAATGGATAAATAAACATTAATCTTTATTACATACAAAGGGGAAAAAATATAACAAACACAGCTACTGTACATGGTACAAATCCATTAAAGAGAGCAAGTACCAGGAGGCTGCTTTTGTGTTGAATGAAAGTTCACACAACCTAAGGTTGCCATCAGATACAGAACTAACCCGAAATTTTGGATTTAACACTGACTGGGCCTGTCATATTTCCCCTTAATGAGGCTCAGCACTGAGGAAAAGGGGGAAAAGGAAATGGTCGGTGTGATAAGCTGTGCAAGGCAGTAATTGGATCAAGCTGAGACACTGGTGGCCATTAGGAGCAGCAGAAGAAACTCGTAAGCAGATTGGCATATGCAAATTGTTTTCTCTGTAGAATTTCCTCAATACAATTTTTATGTTTCTTCAAAATAGGACAGGCAGAAAAATATGTTTGTGGATTCTGGGAGTGTTACGTGTTTTAATTCTCAATCTGGTAGGACATATGTGGTTACACCTTTGCCCAGAATAAAACCTTTCCAGGCATACCAAATTTATTGTGTAACTTTGGAAGCCATCTTCAATATTGCTCAGTGTAAGGAGGTTTGGGGGCTGTGAATTTATGGAGTGAAATACCTACAGGAGAAGTTAGGTGAAAGCTACACAGGTTTAATCATGGTAAGTCCAGAGCAGTCAGATGGATTTTGACCTCAGTGTAATATTTGGAGCAAAAATATTCTCTGTGTATATTTTCCAGGTTTTATGAAGAATATCTTCAGGTGTAATAGAAGCTCATTGTGCAAATCCAAATTTAAATTATGCTGATGATTAATTTTTCTGATGTGATTAAGATATCATATTATCCTTGATTTAAGTTTGATTTGCTTTCAGGAATAAACTTCATGAGTGAAAATGGATAAATTTAGTTTATAAATGTGTTTAGGCTAGACTGCTGTAATCCATCCAAGACAAAACATTTCTGGGTTAACTGCTGTGCAGACCAGCTACAAATCAGTAATATGGAAGATGAGTGTCCTGTCCTATTAATTTTATCTTGTAGACGAAAATAATCTTCCTTAGTCGTTTGAATTTGGCATTCACTTTTCTGCTCACAATGTACATTTAAGGCTGTATCCTGACTCTTGGCTGTCCCTCAGCATCCAAAAGGCTGCAAGCTGGCCAACACAGGGTAACTTCATTAACACGATCTAGGAAATTAAAAAAAGCAATCATGTGGACTAGCAAAATAGTAGTTTACTGGTCACCTCCTAGCAAAGTAGTTTTTAGTAATAAAGCTAGTGTTATACTTGCTTGGTATGTCTATGATACTGTAGAAGGAAATTTGGGACTGGTCAAATTGCACCTATGCAGATAATAAATCACCTATTGCCAGGTACTATGCTACCTGCAGTTCATAGTAAGAAATAGTAAGAAAGACCTCACCAACTTTTCCACAGCTCTGTGGCAAAATGAATCAAGTCAGCTTGGCTGTTGTTACTTTTTCTTACTGGTGGTTTCATAGGTTGCAGAGGTTGCACCAGGATCTTTTGGCTTTCTGCGCACTAAGTACTTTAAACACATTTCAGAAAGAAGTCTCAAAGCACAGACAGTATAATTCTTTTTTTTTTTTTTTTTTTCATTCCCCTGAAAAATGAAATATTTTCTGGATAAAAATTCTGCTGGAATAATTTTTAAATTATTGACATTTCTCAGGCTACCACCAGTAGCCTGAGAATTCTTGAATCCCCAGATGCTTAACAAATAATTATCTTCACACAATTTCTTCAGAGATAACAGTAGTAGTACTAATGAAGCTTGGTTTGTGAAGAAAACTCAATCTCTACACTCATGTAGTCATGTGTCTACATAGTCATGTAGAGCTCTCCCAACTCACTGCTTTTCCTCTTTTTGAACTTTTCAACTATACCAGCCAATTTCAAATACATCTGACAGTATAAATACCTCAAAGATAGGAAATTACCATGGGAGCCGTGGCAATCTGCAGTGCCACTGCTTAGGGACAGCAGGTTTTTAGTTATTCCATGGCAGCAGGGTATGCAGAAGGGGAACAGAGGTTGTGGGTGCTCCAGCACCAGGACAGACATCAGCTGGGGCACACGAGCTCTGTCGGCCACTGCAAAACCCTGAGATAAGATGTGAACAATAACGTCACCAACTAGAAATGTCTAGAAAGGACGGCTGGTTCAGATTAGGCCTTTTATAATCTTCAAGTTACTGTTCCAGTTCAGTTGTGGATTTTTTTTTCTTAAATAGATGCAGTGATATCATGGCCAATGCATGTAGCTAAGTAAGAATAGGACTCTAAGCTTATCATGTAGAAGTAGCCATATTGGCCCAAAACAATCATAGAATCATAGAATCTGCTGGGTTGGAAGGGACCTCAGAGATCATCAAGTCCAACCCTTCAATCACTACCTCTGCGGTTACCAGACCATGGCACTAAGTGCCACATCCAGTCTCTTTGTAAATATCTCCAGGGATGGAGAATCCACTGCTTCCCTGGGCAGCCCATTCTGATGTCTGATCACCCTCTCCGTGAAGAAATTCTTTCTAATATCCAACCTAAACCTTCCCTGGCACAACTTGAGACCATGCCCTCTTGTCTTGCTGATGGTTACCTGGGAAAAGAGACCAACCCCCCCCTGGCTCCAGCCTCCTTTCAGGGAGTTGTAGAGAGCGATGAGGTCTCCCCTGAGCCTCCTCTTCTCCAGACTGAACACCCCCAGCTCCCTCAGCCTCTCCTCACAGGACTTGTGCTGGAGTCCCTTCACCAGCCTGGTTGCCCTCCTTTGGACCTGCTCCAGGACCTCAATCTCCTTCCTGAACTGAGGGGCCCAGAACTGGACACAGGACTCGAGGTGTGGCCTCACCAGGGCTGAGTACAGGGGCAGAATCACTTCCTTGGACCTGCTGGCCACGCTGTTCCTGATCCAGGCCAGGATGCCATTGGCCTTCTTGGCCACCTGGGCACACTGCTGGCTCCTGTTCAGCTTCCTGTCAATCCAGACTCCCAGGTCCCTCTCTGCCTGGCTGCTCTCAGCCACTCTGTGCCCAGCCTGGAGCTCCACATGGGGTTGTTGTGGCCAAACTGCTGTGGCCCCAGCTGTACTTGTGTGTGGCTGCCTTGTCCAGATGTGGCAAACTCTTCTGTATATTAGACATATCTTCGTATTTGTGAGGAAAGAAAATGTGGATATGCAGAGCTCCATAGTATGTCTGCTATTACTTCTGTACTTAATAAAATGTTATTTTTAAAAAAGGTTTTGCCAATTTAAAATGTCCTAGAACTCTCTACTTTATAAAAATAAATAATTAAAAACATTGATACAGCCTGTACTTTCTTTGAGAGAACACCTGGAATGGATCTCCCCTAGTTTCCCTTGTGATCCCCAGCCCTGGTCCTCAGTGCTGTGACATGGAGGGTTGGCACCCTGCCCCCTTGCATGCTTTGTGTTGCTTCTGCCTCTGCTTTTTCAGAAGCATGCCTTTTCTTTGTAGGTAGGGCTGACGTGCCATCTGTTGGGGAGATGAGCATCCCCGAGCTGGAGCCCTGCAATACTCCCAGACAATATAGGAAATGCATTACCAGAATGTAGCGACTTCTATTTGCATTTCACAGGTTTAGCTTTGCTTCACACATTCATCTCTCTCAGACATGATAAAGGGAGGGAATGCTTTATTTAGTGTCAGTGTGGATGGATGGCACCCCTAGAAGAGTATGCATTTGAAGCAATATGTTCTGCATCACTGACGTAAGCTGACTGCTGTTAAGGCTGGGCAGGTTTGTTTTCCTATTCAGTGCCAGCAAGCAGGGCTCTAAGGGGCTTGGTGTCCTTGAATTTAAAGGAGATTGAAACATTGCATTGTTCAGAATGAAGGGAACAAGGATGGGAGCAGAATGATGCTGTGGCAGACAGTAAACACTTGATCACAGGAGCTTAGTGGGCTTGGCCTACATTTTGAATCTCACCACAGTCTCTTGTATTTCACTTGTTTGTGTTCCCTGACTGCCATCAGTTTCAGGTTTGCTCCTGTAGTTTCTCCTACATTTTTCTTTGGGTCTGCAATGCTGATTGTGCATCTTGGCGGAAGAACAGTCCATGTCCAAGTATTTATGAATGAGGGATGCCAGGGTTGTGATGTATATGAGATCATTTCTCCCTGTCTTTTTTTTGTCTTTTTGAGATTGAAAATTATCCTCATGATACTCACTTGCTAGTCTCTGAACCCATCCTTTTATACCACATGACAGGGCTCTAATGGTCAGGGTGCAGAAATTTCTAAATTTTAGGGTTTCTAAATTTCTAAAAGGAAAATTTTACCAGTAGCAAGCTCTCTTCTCTCTCCTGCCCTACCCACCAAGCCGGTTCATCACTCCCTCCTCATTTCCAGTTCCAGTTGTGAAAGACATCAAGGTGGTGAATGCTAAGCACTGAGCTCATCTGCATCTTGCCAGGTCTGCTTCTTCTCCTAAGTGTATTCACTGCTTGTGTTGGAGTAGCTAATAAACTCAGAGTGAACAAGGAGGGACAATACCTGCACAGACAGCCATAGTAGTGCCTACTGTAATTCTTTTAAATATACAGATTTTTTCAAATCTGTCAAGTGAAGACCAAGACACATGTAAAATCATAGGTAAAGAAAATATGGGAAAAGAAAATACTGGTTTTCTAACTGGCATTTGACAACAATAACCAGTTTTAATTCAGTGGAGATCTAAGTTTCTTGCTGGATCTGAAGAAAAAAAATTGAGGCAAATTCAGTGCAATGCATTTGTAATAGAGAAAATATTTTGACATGTTCACAATACTTGTTAAACGGTTTACTCCTGCAAAAGATCTCTAGAACTGCAAATTACAACTAGATTTATAGGTGCTTTTGAACCTTGTGTCCTGTCCCCATTGGATGGATGATTAAAACAGCAGCAAACAGTCATGACTTACTCATGCTTTATTTCTTTATATACAGATCAAAACATTTTTTTGTCAATTTATGAAATATGTTATAGTTGATCCCTCAGGTATCTGGTAGGGACATTCTTGAGCATGATCATTCTTTAGAATGGCATCTTAACAATATATAAACTAAGATATGTTACTGTGTGATGCATACAAATACATAAAACATAGAGTATAAAAAAATTATGTCTGCCCTTTGAAAACAACAGCATTTGCCAAAGAATCTTTAAATTTCAGTCAAGTCCTGTAGGATGGATTTACAGCTAAACTTCCATCACTAGTTCCTATAAATATTTCTGTGGTAATTACTGCCACAATCACCCAAACCATTTGGCTGATTTATCCAGGATTTTGCAAAAAAATTAAAAGTAGCTCAGTATAGAAACTAGTACATCATCTACTATGTGATTTTAACTTCATATGTAGCTCAGGCACTGACAACACCATAGAGTTTGCATTTGCCAAAGCTTCAGAAACTTCAAGACACATTTATGTACCGTTTGGTACTCTGAAGGAGTGACTTCAGGCATCAGGTGGGTGGGACTAGGTCTGTGGATCTGATATCCAGCCCTGACTGCTCTCTGGATGTATCTTGCTTATGGCTGTTTGGAGAGGTGTGCAAGGACAAGCAGTCCTAAGGCATGAATACCGTGGACCAAATTCTTCCCTGGGACATGCCCACCAATCCCAGTGACCACAGTACAGTCTAATATGGAGCACTTCCTATTGTGTCCTTTAATGCTCACCTGTACCTTTGATCAGGAAGAGGGGAGGGCTTGAGAAGATAGTTTGAGACTCAGCTAATACATGTGAAGATCTTGCTGATCAAACAGCTGGAGACACAAAGAAGAGCTGGTGTGTTGTATGTGAAGCCATGGGTCTGTGACCCTTGGAATTAACCCTGCACAAAACACATAGCCAAAAAGAGGGTGGGAGGCTGTTCTGATGAGGGGTATAGTGAGGGGCACCAGTTGATGCTTCTGCACAGGTGACCACTTCTAATGATCTAGGCATTAGCACCACCATACAAAGTACTTTATGGCTTTTCTTGTCTCTCTGGTTATGTATGACAATCCGACTTTGGATGCTTCAGTGCACAACATGCTGCATGGCTTTACATCCAGCAGCCATCCCCAGGGCAGAGTGCTTGCAATACCCAGGCTGTGCTCAGGGAGCAGCAGAAGAACAGACCAGGTTTAGGGAGAGACAGAGTTGAAGCACTTCTTCCATAGATGGTGTTAGAACTACCAGATCTAGCTCAAGATCAGACATTGTTACAGAGATTTTCCTCCTCCTCTTACTCTGCAAGGCAGAGTTCCAAAGGCATCAGCTTTGTTTTACCCTACATGTTCGTTACTGCTTTTTAATGAGTGCATTCTTACTCAGTCAGGAAATAATTTAAGGGAAACTGCAGTAGGGAGCAGACTTGTTAAATTCATAATTAAGGTATTTTTGAATATTATGGATGGAAATCAACTTCCTGTGCTGTCTTTGGAAACAGTGCAGAAGACAGCAGATTGTTTTGTGGAATATTTGCTGGTATCGTCAGGGTACAGAGACTAATCTGAGGTGGTGCAGAAGTGAGGATGTTGATACTTGTGTAGCCTGGGAATGTTTATTTCCACAATTCAAAGAGAAATCATCTGACTGCTGTTTTCTCTCCACCTGCAATGGGGCAAGGGTGAAGCTGTCCCTGCTGCTGGCTGTGGGAAGAGGTCTCAGCACAGCACATCTGTGGCATGGAAGAAGGCAGGTGGCTCAGGAGTTTTACTCTAAAATTAGTTATTTGAGGAAAGAACATTTCCCTGCAGGCTGCACAGAGAGGGATTTCACAGGCTGCAGACCCAAATCCAGCAGAATTGTCCCAGCATGCCCCGATGTGGCACAGCTGAGATTGTTTACATAGTGCTGGAGATGACAGCCCCTGAACTGATTGGGTTCCTTTCTTTGTCCTGTTAATCATGTTTCCCCTTAATTGTGTCCAAGGGTGTCTTTTGAAGAGGAAAGCTGTGGCTATGAAATTGGTCTATGAAAGCAAAGTAGGAGCAAACAGGATCTGTGCTTTAGGAGGTATATTTTTTTTATTATATCAGTGAGGAAAAGCATTGCATCCTTCCTTTGCATGAGGCTATTCTGAACTTTGCAGGGTCAAACCTAAGCACAAAAGGCATCCATGAAGATGTGAAGGTAGTGAAGATGTTGATGACCTGTCAGTGAGATGTGATGTCAGAATACAAGTCAGGAGCTGGTGTGCTGTGTGACTACAGGCACTGCTCCTGTTCTTTCATAGGGAAAGCTGCTGAGGATGTAATGGTAGCTGTGAAGTTTGGAACAGGGATTCATCTACCCCACACAGCCTTTATAGTTCTGTCTCTAACAAGCTGGCTTGTGGGGAGAGCAAGAGTTAACAGCTAACATTGTTTTATGGCCAGCACATATGGTAAATAAGATTATCTGTAATAAGCTTAGCCTTGGTCAGGCTAAACCACTGATGAGTTCATTTTGGTCTGATGCAATCCTACAGCAACTGTAGTGCCAGAGAGGGTTTGAAGTGATGCTGGGTGTACCAGTGTGCCAGAGCCCTGCTGGGAAGTGGTGACCTCTCTTTCTTGGATGGAAGGATAACTGCTGCAGGTAACAGGAGGCTGTGAGTAATGCCTCTTGCTGGAGGCATATGATGCAAATGGACATAATAGACTTCAAAGAATCATCACAGTGCAAAATGAGTACAGTTAGAGTGGAAATATTTGTGAGGTGGCCCGTGACATACCAAACAAGGGGGGGTTGCTCCACAGCACAGAAAACAGCACTGAAGGCCATAAACCCAAACAGGAATGCAGAAGGATCTATGCTTCCACAGGACAGACCTGTGGAATTCCCACTGGAGGCACCATACCATGGGAAGAGTGGGATGAGAGCTGGACACACACTCTGCATGCCTGTCCCAAACAATCTGGTATTTTCTGATGTATTTTAAATCACTGATTCTGAGTGTTCATATGCTTAAAGCAGCTATTGGATCTCTGTGGTCTTATGGCAGTGTAAATTAAATAAAAATTTGTCCATGTAGCGCTGTTGCAATGAAGAACTGAGCTGGTGGTAGTTTCATGCCAGCTCAGTGATATCCATCCAGTCTGCCCAGTAGCCCTCAGTGGGATTAGGTCTCCCTTATCCCGAACTTCCTGCTACAGAAATGTTGAACACAAGGCAAATGGAGAACTATTAACATTTTAGCAAAGATAATTTATATTCCTGCCACTACTGCTTACTGGATTGGACCTTTTATTTTCTTGGTCAAATCTCACTGTCATCCATCAATTTTTAATATCAAAATATAAATCAACTTGGTAATTTTTTTCCCAATCAAATATTAAATTGTTATTCAATGTTTAGTAATTAGTTCTTTTAATACACTTAAATTCTGTTTTAAGGGAAGAAAATATGCCCTTAAATTTTTTCTTTTTTTTTTTTGTTGCTTTTCACTAAATACTGTCTGTAGTGCCAGACTAAAATTATGCTGCTTAAAATTGAGAAAGTACTGCAGCAACAGAAAAAAAAAAAGGAAACTAAGACAAAGAAGAAAAAAAACCCAACACAAAACAAAACCCAGAAAACAAAAACCTCACAGTACTCCAGAAAGACTTGTCTTTTCCATCTAAAATGATGATACTAGTTATTAGAATAGAACTCCAGAAAGGCTTGTCTTTTCCATCCAATATTATGATATTAGATATTAGAAATAGAAATGTCCAATTTGAAAGGCTGACTCAGAGCAAACTGCTATCAAGAGAAAGATACAAAACTGCTTAGGATTAGGTGAGCTTCTTGACAGCCCTCCCCAGCATCTCACAGCTTGGAGAATTAGGCAAGCTGTGTCCTGCAGTGTGTGTGCAGGAGTCAGTAGTCAGAGGTGTAGTGAGGGACACAAATCTATCCTGGACATGTTCAGGGCTGGTGAGGCCTCTTCAGGGCTTGCCCTGAGGCCCAGAATCAGCTGGGGTGCAGGGGCTGCTCAGCTGTACCCGTGCTTTTTCCAGGGACGGGTGGGCATCATTTCCTTGAATGATGCCAAAAATAAAGATGAACTAGGTAGAAAAGTTCCATGATTTAAATTGTCTCAGTGAAAACTGAGAGCAAACATATGAAGAAGATTGTTATTTGCTATATTTCTCTTTCTCAGAAACCCTATTAGTGATCTCTCACTTGTTGCTTAGTCCCCATTCTCCAAATGCCACGAGGTCACAGAGGTATCATCAGCCCAGAAATAATTAGCATGGCAATTCGACGCTCACTCTGTAAATTACATCTAGCACTTGCATGCAAAATTGTCTGTAGAAATCATTTGGCTCTTACCAAGAGTTAGTTTAATAATGGAGCACGTTTTGTTACTGCCACTATTTTGCTGGAGTCTGGGGTTAAGATTTGTTTTCCCCTCTTGCTGATGGAAACATCTTCTAGCAAAAAAGACAAAAATGGAGCCTTTTCTGCTACATGGTGCTTTGTTGGAGTGAGGAATACTGATTTAATGTCTGTACAAAATGTATGTGTTTTCTTATATTGACTCTGTGGGGAGACCCATCCAAACATTGTATTTCACGCAAATAATAGATTCCTTGAGTTCTTCTTATCACTAATTACCTATTAATTGCTGCAGAGGGAACAGTAAGCTTTCTCACTTCTTGAGTGACTGCTGATCCCAAGCTGAACTATGATTCTTCCTTGTCCAGAAGAGGAAAGACACCATGAAAGACTAAATGACAACATTCCCTTCTGAAGACGAATGAGCTCTTCATTGCAGTGAGATACATTGCCTTAAATTTAAAATAGAATCATCTGCATCCTTAATGGATATTCTCAGGACAGTTATGTGGAAAATGCAGACTATATTTTTCCTCCTGCCAACAAACCCCCTCCTGGACACAAGAAAGCTTCTTCATCAAGAGTGGGGTTTGCCCTAGCAGGTACAGTCCCCTGAAGACATCCCAGTCTAGCATGTTGGCATGGTCCCAGGAGCAGTATTATAAACAGCTTTTAACATCAGCTTCTCTTTCAGTGGCAGCAGGAGGTTCTGCAGCATACCTTATAGGTGAGATTTTAAAAGAGAGATCTTTTCCCATCATAGGAAAATATGGTATCCTTATAATTTGGACACTACAGGATTTATGAAGCTGTTTTCAGAATGGGTCCAGAGAATATACCCAGCAGTGCAAGGCCTCTAGAAAAGAAAAGGCAGATAGTGTACTACCAAAGAACAGTAAACAACAAGGAATGAGGTGGTTTATGTCTATGCACACTCATACTTCTTGGGATTTACAGACACAGAGGACTTTAGAGGAGAGCAGGTACTGCACATCAGCTGATTCTTCACAACTGTTCACATGCACATGCAAGTGCCAGGCAGTGCAGGTTAGTTTGGGCATCTTTCCTTGACTTTTATTGCAGCTCAGCTGGTGGGAAGTAGGCTTAGTACCTGTGACTGCACCCTTGGTGACAGGAATGACAAAGTTTGTTGAACATGTGGAAGAACAAACAGCTTTAAACACATATTTTGAGTATGTCTTCATATGGCAGGTTCTTCAGCTGTGTGCTGTATGGCCACTGCTTGGATTTCATGTGTTACTTTCTTCCCATGGAAGAAATGAAGCCTGATGTCACAGCAGCCAGGTGGATGAGGGTATGGGTGGGGAGGGACAGAAGAAAGTGTGATTTTCACTGCCCATTTTTGCCTTGGTGCTGGTGCTTGCTTGAACTGTAGTGGAATTAAGCAAACACCTGACGCTTATGAGTCAGGAAACCTTACGGTGTTTGTAATGGTGCTAAGTTATGGGCACTCACGGAATGGGGTGTTGCTCTAATTGTCACACTTTTCTTCTGGAAGCCTTTAACTCCCATTAGAATAGTAGCTTCTATAATGGTTATGACTGCCAAATTAAGCCATCTGTAAACAGTAAAACTTGCAAGCTCTTACAAATCCATAGCAGTCCTGTTTGGGAAGTACATTCTGCATCTTTTCAGCTGGCTGCCAGGAGAAATGCTCAAATGGTCACCATGTGTCCCAGGGTCCCTGCCTCCAGGAGCAACCTCCCCCTGTGCTATCACATAGTGCCTTCTCTGCCCAGCTGCTGCAGTCCTTGGCACTGGCACTCTGAGAAGCTTTGGCACCCATGCTGCACTTGGGCTTTATGCCTTCCTCTAAACTTGTTTTTCTGACAAATACTACAGTAATTTGAACCCAAAAGACTAAAGCAGAAGTGACAGAGGACCTTCACCACCCTGTTACTGCTGGCTTGTAATACTTACTCTACACATGCTGTTACTGCACTGAAGTGATATTTTTCAATTAGCAAGTGCAATGAAGAAGGAAAGTGCCTTTATTGGTTCCTTTTTCTCTCATTATGTGTGCAGCAAACTCTGGATGGCTACAGCCTACTAGGCAATGGATGCAGAAAATACTGATGGCCTCAGCTGAGCTACCAAGCATCCAGGGCAAGCAGAGGTGTGCAGTGCCCACAGGTGGATGGTCTGGAGGAGGCAACCAACATAGGGCTCCTGCCCTGCTGCATGAAGCTGGTGTGGGCTCTGCCTGTTGATAAGCTAACCCAACTAGCCATGCAGCCTGCATGGCTCTAAGATGAGTCACAAATGAGGTAAAGCCCTCCTAGTAGTAAGGCAGTCCCCCTTGCAACACAAATATTTAACAATTCAGGCACAAAGGAGGGACTTCTTCCTTAAAAGAAGGTTGTATTCTGTGATACAAATGGCCTCTCTGGGTGCTGTTCATCCTTACTCCTTGCAGCAACCATGGGATATGTGACACAGGATGCTCAGAGCAGTGTCACCGTTTAAATCCCCTCTCTGTAGCTGCCTGCAGCCTTGGGCCATACCCTAGGTGCACTGCAGCAATGATCAAGCTCCCCTGCTAATCTCCAGTGTCAGCCAGCCTTCATCTAGATAAAGTCCCTGCTGCTTGGCTTGTTCTGTTGGCAAGCACTAAATACAACTGATTATGCAGACAAGAAGTATAGTGTAATAACTGGTGAGTTGCTCACACCATACAAGCAATGCTAAATGCTTCCAGGCTTCTCATCAGGAGGGCAGACAGACAGGGCAGGGAGAAAGTTGCTGAGGAGAGCAGGGAGTTGTCTCCTTGTTTTCTGCTGTTTTTAAAGGATCAGCTGGTTAATGTAAAGGGCAGCCCTCTGGGAAAGCCTGGTCAGAGAAAGCTGGGCTATATGTTAAGGACTGTGAATGTCAAGACTTGTACACCTTCCCCACCATAGAGAGACTGGGTGGGCTGCTTGGCATGTGCTTTGAGATGGGGTCAGGGGCTTGGCTCCAAGAAGCAGAGCTCAGGCACTGTGGTGATGGCTGACTGCTGAGGGTCAGCAGGATGGGAGGAGTCTTTGAGAGGGCCTGCTCTGAGACAGCTGAGGGCCTTGAAAAAGCGTGAGGTGACCTTATTTTTTATTTGGAGTGTGCAGTAATGAGCAAGTGGTGTGATAAATGCGTAAAGCTGACATAAGGCACTGGCATCTGTAAAGAAACAGGATGTGTAACGTCAGGAAAGTGCAGGGTGAAGTGATGTTTCAGAGGCAGTGAGCACGCCAGGCTGACTCATGAGTTGAACTGTGCAATAATCATAGGTAATTATTGCACACTATCCAGGAGTATTTGCATATACACCATGCTGGACTACAGTGCCCATGTGGGCTCTGACATGCTCCACTCACAGCTTGCAGCAGACAGGCAGAGAAATGAGAAGCCATGTCCAAAAAGAGACAATATTCTGGCTGTTTCCTCATCCAGCTTCCAGATGTGACATTAAGCCATGTCCTGCAAGAGTGGGGAGAGAGGGAGCTGTTGTCTTCAGAGAAATGAAGGGCAGAGAAATGCCTATATTCACCCCCTCAAAGTAAAGAGAAATGTGCTTCTGAATAATTTCTGAATTCACTTGTTAGCCAATATATTTTTCATTGACATGAAAATAATGGAAAGCCTTAAAAGCAATGAAACCCTGTGGGACAGGAGTTATCTGGTGTTGCAGGCTGTAACTTACCAGATGAGGGACAAGGCTAAGCACCTGCCCAGTTCTCCTATGGTGAAGAAATCCCAAGGGATTTCTGTCAACCTGGTGTCAGGTTTTGAGGCCATGTACTTGCTGTAGGAACATACCCTAAGTGCCTCATCTCTGGTGTAGTTAAGACCCTTCTTTGATTTAGTTTTAATGTTCTTACCCTCCCTTGATCTTGTCCAGATACAGCCAGGTTGGTGCTGATGGCAGTAACAGCAATTGTTGGTGTGTAAAGACATGGAACAGATGAATTTTACACCAAAGTGGTTATCTGAATGCAGAGAAGATCAGAGATCATTTGTGTGCGTATGAATAGACCACGACCTGAAAGAGAAGCAGATCTACAAGTCTTATGTTTGAAGGGCAGATGAATAATCTCGTGCATTGGGTGAATAATCTCGTGCATTTGTACCCCCTCGATTCTGCTGCAAAAACCCAGGGATCTTAGGGGTGCATGTCAGTACCTCTAACACTATTTCTCTTCCCCAGCTAGCCTTCAAGGTATGTTTGCTATAGACAAAAGTGTTTGGGGACAGCTTTGGGGATAGACAGTCTTTTATTAGTGTCTCACATGACTTCCTTAGAAACAGAAACTTAACTGTGAGCAATAATTAGTATCTGTCTAGACATACATATAAAATGTTCAGTATATAAAGTGTACATATATATACACACACACACAAAGCCACAATGTACTGCAGATTAGTACATATAAGGCTCTGTTTGTGTGCCTGAGGTTTCATGCATCAAATGCCATTTCAGCTTGAGTAATATGAAGTCATACTCTTTCAGCTATAATATAGACATTTCTAATCTATTTTTAGCTCCATCTGGCTAATTTAGAAGTATTTGGCTAACAGCAATACTTTCCCTTCTCTTTTTAGGATGCTTATGTTATTCTGGTATCCAGAGTCTCTCTGGCAACAGATGTACCTCCTGTTTCATCTGTACTGATGGGTTGCTAGAAAGTTAAAATACGCTACAACTAATACCACAGCACCTGAACATGTGGCTGCTATTGGAGGAAAAAGGACACAGTACTGGGTCACTAGTACTGTGGGGAGATAAAAAGTGTTAAATGATTTACTCGTAAGACCTTAAATTCATAATACAGACAGGTAACTGGGATGAAGCCAGGACTTCCAAAAAGAAAAAAAAAAAAGAAAAAAGTCTCCCTCTGAATTTAGTGACTGGATGGTAGGTTTGCTATCGTTACCTGGAGGTTACTCCATTCATTCATTACCGAAGGGAAGTTGCAGACTGCATGGCATACAAACATTTATGTAACACCAGAGATAAAATGTCAGCAGCTATACAAACACTTGGATTCCAGCACCACAAATCCTAAGGCTGTCAGGAAAATGGTTATCAAGCTCTGAAATTCCTGCTGCACTGTGCAAACAGCTTTCCCGCTGCACGTCATTAATAGCCGTAGCCTGGGAAATAGTTTACATCATGCATTAAACGGCTTTTGGCTTGAACAGTGAGCCAGCCCAACCACCACTGCGCGACCCTCCCGCCCCTATCGCCGTGAGGTGGAAGGAACTCCAGCAGCTTGTGGCGGTGGTGGTTGTGCTCTCTCTGACGGGACTGCCGCTGCTTTCAAGAGTCGACTGGGTTTCCCCCAGGCTAGTGACCCGCTGGGCTCAGATCCTCGGCCTCTGCTGCCGGTGGCGATGCCAAGGGGTCCCTGGGCTCAGCAGGCCCTGAACCTGCACTCCCTCAGCAGTTGTAGTGGTGGCTGGAAGCAACAGATCTCGGGAAGTATCTCTTCTTTATGGCTATGGTATATAGACCATTGCTACCAGCCCTCACATCCTCATTTGGGTATTTGGCTTAGGAGTCACCACAAGTACACAAGCACTGCACTAGGCAGTGAAATGATAGCCAGTGTGGTGTAGACACAGCTTATTGTTAGAGTATTAATCAACCTTAGAACAGTGCTCAGGTGAGAGGAACGCAGTTTTTAACCTTCATTTTATGGAACAAGAAGTGAGATTAACAGAAGATAAGGACTGGTGCTCCTGGGGTCCACAGCTGCATCTGACACTGGTGGTCAATGCAGCTGCTCTGTGGGTCTGGAAGCCAAGTGGCATTCCCTCAGCCACAAGGGTACAGAATTACCTGGGGGTAATACCTGGGCCCAAGGTATTCTCTGCACCATGGGAATAAGGAAAGGTTGGCAAGGCAGGGCCCACACTTTGTCAGAAATGCAGTTATTTTAAATACAATTTTCCTCGTGGTTGGACAAGAGGTTCCAGTGAGTTGCGGCGAAGGATCTTATCCCCCTAAACATCACTCAGTCTTATTTATTGAATGTCTAAAGTACCCTACTGACATTTTTAAAGCATACCAAGTTCTATCAAATGGTAGAAAAGTGCTATTAAGTTCGGAGAAAAAAAATAATAGTAGTGTATATTAATTATTATATAAGTATTAATGTCTGTGTAGGGAAAAAGTGCTCTGGTGCAATTCTTTTGGAAGCCACAAGCTCTCTGTTAATCATTGCAGGACATATTCTTCTGGCTAAACTTACACCAGATGACAAGTTGCCCAAAACTAAATCATCGATTCAAAAGCTTAATGTTACCATAACATTTCCTAGTTCAAAATCCTTATCTACAACATCATGATAAGTAATGGTAAAATTAACTTAGTCCTGTATGACTAGGTGGCTGGGAGGATGCTTTCCATATACAAAGAAAGAGAAACAAGGGTAGGAGGAGAACACGGCACTGGCACTGTCTGCAATGCGCACAGAGCCTTTGCACTTAGGCTTTCATGTCCATGTCTGCTTTTGCCTTCTGGGTCTTTGGGCATTTCTTACACAATGAATTGCCTAGAGGGAAGAACTTAAAATTTAATTCAGGTAGGGAAGGCAGCACACATGAATGATATAGACGCTACTATCCCTTGTAGATTGTATCATTTATAGATTCACTCAAACATCAGTGAATGAACAGTCTTACAGCATGTAATTTGTGCTGTAATTTCTGTGCCTCCTCTTTTTAATGAATTTATACCTTCAAAGTTAATTAACCTGTTTCTCAAAATCATTTATACATCTGCTGTTTCCAGTAAAACTTCAGTTTCATGTTACTGACCTCAGAGTTGTATTAGAAAAAAAAAACCAACAAACAAAACCCCCAGCAAAACAACAAACACATCAGATATGCTACTTCATTTGTAATGACTTCAGATGTGGAATTGCTAATAATGATGAATTTCATGGGTGAAAGTTGGCCTCTGATTGCACCAGTAGCTGCTTTGGAAGGACAGTCAGATAAATATGAGCCAAGAGCCCATGTCATTCACGCTGTCACATCGCTGGCACAAAGCAAGACCAAAACCAGCAGACCCAGGCCAGGGGTGTCACTGGTGCCCACCTGGGCACTGTGGCCCCGCTGTGTCTGGCAGGCTGCAAATTAGAGCTGAGGGAGTTTCCAATTCCTATCTGCACTATACCTGGCACCGCAGCCTCCATGGCTCCCTGGCACCAGAATGTAATGAAGAGCTTTTCAAGGTGACAGTGCATCCCATTTTGGTTACTGCTGGCCAAAACCCAAGACTGCTGAGGGGAGCACTAGATGTGTGGGTCTCAGCCAAAGGCTGCTGCATCCCAGCCCTCTCCAGAGCTGACACACTGCCACTGGGAGAGAGCAGGCACAAGGGCAGCACCAGGAATGGCACTGCTTGAGAAGAGCAAAGCAGACAGGGCTGACACTGCCCCTGCTGGTGCCACACGGGGTAGTCTTGCTGCCTTCTGCTGACGGGCAAACGTATGATTTTAATGAAGCTATTATTTCAATAAACATTATGACATGTGGGCATGGCTTGGGAAATACTAAAACCAAGGTAAACAAAGAGTGTAGCACTCCATCTGCTTTTCATACCAGAGTTCAGCAACACGGCCATTTCAGCAGCATGCATAACTGAGTACTGTTAATATTTACAGTAGAAGACATCATGTTATCCTATAAGCAGATCATAGGCACAAGGTTTTATTATTTTAAGTGATTTATTCTTTTCTGATGTGGAGAACACCACTTCTCTGCACTGAATGCTGCTTGTGAAGGCTGCTTTTCCACTAAAGGGGTGCTAAGCAGAAGCTAGCCAATGAAACTAAGGTAAATTTAATTACAAAAAATACAACATTCTTCAAAAAACAACAGCTCACTCTCCAACAAGGAAAAATAAAAACCCTTGGGCAATGCTAAGGCTGAGGTGAAAGGGACACAGCTTGATGAGTATTCTGAAAGCTGAATGTGGATTACGTGTGAGTGCAAAAATGAATGTGTTTTATTCCATTATATTAATGAAATGGTTAATTCAGTTGCTATAGCAACAACGAACACCCATGCTAAAAAGCTAAAGGGCTATACATAATGCCAGATACAAGGTCTCTCTAAAGCTGATTTTCTTAGCTACAATAGAATTGATGTGTGTTTTCAATATCATCTTAAGCTTTTGCATTAAATCCTCCAGCTAATCCAATGAAGGCACTAGTAGCATAAAATAGCATGTATGTACACACCTTGTAAAACTTATGAAGAGGTTTACCTATGCACATTCATAAGAAAGGATCCACCGAGTGCAATGTGATGGTGACCCAGCAAATGTGTTAGAACGGCAAGTTCCTACAGTTATGGAATATGTGACTGCATGGAAAAACACTGCACCACTATCCCAGACAACAAGACATAGCTGTGATAACCACCCTGCTAACTATTTCACCTTAAGGAAAACAGACTTTATCATATTTTCACTTGCATTTTGCATAATTTTGTTTTAAAATAATTCTTGAAGACTTCAATAAGGAAGCGTCATGCACCTGCACGAACAAAGGAGGTGACTTTTGTCTGCAGGCCATCTGATTTGCAAAAATCATTGCAAAATGGGAGTTCAATTCCCAAGAAACATTTCTTCCTGACAATTGAATATGAAGGCTGCAGTGATGAGGCCTAACCCTTCCTCCAATAAGCAGAAGTAAATGCTGTGACAATAAGTAGTCTCTAGACTAAGCAGGTGAGAAGAATACCCTTTAGGATGATGATTAGCTCGAGCTGGTAGTGTGGGACTCTCACTGGCAGTGAGCTTCCTACTGGAGCCATTTGATGCTGACTGCCTCTTTCTTGGCTGACATGCAACAAAAGAGCTCATCCCATTGAAGGTAGTAATACTGGGGAGAAACTTTAACTGTGTCACAATATTGAAGAAATAAATGTTGGTATTATAAAAGAGTGCAGATCAATGGCTGCCACTGTTCCAGTTAAATTACATGAAAATCATTTGTTAATATTCTCCCAAACATTACATAGTACTTCAAAAACAGGAGGGCTACAGCTGGAAACTATTTGCTGTCCTTGTCTAAAGGATTTGGGTTGCCAGCTATGTGGAAAGGCTCATGCATTGCAGAAAGATGAACACTGTCTAACCTTCTTTTGGGGGCCAGAAGGCAATGCTGTAGCCATCCATGCAAAGAAAGCCTTCACCATGTAAGGGGAAAAGGAAGCTCTACACAGAGTACTGGAAATATTCCCTGTGCTTATTTCACTCCAATGCTGAGTATCCATGAGAGGGTTGGTATTTCTACTGCACCACAAGAAATCTCAGTGGGTTTAGAGGTATCTTATCATTTGACAAAGCATAGATAAACTGAACAGCTACAGTTTTCAACTGCTAAGCCACTGAAGGACTGTCTGAAGCCACAGGAAGGACTGTCTTCAGTCCAAGTTAATTCACATATACTGCTCAGCCCTGGTGTCTAAAAGCATGCAGATAGGCAGATCAAAGCTTTACAGCTCTGTGCTTAAGTGTGCACCCGTATGTGTTTACTGCTCAGGGCTGAGATTGTTTAGGGCTTTATTTGTTCAGAGACAATATACGTCCACTTGCTGAGCTGACCTCCAGCTTCACTACTTTGTAGCAATTAGAAGCTCTGCTCCCACTTCAGAAAAAGTAGTGATGTGCAGATTCAGACCTGCAAGAGAGATGGAGGGATAAGATCAGCATATCTGCTTCTAGGCAAGACCAGTTTGGATGTTTGTACAAGACACAGCAGACCAACCTGTGAGTTATTAAAAATTGTTCTCCCGGACAGCTTACAGTTCCTCAGAAAAGAAAGGAAATAGCAACAGCAAAGATGAAGCGACCCAGATGGCCCATAAGCAAACTAATTAGATGAAAGACCCAGAAGCAACTCTGAAGTTACCAATCCAGCTGCCAAGACAGTCTGCCAGGCTGCCAGATGTTGCCAATGAAAAACTATATTCCACAGTTCATCAAAGAAGTGGAGTAGCCTGGTGAAGTGAAACCTTTGCCAGTAAAATAAATATTTTATCTAAAAAATATTTTCTACTAGAAAACATGTTGAAAAATATAAAATTTTAACAACACGTCCAACTCCACGTTACAGTAGATAAATAATGAAACATAAATACAGAACATACTGGCAGGATCATCTTACTGATAGGAAATACCTATGCTTAACATTGTATTTCTATGGCTACAATCTTGGACAAAGTGGCTTATGAGGCACTCAGTTGGGGTTCAGATAGTTTGCCTTGAATCTAGCAGTCACTTTTGCCACCTTGAGTTAAAAGGCTTAAAGACAAAACTAGAGGAGCCAAGGGTGACGGCAATACATGCTGGGAAGGCAGGGAGAATGCAGACGTGATAGTGGGACACTGCACCTGCCAAGTCACCTCTCAGAGGCCACAAGATGGAAAGCCCTGTGTGCTCCAAGACACAACAATGATGGGCCAGCAATTCCAGACAGGTAACTTGCATTTTGCTTCCATCATATTTTATGAACTGATCAAATGTGTGTCTGCAAAGAGGACTTCAGCTAGTGACTGGTGAGGCATCAGAGCAAGGAGCAGTATAGAAGTAAAATGGCTTCCACACTGGAGATACATGCTGCCCCCTGGATTCATGAACAAAGGCTAGTTCTAATTTTGATGAGAGATCAAATTAATATTTCATTTAAAACAAGGAAGCCATGTATTCTAAAAATCCTGTGTAATTTTTAAAATGTGGCTATTAATATTGCCAATCCAGTGTCTTGGAAAAATGTCTGTTCATCCTAGAGACCAAAATCCAAATTGCCTGTGTAGTTTGTTAGCAAGGCAAAACATCTCTTTTTTCCAATGAACATGTATGGATGCACTGGGATTCACACAAGCAGATTTGTCAGCTTTTTCAAGTATTTCTTGGACTGCAGAGCATGCACAGCACATGAGGAGCTTTTTCTGTTTAGGAATATGATGTGAATAAATATGTAGTACTGGTGGAAGAGCCATGGCATTTGTTTTATAATTTTATTTGTCAAATGTAGTTTATAATATCTTAGAATAGTAATCAATAGGACATGTCTAAAAACTGCCAGGGCTAGGGTTGCAGGATCTTGCCCAGAATATCTTTAATAATATATAATTCCTTAAATGTGCAACTAAATCATTGAAATATATGACCTTAATTTGGAACCTTTTACACTTTGAGAATTCATATCCCTTTTTTAATAACTGGCTACAGCATTTGCAGAATAGACCGGATTTTTCTAATTTGCTCCCTTGGCTCTTGAATGCACTGAATGAGATGGGTTCCCCAAGAGAGATGTGAAAAACCTATAAAACTCAGGGACATATCCTCTTCCCTTCCCTTACATCTCGCCTTACCCTGATGACTTAAAGAAAATCATGCAGGGATCCAAAACGTGGCTGTTTCTCTGAGTTTCCAGAACACACAGATTTATTGCTGTCTGTTATATTTAGAAAGTATTCACATTCATTCTGGAACACATTTCCTGAAACTGTTAACAGACCTTACGGAAGTAGTAAGAAAGAAACCTATATATCTATAATGATAATATCAATATCTATATCGATGTATTATAACCTTTTATTCCTTCTTCAAGTAACAAATCTTAGTCAATTATAATCTTGATTCACAAAGAATGCCTTTACTGCTCCAAAGAATACTTTATAGCTAGTAGGGAATATTGAATGTCCTGTGACTACTTAACATCCTAGAACACGCTCTAATTTTGCTGCTACATTTATGATGTTCATGTACTTAGTTACTCAAATTAGGTCTCCTTGCATTGCTCTGTATTTAAAAGAAGCTGCACTACCAGATGTGATGCCTTAAGGATAGCAAGGTAATCATGTCTGACTATGCAGCAGCAAAAGACCTGGAGAAGCTGGCCAGTTCAGTTGTAAGTCACAAAGGGTTCATGGAGGCAGGATACAAGAAGCACATGGGAAAAGCCTGGAAGAACATACTTTTGCTTGCATCTGCAGAGAACATAAAACGTTACCTGTAGATGACATGATTTCGATGCTTTATTCTGCTTCAATCAAGACCATGCTGCCTGTTGGCCAGCTCCTCAGAAGAGGCACAAGCAGTACATGCAGACTCTCCAAACTTCACTCCTAACATTCACAAAAAAGCTTGTTTTGCCTGTGAGTCCTCTATAGATCATGTAAGATCTTGAACTACCAGAAGACCAAAAGCTTTAAAGAAGGTTCAGGCAAATATTTTCTAAGCAGTACAAAGATCTATTCCTGCTTTCATCTGAGTCTGAAAAATCCACAACAACAAAGAGAAAAATTAAAGAATGGAAAGAAAGCTATTAGTGGAGACACTGGGCTTGAGCCTGCCAAGGGATCTCACCAAGCAAGCCCAAAGTGTCAGCAAAACAGTGTTGGTGGAGTAAGGATACTAAATGAAATGACAAGGGATGCAGAAGAAAGACAAATCAAAGGTAGAAAAAGGGTGCCAGAGAGGGGCAAAGAGCATGCTATATTCTGCACTGTAGGCAATTAATGGAATAATGTACACATTAAGTAACTCATTAATAATTCCTGGAGTCAATCTTAGAGATCATGAAACACCACCTGACAAGCCTCTACAGGAAAAATCTGTTTAGTAAATGAAAAAAGACACAACAACCCACAAACAAACCCAAGGTGGTTAAAATGTCTTTTTAATAATTCAGTGCACAATTCTTAAATCAAGAAACAAAAGTCAGGATATGTTTTTAATCAAAGCGTTACTGATTACAATGTAGTGTATGAGAAATTTTATTGATATATCACATTATTATGAAACTAAAGGCTTTATATTCTTAAGTTGAATAAAGCTGACAGCAATAAATTCGTATTAGAAAGTTCCTACTGTGAATGAAAAATTAAAACTGAGATACTGTTTAGCAAGATAGACAAACCTGTTTTTTGTTTGGTTGGGGTTTTTTTTGGTTTTTTTTTTTTGGTGGTGAACCTATTATAACCATACATAGCCAAGAAGTATGAAGAATTGGAACTGGGGGAAATCATCTCTATGTGTCTGTGTTTTGCACATTCAGTCTGTGGGGTGTATATTCCATTTGCACAGAATCATATCTCTAACCTTTAACATGTACATTCTGGGACTTGGAGAAAGAAATGTTGTCACATCACAGTATACTAAAATGCAGCCTAGGCTTCATAATAAACTGGCTTAACAGTTTTTAGAGACATGTTATGAACGTAAGTTGGGGAAAAGAAATAACACTCAAGCTACCCGCAGAACACAGAAATCTGAATAGTCCAGCATGTGCCAGTACACAGTAGCTTTATTCTATAATGTAGCTAGTGTGAGAAGGAATTAGAAAAGATTATAAAAAAATACGTTACCATATGCTGTAGTAGCTGAAAGTGATTACTCCTATTTTAAACTCCCTTCCATTTCTTTCCACAGAAAAATAGAAGCCACATTGTTTTGTTTGAATGCTGTGTAGTTAATTACATCTTCTAAGAAACTCTTTTAAAACTAAATGTAATGTTTAATTACAAAATGCCTCCTTGAAAATGGTTAGCTTGTATATTGATTTGTAGTTCATTAAAAATGCTTTCCTAATTATATTTACAGCCAGAAAATACATAGACATTAAAAAGTCTGTAGACAAATTTTGAAATTACATTATCAATTGTAAGAAGAAAGTTACACTTCAAATAGGGGACAACTGACAGCTATGACTCACTAACTGCTGCTGTTCAGTG
This sequence comes from Phaethornis superciliosus, assembly GCA_023637945.1. Classification (NCBI taxonomy): domain Eukaryota; kingdom Metazoa; phylum Chordata; class Aves; order Apodiformes; family Trochilidae; genus Phaethornis; species Phaethornis superciliosus. The sequence continues at coordinate 12,363,810 of JAJQWJ010000009.1, read as the reverse complement.
ATTTCAAAACTTAACTGTTGTAAAAATAATAACTGGAAAATGCATTGTTCATCACAACAGCTATCAATATTACTTTGGTTTTTTTTTTATGAGAGTAGATTTTCAAGGACTAATTAGAAAGCAAATAAATTGCATCAAACAAGTGTAAAGTTCACTTAGCTGTTGGACTGATCACCTCAACACACGCACTTCAAGCTAAGGGCAGCCCGCGCTTTGGTTCGTAGGGTGTTGTCCTGGAAACCATACGGATGCAGTCGATAATGGGGCAGACGCTGAGACACAGGGTGCAGCCTGTACAGCTGTCAGTGACCATGGGCAGGTGGGTTTTGGGATCAAAGTGGATAGCCTGAGAACAGAAATAAACATTATTGATGTCACTCATGGAAAAGGTCAAAATTGCTCCCATTTTAATGTCTGCATTTCATCTGCTACAGCACTTGGATACATCTTGGTGTGATTCTGCACTGCAGCTATAGCAACTGTTCAACTAGCAGGGAACAAAACAACCCCCACTCCCAACACTTCCAAATTAGAAAGATGGGCCAAATTATACCTCAGCAAAAGCTCAGAGGTCATAAGGGCTGTTGACAAAAGGGGGAGTTTAGTCCATGATTTTTAAACTCCCAGAGGGGTATTTCTCCTTTGTGTGAAGGAAGTACTTTGTAAGACAGCAATTTGCCAGGGTTATTGGTTCAGAGGAGGCATCAGACCATGCCTGTTCTGCTTCAGCACAACGCTGGCTTTAGTGTGTTCTTTTTACTTTTATTTTCAGCGCAGCATATGCAATCTAATTTAATAAATAGGAAAGAAAAACACAGCATGCTGTGCCTCGTATGATTGTTTTTCCTTTGCAAATCTTCAAAAGGGCTATTCGAATTGTAGGCAGGCACAGCTTGCTGCAGTTCTCACGTTTCCATGCAGTGAATCCCCATTACCAATTAGGGTGATAAGTGTATTTAAACGTGAAATAACAATTGCAGTCTCAATGACATAAGCTCCTGGTATAATAGAAATGGCAATCAGAAGCAAAAACAAAAGAATCAGAGAACCGTAAGAGCTTCAGTATCTAAGAAGCAAGCCTAGAAAAGTAAAAAATACAGTGAAAAAATAGTAAAGAATTTTAGGAAGGACAAATCAGGCCTGAAAGCTGAACTCTCACTTCTCTGCAAAAAAGTGGTCCCTTAGTAAATCCTTCTAACCATAGTCAGCAGCTGGGGGAGACAGGAGGAGATGGGAGGTACCAGGCAGTCCTGCAGGCTGGCTCCAAAGGCAGATTTGCAGCATTTGAGGTTTCATTATTGGGAAAACACAGAAGTTGCTGTAGCAACCAGCAAATGCATGAAGTAGGAACTAACTGCCTTGAATCTACAAGTTTGAGTTTAGTTTGAGCAGAAACTGAGCTTTGGCTTGTGAGTATTTCAGGAGGACTCCTTCCTCTCTCCCTAACAACAATGCACACCTTGAAAGGGAGTTCAGCAAGGCAGAGGAAGTCAGGACTCCAGTGATAACTTTGAATTAAGGAAAGCTTTTTTGTTGGAGTCATGCAAGGTGATAGCTCTGTAGAGCAACATGGGTATTTTTGAAACAAAGAGAAGCATAAAGCAGATGCTGTTTTGAGGGGGGTGTTTGTGTGATTTCTTTGCAATTAATTAATTTTCAATTTCTTTACTTAAAAGGCAAAAACCTCTCTTTTAATTTTTTTAAAAATTATTTTATTATTTTTTTAAATGTACTTAGGAAACCTCCTGGGCTTTTAAACTTTGGATCTTTCGGTGCTGATTTTTTTTGCTCTCCACGGGCTACATTCTCCACTTCACTGGGACTTTCACAGAAGATGTGAAGACTGCAGCATCAAGAAGAAATTTAGACAATTAAAAGCTGTTGTAGGAATCTAATATGGTATAAATGCAGCATTTTTTTCCTCATATGTCCCTGCCCATGACAGGGGGGCACCAGATGATCTTTAAGTCCTTTCTAGCCCAAAACATTTTATTGTTCTATGATATCAGTGGAGAAAACATGTCTGCCTTTTTCCTGACACACTTATTTTAATTGCAGGAGATAGTGAGATACTGTTCTTTTACTGTATATAGTTAAATTCATCAGACCTTATTTTGGTTTTCTAAAAGAATTTAAATCCTCCTGTACTGACCTTTTTACTAGTCCAGCAGCTGCAGTTGATGTGGCAAGGAATGGAATGTAGAAATGTTGATAGATTTCATGCAACTTATGTTACCATACTGAGCAGAAATCAGATAAATACTTTGTGGTAAACAGGAGCTCCAGATCAAATTGAGCTATTTTCTGGACACAGTGATTACTGAGACTTCAACCTGCTGCTCTAAACCCTGGCAACTATCCTGGCAAACCAAAATCAAAACAAACCCCACCTGTCTGAAACCTGAATTAGTTCAAGTCCAGTTACGCTAACGGAACAAGTCTAGTTTTCTTAAAAACCATTTGACAGTAAAACAGCTCTTGTCTTCTTCCATCCCCTTGGTTAGAAAGAATGCATTTCTCCCTCCTGTACTTGAAAACCATCACAGAACTACATTTATTGCCATCTGATTTGGGTCTCCTTCATTTTCTTACTCTTAAATAGCATCCTACTTCCCACTTGCCATTTGGGAAAGATTGTGAGAGTTACCTAAAGCAAGCCAGAGAGATAGGGTACACTCTGCAGAGGCCCCTGCTGGATGGTGTTCTCACTGCTGTACAAACAGCTCAAGCAGGGCTTGTGTGGCATAGCCTGGGAGCATGCTGGGGTTCCAATCCAATATTTTAGACATCTGTTTTTACCACCTGCTCATTAACAGAAGGTGAATTCTTTCTTCCAAGCAGCAGAAAGATAATTCATTGTGTCTTTCTGCTAATTACAGCTGTGCTCTTACCTGGTAGCCAGAATCATTACAGGTCATGTAACATTTGCCACAGTTGATACACATTTCCTCATCAATCAGAGCCACAACTTGCTCTGTGTTGCAGAGATCACCATATGGTCCAATATACTGCAGTGCTTTTCCAATTACATCCTAGGGAAAAAAATGTTATTGACTCATTTAGAAGATACCTAAGTGATTTCTATTGTTGCGCAGAAGCACTCAATGCATGCCCAAATCTTCTGTAGTAAAGTAGTGATGATATTTAGGATTTTTCTCATAAATTTCTGAGTTCCTGACTTTCATAGTTCCTGTAAAATACAAAGAATACTCCATACAGGCACACTGGGAATGTAGGCAGCACTAGAAGTATATATTTGTATACAATCATGTTCTACAAATTTAGCACTTTGAATCTGCTGCTGTTTTGCTATTATTCTTTGAAACTTCAAGGAAAAAAATAGAGCACTAACCATGAATGACATGCTACAATCAGATCATTCTTGGTCATTTCTCATGAGCACAGTTTTAAGATCTCACAGCAAGAAAAGAAAGAAGCACTAACAAACAAACTGAGAGAGAACAATTAGTGCTCTTCTCTCTACTAAGATGTGCAAATGACATGATCATCAGTTTATTGAAAACATTGTACAGAAATAATCTTTGGGACTCATCCTGCAAGTCTTAATTCAGTTCTGTTAACTTGATAGGAGGATTTTGTGGCATCAGCCTTAAACATCTGTGCTGGAAATGTAAAGGTGTATGGCAGGACAGTGTATGATACCACAAGGGGAAGATACACCCTCTAAAGGAAGTTATTAAGAACTGCTGTTGCAAACCATCTTCGCTTTACATCAAGGGTAGCTGCACAGTTCAGCTTCTCTGAGTTAATGGTAGAGAGGGGATAAGTCCCAAGTCCTTTGGACTACAGCTATCCCTAAATTAAATTAGTTCAACTTGTGGAAATATGACACCAATGATAAAAATGATGGCAATTTAAAAGATTCCTTCTGTATTGGGTGCATGGAAGTTTTGTGAGTTTACTACGCACTCTTCTACAACAGCTCCCATGTTGCAAAACAAGCTCAATTTTATGTTAAAGATTTTACGTTGTTAAGATAAAGTTAGGCTCAGTAAATTAAGGTTATGTGATGCAACAATACATTTTCCTTTTTCTGTTAACTATTAGAGAAATTTCATTGAGTGATAGGAGAGCAGAATGGCTTCAAAGTCATTCTACTGTAATAAACCAAGAAGTCTTCATGATTTTGATTATGGAATTTGATCCAAGTCAATTGAAAAATGCTCAAGATCAAACCAAATACGAGACACGGGCAAATCTGCCCAGAATATTAAGCTTCAAAGTGTTTACCTTTGGTTTTGCATCAACAAGAAAACACGATAAGAATTTTTTTTGTATTCTGTTTCTTAATATTTTTTGAAAAAGCAATACATACCTTATTCCTATAATCCAAAAAATTATTCTGAAATCATTAGCAACCACTGTAAGTCTGTAGTAATAGTCTATATTTAACTTGTATAATTAGTAATTGCATATAGTCTTCTGTATATTGTATTTGAATCTCATTGCAGAAGAACTAGATTATAGTAACTTAAATTTTCATTGCATAGTTTATTTTGGGCAGACTTACTTTCAGACAAACTAAGCATTCCTAGTTATTCCCATGCCACACCAGAGTAATAGAGTAATATGGCTTTATCAATGTTAGCTCTAAAGGAATGCTCTGCTACATGAATTAAAAACAAAATAGGGTCCAGACTTGTCTTCCTGAGTCTGCTCAGAGCTTGTAACAACAGCTCTACTTCCTGAACTAATGACTGCCATTCACCTCTGAAGTTTTAACTTTAAGGACTACATGGCCTTTAGCACTTCAGTTGTCGTAGTATCTTCAGGCAATGAGTCAAATTTCTCTATTTGCAAGAAGCAGTGGTAGAATCCATAAAGTTGATCTTAATGACTGTTCAGGTAGGGAATTCATCCATATCCTAAGCCCAGGAAAATGTACAGTTTTCTTGTTCCAAAAGCACCCAAATGTTTTATCCCTGCCAAACCCCTAAGTTGCTGACATGTGAAGTACCTTGATTGCATTCCTTCAATGCTAAAAGCTTTGTAGCTCTTCTCAGTAACACATAGAGAACATTGATGTTCTTCAGCATAAAACAGATATGGGACATTGCTAAAGGCAGCATTATGAGTGTGGACAGAAAACTGTTAAGTGAGCACGTTATTACAGATTAATGAGTTAGCACTCATCAATAGAGCTGTGCAAGCAATGGTCCTGAATTCACTGCAAACCTGAAGTAAAATCTGTTTGCTTAAACCACTGTAAAAGGTCAATTAACTACTCTGGCTAATCTTCTGGCTAATGCTTTTTACTTTGGTATTGCAAAGGGGTAGACATGAACACACAGTCCTTTACTGTGGCTCCACTGGTGAGCTACTGTAGTCTCAGGACTACAGGAGTTAGTGAGGAACTGCTCAGAAATGTGAGGAACTGCTCAGAGCCCTGTATTTTCATTTCCATGTCTTACTCAGAAAAGTTCATGGATTTACTGAGAACTGCTCAACAATTTTCAAGGTGCTACAGTTCTCATGTTTCTGCAGTCTTCTGTACCAGCTGAAAAATTCTAACTGTAAAATTCAGCCCAAGGTTGTTTCAAATCTCATCTAGGCTTGTCTCTATCATACCTGGTACAGATTTCTAAATATATATATTGTTGTGTTATCCACGGCCCCAGCAATACTAAGTGTACTGTAAGCCTCTGTTGTGTACATAGCCTCCAAACATTCCATTGTATGTCACAAATGCAGGTGTTGTATGCACGTACTTGCCCGTGTACTGAAGAATTTGAAGAAATGTACAAGATAAAATGAAGTAGCTTCCCACTGTCAGCTCATTTTGTAGCACTGTCAACATGAGAAGATTCCTGATAGCAAAGGGCTTTTAATCTAAGAAAAGCAGCCCTTTAAACAGCATAGGTAATTAGCAATTCTCTCAGGGAGGTTCTTGCATTCACATTTGTATTCCTTAAATATTGTTTTGCTGTTAACAGAACCCACAAAGCTCAAGCAGGTTCCAGAGACTGGCTACTCAGATAATCGTGGGATGGAGTGCCTTGCTTATGAGAGAAGACAAAAAGTGCCTAAAAAGATGTTCAGCCTAGGAAGATGAAGACAGAGCAGGAATTTGATGTCTCTTTATATATGCATTAGGGAGGAAAAAGAGCTACTTAAGTTAAATGACAATGTTGGCACAAGAACATATTATTATAAGCCAGCCATGAATAAATTTAAAGCTGGAAATTAGAAAATGCTTTTTAAATGAGAAAGGAGTGAGTTGGTTAATGGACTTCCAGAGAAGCAGCTGGGGGACAAAAGAGTGGCAGTCCAAGGTTTAGCATAGAATTAGATAGCTTAAGAAATGGTTGCTTGGAAGAACATGATCAAAGTAAGTTTTTCCAGCTACAGACTTACAAAAGGAATAATTAAAACAATGCATATGGCATGGTGATTTCTGACTTTGTACCCAAGTCTCACTTTTTACAGCTCCAAAATACACTTTTGGGGACTTACTATCCAAAATAGGGAAGATGATGGCATTTTAGAGGCCTGAAAACTATTTCAAACGACTCTGTCAATGATGTACTGCTCATTTACACTTCTGGGTGTCGTGTCTTTTAATCACTTCATTCTCTCAAGCAAAATCTGTATCTTTATTCATTTGCAAAATTCCAAGACTTTACTGATGAAAAAAGCAATGGTACTTAAAAGATGTTTTGCAGGTGCACTCTTTTACAGCATCTCAAGCTATCTCAGAGATTCTTGCTTCCCTCAAATCATAAACATTTGGAACAAAATAAGCAGCGCAGTAAGAAATATTGAGCTTTCACTGTTTAAAGTGCAGTTTCACTCCAAAAAGCAACTGTCTAAAATAGCACTATGGGATTCCACACTTTGTGTATCTCTATGGCCTCCAGTTCAGATTTGCACTGTTTACTGTGTAATGGGCGTTTTTGCCAGCTGCCAGACCTGCAAACAGAAGCCAGGTTCTGAAAGTCAAGCTGTGTTCTTTCTGGCTTATGCCTTACCAACAGCAATTAGAAAAAAACAAAAACAAAAACCAAACCAAAGCTAGAAGTTACACCTTTCCCATCTCAGGGATCTAAGGGGCTCCTTTTGATTACTGCTGTGCTGTCCCACTCTTCTAAACAGAACTATACCAAACCAACTGGTAGAGGAATTTAGTCCTGCAACTGGCAGGGAATTCAGTTGCTATGGAGAGAATCAGAGAAGAATCCATTCTTTTTCTGGTACTAATTAGTGCAGAAAAGAATTTAGTTTTGTCACTAAGCTAGGCAGAAGTGATTTTGGGTACACACAAGAAGCAGATCTGTGAAGCAGGATATAATTTTTACAATAATATTTTTATTACTATAGCTGCATTTTTAATTGCTCTGGTATTTTTAAGTCTTATTGAAATGAAGGCGTGAGGAAGACACTAACCTGACTTCTCTGTCTGAGAAGCTCCTCACAGAAACCACACAAAAGTATTCAATGTCTTTATAAACAAAAGGTTTCACTTTGGGGAATTCATTTTCCTCTTCCCTGCAGTACGGCCTCTTTTCTTCTTTTTTTATCTATCTCCTACTAGTTAGTTCTTTTTTGCTTTTGTACTTGGAGTTAAGCTTGATAAATTATTGAACTTAGCTTTTTATTTATGCTTTTTCTCAAGTCTTTATGTCTGTTTTTTTCCTCTTGCTAAACTTTTTTCTTCATTCAGTTTATTTGCTTTGGATGATTTCAGTTTTTTTTGTTTTCTGCTGTTCTCAGAAGAAAGATATCTCATTGAAAATTCAGTTATTGGCTGTTGCTTCTCCTTTCTCTTTTTCCCTACATCAGTACTCTCCCTGCAAAGAAAACAGAACCACAAGGTTCAAGTAGCTTTGAAAATGCTCATCATAGGGGAAAAAAAGAATAGGTTGCTGCTCTCTGGAACTTTTTGTACATATAAAGAAGGGAACCTCAGGACAAGAGGAGAGGAGCAGTTTTCAATAGCGTGACATAAACCAAAGTGAGCAGCCCAAAACACAGAGAGGTCTACAGAAGTGAAAACCATTTAACTTAAACAGGAAGATAACTCAAAATTTCTTCTAGGCTTGTTTTGCAGCTATCCCAATTAGCTTGGAATACTGTATGTCCTGGTAACTGCAAAATTCCCTTCGGAATTACATGTCATTTTGAGCCACTGCTCATACTGTATGTTATGTTTGGCCTTATTCTTGATTGACATCTCAAGGATCTGATCATACAGTGAAAGTTACCTATCTGTAGATATCTGATATTGTCACGTATGGAAGATGGTCAACAACCTCAACAGATACAATTTTCACAATGCTTTATAAAAGGACCTACATGAGAATCCTTATTTAAAAAAAAAAATATTTGCCTGCTTCTTTTTCCTAATGAGGCCTGAAGATTAAAGAAGGTCTAAAGTGAACATCTAGAATAATTACCTTCTTATGTTTCATTTTAGTGACATTTATTGGCTACCTAAGGCAGGAAAAAGCTCCAATGTATGGATTATGCAGTAAGTGGTGGTCACAGGTTTTATTTTCACGTTGACATTTAATCACTGTGGATGGTGGATCAGCTACTTAAACAAACTTTCTCCAGCTTTAAAAGTTCAGTCTGAAAACCTATGACACAGTTTTTGTATGAACTGAACACCAACCTCTTCCATTGATCCTGTGTGAGAGATGGGAGTATTTAGCACATCCCAAGTAAGCAAAAGTTATCACTTAGAACAACTCACACTGCATCACTCAAATTGAAAGAAATTGTGCACTGTTCTACTTCTTTCTTAGAGGCATTACCCACGTTTTGTTCTATAATTACCATTCAATTGCCTGGATATGTTCATTTTGAAAAATGACATTGGGGAAATACCTATACATGTACATAACAAGTAATTTCCCATCAATTTTGGTTAAAAGCTAGAAAGTCTGCATAAATAGTTGTCTTTGATGTCCTCTAACAAGCTTAAAAGCAGTAATAACTAACTCAAACTGCTAGAAATGACTGTGCATGTCAGCTGTCTGATGGCTGATCATTTCTTATGCAAAAATATGTATTTTTTGTTACCTTGATTGCTGGAATGGGCTTTTTTGGAACGAAATGCTTTTTCTCAGGAAGTACAGCAGCCATAGTCCCTTTCCTCAGTTTAATCTTGTTCTCAGCTATTAACTTTTTGCGTTGTTCCAGGTAAGGCCCAAAACTTGGTAGTTTCTGAAAAAAAAAATCAGGAAACATGATTATGTTTAATGAGCAGATGTGGCAAAAAGATGAGCCTAATCCCAAGAGTGGATTCCTAAGTTCCTTCTGAGTATGACTTGCTTCTTATTCAGAAAGCTGAAATTGAAATCAGTGAGATTGTAGCAGACTGAGAAGCGAATAAAAATTAAAAATTAACTCTAGGATCTGTCTTGAAAATATCCACTGAATATTAAAATATTAATATAACACAGCAGAAAAAAAGAGCTGAATTGCAGGTCAGTCTCCAGCAGTCTTATATTTCCACATTGCGTACTTTCTTATATCAAAAAATACATCATGTTAAATAATTCAAATAGCACTTACTATTTCTATAGTAAGTGGAAAGGTGTCATAAATCTATCAGTTTACTTAGAAGAGTTCCACCATTGCTTAAGATTATTTCTATGGATATCTGAATATATCAATATATTTATAAAAGCTTAAGAGCATGTATTTTGCATGCTGATAGCAAATGCTGTCTCAACTTGTCAAAGAAAGGCTAACAATCAACAAATGAACTAAAACACATTTTAATCTCCTAATTTACCTCTACCCCCCACTTGCAATCCTTTCTGTAACATTTAATCCTTGAACCCAATTAAACAAACTCTAGAGAAACCTTCAGTGAATTGTAAAAATTAACTCTCAGCCAAGAACATGAAAGCATTGGTTCAGATTTCATAAAAGACCTAAGTTCCTGAAAGAAAAACTCCCTTTGCTTACCTAGCAGAGATCTAGATAGCTGTAGTGTGCCACAATGAGATTTAGGTGAATGAAAAATGGTAGAAAATATAGATTTTTTTTTTTTTTTTTTTTACTTTATGCAAAGGATTATGCCCTTCCTCCCTTGAAAGTAGTTTCTTATTCTGCACAAGTATTTTATCCACCTAACTAAACCCTGTTCAGAAGCTGCTGCAGTATTACAGAAACCAGCAGGTTGTAACAGGGGATACATAGCCTCAGCAGTTGCTACCATTAATTCATGCGAATAATACAACCTCAAAGAGCATATCGAACAAGAGACAGGACTGCTGTGGTTATCAATTTTTTAAGACGGGATTTCAATGTGAATTTTAAAACTGGAATGATTTAAAAATTTAGAAATTATTATTTTTTAAAATGCAGTAAATCCAGAAAAGGATTCCCTGCTCTTCTGCTAATCCTTAGGAGAAAAATTCCTCAATGAGCTCTGTCAGTCACGATAGCCAACCTTGGGACCTCAGGCTTCTTGTTAAGACAGATAAAAGCTTTCCTGAATGCTAGGTTTTTGAGCCTACAGACAGAGGCTGAGCCCCTTGAATTCTTACCTGATTCGGAGACTTGGTTTGTGACCTCAACACATTCTTAAGTCAGAACAAGACTTGCAGGCTCATGGTGCTCTCCAGAGGAGCTGCCCTTATGCAACCTGGGACTTAGCTGTACTCTGGCACAAAGCCTCAACCATGTCTGCCTTAAATGTAGATGTAGCTCAAGTTTGCCCACTGTTGAAGAGCTCTTGTTTTGTTTGGTCAATGGAAACTTTGCTCCTGAATGTTATGTTTAAGGGCTGCCTTACAACTGCCCTTTGTCTACAGTTGCCATATATAATCTCAGAAATTAAATGTTCTAGTGTGTTTCAAAATAAGGCTTTAAATATTACTGCAATGAGCGGGAAGGTAGTGAGTGGCCTTACACACCAAAGTCAAATAAGACAGCAAAATCAGAATTACTTTAAACAGGAAAATGAGTAGAAAAAGGAATTAGTCTAATTTCAATCCCATCAATATGCTATATACCTGAGACCCTTTGCAAAAATCTAACAAATATAAATTTAGATAAAAAACGTTCTTGAGTAGCTGCTAGGCTGCATCCATTAGAAATACCTTTTGGCCACAGTAAGTGGTAGCTGTGTCACTGAGAAACTATTTTCTCTCCATAACTTATGTGCTGATGCCAATAATTTTGGGCTTGAGAGGACAAGAGATCTGATGACAAAGCATTTTTGGGCTCTTCCTTGCCTGTCCAGGAATTGAATTGCTGACTTTCAGAGTAGGTAGCAAAGCTGATTTTGCTGAGGTTTCAACTAGAGTAGCAGAGAGAGGAGGCAGCTGTTCATGGCTGGACTGATTGAAGATAATTTTGGGGAAAAATACCCAAATCATTGGCAGAACAAATCCTCTACTTTTCTGTTCTTTTATATGTGGCCAGTCTCATAATATCTACAGACAGAAGTACTGAGTATGTTGAAACAAAATAGTTGACCCAAGGGAAAATGGAAAAAGAATTAATTTCTGTGCTATACACGAAGAGCAAATTACAAAGGCAATTAATTAATTTTCTAAGTTGGGAGTTGGAAGTGCTTAGATTTTTACACATACATAGCTGCTAGCTGGAATGTACAGCATGTATTTTGAAGTGTGCAGTACCATTACTACCATAATTCAGATGTTTTGTAATTTATGCAGCTAAATTAAACTATATAATCTGTACCTTTTAAAAAGAAAATGAGTTATGATTAATCTAGAAAACTAACATCCTAACTTAGACTTTACTGTGCATTGCTGTTTTTCCATCAAGAGAGTGATTAAATGGAACTAAAAATAATTAAGGAAATACGTAGGTCCTAGTACAGATTTGCTCATACACAGTGAGCTTCCATTGACTTGAGTGAAGGAGTGTGTGGTTATGCAAGTGGTCTGGATACTTTGTGCTTGGAATCTAGCAATTCACAAGCAGGCAAGCCAAATTGAATCAAACACTGGAAAACAGCCATCTTTTTATAACAATAAGTAATATAATGAAAACTCAGCCTCAGGAGCTTAGGAAGAACTTACTGATGGTTCCCCTTATGAGTTATGCACAGCTAGTGGGAACACTGATGAGACTGATTATTGTTCCCACTTGTGGTTCCACTTTAGAGTCAAAGGCCATTTAAATGGCAAACCATGTTTTAATGAAGTGAGTTACCGGATAAAGTAAGAGTGGAAATATGTTGAAATAACTGCTGAAGAGATGGATATTTAGGTGAGATTAAATCACCTCTATAATATAGGAGATATCTTTATAAGCATGTGGGGGATTTAACAGCAGAACTCCCAATGAAAGCACAAACTCAGAACTTGGCGAGTTTCACTGCTTTTGAAATCTACAGTGTGTTGTGGTGGTTTTTGGTTTTGGTGAGTTTTTTTTTTGTTTGTTTTGTTTGGGGTTTGTTGTTTTTTTTTTTTTTTTTAATTTCCAGATATTCCAGTGTCACTAAACATTCCATACACTGACAGCTTTGTTATATCAACATCTGCCTACAAAAACACAGTTAATATGAATATATGGATCACAGCAAGTGCTTAGAAGATTCCAACAAGCAGAATAATTAGATAATTCTTGTCTACTTATGTACCTGTATCAGTGATGTCTATAGCTGCATTATTTGTATGCATCTGTCATAGCCATAATTCAATATGTTTCTATTGGGGAATAACATCAAGAATGGAGCCAAAACAAATGTATCAAGTGACATTATTTCATTGTTTATAATGGCATTAACACAAAACTGGAAGCTTGAAGTATGATGCTGGAGTACTTTACAGACAGAAAGGAAAAATCCAAATCCTCCTCCACCCTTCCAAAAGCTGCCTTTTAACTGATGAACTGTATAAACCTCCAGTAACATTGTGATTTTCCTTTCAGTAGTTTCTCCGGGGATTCATCATTGATGAATTTGTTTTCACCAGAAAAGCTAAATCCTACTCATTTGAAGATAACAATATCTTCCACTAAAACTGTCTCTATCTAGATATAAAAAAAGCATTAACCTGTCAATAGAGAACTGACAACATAATAAATCAACAGTGAAACCTTAAGCCAGAGAGCTTTAAGGTGAATTAAGTCTGTTTTGATTATAATTCATTCATGGATCAATCTAACGGTAATTGACCATATTATGAACTAAAAAAGGTGCTTGTTTCCCAAGGGTAAAAAGTAGAGAGAATCCTCCACTTCGGATCACTGCAGTTTTTATGGGCACACCAGCAAGCAGCCTAACCATGGAACAGGCTAATGAACAGGGCAATGCAAAATGCGTCAGACAACTAAGACTTTATTTCTAACTTTGAAACTAAGTGGCTTCTTCTGGGAAAGTCCACATATGTCTCCATGATGTAGTCATGGTTGCTTATTGGTCTCCTACTAAGGGTCCGGATGTTAGCTACTGTTAGAAGAGACAGATTTCAGCTAGTACATATAGGTATTATCATAAACTAAAAATAAGCAGTAGCCTCCTTCAGTACTCCAGTGGGTCTAAAGTATATTTTGACAGTGGATGTTAATGAGATGGGGAATCAGAAACAATACTGGAAAATAGTAATTTTCATAAAAACAATTTTCAGGGAGCAGTGGTCACAATGTAAAGGAATAACTTACACAAATTATTCTAGACATCACTAGCTCATGGAAATTTGGGTTAGAGGTATTGCTTAGTTATGAGGCAACACATTTCAAAAATACCGTTTGCCTCATTTGTGATGAATGGCCCACACTGAATGTAAGGTCATTATCCAATGGTTTTTATATATGAGTGTTGCCTCCCGTTTGAGGTATGAAAATGTGTACACATTCATTCTCTGCATTACTCTTGTGCACATTTAACATGTAAAAAATTTTAAGTGACACACTGATGTTCCTCATGAATCTGGAAATGGAACTGAAGCCAAATTGTCTTATTTTTTTGACTTTACATTTTTCAAGTGTAGATGTTTCTGCTTGTACACAGCAGAACTAGATTAGAACAAGACTGAAGCGTGAAAAGTGCCTGACAAATTGAACTGTTGAAATAGTGTTCAAATTACTCTACTGAAATATTCTATTCTGGTTGCAGTAGAAATGCACCAAAGGCCCACATACTCTGTAGCTATGCAAAGGGGTGGATAATTGATACACCAAAATTTTGCCAGGCAGTAGCAAACACTAAGGTGTTGTAAAACACCAGTGTGTTTTAGAAATCAAACAAGAGGAGGCTCTTAATCTTCCTTCTCCATGGTTTGTTTTTCTGAATGGATCTTTCTCTGAAATTACTTAAAAAACATCTTTTCCTAAAAGAAGAAGAAAAGAAAGGAGGAAAAAAAATACATCTTTTCTAAATAATTGGAAAGGACAAAGGTGGTCAACTACCTACATAGAATTACAGAGTGCTTAAGATTGGAAAAGATGTGTTGAGTGCACCCAGTTCCACTCTCTTCTCAGAGCAGGGTTAGTTACAGCAGGTTTCACCAGTTTGTCTGTGAGGATGCTATGGGAGACAGTGCTGAAAGCTTTGATGAAAATAACACCTACTGCTCTCCTTTCATCTAACAAGGCTCTGATCTCATTGTGGTTGGCTATCAAATTGGTCAAGCATGATTTTCCCCTCATAAATCAATGACATCTACTTGGTTCCCATGAAGAACAGTTAATCTAGAGTATGTTTAGCTACTCTCCCCAGATAGCAATCTCTTATATAAATATGTAGAAAAGTTGGGCTTCATCACTTTTGCTGCCTTGACAGGACTGCATCTGGGAAGGTTTCTCATTGGCTTCAGAGAACTGGGGAGACAAGAAACTGGGCAGGTAAAAGCTAAGAGTGAAAGCCTTGGGAGGCTACATATCCAAGTGACTACCTCAGACACAGTTAAAGTTGTAAAGACTGCAGAAAAGAATGACTAGCTTTGAAGCAGGACTCCTGAAAGTGGAAGCATGGTACAGAAAGGCAATCATGTAAGAGAAACATTAACAGTTAAGCAAGCCCTCACCCAGGAACTACAAGACTTTAAATCAGGTTTGTATGGGTCATTTTGTATGCCCTCAGCACAAAGGTTTTAGTACAGTTTGACATCCATTTGTTCATACAGAAAATTTCTACATTTGATATATAAAGACCAAGCAGTTGCAATTTTAATAATTTTTTCAGTTGCTTATAAATCCTTCAAGTTTATTTTTTCTAAAGTCTAATATGCTCAAAATAGATGCACATATAGTGAATACTTATTACATGCTGCTCATAGGAATGGCCTTGACCATACTTTGAATTGCACAATTATTTCCATGCAGTGATCTGTCTCCACCTTGTTGCAACTTAACAACAACAAAGAAAGAGTATTAACATTTTCCAAAGTGGCATTTGTTTTCTTACTTGTGGGAGAATACAATGAAAAATAACTCCAACATTTCCAGAGAGGAAGAAAACACTAAGTCCCTGTACCAAAGAACAGCAGTGGTACTAATGACAAAATGTAAAAGGTCAAGGTAGCTTGTGTTCTTTCTGGGGGGGAAAACAAACAAAACAACAGCCCAACAATATAGACAGAAGCTGAATTCTGTTGTTCTGAAGGTGGCAAATAACACATACATTTCTGGATGCATGGACAGAACATTTTGCACAAACTCTCCCCACTAGTTGAGTAAATTCTTTAGCTAATAAAAACTAAGAGAAAAGCGAAGCTACTGATTCTTATTCTTTTAGACATTCAAATTCTTCCAGCCATTCATAACTAAACTCTCTTAAATAGCTGCTCTTCTCTATGTCAGGCTGGCAATGCTAACATTTGGGCCCTTCCCATACACTACATGGTAAGGATGCACATCATGAAGGAGTCATCCAGATGACAGTAGCATTCAAGCCCTCCAGCAAGGAATCCTGTGAGAACCCTCCCCATGCCATGTAACCAGTCAATGTGCCATGCAGAAGATGGGCTACTTGACTCTGTCAGTTGCCATCTGATAGTGAGTTTCTTGGGCCAACACCAGTTGGTACAGTCCCCAGCGCCACTGTAGTTATATTAGCAAGAAGCCACAGATAATCTGCCCCTAATAATAAAGGGTTTACACATCATCTCAGCTGCTACTTAGAGCTGAGACATTTACCGGCATAACTGCCTTTAATGATGTGGAAATGCCTTCACAATAAAGGACAGAACACAATTCTTCAGGGAAAAAAAAAAAATTAACTCTGCCTTTCAGTTATTTTGATTTTTTTTTCATGGAACCTTTATTTGCTTCATAAACAGTGCTGTCTCAATAATCTACAATTACTGCACATCTACTTGGTCCTGTAACCTCTGCTCCCCATGCTGCATATGTATATACCACTGCATTTAGTTACTCAGCTATTCTGCTCGCTCTTTAAACCATGATTATTTAAAGTGGGTGAGCTAACCCCCATCCCTGCAGCAAATCTGAGACTAACTGGAACATTAATGTATGTTCGAGGAAAAAAAATTGCTATGATCTCATCATGACATATATAGTACCATGCTTGAGTGTGCAGATAAGGCCATTATTTAAAATAACAATTACTACTTCTTTCACCATTTTCCTAACACTGATGAAATTTTGTCTACTAGCTCAAAATCACAAACAAATTATTCTTCATGTTCTACTTCAAATGTTTGGTTTTTAGCAGCTTATATATATACCAAGTGAAGGAAAAGTTTTAGGGTTATAGGCTTATTGTAGTGCAGGAAAAATTTACATTCTATGAATGTGCTGAAGTAATGAAATATTCATCAATAAAACAAAACCGAGTTAATATTTGAAGCAAGTTCACACACTTACAATCAAAAGCCAGGATGACATAGATGATAAAGAAAATGTTACCTTCTGGGGTGAAGAAAAGAAGAGACTGATATACACTACTGTACTACTTCATGAACAACTGGCAGTCTGTCACCGAATAGACAACAAAATCCTCTATAAACAGAAGAGACTTGATTTCATCAGGGATTTCTGTAGTACAGTATGTACTTAACTAAGTACCTGCTTTTTTAATTTCCATAGATTACCATGTTCATGATACTGTGGAGTGAAAGCATTCTTCTCACTCTCTAACCAGAACATGCAAAAGAAATTAAAACATTGGCAGGCACTTTGTCTCCAGTTTGTTGGACATGTGAGGGGAGAACTTTTCACCCATTTATGCAGATGAAATTCTGTCAGTTAAGCAGCAGCATAACAAAATGTCAGCAGAATGGCTACTAAAAATATCTGACAGGCAAACAAATGTAACTGTATTCAAATGTGCTTAGAAAACATGGATCAGTATCAGTTGTGCCTTAGTATTAGAAAAAAAAAATTGTGCAAACAAGGTTTTGTCCTTTTACTGGTACAGAAGTAAAACCACATTAATTGGGCATTCAGATTTTCATGTGCCTCTATATAATGTACATATATCTATACAGCCAGCTTATGTGTTTTCCACATCAATGTTTTAAACTACCTCAACATACAAAAAAATACAATTGCTAGATACTTTTACCCGTCTTCTTCTCCAAGCTGTCCAGAACAACCCTAAAATAATTTGTTTTTCTGGATCTAACCATCCTCTGATGGGGGTACCTGTACTGAGATCGAACTTTAGCAGTACCTAATGACTGTTTGTTTTCTAGGTCCTTTCAATGAAGTTTCAGAGGTGCTAGCCAGACTCTTAAAAGGGAAAAACTAGTCTTTTCTTACAACTATGAGAAATCATGAATATCCTGGATGCTATGGACACATTAGTGGTTACCAACAGACCTGTCAACCATAAATACTGCCGTATTACACTGAATTTGCTAATTCCATTTGTGCTAAATAAACTGGGTAAGGTACCAGAAGTAGTCCATCCCTGTTTCTGGAACTGTGAAGCCCCGTGAAGCTTCTTGTAAACTATCTACATGATCCACATGAACCTGTTCAAAAGCTCTTTGAGCAACCTGACGCTATCACACAGCTCAAGGGAAACTACACCCTGTGGACAGGACGAGGTGAAATCTCACTATCTACATCCTTCTTATAGCTTTGCACACTCCCTTCCAGTATCTCTCTGGTGGTATTACAGCTCTAAACACCCTGCAGTACTTAGCCACAGATAGTCTATGTATGCACCATGGCCATATAAAAATACAGTCTGATCAGTCAGGCCCACGAAATTCATGCTCTCAGGAGAATGGGAGAAGAGGCAGAGAGGACCATCGGCAACCACCTCTTCCAGTCCCAGGAAGAAACCAAGATTCTGAAAGCCACTCTATGAGATTTTTAGTAAAGTCAGTAAAATAACCACTGCTGACACTGTTTGCCAAGGAAAGTGTATTTTCACCATTGGTATGTGTTTTAGTTGCAAATGTACCTGTCACATACTTTTTGCCAACAGTTAAACCTTACATGAGTGGTAAGAGAATATACTTTTTCCCATTCTGCTGAAACCTTTGTAGATTTTTGTTTTGTAGATTTGCTTCAGTTTTTGTTTATCCTTCCTTTTCCTTTTTTGATGCACTTGTTGCATGGGAACTCTAGATTGATTACGGATTTGCCAATATTATAAACAGCATATCACCTTAGTATATCTAGAATCTGCCTGCTTTTCCCTGGTAGATTACACATCAGATAACTATACATATATCATTGTACTAATAGATTACTTAAATGCTACTAATGCCACTGCTACTAATTCCTAAGCAAATCTTCTTCAACTTCAGATTCATTATAATCCAACTTTATGGCAGAAAAACTACAGAATTTACCCTCCTGTGCAGACTACAGTGCTTTCCCTCAGTCATCTCTCACACATGATAATCCTTCCATCTCTACTTCACACAATCCTAATTTACATGTAAAGTATCCAGTGCAGACAAATGAGGTCCTGTCAGTTCTTGCAGTTATGATCAAGGGCCCTACCACTGCCTTTTGGGTCTCTAAACTCAATAATACAGTGATTTTCATTATCATCTTAATAATCTAAACTCACTAAACTCACTCTAACAGTTATAATACAAATAGTTCTGTTATTAACAGTGCTTCCATCCCTAGACTGTAAAAATCCAACTCCACTTGGCAAGAGGTAAGATGAGAAAATGCTGAATGCTCTCCTATAGAAGACTTGGGTACCAAGTAATCAGTTTGGCTTAATTCAGACCTTTCCAACAGAAAATGTGACAAATCAACACATAACATATGACAATACAAAACATTCAAAAATATAGCCAGACAGTGAAATAAGAATCATTCCCTGAAAGAAAACAATGATGACGAATTTTGATCATTTGAAGTTGATCAGAGGGCTGGAGCATCTCTCCTGCAAAGGCAAGCTGAGATGTCAAGCTGATGGTCAAGGCAAGCTGGCTGTTCATCCTGGAGCAGAGAAGGCTCTGGGGAGACCTTGTAGTGTCCTTCCAGTACCCGAGGGTGGGACAGGAGAGCTATGGAGGGACTAATAAGGATGTGTAGTGATAGGACAAGAAGTAGTGATTTTACCTTGGAAAAGGGAAGATTTAGATTAGGCATAAGTAACAAATGCTTCACAGTGAGGGTGGTAAGACACTGGTATAGTGCCAGAGAAGTTGAGGATGCCCCATCCCTGGGAGTGTTCAAGACCAGATTGGATGGGGCTTGGAATGACCTGGCCTAATGGAAGGTGTTCCTGCCCATGACAGGGGGATTGGAACTAGATGATCTTTAAGGTTCCTTCCAACCTAAACCATTCTATGATATGGTTGTATGAATTTATTAAAACTTTTAAACAGATATGAAAATAAATAATTAATTTCTAAAATTAATATTGTCTCAAGTTTAGAGATATAACAAGTTTATCTTGTTAATAGAATGCCAATAATGCATTACAAAAGTGGTAACTTCACTAAACTGATATAAATGCTTCCTAATTCACTATCAAGCAGTGAGGACACGTGAATGTGTAAGTAACAAAGTAATGGATGTTATATAAAAAGTTAATGTAGACAAACAGAAAAGTGCTCTTTAAAAGCAACCTTCCAAGTCACACAAAGTGCCTCTCTTCCATATTTATGCCTTTATAACAGCTAAATATAATATTGAAAGTATCATTATATTCTGAACATGATGTTACAGTGGTCATACATTCTAAAATGCTAATTTGATTAGATTATCAATCAAGGTATCCAGAGGAAGAATTTGATTTAAAAAAATCTAACGTACAAATCATTAGAAATACACATCACAAGCATCCATCACCGTACTTTTAAAAACTATTTTGTTTCAAATTACTGCAATAGCTCTAAAATGAGTTCTGATCATCTTGCTACTACCAAACTCCACTGATTTGTATGCACAGTTAGGCTTGCAACTATACGCATTCAGCTTGCCCTCTGCTAGTGAATATAACCACAATCACAAATTGCTTCAACAGGACATCCACTTTTTCACTGGTTTGGTGCTCTTTACAGATAAACAATGGAGTTATATAAACCTTTCCTTCACATATCCCTTTGCACTGTGTATTTCTTGGGCTGTTTTGCAGGTGGAAAGGATTGACAATGCACAGTGAACTATACAATTTATACTTGCAAAGAAACTTTCATTCTGATCCTACAAACTTTTATGCATGTCTGACCTTCAAGCATGCAGGTAGTTACACAGACTGAGGTCAAGCCTCCAATGTAGTGACAGCAGGAATTTGGACCATGTGTCACTAACTGAACCCCAACCAATCTGCTCTTGGACATGCACACGTGGCTCCCCCTAACTTCACCACAGTTATTCAAAGCACCCAATGAAAGATAAAATGTAGTGTACAGTGTCCTCCTGTTTTCCATTGTTTGAAAAAATTGTCATGTCTTCAGCTGTTCTGTATCCAGACAGTAGAAGATAACATGCCTCTTCATGTACGAGGAATCATGCAAGCCCTACAGAGCTTTGCTGCTCAAAAACCTGCCATATTTTTAAATCTCATCCTCATTTAAAATGCAAAACAGAATTATTTTTATTTCTTGACACTAACTCATCTTTTTAAAGTTATGCCATATATATATTGTGATTCAATCTACAGCCCCAAAAAATCTATAGCTATTTTGACTGTAAGACAGAACATGAAACAAAATTTTCTACTTAGTGCAGCTTCTCTACATCAATGCTGTCTACAACAGCACTGCTGCTATAAAGGTCACAGATGACATAATATATATTATTATAGATAATCCATGTTATCTATGTGCCTGAAATTTTTTCCCTTCATATTTTACAGAGAGCCTGTTTATTCAGCTGCATAAACTCCTAGGAGAACTGCAGTCTGAGCAGCTTATAAAGGCAGAAGTCACCACACAGGAGAGATTTGCTGCTTCTCCTGAAGGCTGGGATCACTTCTTGCCTTCAGAGAAGATGGAGCTAGTGGTCCTGCATGAGCAGTAAGTTTCTTCTCAAATACCCACTCTTTCTGTGTGCAGATCACTTTGGCAAGTCATGACACCAGAGCAGGACAAACTGCTTCCTAACAGTTGCAGATCTGGAGCCTGACAGGCAGGCAGGGAAAAAAAGTAGGGTAGCAAAATGCACCTTAGGTACATGGGCATTACAGATAACTGTGGCACAAAGCCAGCTCACAGCTGTGAAGTACTTACGCAGCATTTGATTTTGCTGGAGAAAGTGCAGGGTTACCCTTCTGTGCCACATGACTGTTGCAAAAGCTTGGTGCACAGCTGGAGCACTTGCTCAGCAGGCAGGGGGAAGGTGAAGGGGCAAGTCTGTGATGGGAAGCAGTGGAGTGAGGAATTGTGGAGCTCTGATGGGCAGCTGCAGTGCCCCTCAAATTACCCACTCCTCCTGTGCCAAGCCAGGCTGCTGCCTGCTCTGACAGAAAATTCACTGACAGAACTTCTTGTGTTCTTCCGCCACCATACATCTCACATCCTTTCCAGATGTCAAGCAATTCACATCACTGCAAGTTTAAGAGCATTCCCTTGTGGTTACTGAGGGGTGCTAGTTCTGGCTTTATAAAATGCTAGCTCTGGCTTTATAAAATGCTTTCTAATGACTTGCCACCATTTTTCATTTGTATAGTTTCCTTCCCTTAAAACAGAAGGATTCAAGTTTTTCCTTGCACCCATTACTCTAGCATGTCTCAGTTGAGCTGCCCCTACACTCTGCTGGTGGATGTAGAAGCCTTTTTGGAGGTGGTGTGTTCTCTGTAAGCCTCACACAAACAGTAGTAACTCCCCTGCCCTGCTTTGTGCCATAAAATGGCCTCCACATTTACATGCTGCACTGTGGGATATTTTGTACAGCTCCTTTATATATGAGAAGACTCCACTGAATTACAGCAGAATCAAACCATACTGTGGTTTTGTTTAGTTATCACCTCAGGAGACTACAGATCTGAAAAGTGTTGAGAAGTATTGTGAGATGTTTTATGAATCCCACTAATCTTCAAACTGACTTACTTTCATGTGAGGGTTTTTCCTGCATTGTTTTTACTTTTTAGGAGCTGGGCAATGGCCTTTGGGGGAGGTCAACAATTATCCCTGTGCCTCAGGAGTCAAATGCAATTTATCTAATTTTATTTAATTTTAGATTTATTGCCTTGGTCATTTCAAGCAGATAGATGAGAACGTAATAATGATCAGCTACAGCTTTTGCTGTTCTGTTTCTTCTTCTATACATACATGAAGGTAATACCAAGCAGCCTCATTAGTTCTTGCTGATACTGTTGGCATATGCTACCATAGGCTTGATCTCAAACTGCATTTTATTCAGTCCTAATGGATGCTCAAAAGGTATGGCCTCCCATCTTCTCTACAGCTGGCTTGCTACCCATCTCACCTGTGGCTCTGGAAAACCCCAGCAGAAGACGACTCTTCACTTGCCTTACTGCTTTCTCCCCGAGTGCAGAGGATGTTCTATTAAACAAGCACACTCCTGGATGCATTGCTGTACCCATTTCAGCTCTGGTCTGCCCAGAAGACATCCCAGACCTTCAAAACACCATGTAGATACTTTGCAACAGGGTCTGACAGCTTACTACCTATTTGAGCTAAGTTTTCTGACTTCCAGTATGTAACTTTAGGAAGTGTTTGCACTACTTTAGTCGCATGCTTAATTTATTTGCCTGATTTAGTTAAAAGCAGAATTTTCATGTGTTATCTGTATTTCTTGGTATTTGAATTCATTCAACTTTTCTTGGTAATTTACATTATCCTGCTGATATTTTGATTGCTTTGTTGGCTAATAGCGTGCTCTAATTTTTGTCAGCAGTTTTAGGTTCTCACAAAATAACAAGAAAATCTCTGCTATCCAGTATTTACTGATGATGAACGGTCCAGCTGGCATTAAACTCTTCTCTGCTTTTGTGCTACTGCTCTTAGTTTAAAGTTTATGCCTGTGCAAACAGCACCAAAAGTTTATTTTTCCTCTTGTGACTGCATAAAAGCCAGAGATGTGAAAAATTACACTTTCTTAGTACTGATGTAGTACTGATGTTTTCCTGATGTAGTCCATTTTTTCTTTTTGCTATTGTAAGCAAGCTTTGGCAAAACAATTTTCTTGCCAATCCAAAGAATCCCATATGTGAGACGATCACCAGTAGATTTTTCTTCTCTGCTTTGTGCTAATACATTTATATTTGCACAAAATTTTTCCTTGTCTGTGCAAACATTTTCTTTTCTGAGCGGGTAACAACTTTGCTCTCTGCTCCACTGATGGTTGGCCTGGGATTGCTCACCAATTGTACACAATTATTAGCTCTGCATTGCTGTAATGCTGCTGCATGAGCTCTCTACATTAGTGTTTTAGTTTAGATCAGGAGTGCACCTTTGATGTGAATCTCTTGCTTATCCCTACGTACTCCACTTTGGTTCTTATGACAGAGCAACCTCAGAGAGCACAAGCTGATTTTATATTGTATTAAGAGGAAACTGAATGTGTGCTCCAAGGGTGCACCTAAAATGAGCTCTAACAGCTAATGGGCATTTAGCCCAAGAGACCAGATTAGAGGTGGAACACAGTGAAAAACCCTGGAATGCATTTTTGAACACTAGTCTGCAGCATCAATTACTTTATTCTGCAGCTCCTCTTCCTCCTCTAGCCTATTTGTCTGCACTACTTCTTAATGTTAACATAGCTTCTGAGTGCTCTCATTCAAATCACTGCAACTTTGTCCCACCTACAAACTGAATTAATCCATTAGGATGCAAACTGTTAGCTGGTTTCTAACACTCAAAAAGATAATAAGCTATTGTTTTTAAAAAGTGCCCATATTTGGGTAATACACAGATATTTTACTCACACCATTTAAAAATATGTAAATTAGCCACTCATTTATATTACATTTCATTCTATTATATTTTAGATAGAAGATATTTTTTGAGATTTTCTAAAAATTCTCACTGTATTACTCAATTTTGGAACCTCAAGCTGTGAGAGTTCTTTTCCCAGTGCAATTTTCACTGACATTTAATATAGTTTGTTTTTATGTCCACCTGTCCATTTCTCATGCCCACTCACATCGTACCTTAATCATTGCTTTCGCTCTCTTTTTTTTTTTTTTCCTTTTTGTTTTTTCTTTTTTTGAGTCTTTTACAAGACACTCAGTTCATATCCACAGTTGTAAATCGGTGCCTGGGAATGTTCTTGGGCACAAGGATGTTGTTATCTAACCCAACAAAGCGTTACAATATTTTGTTGCCTGGTTTTGGCCTGTGCTTACCAGGCATTTCCTGGAGAGGCTTTGGAAGCTGGCATGCTCCAGGAGCCATTCCCAGCAGGCAGCCTGCCTGCAGCCAGCTTGCTTTGGAGACTAACAGCTTCTGATCATTGGCACAGGCTGCTCAATGCCAGCTGGCCTAAGCACCTAGGAATATTCCTGGGCACACTTTATTTGAAAGTACAGACACATCTCTCTTTTCTGATATTAGGTGCCTACAGGAATCTAGTCACTTCTGATGTCAGTGCCCAGGCAGAATGAAGTAAAATGCTGTAACATCCAACCAGTTTCAATAAACGCTATTCTCTGACATCAGCTGTCTCTTCAACCTAGTCTTAAAATATGCTCCTGCACCAGGTATGTCCTTGTAATAAATTACTTCTCACTTCTGTACTACTTTACAACACAGGATTCCTTTCACACTCTCAAAATGCTGCTATACTGTTAATTAGGAAGAGAAGCAACCTCACAATGCTATGAAGTTCTTTTTTCCTCAACACTTTACCTAGTACTGGTGACTCTGATACTGACACTGGTATAGACAATTAACTCTTCTTTCTAAGCAAAATGACAGCTATAAAAAGTTAGTGTTGATGATTAATTCCACAGGTACTCTGCTTATTTAATATAATTTGCTATTAACTGTTTTTTCCTTAGGAAACTTCGTTTCAAAGTCTTGAAACATTTCCCCAAGAGAAATGAGTAGATTTCAAGGCCCACTGACTCCTTTTTATAACAATGAAACTGATCTGAGATATGGCAAATACTTGGCAGTTCCTAACGACACTGCTGGGATTATGGGTCATATCTGAAAACTAGCCCAGACACCTCTCTTCAAGTTCCTCTCTTCAAGAATGAGAAATACCTCGAGAATTCTGGCTATAATATCTTATTTTTTTTCTGAAAATACATATTAAATATGCACAGAATCAGTCTGGCTAAGAGAACTGGGAACTAACTTTAATTTCCTTTCAGTATTTAATTTAGTTTGTTGACCCTGCCTCTCAGTGTCTCTGTTTCTGTTCCTAAAGACAAAAGAAATGTGATAAAATGGTCATTTGTTTCATACTGTTGTCTTCTCTTGAGAAGGTTTTATGCCACCACCATCATTAAAATATCCCAGCAGTGTCTGTTAACTAATGAACTCCACCTATCTTGCAAGGCTCACCTGCTCTCTCATTCTCATTCTTTGTGTCTGGTATGGGTTGCTTTATTTTGGTAAGATTTAATAATTTTATTCCTGTAAAAACAAAAGCAAAGAGCAACATAGATACACTTCTGAACAGAGAAGGCAAAGTTGGAAACGTGCCTTTTACTCTCAGGGTCAAAGGCAAAGGCACTGACTAAGTCTCAGGTCCTCTGGGAGCTTGTTCCACAGCTGTGGACATACTCCAAACCAACGCAGTCACCTTGTATAGCGGTTTTTACAGAAAGAGCATTGCTGAAAGCAATGTCCAGCAAGCACAAGCAGTGAATGGAGCCATGGAGTACAGTCTCCCAGGGGTTTAAACTAGCATGTAAGATAGCTGGCATGTACTGATGGTGCTGAAGAGAAGAGCCAAGAGCTGGTTTGCTTCTCTGTGCTGGGATGGCCCACACACAGCTGCCATTCCACCAACACTTCTCATTGCATGCACATGAAGGAAGCCAGGGGAAAAAAAAGCAAAATAAAAAGTGGAGGCCGTACTGGAGGTCAGTGTTTCATCTGAGATGGGGAAGATGGATCTTTCCTTCAGCATCTGATGAATCTTACAGCTGAACTGTTGTGTTGCAAAATTCTGTCAATCCAGTCTAGAAAATGGAGGGAGGACAGCCTGGTGTGCTTGCAGCACCTTTGGTTTGTGAGCAGACATGCCACAGCACTTTCTGCAAGATGAAGTTTTCCAGAAGATAATTATAAATCCTTCTGCCTTCATGCTTCCTTCATACTTCCCTTTTTTTTTTTTTTTTTTTTTTTTTTTTTTTTTCCTTCTTTTTGTAGATGGTAAATCCAAATAATAATAAATCCTTCTGTTTAAATGTGAAGCAAAGTTAAAAATGAAATTGATGGAGTTTACCACTTACATCGTTGTTCACATACACACAAGAAATGTGCTGAAAGTTTTCCCTGGAAAATAGGTAATTCCTTTCAACCATCCCCCATGAAAACCAGGAACAGACACGCTGAGTTTCATGCCATATTCTTTGTGTGTCTTTTAAGACTTCTTTTTTGTAAATTGGGTAAAAAACCATAACACTGTAGTGAGACAAAGCAAAATATGTTTCAATCTTTATCTGGAGTTTGATTGCTGTGATAAGGGATGAAGCATAATTGAAGATACTGTGAGGTATAATAAATCATGGTAAAATATACAGTGGCCTCTTTTAAAGTCACACTGTTTTTATGTATATACAAGCCATCAGGGCACAAATAAAGTTGAATTTTTTGGCTGAGCTCAGCTCACAACTCAGCAGCTTGGTTCCAGCACAGATCACTAAGCTGCATTTTATCTTTCAAAAATTTCTCCAGAACATAAGCCCAGACAAACACCACAACATAAAATTTTCATCACCATCCTGCCTCTTTTACATCATGTTACACTCAGTGGTCAGGAATGGGTCGTGAGGGTTACCAGACTTCACCACAACACAGTTCATGGTTCAGGGAGGCTTGTACAGAGCATCCGCCAGACATGGACTCACGGGGCAAGAGGGGCAGAGGGTGGCAGGAGGGTGAGTCAAGAACAGCAACTGTGGTGTCATTGGAGGAGGGAAAACCCTGAAATATTCTCAACTTCTTAGCAAATATTTCTGAGAGAAACAGCAAAGGGTCCATTGTCTACCACTCTAGCTGTCCTTGGAGGGGGAAAAAAAACCAAACCACAAGTTCAAATGAGATGACTGTTTGGTATATTATTCACTTCTACACAGAAAAAAGAGAGTAGCACAACTGAAAGCAATCAAAGCAAGTTGTTTTCCCTATGGTGTTTCCAGAAAAAGGGCTCACATTTTGGGTTGGAACTGGTTTCAGATTAAAACTAAGTATCTGTAATTTGGTCACCACCATTATTGTACTCTTTCATTGTAACACTACAAAACTACTCTGAACCAGAACTATCTCCCTAAAAAAAGTGAAACATTTCCAAAAGATAAAATCAGTTCTGTACTGATTGATCTAAAGCTAAGTAGTCTTCAGCAGCAGACTAAAATTATTTAAGCAAACATTTACAAGTACTGTTAAAACAAAAATTCTTAATTTTCTCAACTTCAAAAAGGAATTTTATCCATTCATGACTGTAAAAGCCAAACAGAACCCAAATGCAACAAAACCATCCCAGTCTAATATGTTAATTCAGCAATAATTTCTATTTCTTTGCATTTTATTTTTTACTTTTTTAAACTTCTATACTTTTATAATACCCTGAAATATAACCTATAAAACTTTACAGCCCTATTCCAACAGCATATGGTGTGTGTTGTGAAAAGAAGCATGTTTATGAACTGCAAGACAGGAAGAAAATTAAAGTACCCTTATGAGACTGAGTCAGGGATAGTTGACTATGGTTATGAGTAGAGATTTTGATGTATCCATCACCATCTATCTAATTCTTGAGCCTCCAAGTTTTCATTGCAACTGCATTATAGAATTACCTTGTTTTGGGCTATTAACACTGTGCAATCTCTCAATGCTTGAAACCGAAAGCAAGGGATGTTGCAGTGCAGTTCCTCTCACAGCAGCGACTGAGTATTTCCTGGCTAAATGAACATTGATAGCCTTGGATGAATTTAAAATTAATTTTATCTTAACGACGAATTATTCCAGTAGACATGTGGAAGCAAATATTGAATAAGAGTAGGTATTATTTGCCATATCCTGATCCAGCTCCACTCTCTAAATGAACATCAGTCAACTGGGATAGGATCTAACAGCAGACACTTACTTGCCTTGGAGCTAGATGGGCTTAAATGTGGCTGGTCACAGTTCTCAGTTTTAGGTGCCTAGAACAAACGTTGAGGAGCAACCTCTGTTGCTGACATTATTTTTGTGGGTAGTGACCACATGAGCTGTAGAATCCAAGCTTTTGCTTTTCCTGCACCCCTGGCTCCAGCAATAGGGACCCTTGCTGGAATTTCAGGACATATGTATGGAACAGTTGAGAAAGAGAAACAAGAAAAAAAACATCTTGCACACGCATGTACATATGCATTGGTGCACATATATTTTTTCTTTCAAAAAGTTCAAAAGCATTGAATGACATTTTGGGCAGATGCCTCAGCCTGACCTATTCACCCCTAGGAGCAGTAATCCTGGCCAGTATTTCACTTAAGACTCTCTGATCCTGCTGGAGAAGGAATGGCTGCCCTGTGCATATGCTTTAGGAAACAGCTTTCTGCATAATTTTTTTTTGACTGTGTGTTTCTGCTTGTCATGCTTTCAGTGTCTGAACCACACCAAGCTTCTGGGCAGGAACAGCTTCACCTGCCCCAACACAGTCCTCTAGTACCATGCTGCAAGATCCAGATGTGCTCAGATACCAGTAATATCTTAAACCACAACTAGAGGCAAATAAATCTTACTGAGTGCGCAGCATTCAACTGTTCCAATGTCCTGATATATGACTTCAACTCTTACACTTGGGGACTGCACTCCTTAAGAGCACTTCAGCCAGTCAGCTACTGTAAATTGAAACCTCTTCCACAAACATGTTGGGGATATTATTTGGACAGTTAAGCTGGATGCTTGCTATAGCCTGTGTTAAGACTCCACTGTAAAATAAATGCTCAGTTCTGCACTAAAAATGATATTCCCCAAATGTGCTAAATTATATACCAGTACTTATACAGCCAAGTGGCCATTACTTCACAGAGGAACTCCTTCCCAAACTGCCATTTAGGAACTAGACAACTAAAGACACAGACTGGATGGGAAGGAAATGTTTTGTTTTGTTTTTAATTTTAAAGAGAGGCAGACTTTCAAGCTTTTCAGACTGCACGTTCATCACTCAAATGTTGTTATAAATACCTTTTCAAACAATTTGCACTATGTAGATGAAAATACCTCAGTGACAAACAGCAGAGAAATAAATTAAGTCCTACAGAAAAATGTGAATGCTAAGTTTCTCCTCCATCTGCTTTATTCTGGTAATTAAGTCAAAAATCCAGCAGCAGGCACAGAAGACCACCCACAAACCCAGGCTCTGAAGGTCAAAAACCAAACTATGATAAAATTGCTAACAAAATGTCTGCATTCTAGCAAATGAATGATTATGACTTTGTTGGGAAGAGAGAAAGGGGAGTTTTGGAGCATGAGGCATTTATTAGGCCTGCTCTGTATCACCCAGAATGAGAGATGATGCTCACTCATCTCTCTTTTATAAATGTTGATTATGAAAGGCACACTCATGCTACAGACACCAAAGGATGTCTTTTTGCTTCTACTTTCACGGGTAAGCTTATAGGTTTCAGAGTATTAATTATGCTAATATAAATGGCACCTGACTTGTTTACAGTTTAGTGATACATTTTTAGTAAAAGAGACAATGTAGCTATATTTGCTCTTACAGAGCTTTGTGGATTCACAATGAGCCCTCTCATTTTCAATTTAGAAATGGACATTTTTTGAAACAGATGCTTTAAAACATCACAAGTGCTCTGCATTTGAAAGAAGGCTTAGCAAATGCAGTGAAAAACTGCTGTAGAGTCTGGATTAGAGTTCTGGTCTGGAATTGGAAAAGATGCCTTTGGCATATATTTAATATTTTAAATGAAAGCACAACTATTCAGAAAACAGTAATGTTTAACATCTAGGATATAATGCTCTATGCTGTAATGATGGGTAGTATAAATAATTAAAATTATAGTCAGTTGGTTCTAGAATTCATCTAGTCTAAACTGCAAAGGCTCGACTTGAATGATCCTTAAAAAATTTACTATTTTGGTGATATGCTTCTGGGTTTCCCGTTAATCCAGACATACTGTACAAAACAAGAAGGTATTTTATAGCTTTTATGTATAAATAAATCAACAAATCAAAAACCCCAGAAGAAATACAACATAGTATTAGAAAAAAAGACACAAATTTTTCCAAGCAGTCAAACAGGAAGGAGACAAAATGATTAATGAAAGAACAGATACATGATATGACATATCCTGACCAACATTTTGGTTATACAGTGTCTTACTCACACTGGATGGTTCTAAATCTGACAATCAAAACCAGCTGTGGCATAAAAAAATGAATGGGAGCCATTTCATTAAAACTTGTCAGTTGACTAGAATGAAGGGCAAACAAGGTCTTACCTATGTATGGATTAGACTCACCTTCTTAATAACTGCTAGGGTAGGTGTTCCTAAAAATCATCCATCAGAGTACCCAAGTGCAATCAGCCTGAATGAAATCCCAAGAAATCAATAAAATTCTTTCTAGGCGCCTTCAAACTATTACAGAACCCCAGTGTGCTGCAGAGCAGCAGATTACAGGCTAGACATAATTGTTCCCTGGAACAACCCAAACACAATTCTTGGGCCTTAATGACTTCTTTACAGCATTACTAGGTCAGCAAAATTCAGAAATCTCTTTTCTCAGCTCCTACATTTAGAAATGGTGTGTCCAACAGCCCTGTTGAGTTACTGGGGGTAGTTGCCCTGTGCCAACGTATGACTCATGGGCAAAGAAACAGAAAGACATTTTTAACTCATCTGTCCTTAAAAACTCAGAAAATACTGCTCTGACTGCTGAGGTATCCATGTGGTTAGATCAAACCCCACACAAGATTACAGAAAAACCTTCAAGGTTTTTTTATAGCTTTATTGCTTCTCATAAAAATAGGTGGAAAAGGGCATAATCATATTCCTTAAGTCTGATCTTAATCTCTAAGAAAAAAGACATTTCAATTGAATATTATTATATACTGTTAGCTCCAGTGTCTTATATTGAGTCAGTGTCCTCATTTGAGAGGACCAGGATAAAAAACTTCCTGCAATTATCCTGAACTGAGGCTGCTGGGCCCCCTCCAGCTGCTGCCAAGCTGTGGCACTGGGGGGAGCAGCTGTGCCTGTGGGGAGGACAAGGTGGGTCAGGGGACCCACAGGGACCGCCCACAGCGCTTCTGCCCATGGTCCTCAGTACAAAACGGCTCCCAAGAGAGTCCTCTCCTGGCCTTGATGGCTGGTGTGCTAGCTGGGTTGGGGTCTCTTTGTCATCACTCCTGCTGCCACTTGTTTCCTTACCAAAGAAGAACATTGTTCATCGAAACAGGTGACCTTCTCCTGCCTTCCTAAGTAGGACTGCCTTGGCTTCTCTGAGGCTGTTGCAGACTGTCACTGGGACCCTGGACTCAGACATCACTGTCTGCTGCTGAGTGCCATGTGGGACTTTTCTGGTTGGGAAGTAGTTACCAATTGAGGAGCATAGGTTCTATATCTATGTATTTGTATATATTTGTTACTCACTATCATTATTACTACTTCATTAAACCTTTTTCCAGCCTTAAAGTCTCTCTCCCTTATTTCTTTTTTAATCTTCCACTAGGAGGGTAATGGGGGAATAACAGAGAGCATCTGTCACCTACTTATTAGCTAAAGCTGTGGCATTCACTATCTGAACACTTCATTAGAATGCAGTGGCTTCCAAGGATAGACCTCAGTGCACAGCTGCAATGCAGCTTACATAGGGTAGCTTGTGCAAAACAGATAGGAAATGTCTACAAGTCCAGCACATGCTTCTGGCAACTTGAAATTTCTCCTAGCAGTACTTCTGTTAGACTTCATGTATTCAAGTTTTAGAAGTCCTTCCTACCTTTAATCTCAGCAACCCAGCACAAAACCCCATCATTTCTACAAAAAAATTATTTCTCACCAATCAGGATATTTTTTTCTCCTGCTTCTGTGTTGGGAAGAGCTCAAAAATGGAGGCTGTGACTAAAACCAACATGGTTGAAACACAGCTCTCAATTTTATTAATAATCACATGGCGTTACATAGAACTCAGAGGCCATGCATCTTTTAGATAACAAATTCTTGTGGTTAGCTACTTTTTGGCTAGGCATCCTGTTTTTTGCTAAAGCTGCACCTGCATCTGCCAAGCTAGTTCCTCTAATCGCACTTCAAGGACACTTCAGGAACAAGTTGTTTACTGCTCTCAGAACTAAAGGCTCCAGTCCACTTCATTGGCTCTCATAACATGGATTGGCCATAATCGTCAGGTGTCCACTTCAGAAATTCCTCCACACTTCTGTTGAACATTTCCTTTTTTTTTTTTTTTCTTTTTTTTTTTCCCCCAAGTCCAGTCATCAGTCTTGGTTGAGTTCTTGCTCTACATCACAAAATCCCTCTCTCTCAATTGTCTGCATACTTCAAATATTTGTAGACCACTGGGGTCTCCACCTCTTCTGTATATCTGCATCATTTGGGAACAACATATGGACACAATGCAAAGAGTTTTAGCTTCTTTAGCCTCTCCCCATAAATGATTCCTAGATTTCTCCTCCATCTGTGCATGTCACTACACTAAAGGCTGTGCTTAAGGACCAAATCTGTTCCTAAGAGAATTAAGAGACGTAGTCAAAATCCCTCTCAAAACCAGCATAAAAATAACAGAAATCTTGGAAAAAAGGGTGATAATGAATACATAGTTTGCTGTCCATGACCAGTACCATGGACTTTGTTTTTCATTTTCCTTGCATGGAGCACTGTGGTCCACAGAGCACCTTACTATCCAAGTAAGCAGGTTTTTCAGATGAAAAGTTTAATGGGATTCTTTCACAAGCTAAATGACCAAGTCTTCGTAGGCATATCAGTGAGGACATCTGTGAGCAGTACCATAAACCAAACAGGAACACAAAAATAAAAGTAGGTTGCACTAATGATAGCTACCTGTAGATGCAGAAGAGACATTTCTGATTGCATAGATGTTTTTAAGACATTTAAAGGCTGGATGCTTGCAGAATACAGCCTGCAACTCTGTAGACTACCTCTTGTGTAATATTTACCACTGCTTAATGAATAAAGGAAAAGGTTAGATGTACAGCTTGGAAATATACAATATTGCTAATAAATTACTTCTCACAGTAGGGGTAGATTTTAGAGGAAGAATTTCATATCTTCAAGTTCTCATACTTGTAATTATACTTCACAACTTGAAAGGTGCAATCTTGCTTTCACGGATGCATTTTATAAGCACAGGTTTTGATGCAAACTGCATCCGTGAAAGCACACATAAATTTTTGCACACATAAATTAATTGCTGACACATTTTCTAGCACTTAGATTCTAGACAATTCGCTATCAGATCACTACTGACTCAGTGAGGACTCAAAGAATAAGACTCTAAACTAATACCACACCTGCAAATACTGCAGTGTCCTAAACATCCCCAAACTCTGTGGGTTTCACCTAACAAAGAAAATCTCTTTGGCAGTAAAAGCTGGTACAAAACTGAAGGTTGGAGAAAGAGGGGGAGAGAAAGAGACTGATTTGCTCTCCATGAATATGAAAAAGCTGATCTCTGCCATTGAGGAAAATTCTTGCACCAGCAAGTGCTGACTGTGATGAGGAATGCTTTATCACCAAGATCCAGACACCCTTTCATATGGTGATTATTATTCCTGTCATGACCCTCTGGTTATCAATCCACAGTGTATTTTGTCATGAAACAACTATCCAATAAGGAATAATCTCAGAATAAGCCTGTAGCATAATATTTTCTACTTGCTTATACACACAGTGCGAAGAAGAACATCTTCTTTCTATGAGTTATTACCTGCTCTAATCCACTTTGGAAAACAACAGTATTTCTTTAATTTTCTGAAACATGCAAACATATTTTTCACAAACCACAGCTACCTGAATAGATCAGCCCAGAGCTGAAAACCTAAAAGCTCTCTCAGGTAGTAACAAATACTCTAACATCACCGTCAAATCTATGGCACCACGGGAGAAGGGCTGGGACCCCCTGCTCTGAAAAAAGATGTGAGAAACCCTGTCTGGCCATGCAGGCCAGTTCTTTTAATGTTTCTGTCCTTATCACTTATGTAGACAGCCTAACACAAGGGTTGTTTTGAATGGTTTTATCCGACCAGCAAGCCAACCCCAGGTAACAAATACAACAATACACATACAGCTGTACAGAATAAAAAATTATTGGTGTTAGAGAAGGATGATGCACAGAGACATTATGCGTAACATTGGGGAGGAAGTGGGGGTAGGTGCACATGGTTAATATGAAGAAATGTCAAAAAAAATGAGGCCTAATAATAGTGCAATTTATCCTTGCTAAACGTACTGCGCTGTGCTATAATTAAATATGAAAACCTAAATTTATCTCTATGTTCGGCTGTCATTAACTTAACAGGGAGTGCACATGTTCTAATCTAATGGTTGATTTTTTTCTCCATGTGCAGCATATTAAAATGTATATTAGCCTCAAGGTGCATAAACACAAAATAATAGACTAAAGGGTTTGGCCTGTGGAGAAAAAAATCCATGCTCAAAGGCCATCAAGTAGCTGGTGATGCAAGGGAGACACTCACTTAGCCTCATTAAGCCAAAACTCTCTTTTGCTTGTCTTTTGTTCTGCATGACAGCAGCCTCTTTGTTGTATAATAATTCATTCCAAGTTCGTTCCAAGCTACGGAAACTGGTGAACTGTGGCCATTTTAATGAGCAGTATTGGTGGTATGCATAATCTGGAAGCCACGTGGACCAGACAATCACAGAGCACTGCAGCCAGCAAAATGGGATACTGTCGAAATCACAAATTTGTCAAGTTGTTTTTGGACAGGGTATTATAATAAGCACTAAAATCTGCATCTTATTACTCTGCATCTGCCAGTCAAAGATCACTGTAATGAATGCATGCTGCAGGGTATGACCAGGCCGTTTTGCTAAGTAAAACAAACTGCAGACTACAAAAAAAGAATTATCTAATTTTGGCAGTGCCTGGATTTTTGAAAAGAATCTTTCTACATAAGGAGGTGGACTTTCCTGGCTTGATGTCCATTACCAGCAGTGAATGCACTAAAACTGCCACAGCCATAGAGTAAACATGAATATGATTTTTTCTTAATTGTCCCATCTATTGGCTGTGAACTCAAAACTTTAAACTTATTGCTAGAAGCAAATTTAACATACAGTACATATAAAACCCACAAAGATTAAGCTACTTTAAATCTACTTTAATAATATTTTTTTTATCCATTTCTACTGCAAATGTCTTTACCATTAGGGAAGATACATTTTATGTAATAACCTGCAGTCTCTGTGAGAAACAGCACTGGGTATAACCACAACACAAACCTCCACGATGGACCAGTTGCTGGTGGAGGGGATGGACTAAATAAAAAAACCAACAAATCAACAAACCTAACAGTTAGGGAGGTCCTTTTTTCTACAGATTGGTCAGGCCAGGGATTACCCATAATTGGTTTTAGCTTGCAAACAATGGGAATGATGGCAGCAAACCTGGTAAGAGTGACTGGCACAGCGGGGTGCAGAGGTTTCAGTGCTTTTCTGGCACTGCCTGAAACTCTGCTGTTGAGGCTCACAGAGGGACCATCAGGCTCCCACCTACAGCCATCCCTTCATCAAGTCAGGGGATGAAGTACAAGACTGAGAGGGGGAAGCAAGAGGAAAGGATTTTCTCCCCTATCTCCCTGCAGATGCTGTTTCAGATATATTTTGGCATCGGCTTATTTTCAGTCAACCCACCAAGCAGTGCAACAGCATTCTCAGTCTGAGACTCAGACTTAGTCTGAGTATGCCTATGCACAGCTCCCATAATATCCTAAACCAAGAGGTTTCTTGATCAATACTGGCTTACACTTAACTGGGCTTTGTCTGTCTGAGAGGTACATTTCAGGTGCAAGCTAAAGGGAAAAGGGATCAAACAGCCTAAAATAATTTTTTTTTGTTTTGCCTTCTGACTCTTCAGAACTGGTGATTGCAATGTGGGAAAAAGGTTTTCTTTATCAATGTTAATTTTTAATTGCAATCTTTACACTTCCATATGATGAGATGGTCTGTACTTCTGAACATGGCCACAAATATAATTTGTTCTGTTTTCTTCACGTAGTGCTGGAAACAAGGTGAAAGATCTTTACCATACTGGACAAACTTGCCTTCCTGAGCAAGAAGCACTTCCAAAAATGAAGGAAGAAAACAGAAGGCAGTCAGAAGTCTTGAATAATCTGAAGGCAGCCAAAACTTGGTGCATACATTGCAGTAGTATTCTTGCATGGGTGAGAGTTAATATTTTATTTAATGTTTTGTATGAAATTTAATATTTTTTGTAAAATCTAGTATTTTTAATAAAATCTTGATGGTATGGCAAGGGTTTTTATCCCTGCCATACAAAAAGCTCTATAGATTTGACTGCACTCAAGTAAGAATTTAACAGGTTTGTACTATTCGATGACTCAGCTTTTAGCACCAATAGGTTCTTGAAAGAAGTTTAAATTTTAGCCTTAAATTTTAATCTTAATGGGAAACCCAGGCATTCAGAAAACAAAACAACCAGCTGGCTAAATTTAAGGTTTCTGGAATTTTAAGATTTCTGGAATCAAGATGCTTAAATTATTACATTTATTTCTTTTTAATTTTTAAACCTTTAGATATGATCAAACAAACATAAGTTTTTGCAAAATTTCTGGTGCTGAAAGATAAGTATGAAACATCCATATATTTACCTCTTTTTATAAACCCACACCTACCAACTGAATAAACTCATATTTTTAATATTAAGCTACCTGACATGTAAAGAGGCCACTGTGTTAAGTGTCTTTTGTAGACCTGACACTGGGTGGAAGTTTATACAGAAAAACACTCTACCACTTCTATGACCACCAGTTGACAGTGGTGCATTTCTGAGATATAAGTACTTCAGCTCTCTGGAGTAAAATCAGTGAGCAGCTAAGATGAGCCCTGTAATAAACAGTCAAGGTGAGAGAGAGACTACAAACAGAAGATCAAATTGCACATCTGGGGAATACTGTACTTAACCAGCTATCTGGTGAGAAAAGTTATGTTTGTCACTCCTGGTCATGTATATTTATGAGAAGCTCAGGAGCACTATTTAAAAAAATAATTCTTTAATTTTCTATTATAAGGATATTACTTCTGCTCTCCTCTTTTATGCAGCCACCATAATAATGTTGTGGTTTAAGAGCATGCTCTACATCTTAACTGTTTGCCTGGCTGCATCATACATTTCATCTCAGTCCTAAATTCATGCTGAGGTAAGTGTGCTTTTACAAAAGTTCTTCCTCAAGGGAGTGAGTGAGAAGCAGTGTCATCATTATCTTGCCATTTTCTCATTTCAGTGTCGAGTTTTGAAAGCTGAGATTATAGCTGAGACAAGCTGACAAGTTTTATTTCATGCATTTAATGGAAAGGTGACTCAGAGGTGATGTTAATGAAAGACATCTATGTCAAGACTCCAAATAACAGGTCCTCCCACAGAAAAAAAAAACAACCCACCAAACAAAAAACCCCACAACTAAGTAAGCCATCAGAAAAGCAATGCAGAAGAAAGCCCAAAGGACTGGCTTCACCCCTTCACCCACCTTTGTGAGTCTGATGCAGCATTTGTGCTAGGATTGTCTTTGGAGCAGCTATGCCTAAGACTACAACCACAGGGAAGAATGAATAAAATGGGTGGAGCTATGGAAAATGGTACCACCTGGTGACTGGAAACCATGACTGGTTGGCATTTCTAAGATGGAATCTCACTGCTATTACAGGCAGTGAAGTACAACAGGTCATATCTTGGACAATGGCAAGTATTGACTCCAGCAGTAACTGCTGTGTTAGCAAATGGGAAAAAAGCTAGTGCTACTGAAAAGACTATCAGAAAATATCCTCTAGCTGTCTGAGATGATAAGTTTAGGGTCTATAAGCCAAAAAATACATTCTGCTGCACTGAAAAACATAAAAATAGCACTGAAGTTTCCAAAGTACTTGCCAGTGCTATGATGCTTCTCACATGTTAAAGACTATAAATTCTCAAATGAAAGTATTTGTTTCATTAATATAGAAGCATGAGCATGTACTAATCAACATGATCCTGTTTTTCAGTCAAAAGTTGATATGTTTGCCATTAAATGCTTATCATATTAGTTTAGTCAGCACAGTATTTTTAGTATTCTTTCTTTTTAGGAATGAAATGGTATCACCTGAGGACAATAACCGTTCAGTTTGTCATTGATCTTGTGTCCACGTGGCAAGACAGCTTCAGCTTGATGTCACAAGTACTACTTAGAAGAAAGTGTTTATCTTTTAGTTTACTCTGGTCATCTAATACTATGATATTTCAAACCAAAATAGTACCATATCACTCTCCCGTGGCAACACTCTGTACTCAACATATATTTGATGCTGAAACCAGAACATAAATTATCAAAGGAATAGTGCATTATAATATAAAAATATTGATATTAACATTCAATATTGCTGTGAATCAAAATAGATACTATTATAAACAAACTGAGCTGGGAGCACCAGTCCTAAACCTGTAATATATTCAAAACTGGGAGAGGCTCAATGAATTTGTATACAGTCAGAAGTCAAGTGGCTCTTGGTGCCATCAAAAATAATTCTTGTCCCTCAGTTCCTTCTCATTAAATTGTCAATTGCCTGAATTTCTTATCCCCATGATTCTATAAAAAAAAAAAATAGGAATTTTATAACAAATTGATGGATGATTCCTTTAATTTTTTACATTTACTGTACACAAAATGTAACATAGGAAAATTAGCATCTTCTTTTTTTTAATGAAAAGGCTGTTTAGTGTCTCACAAGGTCTTACTGAAGAAACTTCATTTCATCCCACAATAATACTAATAACAAACTTGGACAGCTCCTTCTAAGGATTTTGAGTGTCACATTTTACTCCATGTATAACATATACATTCCTACACATGGCTTTTACTGATGAGAACATATACATCAAATTAACAGGCTATCTTCTGTTTTCCACACAGACAGAAGGGACCCACTTTCTAGTGAATTTGTTTTAGAAAGAGAATCAGAATTATGCGATATGCCCTGCTGCTGGGTAATCTACATACTTGTATTTGAATCTAGATGAAACTACAGTACTTAACTAAATTTACTAGGCATAAGTACATGAAATCCAATATTGATAATAATTTATGAAGGTAAGAATACTGATTCCTATAATACTGCAAACATAGTTTATGATAACATAATTAGGTACACTAATAACACTGCTTAGGCATAGTCTTGCTAATTATGGTATTATAAATATTAATGATATCAAGTCTTTGTATTTGATTGCCCCTAGTAGGATCATTTATCATGGTATTTCCTTTTACACGTTTTTCTTCCTTCTCCCTTGAATGTTCATTCCTAGACAAAGAGCCATCCTGAGTTCATGCCTAAAAGACATCACTACATTCTCAGTGATGCAGTCTGATTACCTTGATATGTTATAATTTAGTAGCAATGATATAGCTCAGTGCTAAGGGCAATCAAATACACAATCAGTTATGTTCTGTATGCCTTTTTCCTTTTAAATGTCTAGGAAAGCCATCCAGCCAGGATTACATAGTGCTTTGTTTTTCATTCTTTTTCATGTGACCTGCTTCAAGTTAAGATTCCTTTAATTATTAAATGCTTCCCTAAAGCTTCTTTTCACAATACCTTTTAAAAGTTAATTACTGATGTAGTGACAAGTGGAAAAGACTAAGAATTACAATTTTTTTCCCATTCAAAAGGACATGAGAAACACTTTTGACAATGGTTGTCTGTTTAGTAAAATACAAAGGTATACAA
The DNA here is from genome assembly GCA_023637945.1 of Phaethornis superciliosus. Lineage (NCBI taxonomy): Eukaryota > Metazoa > Chordata > Aves > Apodiformes > Trochilidae > Phaethornis > Phaethornis superciliosus. Next base: position 12,323,399 of record JAJQWJ010000009.1, on the reverse strand, counting down.
AGAGAACACTGAATGCAGCTTTAAAGAAGAACTACAAATCTCTGTTACATGAGTTGGAAATGCTTTGTGTGTTTCTACAGGTGCTAAAGGAAGTTTAGATAGAACCCCTTGAGCCCGGTTTAACTGCTTAACATAAGCAGATGAAAATGGAACTGCTTATATCTTGTTTTATTCTTAAGCAGCGTATTATCAGAGGTTTAGGAATAGGATTGTCTTTTCTCCTGGAAGGTAATAATATAATTTTCAGAGCTCCACAGAGAACAACAATATAGGAGTCTCTAATCTCCTGCTAAATCCAACTCCAGTTATCAGCAATGATAAGCAGAGATTTGGAGGCATATGATACTCTAAACCCTATTCTTTTGTAATTCTTTACTTTTAACAACTTTCACAACAGCGTTATATCAGATTTTTGTAAGGATAATCAATAGGCATGATGTATAACTGAAGTAGTCTTCAAAGTGATCCCCCTTAGTAACCTGAAACAAAAGTTCAGCCTCCCTACTGTGCAGGTGTTTTGCTTAGAGCAGTAGGCAGGGAGCATCAGTAGGAAGCCAGTTACACCTCCCTGCTTCTCAGCATGGAACAGCCAGTGCTCTAGTGCTCTTGGCAGAGGAGTGAGCAGTACTGAGGCAGCCCATTGCATCTGGCCAAAATCTACAGAGATGCTATTGCAGTAAAGAACTACTAGAGCAAAGGGGAAAGACAGTCCAGAGATTAGGATTTCAGAGAGACCATAGTTTAAATTCCTATTCCACCACAGAGTTTCTAGGTTTAGAAGATGTTGAGGAATCTATTAAATTAATAAGTGTTACTGTTCCTCTGCTGTAACTTTCCTGCTTTGCAGAGGGTTTGGGAGTCAGCACACTCAAAAGACCATGAGATGCTCAAGTATGATGATTGAAGAAACACTCTTACTTAATCCAGCTCTCTCAGCTGATGAGGCCCAGTGCAATGGGTCTTTCATGTCTCCTGAATGTTGCACCCTGGCTGGAACAGCCAAGAACCTCAGACAGTATTAGTATTGATCTGAATTGAGTTGAGTTTCACTAAAATAAGCAGTTCCAGAAATTGTTCAAATGCATTTGTAATTTTATATCCTTGTCCTGGTTTAGGCCAGGATAGAGGTGATTTTCTGTTTTGTACTTTTGCTTTCAGCTAAGTCTCTTGTAAGTAGCTGCACTTGCTGAAATTAACAGCAAGTTTCTCAGACACTGTCTGCTCCTAGGACTGATAACATTCGATGTTTATAGTTACAGCCAGAGACTGGTATGCAGAGTCAAGGACACTGCTCAGCTCTCAGGAACATTTTGCCTTCCAGAAGGAGCAACGAGATCCCACCTGAAACCCTCCTCTGGGGAGGACCGGACAAGATAGATGTCAGAATTGACCAAACAGAGTATTCCATCCCATACACATCATACTCGGTATAAATTTGAGGGATCACAAGGGTCAAATACCTCTACTCCTTCCTGCCCTCCCTGCTTCCTTCGGCATCCTGAGAGGATTCTGTCCGTCCCTGTGCCTGTGGTCCTGATCCGTGCCAGCCTGAATCTGTGTGTTCCTGCCCCCAGCTCCCGACTGCTGCCGACTCCAGGATTCCAGCCTGGACTTTCCCAGGGCTGCCCTGCAGCCTCGGTGGTGACGTGAGAGTTATTGGGGAAAAGGGGGGAGGAACGTGGTATCAATTTTCCTGTATATTTGTATATATTTAGTACTGTTTCCTATTTATCATTACTGTTTCATTAAAGTTCTGTAGTTTAGTTTCCAACCCATAAATCTCTCTCTCTCTTATTCTCTCTCTCTTTCCTTTATCAGAGGAGAGAGAGATTACTATATAAATCTGTTACTAGGTTTAAATCTGTTTATTTGCCAGGCCAGGGTTAAACCGTGACAATCCTACACCTTTTTAAAGACATGATGTACTGAATGAAATGAAGAGATCATATTTATAGTAAAAATTCTATCGTATTTCAAGTAATTTCAAGTTTCTTTAAGCAGAATTCAGATATTTGTTAATACTCAGAAGGAAAAAGACTTGGTGACTTAATTGTGACAGCAGCAGTGGTTAACCAAGGTAAGTAGCAGAAACTGCATGCAATGATCATGGATGGAATTGCATTCAAAAACAGCGTCATTACACAGCAATGGCAGTGAAACAACATACCTTTCCCACCAGATCAGCAATCCTAGGTACTGGCTTTCCTTTCTGATGGCACACAGTTGCAGGACTCTGACCACTCCAGTCTTCAAGTTCCTCAATGCTTTTCAGGTAAAGAAGAGCTTTCAGTCCAGTGCAGTAGTCATCTATTACAGTGAAATCTTGATTCTGGATTGCACTGCATACCTAGAAAATATAAGTCAGTTATCAGTAACATCCCGGCAGAGGAGTGTATGAAATTAACAAACTCTTTAAACTTACTCAATATCAGATGACTCTTCCTACAACTTCACTGTTCAGGAATCACAGACATATCTAGTTTAGTCACAGTTAAACAAATCACAGAACCATGAACTTGATGACGTTGCAAGACATCCCTAGGGGGTGTCTTGTCTGACCTCCCAGCTCAGAGAAGGCTTAATAGAAGAGGCAACTCAAGACTTCTGTCAAGGTTTGAATATCTTCAAAGACAACAACCATAGGGAACCTCTCCAGGATCTTGGTCCAGTACTCAATCTCCCTTGTGGCTTCTTCTTATATTAAATAGAATTTCTGTTTCAGTTTGTGTCCATAGCCTCTTTTCATTGGATTTCCCTGAGAAGATTCTGGCTCCAACAGAAGTGTCCCAGCAAACAGCACCCATTGAACAAACCTGTTAGTATGGTGTGAGCACTGCCAGATATAGAACAGAATGGTCCCATTCTGCTAATCACCATTTGCCATCCAGTGGTACTGGGAGGTCAGGCCACTTAATTCCCTCACATGCAGAGCTTAACATGTGAACACAAAACGACTCTTCTCAGAACATCTTCTTACTAGCTAAACTAAAATCATCCATCAGTGATGAGGTGCAGGATTGGATGACTATAATTAATTGTCAGTCTCTTTAAAAGCTCTGATATTTCAGATATGCCAGTGTTTTCAGACTCTGATTCAGCTTTTATTCTAAAAGCTAAAAGAAATACCCATGCTGATATCTACACTTACAGACACACATAATGAACACAACAATGAAACTGCCACCTATTTTAGAACATGAATGTGTGCATGTGCAAAAACTCATCCACATTCCTTGAAAAGGAAAACACACCTTGGATCACAGTTGACATTGACACTTAGAAATACAGGAAATATATAATTGTTTTTCACATTTTCAGAAGTGATAATACAATTTGCAATTCTAAAGACAGGTATAAATATAGATATTTATATAGTCTATCAAATATAGATAGACTACAGCTGTATAAGGGCAAAAATAAGAGCAAACGATAAACTCAGCACAAGAACATTTTCTATGCAGCACATTCACATTACACAGAATCTGTTTCTCTGGAGAAATAGTGTGGGCATTAACTAGGTCTGCCTTCTCTACAGTAAGCTTCAAGACTTTTTTTTTTTCCCAGAGCAATTATAGAGAACATCACAATAAATTCCTGTATAGGTTATTTAACTACAAAACTCTACTGACGATTATTTAAACCTTTTTGTTCACCAAGGGATTCTCTCTTTTTTTTTTTTTTTTTTTTTTTTTTTGGGGGGGGGGAATAGGTAACACTTTCATTAAGTATTCTTAAAAGTACTAGAACTGTAAAAAATACATTTAAAAGCCATGTCATGTCACTTGAAACAAGTTCAGGCACTGTTGTGAAAATCCTTAAATATTTTGACAGGATGAATACACACGAGATACACTGGAGAATACCTGTAATAACCTTATAAATAAAGGGGCTTTTACTGTTTTCTTGTGGTGCAGTGTAATGAATTACACTAATATAAAATGGGCAGAAGATAATATCACACTAAGAGTTAACATTTGATCCCTGTGAGTCTGTGTTGAGTGTACTGTTTACCTTCCTTGGAAAGTCAAGTATGTTCCAGAACCAAAGGCAAAATGCAATTTTTAAAGAAAAATTAAATCTCTGCACTAAGGAAAAATGTTATCCGAAATGGAAAGACTTAGAAACAGAACTAGCAAGTGTTTTCAGACAATCTTCCTCTTCTGTAGAAGCCTTATGACTGTGGTGGCCAATGATGCAGATAATTAATTGAACACATGCCTTTCACTAATGTCACTGTGATGAAAGCAAGTGCTTGTGTTTGGGTCTTTCCTACAACAAGAGAAATTCAAACATTAACACATACAAAACCAACAGAAATAGCTTTGCCATGTTTTTAGCAAATTCCAAAACATTCTGAGCTTTGAAATATCTTATGTTGCACCTAACAGATGATGAGATTTGTGTTTTAGGCTTAACGTATCTCCTATGAATCAATGTAGAAAACTTTGCTGCATTTTAAAAGGTGGTGAACAAAGTCAAGATAAAAGGTTACCCTGACCCATCAGCCATGACAATTTCTACGCCACAGAGAGAGGTTTTTAGCAACATACCTGGCTGCCTTTGAATCACCAGTTTAAATGACACTGTGCTCTCTTTTCAGAACAAGAGAAGTGGCAGGGCAATAGACCAGGTGAGTCTCAAACTCATGCACCCGGAAAAATCACAGAAGAACTGAACTGACTCATCTCCACACATCATTAAAGCCCCCCACCTCACTCCTGCTGCTTGCACTGGGAACAGGAACGCTTCCCCTCCCTTGCAGAGGAAAACGTTGAGCCCTCTCTTCTGCTGGTATTTTATTTTACGGGTGTGAAGAGCAGGAAGAGCAGTCCAGCTACGGCAATACTTAAAACTGAACTTTTTGGTTACTGCCATCTCTTATTTGATGTTGTATTCAACTGCATCAGCAGGCGATTAAGGTGAGAAGGATGCCATTGTAGAGTCTGTGTTCTGTGCCTTGCACACCAATTGGGGCAGCAGCATGAAGCTGCTCTGCTCCTCTCCTCTCCTCAGCATCATGCTTTTATCAAACAAACATCAAAATGCACTTTAGGCTCTGAAGCAAAAGCCTGAACAAATTTATAACTTCATAACTGAGGGCATACACACAGTCATATTGTATCAGAGCAGCAGTCTGTGTTCTGTGGCTAACAGAGGCTGCTTATGGACAAGTATAAGAAATGGATAAAGTGTGGATGAGTTGCTCACATTATTTATCAGCCCAGGTAAGCAGTAGTGCTGGGACTTCCCGTGGCAGAGATGGCATCTGTTTAACATCTCTTGATCCTAAATAATCCAAGTGAATCTGTTTTATGAGTAAATTAACATTGAACAGTTCTCTGATCCCCACTTTCACCTTAAACATTTAGGCAGAATGCAGCTTTCTCTTCCTTGGGAGATTTGAGACAGGTGACCAAACTGTGGGACAGAGAGAGGTTCAGATCGCAATGAAGTTGCTAGCTCAGATCACAATGAAACTGTTAGCTGTACTGATGCTGACAAGTGCTGTCCTGATTGTGTTTGTCTCTGGTTTTGGACTAGAACTTGGGCTAGAAGAGAAAGGTGCTACATTTTTTTCCTGCTTAAAAAGGTAATCTATATTACTTATGTTGCACTAATATTCAGGGAGACAATTTTGCACAAGCTTGGTTTTACTGCATTGCCTGGCTCTGCCTTGGCAGTAGAATTGCTAAAATTTCATTTTTAACACCTGACCTTCTCCCCTTTCACACATATCCAGACTCCAGTGATGGCCCAATCTTCCTGCCCTTACTTCCCAAAAGAGACAAGCAGGTCAACATGTTATGCATGGCCAATGATAGTGTGCTCTCCGTATTATGAAATCTACAACTGTTCAGTATGAGACACGTCTGAGATAATACAAGGTGCCATGCCTGCTTTGCTGCTGGTAAATCAAATATACACCAAATAAACTGGTAAATCAAATATGCACCAAATAATCTCATTGGGGAAAGGGGATGCAAAACAAATCACAGACTAAAGTTCTAAGTAAAACAGTTTTGCAAAATGCAATGATGGGAGAGACATGATGATGCCTTGCATAAGAAATTATCTGTCTGCTCTATTATTAAAGAAACACAAATACTGAATCTAACTTTGTCAAAGAATCTAGAGCCATTGCACATCTTACTAGAGGAAATGAAGTAAACTGATTACTATTGTGTAAAAAGGATTGTACAGGCTACATGGTTGCTATAAATCATTCACACCAACCTGAAACTTTTAATTTACATGTTTTGAAGTGAAAGTTCATTAATAGTGACAGGTACTACCACATCATCTATAAAACTGTTGTAAAAAAATTGCAAATACCTTTGCTTTTAGCAGAAGAATTACACAACAAAGAGAAACTGATTCCTGAAGTCTTTACTGGGGAAATACCCTGCACCTGAGAGCTACATCTGTGTAAGACCTTTTTTAGGTTTTGTTCATAGTCTATTTTTCTAGAAGCAATGGAGAAAGTACCCAGACATAGCATTTTATTGTTGTTTTGCTACCTATAAAAATGGAAGTGGTGCCTGTCCAAACTGTAGCATATTCTGGGGGACCGTGTAGAAGACCTGTGGCATCCATGCAGAACCTGGACAAAGTGTCAGGAGTCAGATCACCCACTAAAGCAATTCCTGTTCAGTGCTGTCCTTACATATTCCCATTGGGGGATGATGAGAAGGAGAAAATATTTCCTGAAACACTAGAAAGAGGAAACAATTAATTCCTCTTCAGGGTAATGTTCCTCATTACTTTGTCCACTCTCCCTTATCCCACAACCTTCAGTTTTACATATGGACAAAAAGGACACCAGTCCCCACATGCATTCTTTCTGTTCTAATCTACCAATAGGAGGGATTTCTGCTGAACTGGCAGAGAGGATGCAGATGTAGACATGTTTGTATCAGTTCTTCCCTAAATTATTTTCAACTAACAAGCAGTAGTATGTCTATAGTCTCATATACTGCTAATTCTCTGCAAAAGAATGGAGCAAGTCAGAGAATCAAGCCTTTTTAATAATGTGTTCCTTTGCAAGAAGTGTAAATATTCTTGGTGTGACCAGATCTAAATGTCTGGCAGCATTGTACTACTATTCAAAATTGCCTCAAAGCCCACTGAAGTCCTTTGCCAATGATGGATTTGTGGTAGGAGACATTAGCTCAGAAAAAAAAAAAAATCATTTTTTACACCCCTCCAAAATATACACTTCTCTCTCAGAACATGGGTGTAAAATAATTGACATTTTTATGATAACAGAAGTAACAGTAAGGAAGCAGATGGGTGGCAGTGATACATGGTCTAGAATTAAGAAGATTGATGGTTATATATTTGTATATACAAACGCAAATCACATAGCTTGGCCATTGTTCTACCATATTAGTTTCCATTTGTTGTTGCTGTAAAACATCAAAGCATTGATGTTCCCATATATCGCATTTAGTGGTAACGTAATGGGCTACCAAAAAAAAAAAAAAAAAAGAATAAAATCAAAGTGAGAGTTTCTAAGTAGCTTCCTGGCAATTGAGACAGCAGGATCTTTCATCTGTGCTGTAACTGTGGCAGTGCATTGATTTAAACTCCTTCTGAGATCCCAAATGCTTTTATATTCTTAGGTTTTGCTGGCTGCTTTCCTTTTGCTTTCATTTTTCCTTTCAAATGATAAAATTTTAGCATTTAGCAGAATGCCATCTTGCCTCCCCAGAAGACAGCTTTGGTTCTAAAATGCATAGTATCTCTAAATAAAATAGCTCTCAAAATGCCATCCGATTAGGAACCTGGCCTGTGACTTCACAGATTTTAATATTTTTACCATAGCAAGGGGATAAACAAGTATTATTCCTCTGAAGTACCTGTGACAGATTTTACAATGGTTTAACAATTTTGCTTTTCCATTAATTTGGGTGACTTCCTTTGAAATATTTTTTACTGATATACCCAAATAGTATGCAAAAGATTTACTGTTTTGATTTTATATTAGAATATATTGTCTATTCTGGCATTATTTATCATCTTTTTGTAGAAGCTTCCTTTCTCTATTAAAAATTCTTCCTGGTAAGTATTGAAGACATAAATCCACATTACTGTTAGAGAAACATTTATGAATGACTCTGAGCTGTTTTTCAATGTATACTTGAGGCTACTGCTTTTTTATTAGTGTCTATTGATTAAGATTCTGGTGGAAAAAGACTAAGGCTGTAAATGAATGCATGGTGCTTCAGGAAGTATTCTATTTTTGCCCAACTGGGTATCCATATGAATCAACAGCCTTAAGAAAATTAATGTTATCATACTGGGCAAGAGCATGATTATAATCTGGGTAGGCGCACACACAATTTAAAGTTTATTTGCAAAAGTAGCTAGCGAAAGTTGACTTAACAAAGGGAGAACTTTCTGGGTCATGTAATCTATATGCTGCATAACTTTTGCCTATGGAAATAAAAATGTATGTGTTTTAGCCCCAGTATAATCCCAGTATAATGCCCAGATCTACAAACTAAGAAGCAGTATACACAGCACTGATTGTCTGACACAGTACTGATAATAATGCAGTAAGAGCTGTGATATGAGAGCTAGCACACAAGTCTGGTCTCCTTTGAGAGGGGTTTCTGTAGTTGGAATCTTCAAGATTCCAATGTCTACGGAAAGGCTGTTAGTGTAACAATGGTTCCTTCTCTTCATGTCTCGTTGAACACAGACTTAGCAGAACATATTTAATGTAGCCTACATTATTCTTTCTGTTAGCAATTATTACTTTTGTTAGAGTGTTGTAGGATTAAGAACATTTCGTAAAGTGGATTACCAACGTGGTACACTCTCTGGAAAAAAAATGAGCTTTTTTGTTTTAAAGAACAAATTTGTAAGTAAGAAAAAGCTTCCCAAATATTGATACAGTACAGATGGAATGATTTGATACATTCACATTACCTGTTTAAAGGACTCTAGAAATCTAGGTTAGCAGATGGGATGTTACTTAACAAGGCTTCAGATACTGGATCAATATGCAAAAATGATTTGGATGATAGCTGATAGTCTTTTTAAAACATTAGAATTGGCCTAATATACATGAACTACTATTTTTTCCAAAGTCTAGTATGGCTTTCAGAAAGCAAGTTGAAGAACTCAAATATTACAGCTAGGAATTTTCTGAATTGTGGAAGAAAATCCACATAACCTTTTTTCTGAGTCCTAGACTTGAAGTCCTACTGAGCTAAGAGCTTATTAGTGACAATTCAGGGGCAACATAGGGAACAAAGATTCAAAGATGCTAACTCCAGCCTCTGAAGAGTAGGCAACCATTCACACAAGGCTTAAGAAACTTATATAGGAAAAAAGACTGGATGGTTTGATGTCATGTGGGGGTCAGTAATGAAGTATTTCAGTTACTTTGTTCTACCTCAAGTGTGTTCATCAGACGAGCTTGTGGTAAAGTTTTACTTTATTCAGAAGTACAGGCTAATGTCAGTAGGTAATGGAGCTCAAAATGAGTTAAAAGAAGAAAATCTCCAGTACCTACAAGACAAGCTCGCAGGGTAAGAGCTCTGTCTCCTATACAGCTTGGATCATATCTGCATAGCACAACATAATGCTGGAATGGTGCTGAGCAGAGCTGAGATGATATTTACGGAGCATAGAGGTAGGAACCGCAGGTAAGGAAATAAGCATGCGGTACCAGCACAGCCAGAAGGGCCACACAGCTTGTGTTGAAGCCACAGCAGTCTCCTGAGATGGGCTGTAATGAAAAGCCTCTCCAGCACCAAGGTAATGGTTACTCTGGCATAGAGACCACAAAGTACCTCATTTTTGAGGATGAAAGATGGACCTTGCTTATGTACTGCACTCCAGCAGCTCTGGGCAACTGTGAGTGGCCAACAGTGATGGAGGAGAAAAAATTCTAGAATCCATTAGCCAGTTCTCAGACAAGGGCACAGCAGGGCATAATAGCATTGTAAGGTATCCCTTAGGAATGTTATCTAAAGCATTGATTCCTACGATACTCAAATGTATTTTTCCTCCCTTAAGTTCTTCTCTACCAATTAATGTACCTGGGTGTTTGGGATTGAGAAAATAGAGGACTCCAAATGATGCAATTTTATATCCTATGTCTTTGAGAGGCAAAATTCAGAAGAAATCACGAATTTTTGGAAGGTTCCCTGAGGTAACAGGCTTTTTTTGCTGTGAACCACTCCAAGAGGAATGGTTGTATTTCCCTATCTCACCAAAGCATTCGCATTCTGTCAGTTCTTGTACTACAAAGTGGACCTTTATGCAGCAGGTGGAAACATGCAGTGATAACAGATCACCTCTCCTAAGAAAACAAATATGATTCCACATGTCTTGAGTATTAAGGAGTGTGGGAAACAGCCTCATTATCAGCCATCTATAGCAAATTGGAGTGTAGGTCGACAAAATTAAGAGATCTTTGAAAGCATATGTGCTAACTCCCCCGTGTGAACAGTCCAATCACATATAGAGGTTCTACAACTATCTTTAAATGTATGTTGAATATCACTTCATATTTCATTTACTAACACCCAAAGGTTTCACCTCTCTCTTATAAGTACTTTTGTGGAAAATTAAATCCTTCAGCTCTCCCAGAAGCTCTGCAACTGCTGGTATAGCATCAGCAGATGTACCAGTTACACCTAGATTTATTCAATCCATTTCCACGAATTGTATTCTTCAGTTCCTCTAAAGATATTTCTAAAGCACTGGTCCAAATCACTCAGATCTGGTGGTTTGATGCTAAAAGTCATCAAGTAACAAAGCATTTTTAGTCAGAAGTTAGCAGTGGTCTTAAGATTTTGTTTTCTGAGAGCTAACCAACAGATACACCATCTTCTCTGGACTGGAGCTTGTCTGCCATTCCATTTTTTGAAAGGCATATTTTTCAGAAGTGAGGATGGTTCTAGGAAAGCATATTTTTCAGAAAAGTAATGTGTTCTGGAAAATGTGTGGAAGAGAGCTTCAAAATTACTAATATGTTCTATTTACAACATGGAATGCAACACCTCCACTTGAAAATGTCTGTTTTCCAATCCAAGTTAATTGGACTGAAAAGATCAAAACTAAAATATGTTGCAAAATGACTGAAACAAAGATTTGATTCACCCAAATAATAGTTTTGCTTTAAATGTGTTAATCCCAGACATTTTTCAAATTTTGATTTTCAGTTTAAATTGGACTTTTCCCATCTTTAAACTTCCCTGTGACAGAATAACTATTTCCTAATGGTTCATATTACTTGATTTCATGAATGCATATTTAATCTGGGTTAAACTTCAGTGCTCTACATCCCAGGACACTCTGAATCAGGCACAGACAGCATTTAAACCCAGTTCTATTTTGATTAAATGAAATTTGTCAATGGCAATCAGCTTCCTCAAAGAAGTTTCCAATAAACTCTAATGAGAATCATCTACTGAGGAACATCCTCCTGTGACCAGAATTTTGAAAGCTCTCAAAATCCAACAGGAAAGCAATTTTTCTATTTTGGAACCTCAGGTTAGTCCTGCAGTGATTAACCCCTCATTTTGTGAGCCTTTCCCTCTTGTACTCTCACATTTTATTTCAGCTAAAATTACTTTCATCCTTTATCGGCTTGCCTGTATGAATTTGTGCAGCAGCTGCTGTGTCCATTGAAGAGTGAGATTCGTGTGTATAAAATAGTTCTGACCCTCCAAATTCTTTGTGTCTGAGATAAAAACCCACTTCCACATTTTCTTGGGAATTTTTTTTAACCTATCTCTGGCCAAATAAATATCGGCAAGAAAAGCAGTGACATAACTCAGATATTGAAGGAAGTCAAACCCTTTCTTAAATGTACTGCCAGCTTCAGAAAAACAGTTTCTGTTTGTTTCTTTCATTCAAATCACATGGATAAAAGGATCTATTGCCAACCAGATCAAGCTGTGTCAGAGGGTTGCATTGTAGCAGGAAAAAAACCTTCAGAAAGACATCAGGGCTCATTGCTCTACCATGCTTGGGCAGGAAAAGGATTTTTCTGCCACTGAGAAAACCGGCAGCTTGGTCACCATACGCCAGGTAGACCTGCAGGGAGACTGAGCCCATGGAGGTGTGGGCAGCAGGACTGTGCCTTTCCTAAGGCGCAGCCTCCACCCCTGCCTACTCTCCTTTCCTTCTATTCATGCCAGATACAGCCTCTGGCTGACAGCTCAACAGAGCTGCCACAATACAAAGAGAAAAAATTTGTGCATGCATATTTTCTGTCTATGAACAATATTGTTTCCAAGAAAAATTTCAGAGCTTTGTAATCCTGAATATTTTACATTTTCTCGTTTTTAAAGACAAGTCCCCTGCAGACGCCATATGTATAATTTAAAACAAAACACAGGAAATTCCCTAAGAAATTACCAGGGATGGCAGTAAGAAAGAAAGAAACTCAGCATTTTCTACTGTGCTAATCTTTCCTTCTGTTTACATTTTCAAACTTCAACAAGGAGCTGGGTACACTTTCAGATTCAATTTTCAGTCACAAGGGGTACTGTCTACAGCAGCTTCACACCTAAAAATAACCTAAGCCGAGTAAAACAACTAGCCCACAATTTCTCTGACACTTACACGAGCCTTTTTTGAAGAGTCACCTCCATGTTGCTTCACTTAATTTTAAACAAAACTCATCTGATCTCAGTTCGCACCATACAGTTTTACCTACATGGAGGGCATCTCTGTGCTTGTTCATGTAAGACAGTGGAAGCACTAATCCACACAAGTAGTGTGAATCCACATTAAAAAAAGGTGCAGCTGTACTGTGTTTTGGAAATTTTATTCAAAGAAATATTGTGGATCCTTGGCAAAGATGATGAGAGTGTGTTGCCAAAGCAATTATTCTTCACATCTACTCAATCCTTGGATTCCCTATGTCACCAGACTCAGGGAAGCAAGACAGACAGTGTCCCTAGGTATAAAACTAGACAATAAATCTTCTGCAGAGGCTGGGATTGACTGCTATAGGACAGCATTTAAGCTGATGATCAAATGAGACCTAATTGTTATTAAGTAATTATTACCATTCAGTGATAGTTTAACCTACTTTGCATGAGATTACTTTGCATTAATTTCCTATCAATTATAGGAATGACAAATAATAATTCTTAAGAAATTAGCTTGAATTCATTCTTAGAAATCTATGAAATAACAATCATATCTATGCAGACCTCATTTACTAGCTGATAAAATGAACATAAATAAAGAAAAGCTAATAGATAAATCCCCTTAGAAGCTCCAAATATAGTGTAAAATTACTGCAAAATCACACAAAACAAAAGGCACTTGAGCTTAGAATTTAGTTTGTTACTTTTCAATGTGCTTATTTGAATATTGCAAATTTTCATTACATGTAGAAAGATAATAAAAGTAAACATCAATAATGGAAACTTGTTCTAATATAGATTTCTTCCAACTATAACCAATAAAGCTTTCTAGGCTTTTTTGTTTCACAAATGCTGACTTCCATTAAAAGGAATTCTCACGGAAAATTCTCACTAACAATTAGCAATTTCCATTCCAAGCATCTGTAATGGAACCAGTGTGGCAGTCACCTAATGACTTTTTTCATTAGCAAATATAGACAGTTGAGAGCAGGTTGAGTTTGTGTGATTAGCACTGGAAGAAGCAGAAATAATGAAATGATTATCAGAAGTGATCACTTGAGTATGAACGTCCCAACTCTTCTCTCTCTTTCGCATTAGTTTTTCTTTTGATTTTATGCCTACATGTTCAAACAGCACTTTGTTCCCTCTTTTGTTTCTGCTGGTACTGTAAATTTCAGCTCTGCAGAGAAGCACCACTCCATTCAGTTCTGCATCCATTGAAGACTTTTTATAAGTGTGCAGCTTTGTGAGGAATGGAACTAATGACACCTGGCTTCCAGCAGCTCTGTGCCTCGTGGTTGGGTTCTCTGACATCTGATAAGGTGTTACTGCCAATTAAAGCCTTTCCTGTGGCTGACACAGTCCTGACAGTGCTGTCCCATGTGGATTCTCAGAGGTCTAATAGAGGTCAGCTTGTAGCACACTCATGCATACAGTGAAGGAATGAAGGTATACTCCCTCCTCTGTCAGACTTTGTTTTCTCATAACTTATTTTAGCAAAATACCTTCTATATTCTGGCATATTTCATTGAAAATGGCCACAAAGCTTTACTGCAACTGAGGATACTCAAAAGGATGAACATATATCAAGTTTCTTTGGGAATACAAGCTAAAACTGCTATTTCTACATGAGACTACATTTGCCTCTGTCAAAGAACTTAGATCTGAAAACTGGTTTTGCCTTGTGTTGTCTTTTTTCCTTAAAATTGCTGGTGGATGTAAAGAGCCATCCCTGGAATCAATTTGATGGTCTTGAATCAATCTATTCTGAACTCATCAATATAACTGGAAAGAGAAGAATTAGCACTATCTTCTCTCTATCATGGGCAGCTTTGTACAGAAAGGTTTTGTTGTACCTCAAGTGACAGCCTGCATCAGAAACTCCACTGTGTCCAGCTGGTGCCAAAGTGTGCCTATTCGTAGGCTTATCCAGCCCTGGAGCACTCTCTGACTGGCACAAAGCAAAGCCTTTAGCCTCCGTTTCCTCCACCTGATGGCATAAGGATGGGATGGGGGCAGAGGAAGGATTTGGCCAGGCCATGCAGGAGAAACCTGCTCTGCCACACCCAATGGCACTCTGTGGCTGTTTAAGACTTGTATACACCCACCACCAACTTCCTTCTTGCACAGAGCTGAGGTTAGACACAAAAAAAGACTGAGCTGTTCTTCTGCATTCAAAATCATTGGTATTCATTGAAAGAAAAAATACATCTTTTCCAAGTGTAAACTTTACCTGCAACCACAAAACAAAGGGCCTACTCTGTCCCTGTCCTGCTCTTTCAGTCCCAGGAATTCAATGTCTTTTAGTTTTTCATTCTCCATGCCATTAAGTGGCATAAACAGTAATTCCTGGATGAGACCAGTTTGAGGCCTTATTTAGTCTTCACCTAACTCAAATATCAGTGACTTCGGTGACTTGAACAGATCATAAAAGGGGCTTAAAGGAATGCTAATTAAGTGCATGGAGGACTAGTCTCTACTTTGCAATTCTGTAGCCATATGAATATGTAATAGATAAATTGCATCAGGGACCTTAATGAAAATTTAAAACATAATAAAATGGGAAAAATATGATGAATGATTACAACAGTCATTTACTTCACTGGGGTGGAGACTGCATGATTTTTTGAAATTATATTTTTTTCCTGTCATTTCAGTGATTATATTTTCAGAGCCTTGCTTCTGCATTCTGATACCCAGTGCATTTTATACCATGTATACTCATTTATACCATAAAGTAAATGTATACATATTTAATACCTGTTCCTCACAGGATTTCGCATTTGTAAAAATACAAAACCAGTGCTCTCTCACAGTTCAAGTCTCACTATTTTGTGATGGAAAAGCTTGTTTATTCACACACAAAGGGCCATC
This sequence comes from Phaethornis superciliosus, assembly GCA_023637945.1. Taxonomy (NCBI): domain Eukaryota; kingdom Metazoa; phylum Chordata; class Aves; order Apodiformes; family Trochilidae; genus Phaethornis; species Phaethornis superciliosus. The sequence continues at coordinate 12,307,905 of JAJQWJ010000009.1, read as the reverse complement.
CCGATGTTATAAAAATCTCTCAGCTAAATACTTCAGTAAAAAGCCTGCTGAAGAAAAGTAATAGTCAAACTGAACTAAATCCCTTGAGACTCTGTCTCTAGAGAGGTACCAACATGCTCCTTGAAAATGTTACAAAACCCACAAGTAGTCTTGTAAATACAACAGTGTTCTGTGTTGCAGGGAGATTTGCAGAGCAAAAAAAAAACACAACATTGTTATTGCTTTCCCATCATGGATTGTCATACTTCAAGAATGGCTTTGTTCCTCCTCAGATCCCTGAGGCCTCAAACACAACTGGTGTGGGGCAAGACAGAAGGGCACAGGGAAGCTCTGTCACAGCAGCTCTGTCTCTTAGGTGGGATATATCCCACCTTATTCCCTTGCCTGAGAGATGGTGGCTATAACAACAGGACTGCAAGGTACTACATCCTCCTCTTCAGGGATAATGGAAACAGGGATAGGTGAAGTTGGGTCTGAAACAGGGCTTGGAGCAAAGCTACAGGATGCCCTGATGCAAAGCAGCATTATGTGGGGCGATTTTAAATCGTTGCCACATTGAGCAATCCATATTGGAGCAAAATGGGATCTCCATACTTTGTATGATTTTTTTTTTTAAAAGAAACCCACATTCTTTATACATTAACTACCAAGATTAACAAAAGTATTCCATACCAGCATATAATATGAAGAGACTACCACAAAATAAGTATACTTCAGAATGTGCCCCTTTGTTCTTCCTTTCTTTTTATTACATCTGCTAGAAATAATGACTACAGAGTCTCTTTCAACAAAAGGTCATTTATGTCAATGGACAGAACACAGAGGATCAGATCACCTGTGATAATTGCAAATTAATGCTCTACCATTAATGCATTAACTACACAATATTGATCTACAATTGAATCATACGGGCTAATATGAAGTGATTTTTACTTTAATATTTTTTATGCCTTTAATGCTTTTTCCATAATGCATTTTTCCTTTCCATTGGAATTTTCTATAATTGTCTCAATTTCTAATTTCCTATAGTGAGATGACTTTGAAAAATCTATGTGTCTTTCAAAGCCTTGCAAAAATCTAACAAACCATCAATGTGACATGGTAAATCACATGCATGATGAAGAAACAACACAAAAAAACATGATATAGATCTTATTTTGATAAATTTGGGCTCTGAAGAAGCTTATTTAAATTTAAAAAAAAAAAATCAAAACCCAAATAACTTTATTTCAGCTTCACTGGAAACCTCTAGTACACTGTACCTCAGGAAGATGCAGCTAGACATTTCTGCAGATTTTGGTATTAAGTGAGAGCAGGTTTATCTCCATAAAGTTGTTATTTCTTTTTTTAATTTCATGCCTGCACTGAAAAGGTATTGATGAATTTGTGCATGTTACAACATGTTTAGTACTATGGAATCAACTGAAGCATGATTGAAAAGTTTCAGCATTTTCAACACAAAATCAAAAAACAAGTGGGGTCTTTTTGCAATGAGTCCATGCATTGTGTCTTGAAATTCTGTACTTTCTCTGTATTTTGGTACTGAGAAAGCAGAAGTGAAATGTCAACTGCGACAAGAAACAGAGGTTTTGACTGTTGAAGAAGGAATGCCTTGTGCATTTGATAACAAGGACATGTGAGAAACAGACTTGGATTCAGGGGAAGGTGTATGAGCTGGCTGTTTGTATGACCCTGTTAGGCAGGAAAACAATGGCAATGGTTCTCATAATCCTAATTAGGTTCCAAAGATGACCTGTGAAGATGAGGCTGCCTTTCACTGTCTATCACAATGTGTCTTAATTAAGCAGCATATATAAGGATTTCAGTGTAGTCCTAATCAAGTGTATTTCTTGTAAGACTGTCTATAGAGATTACTTGTTTCCCTCTTCCTTCCATTTGACTTTGCCAGTATGAATATGGTATGTACTCACAGGCTTGCATGAAGCTTATTATAGGCTTATTTTTAAATAACTGTAATTGAAATAGTTCAGATCCTTACCTAAACAGTGGCTTTAGAATCCATTTATCTCAGCTTAGTTTAAATGAATTCTCCACTTTAGTTAAACAGAAATAGGCCACTGAGTGGATAGGTTTGATCCAGAGGAGTTTAAAATCAGTTCTAGAGATAAGATTTAAGTTAAACTGAAGAAGTCTAAGAATGAAGCAATGAGTTTTGTGACTATCTCTGGAAAAAAAAATCTGTTGAAAAGAGAAATTGTTCTATAAAAGGCAGAAGACCAGTATAGATCCAAGTAATTTCTGGTAGTCAGTTCCAGAGAACATAATTATGACTAAAGAGAAAATACTAATTAATGTTTTTGTAAATCAAATATTCTTTCTCTTTGCCACTGTCTGGGATGTCTTCATTAAATTCTGTTTCAGAATTTTCCATTACCTTTGGGGTAAACCAACAAAAAAGAAAAGAAGTAACAAAATAACAAACAGCTACAGTCTATCTAAAGGAAAACTGCATAGATTACATTAATATCCCTTAATCAAGAAACAGATACAGCAGATACAGAACAGAAAATCATTCCACTCTGCTTTTCAGATCACGTAACATTATTACAGACAAAGCCATCAAAATGGCAGCTCTATTAGCAATAATACATGGAATGCATCTATAGCACGAAAACATTCTCTTGCCAACTCTATGTTTTTTGTAGACAAATGCTGCTCTATAATCTGTTCTGTTACTTAGCGTTTACATGGAAGAAGCTCTCAGACCACTGTGTAGTGATCTTTTGCCTTTCCACAGCAAAAGAGTTTGAAGCATTCTAAGAGAAACTAAAAAAGAAAAAAAAAAAAAGTATTCATAAATCCAAAGACCATATTAAGTCTATGAAAAATCAGTAGCTTTCTATTTCACATTCCAAAAATGCTAACTTTGGTGTGCATTAAAAAAAAACCAACATCAAAACATTAAGTTGGCCTATTTTTTTTTTCTGAAACATAGTAAAAAAATTACTAACCTAAGCAGTCACCATGAATGCGCAGAAATGATGGTCCTGTTGAATCTTATTTCAACGTCAAAGTGAATTGTGGGATGAAAGCACTCCACCACTCCATCAATCTCATGGAGTGGAACAAAGCCAATATCCAAAGATGCTGTTGACTATAACTATAACTACAGAAAAAGGGGAAGAGTACCTACCCAAATGTAACAATATATACAGGAATAATATAATGTAACCATCACCTGCTCCTTAGCACACATTCTACCATGATGCAATGGTGCCCTGTCATGCCTGGTGGAGTGGGTAAAGGGCTGATTTTCCAGCTAGTTTCCTGGAGCCCACAAAAACAGGCCACAAGGCTTTGTTCTGTAACAGGAGCTAATTAACCATGCCAGTCTGGCCAGGACCTCAAAACAACCCATCAGGCAATGCAAACAGCCACAGCCACTCCACAAAGTCCAACACCTCATTCCAGTGCAATGGGCTGCAATGTCAGCACCATAAACAGGAGGTACAGCTCTAAACCTCCTGTTTCAGTATACATGCTTCAGGGACACAGATGCCAGGATAGAAAAGTTACTCCCCATGGGACCAAAGTGATACTCTTTGAAATTCCTCTCCCCTTGAAAAGGCTCTTTGCAGGAGACAAAAACTGAGATAGAGGAAGATCTGATAGCTGAAGCTTAACTCCGTGTCAACCTTGTTTGTATGACAAGGGAGAGATGTTCAAAGTTTATATCCTACCAGTCAGAGGAAAAAAGTGATAGCATACTCATGGCTAGCCTTCTCCCGGATTGGTATTGTGTAACCCAAAGTCTTTTGACAACTTCTCCTCCATCTGAAATGAATGTCTTAGGAAGAGGCATGAAGCTAAAACCATGAAAATTCCTCTTGGTATAAACCCTCCCCTACAGTGGTGTTTGCAAGAAAGATACATTATGGTTTTAGTTTCAGTTATTTTAATTTTAATGTTTCAAGGAAAGAAAACGTACCTGCAAAACAGAAGCCCCACTGTGCAGAAACTGGAGCCCACTTTCAGCAGAATCAATGCCTCCAGTTGCTAAGATGGGAAATCCTGGCAGAGCATGAGCTATGGCAGACACTGCACGGAGGGCGATGGGCCTAATAGCATTTCCTACAGAAAACCAGAACATTTTGTTAGCAATGTCATACCAGACCCTGACATAATTTGCAGAAGCCTCGTGGTAAAAACATCAGGAAATAAGATCTGATTCTGAGATGCAAAAGGTCACTTTCATTTACAAATTGACACCAAGTGGGGTTTAAGTAATATCAATACTTGTAAAGTATCATGAATTTGGCTGAAATAAAGAAAATCACAGGAATATTTGGACAAAAATTACAAACCTGGCTTGAACATTTTATCTGATGTTCATAAGAAAGACTAACAATGTCTGAGACAGAAAGTATTTTACCATACACTGTAGACAGAGATTTGTTTCTACATAAACAATTAGGTTGGTTTTTTTAACACAGATGTTGTCCAAGTAAGTGGGAAAATATCATTTAAATATGTCTGACTAAAATTTGTTTAAATGTGTCTTTGTACTGCTCATGACATTTCATAAATTTTATGTTTCCCCTTCGAATGTTTGTAGATTCAGATAATCCTTTAACCACTTTTAACTATTAAAACGATTGTCAGAAGCTCAGAAGAATAAAGTATATTCATTTATGGTTGTGTCTCCAAGATTGGAGTTTTGGTACATAGATGTTGAGTGAAACAACTCGCTGCTATATTTAGAGGAACTATGATTAAAGTCTCAATACATTGTGCTGGTTCTAGAAAGAACTCTGCTTGTGTATCAGGTAAAATGTTCCTGGTCTAGATGGAAGGGTCAGTAAGGGGAATGATCCCAAACAAGTTTAGGTCACAAAACCTGTCATGTTTTGCTTTAAATAGGACAGCTGCACTGTCACTTTGACAAGAAGATGTTTTTTCAATGTAATTTTCCATTATAGAAAACTGAAATTTGGTTTGTCTTAACCATTAAAATTACATTGTCTTCAGCTCACACTGCCTTTTGCAACATACCACTGCCCATCACTGTAACCCTGACAGACAGCACTGAATTCACAGGGCACCCTGGCCCATCAGTATTAAACAAATTCACACCAAAAGCTCAGCTAAGCAGTCTCTATTGACACCTGCTCTGGATTCAGCACAAAATTATCTTCTCAGGCAATGACAACTTCTGCTGCCACAGGATAGACACAGTCTCATTACATACTCAGTACAAAACCTCCTCCTTCTTCAATAGCTGATCTCTGCACCTAAGCAAAAAGCAAGACTCACTATCTGATCACAGACCTGCCACACACCAAATGTTCTTCCATGCCTATGTTTCCAATCAGAACTGTTCACAGACTTTGCAGAAATACTTCTTGCTAGTTTAACAGAGATATGTTTTTAGCACATAAACTTGTATTTGCATAAATGGAGAGCCTAATCTGAGATGCACTATTTGTGTATTTTTGATGAAAACCAGAGCCTAGTTCAAAAATTCAGAAATATCATCAAAACTGCTTTAAAGAATCTAAGCTCACACCAGAACAGATGACGGAAAGGAGCCAGAGCTAGAGAGGAACTTTCCACAGGACTCTAATGACAATTTGCCAGACTGATTATAACATGTTTGGAAGGAACAGAATGATTCTCTGAAAATGGATGTCTGCTAGTGTCCAAAGGGCAAATATTACAACAGAATTGATGGGCCAGTCTTGGGGAAAGATTTGAGATGGAAAAAAAAAAATAAATAAATGGAACCATGCTGTTTGCTGTCATGTATTTATTTATAAAGCCTTTTGGAGGGTATCCATGCCAAGACATACACTCTACAGCCAAAACTATTGAAAATAACCTAATAAAAAACACACACTCATGAAATTCTGCAAATGTTCATTGTTTGAAATGGAGGGTACAGGTAATCATCAGATTTGCTATATTGCTTTCAGGCACTGACAGAATCTTGGTGTGATGAGGTAGTTACTTTTTAGCAAAGTGAAAGCATACAGATGTTGGTAACTCAGAAATCATGGTTAGAGGGAAATTTCTTCCCAGTCTGCATCAGCTAAAATCTTACATCTGCCTTGAGGCAGGAAGGTTTATATTCTTTTAACCCCAGTGTATCTCAGGGAGTTTGCCTTCAGTCAGGTTTTAAGCCTTATAGACTGTTGACCTTAATGATACCTTGTAGGAAAGATTCCACATGAAAACATTTCCAGAATATACTGTTCCTTTCTTCAGTCTGATTAAATTAGCCACTTTCTCACCTAAATGACTGTCTCTGCACAATGGTCAGTTTATCTAGGTTTCAGAACAATAGGTAATCAGAAAGGCCTTCATTCAGCCCAAAGACATCAAGCATATGATTTGATAAGTCTAGCACACATGGCAATGAGATTTACGATTTATTATGGAACACAGATATTTTTTAGTACTAGGTCCATTTGATATTCATAATACGAGTTATTACTTACACCTGGTGAATAGAAAATTAGTGATAAATCAGTACAATTGCAAAAGTATTCCATTCATCTATAATTCACCGAAATGAATTTAAAAACATTTCAGGACTGCTTCTGATGAGAGTAAATAAATGACTCGAATGACAACCAGAGGATCGACCAAGCTGTCAGCATTCATCCCAGCATTTTTTTTCTCTAGTTTACAGAATACAGAACAAGCAAACCAGTGGATTCGACCTAGAGTTTCTATTTTCTTGCATTTTCATGTGAATACCACAGGAAGGTAATAAAGTCCATTACGGAGATTTGTGGAGAAGGAGTTTTTAAAAGGTTGAAATAAAGGAGATTCAATACTGAAATTTAAAAGAGCTGTGGGAGCTGTGTACTAGTGGGAATCTTCAGAATGTTGTCTGATAAATTCAATGGCATTTAAGAAGCTAAGGTCCAAATCCAGCATGCATTTTAAAGACAGCTCACATGGTAAAATATAAGCATCTACCATGTCTTTGACAAGTTGGGACCTGTAACTCCACTAACTAAGAACATGTAGCCGGGAAACTGCTGATTCGATACTTTCTTGATAGTAGCATTACAGCTGCTACAAGATGCTTGGTGTGGCTATCATTTACCTTGATGTGAAATAATAAAATTTAATTAACAAAGTCCATTTATCCAGACCAGTGAAAGACAGATAGAACAATGCCTGGTGGAGAGGGCATGCTACTCTATGTTGAAAACTACTCTTTCAAGTCCCTCATTAATTATGGAACAAATATTTGTTATTATATAAAGAAACAATGAAATAATATAGGATGCAAAAGTCTCTGAGCTTTTTCTTTCTTTAAATCACTGTGATTTGTTTTTTGTGTGGTTTTTTTAAATAAAAGTCAGATTTTTCATGACTATCAGAGGATGCAGTCAAGAGAATCAACAGGCAAAATACAACATGAAGGAGATATCAAACATATATCAAACAAATGCACCTCCCTTATCAGTGTGGGTAAGCAGAGATTCCTTGTCCTCCGAGGATATCAGAATGGTGATAAACTGATGTAAAGTACTCTACCTACTTATTTAAGTGTTTATTTATTTTTTTTAAAAATGCCAACATTTACCAGTGCCAGTAGAGACATGTTTTATTACGACTTCATGAGACTTTGGATTTCCCTGATGACTTGATCCTCTAACACCAAAAATGCTCACTGATCTGAGGCTTGAGAGCTCAGCTTAATGCCTTCCTCAAGGAGAAGCCTGGCATTAAGCTCCAAGCAACCACATATTTTTGGAAGTTCTTAGTCGAAACAATTCAGATCTTGTTGATTTCAATGATCCACCAGTGGGAAGAAAAACAGATGCAGAAGTCTTGAGTACTGGACCACATTTTCACTTGAAGCATATTGCAGCTGTTCAAAGTCTTTAATACATATTTGCAGCAGCTTTAAACAGGCCTTTAGGTAAAGACGATCCAGGTCGGTGGAAAAGCAGCCATCAGAACTTAGGTGATTCAATTCAGTGTGATAATAGTGAGCCTGAATCATGAAACAGTCTGAATGTTCTTTATCAAAGTCTCTGCCAACAATACAAACAACTTTAAAGGGAAAGAAAACTCTCAGACCTTCAGTTAGTAGATGACTTAAAAGCAAATTTTTGTATCTATGGTTACGAGTTGGAATAAAAATTATTTTGGATCATAATTCTCCCCAGTCTGTGCATTTTCAAGTAAAATTAATTTTAAAAATATATTATATTAATTATATTATATTGAAGTTGTTCTTTACAGATTTAGTATCACATTTAAACCGCAGATGTTTAAACACAAATGTTACAAAGAAAAATTAACTGATACATTTTTTAGTGCATCAATTACTGATAAAATCTGTGCTGCTGAAAAAAATAAATAAAATACCAAACCCTAAGAAACAGCTACCTCATCCCCTTTGTAAATACCTCATCCCCTTGGAAGAGAGCTGACATTGTCATGTTCTTGGCTGTTAAAATTAATAAAGCTAATGACAAAAGAAGAAAATGACAACAAACACCAGACACAGGTGAAAAAGCATTACACAAGGGAATTGGTCTTGGAAAGTTCAGGCATTGTAGATGATCAATCCAGTGCTGTGGTAAGTAATTAGATAAGGAAGTTGGGGGATAAGAAAAAAACCACAGAAACATAATTCTTTCTTAAGACATTTTCTGCATAGCAATATATGCTTCCTCATACTGTCGATCAAAGTTCTTTATATATATGTATCATCTGCATTTGCAAACAGTCCCTGGAAACATGCATGTTATACATAATCTATTTTCATTGCATTCCTTCTGATTGCAATTATTCTATATGTTCTTTCTCTCTCCCACCTGTAGGTGGCCATCATAAGCTACACTTATCAAATAACTCATTAGCACGGTTTTCAATACTGTCATACCCAGATAATTAGCAATTTATTTAAATAACCAATTTCTGTGGAAGTAATTGCCATGGAATGCCCTGAACCTACTTTTTATAAACTATAATAAAAGTGTTAAGATAATCCTTGACATTTGCAAATGCCATTAGTTCACCTTTCCTTTTGATAATGCTATGGCATTATGTTTAAACAATTACGCGATAAAGTGGCAGTTTAATGAAACAGTGTAGCAGCCACATCCTTCAAAATGGCCAGAGAATGCATTTATATGCAGAAGAAAACACAATGAATAGATAAAAAGACTATGCACAACTGTTATGTAGCCCCCAAATGGGGGACACAATATTCAGCACACTAAAACACATAGAAAGCGCACAAGGAGCAAGTTCAAGGTGGACCTTACCACAGCTGTAATGTTGCACAGCCCACCACTTCCCAGGATTCAGACAAGACTTTACTTCTCCCCATCTATTTTTCATCCTGGTCATTCCTTCAGTCCATTCCTACTCACACATTATTAGCCATTTGCTAAAACAACTAATGATGTAGTATTTACTCAGGCTCTGCCTATTTCTAGTCAAAACTGTTAGTTACTCATTTACAAAATAGAGCATTCAAAGGAATATTCATTTCATGAAATATCTCTACTAGAGTTGCCCTACATCTTCAAGGTAACAACTACCTTTCCTTTTATTGATAATTTGTGAAGGGTAATGCTCCAACACTACCAAATCAATGGCAAAGGCTCTGCAATGAAGTGAGGACTTTATCCCAGACTTGAGAAAAACGTTAATGATTCTACAGTTTCAAAATAATTTCTATCTCATTCTGCCATTGCTGGCTCTCAAAACTGTATCAATTGACTGCATTCTACTCATTTTTGTTAGAATATGGTGACTATCAATGATATTTATGGTTGATAAACTGATGATGTTTTAATATTTTCTCTGATAAGTATTGCTGCATTCCTTGTCATTTGATTGTTTGGAATAACTACTGGTTTGAGTCCAATCTGTGTGTGGAAAAAAAGAGTAACAATTTTGCTTCAAATTTTGCCCAAATACAAAAAATTGACAAAACTATCATAAGAACAGAGAAAAATCAATATCCTTTTTAGGATTTCTTTTTACCGTTTTTTAATTTATACTAATGCTTATTTACGCTCTTTCAGCTGAAAGTTCATAAAATCACGAGAGTTCTCATTCAATAAATGTTTAGCAGTCACCAGAGACTTCTCTCAATGAAAAAGGTTAGAATCAGAGAAAGAGAGAGGGAAAAAGTAAATTTTTCTTATCTTTGAAAATTATTTATCCAGGAAGACCTGGGAGAATTTTTCACTTCAGTAGGAAAAATCAAGAGGAAAGATACAAACTGTTCCGTGACTGCTGTGATAGCTGGTTAAATATTTTCTAGTGAAGGCATTCTGCCAGTGAAAGCTACAGAACCACTTAAAACTTCTGGTGATCTGAAGGAAACCTAGCAAAGCATTTTCTGATGCAACATATCAGATATTCAGTTTTTATTTTTATTCATGCTTCCTACTTTGGTTTGACTTGAGGCTGGAAACAGTCTCACACCGAGCTTTAGATGTTCTTTGGCTGGCTTGGTGTGCTCTTTCTTTTTCCTGACTCCTTCTCTATTGCTTCCCATCATGACTTAGAGTCTCAGTCACCTGGTTTAGTGCTGCGAAGCTGAGCACATTGTGCTGCTGAAGGAGGTCTGGTAATTTTTGCTCTGCACTTCTACGTTGATCCAGGACTAAATCTGCCCTTTACTGAGAGAGTGGTCGGGCTAATAAAACAAAAGTAACTATACAACAGCAAGGATAACATAAAAAAGTGGTGCTAATAAGTGAGGTAGGCTTCTAACATAACAGAAGGAAAAAATGTGGATTAGAGCAGCATAAAAGCCAAGGGAAAACCAGTATAAGAAATTCTGTCCACCGTTACCAGACAAGACTGCTGCATAGTGGGATAAATGAGTTTCTGCCCAATTTTGCTGGGCACTCATTCCCCCTGAAAGATGCAAGAGCTCCTCTAACACACGGTAGGTCTTGGTGCCCATTTATTTCAGTGCAGAGATAATGTGTTAAATCTAACAGAAGTGTTTGTGGCTATTTACCCAGAAGCTTACAGATTTGTTCAAAGGCAGCTTTGCCTCTGTCAGCCTCAAAGGCAGCATGACCTTTATTTGATCTGGTTTTAAGCTCATAATAACAACTACTACCATGGTCAACATGACCCTGATGATGAGAAAGGGGAATGTGCATGCATGTCTATGTGTCTGTGCCTGTACTTTAGTGCATACATAATTCTAACCATACAGAGGCTATTCACTTTATCTAAGAACAAACTGGAAGGGTGGTGAGGGGCTGCTGAGAAGGGTGCTGAGGATCCTACAGAGTGTTTTAAACCAAAAACATTATTGAAAAATACAGTACAACAACTTTTCAGGTTATTTACAAAAACTGAAGCATACTTTATACTGTATAAGAACCACTTGTTTAAGAAGTCCATTACAGAAAGGGAAGCAGAGCTTATGGAAGTACAGCAAACTAAAAAAACCAGACCTAGATATCTAGAAAGCTCCAATTAAGTTATTTCTTTCTCCTTTACATAACTGAGGATCACTCTTATCCTATTTTGAGATTTATCTACTTTATTTTGTCTATCTCTCTATTTTATCTATAATAAACAGTTGCTACTATCTAGTAACAAACAATCTTATATATAGATATATTTAGATCTATGTATAGTTACATAAAATATAACAAAAATACGGTGGCATTAACACAAAATTTGTGGTATACAAATGACAATTTCAGCAGAAAACACTATTTGCCTGTGCAGTTGTGTGTGTTTATATGAACATCTACCATATTATTATTACATATCCATATAATCTGTTTGAGTATATATATACACACGCATACTCAGTAGATATAATTCCAAATTCACATGTACATAAAACAGTGGATGACACGTCCTCTGATCAAACCTGTTACTCCACCGCTTCAAGTGAAAAGTGTTAAAATAAATGGCTCATCACATAGAATGTGTTAAAATAAATGTTTGTTTCAACACTATGTGTATCATAGCCATTTATTTCAACACTTCCCATTTCTCAAGACTCACACAACCAAAAGAAGGAGAACTGATAGCTATACCTAAGGTAGTTGAAGCACACAGCCTTACTCATCTGCTTGTCATAGGATGAGTAGGAAGTTATTTGACAGGTTTTTTTTCCTTCCAGTAATAAATGGAAACTACCTGCCTTGACTGTTCGTGGTGATCTGCATGTGTCTGTAAGATGGTGGGCTGTATAATCATTTAGAAAGAACAGCCATACGTGTCTGTTGAGATATTTGGAAAGCAAGCTGCTCCTTCCAGGGTAACAGGTAAGAAGCCAAGTATGAGGGATTTTGACAATTTCACTTTCCAGTTTTGGAGTTTGACACAAAGGTATCTGGCAGACACAAGAGGCTCATGTGAACAAGAGCAAAACCTAGAACTGTTCACACTGAAGGCTAGAAGAGATGTGATTTTTTTCAGGATCAGTTATAATCTGGTGATCAAATTATAAGTTAGAAGAGAATAGCTGGGTTCCTGCTCTATCCTACTTAAAATAGTTTCTTGGGAGGATTCTTCAGCTCCTTACACTTGCCTTATTTATCATAATACAGAATCTGAAGGATCCTTGGAGTGGAAGCTTTCCAAGTTTAGATGGTATCTATAGTACAAATATAGTCATTGGAAGCTCTGTGTTGGTGCATTTACATTAATGTCAGCATCTGAACTTGCTCCTACAAACTGACCTCAGACTTTACATTATATATCAGTGTCATGATAGTACTGGGTTTTTTGCCTTCTTTTGGAAGGGAAGCACAAAAATCTCCCTTTCTCTGATAGTTCCCATGGGAGCAGAGGGCACTATGCTTTCATAGATCATTATGTAAGAGACTGGCAGGATGAGAATGAAGAAATTTAAATAATGCACAAAATATAAACAAAAATGCCACAATCTACAAGTCCTCTCTGAGCAATATTTACTGCTAACTTGTCTACGATGTTTTCTTACAGCTTTCCTCCTCTGAAAAACTCTCAAAGCATGATTAGAGATTGCCTAGGCCTTAGCAACACAGTGTGGCCTTAAGAAGATAAACACTTGGCGGGGGATTCTCTTTTCTTTTTCTCTGCTTTTTCTTCTTTGAAATTGCAGATCTGTGTGCTGGTCAGTACAGAGCACAAATACACAAATTAAACTAATGACATGTTAGTGCAGTCTTTGAACCAGCACACCCTGCCAGAAGACTCTTTTGCACCCAGACAACAAAAAATTGAGACCACATTTTCATCAACCTGCAAATGAATTCACTGACTTGTGCCAAGCCAGTGCACAGTACTTGTTGCCTATATTCAAAGATCTCTCTCTCTGTAAAACTACCTTCCCCCAGTCTCACTTTTGCAGATAAAACACAATAAAAATTTGTTGCAGAATAGTGTACAGAACAATGAAATCTCTCTAGAAAAAGAAGAATTAGTTCCAAAAAGAGGAGGTATCATCACTACTTTGAAGGTGCTGTAGGTTATAAGTCTGATCCTCATCAGTTTGCAATATGTAACAGAAGTGCTCTATTCCTAAGCTTCAATCAGTTTCAAGAGTAGAAGTTGCTCATAAAATAGTAATAATAGAACTATTCAGCTGATAACCACTGTAGACATTAAAACACTATATGAGAGACATGCAGTGCTAATTACACAAGAAAGCTTGCTTATAATTATGGTTTTATAACTAGGTACATAGGTTTCTAAATATTTAGTTTCTTACCCTATGGTATTTCTGTAATGAATTTTACATGACAATACTTATTTTTCCATAAAAAAAAAGGACCTCCCCCACACACTCCTTCAGAGAGATTCTGCCTTGGCTTTAGATGATACCTTGTCTGCACATGGATTCTACTTTTAGAGGAAGGCTTTTTCTCCTTTTCCTTCTTTTTAACAGCTTTCATAATTACAGAAAGTTTTATGCTATTTATTTAGAAGAGAGTGTACAGCAATCTGAACAGTTAAGGCCCTAATGGAAAGCAAAATAATAGCATGTCCATGCTGTGGAAACTATTTGTGTCATAAAGGAAGCACAAACCTTATTTGTGGAGGCCTATACTAGCCCTGGATATATTAACAACAGTTGGTAATTAAACTGTGGTTCTATCAGTCCTGCTTATGACCAGCCATGCAACTCAGTGCTGATTTCAAGATGAAATTATACACCTGTATCATAACTCTGCTTTCTGCATTAATAAAAAAAACCCCAAAACATTAACAGGTGTAAATACTCATTTGATGTATTCAGAGCAACATCAGGGGATGTGAGGGAATTCAGTGCCTTGTTCTGTCAGTTCATTTTAATTGTTATCCAATGGGTGCAGGTCAGAAGATGAATAAGGGACTTCACTTATGTACTTACTCATCCCCTTGGCTTCCACTGAAGAAAAATGGCAGCACCACAATTCCTAAACAACATTCACTGGTCTTCAGTAATCAACGTAAATGTCAATTATTAGAAAGCTGGGTATCCACAAAGCATTAGTTGATTTTAAAAATACTTATCCAAACAAACACATACTGGAAATATCTGGCACTTATGAAGTGCCTTCTAGAAGAGGGTATCCAAATACTATACAAATGCATATTTTTATTTTACAGAAGAGAAAGGATGAAAGGAAATCTGTGTGTGAAGAGAGAAATTCCACCTGAGCAGTCAGACCTCCTGGTCACAAATCTCTCATCCCCTGTCCCAGGATGTCAGACTGCCTATTTCTCTAAAACTGCTGGCAAATTAAAGGATACAATTTTAGAAGTGTGCTTTCTAAATAAATTCAAGCAGTCTCCTCTTAGAAATAAACTACATACTCATGTCCTAGGCACTTTATTCTGTGCATTTTAATTGATGAATTTTTATGCTCATTCAAATCACAACATCAAATATGGGAATATGGTTTTTAACAGAAACATACAGGAGTGTTGTTGACTGTTGCTTTCACCCATAAAGGAATAGCATTTTCCTTCCTTCCCATTTTTCTCTAATCTAAAATAAAATATATCTGAAAGAACTGATTCATTCTGGGGGCAGTATCTTTGGGCAAAACTGCGTCGATGCCTTGTTCTTCTTGGACACACAGAATTATTAGGAATTCTAAAGGCTATTTTAAGCAATTGTTGTACACAGGAAGATGAAGGGATCCCATCTGCATGAGCTATTGGTGACATAATACTATGTATGGAACTCTCAGAGAGGAAGATGCACAAAAGCATAAATTTTCCATGTGAAACTCTAACACATCTGTTCTGCACTGAAAAGCCGGCATTTAAGTCCAAAGCACTAGAGAGTCGAGACAAGTGCATTTTTGGAATCAACAAATGCTGGTAATTTAAGAAAATACTACGAAGCACACAAAGACTGTACAATGCCATATGTTGCACAATGCATCTGGTAATCTATTTAGTGTGTATGCCAAATTCACTAGAAGCCCAAATAGGCTTAATTTTGTTATTCAGTACTTCAAAAAGTAAACTACAAGCATTAGAACCACAGCACACTTAGAATTAGGAAAAAAAAATGCAGATTTTTCTTTTTACTTACAGAACACAAATAAAAATTGATCTCATAAATGGCATCCCATAACAAATACATGTCCAAGCTTAACTTTTGATCAACAGATTTCCCAGACTCACATTTCGTCGACATAGTGTATTCCACGGTGTAAAAGACAAATGTGATTTTAAAATTATTTTACACTTGATGCTTACTTCTGTTTTGAAGCAATAAGGATGTCATGCTGTCATTTGTTATTCTGTAGAAAATGAAAAACTGAAGATGTCATCAAACACAGATGTACAAGCAACTTTGCTTGTGTTGTGAATCCAAATTGAGTATGAATTCACAGTTACAGTATTAGAAACACAGCAGAAATGCCTAATTTAGGTGGACAGTATTACCTATAAAGCCAAATTAAATAGTGTTGTGTAACAGTTTTCAGACTTGGGTTACAGTGTCAAGGCAGAGACTTCAGCTGTTTTAACTCACCAAGTTTGATCTTGCTTGCCAGAGCATGCTTGTCAATATTTTGCTCCCAGGCAATGTGTCACAAGTCTCTAGAAAAACTAGCTTAAATACAAAAATACTACAAGCAGCTATTGTGATCCTTTTTCTAACACTAAGATTAAATTGCTGAAATTTGTTTTGAGTTTTTAAGCAAGATGTGTGCTATATACCTACTGTAACAAGTATATGAGAAACAGTATTAGGGAACTGAAATGCTGTTACTAGGAGTTTTTAAAATACAGAAAAACACCAGATGCTTTATATTAACTGCTTGAAAGATAGTTTAAATTCAAGCAGACATTATTTTCTGCTGTGATATCAGATTACAAGATATATTTGTAATACAAGATATTCTGGGCTAAAATAAAATACATCTATGTTTTAAAAAAAACAAAAGTCAAACCTGTTGCAGAAATAAATATAATGTATTTGCCTAATTATCAGAAATTCATCACAAAATGTGGGCATTCCATGTCTTAGGCATTGGATAGGGCTACCTAAATTAGGAATACAGTACCTTCAAATTTCTGATGCAGTCAATGGAGCAAGAAAGAAACCCATCTCTGAGAATATCTGTCTCCTTACATGGATGAGGTAGAAGCCTAACTGTCTCCTAGGGAGATGCCTGAAGTTCAGTGGGATAATTCTAAGGTGTACCTAGCTAGTATGTCTGCTCACAGCTGCCTGGGAGATCCTCAAGAGTGAGTGCATATCACCAGTTGTGTCTTAGCAAGTCCTTGGCTTCTCGTGGGACAGCTCAAAAGGGCTGTGAGACACAGAGATATCCTGGTAGTAATGGCAGCTCAGGAAGAGAGTTTCTACTCCATGCCTTCTCTGCTCAGCAAAACTTTGGCTTATTTATTTATCTTATTTGTGAAAAGCAATGAGAAATAGCAAAAGACATTGGAAACAGCCCTGGAAGAAGCTCGTGTTTGGAAGAGAGATAGTAAAGAGTGACAATTTGCTTTTAGTTTTGAATATGCGATTACCACCCCACATCTCCTGATTTTAATGGTAAGTTGGGTCTCAGAGCTGTAAAATTGTAAGCCTTAAAGAAAAGAAAAATAAAGACATCATAAAGAAGTCTGTGTGCAAGCCCCATGCAGAATAAAATCCCTTCCTGACTTAGGTGACTTCCCTGCTTCTGACAAGGTTTACCTTCTCTCTAGATACCTGCCAAGGACTGATGCGCTAATGTGTTTTTATGAAAAACAAACATGAAAGCAGTCCCTTCATTATTTCAATAAACCAGATTGCACCACACAGCAGGCTATTTCAAGAAATTTCTTGGGAAAAATAAATTGCCGCCAGATCCTTCATGGAGATCTGAAATCTTCAAATCCCAATTTTTAAAAGCATTGTCTGGCAATATGTTCTCTGCAAGTGCTCCGTGTGCAAGTGCATAGTATTTACCAGGGTCTACAATGAAAAGATTCCTCTGAGTAACCAAAGTTTCCACACCATCAGCTTTACCTCAGTGCTGAGGCAGGTGTGGTACTACACATTTTTATGGAAAGATCTCATGTCATTAAATACACCCTTTCTATATATGTGCCACAGCTGAAAAATGGATTTCTCATTCTGAAGCTGTGGGACACAGCTCAACAGTTCTCATTCTGCTCTCACTTAACCCAAGTAGTGGTGGCTCAGTCCCGGGCTATGGGTGTCTTTTGGCATTTAAATGCATAGGGAAGACAGTTGCAATTATGTGGCAATTTAGAAATTGCAAATTGATGAAAAATTGAAAACCAAGCAGGTTTCCTAAAAGATTTTGTAG
Source organism: Phaethornis superciliosus (assembly GCA_023637945.1). NCBI lineage: Eukaryota > Metazoa > Chordata > Aves > Apodiformes > Trochilidae > Phaethornis > Phaethornis superciliosus. The sequence continues at coordinate 12,290,167 of JAJQWJ010000009.1, read as the reverse complement.
GATGTGTTTGCTAACTCTTTGTGTGATCAGGAAATCTGTACCGCTAAATCTTTACTCTTTTTTTTTTTTTTTTTTTTTTTTTTTTGAGATACCTAGACCATTGAAGCTACCAAAGCTATTGAACCAGATGAAGGAGCTAGCACTCAATACAGACGTTGCAGTTTACTGTCAGCAGTGGTAGTATCCCCAGACTGACAGCAGAAGACAGTTGTCAGTTGGTTTATCCTGCAAGCACAGGAGAAGGAAGAACATGAGGAAGGTTCATGCTCACAAATGTTAAATAAGAAGTAATTTTTCATTTTGTTTGTTTTGATGCTTAACAAAATGTACTTTTGCATTGCCTGAAGCTCTGAGAGCAGAAAGTTAGGCTCAACTCTAAGTTACAGGATTATGGGATACCAGTTGGCAAGCCAGTGACCCTTCTACCCAGTCACTTTGCAGCCACTGGGCACACTGTTCTCACAGTTTAGAGACACTTTTGTGGTGAGTAGTAGTAGTAGCTTTGCAGTTGCATGAAAGAATGGAGAGTTATGCTGCACACCACCACAGCCTCTAGCCCTCATTCAAATTGCACTTCGAAGTCAAAAGACATTTTGACTTCATTGTGGTTATCTGGGGAGAAAGGTGAGCAAGAACAAATTGAGTCAGCTGCTGAGACTTAATAGAAAGCAAAACCAGCAGCAGACTTCAACAGGGTTGTCTTGTTTTATATTATTTTAATTAATGACTATTTGAAATTCTTGATAGTATTTTAATTCCTGTGTTAGAATAACTGAAAAGTACTTAAACGCCAAGTATTTTTCAATAAATAATTCATGAGATACTTAAAGCAGTTATATTTAAATTACCTCCAAAATGAACTGCTGTAAGTTTTTTATGATAGAAATACGTATCAGTTTTCAACACAATAATTTCCAAAAAGATAGGACACAAAAATATTGGGAGAATTTTTTTTGTCAGTGTTTGTTTAACATTGAAGAAGTCATCATAAGAGAAACATGACTTCTCCCTTAGACTTCACAGACACAGAGAGACGATCAACTCATTCTGAAAAATACAAAACCCATGGAGTCAATCCTGCTGATATAACTGGAAGGAGAAATTTTCTGTTACACACTGGAACCAAGTTTAAATGCAAGACATTGTTCCACCAGCCTGCTTTAACACACTTTGAATTCTCTTTTACTTTCTCTATTAATTTCCATTCTTTGTTAATCACACGAAGTCTCTAAATTACAAACTGTAAGAGCACTCTAAACAGCTTAATCCTTACCATTATTATTTGAACCTATTTCCCATTTTATCTACCTGCACTCAGATTACAACCACACATTCTTTCACCTGTGCATACAGACAAGCTAGGGCCACAGTAATTCTCTCTGATTATTACTACATTATGTCTTAGTAGAATTTATTATCTGAATCACCGTTTTTTCTGAAATTTACTTTTCGTAGCCATCAGCAAGACTCGACAGATTATCTGTCTATTAAAAAAACCTGCTCACCTGGGAAATTAAGTATTTAATCTGTACATATTCTATATGATCTTTGATGCAAACATTAAATTCAGTGTTCAACAACACTTGTTTAGAGATTAATCTAATTACAGGCCATTAAAAGAAGAGAATAGCTGATTACCTTTCTAAAACCTTGTACAGACCAGCAACACTTAATAAAGATTTGATGGTTTTCTAGGAGTTTGGAACAAATACTTGGCTTTTAGTGTGAGAGCACCACTGAACATTTCTGTCTGATGCTTGGGGGATTCATCCAACTAACAGATACATTTGGTGAAGAATCTCATTCCAGTCATGCCTTCCCTTCCTAATTTCCCTTTTCACTGTTTTGTCGTCTTTGCCTGTTCCTCAGGGAACCAAGTGATTGATAGCCTAATCCAATGACTGTATTACAGCTGCCTCAACTTGGACTCTTTTCCTTATCATTAGCAGTTAGCCTATGGTTAAATTCACAGCTCACTGCTTGGTACAGCCCCTGAGATTTAAGGGTCTGGCCTTTAGAAAATATTTAACATAAAATTGAAATCTTGACATACTGCGATTCCGTTCTCTGCAAGGCTTCTTTAATTAATCCAATGTACTTTACCATTGTTCTGTATGAGACTGTGACATGGTGAACTGTTAGTGAAGCACACAGAGGTGTGTAATTCTAAATTAAACACTCACTTAGATGTACCTACACTGCATTTGTTTCCCAAGAACATGTGCATGAATGTGAGAATTTAAATTCAATCTATTACAATAATAAAATACAAACCAATTATGCTTCAAGACTTTCTATTCATTTCAAGCTTGCAATGAGCTTTTTTCAAAGTAAGAGGAGGAGAAAACACATCTTTGTTCAAATGCTGTGTGTAAAGATGCATGCTTCATTCTTTTTCCAGGACTGATTTAATCTTTTGCTGAATTATGATCATTTTAATCAACTAGAAATGGCACCTGTGCTGAAATGGTAAAGCACATTCTTTGTGGGAAAGATATTGGCTAAGAAATATTAAAAGTGAAAAAATATGCTTAGTTCTCTGACCTTATCTGATGAATAATACTTATTTTTAAATAGCTATGGGAAGGATGTAGACCTTGATCTATGCTGTAAACCTTTGCCCTATTTCCAGTCAGTCGATGAGCTGCAAGCTTCTATGAAAATGGCAGCTAAGTCCCAGATGAAAAATTATGCATCTCATAAACTGCTATTCTGTTCAAATGTCAAGCTATGGCAGGGCTGTACCTCAAACTCAGCACTTGGCATTTTCCTTCTGTCTGCTTTGTTGCCATGAAGCAAACACGAACAGTGAGGATTTGTGTAGGGCAGGTAGCAGGCGAGCTCCCTGTCAAAAATCTATTATTAGGGCTCTGATCTCTCCTGCACAGACCAGTGATGGCAGAACATTAAGTGAAATCAGGCTGCTGCAAGGACACCATGGAAAACAGAGGACTCTTTGTGAATCCTCACATAACATATGCAAATAAGGGCTTTTAATGGCTGAGCTACATTTAAAAATTTTTTTAAAAACCCAAAACTTAAGTTCTTCTACAGTATATATTTGCTTTTCTACTACAATCCACACTGTTTAATAAATATATGTTAATATACCTAGTCTCTAACTCATGGTAAATATTTATACTAAACAGAAGGGCCTATGCAAATGTAGATTTTGTTTTATTTCCAGTGACAGGCAGCTTTTCACTTATTTCTCTTGACCACAGTTCACACTGCACAGTCACTGAGAGAAATATGATTAGGAAAGTGAATCTTCTCAGGTTGTTTTTTTCACTTTTAATGATGTGTCATAAAATTAAAATTAAAAGGCAGCCCTCATTATTATAACTTCAAGTTTTCCTCTTTAAGTATAATTCATACAGTTCAGATTAGAATATATGTCCCTATTAATAATGTCAATTATTCATATATTGTATACATTTTAATTTAATGAAATAATACTTGCAAAGCATTCCCTTAAAAGTAGCAATTGCTGTCTAACAATTTGGTATTTTTTTGTTTTGGGTTTTTTTGTTGTGGTTTGTTTGTTTTGTTGTTGGGTTCTGTTTGTTTGTTTGTGGGTTTTTTTTGTTTGTTTTTTGTAAAAAGAGACAGTTCCACTAACTTACTTCAAAAGTAAATAAAATTAACGAACTCTGCTGGTTTCCAACAATTACACATTACCACATTTAATGACTGCGTCTGCCATATAGATATATTCCTTCTAACATCCCATGCAGTCTGTAACGAAGTCATAAAAAACAACTGTATGAATCCCTCTTGTCCTAGAAAACATACAAATATATGTACTCAAACATACTGTACAATGTATTTGTCCAAATAATGCCAAAAGGATACGGAACATAGTAACTGGACAAAGCAGTAACAGCACATAGACTTGAAGTGTTTGAACTACTGCTGGAAAATACTGCAATATTTTTGCAACAAAGCATTAAAAGGATACATAGTAAGTATACCATAGAGAGATTTGCTTTTAACATAAGTTTTCTGAAAAGTCCAGTGTGTGGTTTTATAACTTTATCCCCTAAGGATCTGGCTTCCAGACAAAAGAAGAAAAAAAAAAAAAGAAACAAACAGATTGCAAAGAACAAAAACCAATGGAAATTCAAACAGAGCTCTTCTCTATTTTGCCTGCAATAGATATCCTATTGTGCTGCAGTGTGAAGTATTTTATAAAAAAATTCTGGAATATGGAAGCACAGTAGGAAAGCGCATGAAAAAACTTTCTTTTAAAAGAAAATTTAAAATACATTTAAAGAAGCAAATCTTAGGGACGCATGTAGCTCCTGACAGTATATTAACATTTCTCAGGGAAATCTGGCATCTTATTTTAGTACCTATAAAATACTCAAAATATTTTGTACTTACACAGCCTAAAACCTCTCTTTTAGAGCCAGAGGTCATTATTCTTTGTGAGGATACAAAAACCAGTATTAGCTTCTTTTTAAGACACAAACATGTGTAATAGGAAGAACTTGAGGTAAAGTATCTCATATTCAGTATTATCAAACCTGAAATACTGCTGGCTCAATTCTAAATGCTCCTTAATGAAAATTATACTGTGTCTCTAATCCTGCAAACACATGGTACCTATACAAATTGTTAAGTCTGGCCTTAATTTTAAGTATTTTTCTTTCATCATAAGTGCTTATTTCTTTAATCACATTTAGGTGGCTTCATTAGGACACTTTGTAAGTAATGGGCAGTTCACGGAAACTTATTAAGAATGGATGAAGGCTGGAATCTTCAAAAGCAAAATATCTTTTCACATTAAGGGGCCACCGAAATCTGCAGGGCTATTATAGTGCTAGGGCTCAGCTAAGGTGCCATAGTGGCAATTAGAAATTAATTTTCCTTGGAAATCAACAGTATGTCAAAATTAAAAGAAATTTTTTTCCTGCAAACATTTTTTGGCACCAGGATAGATGTGGAAGGTGAATTAAAAGCAGAGAGATTTTACACTCAGTAATCGGAGAATAAACTTGGTATCCAGAGGACCCAGCTGGAACCTGGCTTCACACCTGGGATCTAAACCTGGTCCTCCCAAGTCAGACTCATGTGCAGGTCAGCAGGTTGTGATAGTATAAGTGCATAACTGGTGAAAGCTGTCTTACTTTGTATTAATAATTCAATATTTGCAGGGAAGTGGAGAAGGGAGAGGGTCAAATATCCACCTGGAATATTGGAATCGTTCTTTGTCAGAACCACCCAACAAATGGGAGGGTAGGAAGGTGCAAACAGCGTTGCCTCTTACAACTTAGCAATTTTCAGCTGATCAAATTAGATCATAACAGGAAGGTCACTGCCCACAAAGAAAACACTGACTGACAAGTCAAAGCTAAATGGGTTTTTAAAGTAACCTCATTAAGTCTCTCCTTCTTCGGAAGAATTTTTGAAAAATGGTTTTAAAAAACAGATGTTAAATTTGTTCTTAAAATGTGTCAGGATCTGGTAAACTCCCTTTACAATATCTCTTCTCTGGAAAATGAATGACACTCCTGTGCATACAGTTGCTTCTGTACAAGACAGCTGAGAAGAGGAGGAAAGGGGAGGCCAAGAAGTCACTTATGGAAAAGCTTTCTAAAGTACACAGCCATGTTGGAGCACATTTTTAAACAGTGGACCATAGGAAAGACAGTAAGTCAAAATGTCAGGCTGCTGCACAGCCGGGGTTTTGACATACTTTCATTACCTGCTCTTCAACAGAAACCTTCACCACACTCACTGGAGTGAGTTTGGGACTCACCTGGAAAAGGCAGCCCACACTCCATTAAAAACATGTGAACATAACGAATTTATAAACCACTGAAGAATAGCTGTCCTTTAAGTGAAAAACTTCCTTGCAACACCATCAGGTCTCAGCCACAAGGCTGCAGAGCTCCCAGGTACTGGTGGACCAGAAAGCACCTTCCACCCCTCAGGCCATACCAGCTGGCAGACAGGAGCCAGGCCTGAGCTTTCAGCACAGCCCTTCAACAAAGAGATGATGGACAGCATGACACCTTATTTTGGGGTGTAAAGTGCAGACTCTCCCCTTCGGAGCTGCAGTGGCTTAGCTCCATCTCTCACAGGCTGTGGTCTCCACCCGAGGCACAGGGCCCTTTTGGCTCCAGGGCAGTGAATGGAAAGGCAGTGAGCAGAGGACAAGGCACGTTTTAATATGTGACAGCAAAGAAAGGATGTGTCCCCGCTAAGCATAGCTAAGCACAACAGCTCCTGCTTTTCACTTTCTGAAGCAAAAATACCCTTTCAGGCACAGCAATCTCTGATTTGCATTATTTCCATGTAAAGAGAAGAGGGAAAAAGACAGTTAAGGCCAGAATGATCTAAAATACATTCTGATGCAGTTCTCCTGAAATAGAATCATAGAATCATAGAATCATAGAATCATAGAATCATAGAATCATAGAATCATAGAATCATAGAATCATAGAATCATAGAATCTGCTGGGTTGGAAGGGACCTCTGAGATCATCAAGTCCAACCCTTGATCCACTACCGCTGTGGTTACCAGACCATGGCACTGAGTGCCACATCCAGTCTCTTTTTAAACATCTCCAGGGACAGAGAATCCACTACTTCCCTGGGCAGCCCATTCCAATGTCTGATCACTCTCTCCCTGAAGAAATTCTTTCTAATATCTAACCTAAACTTCCCCTGGCACAACTTGAGACCGTGCCCTCTTGTCTTGCTGATAGTTGCCTGGGAAAAAAGACCAACCCCCCCTGGCTCCAGCCTCCTTTCAGGGAGTTGTAGAGAGTGATGAGGTCTCCCCTGAGCCTCCTCTTCTCCAGGCTGAACACCCCCAGCTCCCTCAGCCTCTCCTCACAGGACTTGTGCTGGATCCCTTCACCAGCCTGGTTGCCCTCCTTTGGACCTGCTCCAGGACCTCAATCTCCTTCCTGAACTGAGGGGCCCAGAACTGGACACAGGACTCGAGGTGTGGCCTCACTAGGGCTGAGTACAGGGGCAGAATCACTTCCTTGGACCTAATGGCCTCACTGTTCCTGATACAGGCCAGGATGCCATTGGCCTTCTTGGCCACCTGGGCACACTGCAAGGCTCCATTGCAAGGATGACACTGGGCTCCACTGCAAGGAACTCGTAGCTGGCTGGCTGATGCTGAGAGTCACCAGCTTTGAGCCCAGGTATGTTTCAGACCTCCAGAGTAGACCTGACAGAGGGGTCTGTGCTGAGACACCCACAGAGGTAGGGATGGCTCCCATACCCCTGCAGCCCTGCAGCTCCCCATACACTGCACCCCACCAGGCAGGGACTCTGCCACATTTGCTGTACCTTTGCGCCAAGACAGAGTAATTTCTAATGCAGAAAAGAACTAAAATATGCACAATTGGAAAAAGTTCTGAAATCAATATACAGCTTGGCTATGCCCTGTTTCTGCTCTAGGTTTGTGCACTAGAGAACATGAGAAACCAGCTATGTTCTGGTAAAACACATGGAAAACAGACCAGACTTACTACTTCTACAACAGTGCTGACTTCCACTTGAAAATTAATTCTCTCTTGAGAGGAATTATTTGAAAAAACAACAAACAGCTTACTGGCTCCATCAGATAATAAAACAGAAAAAGAAGTTTAAGCAAATCAACATAGAAAACCAATACTTTACACTACAAAGTGACTTATATGCCAGTACTACATGAGTACTTCCCAACAAGCCTGTAGGCATTTAAGTGAGGTTTCTGTCATTTCACAGACAGGAGAAATGAAATTCAGAAAGGTCAAGTGTCTGGCTGCAGGCCACGCAGCTGAGCCCTGGCGTGGTTGGGAACAGACCTCAGTAGTGTGGCCCTCCTGCCCCTTGCTCTGACAAGATGACATGCTCTCCCATTTTTAGTCTTCTTGTAAGTATGCTAGCTCTCTTGATTTAAAAACTGATGATTTTGTATACTGTTATACTCTGATTGCTGAGCAGAAAGTATAACAATGTGTTGCAGAACCTACTGACTTTATTGGCTCTGTGGCTTTCTTTTGCACAATGAGTTGTGGGACTGGGATCTAGTGATATCAATTATCTGCAAGAAACCTTTATATATTTGTCTGCAACAATATACTCTTTCAAAAAACAATAAATTGACAGCACTTCCAGTGGTTTCCATATTTTTTAAATAACCAGATTTATATCATAGATAATGGTGCACCCTAAAATGCCATCTCCTCTAATACATGTAAAGCTTCAGAAAAAAAAATAATTACACACACACATGTATATATAAAAATAAAAGAAATACAGAAATCTTCTTCAAATTCAGCTTATAACACAATTATAAACTATAGAAATGCTGGTACATCCATCCTTCCAGGTTCCACTGTCATTTACACTACATACATGTTTTAAATTTGTGGCATAAGAAACACACTTTTCACAATGTAGTAATTTTATAGATTTTATTAGACAGACTTATGGTAGGAAGGAATATTCAGAAATTGCAACTTAAATGAGAAAATGCGGATGATGTTACTTATATAAAATACTACTGCAATAGTTCTTTTATTAATTTTTAATGCACAGCACCCACTGTGACCTCCTTTATTCTTTTCCTGTCAACATGGCAGGCTAGAGAAATTGAAATGGGCTGTAACTGTTCTTTTCTTGTTCTCCTCTTTCTTCCATTTTGCATAATATTAAAATTATAACATCTTATTGCACTGTCACTGTGAAATATTCATTATGCAATGGACATCACCATTTTTTTCTGATTTTTATCTCTTCCCTGCTTTTCAGCATTCTCTAAAAAAATACAAATTCCATGTAGTTGTCTAAGGCAATTTTCCACTGAATACACTCATCTGAATTGAAGTTTGTTTAAAAAGGTATCTTTTGCTACATTTCTTATAACTCTTTAAGGATAACATCAGTCACATAAAATAAAGCATTTTTTGCCTGTCTGGTCTCCTCTGATTATGTTTTTGGGGTGAGGTAGGATGTGGGTTCAATAAAACAGTGTTTGACTCAAACAGGAGGATGCTATTACTTCTGTTATGTATATTTACTGCTGCTTCGATCACCAAGGAGACTAATCTCCATACCAGTAAAGTCATGAAGCTCACAGTATTGTCTTTGCAGGGCCAAGTTCATGTTGTCACAGCAACAGAGTGCACAGGGTCAATAGATTAATACATTAGTGTGCACAGGCACTGAACTGGAGTGTAAAAGTTTTGCTGCTGGTTTTAAAATTAAACCATGAAGCACAACTTGGAAATAAAGCCTACACAAGATACTCCTGTATATCTCAAGAAATAGGCTACAAATAATACACATATATTTGACAAATACACTATCGATTTTACCATATCAGAAGGAGGAGGAAACAGTTTCCTTGGAAAAGCGGCAGTGGGTGGTAAGGAGGGAGGTAGGCTGGAGTTCGGGCTAGGAAACATACACTGCATATCAACTGTTGATATTTCCCCTTGTGATGCCCTTTCATTAGCCTCTGTCTAATGTGGGTCCTGACAATTGTGACAGAATGAAAAATTTGAGGAAAAGCAAGGGTCATGAGAGAAGAGATTTCCTTCCCTCTCCAGTGACCCTATTACAGTATTCTGATGCAGTGCTTTACCATTAAGGAAAGGGCAACCCAAGAGCCTTTACACTTAATCTGTTCCATCTGTCATGACTATTAGAAACATTGACCAGCAGTGAGCTTTAAGTACTCAATGCAACTGCAGACATGATATTCTAGCGCACTACAAGGATCTCCTAATGTTTTGAAAACCTCTAAGGAAGTAACATGCATCAAAAGGGCAACACCTACCTGACATGCCACCATATGTGGTCCTCAGTCCTCTACCAACTGCTGGCCAAGGTGTGCTGTCTGGTTTCAGTCCCATCAGTCCTGACACAGTGTTGGTGGCTGTAACACCATCTGCACCACCTGTGAAAGAAAAGGTCAGTCACTTTTTGTTAAATCATGTGTATTAGAACAAGAGAGGCAAAAATACATCAGGAAACCTGTGGAATAACTAGAAATCCAAACAAACAAAAAAGCTGAAGACAGAAAGCAACAAACTGTGAGGGGATGTACAGAAAGGTTCTTAATAGCAATCCTAGGCTGATAAATTTAACACTACCTTCAAGACAGGCTGCATAAATTGCAAGAGTTGTAATACAGCCCATGGGAAACACTGGGGCTGACAGGTAAACCTCTGCCCTTCAGCTGTGTGGGACAGAACCCGTTACAATTGTTGTTCAACACCTGGAGGTGCCCCAGCACCTCCTCCAAGCTGATGACACCAACTCTACATTGACAGAGCCAGCCCTCATCACAGAATCACAGAATGTTAGGGGTTGGAAAGGACCTCAAAGTATCATTGAATCCAATGCTTCTTCCAGAGCAGGATCACCTCAAGTAGGTCACATGGGAACACATCCAGGCAGGTGCTGAGTGTCTCCAGAGAAGACTTCACAAACCCACTGGGCAGCCTGTTCCAGTGCTCTGTTACCCTCACAGTGAAAAATTTTTTCCTCATGTTTATGCAGAACCTCCTATGCTCAAGCTTCTACCCAGTGCCCCTTGTCCTGTCATTGGATACAACTGAGAAGAGCCTGGCTCCATCCTCCAAGCACTCACCCTTTACATTTATATAAACATTTATGTGGTCTCCCCTTATTCTCCTCCGACCTAGAGACCCAGCTCCCTCAGCCCTTCCTCATAAGGGAGATGTTCCACTCCCTTAATCATTTTTGTGGCTGTGTGATGGACTCTTTCAGGCAGTTTTCTGTCCTTCTTGAACTGAGGGACCAGAACTGGACAAAATATTCACAGTTCTCATTGTTAGGAGCAAGACAATATGAAACATGTGACTGGAACAAGGATCACAGTTCGGAGTGATGGATTAATAGATCTACTTGCTAAACAAATTTCCTGACATCTACTTTAAGCTATATGGAAAAAAAAATAAAATACATATCTACACACACCTTCAAATAGTATATTTCTGTTTTCTCAGAACACACACACACCATGTTCAGTACTAAAGGAAGAAATAGGGGAATTTACAGTAAACATAAATACGACAGAAATAGGAGAATGCAAACATAAGCACAAACATGTATGATTTACTGCTAACAGTCTAAAGTAGTTCTTTTCATATAAATGGCTAAATTCTAGAAGCATGGACAAAATTAGGAAGTCTTTGATCACTGTGCTTATTCTAAATAGAGTGAATAAACTATTTTTGTATTAGTTTCTGTTGCTCTTTGTTATTACTACAGCAACTCCCCTATCTTCCCCCATCCAGCAAATTAGTAAATCTGCAAAGCTTGTGTACTGGAGTCAGTTACCTTCCTGTGCAGCCACTGCAATATTCACAATATCAGTAACATTTGGGGTCAGCTTGGCGAAGAAAGGAATCCGAACAGCTTGTCTAACCCAGTGACAGATGTTCCGTACCAGCTCTGGATCCTGTTCAAATAGGTCAGATAAATATAGAACATAATTAAAGTAATATGAACAAAATGTATATCAAGAAAATAGAAAACTCTTTGCTATAAGTGGCTATACTGTGATTTTGTGAAATTACACATCAGGACTGAACCTTGTCTCATTAGTTAACTTATTTCAGACTCACCAAGTAGCTGCAAATCTATTACAGAAAAGTTCATGAAAAAAAGAAAATTTGTTTTTTTGCTTTTTTTCTTCATTTCCTTTTTTAATCCAATAGAGAAAGATATCACAAAATGTTCCCTTTCCAGAAAGAGGAAAAATATAATTTTGGATGACAGAGACTTACTTTATCCATTTATTTTAAAAATATTTTTCCATTTTAATGACTCACTCTGTGTCAAGGAATAATGAAAATAAACATTATCTTACAAAATAATGTGAACCTGAAGCACAGGTTGATCATGTCTTGATCAGAACAAGGATGTGTTGAGGTTTCAGGGCTATCAGAAAGCAATTCAGCCTTTCTGAACTCTCCTCTGACTTTGAAGAATAATTTGGGGTGGCCATAGTGTAAACGAAAGATCAAAATATTCTCTGTTAAAGCCACAAATTGAAATCTTCAAGTGTTGACTTTTTATGATTTCCAGGAATTTACTTCCCCTATGGAATACATCTCATGTAGACAGTATTCAACTAACATTTCCATTGAAAAACAGTTCAGTGGAACTAACATTGTGTCTGGCACAAATTATCCTTATTGTTCAATAACACTTTTAGGGTATGTCAGTTATTGATAATGCTTTTCAACAAACACATTAAAATTTGCAGTACTGATGTACGTAGAACATGGTATGTGATCTGGTTAAAAACTGAATGGTGTTATCAGAAGATTTAGTACGAGTATAAGCTGTGGGTAGGCTAATTGGTAAAGCAGTAATTACATTTACTAACTTTATCACACTCTCAGATATTTCAGTCTGTCACATATGAGCAATTTAGTTCTACTTGGCTATTGTTAGAACTCAGAAAGCTGCATTGGTACACAGTAAATCAAAACAGAAGGAGCCTAAAATGAAACTTCATTTAAACAATCCAGTGGACACTGAAATTGTCAGTCTAGTGAACACACGGGAAATGTCCCCTTGTTTTTTGTGGGTTTTTTAACCCCAGTGGGTTAAAACAAAAGAAGCCCATAGGCTCATATCTCATATCTCATATCAAGAAGAGATCTCAATATGCACAGTAGAACTCAGAGACTTAGCTGTACCATTCCAATAAAACAGTCATCTCCCTGCCCATGCAGCTTCCATGAAATATGCATCAATGCTGCACTGGCAGCATGAAAATTGGTGCTGCTTTGACTTTCATTTCTGCTTTGCATTTCCTTGAGGTCCAATGCAGAAATGAGAGACACAAACTGTATATCCTGTATATTAATTCTTTTCCTTAGAAATCCTGGTAATAGTGTTCAGAATGTTGGCACCACATAGCTCATTATGCTGACTTGATTGTGCTCATAGTGCTGCCATAAAAATTCTTATTCCAGAACATACTGATGCTTTAAAAAAAATAAAAATACTTTTATCCACATTGAATAAATTATTGGGGGATCTCTTTCATGCATATGCCCAATTTCTGTCCTAAGAAAATTTAACTACATTATCTTCCTTAAAGAATAACAATTTAATTTTTTATTTTTTTTATTTTTTTTTTTTTAAACCCAAATTGAATAAAGACCTTCATTTTCCATGAGTTCCACTCTCCCACACCAAGATTAATGCAATGGAAGGCTCTTCAGTTTCTCAAGATAGTAAACAGTTTAAATATATGACTGCACAGCACATGTTTAGACAATGCCCTTTTGAAAGGCTCACTTGCTATCATTTTTGGAAACCAGCCCATTTCTGGTATCCATAAAAACACAGGTAACTTAATAGGAATGTAACCTGAAAACTAAAGGAGGTGAAAGCTTTGATTTTCCTTCACTTAATATTCTAAGCAGAAAATAGGAATGTTTAGTGAGGAAACACAGGAAATATGTAAAAAAAAAGTTAACACAGTGCTTTGCTGCACAGAGACAGTCACTGATAGAATTTGGAAAGGTGTTGAATTTTTTATAAAAAATTAAACATTTTGACAATAATTAAACAATAAATTTGACGATTGTGGATTGAAATAGATATTTTAAAGGCATTTTTTATTCCTGTATTCCTTTTAATTAATTTGTTCACTAAGCAAATATCACATAAAGATCATGCTGCATACCTTAACATACAAATGCACACGATACATCACACTGCTTCCCATTTCAGAGCAGGTGCAACAGCAGAGCATCCAGCTGATCCACCCTCCTCCCTCCAGCCTAACGTGCTCCAATGTCTCCTGGTGGAGCAGCCAACACCAGTCAGCCACCTGAGCTTGTCCTCTCTCCCTTTGCTGTAGTGTCCAAGTGGCTACAGTCATTTCATGCCTGAGCTTCCCTGCTGCCAGACAGATTTGTATGCCATGAAGCCACTGAACGACCAGAGTTCTTATGCTCTACAGACAACTAACATATTCTCAGATGAATAACATTCTCACCTGTTTTTATCTGTAATATTATATTTTCTTCAGCTTACCAAGTAAAAGTTATTAATTCATTATTAAAATTCATAATTTCCTATTATATTTGCACCGACAACTTGGAATAATGCATTTTATGTCATCAGATGGCTGAAAACAGAAGGTATTCATGTCACTGGACAGCTAATTTCCATATGAAGTGAATGAACCACTTTTATAGAAACCAGAAGTTCACTGGATGGTGTACAACCTCTCCATATAAGCTTGCATTTGGACTGGAACAATTTGCAGCAGTCACAGAAGAACACAACTTTTAGGAAAGATTTAAGGGATCAGAAATAAAGAATTCATTTTTAAGCACAACCACTGACTAAATAAATCATCCCAATTTTAAATGTGGTTCAAAACTTAAGAACTCTGAGAATAATAATTTATCATGTTTAGCAAAGTTTTAAACTCAGGTGCTAATTTAACAAGTTGGGCAGCCTGTACCAAAAACTAGTTTTAAAGAGGCTATGTACAGGCTTCATTTTGCCTGGTTCATTTTGCTGATTCAAGACCTCTCATCTTGGATTTCTGAAAGACTGGCCCCAGTTTACAAATTGCATTTACTGATTCTTAGCAGAGATTTGGTTTATAAAACATTCAAGGATGAGCATATACTTTGTAGGAGAATGAATCTTAAGGCCTCTAAATCATGTTACAAAAATTACCTGTCACTGCTAAAATAATGTATCTTTTTGTAATCCAATCCAACTTTATGAAAGTTGTTGCAGCTTTTATCATGGATAAAGTGCTTGATGAAGCCTGAAAAGCTAAGAAATATTTTCTAAATCCCTTGATATATAAAATGTTACAGCTATAAAAACAGCTGGGCATTTATATTCACAAAATCAACAAAGTGAACTAAAATATTATTCTGCTTGATGTAGTACAGGATTTTAATGCTTTTGTTTCAAAGTCTACCATAAATTATCTTTTCTATTATACATAACTATGTTTGTTGGTTTCTCATTAATAATGATACAATGCAATTGTGACAGAATAAGCAGCATAATTTCGTAATGTGTGTCAATCCAGAAGAATGCCGAAATGCTTCAATGGACTGTAACATTCGTTAGCATGTTTCATCTATCTGCTGTTTTGTTCTGGGGTTTTGGTGTGGGGTTTTTTTTTTTTTTTTTGTTGCTGTTGTTTTGTTTGTTGTTTTTTTAACAAATACCACTAAATAAAACCTTGGATAATTATCATCAGCTAAAACATAACATTGATTCATGCACTGTACATACAGGAATCTGTTGGTAATTTAATAACATATAAAGTCTCTTCTGGTATGAGACTGTCTCTTCTTGTTCTTAATCAAATATTGCCTTGTTCATTCCAAAGGCACAGGAGATTTGAATGTTACAGGGATTGTCTTTTTAATTCTCTAAGCTGCAGTACAGATTCATTTTTCCTGAATATTCATGATAGCCTTGGGCTAGCTGGGGCTTTTAATCCTAACTCTTCATTGCCAATGGGTAGATATACTAGAGGAAAAACAACTATTCACCTTTTTTTTATAAATGATCACATGATAAGCTTAACTACAACCACAACTATAAGAATAAGTCCTCAGAAATTAGAGAGAAGTTGTCTACTGATTGCATTTGGCATTGGTAATGAGATGAATCCCACATCTTATCACCCCCAGGGCACATACATCCCACATGTTTTAAAAGGAGCATGAAAATGCTGCACATAGAGTAGGTCACCTCTCCTTGTGTTTCATGGAAAGAAACAAAACCATAAAGAGATTATCCCAGAAATGTCTGGCTGTAGATCTTTGGAAATTTTTACAATGACCTATTTTCAGTCTTTTTGCAGATTCCTAATTTTCACATTATCCTGTTACTGCACAATATTTTCTAGTGTAACCAGAAAACCTTTCTGAAGTAGAGAGGTACTACTTGCTTAATAAATGGAGAAGTGAGGGTCAGATAGACTGGGGTGCCCTCCTCAAACTCACCTTTTGCTGCCTAATTTTTAGAAAATATTTTGCTTAAGGATTTGAAAAGGTTTGTCTGGCAGAAAACTGCACTTAATTCTTCTGAATACCTTAAACCATGAGGTACTCTCCACATTAATAAAAGAAGTATTTTTAACACTTGAATTAGTTTTTCAGAGTATTTTAATAATGCAAAAGATAAAAATACAATAAATTTAGGGTAACTAATATGCTTTTTCAACTGTGCAAATAATCCTTGGAAAGCACATGTGTATGTACATATGTGTATGTGCATATATAAAGAGTACATACATCAACCTGAAAGACAGCATAAAAATGAACCTGATACAGAATTTTGCCTTAGAACTTCAGAAGGAACGTCACCATTCAGTAGAGCACACTAGAAGTTCCTGTCTAATTAGTGATAGAGAAAATGGACTGTACCACACAAATTTCAGTCCAACCCTAATTATTGTATTAGTGGCAGTTCTGTCTCACAGAACAGGATAAGAACTTTTGCAGATGAGGAAACTATGAAAACATAACTCTTCTTGAAAAAAATCTTGATTTTTCACATGTATTAAAGTTATCGTTCACAGGGCTACTGGAGTTATCATTACAGGTCATGCTGCTGATTTGTGCAAGTCCATTATCCTGACTTTGATGAAGGGAAGTTCTAGATGGCATAGAGAAAGTTGGAAGTTCCATTGGCACCTAGAATGTAAAGTCCTTTAAATCTCATCTATCACTAACTACCATGATCTAAACAACAAAGTTGCTTAAATTAAAATACTTAATTTAATGCAAGTTTAAGCCTGATCTTCCTCATAAATCTCAAGTCTTTGATGTCCTCAAAACTAGTCTCATATATATCCATTGACAATGAGTTTCATGGATAAATCATGCATATGTCAACATGTTTGCAATTTTAAATACTAAATTACACAGGACTCACTTTGTATTAGCTTAACACACATGAAGCTGACATTGGATTTCTTAAATACAATTATTAGGCAAGTGTCACCAAGAGTCCCTCATCAGTTCTGACAGAGGTTTTTTTCTGTTCTGGCTCTTCAGAAAAATATCTTGCACCACTTTATTACACCTATTATCACTGGAGAAATGTTATATATGCAAAAATGTTCTACAGGTAACTTCCTCATTCTTGCAGTTTCCAAAATAGTATGGATAGCTATGGGAAAAGGAGGGAATGCTTTTATGTTCAGGAATAATGAGGCCTTTATGTGTGATTCTGCAACAAACAGCTTTTAAATACAATTCATGTAAATTTTCACTTCACTGTTTCATTCAACTACAGCTTACAAGAGAAGAGTTAAACCTATCCTTAGTCAAGCTTCTATCTGAGACCCCAAAAAGGACTTAAAGTATGCTTCTCTGAAAAACAAGAAGGGAGAGAAAAATTTTGCACCATCTCCAGGTAATCTCCTTGCAACAGGTAAGCTTTCTTCTGGTCAGTGCTACCATTGCCTTGTGAAAATTACAGCAGCACTACCAGTCACAACTTGCAGTGTGGGCAGGCAGAAACAGGATACATCTGGAGCAGCTTTAGAAAGTGACTAATTATAATTTCTATAGATTCCTCACCTATTCAGTCCACTCCACTGGCTCAACATGTAGCTATGGATCTGCATCTTTTACCGACATCCCACAGATGTCACAAGGGCTTGTTTGCCTGATAAGCTTTTTAAATGCTTTTTATGTGTGCCTATCATGTATTTCTTTTCCAGATCAAACAAAGATCCAGAAATCCATTAGGAAATCAGAATCTAGCTATGTTCGTAGATGATAGAAATTAACTACTTTAAAGTAAAGCTGCAACCATGGTGTCAGGACTTGATATGTTCCTTTTCAGATCAGTTGATTTAAAATCCACTTGGAAGAGCTTAATTGAGATTCTCCTTCTTTTTCAGGGATACCAGTGTGTCACTGGACAAAATCAAGTCACTCTGGATAAGGTCCAGGCTTTGGTCATGGCTGAGAAGTTGAAGCTCTGAAACCTAAGGCAAATATGAGACTCTGACATCACTGTGGTTCCTAATTCCCACAGTCAGGGTACTTGGAAAAAAAATTTAAAAGAGGTATACATAAAAAGATGGAAATTCCCATTTAACAGTGTTTAACCATATGAACCTTAAAAAACTCATAAAAGATCTTGACAGAATTAGAATTTCATAATAAAACGCAGTTTTAGCAGATCCCCATCACTCTCCCTTATTCTCATTTGGGATCACAATCACTATTTCTCTCTTCTCCAGCTCTACAGTTAGAACCTTTGAAAGATGTTAAAAGCATAAGAAAAATAGTCTTTGATCACCTCTCTATATTTCAAATGGGAAATTGGGAACAATACATTGTTACAAGATTTCTTTATTGTAGTACACTACTGGTGCTGCACAAATGAATGACAACAGTATGTTTAAAAAGAAAAACAAAAATCAACACTCTAAAGCTTCTTAATATATCTCATCTAATAGCTGGTAATATTAACACAGGTCAGTACACAAGCTCAAGAATACATTTATCAAAGTGCTGTGTGGGAGATCCACTTTGGATACCTTATTAGAAGCATAGCACTCCTACACTCCTCTGATAAAATAGCACTTAATGACTGAAGAGATAACCAACCAGCAGGCAAGGTCAAAAATGAACTGGAAAGTTTTGATTGACTGGAACACAAAAGTACTAAACATAGACCTGTGTTGGGACTTTGAGCAATGAAAAGAGAGATGTAAAGATCAAGCACAACTGAGACTTGAAAGGTTTGTGGCTGTCTTTAGTCAGCTTTGCAATTACTCCCTTCTCCAGATCACATAAAAGCTTTTTGTTTTCTTCCAGGAACTGCAAAGAAAAACAATTGAATTTATGTTGAAAACTGAGTCCTCTCTCTAAGGAAGTGGTCAAACTATGTTTATCTTTATTAAATTTTTTTTTGTCTGTTTGAAATTTAAAATGTTAATTTAAGCAAATAGAACATCACTGTTAGAAACTTTTCTTCATTGCTTGGATTCACAAATGCAGATTTCAGAAGGGCTCTCCCCACACTTGCTGCAAGCACTGATGGCTGAAAAAGCCAATGTGGGACAGGCAGTGTGGCTGCAAAAGGCCCAGCAGAAAGTCTCCTGTGAGGGGACAGCCAAGGCACAGCTCTTTCTGTGCTGCCTTTTCTCCTCCAGACTGATTCTACGTGTGTTCTCAAAGGAGGCAGCAGTGTTATGGATGGTGTCTCCATGTCTCCTGGTTGGAGGCCAGAGTGGACCCCTGATGGCAGTCAGTATGGCCAAAGCTGAGGGATTATTTCAGGGAGTCCTTGTATCTCCTCTTTGGGGCTCCTCTGTTGTGGCAGCTGGTGGCAAGTTCACAGTCTTAGGGAGGTGGTGATCCTCCATCCTGGAGATGTGCCCTGCTCAGTGCAGCTGTGTCCTCAGTAGTGTGGATGGCTTCAGTAGTGGTGACCCCTGCCTGTTCAAGGACAGGAACATTGGTCACGTAGTCAGTCCAGTGGATGTTTAGGATTGTACGGAGGCAGCATCGGTGGAAGCGTTCCAGGAGCTGCAGGTGGTTGCGGTAGACAACCCATGGTTCAGACCCATATAAAAGAGTGGACAGTGCAATGGCTCTGTAGACACTGATCTTTGTACCTTTCTTCAGGTGTTTATTGCTCCACTCTTTTATGAAGTCTTCCAAATGCTCTGTATGCCTTTGCTAATCTGTTGTCTATCTCTTTGTTGATCTTGGTGTCTGAGGAAATAATGCATCCCAGAGAGCTGAACTGCTGAACTGACTTAAGCTCTGATTCACCTATGGTGATGTGGGAATGATGGAAGTCTTCCTGTGGTGCAGGCTGGTGGTGAACTTCTGACTTCTTCAAGTTGACTTCCAGACCAAAAAGGTCCGCAGCTTCTGCACAGCAGGATGTTATGTGCTGCAGAGCTGCTTCTGTGTGAGCAACGAGGGCGGCATCGTCAGCAAAAAGCAACTCTGGGACCTGGTGATTTAGGGTCTTGGTGTGGGTCTTCAGTGGCCTTAGGTTGAATAAGGCTCCTATCGGTACCATATCAGATGTAAAAGCCATTTTCTTCATCGAGGTCTGCCATGGCCCTTTGGAACATCATGCTGAAAAAGATTGTGAATAGAGTGGGTGTGAGAACGCAGCCTTGTTTCAAACCATTGATTATTGGGAAGGATTCAGAGAGTGTGTCACCGTATCTGACTTGGCCCTGCTGATCGTCTTGTAGCAGGATGACCATTTTAAGGAACTTGGAGGGGTGTTGCAAGACGAACCTTTCTTGGGGTATGACTCTCTAAAGTCAGACCGGTGCTCTGGCAGAAGCTGATGCCTTCAGGGTCAGTCAGTCTGGGTCAGTGCTAGTGCTCCCAACTCAACCAACCTCTCCTCTGGCCTGCTCTGCAAGTGAGCTGAGCTTGTGCTGGAGGCCACCCCTTTTATTGGCCTCCTGATCCTGCCCCTGTGCAGTTGGGCCCAGCCCTAACCAGGCACAGGTGGGCTGAATGCAGGCTCACACCCACTGCCTGGTGATTAGCAGCACCTGGGTGTTGCCTCATTTCACTACAGAGGGGCATACTAATCATTCCAAGATCTGCCACAGACCTTTTCTACTCACATTATCAAAAGCTTTAGTGAGGTCAACGAATGTCACAGAGTCCTTTTTTCTGTTCCCTACACTTCTCTTGCAGTTGTTTGAGAACAAATACCATGTCTGTGTTACTCCTATTGGCTCTGAAATCACACTGGCTCCAAGGTTGAAGCTCTTCTGCGATTGCGGGTACTAATCTGTTCAAAAGTATTCTTGCAAGGATTTTTCCAGCAATGGAGAGCACAGTTATACCTCAGTACTTGGAACAGTTTGACTTTTCTTCTTTTTTCTGGTACAGGTTGTTGATGACTGCATCATGAAGACCATTGGTCAGGATGGAGGTTTTATCTGTGAGAAGCATTTGGCCATCTGTGCTGAGTAGGGAGCTTTGGACCTGATGTGTGGGTCCATACACTGCTTTCAGAGCTTTATAGAGCCCTCTGTAGTCACCCATAACGGCACATAGTTCAATCTTTTCTGCTAGGTTAATCCACCACTTGTTTTGGATGTCCTGAAGTTTCTGTGCACAAAACTCTAGCAAGTAGAGTTCATTGTCATTGCAGTTGCCAATACCATCCTTGCCTACTACTCCTTCCCAGGCTTTGTAGTTCTTTCCTATTCTGGTGTTGAAGTCACCAAGGATTATGATCTTATCACCTTCAGGAATTTTGAGTGATGCAGCACAGATCAGTGTAGAATTCAACTTTTTCTGCCTGGTCAGCTTGGAGGGTTGGGGCATAACTACTGAAGAGAACAGCATGTTGTGTAGTGGGAGGCGTAAGGAAATAATGTGATTGAAATGACCTATTGGCAAATTTTCATGTTTGGAGGCGATGGAGTTTTTAATCATGAAGCCAACTCCCGATAGGTGTCTTTCAGTTTAGGGTTTGCCTGACCAATAGAGTGTGTAGCCATGATCATGTACTTTATGACTGCCTTCCTCATAAAGACAAACTTCACTGAGAGCAGCAATGTCGCTGTTAAGTCATGACAGTTCGTGAGCAATTAGAGCAGAACAACGCTCAGGACCCCCACCGTCCACTGTATCAAGCATGTTACAACATGCGAGTGTCAATCTGAACACACCTTTGGAGGCAGGTGTATGCCTTTGTCTCTTTGTCATTGTTTGACCGCATCAGAAGATGCCCGTTGACCGCAGCTAGCCAACCGGGTTGGGGGTGGAGATGAGCTTTGGTCAGGCCACCTTTTCTAGGCCCCTCTCCATGTGGAGCAAGCAGTGCTCTCCTTGAAAAAGGCTGCTTGGTCACTCAGGATGCTGCCAAACAAGACTGCCATCTCCTGGCTCAGGATCGAGCGACCAATGTCCTGAGCCACTTGCATGCAGGGTTGGGTCACTGGCTTCCAGTGCACCTTTCCCCTGACGTTTTGACCCTCTCCTGTCACTGCAGGGCTTTACAAGTGTGGGTTTATCCCTCAAGCCTGTGCTGTGCCTTTTTCAGGTGAGATGCAGCGTGTGCGGAACTGGCCCCACCTTTTTCTCCTAAGGTTCATCTGCCAGGGCCCAGCAAGCTTGGATGGTGACAGCAAAGTCCTCAGGATGTAGGTTTAGTTAGAGTATCCTTCTCTTAGCTGAATTGCCTTACAGGGCTAAACGAGCTCCATCTGCCTGCGTTTGGAGTTAGAGATGTCCTCCTAGGATGGTTTCCTGACTGCTGGTGAGCCCATCCTGCCCATGGACACACTTTGTCTGACCCTTCAGTTGTGACCTGTCTGACATAGGAGACCCTACTGGAGGCATATGCCACCGCCAGCATAGCTCCCAACCTCACAAGGGCACGCAAGCTCCTCCTCCATGACAAGGGGGTGCCCATGGAACAGAGAAACCTTTCTACTTTAAGAAAGTAACTGTAAGGCTTTAAAAAATAATTTTTTTAGTTATTTGATAGGAAAAACACTATGTTTCATTAACACAGGCCAATTAAAACTGTAGTAATCACTTAGAGGTATTGATTTTAATGTGACATTGCCAGACACAACCATTATTTTCTTTGGTTGTCAGAAAGCAGGTTAATAATAGTTGGCCTAAAGGATGAAGCACAGATTGCCAGTCCCAATTAGCAAATCATTTGTTCCAGTACCAATATGGACTAAACATTCCAAGTGAAAAATGTAAAACTGCACATTAACATCTTCCAAACTTCTTGGAGATACTAAGAAGAAAGATTTACCTATAGCATTAGTATATATAAAATGTTGACCAATAAAAATGCCTTTTTAGCTCCAATACAACAAAATATTTTATTAGTTGTTTCTAGCCAACCAAAATAATGTTTTTCATACCACTGTAAAAAAGTGGCATGAATCATGATCAAGCAATATTTCAGCTCTTTAGTTCATGCAGAGGCTATCTATTAGAAGGCATAAAGGTTTGATTAGGTTTATATCAT
The DNA here is from genome assembly GCA_023637945.1 of Phaethornis superciliosus. Taxonomy (NCBI): domain Eukaryota; kingdom Metazoa; phylum Chordata; class Aves; order Apodiformes; family Trochilidae; genus Phaethornis; species Phaethornis superciliosus. The sequence continues at coordinate 12,267,169 of JAJQWJ010000009.1, read as the reverse complement.
ACATGAAATATTTTAAAGAAAAGTATAGAAGTCAGATACATGCATCTACAAATAGTATTTTCTTGTGGTAAGGCAGGCAAGCTCTTAGTCCTTTTCTATAATAGGCGGAAAACACCAAATAATTGAGAACATGATAAACCTTTGAAAGAAAAAATTAAGAAATTTAAAACCTATGCTCCAAAAAGGATTTCCCACCCAGTTTTAAAATGATCATTGTATGGGCCTGTATTCAGAACGGTCTACTGTAAAGACCAAGCCTCCCAGCATACTGACTAACTTTATTAAGTGCTATGGCAAAATAGTAGCAATGAGTCTTGTCCTAAAAGTGCTCACATAGGCAGTGAAGACACTAGTTAACACACTGTTAATTAACTTTATCAAATTGTGGTACAAAACTGAAAACATACAACGAAAAAGCTATTAGTGTTTACCGTGCACATAACTTATACTGTGCACCAACACAATCTTAAAATATTTTATTTTACCTGCATGCAGATACATGTAGCGGATAATTTCCTTTTCAATAAATCCTGTTTACCAGACATCAGCAGTATTGAACAACTGCAATACCTTAGGCTGCAACCACATATACAAAGGCAAAGTAGTCCACAGGTTCTGGACATTTAACCAAAATATTTAACCATGCAAAACACAGAAACATACTTGCTTGAGTTTCTTACATTTCCCTTTCTGAAAGCTTCCCAGTGGATTAAAATACAATTGAAAGAATAAGCATAGGTTGCCTTTTGGTTTAAAAAAAAAAAATAAAAAATCATATTTTTCTTTCCTCTCGGAAGCACTTGCTATACACTCCCTCATAATTAGGTTACTGCATTGTCACTAAACCAGCCCAAATCTTTTTGTTTCCTTTTTAAATAGCATCAGGTAAATGATATTTTGGCCAATCTGACTTTCTTTGTGATATCTGTCACTTTTAATTCTAACTAAAATGCTACCATCATTGTAAGACTGAAGATAAGGTTATCACCAACTAGCTCTCATATCTTTATGGTTTTAAAGGAAATAGAATCACGTTTTCTAAGAATATCCATTCTGTAGAGAATGTTTTCCGTATATAAATAAAAAGTCACAGCACATAAAGAGTATTTAAAACCTTATTAACAGTCACACCATGTAATTAAAAAGCTTCAGCAAGTTGGTAGTGCCGTTAATGTTACTGTCCTATTTATAATTCCTTTCTATTTTCCATTTTTTTTGCTCAGTAACTCAATTAAAAATTCTTCAAAGCAATAACAGTGGATTAAATGTTGACAAACTGCAATACAAAATTACAGACTAGTGTTCTGATGATGAACTTATTAAACTTTGCATCTTAATTCATTTATTCTCAAGTGTATGAAAAACAGAATTCTTAAGACAAAATACTAATTAACAGTTGTACCTCATTACTAAGTGTTGTCTCCTTTTGCATATTAGAAAAAAAAATAGAATATATGCACACATAAAGGAAACACAGAACTAAAGACATGGAATAAATCCATTTAAATCGTGCCATTTAATCACACCTGAATTCTGTGAGGACAACATAAAAGGCAATGAATTCTCAAGAACTGGAGGTAGGCGGCTTATGTCACCAACCCAGGAGCGATCACATAGTGAGAAAGTTTTTCTGTTCAGCGTTCCATTGAAATAGCTCATGGGTCAGTTGTTACTTTGAAGAAAATTCAGTAATGGATTTACTTTATAAGGAGGGATTTAAAGGAGGAGGTAGTAGAAGGAGAAAGGGAAGAAACAAATGAAATCAAGGAAGATGAAAAAAATCACCCAAAGAGGTTAAGCCAACAAAACTGAGCTATCATAAAGGATGTCATGTGGCCATGATCAGCATGGGAGACAGAAATGTAAGCCCATAAAACATATCTCCTGGCCTACAAAAAAGTGTGCTTAGACTGATGCTTGGAGGCACTGGAGGAGGCAACCAGCAGCATCCCCTCTCCTTGCACATCCCAAATACCCTCACTCAGCACAAAAACACCTGATGCAGCACATCTCTGCATACACAGAATAAAACCCTCACTGCCTCAACCAAGAAATCCTTGTTTCTTAGGAGTCAGTGCCTTGTGACTGAACTTTATGCATCTGCCTGAGCTTTTCTCTCAGCTGAACTACTGGAGCGCCTGTTCATATCCATCAGCTTGGACAACAGACAATTCCTCTCACCTATCCATCTGCCTAATTTTATGAAACTTACAGAAATTCAGTATCTTTGAAACAGTTTCAACTCTGAGAAATGTGACTGAAACAGGTCATTTGGTTGAAATTTGCCCCAAAGCAACAGAGGGCACTGAATGACATGAAGAATACGAGATTGGCTATTGGATTTATCTTAAGATCCCATCCAAAATGGATGAAAGTGTCCGATGCAAGAGAACAGATAAATACTGAAGCTCCACCGCAACCACCACCACAAACCTCACTTTGATTATATTGGGTTATACTGGATTTTGTCTGGCAATGTTCCCACTGCTGCTGTAGCACAGCATAACACCACCCTGCTGTACTTGACATTAACTTGTTGCAGTAACTGATACAAAAGAGAAGGGAGAGAGATAATAGTGCCTGCAGGACTCGATGAATTATACTTAACCAGGATATTACTGTAGGGTGAGAGTAGAATGCCACATGAACACTGATGCAATCAAATTCTGTTTGCAGCATAATTTATTTAAAATACTTCAAGCTCCTAGCTGGCAGAGTGACAGTGAATTAGCATGCTATGCTGTGCGTTCAATTAAAAAGCAGCCTCATCTTTCCCATTTCCAAAGCACAGCAGAGTAAATCTAATTGTGCTATGCAGCCAGTTCTCATCTTTGCAGAGTAACCAGGGCTTTTGAGGTTTTGTTCTGTTTTCAACATATTTGTCTTCTGAATGATGCGATGTGGGCTTTTATGAAACTTGCTTCCTAATTGCAGGCAATAAACATGAACACAGCCAGCAGCAGAGGCTGTAGAAAGTGCAGTTTAAGTAAAATGAAAATAATGGTAAGAAAAGATCCACAAAACAAGTTCATTTTGCATATAATCTGAACAGTTAAGCCACCAGGATCTGAATTTCAGTGCTCACAAGAGTGCTCACAGTGCTCAGCCTCACAAGGCTCATGTGCCTCCTTCAGTATAAACCATAAAAAGCAAACAATTCCCCAAAACCTATAGCTTAAGAGCTGAGATGGGAAAAGATTTTTTTTTTTTATATATGCTTTGGAGGTTAGAAATTAAAACTAATTAATGAGAAATATTTATAGGCCAGGATGTTGTTAACTGTTAAAAAATTTGCTTGTAGCATAAAGAATCTCTGTTCTTGCACTTAGGCTGAGCCTTCTGAATATAGGATTTGTTGTTTCAAAAAGTAGAGAAGCATCGTCAGTGCTTTGGAATTGTAACTGGTGTATTGCTTTTGACTTGAGATCTTGCTGTCATACTGACCATTTTGCTCCAAGTGAACAGGTAAGCCCTTGTACTTCCTTTTATGTGCTACATATTTCCTATCTCTGGTAGAAACAATGCAGTATCTTTGGAACAGGAACTGAGCAGCATGAATCCACAGTCACAAAAATGTTTATCTGAATGAACTTTTGGAGGGCAGCCAGTTCAAACTCCCACTCTGAGAGGGACTGGCACTAACTCTGGTTGAGGTTGGCCATGACTTTGACTGCCTGGGTCCTGAAAACTCTGAAGAAGGAGAGTAGAGAGCCTTCTAGACAACATGTTCCTGTCTTACATCACCTTCTTTTATTTCCTTGATGCCCAGCCTGAAACCTCCAGGCTGCAATTAGTGGCAATTGCTGCATAATCTGTCACTATACAGAGTCATTTTTCCTGCTATGTAGGTACTCTTTCAGCATCTGTTACTACCTCCAAAGCAGCTGTAGGTTGCTCTTTTCTTCCCTACATTGTTTTCCACCCTCCATTAGGCCAAAAAGACAGGGATATTTTTTAAGACTTTGGATATCACCTGTTCTGTTCAGTCTTACAATACTAGTTACATGCACGGTACAGTTACTAGACCTGGATTTTCATCTGAACAACAAGGAATGACACAAAACTTAGGAGGAATGCAAACTTAAAACAGATTTTTTACTCAATTCAACTACTTATTCATTCTAACCAGAGAAGCTGAAAAGGCTTGCTGACGTTTATATCAAAACCAAAAAGCCAAACACTTGAATTTGTTGATTTCACATCACAATAATGGTTCTCCATATTCAATGCCACTTTTTAAAAAGATAAGAAAAAAAATTACTTGCATATTTTTGCATGCTTTCCAGTGAAGAGACAGTGTATGAAACCAGAAGAAAGACATCAAAACATCAGCACTACCATCTCAGATGTTTGACTGTTTTATTATTTTCATAGTTTTATGCTGCAATTACTATAATTTCCCACGAAATATTGTGGGAAAGAGATAATGTAATTTTTTAATAATCTGCTGTTCACGACTTTATGTTTACTATTAAATGTTTTGCACACTTTTGTTATTTGATTCAAAGAAAATCCATGTAGCAGTGCTGTTAAACCTAATGATGGAAATTCTATCATGATTTTTAATGATCTCCAACTTTTATATACTTGCAGACTGTTACAAAAGAATACAAATCTTAACATTATCATCATTAATCAGCATTAGTAAATATAATTGACATTTTATACAGAACCAGCTTTAAGTAACTTATTGGCAGTGATACAGATGACTCTTAATATAACCCTCTGGTGAGCTACACTGTTTGGGCGCCAGTGTCTGCACTAATGACTTGGAATTAAAATCAAATAAAAGCTGAGAACTGTAATTCAGTATAAAAAAACCAGCCATGCTTAGTACCAACCCTTTATTTATATATAATTTGGATATATCTGAAATTTTTAACATTTACAGAGGGTATAAAACAGTGGAAGTGTTTGAGACTAGATAACGAAATAAGATAGAGACAAAACAAATCTGATGTTCCCAGCTTTCTACGCTTACCCTTAGGCACACTCTAGGAATTAAAATGAGGAAAAAAAATAGACAGTGTAATTAACCTTTCCTTTCCCTTTTTTTAATCAACAACAACAAAAAAAAGGCAGAACATTTCAGACATTATAAATAGTAAAAATACACAGACATGGTTTTCTGCCATTATTTTTCATTTCATCAGTTTCTGTAGTTTCCTGAGGATTTCGTATGCTTAGGCATGAAAAGGGACCTAATCCTTAAAATATTCTCCTATGAAGATGTGAAATATGTTATCAAAAAGATTTAGGAAAACATGCTTCACTGTACAACCAGAGGAGCAGATCAGTCTCTCCAAGCCTCATGCCCTGACTTGTGGATACCGAGTTGTATTTTTCTCCAGAGCATTTCTGAACTGTCTCTTGTCTACACCACCTATGTATGACCTATTTGACTTCTGCTCTGGGAAGAAAAAGAAAAAAATTAGGAGTAGAGCTGGAATACTCCCTAGCATTTTCCTGTCTTATGATTGGGCCTCCCGAGGACATCACATGGGAAAGCCCCCTGATGATTTACTCATAAATCATGTTGCATGTATCATTATTTATACAGTTTATCTGCACCTTTTCCTTTGATAAACTACATTTAAAGCCACTAGGATGTAATTTGAGTAAATTCTGAGGACAAACTTCAGGATCTGGCCCTCTAAAGATGCCTTGTTTTATTCATTTATTCATCAAAAAAGTAGATTCTATTCTGAGCTCTCATTTTGGTGAGAGTTAATAAAATAGAATATATTTAAGCAAGAGTTCTTTAAATGTTCCAAATAATATCCATATTGTATGGGGAAGAGAGGAATTTTATGATTATACAAACATGTACGTATATATAATGTAATCTTCTACTTGCTTTATGGATCTGATCTCCTCCAAGAAGAGTCACAAATCCACACAATAGCCCTGAGTGCTTAGATTTTGCATTTCGTCCTCTGATTTTACAATACCTGAAAGATATGTAAAAACTCATGTAGCCAGACAGCTCCCTACTGACTACACATCTAAGGAACTTCACATGCATGTATTACTTGAGCCACTGAAAGCTGGAAATAACATATCCCTAAAAAAGCCCAACAACAACAAAAAAAAGGCCAAACCAAACCAAACCAGAAAACCAAACAAAACCAAACATCTCAGCATGTTTCAGAGCCAAAATAAATTTCAGATTGTGACCAAAACATGCAAAAATTGGAAAACTTCAAAAGGATATTGGTACGACAATTGACTTTTGTGCATGTTTATTTTCTTTTCATGGGCAAACACACAATTTCCTAACTGATGTATTGATAAACTGCATCAGATGTATAAACAGCAAACATTAGGCATAGCTATTGCCAACCTAAACTGTATAAACCATCAAACATAAGTTACAGCACACAGGGTGTTAGAAGGCATTAACTGTGGGTGGCACAGAAGTTATGCCCTGTTCCGTGATTCTAAAAAAAAAGCAAGGTTTGTATGCTAAAAATGGTGAAATGAAATGTGTGCATATCTCATGTCTATCAAAATCATTACTGAAATATGCAGTAAATGGCTGTGATCTAAGAGATACATACAGGGTAGTGAAATGGAAACCAACAAATTCTGTCCAAGTGCTTTTTTTGAAATTATTTATTTTCATCTTGCTTCTTGTCAAATACATAGTGCATTTTTGTTCTCCCAAAACTCAGCATTTTTAAATTTTTTTTTCACTTTCAGCACTAAATATTTAAACACATTCCACCTAAAAATCTGAAGCTAATAATCTGCTGCTTGTGTCTTCACCCTGAATTGTAACTATCAATATAGTGGTGCACAAATGATGAAGAGACATGAAAGAAATTGTAGTTACAGTCCTACCTGCCCACAGGCCAGACCCATGCCTCTCTCCCCCATACCATGAGGACATGATAAGTTTAACTCCAGCGCATCTGCACCAGCAACCTGTCAAACATCCAAGAGGAAAAAAATTAACTCCAAGCAATGTACTGTTTCCTGTAGCATTCACTGTTAATAGTAAACAGATTTCTTTAGACATTTGATTTTTATGTTTTTTTTATTAAAAGGGAGAAAGCTATAGTTATGATAGCCTGAAAAAGAAACGTGTTGATCATTACAGAGATGAATTTCAAAACCTGATCTGTTTTCCCAAAATAACAAAAGAAATCAAAGTGAAAAATAAAATAAAAAAAGACAACCACAATATAGAATTGGTTCTGGAAAATGTTAAAAAATGAAATGTAATTATAAGGCCCCAGGGCAGCACTGAGAGTGAGGTTCAGTATCACACAGGTGTTTCTGTGCTCTGAAGATCTGTGACACAGTAGTAAATTTCTCTTTTCTGCTTTAATCAATTTAATCTAAAAAAATTTCTGCAGGAACCTGTGTCACAGGTTTTGTCATTAACTATTTTTGTTTCTGAAGTCAAATGAGAGTATTAAAAAACATCTATACAAACATATTACTCATGCTAATTTCATTTCAGCACCCTCTATTAGCTACAACTTAAAAGGCAAGGGAGCTGAAGCATACAAGCACAGCACACCGACACGCTCCTAATGCTCCCTGCTGAACTACACCAGCCTGAGTCAAGAAGCCTGAGACTCTCCTGTTGCCTTCCACATGGTTGTAACTAGCATTTTGTTTTGCATTTACATTTTGTTTTTGCTTATTGAACTGGAGTAATTTTGCCTGCTGCGTGACCATGGTTCAGCAGCTCTCTGAGCGTGTGAGTAGGGAGAAGCCATCCATCACTTTCAGGAATCCTCCAGGTCCCAGCCAGCTCTGCAAGCCCAGCCATGCTGTGCTGCTGCTGGTGCTGTCGGCCTCTGTGACAAGCTGACCTTTTGCATGAATAGGTTGTCCTCCTGCCGAGAGGCACTGTGGGACCTTCTGGGGCTTCTGCTCTTTGGAAAGCCCCATCCATTACCTTCTGGGTAGGCTCCTGTGCATGCGATTAAAAATCACTGCTCTTTCATCTGTGGATTTCCGAGCACCCCAAACAAGCAGGCTGCTCTCAGCTTTAAAACAAGCAGAGACTAACAACTCCTTTGTGAAAGAAAGTTAAATCACATACTTTACGCACTATTAGGTGCATTTAAATAACTGCTTTTTTCTAAAGGACCAAAAAAAAAAAAAAAATACAGCTTGGAAATATCTGTCTTAAAAGTGGATAGCAATGACACTGGTTTAAAAAAGAGGAGCCAATAGTGTAATAAAGCCATTCATCTTAGTTGAAAAGCAGCCCTGCTCCTGTCAAGTGCAGGTTTCACAAAAGATTTCACGGTCAATTAGGTACGTACAGGTATGAAATGGACCAGTGTTGAAGATCACCAAGCCAATTACTGAGAATGTTTAATTTCACTTCCCTTAGTCCCCAAAGTGATTTTTTTTTCCTCCTAAGTTTAAAACGCACAAAGAAAATAAAGAACTGTCTTCCTACATCACCATAGGAGACTTTAGGACATTGTGAGTGAAGAAACAATGATCATACAGGTTCAGCCATATGAAAACACAAATTACAAATATCTGCATCCACATCCACATATACACATATATTGTAAAAAAATAGATTAAATATTCGTAAAACATTGAAATCTGAACTTATACCAGAAGTGAGAAGCTATGTTTTTCTTTGCTTTAATTTGACAAAATACAGTTTTATTTAAAATAGCAACTTTGTATTGCATTCAGATATAGGCACCTTTCGGAAAGAAATTATTGTGGTCTTAATCAAGTATTTCTTATACTGTTCCCTATGGACACAGCTACATGCTTTTTCCCCCATCAAATTGAATTGAAATTTCAGGTGCGTAGTTTGTTTGCATTTGTGTAAGACTGGATTTATATTACAGGAAGTCTGCTCACTGCTAGTATATATGCCATCCTTCTCTGCTATAATTTCTGAAAGTCTGTATTAAAACTAGAATAGCATTAAATGAGACTTTTATACTTTAAATATTCAGAGTTTTACATTCAAAATTTCTTCTGGTGCTGTCAAACTACTATGCCTGTAGGCAAGGTAAGATAAGTTAGGCTCTCAAAGGTAGAATTAAATTTTATCAGGGTATCCGTCATAATCTACAGTTTGCTTAAAATGCAAATAAAAAGCACAGAGATTCAAATACTAAAGGCTTTCCAGGTACTGCTTAAAATCCAAGGGACCATTTTTATGGAACAGATTTCCTTTAAATTTACATTTCCATCATTTTAATGGAAATAAATAAACAGAATAAACAAACTATAATGGACATGCTTTAAATTCTTGTTTTTTCATTTGATTCTATTTCTTTCAAGAACTTCCTTATTGTAGCTCTTGTACTTAAGGAGAATAAAAAAAAGGAACCATTACCTCAGCCATATTTGAAAGTTCTGTCCAGGCCTCCTTGCAATAGTTGCACATGATACTGGCAATCAGAATCTGAAATTAATATATATGGGATAATTTTAAGCCATGTTACTAGGTTTTGTAATAAACATTTTTACCATGACTAGAGTATGTACCTGCATATGGGAAATCCCAGCTGTACACAGGGAAGAACAGAAAAACGTCTGGTTACACTCATTTTTGGTTTTTTTTTCCCCTCTCACCCTCTTATGTGAAATGTATGAACATTTCACATATAAGTTTGATTCCCAAGTATGATGAAATTTGCATTTAGTGGTTTGATTTTTTTTTTTTCCCTCTTTCAAAAAATTTTTTACTGCTGGCATTAATACTGGGGGAATGTAATCTGTCACTCACAGATAGTATAACACTTTTCCTGAACTTGCCCATCGCACTGAGGTTTGATGACTCATTCATATAAGGCAAATACTGAAAAGCATGGTATAGAAAAATTGTCCAACACATACAGCTTTATAAACTTGTAGGAGAATAGAGGCAGCTGACTGCATTCACAAGTAGCTGAGTTAGGTTATGTCAAGTGTTATTAATGAAATTTGAAAATTCTGTTGGGATTGTACAAACAAGGAGAGAGAAGATCTGTGAAGATTCAAAGAGCTGTTAATTAAGACAACTTGTTTATTTAGTACTGATTAGTTTTAGCATTCACATTTCAAATTAAGTACATACTTTTGACAGAAGCAGTAGTTTACAGTAACAAAAAAACCTGAAAGCAATTACATTTCTGCCATAACTGTTCACATGAAAATCATGACCTCAGAGGGCATAATGAACATTCTAAAATAGTACGAATTTTATTTTCCTTTTTTCCTCAGTGTTCTCCTGTAACATGAAATTATACTAAACTCCTGGGTAGAAACAGATTCTCCAGAACTCCATGTCCTTTCTCAAGTGACTATTCTTCCCAAAAATGCCTCTACAGTCTTTTCATTTGGAATCAGTACCCATGACAAAAAGAAGTAATTATTTTAAGTGGTCACTTAGGGGCACTATCTGTAACTTTCAAGGTTTAAATATACTCCTAAACTCACACACAGGAATTTACAAAGAAGACAAAATTTTATCTCCTATTACCTGGAAAAAGAATAGCAAGAGACAAGTAACTGTGACAAGTGATTAAAGTCAGAGTTTTTATTGGAAAGTAATAAACAGAAACTGTATCTCATTTCAGCCTCTCAGTCTTCTCGCTATTTAATTTTTTAATTTATTTTATTTTACATCTTTGGTTCCAACAATATCATACACCACATTATCACTTCTGCAACTTTAATAGTCCCAAACAGCTGGTATCTTATAAAAGTCCAGCACATGACCCAGCCCAGGAACATCCCTGGAGAGCACATTCTTCCTCCTGAAGATTCTTCCTCCTGAAATTTGCAGTGGCAACCTGACGTGTTGTTTGAACCAAAAGTATGAGGCTGCATTAGGCTTGCCTAGCTTACAAGAGTAGATTAATGACAGATTTTACAATAAAACTGCTGCTAAAGTGTAGTAAGCAATAAGTGAAGGTGGACTAAATTGCAGCTTTGTCATAGCTTGAGTGAGGGCTGCCAGTGAAACCATGCATGATTGAAGCACAGCGGGATGCCTAGCCCATTCCTTACTCCAGGTCAGAAGTGGAGCTGAAATATGCTGTTCCCTCTTCTTCATCCAAACAGGTATTTTCCCTTTTGTAAGAGGTCTGGCACACTGTGCCCTGCACCAAGGAGCACAGTGGCCCTGCAGACTCCACTCCCTCCCCCAGTCTCTGAGACTGATGCCACTGGACAAGGTCTTTACTACCTGATATCACACAAGTTAACATACAATTTCTCCAAATGCTCGTGAAGGGACAAATGCATGTTTGTAACATCAGACACTGCTCTGTGTACAGGGTTTTCTTGATCACTCATGGAAGAAGGTCTACAACAAAACTATATTTTTTTGGTTGGAGGGAGGGGGGATAGAAAGGGAGAGTAAGTAATGTACCATTTAGGATGTGATTATAAAATGAATATACTGTAGGTAAAACACCTAGTAGAAAGCTACATTTCACACAGTTTTGTAACTAATGCATTAGTAGTTGTTCTACTTAAAATGGACACTGACAAGGTACTTCTCATAAGCCTTAAAATATTTTTTCTCCCTGTTTGTAATAATTCCCTGGAAGCTTAAACTAGAATCTATTTGCCTTGTGGAATCTATTTTTTCTTTCTTCCATTACCTCTATGAAGATTTCTCATGAATGCAATAGCATTAAAAGAAATAAAAAGGATGAGGTTCACCACTGTGTATGTTTTAAAGTGGTCATTCCTCCTTAGAACATGGAATCCACTTCCTGAGGTTGCAAAACAAAAGGAAGCAATAATAAAAAATATATCTGGTCCTACGATGGGACAGACAAACCTGAGAACATCTATTTAAAACCAGACAGCAGTTAAACTCTAGCGGACAGTTACCGTTTGTCTTGTACTGCTCTAAAGGGAATAAGGGAGTTTCAGTACACTCAGAGAGTTTGAAAAAAATCTCAGGAGGCTGGATTTAAATGTGAACACATCATCAATTCCTACAGATTTAAGAAAACTTCCTGATAGACACAAGCAGGTTCACAATACCCTACTCTCATATTTGTAATAACCATACTTACTTTCGTGATCTAACATAGACCGTAGCCCACATCTGTTCCTAACGTCTTTTCCCAGGTCTGAGCATAATCTCTGTGCACTTCAGGAAATTTAGCCATCCATGTGATTTCTGCTTTCTCTTTCCTCTCTGTCCCTTCTCACTGCTGCACCAGTCCTTAGGACAACAGGTGTCATCAGGTGTCCTTAGATGCTCCTTTTAGACACTGCTGCTGGCCTCAAGCCGCACCCCTTTCTGCTTTCTCAAAAACTTGCAAAAACCCCCAGGGCTTTGTTTTTGATGGGCAGAGCCATTGCAGAAATACAGAGAGATCCTTAACATCAACTTGGTTTGCTAACAGCTCCCTGTTTGGGAAACAGAGATATGGAACACGATAATTGATGTGGTTCCTCTAGAGATTGAACCAGATTTCACATATCCATAAAATTATTCTTCATCAAACTATGGTTCAGAAGATATTTATGTTTGGGTCAGATAGGAGAACTCAATCTTCTTTCAAAATACATTTTTTCTTCTCAAACAACTAAGTATGGGCTTGCTAACAACCTGCTTAGTCTGAAAAAAGTCAAAATTGTTTAGGCAAAATTCCTCAGGAAGCATTTACTAAAGAAGCTTGGCACTCATAGAAAGATATAGTCTTTCTAAACCAATGGTAAATAGAATGTATTTAGTTCATTACTCACCAATGGAAGGGATACCTATGTCTGTGCAAGCACAACAGAAGAGGACAATTTCTTGGCAGCTGAATGGTTATTTCACGGCATTAAAATCCCATCTGTCTGAACAAGGTTAACATCCACTCGGTTTTGACCTGCACCAACTCTTAGCCACACCCCAGAACAAGCCAGCACACCTGAAGCATTTCCTGAAGGTCCTGCACACATGGAGCTACAAGAGCATGTGGTCCACCAGGTGCTTGGTGAAAAGCTAATGAAGAATGGCTTACTGACCACTGCAGCTATTTCAATGACTCAATAAGCAATTTTGTAAATCTCTCACTGAAAACTACACATGCTGCATATAGACTTCTTAATAGTTTTTTCACACACGTGGATCACAGGCCAAAGTCTGCCCTATACAATAGCTCTTAGATGCAGTCACAGTAGCAAAGAGTGAGCAGCAAGGAAATACATAACAGCACTACAGGGCTTTTTGGTTTGATACAGCTTTTACACTTTTATTGGCCTTGCACCACTATCCTGCCTCATTACCCTGCCTCTTGCATGTCAGGTTCAGGACAACTCACAGGAATGCCACATCGTGCAAAAAGAAAGATTTTTGGAGGCTTATGGCTGCTTAGTGCCACTTGTGGCAGTCCTCCTCAAAATCATCCAGCCAGACTTATCAACGTACAGAACATTTCTAATACCCATATCACAATATAAAGGTACAACTGCAGCCAATATTCTGTATTACACAAACAAGCTTAAATGTCCAGTACTGAAAAACAAAAGGGGCACAAAGTCTTACTGTTGTAAAACTAACTCTCTAGAAAACATCCTGATTTTGATGCCTTATAGACCCAACCAGATTTCTCTTGAGCTGTACTTTCTTGCTGTAATTTTTGATGTGTTGCAGAACTAAAACAAAAATAAGATTTTTATTAAAAACTACCTAGAACATCAAATCCCATGCAATGAGAAAGTTAACAATTGTAAACCCTGTCATGTCTCTGAGAAGCAGAGGAATTATCTTGTTATCAGTTTCATAATGGAACGTTGAAGTAAATGATGCCATCCACTGACACCAGTAACACTTTGTCGCCTGGGAAATTCATGTTGGCAGAAACTGTCAATCTAGATGGATATGGACATATTAAACAGTGTACCTTCAGTCCATAAATCTATTCTTTCTGTGCTGCCTTAATAAAAGATTCTGCATGATAATAAAAAGACAAGCAATGAAGAATGTCTTGACATTGCTGACCTATAATTCTGCTTCACTCTTCTTTTTTCAGAGAGTGGAGAGTAAATAATTGACAGTCTCTTACCAGTCATTGTTTTCCTCCTTAATTTGCACTTAAAATAAATTTAAGATCTTTTGAGTCAATGAAAATAAGACAAATAGGGGGTATTAGAAGGTTTTTTTATTTAGCTGTTGTTCTGTAGCAAACCTTCTAAATAAAACCTTAACTTTAGGGTATTGCTTTATATAGAGATCTCCAGTTTGGTTTTCAGAGTGCAGTGGAAGCAAGATACAACAATGATAGAAGAATAGACCAAACATTGTCAGCACACACATAAGTTTAGAGAAGCTGATGGTAGGAGTTTGAAAATACTACCATTTGCTCACCCTACCACACTAACAAAATCAGCACAAGCAGAAAACAACCAAGATTCTCTTCTGAGGCTAAACAGATATGCTTATTTCCAAAGGCAGTTATTTTGTATGATGCCTCTATATCTATCAATGAGATTACATCTATTTAATGAGACTTCTTGATGGATGTCAGTGAGTGCACTGGGCTATAGCATTGAGTTAGGGCCTAGAGTTGTTAGGATCTAATGTCCTCAGACAAATAAAAACAGGGGTTATGAAAAAAAAGCATTTCTTGGTAAAACAAGTGAGTGCTGTGGCTTTCACAGGACCATGAAGCTAAATAGATTAGAACAGATGCAGGAAAACAAGGGAGCAGCTTGGTGTTGTAAATGCTCCTCTGTCATGTGAGATTCAGTGCTGTGTTTGCTACTCTCAGGGCAGGAGTTGAGTACCATGAGCAGACACAGATCATGCACATAGACGTGTGAAAAAATCAAAAGCTAACTTTCTGTTAAAACATTTAATAAGTCCTACAAACTTGGGAGTATGACTGAAAGCAAAAGGAATGGACAGAAAAAAAAAAAAAAAAGAGACCTTTGAATGCAGCTGTACATCCCACGGTTCAGGGTACTCTTTAATTAAAGATGTGGTAATTCCTGAAAAGTCAAAAAAAGACCACAGAATACAAGTTCCCTGAAACAGATGTTTAATGAAAGAATATAAAGCATCTATACAAAACCCTTCAGGGAAACTCAAATATTTTACATTACTAGTAAAAGTATGCCCATTTTATGATAGACTGCTGAAAATTTCAGTGCCTCAGGTAAGCCCTTCAACCTCCATTGGGAATTACACACATGGCTCAAGACTTCCCTGAAGATTTGCTAGAATATTTGGTATTTTACTTTGCATAAGAAACCTATCCTAGTTCAAGCTTTAGTCTCTGGTAATGAGTGAAAATGCATACATGGGTAACTGGAAATCAGCATTACTGAAAGCAGAAGACACAAGTTAACAAAGGCTGAATCCAAGAGAAGAGTGAAGGCAGATACTAATTTTCAATAGTACTCCTTGCAAACAATACCTTCAAGTCCTTGTAGATCTGCCATGCCCCTGCTGTATTTCTGTACTTTCCATGCTGACATAATATAAAGAGAAAGCAGAGGAGGCAAATAAAGTAGTGGAGAAGCTATCAGAACAAGTATGTATCTAATTCTGTGATATTTCAGATACATGCTATGACCTGTAGTAAAAGCTTTACACCAGGGTGCTGACACATTACTGATTCTCAAAACTATATATGGAAAGCAAGGCAGGCAAAAGGAAACTCAAATCAGTGGATTACCTTCTTCACCTTATGAAATTTTTACCTCATCATTTTATCTGCCCAGATATACACATAGTCCTTTTTAACGCAGTTCTTGGAGCACCTTGCTGGTGATACTGTTCAGTCTCACAATAGTACAGGCAACTTTCTGCAGGCTGCCCCTCTGAGAGGGAAAGCCGCTGGAGACAAATGTGTAAGTGCTAACGCCTGTTCCCATAGAGCCTGAGCATCCCTTGGCTGAAAGGAACCCTAAAATCTCTTCCACTTCCTGACCATTTCTAGAGATATGAAGATACATTTCCTCTATTACTTAGGAACAAAACTGCTAAGCTCATTATAAAACAAATTCAGTAGAAAATAAAAGGAGATGAAATGTGCTCTGCATAACTTCAGTGTTCCCTCACTCCTGCATTTAGTCAGCTAGCAATTCCCCAGGCCAAATCTGTCTCCTTGCACCCACAGAAAGGCCATCCTATCTCTTGCCGTGTTTAGCCCACAGAGTTTCTTTTAATTCTCTTCCTTGGTTATGAAGGCTCAAGAAAACTACCAGGATCTTGCTTGCAGAGGAGGAAAACATGGCTTAGAGATGAGGGGAAAAAAAAATCCCTCCTTTTTACACTGCAGTGCCCTGTGACCTCCTTCATCATGTGACACTGTTAGCACCAAAGCTATGCTTGGGAGGAGTGAGTGATTTTGTCATCCACTTGCATCCTCCACACTCACCCACACCCCCCCTGTGCACCATTATCATTGTAGTGATATACTGAAATTCATTGACAGTTTGCTTGATTTTGCTCAAATAGCTCTTAGGTTAGGCTGTTCTGATAGATGAGGGTATGGTCACTAATAAGGTGTGGAACAGGCTGTAAGGATTGTCCTTTCTCCAGGAAATTATCTGAGGACTTCATATGCCATCTGTACTGGGGCGGCCTATCAGTCCTAAGGACCTACTCTCTCTGGATGGTATTAGACTTAACAAAGAAGAAAGCTTCCACACACTCCTAAACCTGTCTGGCTAGTGGGACAGGTTGACTTCATGAAAAGTAACAATCAACAAATATCCACAGGGATGGCAACACAGAATCTTTACAAAGGCCGGAGTGGGACCAATGATGTTCATCCCCACCAGAACTTCACTTACAAGTTTTTGTGGGTTGTTTTCCTGTTGGAAAGCATAGGTGAAAGGATGGTAGAAAGCTATGATACACAGAGTAACATAACAACTGTTCTCTCCATCTTCATTTTCTTGCGATACCTTTGCCTTCCTCCTCCAGATACTTAAATGATTCCTCTGAATAACACAAGTTTCTACTCCTTTGGCCATTCTCTCCAAATCCATATTTCTCTGAATGGTCTGAATTCATAACGAATTTACTTTGGGCAGAAGGTTGGACTAGCTCATGTCATTTCCTGAGGTTCCTGCCAACTCAACTTTTCCTATGAACCCTCCCTGCAAAAACACACATGTTCAACAAGTATTCTTGCCTCAGTCTGCTCACGATCACTTCATACCCTTGCACCAAGCAGGGCAATTCTAACATTAAGCCTATCCAGCCTTGTTCAGGCACAGGAACCTGCTCCAGTCTGGCATTTGTATAAGCTTGTATTTTATCTCTGTATTTTTTCTTCTGTTCTCTCATGCAATCTTCAAGATAGCATCTTATATCCCTTTTGAGATCTGGTTCATTGCCATCACCAGTAGTTCTTCCTGTGATCTTGCACGGCCAAAGTGTCTTGATGGTTACCTACCTACAGATTTTGTTTCTTTTATCATGTACCAAAGCAAAAGTAGTCTTCAGTTCTACTTTTTCTGCTGCTATTTGAGCTCATATAAATCAGAGCCACAGCCCAGCAGAAAGACCATCTCCACAACTAAAATATGCCATCCACCTCCCTCTCACACAACTCACAAACCTCAAACTGCAACAAAGCCAAATACCAGATGCACTCACATACATTCACAGATTCCTATCCAGCATTCACCACTCCAAATAAACAAGATACCTCCTAAACTTGTGGAAGACAGCTGTTTCCTGCTAGGCCCATGTCAATGTGAGCCCTATGCTCATTTAATGATAGATCTGTATCAACATTAGCATTTCTCATACAAAATGGATTCTTGTTGAACTTTTCAAATTATTAGCAATAGATTAGCACTCAGTAGCTTCATGTCATATTCCAAGAACTTTTAAAAGGCAAAAGAGAAAAAATAATAAGGTGAGGTAGGTAAGAAGCATCCTTTGTGGACCATACAAAAACTTTTAAAAATAAATGAATATTTTCATTTGGAAAAAAATGCTCCATATAGTTATTTCTACAGTGAAAATTATGTTAAAAATAGACCCTTAGCAAAGAAAGAAGCTACTTTCTGTCAGGCATATAACTTCTGAAGAAGTAGAGAGGAAAATCCATGCTTTCTGTTGAACTTGATCTCTTCTTATATCCTTCCTAGTTATCCCGTGCTATCTCCAAGCTGGGCCAAAAGTTCAGGGAACAACACAGCCATGACATAACCAACCTTCTGAGATAAGATCAGAAAATCTCATCAGTGGGTAGTTTTATTTTTTTATATGCAGAAATTATAACTTAGTTAAGTAGCTAGCTGTTAGACCTGATGACCCAAGTAGTTTTTTGGCTATACTCCAGCAGCAAAGTTGTTACAAAATTAAAGACCGGAAGTTGGTAACTATCTTCTGCCTAATCTTTCTCCTTAACTGCCAGTTCCACACACCTTTTCATCTTATAGGGAAGATCACCTGAAGATTCTGAGAAACTGAAAAAGGCCTTGCAATTTTCACTAAATATTTGAATGTTTAATAAAATTGTTATGTAACTTGTTCAACATAGTGCTATGTGATTGGACATTTCAAAACTAAAAAGCACTGAACAGAGATTATATTCTCACTCAACTGAAAGCACTGTCAGATGAATTGCCACCTGATGTTGGAGAGATTTTATCAATGACTACACAGTATTTGTTGGTTTTGTTCCCCAAAAGTCAAATTGAAGATAAATTAGATACAAGGAGGATGCCCATGGTAGAATCAAAAGCAGGAGTTCTAGGAACCAGAGGGATGCTGACAGTACAACATTAAGAGAATGTAAATGTGAATTAGATCCATTTTTTATGTCCACTCTTTATCTTGAAATGCTCATACTGCTCACAGATAAGAATTTGGAGTATGCAAGGTTTAAAATCACAAACAAGTTACTGCTGATCTATGGTCCTGCTGACCACCTAATTTTGCATGTTTAGCAGTTGCTACATAACCTCAATAGCAAGTACAGCTCATTAGTTTAAAATAGAATATTTAAAAAGGAATTAATATATAAAAGCAGGGTAAACTGAGATCTAGAATATGAAAATGTGACAAGTATGAGAAGTCTGGTGAAGAAAACTATGTAAAAGTCTATGATCTCAAACTCAATGAGCATAAAAAGTTCAGAAGCTATAAGCAGTGTTGAGGGTGTAGATGAAGATCAGTTCAGAGCCCATGAACAATTCCATTAATCTACATTTTTCTTTCAGTGGATAAGGAGAAAAAAAACATCTTGGAACACATTATTCCCACATTTCGCTATGAATTTGAGATCATTCCATAGCCCCCTCCCCAGAAACCACAGGAGGCTGGGATATAGTCCAGCTGCTGTCAGTCAGATGGAAGAGCTGGCTCCAATTGTGATAGATTCAAGCATGTGCCTCTGTCTTTCTTACCTAAGCTAGAACATATCTGCATAGAGCCAGCTCTCCTACTCGCTACAGAGTTCATATGAGTAAAGTATACTCTTTACTTGTTCCTGAACAAAAATAAACTGTTTGATGGTATAACTGCCTCTACACCACGGTTCTGCTAGGACAGCAGTTAGATGCGGCTTTATTTTTAGTATCTCTAGCCTACATAAGTATGTGAGCAAGATTTTTAAATATAGACCTAGCCTTCATAGTTTTCTTCATTAGAGCTCTACAAGAATGCTTCAAATGTAAAATGCATCACAGAAATTAAGTGCAGAGTGGGGATACAAGAACAGCATATAGTTACTGCTTTTATCAGGTATAAAAAGAGTTACATATTATCATTGTATTACACGTCACATAGATGAGAAAGTGGAATTATCTAAATCACATACTCACAATGCCTCCTAAAATGCTAAAATCACATCACAGCCAGTATAAATGAATGTCAAAGCTCCTGAGCATTTTAAAAGATCAAATTTTTGTAATTTACCCAATTGCCTATAACAAACATCAAATGAAAACTGGGAAGAAGTATTTGGGGGATAAATGTTTTGCACAGGTACTAAGGCTAGCAGAATTTTGTCATTCTTACAAGGTTTAGATTTTAATTTTGATGGATTCTAAAATTTTGCCATTTAGGGATTTATTTTTTAACATTGCCACAAGGTCATCTTCTCCCAATCCAATGGCAACTTCTACATCCTCATATTAAAACAGTAACTATCCAGAAAAGGGCATTTCCCAGGGAGTAATGACTGGCTAGAAGTTGATGGCCTGAGGCACTGCTGAGGGCTATTAACCCTGGCTGGTTATTAATCGCAAAGAAATGCCCTGCACCAAGGTTGTTACTGCTATTTTAAGCACAGATTGGTGGGGGTGAAATGAACATCTTAGTGTACAGATTTTTTTAACACATGATGCAATTTCCTTTGTCACAGTTTACGGAGGACATTTCTAGAAAGAATGAATGTTCTGCCTGATACTCAGCTGGATTTCACAGATCATTTTGTAGCACTCTGTTGTGAACAAAATAACTTAACAAACTGAGAAAATAGTTGGGGGTTTAAAGAGCTTTTCTTTTCTCGCTAAATAATGGTCTGTGTAGAAAAATAAAAGGAAACTCATACCTTAATATGTACAAAAATATGCAACTCTTCACTGTCAGCAGTATTGCATTCTAGAAATACCTTTTTAATCACACTGTCTTAATGTTTAGTGCATTTCCTTTGTAAATTCTCATGCTTAATGGCCATTCACTCTTCAAAAAAAAAAAAAAAAAAAGAAATTTTTAGCATCAACAGCCAAAGCACACCCTGAACCAGCTTGAGCTGATGCTAGACATTAAGAAGTTTGTCTTTTCCAATAATCAAGCAGGTTGGGTCATTTTCTAGGAGGTAGTTGGTGAAGTATTTCAGAAACTACTTTAATTTTCACCTAGTTCTTACCCTAAGGCTAGTTTTAAAGTTTTAAAGCTGCACTCATAGCCCTCACAAAGTTGTGAAAATTGTTCTTTTTTTGCAGGAATCAATAACTCACTCTCCAAATCAAAACAGTATTCTTAGCATATGTATGAATAGTCCCCTGCCTTATTAAACTAGTTACTATTTGCGAAATTCTTGCTGTGGAAGTAAAAGAAACAAAGTAAGTCACAGCATAGGAAGAAAGAAAAGTTCTGTATTAAACTAGTTTGACAAGTTTCTCAACAAAGCTGTAGTTTCCAAGAACATAAAAGTTCTCACATTTCTCCTTAAGGTCCTAATATGCCACCACAAACATAGCCATTAGAATCACAGATTGATTGTAAAAATCTCACTACATTTACCACATTGTTCTATTTTCAGTTACAAACTGCACTTTCCTGCAAAAATCTGTGCTTTCTTAAAATAAAATTGCCTCAAACTGATAGGCAGAGTGTGTTTTGCCACCTCTTTGCCAAATTAATAGCTATCAAAACTGATACTGTAGCATTTGGTACCAATCACCATGACATGCCCTGCATGATCACGTGAACATGCATGAACAGACATTGCCAGTGTGTAAGTTTTTAGCAGACTTGTCTTTCTATATATGCGATCATCTGTGGTGACCCTCTCGAAATGCAGCCTTTCAAATCTTAGTAAACTGAAGACAGCACTTGAATTACAAAAACCTTAGCACATAATTTCAAACTAGTACAAAATATATCTTCATCTCAGTTTGAATTCAAGTAATGTTGTTACATGCTAATCAGATTGTCAAAATGTAATACAGGCAGAGTGATCCAAAGACTGAGACAGGACTGGGATGCAGGAGAGAGTTTCTGATCCCAGGTAAAATCAAACAGCTCTTTGTGAATTGACGATGTAAACTTGCAAGAATGGGCTACATAGCTCAATAATCCTTCTTTGATGTGCATCAGCAGCAATATCCTGTGAGAATGATCTCTGAAGCCTCAATGGCATCTGGTGAAGTGCCTCTTATTGCTCATTTCCTATCGTCCTTCTGGTTCCAAGCCAGCTGCACCCTTGCTGAGACAGAAAAATCTGAACCACACAGTGTATTAAAATGTGGAAATAAAATGAATCAATACGCTGGCATACTGATGTTTTTTTATTTTTTTCTCTCTTGTTTTCCCAGAAATTCTGTGTTCAATATATTTATTTCTATGCTATTCAGAATTACACTGAGATTTTGATAGTGCTTTCTACTGTAACCCTGGTATAGTTAGCTTAGAATCAATCACTCCATATATCAATTTAGTACTGTTTCATTCCATGTGCATACTACATTTATCTTCATTTAATTTTATCTGTCAGTTTGTTGGTCAATCACTCAGAAATATAAGATCCTTCACAGCCCTTTGTAGTCAGCTCTTCTCTTTATCCCTACAATACTTACTACTAACAGCAAAGTTTATATTCTTGAAATTCTCTCTATTTTCCAGATTGTTAATAAACATTTTAAATAGCACAGAACACAGCACAGTTCCCTAGGGAATTTTACTGGAGCTTTCTACCCACTGTGAAAATTAAGTATTTATTTCTCAACATTGTTTCCCATGTTTAAGTAGTTATTTATTCATGTGGGTTTCTTGCTTCACACCTTACAGTAGCATAATTTTTTTCAAGTCCTCCACTGAAGGACACTATTAAATGCTTTTGGAAGCCTGAGATCACTTTATCAGCTGAGTTTCTCTTGAAGCCCTCTGTTACTCGGTTTAAATGCTGGGCCAGTGTTAAACTCATCTATCTTGTCTGGTCCTCCCCAAAGGAGGGTTTCAGGTGAGACCTCCTTACTCCTTCTGGAAGGTAAAATGTTCCTCAGAGCTGAGCAGTGTCCTTGGCTCTGCACACCAGTCTCTGGCAGTAACTATAAACATTGAGTGTTATCAGTCCTAGAAGCAGACACTGTCTGAGAAACTTGCTGTTAATTTCAGCAAGTGCAACTACTTACAAGAGACTTAGCTGAAAGCAAAAGTACAAACCAGAAAATCACCTTTATCCTAGCCCAAACCAGGACACCCTCAAAGAACTATTTTTAAGGCAAAATGTTATACAAAAGAGGTTTCTTTGCTCTTTTTTTTTTTTTTCCTTTTTTTTTTTTTTTTTTTTTTTTTCTTTTTACTAATTCTATTTTTTAAAAAAGCTTCAAACAATTTACATTTAAAGACAGAAGATTTATGGTCTTTAGCTGCCCTGATCTCTCCCAGAAGGTTTACATTCATCACGTGCTGATTCTCTTCTACTGCTCAAGCCTCAAGCAGATCTGTTATAGCCAATACTGCTATCAAAAATACTGGTGGTAGATGGGAATTTTCCTGTATTTTATCACCTTTTTTGCTAAAACCTAAGCCTCAAGAAGTAAAAATTTACAGCACCATATTTTGTTGCTCGGTGCCATCTCTATTTATATAGGTCATATAAAGCCATAGAATATTTTATGCCTTGTGGAAGAGCTTCTCCCAGAAAAATTCCTTCCTTTTCCAAAAATGGGATCTCAAATACCCAACAGACCAAGATTTCTGTTACTAGCGTTGGCTTTGGTTCACTTACTCTTGCGAATAGAAACTCCTGCACAGAAATGGATGTGCACTTCTGATACAAACCCACTATATAAATCAGGGTTCTCATCAAATTTCACCTGAGACTGCGCAGAGGAAAGTGTGTCCAACTACCTCATGATGAGCTGAACCATAGTCAGCAGCAATGAGGACATTCTGAGGATGGGAGAGCATAAAAACTCCGTGGAATTTGTGGAAGTAGTACGCTGTTTAATACGTCTGCTCTTCTTTCATGTTGGGTTTTTTCTCCCCCTTTTCTAGGAAGCATTGTTCTGTGTTGTTTTTTGTCCTCTCTTCCTTTTGGTAAAGAATGAAGAAAAGGAAAGGTGGTCATGCTCTTCTGCTCACCACAGCAGTCATTGGACAGAGGAGTCAGCCATTCTTGAACTCCACGCTAGCTAGGGCTGAGTTGTTTAGTTTGTGGGCAAGGTAACCAGTATGAGTGCCTTATTGCAGCCTCATCCTCCCTCTTCAGCTAGGATTTCCTCTGATCTGAAGGGACTAGGCCTACTGCCAGTTTTCAGTAGTGATAGGGATCTTTTCCATATGGTGAATTTAACAACTGCTGTGGGGTTTTTTTCACCTCCTACCAAGCATCCATGATAGTTGGCTTTGGGAAGTTTAAGCTGCAGCAATCACAGCTTCTGGAGTTTTTAAATGAGATTTGAGGATATGAGAGTCAGATAAGGGAACCCAAGTAGCTGTTCTGTTCTTCTGGCCACTTACATGATATGGAGTTTGAAAGTTTATGGACAGCCTGGCTTGTGGCTCCCTCCCCTTGTGCTCTGTCCTTTACAGTTCATGTGGAAAAGCATCTGAGCATCTACGGAGGGTCTTTCTAATAGGCCCAAGAATGCATGGCCTGCACCCTCCCTATTCAGATCCACAGTACACTGGTTGCTATTGATACCAGATGAGGTCCACATGGGCACAACCTTATTTGGTCGCTTAGAAATGTTTTATTCCAACATTTGTGTTGGGGTTATGGCTTGTCAAGATGTCTGTGATTTATGTGAGTGGACACCACAGTAGTCATTTGGAGTTTAAAATACTATTTCTTTGTGATGCAAAGGCAAACTATCTGTATCAGCCCAAGGAAAAGCAGGCATTTCTGGAGAGCAGCTGGCTGGTAATTTGATCTTCTAAACATGACTCCCCTAAAGATGAAGGTGAAGGATCTACCTTTTACCTCACTGAATTACCCACAATACAAATGATATTCCAAATCTCCAAGTATTTCAAATTTTAAATCCAAATAGTAAACCAAACTAATGCCTTTTGTAACCCGAATCAAGCCAAGAACTGGTATCTCAAAATGTAACTACTATGTACACTACACAACACCCTACAGACCTCTGAATATCCATCAGAAATAAAACCTATAATAATGCCTGCAAAAATACACAAATTATTCCTATAAATCTAGTGAGAAAGCCATCTTTGGCCTTTTCCTCACAGTAAAGCTGTGAAGTTCATGATTCCCTTATATCTTGACAAGTTTTCCACACAGAGGTGATTTCCAGCAATTTTAGATATTCTGCTCCATTCCTCCCAGTAACCAGATTTCCATGTTTACTACCAGTGCAGACTTAGAGAAGGAAAAGTTCATATGAATATACAAATGTTGTTCACAGTTTTTAGATGAAGCCTAATATTAAAACCAAAGTTGGTCCTACAGACACACTTCATGTGCAGGACCCCACATCAGGGATCACTTCAGCAAACTAATAAAAACCTTCCATGTAAACTGTAAAACTCTGTGGCAAATCTATTTCTGTTCATCTTACAACTTCAGGAAACCTTTCTGAACATTGCATTTTCCTGCACCAAAAGGTATTTACAGGAGCAAGGCATGTTGAATGCCTGTTGAATAATGTTTTCTTGCTCTGTAACCCCTCATTTCCTCCTGTCCTCACAGAGAAGACCTAAAACAAATCTGATTTTGTTACCTAAAATAAAAACAAAAATCCGTAACTCCGAAACCAAATAAAACTGGACAGCCCTACTTCATAACTCTATCACAAGAAAAAAAATGCAGAATATAATAAATCATAAATATAATGAAGAATTAATCGCATCAATCCTGGGAAATAAAACAAGAACATAAAAAAGCTAGACCCCCCCTCCAATTCTATGAAAGTCTGTTTTCAACCTGGGATCCAGCGATCTGTTCTTGCACACTGCCTAGCATGGCTATTCCTGACAGGTGTTCCAATGACTTTCTGAAGAAATATGTTGAACAAAATTTATCTTTAACAGTTTCAGCCTTGAAAATCTGCTCTCTGCTGAGTAACTGTCAGAGAGACTGTCAGCAACATTCTGCAAGCAGCAGAACAAACACTGAGACAAGTGTTTTCAGCTTAGTTTGGGGGTCCAAGAGTAATTAATTTCTAGCAGAAGTTTCTCACTTCAACACATCACAACACTGATAATCTGAATCACAGAATCAATGTCACAGTTGACCACTGTGACCTATGTTTCTAAGAGTCATGCAGCAGCCCAAACTTATTTGTGTTCAATAAGAACGAAAGAAGCATTTAAGACCTCAGTATAATGATAGAGCAATATTGAAAAATATTACATTTGGCATCTTCTTACAAGATCCCAGTTCATCCTTGCTGTATGTTTCTCAAACATTTGCTTGTTTGTAGGGGAATTCTGTTGGCCCCATAAGAAATTACATTTCCCCTGCAGTCTATTTTGTTCATTAAGTGTCCTTTCAATGTCCTTTATCTATACTAACTCCTCCACGTGGTCAGACCCAAAATAATTTGCATATTGACGTTTTTCATTAATTTATTTTTTTTATCATCTACAGGGCACCTACTAGGGTTTTTTGGAAGTGGAGAAAGTGTGCAACCATGCCCATCGTCAACTTCTTGCTGAGCCTTCAGCCCACTTTTTTCCATAGAAAAGCATTTTACCTATTTCAAACCTTGCTCTTCTCAAGGTTGTTCTTCCCAGTGAAGATACTAAAGAGGTCTCAGAGTAATATAAAACTGTAAAATATTTGGTCAACTACTAGTCAGTGTGAATATACAGGCATGCTTGTGTGACTAGAAGAATAGATATCTGTCTAAATAAGTGATTTACCAACTCAAATGAGAACTCTGAGCTACGGTAAGCAAAAAGTTTTGATGAGGAACAGCAGCAGTTTGAATGCATTTTTTAATGAAACAAGAGCTACCATCAATTTATCCCATTCCCTTGCAATCACCAAAAATGATTCACATGATTGGCAGCTTCACTGTGCACAGAGATCCTTGTTTTCCCAGCACACAAAGACATACTGCCACTACCACTGTTCACAGTTCCCAGCACAGATTAAAGGCTACATTATAGCTAATGTAAAATATGTGAATATAAAATGTATGCATGAAGTTATCTTCCAAGGTTTTATATTTTTTTTTAACTTTCTCAGCC
This sequence comes from Phaethornis superciliosus, assembly GCA_023637945.1. Taxonomy (NCBI): domain Eukaryota; kingdom Metazoa; phylum Chordata; class Aves; order Apodiformes; family Trochilidae; genus Phaethornis; species Phaethornis superciliosus. The sequence continues at coordinate 12,240,375 of JAJQWJ010000009.1, read as the reverse complement.
ACTTTTCATGGATAAAAGTTTGTAGATTTCTGCTGAAATAGAATTAAAAATATGTATTTTTGCAGTTTTCATTCCTGATCATGTCACTAGGTGAGTTCTACTTGGTAAACTTCATATTTCTGAAATAAAATAATTACTTGAATATACCATTACATGACATTTTCTCAGCAACATTTTGGGTGGAAAGTACATTAATACACCATAGCATCAGGTATCTTATCTCCTTGGTAAATAAAACAGGGAAGTAGGCCACATTGTGGCGTTAGTGTTAGTTCTTTTTTCCTGTTAGTGAATGCACTTCAAATACTGAATGTGCAAATTATGATCTAGTCTTTTTAACAGAAACTGACAATTTTATGCAACCCATAAAGTGGGTTGACCTTGGTCAGCAGCTAAGCCTCCACCCAGCCAGCTGTTCACACCCCACTTACAAATCTTGCCCTCTGCCATTTCAAACCAGTCTAAGCAGGACTTAAAAAGAGGGAGTTTTCCTATTTATCGTTATGATGTTGAGATTAGACAGGAACAGCTTCTATTGCCCTTGGCCCAAAACAAGTAGTAATTGAATCCCAATATGAAGATCCTGATTATTGATACTTTTCTTTCCCTTTTTTTTTGAGTCTCAGACTAATATAGCACTTTACAACCTTTTTGGAGGAGAAGGGATGCAAAATGCCAATAATAAGGTGTCAGTTTAATTCAGAAGGGATATTTTAATATTACGTTTCAGACTATGAAACTAATAAAATAATTGTTCTGTCTTTTCTCACTGCGAAGCTCTCTACTACTGTAGAAAAAGATATATATTTTCTCCGTATTAGTAGTTACACAGAACAATAAATTCTGTGGCATCAGATGCTATAAGTGGCCATAAGCCAGAAAATATAAATATTTCATAGACTCATAAAATAACCCCTTAGTTAGCCATATAAGGAAGACGTTTGGATATGACAAAGAAAGGCCAATATAAATAAGTAAAACTAATATCTGGGAAAGTAAAAAGAAGATGACAAATACAAACAGACCAATTTTCTTTTCACTTGCACAGCTCTCTGACTGAAAGGATGTTTTCTTGGTACACAAGAGAGTATTGGTCACATAATTTTTAAAACTGCATCTTTTGAAAATCTAACAATAAAGAACACTGAATAATAAAGTGTTTTAAATGGTATCAGCCAAGTTGATGAAGTAATATCTTACTGAAATGCCTGAAGTACCAGAAAGAAAACAATCCAATTTTTAACTGCAAATAATCTTAACAGAGAAGCACTTGATTTAAAAAATCAAACCTAAAATATCTCAGGCTTGTACTGTGCATACCATCTAATTTCATTCTGTGTATATGTGTTCTCTTAGAGAAAAAAAAAAAAAAAAAGTAAAAAAAAAAAAAAAGTAATAGTAGTAATAAATTAACTAAGTTTAAAAAATCCCAAATTGAAACAGCACAGATTTTTATGGTATGCTACAAGCAAACATACGAAATACAAATTACTTTCTTCTTCTGATTTCTTGTCTGGACCCTTACTAATACTTTATTCACTGCAGGTAGCACTAAAGAAACTTCTGCTGGTGGCAGCTTCTGTCCTAGTTCACTTGAAGTGAATTCAAGGTTGAAGGAAGAAACTAATAGAAGTGGAACTCACCGACAGTCAGAGATAATCACAAGCTATGAGTGAGAATCAGGAGTCAGGAGACCCAAAGAATAAGGCTATCCACTACAGGAGTGAAGACAGAACAAGGCTGATATTAGTTCCTGATCTAAAGAAGAAACATCTTACAGTTACATGACATTATCCACTGAGCTGTGCCTGGTGGTTCTCTTTTGCACAACCTTTTGCATAATTTAGTTTAAATCTTAAGCTTCATTAGGGGAATTTAGCTGCTCCTTTTGAGTTATGGCACAAGATAGGATGCCAGTCAGGGATCATCCTCTATTGAGGTAGCTATTTTTCTCATATCATTTTCATCCGTAAAATATATTCTACCTTAAATGACTCATATTCAATAGCAAAAGTGATTATGTATAAATATTGAATTGTTTTAATAATAACTGTAGCAAGGTAAGTTTTTTTTTCAGTAATCACTTGTGTCCTCACCTCAGTCTGGCTTTCATTTTAACAAAAAATCTTGTTCTTTATTTGCTAATTAAGCTCACCTCCCAGTTTTCTGAAACCATTTTTTGTTTTGATAACACCCCCCAAACACATCAAATTTAAAAAGGCATTATAGAGGAGTGAACAGGAATTCAGGAAAACATTTCTGCGAACTCCAGTTATACAGAATATTTCAAAATAAGCATCAAGAGATTTCTACCAGTGATCAAAAACCTATTTTCAATTAGCAACAAATTTACAATTGTATTTATGACAGTTTTAGATGAGTCCCTGGGCAGGTTTTAAAAATCCCTGTGAGCAAAGCCAAGGTCTACCACTAATGCTGTTTCCCTCATGCTCATGCAGGCATTAACAACCTTAAGGATGCCACAGCATCACCCACAGTCAACATGCAGGAGCTGAATTCACATTCTCAGAGTAATAACTTGCATAGTTGGAGATGATCAGATGATGCTAACCCTGGGAAGTAAGCAAGAGTGGGACTTCTCCATCCCACACAAGAGGCCAGGCCTCAGAAAATTCAAATTTTCCTTTAGAAATTGTTGATAGTGCTTTTCCTAACAGAAGAGAAAGGTTTGGTCTCAAGTAAAAAATGCTGCAATAGATTTTTGGTAAGGACTGCAATGGGAGACTATTCCCACAGCAGAAACAGCTAACAATCTGACTTCAGGCAATAACCAGGACTTTGTCAAAGGATGTTAAAATAAAAATCAGATAATTCGGTTCACACTTTTACTATTATGAAGTGCAGTAAAGCGAGATGAACCTCAGCAAAGAAACACAACCCCGTCCATAGAAAAGATAGGATATTAAACATACAGCACTTACCTTTTTCTACCAATACAGTGTGTTTAAACATTTTTTATACTTGATGGATGATGTGTACACTTAAACTCTAGGAATTAAAAAAAACCTGTCTTCACGCCATAACATATTCAGGAATGTTAAATTATTTTTTTCATAGCTGAACTTGGAGGTAATAACTTCAAGACAGAAGATATGTAAGCTTTGGGATTTCTATCCCTATCCATTTGAGACAATGACTGAGGTGAATTTTACTTCCCACCTAGTTCTTATTCACAAGAAGAGTAGCTGAAAACCATTGATGCCAGCTGTCTGGCATCATTGCTCCTAACTTTGAGTGCAACATTCTAGATAGATATTACCCATAGCCAAGAAGGCTCTAACAAAACTCTTTCCATGAAGTGAATTTAACTTTTATTCAGTATTGGGTTTGGGGTTTTTTTCTTCTAAAGCAGCCAATCGCTTAGAAATATTACAAGTAGCTTTCACATTTTGATTAAGAATAAAAATAATCAAATTCACTTCACAATGAAAATTATTATTGTAGTTACATCTTTAAATATGTTCTTAAATACAAAATTATTCATGGCAGAATTGACAAGCATCCACTCTGTGATCAATTCCTTCCCTTGATATTATCTATTTGAATGTAAACATCAACCTAACTAAAAAAACATGATTGCTCTCAGTTTGTATAACAGTATTTTCAGAGAATGTTCTGTCATAAAGATTATTTGCATGGACTTTTTTTTTTTTTTTAATAGCATGTTTGTTTGTCAATAAAGCAATTGGCATTCTGTTTAATAAATATTAAACAGGTGAGTTTTCACAAATCTATGATCTGAAGATTCTAAATAAATATATTGCATGTCTATGACAAGAGTGGTACTTACATGGTTTGGAAAGTCAGCCTTAAGTTCAGCAATACTTCTACACCAATATGCTGCTGTTTTCTCACTGATCAGTTCAATGTTAAGAAAAGAGCCTTGGCCTGGTCCATACACGGGACCTGAAGTAATTCCACGCACAATCCTTGGAGAAACGTTGGTTACAATATCCTGCAAAACAGTGAAACCTTTCAGATTGACTTTGTAAAGTAAAGCACTGTCAGTGATCTCTGTGATCTGAAATATAAGCTTTAAAATATCAGGTACTTTTATAATGTACTTTTATTGTGAGTAAAAACCGCAATTATAGACCAGTTCTCTAAATTAGCAGATTCTCTAATTAGACTCTCTCTATATCAGGTGACAAAAATGTTTGCTGTGTGTGTGAAAAGGTATGAAAACTAGCAAGTAAATGGCAGTATGGGGCATCTATAAACTGCCATAGAAAACATCATTTAAATAATGCTTTTGTGTTGGGCAGTGAGCATACAAGATTTTATGTAAAAACCTACCTAGGCCTCAGTCATGTAACAGTACACATGGGAACTACCCTCTCCAGAGAGGATCAAAGCCCATGTCTTACACCAGCACATAAAGTTCAAAGAGGCACTGTCCACCAGCCTCTCTGATGAAATGTCAAGACACCAGACGCCAGCAAAAGCAAAACAGTGTAACAAACTTCACAAATTAAATTAAAACGTTAAGAGAGATCAAAATATAAAGCAAAAAATACTGAAAATTAAGACCAATATTGTAAAGCATGACACTTCTGAAGGTCAATATCAGGTTAGCAAATAATTTTGAAACATTCAGTAAACACACAAAATGTTGGCTTGTTTAGTAGTCTTAATTAAGTGGCAATGTCACCATATCTATATTAACAAAGAACTGTAAATTCTGACATTATTTAAAACTAAAGAGAAAAATAGATGGCAAAATGTTCCATTCGCCAATTTTAATTTTAAAATAATTTTGAGTAAGGGTCATTTATTTACAAATGTATCAGAATTATTTAAGTACCCCTCCTCACCATCTTGCCATTTTTAGTGAGATAACATGAACCTCCATTAGTATATAGCAATTAAGGTCAATTTACATATTTTAATTAAGAATCATCCCATATAAAACAATTAGGGTAATAGGCATACTAACTGGATTTCATAACATTTGGACATTTTTCCAACTAGATAGACAGGAAACCTTAATTAGCATTAATTATCACTGATCTGCATATGTTTGATAAGGCATACCCTTGCCACAAAAGATTATTTATTCCTGAATCTGCCAAATGCTGCAGTTACAGAGGATAAAGGAACTTTTCTTTACATTGTATGTAAATTTGAGGTAATAATTTGCGTATAAAATTTAATTACTTATTATACCGTAAATGTGCACTAATATTTTATAATGATAGATAATTATATGTCAGTTAACATATGTAGAAATCATGAAAAGTAATCCCCAGTTCATCTATTTTCAGGCCCATGGAATATGGACATCACAATAATCCCTAATTTTCCCATCATCATATTTTCTTTTCATTACAAAAGCTTTGCCTTCCTCTCAATAGTTACGTTATATTTTCAGAAAAAATAATTTAGAACATTTTCTGAGTTTATGCAAATCAAAGCCAAACAGCAAAACACACTCCCCTCATTCTCCAAACAAATTACAAAAGTTGCAGTTTATGCAGAAGAACCATTTACATCAGTTTGCTCCATATAATCCTTTTGAGCATGTTTCACTTTTTTTTTGTCTCAGAGGAGCTTGTGCTTTGACTTCATCTCATACAGCTATTCATATGTACAGTCCACTGCTATTGCATCACTCAGGATGCCAAGATATAAAATATTAGATAAAAATAAAATAAAATCAATTACCTAAATACTGGCAATACAACCTTACCCCTGGAAGCACAGGATGCACATGTTCTTTTACCAACAGGTAAGAGTCACTTTAACCATGCTGCAAGTGACCACGAGCTTCCTTTTCTCATGTCCCAAACCAGTCAGAAGCTATCTAGCTACATCAGTGTGGCATTAAGCCTGAGCTAACAGCCTGTCTGTTGGTGGAAATTATTAGTTTTGGGTTCAGTACAAAATGCGATAAAACAGATGTTCTTTGATTTCTACTTTATGACTAACTTGTGTATGTGTTTATGCCAGGCAATGCTTGGAGCCACCTACAGTACTGTTTGTTATCTTCCTACACATATGTTTTGTTGTTTTCTCATTTTACTACAGGTAAGAATTTGAAAACTGAGATATTACAGCCTAGATTCTTGTGGGACACTCACAAAGCCTGTCTGCTTCCATGTGAAAGAACTCTGAAGTTTTTTTATCTGCTTTGGGTCTCCAGGCAATCTCTTCTCTCGTCTAAGAACAGAGACCCTGTTCATGCCCTGTGACTGCTGCCAGATCCCCATGGCTTCTACTCACTCTTTCCCAGAGCTCTCTCATAGCAGACATCTGAGTGATGATTTATCTCTCCAGGACCCCAGAAAGTTGAATCAGTTAATGCACAGACTTTGCAAACTGTCTTAACAGCAGCTATTCTTCACTTTAATGATCACAAGAGCTACACAGAGCCACATGAAACAGTAAACAAATGTACATCTCTCTGCCTACATCTCCTCACTCTTGAATTTTACTTGAGATTTTGTAAGATCTTCTTTGGTGATCAGGGAGCTTTCCCTCCCATCACCTGCCAACAGATAGCTTCTCCTTTGAATAGTGGCTTCCACTGTCTCCTAGTCTCAGGACTCCTCCCCTGTGTCACTGCATCATTTCATTGTCTCTGACCAATCTGCTTCTGCTTCAAAAATCCTTCCCAGCTTTGAAATCCAAACATTACCACCTGGATGCTTTGTCTTGGTTCTTCCCAAGAGGGACAGAATGTCCTTCCTTAAGATCCTGTTCTTTGTTTTCCTCCCCTTGCTCAGAGTAAGCTAGATGGAGAGGGTCTGTAATGACTGACATGCTAGCACTTATCCTGTCTCTCGTTAACAAATGACAGCCCCAGACACAAGGAGACCCACAGTTCATGGAAACAAAATGGAATTTATAGCTTCTGTGATGATTCAAGAAATCTGTCTGTATACATACAGAATAAAATCACAGAAGTAACAGAAAAAAAAAATTGTCTTTTTGAGATACCTGTGAAATACCTATACAGAACTTGCCTTTATTATCATCTTCCTCTTCTGACTTCTGCCATGCCTTCAAAAGCTAAATAGGGAGAGAGGCAAAGGATCTACTGGCTGGGCTTAGCCATCTTTATGTCCTTTGAGCCTTAGGAGTGACTTTTCACAGTTTCACAGTTTCTTTCACTAGAAGAATTTCTGATGGCTGGCCAATTGTTATTGATGTCTTCAAAACAGCAGGTAAGGTCAGACTAGCTGACTCCCATAGTGCTCTAGTCCCCAGGGGCTGTGACAGACCATCCTCTGGTGGTGTAATTAATCATGGGTTTTCCCTGTCCATAGGAATTGTGCACTAATCATTCCTTTTCTTTTCTGAAACTGCAGCTTTTCCATTTACCCCAGCTATGCACACAACTTTTTTGTTGTTAATTAAAAAAATGTTACTTGCATAAATGACAACAATGATACTGGAGCAGGTCTGAGCACTTCAAGTCAAATACTTTATTGTCTGAACCTAAAACTTTTTCTGATTCCAAAAAAACCTGACTGCTAAGGAGACATGACCTGACAGATGAGTTGGTCTGGTCCCTGCATGCAGCTGAAAATAGAGGTCCACATACAGGAACAGGAGAATGTCCCCAAACTCCAGTATGAATCACATATCTCCTCATGCAATGGAAGCAAAGAAGCGTCCTTGGGAACAACAGCACTAAGCTTTCATGTACTGTGAAGACCAAGGATTGAAGACTTTTAGTAATGAGTAACTAGGGGACTGCAAAGCTCTTATCTGACCATAATAAAAGGAAAAGGTATGAAAAAAAAAACCTTAAAATTATTGGCATAGGTAAACAGAATAGTCCATAGAAGATTATTTTGTTTTCTGTGGAATCTTGCAAACTAATGTAGATTTGGGGTTTAGAGAGACTGTATTCAGTATTAGATTGCCACAAAATAACTTGGTTTGGGAGAATTAATGTAAGCAAAGAGAAATAGTGACAACTAATGAAATCACAGGCCAACTGTGAACCGTGAATATTTCAGTCACTGTCTTTTGCTCTTTTTCCTGGGAGAGCACAGCAGAAAGAATGCTATCAATCCCTCAAACATATCTAGCCTAGGACATCACCTAAAAAAGTGGTGTTACACAGATAAAAGCACCAATATCCTGCTGCTTTTTGATTCCTCTTTTCTGCTTATGAGTAATTCTATTATCCTGGTAACTTGAGATTGATTCAATTTGCATTACACATATATTTCTATTCCTGTTGATTAACTAATTGACACACTAAAAAAGAAGTTAAAAAAAATGATGTCAGGCATTGATCAGGCCCCATTTGGTCTATCAATCTCTGAAATCTGTAGTCATATGTCCTGGTTCGGGCCAGGATATAGGTAATTTTCTGTCTTGTACTTTTGCTTTCAGCTATGTCTCTTGTATATTTCTATATATTTAGTAATTTTTCCTACTGTTTTATTAAAGTTGTGTAGTTCAGTTTCCAACCCACAAGTCTCTCTCCCTTATTCTCTCTTCTTTCTTTATCAGGGAGGAGAGGGGGATTAATAGAGAGCATCTGTCATTTGCCCACAGGTCAAAGAACCCACACTTGAAAAAGCTATCAGGTATCTGGAAGAATTGTCTGTATGAGATGTAATCTATACTGATCAAAACACTGAAGATCCTTATCACATGCCATGGCCTAAGCCTATGATGCAAAGGTTTGTGCATGCTGCACCACCACCTTTTAACCATACGCTATCAGTAATGTTATGGGTTCTGGGAGAATTGGAAGGAATTGTGGGTGATGTGATTAAAACAGTGTGAGAATATGAAGATGCTGCCCCAGCCCCTGCTTGGGCCTGGGTCTCATCTGTAAAGGGAACAGCTGAGAAACTGCATTCACCCTTTTTTCCTCAGATATGAGGAGGACGCCGCACTGCAGCCATTAAAAGGAAACACCCTCCTATGAGACAGAATCAAGGGAAACAAAGTTCAGTAACAGGAATCCTATGGACACTCCTGAGTAGTGAGTGTGGAGAGGACATGAAAAAGTGGGATCAGAAACCTACTTGTGTCCTACAGGACCGAGTAAGTAAGTTGCTGAGTATGGTGAATGCAAAAGGAGCTCCTTCTAAAAAGAAGGCTGCTCAAGTCTCCAGTGTAGAGTTACCCAATACAAATATGCAGGTGACTCAAGGTCCCTGTACATCAGATGTGAGTACTGGGGATGCAAACCCCAGTAATGCACGCACTGACAATTTTGTAAGTGCTCAAGCTTAGAGGTGCCCTGCCTCCATCCAGATGGAGGAGAGGGACAACCGAACTTATTGGACTGTGTGGATTCGATGCCCTGGCACATTAGAGCCACAAAAGTATAAAGCCTTGGTGGACACTGGTGCACAGTGCACCCTAATGCCATCGAATCAGAAAGGGACAGAATCCATCACTATTTCTGGAGTGACGGGGGGACCTAAAGAACTGAGTATTTTTTGAGACAATATCTTAAAAGACCAAATAGAAACTTTTTGTCAGATAAATGTAAATAGAGTTGCTAATCAATTCATCAGCCCATGCCTTACTGTAAGACCCAAATGTCCTTTTGCTTCCCCTTGTCCATATTTGTAGTTAATAACTGCCACGCTTTTGTGTTCTAAAACACAACCATGTCATTCAATCTGAGAGAGAGAGTGAGACCTCTACAACTGGGCAGCAGGGACATTTTGAACTTTAAGAGAATCAGAGGGTGTCCAGCACAGTGTTGGATCATGCAATAAGCTCATTCATTGTCTTTTTCTCCTAAACTAATCAGCAGAGAAATAATTCACATAGTGAATATAAACATTGTCATCTGCAGACACGGAAGTTAATGACCCATAGAAATGAATGAAGCCATCTCTCTCAGAGTTATTGTTTTAAGGGACTGAAGAAGGCAGCTCTCCTTTAATTGTGTTCGTATTTTTATTTCATAATCATGTCTCCTAAAAAACTAAAAAGTAAGAAAATATTTGGGAAAAAATGCATAAAAAAAAAATTGCATAAAATGTCGGTTGCGTGAATATATAAAAACATTCTCCCAAAAGGTATACTACAATCTATTCAAGTAACAATGTACATTAGGTAAATAACATATCAAAACTCTGATGTGTTTCTATTGATTTGCAGAGCTTGAAGCATGTTTTTTTGCCATTTTCCCCCAAAATATTACAACTAATTGTATTTTAATGAACACTTGCAATAATAAATTTGCTTAAGAGAACACAGAGGTATTTATATTTGGGATATGGAAATAAAAATAATTAACTATACCTCTAATTAACATATTAACTTGTACCACTATTTACTTCTGCGAGTACAGGTGTTCTGCAGTGTAAATATCTGCAGCACAATTAAGGTTTTGAATAAGATTTTTTGATTTTAAAAATGCATTTAATCAGACTATATTACGTGTTAATGTTTTTTCTTCACTTTGAGAGGCTTCTATGAGATACAGATTTGCTGTGCAGCATTGACCCCCAAAGTCAACAAAAGTCACTGCATATGTCAAATTAAGCTTTTCTTGTCTTTAACTTATAGAAGTAGATAGAATAGAATGAACTTTGTCAGTTGCTTTTAATTAATATGAGAAAAAGATTTATACAATGGGCAGATTACTACTCTTTATAAAGTTAATTTATTTGACCTTTCTTTCTTCTAGAGACAGAGGGCATTATACTTGCTAAGTGGAGTATGTATCTGTACATTCCCAGGGTTACTACTTACTAAATGTCAATACAAACACCAGTGCAGCCATTGTGAAGAAGAGATCTAAAGAAATCCCTTAGTAATGTAATTTTAGTGAAGTATCTCAAAACAGCATACTTGAAGTTAGTAGACAGTAAATTCCAATGTAAAAAAAGCCCAAATGTAAGATTATGCTTTCCTATATTCAATATACCACCTTCTTAATATGAACAAGAGAACCTAGTAGCTGAAAAATGCAGGTATTTATACAAATGATGAGGTCTTCCTTCTCCTCAGATTTTCAAAATGTACTGAAATGGCTTTAAGGATTTCAAAATCCAGTACATGGCAAATCTTTTTAGAGGTTATTTTCTAAATCAACCCCCCAGCTTCAAGATTCATTTTTCTCTAGGTACTGCTAGTTAAACTAGAACTTGACTACGTCACCCAAGTAAAAATATGGAGGAGAAGGAGACACTGCCCTTTTCTGTCTAATACTGGTGCAGTTAAAATTTTCTGGAAATCTAGCTCACTGCTGTTTGCACACCCTCATAGATACAAATGACATCACAGGCATGTACTCCTAATTCCCTGCCAATGTTCATTCAAGGTCTTGTGATGATTTTCCTCTGCTGTGACTCAGCCGTCTAGCATCACCCTTTCTGGAGTTTTAACCATGCACAAAAAGCAAGGGAAAGCTGAAGCAACAATACCACTTCATACAACATATATGTTCCTATACATCCTTTATGAGTTGTTCCTCACCTTCTCTCCTCCATCAGAGCTGAGACGTGTGATGCCCTCTGCAGGGTGTATTTTCTGAGGTCCAAAGCACTGACTTGCTCTGCTTAATTTCCCCCAGCGCAGAATTTTTTGCAGCTGAGCAAAATTCCTTTTAATAGGAGTTAAATCCACAGCAAGGACCTCCACAAACAAAACCATCTCGTCACATACAAACATGCATGATTATTTTCCATTAAGAGCTTATCTGGTGGAGTAGAATTTTTACAGTTTATAGTGAGACTTACTGGCTCATGGAGGAAGGCAAGAAAACTTGCTTATGATTTCTGCCCAAGAAGGTTTGATGTAGCTACTGGCACCTTCCAGTGCACAAACCAATGTTATGTTACACATATTGTCATTGAATTCTTAACACTTGTAGTCAGCATTTTATTTTAGTGAGGCAATAGGCTGGAGGCCAGACATTATTCTTCCTATATGAAGAATATGAGATGGGGAACACTTCTTGAGTCTATGAGTGCAAAACTTTTGAGTCACTTCCTCACTCTCTTCTCTTTTCTTCATTTAATACAGGAGTCTTTTTTAAAAACCAAAACCACCTTGACAGGAAAACTTATCTCAGAACGTCCTACCATGCAGAAACTGCCCTAATCATTCCACCAGCAGGTATGAGAAATTTAGTACCATAAGCCATTTACTTTTTTTCATTCCTTTTGTGAACAAGTCAAGACCTAGCCCTCTTTCCTCTTTATTGCTTTTCTTCTCTTGAAGACAGATAGCACATAATGACAAAATGATGTAAAATAATTATTTTGCAAGTTCTCTTGCCAAAATAAGAACTGAATTTTAAAAAATCTATTATTTCATCAGCCTTCTAGGACTGTTCATGTTGGAGATTGAAAACATAAGAGTTCTGGTCTCTCCACTAGTACAAAACAGATCTTGAAAAAGATTCTTGCTGTTACTTATATATTACACTTCTTCAACTTTCATATACAATATCTAGTAGGCTATAGATGGGAAAAGGATACTTTAGAAACTATTCTCATCTGTTTTCTGATGGCTGCTTGTAATTAAAAACTATTCTCATCTGTTTTTGATGGCTACTTGTAACATGTTTACAATGATGAAAGTACCCAAATCTGTAAGTACCTTATATCCTGAAAGTCTGGACTACAAAGTGTTGGCAAATTTTCATTGATATGTTACTCTATTTCTACATTGAATAAGCTGAGTTATGCAAACTAAATTTAAAAAAAATAGACTATGACTTCATAAATGTTTTTACAACATTAAACTATCCCATTTGTGCTTATTAAATCAATTTAACACTAGAGCTGAATCAAATAAGCCCTTTCCAAATCAATAAGATAGTAGAGAAGACTGCAGCCCCATACGGGAAAAAGAAATGCATCAGGATTTTGGAGAAAAACTGCTGAAGCACTCATATTGTGTGGAAGACAAATGACAAGTGAGAGGTTTAGTTACTGTGTATTTGATGTTTTTCTATATTATCCAATCAGTGCTTCAAGATTAAACCATCAGAAACTTCAAAATTTAGAGAAATCAAACTTAATTTCTACCTAAGCTTTTATCATTGCTGCTTCCTTGGCCCACAACCTTTCTTACCACTACAGTTTTCAGACAGCAGGCCATCACTATCCATAATTTATGACTAAAATAGCAAAACCTCAAGGTCTTTAGATAATTTTACTAGATTACAGTATAAAGTAAAATATTACTCTCTTTACCTTAGAATAATCTTGGAACATACAATCCTCATTGCAAGTCAAGTAAAAATGGTCTGCTGCCCCAGCTTAAAAACCCGCAGTTCCCCAATCTTTGTTAATTTGTACATCTGGAGTTGACCAGAAGTACTAATTTTATACACTAGAGATACAGAAAATAAAGCAGGAGACTAAAATACAAGGAAAAAGCAATACAAATTATGAGCAAAATTACAAAAAAAAAAAAAAAAGATCAACTATATTGTTTATGCCAAATGTTCAAGTATTTATTTTCTACTTGAAAAGTAGTCACATATTTTACAAGAAAATGAAGTTTTGATCTTTGTTTATAATTATTCACCTGAGAAGCTTTTTTTAAAATCCAAAGCCACTATACTTTACAATTAAAAACATTTAATACTTTTTTTCATTTTTGACATATTTGCTTGCTTTCTAGACATTATAAAGTCATCTGTATTATAATTACAAAAGATCATTTAAAAATTGTATTATGTCCTACAGCACTTTGCCTTGACAATTATTAGATATCATATTCAACAGAATACAAAAAGCAATCTTTATTACAAGGTTAAAATTAATCTTTTAACCAAAGAGGTTTTCAGAGAAAATCCAAAGTCTCATCAGCTTTGTATCAGTTTCTCTCAGAGAGACAGGGAAGTGAGCAAGAGAGAGAAGAGAAAGGGAAAAAACCTGAACGACATTTGAAAAATTTCTTGCTACTGTTCAGTGTGAGCACACATTTTATCAGTTTTCTGATAAAGGTGTAAGCAATACGACGTGATTAAATTTCTGCTGTCAAACTGCATTGTGGTAAAAAACTATAGACAAAGAAGAAGAGAAAAGTAGATTTATAGTTTTTAAGAGTACCTGTATTCAGTCATTCTCTTTTGGATCTGGTTTTGCAGTGTGCAATTCTTAGATCTCAGTGTTTTGATGTAGTAAACTACCAATAGATGAATGGTTACTTTTTAGTTAAGCAAACAGTTCAAGAGAAAGCCCTACCAATGTTTGAAAGGAGAAAAATACATTCTCAAGCTTACAAAGAAATCTAGAAATAAGAATAAAGCATGGCAGAAAATATGAAGTAAAAACATATAGAAGCAAGTTCTTCAGAAATTTTCTATCCACAACTTCTTGTCAAATGATTTAACATAGGCAGTCTGTAAGGTACTAGATAGAATATCTTGAAACTGTGTAAAAACTCAGTTTTCTTCTTCTACTAGTTACATCTTTGTGTTAACAAAGCATTATCTGTGTAGCTTGGATGAGGTACTGATGAGCTTTATTAAAAAAAACTAAATTCTGTAACTGTATCTCACTCTCTAAAATATTGACAATGCATTTCTGGAGATTAACCCAGAGCAGATGCTCACATGACAAGACTGGATTCTATTACTCTGCAAATTGCTGCAATACTAATTATTTGGCGGGAATAGAATGGAATAAAACAGGAGTACACAGATTGATAAAATATCTTAAAAATACAGCTTTTTATCTGTATTCTGAAGTGAAATTCCTCTGGTGTGCCTTCTGAGCACCTGTGTACATACACAGAAGTGAAAAATTAATACATATTAAAATATAATAATGTGGTTTATATTACTTAGCCTTGAGACTCCAGTGGATTTCGATCATGACAACGTAGCTTGACTCGGGAGATTAATTCTTTTACAGACACCTAAAAGTATTGGTCCACTTGAAGCTGTCAGGGAATATGATAATCAAATTGGTGATCTAAACTTGTGAAATGTACTCAACTGACCAAATAAGGGAGCAGCAGGAAATTTCATAATTGTAAAAAAATTCCTGACAGAAACAGCAAACAATGAGAAAATGTTTTTTCTTTTTAAAGTCCACCACATCTCTCAGCTTACTCTCAATATATAGACACAGAAATTAAATAAGCAAAAACTCTAATGCAGAAATTCTGATGTCTGCCAATTATGCATGTAACTTCACAACTGGAAAAAGCAAGGAGGTAACTATTTACTTAAGACATAACAATACTACATTGTTTAACAAAGCTCCTGTCAACAACTCTGGACACCTGTACCAAGCTCACTTATTTCCTAATTAAATATTAACATGTCTCGATAGAATCTGCAATACAATTTTAATTACTGTTTCCTCATAGGGAAGCCATGTAATCAATGTATTCCTAGCTGTTCCTAGAGGCTTTTTTGTAAAACTCGCTTTGTAAATTATGAACCATCACCAAAATATTTTACTTCAGATTGCTATAAGTAAATCAAGACTATTACGCTCTCCTAGGAGGAAGGGAGAATGAATGCTTCCCTATAAGGAGAGAAAAATATGATTTTTTCAAAAATCACAAAGAAAACTCTTTTAACTACAATCCTATTTTAAGAGGTGCTAAAATCCTTTCACAAAGAATCAACATCAGGGAGTCACGTAACACCTCAATTGTACTTAAGTTTCTACATAATACAAAATATTATTATTGCTGGATTATATAGTCAAAAGGAGAATAACATTACTCCTTTGAAGCACATATTTAAATTTTCTGCTGGGAATGAACTTTAAATATTAGGTCTTGTACCTACCTGCAGCATGTTCTTTTTTTCATCAGGATTAACAATGTTTAAATACTATAAACACTGATTACTATTTTGTATATTCAGGGGTGAGAATTTCCATGAAATTATACCAGTTCTATTTGGGAAGGCATTTAAATAGTTAGTACTATAATTTTCAAAGTAACAATTCTCCAGATGGCACTACACAATTTCAAAATACAGATAGAGTGGTACAGGGAAGGCAGAAGAGTATTAATATCTAGGTGAATATTTTGGTTTATATTCTAATAATAATCTACCCATAATGTTATACTGTGATAGCCTTGGCTCTTGAATGTTAACTTGCTTTTCCACATGCTACTTTTACAATTTCCTATGCAAAAGTCCTACTGAAGCCTTTTATATTAACAGGACTTGCAAGGCTGAGCCACTTAACATTCTCACAGCCTGATTATACATAGATCTGGATAACAATTGTGGAGAAAAACAAATCATCATATCATTCCCCCATTCATTTTAACTCGGTACTTTCACATTGCATAAGAGTGTCAAACCAATTTTAATTCAGCACAAAATTTTAAATGGGACCTTTAAAATAGATTTTTATGTTTGCTAGAGGTCTCATCTACTTTAAAATCCATTAAATAAAACTAGTACTTTCCTCTCTTTATTGGCAACCAGAATGGGGACAAAAAATAAGAGTATTGCATACAAACTATTAGACTTTATTTTTTAGACATAAAAGTAGATGAAATAGTATCAGAATTTATTTAAATTAAATAATGAAAAACAAGTAATTGAGATCTTTTGAAATTACTTTTCTACAATCAACATGCCAAGAATCTCAAATCCTCCACTCCAAATTAAGCTATCATCCTGACTTTGTTATTATTTTTATAATGCCTCACGGGTTTCTCCTGACCCTCTGAATCATGGAGCGAACAATGCTAGCATGTTATCATGATAAGGGTGCAGTGCAGCTCTGGCAAGAATGCTGAGATGGAACTTGGAGCATCGTCCTGCTCCAAGGACCCTGAGGAAGCTCTTTGGGAATGTAGATCCTGGGTTGGCAGCACTCAGGAATTATACAGTCAGAATATCCAGATTTGCCATCAGTCTCTGGGAGCACTGAGTATTCATCCATCAGTCATCACAAGAGGCACGACATACAGGGTCCATAATCTAGAGTGATTAATTTTTCCTTTTGAGGCCTCAAAAGAGAGATTTTCAGCCTGCTGGGCTGAGCCTAGTTTTCCAGAATGACCTCTTAATAAATAAACATTGTGTTTGCACATGTTTTGACTTCACTGACAGACAGGAATCCATGTAGAGAATTGCTGAAGTGTAGATAGAATTTTTATGACAAAGAATGAGCTTTGACTCCCACCTGATTTGGCAGACATGGAGGGCTCAGTCTTCAGACTGGCTTTCCTCCAGATTCACCTGAAGTTTTTGTGGTAGTAGCTTAATCATTGCCTATTCATTTTTTTAAATGTTCAGGGAAATAATGCATTCCATTGGCTTCTAAAAATCAGCCTTCTGGGATATAAAGCACAAATTTAATAAAGTGAAAAAAGTAGCATTCGTTAAAATGTTCTTGTAAAAACTGAAAGTAGCCATGATACATGGAAAGTCCTATCAAGATGATTCTCCTGTTCACCACCAAGGAAAAAAAATATTCTGAGCTTGCCACATTCTTCCTCAATAAATGCAGAACAGGTCCCAGCACTCTTTAGAGTCATCGCTCAGATCTTAGAGTCATCGCTCAGATCTTAGAGTCATCGCTCAGATCTTTCAATTAAGTAAATACGCTCATCAGAGGTTCTAGCAGTCAAACATAAGAAATCCTTGACTAGAGATGATTACATAACTGCTAAACAAGACATAGGAGATGTCTTCCCATCCCTTTTCCTACCACAGAACTGTGGAGCTTAAAACACAGCTCACTGCAAAACTACACTGAGGCACAGGATATAGCAACATGTGCCAAATCACACCTCAAGAGCAATGAAGCCAAGTTTGCCTCAGGCTGAAGGAAAGGTCCAGACCAGAGACCCAGCACTCTAACAGACATAAATTATTGATATTCTCTTCTCAGCCCAAAGTTATATCCCCAGGTATGAAGATTAATCTATACGGTATAGTCAATGCTGTTAATGTACAAAAAAAGGAAAGTATTTAGGCAGATATGGATTGCATGTTTCTGTATTTGGAGGAAGAAGGAATCTGGGTTTTTTACATCTCTGTTTCTCTTTCTGCCTTTCCCCAGTTAACATGGGTTTAGACAGCCAGTACAGAGCAGGGCAGGCTTCCTTGCTGTACATCTGAGAACAGCAAGGGTAAGACTAATTCATGCACAGAGTGATACAGCAGAAACTGTAATCCTTATGGTATTAAATAGTATTATGTAAACTACAATGCAAAACACTGAAGTGAGGCATCCCATTATCAGTAAAATTTGGCAAATTCTTAAGTTACAATCACAGAAACTTGAGTTATTGTAGGAGGGAAACCAATCAAGCATTATATAAGCACTTTATGCCATGTACCTATTAATGACTTATCTTCATGTATTAGAATTTTATATAAACTTAGATGCATTATATATGTATAATTGCAGAATAAGTTGCATAATTTTGAATTTGCATAATTCATCATTTAGTTAAATATACTTTTATTTTGGTACACTTTAACCTGCTTCCTCTTTAAGGGAAAAAAATATCTCTGTTTTTAACCTGAATCATCCAATTATTCTATAATGTTTAGTGTCAGCATGGCAATAAAAATTCTTAGCTGGGCCCATTCCTGCAATTATTTCATTTTCACAGCTACAATGAACTTCAAAATGGCTTCAATGCCAGATCTGAACACCATTACAGTAATAAGATTTTTGTGGCTTTTTTTCAGTGAATAGAAGGATGCTGAGAAAGGCTCACCTTCCTACATGTTATACATGTACACCCATCAACAACCCAGCCCTTTGTGAAAGTATTCATTTGTAAACAGGAGTGCTGCCTTCAGTTGTTCAGAAGAGGCTTCTCTCTCACTGCAGACACTCTATTCTGCAGTAATATAACACAATTTGTTTATGACAATATACAGACCTACTTTTTATTTACACACACTGGATTCTATACCATGAACTCTCCTAATTTTAATTACACATTATTACCTAGTGATACAGGTAACAGAGCTCTCCCCATCTAAGTCATGAATACTAGCAACTCAGATTTTTCCTTTTTAAAAGTGAAGATACGTTACCGCATTAAAAATAAATGAGCTATTTTTGTCAGTTGATTGGACACTGAGTACACATAATAAATCACCAAGAGCATTGTATGCTACTTTACTTGATCTGCAGCTTATCTATTTCCTACGATTCTGAAGACAATAAGGTATTTTACCCAATCAGCTGATCAGCTGAAGGAAGTCAAAAGACTGAAATGGCTTTGAAATACACAGGCTTTTAGATAGCAAATTACCTCTGGAACCCTCTACCCAGAAGTAGCTCAAACAAAACCCATTTGAAATACAGCTTCAATATTCAAAAAAATCAATAATTTAAACCACAGGTTGAACATTTTTACTGCTTCCACTGCAGACTGTCACTTTCTGAAATGAAAATGCTAATGGCACCAAAGGGGAAAGCTCCAGCCAGGAAAGATACAGACATGGATTGACTAGAAATGCTAGTTTGCTTACCATCCTCCAGTTATGTTTACATAAGATCTCTTAAAATAAACAAGTCTTATTTCCACCAGTTTGGAAAAAAAATGGGTTTTTTTATTGCACTTAATGTTTCTGTCCATGAGAGCTTAGCTATATCACAAAACTTCATTGTAAACATGCATGCTGAATGCAAATGCTACATCCTCAATTAGGCTATTAAGTCACATTATTTTGAAACAGGCACTAATGCCGTGCTTTAGAATACCAGCTAGCACACGGTGAACTATTTTTTTAGATGGAAAAGCAAAAATACAGGCAATGTTGTGTTCCAACATCTGCATCTGAAATGGGAAGCAGTCCAATGTATCCTGCAAAAAAGAAACAAGTATGGACAGTCCACTGTGATAAAAGCTCATTTAAGAGCATAAATGGCTGGCTGACAAAATACTTCTTAAAAGATAAAGAAAACACATAAGGAAAGGAAACGGTGGCAATGTGAACCCCTGAATGTAACCAGAGCAAGCTACGCATGGAGGATGTATAACACAGAAGCAAGTCTCTCCTCTGCATGAATTCAACCATCAGGCAATTCTTAGATGAGCTTGAAATCTGATAGTCTCTTTGTGTAGAAAACTGTTACATCTTAATAATTTAAACCTCACTAAATCCTTGCACTCTCTGGCACTAATTTCCTAAATTATATTAAGGGAAGAATGCAAGAAGCAAACAAACAAACAAATAAAAAATAACCCCAAGAGCAATGAAATATACATCACAAGACAGAATTTCTGTATTTATAGGTATGCAACTCCCAACATACACTAAGAACAATTTTTGTTACAGTAGCAAAGCATCTCTTTAAATACAGAAGAGAGCGGAATAAGAAGCAAGTTCTTAGACTTATGTTCTTTGGTTTATAGTTTTTCTACTTTATTCTCAAATATATTCTTACTCTCTCTTTCATATAATTTTAAAGCCTTCTCCAAGCATAGGGTTAGAATGAAAAAGAAAGTATAAATGATATTCTGAGGGTAAGGTTGCTCAAGTAAAGAACACTATATGTTTGGATACACCCAGTTTCATTTTAAAGTGAAGATTAAGTTTGTGCTTCCAGATCAAATTTTCTAGAAAACAGTCGTAATATTGTTTTAGAAATCTGTCTGATAGTTTTGTTCACCTTTAGCCCAAGTTAAACATAGATTTTAAGTCTGGAATAAGAAAGGACTAAAGTACAGCAAAAAACAAACAAACAAACAAACAAAAAAAAAACCAACCCAAAAAACCCCGCAACACATAGTTCAAAAATTTGAGCATGGACTTCAGTATTCTACTGTCCCTAAAGGCACAAAAGATTTCTGTCTATCAAACAAAAAAAATTCACAAATATAAGCAGAAATAATTAGTCTGAGTTTAAATACACCCAGAATATAGGAAAAAATGTTTTGTTTATTTATGGGTTTGAGATCTGCATTACCTTCATGTGAAACAACCTATTCTAGGTACTCCTAGCAGTCTTTAAACAACAGCAGCAATCAACTGACCTTCCGAGAATATCACTCTTGGCAGCAACATAAACGTAAGCCAAACAATAATAATAAAAACTGAGTAGCAAGTAGGAACCAAATATCCTTAATTCATGCAGAGTTAAGGAGGAAAAGCAAGCTGTTCAAATTTGTGCTGGAGTGAAGAAATTCAGGCTGCTACAGATTACTCTGGGGCGAGAGATCCAAGCACCTGAACAACAGCATTCAGAAGAACTGCCAGCATCACCTCCCCCCTGTCCCAGTGTACTCAGACAGCCATTAAGGGCTGGGCACATTTTGAATTCCCTGATGAGGCCCTTTGTGGCATTCAAGCCGCAAAATTTGTCACCACTGACAATATTTTGACAGATTTCAGATGCAGTCCCATATAGAATGCACCAAGAGTAGGTTAATCTTGAAATATAAAGCACGGGTACTCTTAGCAAGGCCTGCATTCAGAAAATAAAAGAGGTGTAGGCTCCTGGCTCTTATCTGCTGCTGCAGCTACAGCCTGGAATGGAACTACATGCCTCAGCCAGAAGGACAGATAATTCTTTTGCTGTAGCCTCTGGATGTTTCTTCTAACGATCCCACCATTACTCCGATCTTGTCTGGATTGACTTTTGCTCAGCATGCTCTCAACCATGCCCCAGTCTCTCTCAAACACTGAATAATGTAATCAACTACTCAAGCTAAATCAGCCGAGAGTTACAAAGCTGAGTTTCGACATACTGAAAACACTTCAGTCAATGTCACTCTACTAAACCTTCTCTATGCCTTGATATACACATTATATAAAAGTGTGGCAAACAGGAACCCTCCCGAACTGCACAGGGCAAGCAATAAAGAAGAACATTATACCAACTACATGCTGACAACAGGCTCCTCTGACTCCATTGTTTAAGCATGAAGATGCTTTAGGAAAGAATGCATTAAGAGACATTTGGAAATGTTTCCACTTTTGATTAATTCCACAGTAAAGCACAGATACTTGGTAAAATACAGCTACAACTGCCTGTGGAAAATTCATACATTAAAAAAAAGCCCCAGCATTATTTCTCAAAAAAGCTGATAATGGATGCTGTTTAACAGCAGCATTATTGACACACAATTTTTTGGTATTACAGATTTTGATGTTGCAATAAGGCTTTACGTACATACACTTACTAGACACTGAATTACAAGAAACATCCTTTTCTATGTTTGTGTGATTTATTAAATCATAAATCGTAACAGCTTGTGCCAGAAATTCCTTTTGAAGGACATAGTTAGGTAACAATTATCTTCTAAACTCCTTTCTCCGTCTTCAGAGAATGCATTTGCAACACATCCTTTTGCTGCCCCATGATAGAAAACGAAAGCAAGTGTGTTGGCTCCACAGTATGCTTTCAGTTCCTGCAGTTGGCTGGTGAAGTGAGCTTTGTTACTGAATGTGATGTCGCAGATAAAAACAATAGTTTCTCCAATACTTTTAAGGAATAAGCCTTAAAAAACAATATAGAAAAATGAATTGAAGAGCTTTGGTTTGTAAATGTACAGATGGATGTGGAAAAACATACATGTAAATATCAGATGTAAATTTAAATTAAATTCATCTTATTTGAAAGAAAATTAGGAATGTAGGGTTTCTGTATGGTTTTGACTTAAATCAGTGAATTACACCTTTTTCATGTTATGGAATAATGCGCAGAATCTGATCTAGGGGTATCGTAGCATTTTTATTCTGCAGAAATGCATTGTTATAATCCTATCAGAGAACGTTTTAAGGCCTTCTGCATCAGTCTGTTAGTGTTTGGAGTCCAATGTCTGATGACTGGCACAGTGAGAATGCTCTTAGTGCACTATGATTTTACTGATTTATTTTTGAAGAAAAAAAAAAAAGAAAAGAATCACAATGTAGAGAGTGCTACATAAAGGTATTATTAACTGTGAAGGTGGAAGGAGGTAGAAGTGGGATAAAAAAGCTTCATTAATTCAAAGAAAATACAATTCACTCCCTCAGATTTTAATTTTTTTCTCTTTTTAAAATCTATTTTCATGGGAGAAGAGTGTATTTGCTGTTTTAGTGAAAAAGAAATAAATGAAATAAATCAAGGAAAATAAGATCAACAGTTTCAGCAGCAATCCAGAACTTGAATTCACTGTTTTCTTTTTTGCTCCAGGACCCCACTGTGCCCAAGCCCTAATATTGCAAATGCTATGTAAATGTAAATTATAAAAAGATGGGGACCTATGAAACAATATATAATTTTATATCATTAATAAATACATACATATACACATACTTTCTTCAGTTTAGCTTATGATATGCAGAAGAGCTGTATTTCCTTAGATTTTGCTGAAACGTAGCTCAAAATTAATCTTGGCATCATGTGAAGCTCCGATCCTGTATCAGTGTCGCTGATTATGCAGGGAGCTTACACTTATGTTTAAGAAGGTGAACACACCACATTATTTCACTAAATTACAAATTTCAATCACAGCTAATTGACACTTTGCTGAATTGGTGCCTGTACTCCTGTACTTTCCAGGTTCTCACTGTTTAATACTCCAAACAATTCCCACTGGCTTTGGATCACAAGCTGGGATCTCGATACTTTCACCAGTCATACTATAGTTATGCACACTGCATGTAAGTCTAATTCAGAACATCATTATGACCTGCTCATACGCTGTCACATCTAGGGGTGGACACAATGTCTAATGAGGATTCAGTATATCACATATGATGGTTATGATGGCTGCAAGCATGCCTATGAACAGCTATACTTTTTCAGTATCAACATACTAATAGAGATTCCTGGGAAACAGTATAATTTTCTGACTTGGCTACACCGATCATAGTACAGTAACTACTGCCATGGTGAAACTGCACAGTTTAGTGAAGCCCTTTACATGCAAATTTTGATATTCTGCGTTTACTTGAGTTCATATTCTGACTAGAACATGAGAACAGTCTTGTCTGCTGCTTTTCCTAATATTACACACTTAAATCTTGTTTTATTTATAGCTTCCAGTAGCTTTCAGCTAAATTTCACCTTGTACTCACTGCCACGTAGCTGGAGAAGGCTAACAAACCCCTCAGTATTCACATGACAGCCTTTGTGCAAATGTATCCTTATTCTGTCATCTACTGGCAGCCTGCTTCCCAGTCATGTTCTCTGCCAGTCCTTACCAGTTTGCCAATTAAACAAGCTGCTTCCCAGACATCAGACGAAAATTCCACAAGACTGCTGTGCGAGCATACCCTAATTAACCATCAGCTTAATTAGACAATTTACTGTGTAATTAGCAGGCAATTAGTCAACACCTCTCAGATCTTATTGACTGCTGTGACAGCCTTCCTTAGTCCACACATTCCCATACGCTTCCATGACCACGATCCCAGCCTCATCCTGTACGGCAGCAACCCTTGCAAAGGAAGGGAAATCATATTGCATAACAAGGGAAGAGGGAGAAAAATCAATATATAGCCTGTTCATCTATTAAACTGTCTTCTAGCCATGACTTTCTTTTTTTTAGTAATAGAAGATCAGCTGCTAACAAAAAAACATCCAGCTACAACATTAGCTTCAGTCTTTTTTCATTTGCAATATGTTTTAGGATCTTTGATTTTTTCTTTTTTTATTTTTCTTTTAAATCCTGTATTTCAATTAATTCAGAGAGTTTAGGTCACCAGAAGTTAAGGAGAAAAAGATTTTGTAAACTTACTTAAATATTGTATGTTTAAGTTCATGGCCTAGAACAGTGACAAGGTGCTGCTAGTTGCTTTTGAAGCCTAGAGTCAACATTGTAATTAACCGCTTCATAGTAGACAATGCACCAGGAAAAATTAGTAGATTGAAAGTAGAAAAAGTCAATCCTTGATAATAATTCTACAGTAATAAATTCACTAGAAATAATTTTTTGAAGTAGTATGAAATCCTCCACACATATCTAAAGTTGTATGCCCTTATAGTTCATAATATGAGAATGCACAATTAAAGACTATTATAATACATATGTTAAGGGAATATTTAAAATATGTGTTCCTTTTTCCTTTTTACTATACCTAAAAATTTAGATTTTGCAATTATCTGTGACAAGAGCATTTTGGATAATTCTTGAAGTAAAAATTCCAAAATTCATGGGATGGAAAAATATCTCAGACAGCAATTTACTCTAGAATACTGTTTATTCACAAAAATCCTACACTTTCTGACTGAAGGATGGAGTCTCATAAAACTACAATCTCTATCATAGTAAAATATTTAGATAATTTTTTTTAGAATAGCTTTGTGGATTTTTTTATAATAAAATGTGGAAATAATGAAACAAACTATCAAAACAAAATAACAACAAAAAGCAAACAAAAAACCCCAAACTAAACCAGCCCCCCCCAAAAAAACAAAACAAAAAACCCAAACCAACAAACTCTGACACATCCACTTAACCAAGTGGGGATGGGGGGCAAAGTCAATGAATTGACAGAAGGCAAACTTTTGAATTCTATAATGACAAATAGATTCTTTTTTTTTCCTCAAAGTCTGTGGTTGTGTGCTACAGTGCATCAGGAGAATTCCAAAAACCAGGGACATTTATTTCATTTATGCTAAGAAAAGTTTGAAATGTTAAACAGAAAATGATATCTGAATGATATTTCACACAAAGTTTGTTACATTTTAGTGTTTTAGAATCCTATTTATTCAGAATGAGATATTGAAACATCTTAAGTACTTCAGATGAAGCCATCACAAGCTGCAGATTCTCAGCAATTTTGGGAAAATCATTCATTTGTGCTGTTGTTTCTCTCTTCCATTAAATATTTGCATGTATTTTCAGAAGAATGAGATAAATAAAGAAAAGGTAGTAAAGAGCAAAGCAGCTTCTTTAACATAAAAAGAAATGCTGTTCAGCTTTTTAGCCAACATTAAAATTTCCATTTTGTTTGACTGATTAACTAATTCTGTTCCATCTTTTCTTAAGCACTGGTCACTTCCAAAATACCATATATGCTCATCAGGAATGAACACTCCTACTTCTGACAGATATTTTTTAAAGAAACATTTCTGTAGAAAAATACTCAGTATTGCAATCTTTATGCTATTCTAAATTTCACTGGAACTGCTTTTCAGTTGTGATGCTCTGTGTGCACAATGAGTTTCATTAAAAATATACAAAAGTTTTTAGATTAAAAGATTAGATTAAAAGCTACCTAAAGGAATGATTTGCAAGTCTTCTTTTTTTGTAAGCTGTTTACAATATTCAAGGTCAAGGTTAATGATCAAATTCACTCTTTGTATATGTCAGTGCATTGTTGCTCTACTGTTTTAAACCATTAGCTCCAGAAGAAAAATACATTAAGAGGAAAAAAAAAAAAATCTACAAATACTGTGTTGAAAACATGAACAGAAAATGCATCATTAGAAAATTATATAATCTAGGAACATATAAGCTTAGTAAGAACCAGTTTTGCACATACATTAAAGTTTCACCCTTGATGGCCAGCTTCATGTGCAGCTTAAAGCAGGATATGTCATTGCCTTCTTAAAAACTCTGTGGAACTTACAAAATAAGGTGAAGAAGCTTAAGTCAGAAATGGAAGCCAAGCTTACTATGCTCCACAAAGGTGAAAAAGAAGAAAGAAAAAGAGAAAATATGGAAAGCAACTTACTGATCCTCTGCTTCTAAAAATCTCTCCTTTAGCATGGATGAGGTTTACTGACTCAGTGCTCACACCCCTGCCTGACAGATTTCTCTTTGCCTTCCACTGGCCCATTGTGCTCACTACCTTAAGCTAACAGACTTCTTCATGAAAGACTCTGCACTGTGGTTCTCACTGCAGAAAAAACGCAGCATTTCCGTGATATCTGATTCTATAAAAGAGTGGGACTAAACATTTGCTCAGAGGTCTATTATTTTATCATGAACTTGCTTTTAATTTCTAACGTAGTATATAATCACAAAGAAAGAGAGAGACTCAGATAGCTATTAATCCCTTGTTTTAAAAATGCAGTTCATGATCCTCAACGCTGGCCAAAACAACCAGTCAATATAGGTAAAAATGGATTGCTAAAATGGTCCAAATTATCTCTCTTGCAAATCCACTGGTGCAGAGAAGCATGCCTGCAACAATTCAAGGCTTACTATGTAGACTTCAGCTGTGGTAGGAAGGGACATGACTTATCAATACTAACTTGTTAAAGGTCTCAGTACTGGGAGTCCTTGCTCCCCCGGCTTTCACTGTGTTCAAACTGTGCTACATCTCTCCAGACAGGGATTCATCCAGAGTGAAGATATGCCAAGGCCCCGCTGGTCCAGGTGTATGTACTAACAAGAAAAAATGGTCAAGCACAATACTATTCAGTTCCTCAGACAAGAATTCTGAAGCTATTAAAGTTATGTCCTGGTTTAGGCCAGGATAGAGGTGATTTTCTGTTTTGAACTTTTGCTTTCAGCTCAGTCTCTTGTAAGTAGTTGCACTTGCTGAAATTAACAGCAAGTTTCTCAGACACTGTCTGCTTCTAGGACTGATAACACTCGATGTTTATAGTTACAGCCAGAGACTGGTGTGCAGAGTCAAGGACACTGCTCAGCTCTCAGGAACATTTTGCCTTCCAGAAGGAGCAACGAGGTCCCACCTGAAACCCTCCTTTGGGGAGGACCAGACAAGATAGATGTCAGAATTGACCAAACAGAGTATTCCATCCCATACACGTCATACTCGGTATAAATTTGAGGGATCACAAGGGTCAAACACCTCTACTCCTTCCTGCCCTCCCTGCTTCCTTCAGCATCCTGGGAGGATTCCATCCGTTCCTCTGCCTGTGGTCCTGATCCCTGCCAGCCTGAATCTGTGTGTTCCTGCCCCCAGCTCCCGACTGCTGCTGACTCCAGGATTCCAGCCTGGACTTTCCCAGGGCTGCCCTGCAGCCTCGGTGGTGACGTGAGAGTTATTGGGGAAAAGGGGGGAGGAACGTGGTATCAATTTTCCTGTATACTTGTATATATTTAGTACTGTTTCCTATTTATGATTACTGTTTCATTAAAGTTCTGTAGTTTAGTTTCCAACCCATAAATCTCTCTCTCTCTTATTCTCTCTCTCTTTCCTTTATCAGAGGAGAGAGAGATTAATATATAAATCTGTTACTCGGTTTAAATCTGTTTATCTGCCGGGCCAGGGTTAAACCGTGACAAGTTACTAGCATTTAAAGAGGACATCCAGGATTCTTTAAACTGGGTCAGGGATGGGTTAGAACTAGGAGATGAGATCTGGTCCTCAAGTTGAATATATCAGAGAAATACTTTTTCTTGAGAAAAACGGAGGAAAATAGGTTTTCCCATTACTTAGATTCACAGAATAATTTGTTCATTTTTTAATATCCAAATAATACATTTTCTATCTAAAAACATTAATCTAAAATACAATGTCAGAGCTACAGCATTTTAAAAAATAATAATTACATTCTACTGTATTTCCCTAGAACAGTGTTTTACCTGCCCTGTCAAATTTTGTTAATTTTATGCAATGGGGTAAAAAAGTAAAGATTGGGGAACAATAAACCCGTTTTTGTTTTTTTTTTTCATTTTTAATTCTTTCAGAAATATAGAACAAAATAAGGTACATAAAGAACTCATAAGATTACGACAAGTAATTTCAACATTTGCACAAATAAAAAATAATTCAACTCTGTCCTGGTTTGGGCCAGGATAAAGGTGGTTTTCTGTCTTGAACTTTTGCTTTCAGCTCAGTCTCTTGTAAGTAGCTGCACTTGCTGAAATTAACAGCAAGTTTCTCAGACACTGTCTGCTTCTAGGACTGATAACACTCGATGTTTATAGTTACTGCCAGAGACTGGTGTGCAGAGCCAAGGACACTGCTCAGCTCTCAGGAACATTTTACCTTCCAGAAGGAGTAAGGAGGTCCCACCTGAAACCCTCCTTTGGGGAGGACCAGACAAGATAGATGCCAGAATTGACCAAACAGAGTATTCTATCCCATACACGTCAGTATAAATTTGAGGGATCACAAGGGTCAAACCACTTCCTGCCTTCCTGCTTCCCCTTCTTCACCTGTCTCTGTTTGCTTTGGCATCCTGGGAGGATTCCATCCGTTCCTCTGCCTGTGCTCCTGATCCCTGCCAGCCTGAATCTGTGTGTTCCTGCCTCCAGCTCCCGACTGCTGCTGACTCCAGGATTCCAGCCTGGACTTTCCCAGGGCTGCCCTGCAGCCTCGGTGGTGATGTGAGAGTTACTGGGGGAAAGAGGGCAGGAATGTGGGATCAATTTTCCTGTATATTTGTATATATTTAGTAATTTTTCCTTTTTATCATTACTGTTTCATTAAAGTTGTGTAGTTTAGTTTCCAACCCATAAGTCTCTCTCCCTTATTCTCTCTCCTTTCTCTATGGGGGAGGAGAGAGAGATTAATAGACAGCATCTGTTATTCAGTTTAATTGCTGGACCAGTGTTAAACTGTGACAAACTCACAGAGTTTTGGTATGCAAAGGAATTCTGTAAGATGCCCATTTTTCTGTTAAAAAAATGCAGTTAATAGAAGTTCTCTGATGTTATTTGGTAGAAAGGCAAACAGTCCTTTTTATGTTGGACATTAACAATCTGTTCATTTGTCTTCCCAAAGAAAGCCCATACAGCTTTCATACAGACCACACAATCAGGAATAGTAATATTTCTGTTTACTGAGATATCAACTGGCATTTCATTGCAAGACAATTGTCTATCTTTGATACAGTATACTAGACCTCAATCTGGCATCTACAAATGTCAAGAGTATATAAAAAATATTATAGGGTGGAAATCAAATGCATGTTCTAAATTCCTAAAAAATGAAACTAAATTCACCTAAACATATTTGCTGCAGAAATCAGTACAATATTTAGCTGTCAATCTCAAAAAACAATGAGGAAGTGATGCTGTCAGTGGTACAGGATAATAACATTTCAAGCAGATGTTCAGGCAGGGCTCTAATTCTCACTGAACTCCCTTGGTAAGCATTTAATTTCTTTATCATATGCAGGCTAGGCAAATTGTACTTCATCAAAACTGTATTGTGAAATATTAATATTTCATATTATAGCAAAACTCCATAGAATAACCTTTGTCATATTAAGCACATCAGAATTTCAAATGTCATGGTTCTGTATTTTAATGCAGTTTAAATAGCTTTTTGGCTTGGCACCATAAATTACAACTAGTTTAATGTAAACTACTATGCTGTAATATCATATAAAAACATACATTTTGTAATACATATTCACTTCTGTGAAATACTAATGTTATGGAAAAAAATGAGTCATGTTTTTTTTTACCACCTTCAATTATGAAGTGAGTTACAAACAGTGCAAATGTACAGAGAGAGAACTAGTTGGAGCCTGAATATGTACATTGTAGTAAGAACACACAGAAATGCAATGTATCCTGGCTAAATTAATTAATTCTCTACTAGCAATGATTTTAATTTAGAAATGGTTCTGAAAATTTATCGTAAAATTTACATCAGTGAGTGGCATAAACATACATTATGATTAGGAAGTTTTTGACACTATGGTTCAGTTCAAATTTAATCTAGCTTTAATTGTAGCTTTGTTTTAAAAATCATCCATGCACTTTGCTCCACATATAATGAAAAAAAATATTAAAAATTAAAAAATAAGTTAGTCTGCATGTTGATTTCTGCTAGTTCTCATAATAAAGGCGTTTCCACATTATTGAAAGCGACAGCATCACAAATCAACGCATGTCACAACAGAACAAAGACAGATGTATCTGATTAATCAAATTAAATTTTAGAAGTGAAGGAGGCATCTAAAAATCAAAGCAAACATTTTTTGCTCTCTTAGTTTGATTTTTTTTTCTTCTTTATAAGCAGCTCATGTACCGCAGTGAGAGAACAACTGAGAGAATGCCTGAATTCAGCTGATAAACCAATTTCAGCTATAAACTTCTCACCGTGGTTGTGGATATGGTATAGAGGGATGCTTACTTCATACAACCTGACTCATTTTGACACTACATTTATAGGACTTTTCTGGTTACAGGTTTTAATGCAGATTTTGTGTACTAAACAAAACTCACTAATAAATTGTAAGTAAGTAAACCAGCTCACAGTTCTGTGTTTAATTAGTGCCGTATCTCATGTTTCTATTAATCTAAGCTCTAAAAGAAGTAATAATTGGAATTCATTTATTGTGGACTCTTTGATATGCAGCTTCCCTGTTTTCCATCAATGGTTTACCAATAAAATTTATAAGTAATACATTGCAGAACAGAGTTACACAAATAAGACAGAAATACTATTTGAACCAACAGAGCAATGAGCTATTGATCCTTCAGTCAAAAAGGGAAGACCTGAATGTAAAAAAAGGTATGCAAACAGGCATTTTATTCTACTACCATTTGTCTTTCCTAGTGATAGTCCAGTTTAAAAGCTGTTATTCTCATTTCTGAAAGAAATCAAATCTACTTGATACTACAGCAGCTGTGAAAAGATGTTTTATTTGGTAAATAAAATTCACTAGCTCCCTCACAGATCCCTACAGACATGTAGCAGGTACAGTACCCCATAGTTAGTATTTGCATTGCTATAATACCCAGAACCTCTTACATTTAGACTGAAGTATACTTAAAGTTATAAATACTCTGAAGTAATTTCAGCTATTTCTCATGTTAGTTTTTTTGCTTCAACACCAGTACAGTAGTATGCAAGAAGAAACGTCAGCTGAGTCACTCAGACTTGAAATCCTCACCTTACAAAGAGAAAATGCTAGACAGGTTTTCAAGATGGTAATTATGCAACAAACTATATGGGTGTTTGAAAAGGGAGTGAGCATGGCATGAAACAGTTAGTGCGATGCTAACTCCCTCTGTGACAACATGTGATGGTTTCAAGGTGAGGCCAAGATAGATTAGGGTTTGGAAGACTGGGGCAGTATGTTATATCCAGGGGCTAGAACTGCAGCATTGCTACTCAGCATTTCCCCTATACAAGAAGCTATGGCCTCTATGGGCTGCAGGGATCCCCAGCCTAGCATTTGAGAAGAGTTTGCTGTGCTGTTAAAGAGAGTTAAAAGAGGGAAAAGGAGAAAAAGTTCATATGAAATCAATCTCCTATCTCAAGAGAATCACAGCTCTCCAGCCTGAGCCATTTTATCTCTGTCCCTGCATCTTGCTTCTTCCAGGATTTATCCTGCTTTTCTCTCTGATCTTATTCCATTACACAGTCCATAATGAATGGAAATCTGTGGTTAGCCTATGTGTGCCCTTCACTAGCTATGTGTCATTCGAATTCAGCCTGCATCAATCCTTTTTGCTGAACTGCCAAAGGATGCCCACAGTCAATAGGGAAGTGACTGGATTACCTATCAGGGACTGCATACAGTGGTGAATTCAGTATCAGCTCTGAAAAATGGAGCCTCCTGCTGCTGAGATGCCCATTGTGACACAGGCAGTTTTGTACTTGGCCTTTAACTACTGCAAATAAGAAGGAAGCCCACAAGTTCAACCTAATCAGGACAGATAAAATGAGGAGACAATAAGGATGAACACAGAATCCTCCTTGCACCACATACAGTCAAGGTTGAAGCAGACAAGATCCAGGTGCCAAAAAATGTGTCTAGCAAGTTCCCTTTCTCCCAGTTGTCCCAGTCTTGAGAGCTGTACTGTCAGGGGAGCAGCTCTGCCCCTCCCACCAACTCCTCCGACATAGGTCAGGAAATCTTTCTTTCCTGTCCTGCTACACAGTCAGCTGTCACTAGCTGGGCAAGACAGCTTAATTTGAAATCTTCACTTTTATAGATACTCCAGTCCAAGAAAGCAAAAACAAAACTTATGTCTACATAATCAGAAGTAAAAACAAAACAAAACAAAACAAATAAACCAACAAAAAACCAAAAAAAAGATAGCATATATGCCAGTCAATATTATTCCAAACTATACCAGCATTATATTATTATATACCTTGTTCTAGCATTAAGTAAACGAGAACAAGAACAGGCTGTATAGCACTTATTGATCATATAAGAACTGTTGCACCTCATTGAGCTTTTCTTCTCAGTTGAAATATTTATTTTTGTAGCTATTACAAATAAAAGCAATTTTATTTCTGCTTTACCTTGCAGCCAAGCAACTCAAATCATGTCACAAATATTGAGGCTTAATACCTCTTTGAAATGCACTACTGTGGAGAATACAATAGCAGAAAGACTAAGTAGCACTCTGGAGGAACACAGTCCTACTGCACATGCAATACATGATTCAAGAGTTTAGGGACCAGAGAAAGACTACTGCCTCCTACACAACTTTAGAAGAGAGCTTAGCTAGAAAAAATGATCACTGGATCATTAATCCAAAGATTTATCTAAAGAACTTTTCTGAACAACTTTTCTTAAAAATATATCCTACCTGTAATATTTTGCATCTTATTGCAACAAATATATATATACAAAAGTATTTCAAAACCACTGAAGTTACTTGCTTTAGCAGACTGAAAGATCTCCATCCAAGTCACAGCTCTAGAGTATGGTATCCAGAAGAACACTTTGCAGTCGTCATTTGAGAAATGAGTCAGAGTCTGCTGCTTAGTGGAGCACCAGCATCACTTCCCACAACATGCATGTCTTCCCTCCTTAACTCCCACCCAAGCTGGAACTCAGCCAGTGTCTGTTTAGCTCTTGAGATACACAGTAATCAACATGAAGTCTGGCAGGACTGCAAGCAAGCCAGAAATAAAACTGATAGATAAATCTCAGTACTTGCTATACATTGCCTTTAGCTTAGGCACTGAATAATTACTGCTGGCAGTATGTTATACACACAAGTCAGTTGTAAACATTCTTGAATGACATTTACATCCTAAAAAGTGTTTTAAAAAGAAACCTTGTGAAGTAAATTTGAATCTCCATTGCAACAGACAGGAACACTTCCTTCCTCAGGACCACCTCAGGTGTAAGTGACAGCAGAAGCCAGTTTGATGTATTTCACAGTATGCTGTAGTAATACAGTTTCACCCTTAGACCCTCTTTGTATTAGAGAGCCACCCTTTACAGTTAATTCATGTATAGTATTTACCCATGTAGAGGTGGAAGAGTAATAAATCCACCTATTCTTTGGTAAGGACTCCATCCATCAGTACACTTCTACATCTCATCTCTGAACTGACAAAAAAAGCCCCTTTTTTCCAAATTTATCTCAAAATCTCTCATCAACCCATGTTACTGTTTGTCACTGGTTGACAACACAATGCCATTATTCACACTGTTATTCAGGCCTATGCCCAAGGATTTACCTTCGTTCATTTTCCTCTCAGCAGAAGTCAAACTACATCTGGATCGCAGCCCAAATTCTGCTTTTCTTTTTCCTCCACAATATGTTTACCAAAACTGTTGTTTTCTTTTACTTCCTAAACTTCTTGCTCAGTCTCATTTTACCATTTTATATGTAGTAACAGCAAACACATACTGAATGCAATTCTCAGGTCAAACAACATAGTGTGTAGTTTTAGCGTTACATAGTGTTACAGTGCGTAATTCCTTACACACTATAAATCTCCAGAAGATGCTGTATTTTAGGTGCCACGCTAAGGCCCTCTTCAAGACTTACTTTTAATTTTTTTCTCTTCCACTGCATGTTACTGAAAGTTTGTAGCTGTCTAACTTTGAGCACAACTGCCTTTCCCCCCATAGGCTTGCTTAATGTTGCCTCCATCTTCTTCTTCCATTAGACACCAGCCTGAAGCTTACCTCATATGATCACATTGCAACTGCAACTCAATTTCAGTGGCTTATCTCAGCAGTTCTCAGCACAGAAGTTGCCTTTCATGAGTTGCTTGATAAAGCTGTTACTCATTCCCCTTGCATTCCGATCCCTCACACAAATAATTTGCACTGCAATATTTTGGAAAAATGCACTATTTTCCTTACTACCTGGCTAATACTTAAAGGCTAAGGAACAAAAGGGAGGAATTTAACAAACAAAAGCAAAAATTTTGTCACCTTTACACAGAATCTCCAAGATGGGTTGACCTGCACCATGTACCACACCCATCCCTGCTATCTCTACACTAGCTAGATTTATTAGTGTCATTCCCAGAAGATTCACATTTTTTTCAAGTATACAAAGAGACAATTACATTCTAAATAAAACTTAAAATATTTCCTTACCTTATCCAGGGAGAATGTTTTAGTGACAGCAAAACCCCACCCAGCTTCAAAAGCTCTTCGAATCATTGAAGAACTAGTAGTAGGAGTTGCACTGGCAAGGCCAAATGGATTTGGAAACTTCAGTCCAGCCATTTCTACACTGATGTCTACTAAATCTATAGGAGTATGGAAGAGTGGTAATTCTGGAACAGTAGAAACTGCAACACCATGTAAGGACTGTAAAACAACATAAAAGTACAGTAATATCTGTTGATTAATTTTTATACAATTAATTATTAAACATGATGAGGGAATATTTCATATATAATAACACAATGTTTAACTATTCTGTGTTCAAACTTGCAAATGAGCAAAGCATGCAAACACTTGCATGTGTAATATCTTCAGTCCAAACAGAATTCACCCTGAAATACTGTCACACCCTAAATAAACAGACAAAATAATAGTAATAATAATAAATAATAACAATAATAATAATAATAAAGTAGTCATTTTACATCCTGTACTGCTAGTGTGGTTCAGTCCAAAGGTTGTTCCAGCCATTCTAAACAGCATGTTCTGTTCCCTACAGCAGCCAGCAAGATTGAAAAAACCAAACAAACCAGCAGAATATGCATATTAGACCCTTTCTAATTTTCTTTTCCGGTGTCAATCTATAACAAATGTTGGGACTTCTGAAAACTGACTGGAGACATCCATGTGCAGGATCACTCAGCCCTAACTCAACGTATTTTAAATTCTTGCACATATTGTCCCCTCTTCTAAAGATTTTATCTGTCCAGTGGGATAAACATCAATCGATGAAAAACTACGATTGTTTTACTATTTAATTTTATTGATATAAATACTTTTAGACTGAAATATTTAGACTTATGGGATTAAAGGAGAACATACGTGTAATGGCTGTGACACTACATTTATTTGTGTTTTAATTTTTAAGACAGCCTTTTCTTCGGAGAGCCGATGAAAATCCTTCAATGTAAACGTTGCATCTAATACTGAAAAAAAAATTGCAGGGAGAAAATCGTTTCTCACATATGGATACCAAACGGGATCCTCTTTGGTATTAGCATACCACACCGTACCACAGGCTGGGGCAGGGAGAATTAAAATCTGCTAACTCAGGTGGTTCGCTTAATAAAATCAAGAAATAAAGCAGGAATTTCTAACACAAAGAAGCCCTACACATTCTGTGTTCCTCATAAATCTCAGTGTAAGATCATAGCAGTTTCTTCTACCCTTAAAAGTAAGATTTCTTCAGCAGGACAAAAAGAATCACTACTGCAGATGTGGGGAAGGTTTTTCTGTAACAGAGTACAAAACAAGCCACTTACTAATTGGTCCCTTTTGGATTGGTGTGTTTTGGGTTTGTTTTGTTGGGCTTTTCTCTTCTCTTCTCTTCTCTTCTCTTCTCTTCTCTTCTCTTCTCTTCTCTTCTCTTCTCTTCTCTTCTCTTCTCTTCTCTTCTCTTCTCCTCTTTTTTCTTTTCTTCTCTTTTCTTGCCATTTACCTCATTTTTACATGTGAAAACTAATAAACATGGATGAGATGGGGTTCTTCTTTGTTTGTCTTACTGCCTTTTGTTTCCTACCCTGGTTCAAAACCTGGGAATTAATATATCTGTTTTGTTTCTGGTCTGCCTGGATTCACATCTCAGATTCTGATCCCAGATCTTCGATTCCTTGGATAGAAAGTATTCATTTGAGGGTCAAATCTTCTGATGGCTTAAAACCACTGAAAGTTATGGAACTATCCTAGCCTGAATTACGCAAACCTGAACGTGTGCCTGATGGCGGACATTGTAAAAAACTAATTTTTAAAGATTCCTAACACACAAGACCAAGCTCGCTTTCAGTATGACAACCTCTGTGAATATATTTCACTCTGTGGATCGTTCATGATGTATTGCTTTTATAGCTGTAAATATTGATTGCTGTAGACAGATTAAGTCCTTCATGTGCAGCACAAGGTACATTGTGCTGTTGCTTTTCCCAGACAGGACAATTTAACCTTTAAAATTTGTTTTCACCTAAAGTTGCTTGACAGTGGTTCTTAACTAGAGACATAAAATGAGCTTTCTGTACTAAAAGAGAAAACAAATCCTATAAAAGACCAAAAAAAAACCCAAATGAAGAATCAAACCTGAACATCCAACAGTGGCGTGAAAGGCTTTTCAACCAGGTGGTTGAAAACACCTAAGCAAAT
Organism: Phaethornis superciliosus; assembly: GCA_023637945.1. Taxonomy (NCBI): domain Eukaryota; kingdom Metazoa; phylum Chordata; class Aves; order Apodiformes; family Trochilidae; genus Phaethornis; species Phaethornis superciliosus. The sequence goes on along the minus strand of JAJQWJ010000009.1, from coordinate 12,203,131 downwards.
AGTAGGCCTTGCCTACTGCATGCCATTAGGCAAACTGGCCACAAGCACCTTTCCAAACATGCAAACAGGCCTATTCTTCCTGCCAAATTCCACTGCCAGCAGCCAGTGGCTAAATATCCTTGGAGATTTATCTCCCTCCTTCCTGCCACCTTCCATTTTGCTCTATTTATTTTTTGCTGTTTTTCCTTTCAGCACAATGCTTATAAAAGAAATAAATTTACTAAGCCCTGATGTGTTGTTTTCTAAAAGCAAAACTTTTGGCAAGCTAAAATGTTTTATACCTCCTGAAAGCAAAATCATCTTTATAATGAAGGATTTCCTTGACATTGCACAAACAAACGGGAAAGGAAAGCCTGCAGGTAAAGGTTTGTTTATAATAACTCTTCCCTTGATTTTTAAAAATGGAAGACGAAAAGTATGGCCCATTCTTCCTCTAATTTGATGACAACCAGCTGAGCTAACAATACTACTGGTACTTATCATTCTAGTCACGACAATTTTTTGGATATTGGAAGATGGTGAAAAATCTCTAGCATGTTACATGCAGTGGCCCTACTTTACTATTCCCAGGATACACCCAGAGGCAATAGCAGCACAGTCTGTGGTGCAGGACTGAGAGACAGGATTTCAACTTTAGACCTGATGAAATTTGTGACATTAATTTCTCTAGATGGAGATAATTCTTAACTGCCACAATAGGCCTAATTCCATTTTTGGGCCCATAACAAAGATAGACTGTGAAAGTGAGTAGTTGTATTACTCTTATTTTTCACAGACAGCCTTCTCTACAAATTGTACTGCCTGGAAGAATTTTCCTGAATATTTTCATGTCACTCCTGCTTTGTCAATTTTTAAGTTTGGTCTTAAAGAAAAAAATAGCAAACATACAATATTGGTTCAAAACAATACAATGATGTGCTCAAAATTCATATTGAGTACCATCTTAGTGAAGTGCAGTTTATATCAGTTAGGATCCAGCCCTCTATTTGTTAAGTGTATCAAGTACATTTCAGTTCAGGAAAAACATAAAAGAAACTATCCACACTGGCGAAGTCACAGTAAAGAAAAAAATAGGTGTAAAGAGAAGAAAATATATTGTGAACAAGACAGGAAAAGTCACATTTTAAGAGTGAGAACAAGATGGTAGCTTGACTGCCCCATGTAGGAAAATAGTCCACAGGTAAGTGTATGAATACAGCAAAAGTAAAACATCAAGGCTGGCACAACAGTCCAGGAAAAAAACCCTGGAAGTATTGTGATACAAGGAGAGTCTTGGCTACCAAGAAAGGCATAGAAAAATAGAAACTAGTCCTGCAATAATTGTGAATTATGCTAAATATAACTACTATATTTTTAAATCCCATCCATTGATAAAAAATAAATGAATGGCAACTGAGGCACCAAAGAGAACAGCAGTCTAAATTGCTTCTGCACAAGATCTTAAAATCACTGTTGAACAAAAGTGATGGCTGTTACAATCCCCAAAGTATATAAGCCACTAAGAATATTTTAAATAAATTTTTATGCCATCCATGGAACAACTAAAAAGGCTGAATCCTGGAAAAATGTTGTGAATAGTAGACAGTTGTACAAATTGTGTTTAATCTCTTTGGTTTTCTAATGACTTGCAAAGAACAGTTCTAGGAAGACTGACTACATTTTTTAACATGCTCTGCCACAACTATCCATAGTTACACTTTGACTGGTCATGTTTATAGAAGCTAACCTGACACAGCTGCAGGCAACAATTTCTGAGATGAATCTATATTTCATATAGTGGAACGAACATGTTAAGAGGCAGGAGATATTTAGGCAACTAATGATAAGCATAAGAGCAGCCAAGAAGCTTCTGTAAATAACTCCCAGTTTTGAACATAAGGCATTTCTGCTGGAGAGTCCTTAAGTCTGGATCTCATGCTTCACTTGACCATGTGCCAGAACTTGCAATGATTGGAGTTTCAGGGCACATATCAGGCCCATCTGTTTGCTTAGCTTTTTGCCTGGACTAGGCTGGGATACAATCAGCGTGCCATTCAAACACTGCATTCTGCGAGTACTCAGAATGGCATTTCTTAGTTTGTGTCTTTGATGTGTTCTTGGGTTGGTTGAGAAAACCTGTGGAAAAGCTTTATTTTGTTAAAGGCTGACTGCATTATTTATAGATAAATAGCTGAGATAGTTGGTGGTTTTTTGAAGTGGCTACCTATTCCTGCAACTAAAATGGAAATGGATAGATGGTATCTATACATTTATTTGAAATTTATTATATACTCAATCCAGACACACAAATCACAGGACTCAGATCACAGGAAGATGACTTCCCTTAAGAATCTCAAAGCACAGGGAAAATAAGGTGGTGTGTAAGAGTGTACTTCCATTTTATATTGGAATTCTCCAGAATTCAGGACTGTGAATGGAATGCAAGCACACACATGCACATGGGCATGCACATGCACAGACCTACCCCTATAAACACCAGGGTAGCATCATCCTTCTCTAAATAGCTTATTTAAAAACCAAGCTCTCCTCCAGTCACTAAAATTTCTACCAGGTCCTAACACTGGACTTGGTAAATTGCCAAATTACAGTACCCTGCACCACAGCAACCAGATTTTAAAAGGGCTGCACATCCAAATAAATGCCCCTGGGCAACCCATTCATCTAACAGCTGGAAAGGTGACACTTGACATTTGGAAACCTTCCTGTGAAGATTGCTGGAAGGCTTTCCCATTAGCTTCCTGGTGAGACTGTAAGGTCGAATAAGCTGCCTTGAATCCTGCAAAGGGTAACAGAAATGTTCTAATATCACAAAGCTTGCTTTATTTAAAATTCTAATTCTCAACCCATGACTATTCAGATTTTTTTTCCAAAGTATTCAATACATTCCAGAGGGGAAAAAGAAGCAAGCTTTGAAGAGGAAGCAACAGGAGGGTTTTTAAGTGATTAATGTATTTCTAGAGGTTAAAGAACCTTCTCCTTTAAAAAAAAAGCAGATTTCTCCTTCTCCCCCTAGCACAGTTACCCAGATTTACTGCACACTGTGAAATTAAGGAAACAGGCCAGGAATTCAAAACGTTTCCCACTCAGCGTTTTCATAGGGTCTAAGAAGGCAGGACACAAACAGGGTTTTAGAACAAGTGAGAAAAAATATGCACGGATACTAAAAACAAGCTTTTGTATTTTTAGGAAGTGAAATCAGACCCCAACAGCATGAAATTGCACAAACATGCAATCAGAGAATCTTTGAGCAGATGGGTGGGGGAGAAAGACATTGAGCTGTTACAGTCCCAACTTCAGTTGTTCAAATCTCTTTTTGTGGGAGAATGAATCATGTACCATGTTTCTAAAAAGTTCCTTGCACTACGAACACACTCTTTATCAGATGGTTCTCCATACACATCCTGTGTCTGCAGGTCCCTCTGCAGCTCATCTAGACTTTGTGCTCTTTCTTTTACTAGGAAATCTAGGGCAGAGGTGCTCAATCAAGCAACACACAAGGAGCATGGAAAGGGAACACGCATTAACCAGTCTGTATCCCTTAAATTCACATTTCTCAGGTAAATCTTCCTTTGCATTATTTTCTTCTGTGCATTCTTGTTTCCAGTTTATCTGCCTCATCAGAGCAAACTTGGGCTCTGGTGTAGGTAATCTGAGTGCTCCGCAAACCGTTAAGTATACCTGCACTCTAAAAATACAAAAATTGTCCTCCTCAGGTAGCAACATTGGCAGTAGTTAATTATTACTTTACACACTATTGAGAGATTTTGCTCAGTTCTTTTCCCCAGTTATGCTATTAGGATTTTTACTTGCACTGTGTATTGTGCAGGAAGGCTTGCCACCCTTCAGTGGAATGCAGAGCCAGGACCAAGAAAATGTTGGCTGGATTTTAGTGTCAAGGTAATATAAGGAAGCTACCCAAAGACAAGTACGTGATCCAAGTTCATTTAATCTATAATGTTCAAATCATCAGATAACTTAGATACTAGTTCTTCAGAACTTCTATTTTTAATCTAAAACATGATAAAATTATTTTAATGATCACAATAAAAAATATAAAGCAGACAGAAATAGGAAAGATAATACTTTTCAAAAAATCACCTGTATGTATCTGTGCATGTACCAGGAAGCTTGTTTTCCATCATTTACTGATTCCACTGTAGTGTTAGCAAGACCACCAATGTCACCTCCTGCAAAAACCCAGGGTTCACTTGTTTGCATAGTTTCTGGATCTACTTCAGGAAGACCCCATCTGTTAAACTTGATAGGTGCCATGGCATCTCTGACTGTAATTGAAGTGAACGAGTATGTTAATAGAAGAAACAAAAAACTGTTGCTAAAATCTGTCAAATATACACTGGTCACAATCAGAAAAGAAGTTCCAAGTCCTAGCTCTTTCATTTATTTAAATGTAATTTTACACTAGAAATGAAAAGTTCTTTTATAAATTTGAATGTTTTTGTTAAGCTAGGGAAGGTAAGCAATTAGTGACAGAACTCAGGCAGAACAAGATGCATTATATAGAACAGCAGTTTGCTGCTATCAGAAAAGCAACCAGATCCTGTGAGCCTGCAAAGCCAGACTTGCATACACAAGTGTCAAAAGAATTAAACTACTCAATGCAGGCTCAAGAAATAGTTGGTGCTAATGCTCCTCTGGTCACTCATTGAGAACATACTGCATAGCCCAGAAACTGGGATTCAGAAGTCATTCTCACTGGCATTATGCATCTCTCAGGTAAAAAGTCCAGCATTTCTCAAAATCCTATTAATGAACAACATTAACAAAGGAAGAAGAACTTTCCTCCTTTTTCCTTCACCCATAGCTTTGTACTGCACTTACCACATCAACATGTTTTTCTCCTGAAAAACCTACCACATACTTTTTAATGAAACTTAATATGCAGCATATGATTTTTTGAGGTTTAAAGCAAAAAAGAATATTTATGATAAGATTCATAGAAATTAATTTATATCTCCAGAATTTACCTCCCACATTTATTAACCCTCACAGCAGAAATTATAGTTTGCTGCTTTTGACAGGTCATTATTAAACCTTACTAAAATGTTCTGACGGAATATTTTCCCACCAGGAAATGTTATGCTATCACAGCTTTGAGAAAGTATGATGGTTTTAATGAAATTTAATTCTGAAAAGAGATTTCAGTAAAGTGAAAACCATCCTGACTTAATATTTAAACTCAGAACATCCTGAAAGTCAGGCTGTTAGTAAACAGCAAATATAGGCATTCTAACACATGAACAATTGTCTAAAAAAATAACGTAGATGTGAAAATTTAAGAAAAATATTTTTTTATAATGCATGGCAGTATTCACATGGCATTAAGTACATATAAATGTTCAGGAAAAAAATAATCATTCTCTATGTTAACATAATTTTATTATGCATTTTTAATCATTTTATTACAATTGCAAAGACACTTCAAAGTAGCTTTGTGAAGACACTCACTTTTTCAATAAATCTTTTTAGCAAATTTTGATGGTATATATTAAAATGAGGGGGGGTTGTATTATTTTGTCTACAGGAGCTGAAGATTTTGCAATAAAATAAAGCTTAAAATTGCAGCATCCTTGAGGGACATACCACTAGCAGATGCAGATTGCCAAGGTCAATTAAACTGATGTAGTTATGCTGTCATATACATAAAAGAGAAACCTGCCGGTTAAAGACAAGAATATTTCTCCAATATGAGGACAACCTGACAGTACCGCCCCAGCACATGCCTGAGTTTACAGCAAGCTTCAAACGTATCTTCCTTGCACATTGTCATGATGGAATTTTCTTCCCAGGCTCTGTATCTCCCTTCACCTTCAAATCAATTATTGGAAGTGTATTTCAAAGTGGGGGACGTATAAGGTGGGGTAAAATAATAAACTAGGAAGTAAGGAACAAACATTGTCACCTGCTTGACCCACATACACTCTTTTCCCCTCCCTTGGCATACGCAGACATATAGAGGACTCAAATCCAAAGTATTTTTTTGCAACTAGTTTAGAAGCCAGAATCACAGAAGATAGTTTTCAGGAAACACTGTGGCTTGTTTTCCTACCAGACGTATTTATTTTACTTCAAGACCCATTGGTTGCACAATCCTTCTTATCCTGCATATACTTTTGGCTTAACTTGGCAAAAATATTTTTTGCATAGTAACAATCAAAACCTCATGGTTTCCTTTAAAAATATTTAAATTACTGAAAGTTCAGTAATCAGATCACACAAATACAGCCTTAATACTGAGATATTTCTAGTCGGGAAAATTGTTGCTTTGGTTTGTTTGTTTGAGTCTGGTGTTTATTTTGGTTTATTTTTTAAAAAAGGAAAGTGCTGATAATGGCTGATAGTTTTATTGAGTGCTTCAGTAATATTTACAAATCAATACATTAACTTTCTCTTTATGTCTCAGTCTGTCTATACTTCAAGAAAGCTTTTGATCATCTTATATTTGTTATATAGAGGATAACTTATTGCACACAGTGGTACCATCTCAGCATGTTGTCTAGGCAGTTCTAGCAAGTTAAATACATACAGGCTTGTAAAGACACATTTGGAAAAAAAAAACAGGGGAAAACTTGATGTGGATTTGGTATTGGGGATTTAATAGATGACTTGTTTCTCCGAGACAGGACCGAACCACGGTAGTTTTTAAGACCATGTAGTTTTTAAGAGTCCATGATCTAAAATTGCAAGTTCTGAGTACATTTAATCTTGTGGAAAAATAGGGTATTACTTCTGAAATCCTGGATCTATTACATTTCTCAAATCTATCTTTGATTGTTTTGTGCTAAAATAATTGTGTGTCTGAATATAATTATACAGAAAGCTTTCTGAGTGCAAAGAATGCCCAACATAACTTTGCCTGATTCATCTCCCCAGGGAATGGGGACCTGTCTGCCAGATCAGTATTTTTAAAATTGGGAAAGAACATTTTCTTGGTGGCAAGATTGACATGGTATCCAGTAGCTATTTCATTCAGTCTTTTTCATAATCTCCAAGATTTAGCTTAAGTAAAAAATAAGGGCATGACTTAAAAGCATCTTATATATGAGTTCCTAATGCTCTCACAATTTGGATGTGATACCTGGGACAACTGTGAGGCTGAACGGACAACCTCCTAGACCACCTGCAGAAAAAATGGGAGAATGAGCACTAGTCCACATGAGCAAACTAGATAGCTAATGTTTTTGCTTGTGTGTGATTTGGGACAGGGGCAAAAGAAAGAGTGGTCTTTAAATCTCTGCACCTTTACATTCTCTAAAATTTAAAACTAACACAGGTTTTCTCTTGAAAATTCAAACTAAAATCCAGTGGCTGTGCTGCCTTCTCCTCCATATCCTGGTGAGGTATCATATATCACTTGAAAAGATCATTCTGGATGAAAGACAACATACAATTGAATTATTCTGATGCTATAAAATAATGCTAGCACAAATAACACCAAACAAAAGGACAGATCTGACTTTAAATTCCAAATTTGCTATACTCAAACAGTAAACACAATTGGAAAAGCAGTAGCAAATTATAGCATTTGCAAAAACAATATTAAAATATAAGTGAATACAGGAAAAATATTTTAATTAACAAAACAAATCAAATGGAAAAGATTCCTCAAATAAAGCTTTAAAAATGAGTCTGTGTGTGTTTGACTGCCATGACTAATTATGTATCCATGTAATGTGTGTTCAATTTGGGCTTATTTAAATAGCAGAAATGCTCATTAGCTCCAGTATATCTGTGAAGCTTCAATAAACAGTTTAATGGTTTTTATGTTTAACCAATTTCATACGTTCCTGTAATTTTAGCTTTAGTAGCTCATTAATGTCCTTTTGATATTCATCTTACAGACTTCCTTTAGAGTGAATAGTAGCATTGCTTCAGAAAAATACAAATATACTGTAACTTTCTTAATCTCAAATCTGAACTTCAGCTGTCACATGCACTGGCAGACTGATTAACTGCTGACACTGCCCCATCTAAATGCCCAGCAAATAAAGAAAGGCACAACGATGCCCAACAGCCTCTGCCCAACTGGCATACTGAACCAGAGTGAAAAAGGTTTGACTGGAAAAAGCCGGGTCCAGGAATGGTGGGAGAGGCTCCTCCTACAAGCTGGTACTGGCTTTGTTTTTCTTCTCTCACCATATTAGGTGAAAGAGCTGAATTCCTGCTCTAACATAACATGGCTTTAGAAGTCATCACAAAGCCACTACTGGATACTGGAAACTGGTAATCATTTCTGGGTATGGAACTGCTGCACTCAACCTCATTCAGAAAACCTATCTGGGGAGAAAAATCCTATTCCAAATGACTCAGCAAGAACATTCCTACCTATTTTTCTAGGAATCTTTTGAACCTATATGAATTTTAGTCTTATATAAAATTTTATTTAAAAGTCTGGTGTTCTGTGGGTGGGAGGCAAATGCTGTGCTACTAGGGAGACACCAGGTCACACCTGTGGGCACTCCCAGCTTTCATTAGATAGTTAGGGCTTCAATGCTCTGAGGCTGAAGTTACCCAGTTGTCTGACCAGGCTGTGTGCAGAAACTCAACACACCTGCAGGTTCAATGGCTTAATTCTATCTGAAGTTCTGTATTTGAACAAGGGAAAACTAACATTTTGTCACTTACGAGCTCAGAGCTCTGAATGCTTTTTCCCTTTTTTCCAAAAAAAAAATGCTTCTCAATTTATAGAAATAAATACAAAGTAGGAGTGGGTTAAATATAAGAACTGTAAACTACTTGGGTAAATTTATCTTTGCTGTATGTTGAACTATGCTGGAGGGGTAGTATTTACACTCTAGTAAACCTCCTAGGGTTTGCTGCTGCAGTTCCCAAGCAAAATGGAAAGTTCTACCAAAAGTAAAACAAAATATCTGAAAGTACAGAGTGCTAGTACATGGCATTATATTTGTATATATTGAGCAGTTGCATTTTGGAATGGTGACAGATATTTCAGTAATTAGTGAATATGTCGTAGACCCCTAAAAATAACAAACCAAGCAAATGAGTGGGAACACGAGGAAAGGTAAATTCTCTCACAGCTCTTTGTTTATTTGGGTCAGTTGTGATGTCTTGAAGACTTTGCTGAGCTATGCAATTAAAAAAAAAAAAAAAAAAAAAAGCAGCTTACACTTGCAAAATCTTTTTTTTTTTTTTGGCAAGAATAAAAACCTTTTTATTACTTTTTCTCAGTAGTTTCATTTCAGCAATTTGTTGGGTTTTTTCCTGGTTTCAGTAAAGTGGTAATGTTCCTAAAATAGTCTAGAAGACAACTTTTCTGTTTTGTCTATTAGGAATTTCCTGAGTATGAAGTAGACTCTAGGAGTGGATTTTTAAAAATTAATGATGCATTTATATGATTCCCAATGGGAGGATGAATACTTAATAGAACTGTTGCTTAAAAACCCAATCAACATTTTAACAAAACAAGAAGGACTAATACTGTGAGCACATGGAATCTCACTTGCAAATGTAATAGACACTGTGCAAGAATAAGAAACATTATTGGGGATAATAGATTAAGAAAATACAAACTATGAGCTCAGAAGACCAGTCACCCACATGCTTTCATTTTGTTAAACAAAAGTTTAAAATTCGAGCATTGAGGCTGCTCTGAACACAATGCTGAACTGGGACTATGTCTTTGTTTAATCCTTCTGATTTTCATAATACTTTTAATTCTTAATTCAGTAGCATCAGCATTTAACAGTAATAATAACAGACAGAACTAGCTTAGCCCATACCAATACTGCATCTCATGTTCTTTGAGATGCCTTATGAATAAGGCCTTTTTATGAACAATAATTCACACATTTATCCAACCTGTATTGGAGTCACCCAGTCATAGAATAATTGAGACTAGACAGGCCCTCTGAAGGTCACCTAGTTCATCCTCTTCTTCAGTTAGATCAAATTTCAAGTTTCATCAGTTTGCTCTTGGCACTGTTCATTTTTCATCCCCTCTAGTATTTAAATCACTTTTTGGTGGAGAATATCGGAATATCTCCATCTCTTGAACTTCCTTTATAAAAAAAAAAAAAACAAAAAACCAACAACCCCTCACCCCAAAAAAAAACCAAACAAAAAACCAAACAAACAAAAAAACCCCCACAAAACCCCACAAGAATATAAGATGCTTTTGGTGCTTGCTTTTGAGTTTTTTTAAATTCATTTCTTTTTGTAATGCATGCTGAGGTAGGCTGGAGATTTGGCCTAATCCAGATCAATAGGGAAAAGAAATTTTCAATTTCAATAAGACGGCTTAATCAAAAAATAAAGATTTGAAAGCATTTGAAAAGGTATGCTCAAAATAAACACTTTATTCCCTAAGTTTAGTTTCTTTTCATTTCCACAACGTCCAAAACAAATGCCTTGCAATATACCGTGTGAAATTGAGCTGTATCACTCGCCCCCAAGGTAAATGAGACTTTTTTCATGACCAGCTCGTTGCACGACTTTGTTCTCCTCCCATTTTATGTTCCTATTTAAAAACCTCACAACAAGTAATTTAGATAGTGAATGCAGAGCAGAGGGATTCAAGACTGGCACAGTATTATGCCTAAGCAACTTGGTAAGTTCAACCTTTTAGCTGAAGCAGTTTCTAATGTGGCTGAAAACAAAAGCACACAGGTCTATAAATCACAACAAAACATAATGATTGCACAGGCTAGTATTTGATTTACTACCTCAGGTTATGTAAAACCTTCCAAAAAAGCCTAGGCAAAAGGTTCTAAAAGCAACCACAACAAAACTTCTCAGTCAGCTCAATTCCACCAACAGAGAGGCTCATGAATCTCATTTCTTTAAATTAATTTGAAGCAGTGTTAACAATAGTGTATACACAGAAAATGCGGATTTAAGAGGTCATACATTTTATGTGCCTGAGGCATACCCACAAGTGTTACTAGACTCTGCTCAGATTATTTTAGATTTATGATTTTCCTTGATTGAAAAGATTCACAAAAGCACACTATGCTAAGAAATCTTGAAATTCATTTTTTACTGTCAGAACCAGCATCGCACTACAAAATTTTCTGGTGACATGCACACTGAGGCACTTGCCAAATCCTCTGTCAGAGCATTTATACCCAAAGGACCATGACAACCTATCAAAGGGTAATCGGCTGGCATGATCATGCCCTGGAGAGATAGGCACATTGATCACTAAGGCTTTCAGAAACTGCTAGCGTTGATGAGCATCTCCAGGCTGAAGATCTATTAATTTCATCAATCTGACTCCTGATGAGTCAGTGTTTTTTACTTTCAAGGCACATTTAATGTATGTGCCCGAGCTCTTTAAATCTAAACCAGTGTCACGGGAGAACAGTCTGAGTCCTGCTCAGCTCCTGTGTTCTTAGTTGTACTTATGTTCTTCAGCTTTCTTTCTGCTACATCCAGACAAATTGTTCAGTCTCTGAAATGTCGTGTATGTGCCAGTTTCTTTATCTTTACAATGGACCTAGGTAATTGTTAATTTTTAAGATGTAAGCTTGTAAAGTGCGACTAAATAATGAGACAGCCTGGACAAGCACAGGTGAATTCAACAAATACTATATATATGAGAGAAGCCACAGTTCTCTGGTATATGCACAAGAAATTAGTGATACTCAGAGCAGCTTCACCAGAATAATCAATCTGTTTTAATTCTTTTTTAATTTAATAGACACACAAAAAGGTTTCAGATATTAGATCAGCTCAGCTTAAAGTTGTAGTATAAGGAGTTTCTCTAAAGTTAATTAGCAAGACCAGAAGAAATCCTCAAGAGTATTCTTTGAGATCCTATTTGCATTGAGAGAAAAGCAAGATACATACTCAGCAACTGTACCTCTGATCTGAGATTCTGCTCTGTATAACAATATAGAAAAACTTTTGTTATCAGACCCCAAAGTTTTGTTGCAAGAGGTATACCTAAAGGCAAAATAAATTCATGTGAAGACAACCAATTGCAGCCATCTGTACAACCTCCAGAGGACATATTTCACAAAACTTCCAAAGGACAGAAAATGGCTGCAGCTAAAGTAAAAATCAGCATTAACAGAATGCATCAGTCAGGTTTACCTTTGTCACTTAAAATGGAGCCAAAGGCACTGATCACCACATCAGCTTTCAAACGGACAATCTGATCCTCATCTTCTTTCCAGTTTCCATCGTTGTCTTGTTCAGTTCGGACAAACTCCACAGCAATAATTTGTCCACCTCCAAGTACAACTTTCCGAGGAGAGAGGAAAGGCAGAAATTCACACTTCTCTTCTTTTGCACGTTCCATCTGTAGAGTAGAAGCAATAAAATATACAACTTGAACATTACTGTGCTTTTATGGGGAAGAGGAAAACCAAACATTTTTTGACTTCAAGATGCTTCCACGCATTCTTCTGTAGAAGTCACCTATGGATGCAGTCAGCTTTATACCAACTTCAGAGCCTCCTGTGCTATTAAGTCAAGCAGTTCGAGACAGTGGCACTAGGTAAATTTGCCATGTAAATATTTGTAATGTAAATTTACAAATATACATTAAATACAAAATACATAATAATAATACAAAATACATTAAATAAGTGTAAATTTACAATGTAAATATGTATTTGCTTACAGTTAACGGATACTTTGAATAGGCATAGATCCTCCCAAGGGCAAAAGAATTACATTGTGTAACTATCTGTGTCTTTTAAGAAGAGGCCTAGTATTCCCAAGTACATGCCCTGATTTGTGTTATTTTACTATGATTTCAAGATGTTATTATATGCTGGCTACCAATAATTTTCTGAGTGACTTAACAAACTTACACCTTCTGAATCTCCACTGTGGTCAAACTGCTGAAGTCAAACAGCATCTTGTCTTGGCAAAGTCTTCAGGATTTGATTGTCCATTTTTACACAGCAAAAATTTTTGAACATGTAATAACCAACCTGATACCATTCTAGCACGGTCATGAAGCTAATTAGCATGAAGCTAATTTTATTTTATTTTTTTCAAGGCCACTGCATGGCTGGATGTATAAAAATATTGGCAACTTTTTGGAATTTACTCAGGCTACTAACAAAGACTTTGGTTCAGAGCGACAGTTTATTCTTGATTAGCAAGAATCTCCATAGCACAGGAGTTTGTCTGTGCAATGGCTTCAGTTATCTTGTTATGTCTAGCATTCTTAAATAAAGTACAGTGGGAGCAAAAGTAAATTATGCATCTATTACTTTTTTTGGTATCTCCATTCCCCTTCTATATGACCTCTATCATCTATCAAACTTACATAAAGCTCATGATAAAGATGGATTAGATGTCCTCATAGCCTCAAGTATGTAAAAGTTGAAAGTACATACCAAATAAATAATGGAAAAAGACCACCAAAAAAAGAAAACCTAATTTGAAAAACCCTCCTGTAATACAAGTATACTGAGGAAGCAGTCAGTTTCAAAAGGTGCAGATGTCCTGATAAGTGCCAAAGTGCAAAGCCAAACTAAAAATCAAATTGAATGCTGAAGTCGGTGATGAATGACATTGCTCTATTGCCACTGGCAGTGATTCAAAACAAAAATCACTCTAAGTAATTTTCTTACAAGATTTTATAGGTTCCCAAGGCAATGTCAATGTCTCTGAGATGCAGCCAGAAGGCATCATTCTAGGATCTAGCCATGACCCAAAGAATCACTTACAGTACTGAAATGTCTGTTTGATCTCTGGGGTACTTCCAAAATTAAACATTTTGCTGTATTTTCTAATTTCTAATTTCCAAGAAATCCTGCCCCATGCATGCAAATGCATCTCCCTAACTTTACAAAAAACAGGTACGATTGAGGAAAGCTATTTATATAGCAACCATATAAAGTGAGCTTCAGATCTTTAATAAACATTTATACTTTTAAAGATAATTTTTATCAACAAAAACCTTAATCACCTATTGCATACTTTCAGGCCCTGTAGTAATAACAACCAATATTCCTTCTCATAAATGCTGTTATTCAATTTCACCTCTTCTGGGACAGCTCTGATATTAGTGAATCCCTTCCTGAAGACCACAAACACACGATGAGCTCCACAGCGCAAAGCAGATGTTGCACAGTCAAAAGCAGTGTCTCCTGCACCCAGTACAATCACAGTTCCATGTATTGATGGCAATGGAGAGTGACAGGCACACATCCCTGAAAGACGAAAGGAAAACCCCATTTTCAAGTAGAGAAACCATTTCTGCATGACAGCTCTAAAGGTACTTGTACTCAAAGCAGTGTAAAATTGCATCTTACAATTTCCAAGCATGGAGTGTCACTATCAAATTATTCTGCTTCACTGAAAACCAGTTTTTTTCCTGTTTTAAGATATGCTCATACACATAATTTCATAGTCAGCTCTCTAAGCAGCTGCACCTTTCTATCTGGAAACAGTTCAAAAGCACAATATATTTGTAGGACTGTGGGCCCTGTCAGGTAAAAATTAGCATTGTGAGATACTTTTATTCAAAATTTATCTCTTATCAGAATCATCCATTCAGTAAAAAACAAAACAAAACAAAAATGCTAACCCAGCACTTTTTAAGAGAGTAAAAAAATTAACGTCTATGTTACAGGAAACACCTTTCAGTGGAAAGCATATTAAAAAGTGGTATTGAGAACGGAATGATCAGGGAGAATATGTATTTTACTGTGGATAAGCCTATTATGCTGCTAAATAAAAGAATTGGAATAGTAAAAAAGAGTTCAGAACAGGATACAGGATGTGCATTTTTTAAAATTCCATGCTTTAAAGAGCAAAAGGTGGCTACAGATACAGACAGACAGCAGGAAAATTAAGAGACCATGTTAACTAGCAGGCAATACCAAAGAGCTGTCAGTCAGAAAATTAGTTTGTCATAGTTCATTCTGTTTTTCATAGTTGACATAATATAGAACAATATTACTATGTATTCTGGCAAATAAAGAGTGCTACTTTGCAACATTTTCAAAGATACGGATATATAGGTCCTTATGCAGGCAGGCTACTTAACAGTATATATGAATGCTACATGTCCACACAGAATTCTAGAAAGTATTTTTAGTCAAATTATTACAGAAGTGGATTTTTTTTTTTTCAAGATTTATTTCCCCCTTGTCAATCTACAAATATTTTGCAGTGCAGAGCTGCAATCTGTTTCATTTTTAAACATATCTTTCTTCAAAAAACCCCCACCCTTTTCTCTAACCAATTTGAGCTCACTTTGAGCTTGAGAAAAGAGACAGAAATAAGAATTTGATCAAAACAGCAGAGAAATGAAACAGATGGGTTGCAGAATTTCCCTTCCTAAATATTGTACATAAAATGGAGTGCTAAAGTTTGCTTTTATATGCAAAATAATTTGCCACAGAAGATATTCTTTTACACATTGTTTATAGAAAGATAAAAAACAAAATCAGTTTGGAGGTAAAAAAGGAATATGGGTAGTTAAATATGGAGTCATAGGTACAAGACTACATAATGTATGAAGTATGTTCCCAGGAAACTGTATATAGAATTTCAGTTTTATCAGCACACTGGGGAATCTAGACCATGTGGGAACATGGTGTAAAATTCACATCCATCTTGGGCTTGTGGCTTCACATCTAGGGACACTGAATGAAGTAAACTCCTTGAGTAACAAACACAGATATCTCCGTACTTGAAACAAAGATGTAAAAGCGTAAAACAGAACTGCAGCTGGTGGCTATATACTGAGTTTTTTCTTCTTAACTCCTGGCATACCACTGTTGTCCTGAGTCTTAGACTGGAAGTTCTTTGGGAACGGAACCAGCACTCCCTTAAATGTGCCAGTAAAACATGCAGCACGTGACTTGAGATATGGTAAAATCATTTATCAACAATATGCAAAGCAGCTGCCTATGGGTCACCAACACTTTCTTTAATACCAGATTTTTCTAGACCATCTTATATACACAATTTTTGCCAACATAATTTATAAAAATTAGAAGGTTATGACTTCTGAATATAATTCAAAATAACAAATATAACTTGTTAGGGCTAATTATTTGCCATGTGCTTAGATTTTTATGTGACTAATTGCTTTTTAGTCTCCAGGACGGACTTTCCCAACCACAGTCCTGAGGCTGCAACTCACAGAGAGAAAACTCTGCCCCAGACCTGTTCACTGGGAGGTGCTTCAAAACGACATGTCCTGCTGTGTAACCAGATACCCAGTTTGATATATCAGTAACTGTTAATGACAGAACATAACTGCAACAAATACATAATATCACAAACCTGGTTTACTTGCCATTGCTACCAAAGGTAGGAAGTCTTTCGATGTGTAGAATCCTTGATCCATCCTTAGTCCTTGGAATATACTGTCTGTGTTTGGTTCTGGCAAACCTAAAATAGATATTTTGAGGCGTAACATAGCTACATGGGAAATTTCAATGATAAATATATGTTCCACATTACACACACGTTCTCAAAATATATCCTCAATGCAAGCACTTATACAAACACTTAGATGTTTCTAGAACATCGCAAATGACTGTAGCTTCATGCTTCCAGTCTGTAGCTTACATAACTGGTGGTCTTTTAATAGAACTTCCACTTCAAAATAAGATTACTGGATAATATATGTACTCATATAATTAATAATAATATATGTGTACTCATAATAATATGTGTACTCATATAACTGAATAAAGTTACTATAATACAAGAAGAAAAAAAAAGTTTATTTTTAGTTTTGACAATTTCAAAGTCTTGCAAGCAAAAAAATTCAGAAATTTTTGTATTTCAAATATCTCAGTTTACTGAGCACTTTATCTCTTGTTTATAAAAAATATATTAAAAAATCACTGTTTCTGAAAAGCTGACTTTCAAAACATCACTGATCCATAATTGGATATTGGGAAAAATAAGGTTAGTTTATACTAACATAGTGAATTTCAAGACCGTTGAGTGCTTCACTTTCTGATTAGACTGGGATATCAGGTAATGAAGAATGGACAATGGCTAGCAGCTCCTAGAAACTGCACTCTTGAAAGTAAAATATGCAAAATGCATTAAGGACATTATTTTAAGTCATCTTAGGTTTTCCTCTATGTGTAAATTGCAAAATCCTTTAAGTCAAGAGGATGACCACAAAAAAAGCTCTCAGTGACTGCCTAGTGACCGCAACTATTTCTTTTGATGTACCTGTAAACCAGCTCAGAGGCCTCAGTTTACTGCGTCATCAGCAAGATGTGTAGCCTGCATCAAAGATAATTTCCTTTCTACCTAACAGCTACCTCCATTCATAAACACATAGGAAGCCTCACAAATATTTTTTCCACATACTTTTTCAGCTTTTATCATCTAATGAAAATTATTTTGTCTCTAACAACATCATTAATTAGCTCCAATAGGCTGGAGAAAGAGTAGATGTGAAGGAATATTCCATTGTTCAGTGGTTCAGTTTCAATACTAGCTGAGTGTCACTGAAATCAAAGGAGTTGGACTAAGAATGCATTAAATTCAACAATGTTTAATCTCGCTGATATGACCCCAAAATACCCACAAAAACCAGGTAATCGTGTCACTTTATGCTATTTATTTTATTATTTTAATTTTGCTGAGAATTAAATTAAAACCAATTTTTCAGTATTTACATTTGAAGGAAATGAAAATTCTCTTATACCCAGAAATAATTGTCACAGTTTCAAGCTCTGAGCCAAGAATCTGCTGGAAGTTGTATGGTATTCTGTTGCATCTCCTTTTGCTGTTTAGTATTTGCCAGTATAATGATTGCATTTAAGAGTGTTATACTAGAGAGACTAAGTACTTCTTACAGCCACTAAGCTAGCTAAGAAAGACATAGAGGCAGACAAACAGAAAGAAATTAAAAGACCCACTTTAGAGAGACACCCTTTCATAATAAACAACCACCCCACAGAAGTATCCTTTGCAGAAAGATCAAATATTGATAAATAGCCAACAGCCTCCCAGGAGACAGAGTGTTTGACAAAACAAACAAACAAACAAACACCACCAAACCCCCCCCAAAAAAAACAGCTGTAGAGGAAAAGTATGGTTTCAAGCAAACAGTTTTAGAGAAAACAAATTTTTAAAACCCCAGTCATTTATGAAAGACACAATTCAGAGGAATACCCTTTGAAGATATATCAGAGAGATCCTTCAGCAAACAGAAATTCACACACTAGTACAAAATAGCCAGGAGAAAATAGTCGAGATTGTGATTATAAAAACAAGAGGTCTTTCCCCAGGGTTTTAGGCTGAAGCCAATGGTAGTCAGTTCTCTGCTTGCATTACATCTAAAAGTTTTATTTATTTATTACTAGGTACTGAGAATGTCCAGAGGAGAGCCCCAGAAAATATTAGAGTACTGCAGCACCTCCCCTGTGAAGATAAGCTGAGGAAGTTGGGGTTGTTCAGCCTGGAGAAGAGGAGGCTCTGAGGTGACCTTAAAGTGGCTTTTCCAGTAGTACCTGAAGGGGGCCTACAAAAAAGGATTTTTGGGGGTAGAGCTTTTTGCACAGGTGTTCAGTGAGGAGACAAGGGACAATGGTTTAAAACTTGAAGAGGGGACATTTAGGTTAGATATTAGGAGGAAATTCTTTACTGAGGGTGGTAAGACACTGGAACAGGTTGCCTAGGGAAGTGGTGGCTGGAAGTGATGGAATTCTTCAAGGTCAGGTTGGATGGGGCCTTGAGCAACCTGATCTAGTGGGAGGTGCCCTACCCATGGCAGAGGAGTTGGAACTAGATGATTTTTACAGTCCCTTCCAACCCACGCCATTCTGTGATTCTATGATTTCTTCTTCTGAAAGAATCTGTACTATTATATGTCTTCTCTCTTTAAATACCCTATAGAAAAATCTAGTGATAAAATAATTTCTTTCACCTTCATTGAAGAACAACTTTTCCAACTGGCAATCAAGTGAAGGCAGCCTAGAAAAACAATTCCACTGATGCTGTTTGGATGGACTCTGTATACCCATACACAAGCAAAGGGCTACACCTGCGCCCCCCCAACTTCTGCAGCCAAAGCCCTGCACTTCCTGAAGCCTCAGTCCCTTAACCTGCAAATGCCAGCAAACGAGCATCTGAAGCTACTGATATCCAAACTACACAATGAAGCCTTGTGGGCCATGAAAAATGGCATTTGCTAAGAATAGAGAAAGAAGCAACGTGAAAATACCAGTTTGCACTGCATATCTAATTTAGCTTTGAACAGTTAATCTAGAGAATCCCAGTATGGGTCAGGTATAGTGTAAAAAGTAATTCACCTCTCTTACTGATCTTAGGCCCCGCGTTTCAATCTCTGGATGTTCTACCTATATCTCAGTAACCATCACACTCATAATACGAAGCCTTCTTTCCTTCATTTGATCCTCACAACCCCTTCTCTAGTGGGCTGTACCTCAGAAGTGTCCCTCTCATGTCATAATATATATAACCATATATATATTGTTATATATAACCGTAACATATACTTTCCAAAGTCATTAGCCACTCTAACAGTGGCTTTGGAAAATGCAGACTTCAGCCTCCCATTTCTATATACTTTCTATATACATATACATATAAATCTGTATATATATGTATTTGTGTGTGTGTGTTAAACATCACCTATTTCCTATCAAGATCTCCTATTCCCTGTTCTCACAATACAGCTGCAAGTTAATTTTCTTAACTGGTGCTGTTAAGTCCATTGCCTCTATTTAAGGTGACACTGTTTAGACCCTCTCACAATTCCCTGGTCCAAATGAGGTAGGAACCCCTAAAGAATTGGAGTCAGCTTGTCAGATATGCGAGGAAATATGTGATGCATACTCCACGTAAGGGATTGGCATGCAGGGCAATGCACCCAGTCCACTTGGTCACTGCACCAAATAAATCAAGGCATGTCAACACATCAGTCAGATAGGTCTGAAAAGGAAATAAACACTACTGCTACTACTGTAGCTATTAGCTTGGTAAGGAAAGGAAAACTAAAGTGGGAGTGAAGGCATGGAATGTCTCTCTTTCCAGTTTCGGTAAAAAACCCTGTCCCCAGAAATAGGAATGCCTTCTGAATCTGAACATATTGTTCAGCTTACTTACATCTGACATGTTTGGGTAGATTTGCAGTTTCAAGTGACCCTCTCAGCCAGTCTTAATAACTGACATACAAAATACACCCTCATCCTTAGTAAGAGTCAAATGTAGTTTTCACTGACAGGTGGCTGAAAACAAATCTCCAGACAAAAAAAAAAAAAAAAAAAAAATAAAGGAGCTCAAGTGGAAGTGTAAATATACAGCAGCCTACAGGGACAAAACATATTAGAGCATTGTGAAGATTTCTGGTTTTCTTCACATCAAATGCTGAAAGGTTTGGTTTAATTAATTTTTAATTCTGATAACACCACATTTTGGAAAAAACTTAAGCTGGACCAGGTAAACAAATAAAAGATAGGATCTTTCAAGCAGTACTTCCTCTGATACACTCTTAGTTGTTGCTATCCAGACAGAAGAGAGTTTTCAAGATGAGAACTGTCTGAATTGTTTTTACCAACCCCTTATCTATAGGTAGAGTAAATGCAAGTTGGTGAATGCAATCACTGCTTGACTATACCTAGAATAATTTTTTTTTTAAAGCCAAGACATACAATTTTGACTTTTTTTATAATGAGTCTTTTAACTGAATTTCAAAATTACATAATTTTTATAAATATATCAAAATTGAATTAAAACAAAACAAAAAACCAAAGAAAATTGGATTCACTGGCTATGAACATTCCTTTTTCTACCTTTTAAAACAAGAAACCAAAACAAACATCAAACCCCATTCACCAATTTATGGGACATTTTTTTAACTTAAATGTTTTCATGTCATATAAATATAGAACACTACATATACATTTTGAAGGTGGAGAGGTCATGTTCCAGAGTTAAATAAGATTTTGAAAAATCACATTTACATAGAAAACTCTTGTCCTGCATTTCCCAGCCTCCTTCACAGGCAATGGCTGAGGCAAGGGTGCCCAGGACGTCTCAGGGCTAGGTGAAAAACCTGTCATAATGTACTGAGAATAAGAAAAATGCATGAATCCCCTAAGAAACTGGATGTCGGCATAAGAAAAATTTGATTAGCTGTGCATCTGCTCCAGTGGCAATGCAAGTCTTCTAAAATAATAAGTGAGAAGCTAAGTCGAGACAACCTGCAAACCCAGCCTGCTAATCAGCATAAGAAACTTGAACACAGCCCAGCAATGCAGCAGCACAGGTTTTGCACCTTTGGCCAGCTTGAGGAATAAGAACAAGTGCTCACTCATGAACCCCTGGGCAAAGGAGCCATTGAAGGCTGATGGAGAAAGATTGATTTGAATTTTAGAAATGAAATGACATCTTCTGATAAGTCATTTTTGTTAATAACATTTGTTAATAAGGGTTTGCTGTTTTTTTTTTTCTTAAAAAGATGTGCTAAGCAGATAAAGAACTAAGATAATTGCCCTCTAAAGGTAAATTTCTAAATGCACCATTCCCCTTTTGAAAGGGTTGTTTTGAATTAACAGAGAAGTACACATTCTGTCCCACATCCCTTCCCCTTTACGCACCTAGTGTTACCATATAAAAATATTTCAGATGTAACACTTCTGGTAGCATTTAATACTTGCCCAGAGACTTGCAGGTACAGGCACCATATGGTCAGAGTGTGACTACTTTAATATTTCTGCATGCTTTGTTGTTCAACAAATCTATTTTGTGGTCTGGGGAAATGGAGATCAAAATCTTTGTATTTAAAGCTGTGTCATTTTATGGCACGCAACCCATGAATGGTATAAATTAGACTGTGAGTGTTTAGAACATTAAAGTATTTTCATGAAAGATAACTTTGAAACAGCAAATTCTCATGACTGTGAACTTTACAGTTTTCCCCAGACATTATAGAACTCATTTGTAAGCAGTGGCATATGCTCCACGTATTTGTTTATAAGAAGTCACATTCATTCATGTCAATATTGATAACAATGCTGTCCATGGATCAATAGTACACAGTTTAGATATGAACTATAGTGGTGTCTAAGCAGTGCCACGTAGCTGATTACATTAAATCCGTTGTTACAGTTTGTGCTGTGACATGCATCAGAATGGGACACAAAGCCATTGGTATCTAAAGAGTTTCTCTATATTTTTAAAGGTTTGATTCTGAAAGACTAAACACCAAAGTAAGTGAATACCCTGCAGGTGTTCAGCTTCTCTCAAGGTCAGTCCATTAGTGATTAATACATTAGTAAATACTTTTGAGACTTGTATTTTTAAGGGATCTCTCTCGTTTTGCTGGAGATTTTTCTTACGGTAACAGCTTTGTTAACTTCCTGTTGTGAAGTTCAATAGAATAAGTTTTCTATTTTGTTGATTTTTTTGTTTGTTTGTTTGCTATGTATGCCAATGGAGATAAGTGTTTTAATTACTTTTTTAATGTCCATGTTTTGGTATTTTCTTCCTCTCTCAGTTTATTTCCTGCTGTTGAGATTACTGCCCCATCTCCACAGCAGGTGGCTCTTTCAAATTTGTTTTCTTTGTAAGCCTGGTAGATTTATTTTATAATATAACTGCTCCTTTTTACTGTTTTTTTTATTAATTATTTCTTTACTATGGAATAGGTACACTTGCAAGGTTTGTAGGAGTAATTCCCTAATGATGGCTAAAGGCCCGATTCATAGAAAAAATAAGTCATGGGAGAAAAGTTAAAAAAACAAAATCACAGGACACTTGGGTGAGCCTTTTCTTACCCTAAATTTAGAATGAACACTGTGTACAGTATATGTGAAAGAACATCACTCACCATATATGAACATGAGCCATACACAACCGTTTCAGTACATTCTAAATTGAGCAATGTCCATATAATGCCTTTGAAAAACATGTGAATAAGTAGCTGAACCTGGAAGTAATGCAGTCTCCAGGTATAAGACCTTACTGTCTTTCTAAATGAGAAACAAGAGTTGAGGATCTGAGCTCTCACAAACAGTACTGAAATAACAGGAATTATGTAATCAGACTAATCAGAGAGAAACTTGATTTATACAGTCCAATTTCTCTTTGAAGTCAATTGTCTAGTTCCTGTTTAGGTGTAGCTAGGCAAGAGGTAGGCATCAGAAACTACAGATGGGAATCACAGGCAGAATTTAGAATCAACCCATGCGAGCAATGGAAATTAGGATTATGACCACATAATCAGTGTCTACATCTTGGATTACAAAACACTGTAAACTTGTGGAATGTCTTCATAACTTTTAGTGATCCCATGGTCAGATTAAATTGACATTGAATGTTGATCAAAATGTCCAAAGATGGACCATAACAAATTAGCCTCATCAAATACAGAGTACACCCCTAATTTGGTTATATCGTAATCAGTGTGCCTTTTCTCAAGGCTTTAGCGTAATCTCCACAGCCCACCTATAGCCTTAATTGCTCTTCTTAGTTTGATATGGTCAACATATGGGACCTTCACTTTGAATATTCTCAAGGTCATATTCAAATATGATTAAAGTAACATATTTTATTGAAATCATCAGTGTTTCAAGATGATTAAACAAAGAGCTGAAGAAATTATGTGGTGATTTTGCAATTCTCAATATCTGGGTATTCAATTAAGAGGGATAAGGATTTTCAAGTCCCTGTTTTATCTGAGCACTTATCTGCTAAAAGCACTCTTTTAAAATGTGTACCTCCAAATCTGAAGCATACGGTATCACTAAGTGTTTTAAAAGTATAATTCTTCAAAGGACATACTAGAAGAGGTGATCGTAGACTGGAAAAAGTTATACAGTTTCCTAAATTAAATAACATGGTAATTCTAGCTTTTCTTTTCATGTCTGAAATTGATACTGGAAGTTGCCCTTATTTAAAGTAATGCTCCAACTGAGCATGCTAGGAAGTCAGACAGTAGTTCTGGAGAAAGAATATGTCGAAATGTGGAGATTACTATGAATTAAACCTCATCATAGAGAAGGATGGATGCAGAAATCTGCTTACCTTCCCTCTGGTTCTGTTATGCCTCGTATTCTTTACTGAAGGACTTAAAGCACTCAAACAATTCACTATGAATCTTGACTTGTAGGACATAAGAGTTCTGTAAATTGTAATATAGAGTAACTGAAGAAATGTCTGCTGTTAAAAATAAAGTGGAAATTTGCTGCAAACCTTTCTTATCATCTTGGTAACATTTATTTATCCTGGCAACAAATCTGAAAAGGTCAGGAAGAAAAATGCATTTGGTAGCCTCAGTCAAATCCATCTCTAACATAGGAATGTATCATTCCATCCAGGAAAAGAGCTTGCTCCTGTATGCTTACAATACTACTGAACTGGATTTTCAGTCCTGACCAGAATTTGGTCACTTCTCTCTACTTGCATAAACTGTTATTATTCAGAAGTATCCCTGAACTGGAATAGCAGGGATGCTTAAGTTTAAGATCTGACATGCTAATGTTGGCAGTTCCTATTCCTCTTCCTTCTTCAAGTATGTTCCCAGCGTAAACAGGCCAAAAAAAAAAAGACATGGGGGTGGAGGGGAGCTGTATTTCCTCCAGACACCAGCCAGATAGTATTTGTCAGTGTGCTACACCACACTAGAGGAAAAGAAACTGTCCCCAGTGCTTTCTCTTGTTCAGTAAACAGTGCTGAAGCAAAGTGGCCACAAAAGGAAGATCACCTCCTCAGGTGATCTTCAGTAACTTGAAGGAAATTAAAAAATCTATCATCTCAGAAAACAGTAAAGTGATCAGTAAAGTGATTTTTATACAGAAAATCTGAATATGTAGAAGTGAAAGCAAAATAAAGTGGATTAAGAGACTGGGAGCAACAGACTCCTGAAAAGAAAGTAAAAGATATACAATAGCTGTTTGTGATAGAAACAGTATCTGACCCCAAGCAGATTAATTTTTATAACTTACCCAGGTCTAGTTTATAGGCAGTTACTAGTCTATTGCAATAATCAAAGACAGTGAAAATTTACACAGGAAAAATCAATTGTTAGCATAGAAAAGATTTCTTCATATTACTTATTTTTTCTCACCCCCAAAATGGAAAAAAAATCCTTAAAAGATGGATCAACAGAAGCTACATATATTAAATATGCAGGGAATGGATGAAAAGAGAACAAATCTGACAAAAATATGACAGAAAACATTCACAAAGAAAAAACTACCTATGCAAAAATAAATACTAGGACTCTACACTGTTGCAACACAACAGTCAGAAAAAATCTATCAAAGGCAGCAAATTCATCCTGTGGAAATATATAAGAAACAATTAAGGCATTAATATTTTGGAATCGTACCTTTGGTCAGATCTTAGGGACTGTACAGTAGGGAAATTGAACTCAGGTGTACTGAGACAACATCATCTTGTATTGTCATGTATTTTTGATATAATAGAAATAGATGGCACATTTTACAAATACAACACTGAGTTTTACAATATTGTTTCCTGTATTTGATGAAATAAAACAGTTAAGATACCTTAGTCATTTCTTTTAAAACTCACTACTTTTAAACTGTTGCATGCCACTTCCATAGCTTCCATTCTGTCTTAATAGGGAGACTATCAAACAATAGGCTGGATCAATTATAGCTTGGCACCCTTTTCAATTGTATCTGTATTAAATACTTGTAAATCCAGGAAGAAAACTCTGAATGTTTAATAATACCTGCAAAATATAGGACTTTCTGGTTATTCCTGGTTTTAAAACATAATAAGGATTTTTTTTTTTACAAATGTAAGTCTTCAGTGTAAGCCAGTAACTGCTTCCAAGTGCAATTTGAATAATTACCACTCTCTCTGAAATTTCAATAAAGGAAACATATTGTTTCCAAGATTTTTGTTAACATATTGTCTTATCTTAAATCTTAGAATGCTAATACACTGGGTTTATCCACATGGAAGAACAAAAAGATTTTGTAAAGCTTATTCAGTAATTACTCCCATGTCATCCACCTACACTGCATTTTTTCATCACTTCAGGTAAAACACCTCTACAGATACTTTAAAATTAAACCTTAAAAATACTTTTAAACATTATTCATTTTCTGCAGCACAGGTCTACAATTGAAAACCTATCATCACTGTATTCTGATTAAAAGGTAATAGTTAAATATTTTTTCCCCTTCTTGTACAGCACATTATTTGACCTATGATAAAACAACCTATCAAATTTCCATTTATTATTTCTACCTGAAAGGCTTTTCCAGCTCACACAAACATAAATCTCCATTTGTCAGATGTAAACTGTACCTGTGCAAGCTTCTATGAGGGTTCATAGCTCTTGTCCCTTAAAAATTACCAAATAGCATCAAGCGACATAACCTCTCTCCAGCCTTCACTGATCCTTGCAATCAATAATATTTGTAACCTGTATGCACACACTTAAGTAGAACAGAAGCCATGCACTATCCCAGTTAACCACATTGAGCTTTAATACTACAGTCTGCTCCCTTGTGTCTCCCATGATCAATTTTAATCTCTGGACCAAGAAAAAAAGAATGCAGTCCCTTGTTTCCAAATTTATCTGAAACGGATGTTATAGATTTGTAGGTCTGCACAGGAGCTGTGGATTTAATACAACCAGCAGTTCAAGGAAACAACACATCTAAGCTATCATTCATTCTCATTGTCATCAGTGTGTTTTGAATCTTCAGAAGACAATAAAAAACACAGGAAAATACACATGCACTGACTTAAAGCCAGCTTGCTTTGTTAAAATACTATCAGGTAACCATTATTTGTTAGAGCTGTATCCATTACTGCC
Source organism: Phaethornis superciliosus (assembly GCA_023637945.1). Lineage (NCBI taxonomy): Eukaryota > Metazoa > Chordata > Aves > Apodiformes > Trochilidae > Phaethornis > Phaethornis superciliosus. The sequence goes on along the minus strand of JAJQWJ010000009.1, from coordinate 12,176,385 downwards.
ACTGCAGGTAGTAGGGTGGAGGTCAGGCATTCCATTGTGATTGCTTTGTTTAAAGGTTTATAAAGAGACTGCCAATATTCATTCCGTCTGGAAAGGTGTCATATATAGTAAATTAAACAGAAATTCATTAGAAATAATAAAGCCTCATTCTGCTCTGTTAAAAAGAAACCATTATTATGGAAAGAAAGAGTAATTCAGGTTTCTAATGATATGTGTTCTCTTACCTTCAATAATAATTTCATTTAAAAGAAGGCAAATTTGCCATCCAATGAGCCTATTTTAAAAATGGTATCTGAATGTAGAACAGAAAGAAAGCAACTTTGGAAATGTACTCCAGTTAAAAAAAATACAGGGAGTTTTGAATCTGTTACACTACCAGAACGCACGTTTCCAGAGTTCTCGTAACTACATATTTATAGGGTTGGCTATATGGGCTTCTTGACAGCAGCTCCAGTGTTATGAATCATCTATCACAACAGCTGAGGAGGCTTTCTCACTGATTTCTTTAAAGCAACATTCTGAAGGGACACTTTTAACAAGACTATGCTGCAGTGTTCACTATCAATTAAGAAAACAGAAAGCTTTATAATTGCAAGTGAATAGTAAGTGTGCCTTGTCAGAGGCTTAATCTCAGATTGTCACAAGCTGTGTGCCAGTACAGAGCATGCTGCAAGAAATATGACATTCTTATAACATGCTGGAGGGTCAATACGCTTTCCTACTTAGGTCATTACCCACTTCAAATCAATGTCCTTATCACTGAGCACATATTTATCTGTCTTTCATTTCAGAAGCAGTTGTAGCAAGGAGTTCTATGTAAAATAAAAATCCTGCTCAAGGGATAATCTCCTACACAAGTAGATCAGCAAAAAAACATTAAACCAACTGTATAGCTACCCCTGCATACTTTCACATACTGGAAATAACTAAGTAAGGTCCTACTTTGACCTTTTCTGAGTAAGTGTCAACAACAGAAAGAACTTATAAACTATCTAAGGTTGGTTGGTTGTTTTTTTTTTTAATCCATTAGTTAAGTGTGATTTCCTTTCCCAATATCAGTATATGTTGTATTCCATGTGAAATTTTATTCAAAAATAGAGTGTCTTTATTAACTAATCATATGATTTTCATCAAGTACCCAAGTCTTCCTTGGGTGTTTTACAAACTGCCACCAGCAGACTACATCTCATACTCTGGGTAAGAAATATAATGCAGTTGAACCCCAGATGCTGTAAGGCATCTACCATATAGAAAACAGACGAAGAAATTACATTGAAGATCTCCAAATGTCTCCTCAATGCCCCAAAATCAAGAACATGAACTGAAATATTGCCAGTGAAGATCATGGGTCAGGCACTCAGTTTATGGGTGCAAATCTGCACAGGCACACACACAAGTTCCCACCTGCTCTCAAGATCAGCCATTCAATGGCTAAGTAAAAACTTCAAAATGGGAAATGCATACTTCTTATGTTAAGCAACTGATTCTTGTGACGTTTAAAGCAACAAAGAGGTAGGAATCTACATTACTTTTCAATCCATAAAGAGATGGCCACATCCTGAGAAATGACTGTAAGAAAATTAAAACTAGGTTCCTAAAATTGCCTGCAGCCAATGGTGCAAAGACTCCCAAGAGAGCACGTGCTTCCCCTGACATGGCATCCAACCCATAATAATGTTAGTCTAGCCACACAAACTTACCAAGTAGTGAGCAGGAGATCCTAATATCTCCTTGGAGCATATTTTTGAATTTGCAGTACTACAGCAAGAAGGTTCTCTTCCAGTGGAGTTTCAAATAGTAATAAAAACAAGGAACATCTTATCAATAAATAGAAAATCAAGTTACACTGTCCCAATAGGTCTCTCTAACAAGGATTTATCTCTGAAATGTTCATGCTTATCTAATGCTGCTGCTTTTAATACATTCATGCTAGTGGGTCCTACGTACTTATATTAGTGTTAATGTAAAACAAATGAATGTTTTATACAAAGATATCCACTCTCCCCAAGTAAAGAGGCTAATACCAACGTAAGCTTTAGGAATGTAAATTATTTTCCCCATGTGGTTGAAAAACTACATGATTTATTAATTTAAAAATTATTAGCATATAAAATCATTATTATCTCTGCAGTTAATGTACAGTTCACTGACAACTTTTTGGACCACTACAATTAAGAAAGGCAGGATCCTTAATGAAGATAGAAAACACATTGCTTATTAAATAGCAAATTGTATCTTTAATTACTTTAAATACTGTAACCTGATGAAAAATTATTTCATAAATCTCAAGACATATTATGGCAGAGATGGAGTGTGCATTTTGTTCCTCTATGAATCCTAAACAGCACTTTCAATGTGCTTACAAGTTTCTGTTGTATGCATATCTGTTCAAAATTACTTTCAAGTGCCTAAATCCAATGCCACTGGCATAAATTTAAGATGCAGTTTGTGCTGTTTTTTTTCTTTTTAAAACAGATTTAATTTTTATTAAATGTAGAATCTGGATGTTCAAGTAAACACAGCTTTGCTATTAATCTTCAGGAGGTAAACTGAAGATAAGTTTCTTTGGGGGTGTCAAAATAAGTCTCATTTAAAACAAGCTTTTTAAGGAGTATTTTATTATTTTACTGTTTTTCTTTGAGCTAATAAGTAACTTGTTCAAACTCAAAGGCTTTGAGTATATGCTATAATGTCTAGAAGAACGTATTTTCCTTTTTTTTTTTTTATACAAAGTAATCTCTGCACACTGTCAAGACACTCTCGACGGTCTGTCCAGTATTAGACCTTCCTGCTTGATGTTGCAGCCACTATTTGACAAAGGCTTAGTGCTACACAATTACAGAAAAAGTTTAGTTGCTCACAATGTTAGACCATTCACCATGCTTTGGATCACACACAGAAAAAAAGCAGTATTAAAATGCATTGATTCTGTATCACTGAGCTAAAATTCATTGAACAGAAAAATAATTCAATTATGTCAGCATCAATTTGATACTAAATATTTTGACGCTGTTTGGAAACCTTCAATTAGCTATCAGACTGCTTGTGCTAATCAGTGAATTCAGGAAAGCAGAGATTATTCTTCAGTTCCTTTATGCTAAAAAATTGCTGAATTCTACCTATGTCTTCTTTAGCAGAAATATTTTTCATGTAAATCATGGAGACTGAAGATAAAGAACTATTCAGTGTAATACTTTAACAGTAAAACTGAAATTTAAAAAAATCAAACAGCTTTTTTTCAGCTTTTTTAAATAAAGTTTCTGCCTGTGGTTGATAAGCATTCTTACTTGCACAATTAGTACCATAAAAAATTTGAATTAGTACAAAAACTTTTGAAAATGTAAAACTGTTCAAAAACACACTTGGCAGCTTTTTGGTATGTACTTACATGCCAGAATGAGAATCTAGCTGGGATCTTAAGGCAAGCTGGGTAGTGAAAGTTAGATACCTTTCTGAAAGCACTTACAACAAAATGAAGTTTTGAAAAAAGTTTTTCTGCAGAAATCTAACAATAACTGTAACACAATTAAAGGTGTTAAGGACCAAAATTAATATAGTACTTGGAACCAATCCCTTCCAGGGTGTGAACCTAAATACTCTGGTTGACTAGGGCTAAAGTATGTGCAGGGTCCATGCCTTGTCTTCTAAAACATCCATTAGGTCTGTACAGTACTGACACATTATTTAGCAGAGAAACTGACTTAGGGAAAGAACCTCAGAAGTGCCAGGAGATTTTCAAAGCAAGACTTCTTACATATCATGGCTTGGCTTTGCTAATGAAGATTTCAGAAGGGCTCTCCCCACACTTGCTGCAAGTGCACTCATGGCTGAAAAGGCCAATGGGGGACAGGCAGTGCATAAGTTTACTTATTTAGACAGGCATAAGTTTACTATTTATTCAATCATTTACACAGATACAAATTTACACACTATACTGAAACCAAATTTCCCAGTTACACAGATTTTACCAAATAGGAGAGCTTTAATTAACGAAAGGTAATTCACACATCCTTTCCAGACCTGGAAAGAGAGAAACAGAATGACTCATTCAGCAAATGGAGCCATCAGAAAGATGCAATGCTATCATGACACCGATTAAGAAAGAAAGAAAACAGACTATTTAAAATTTCTGAACCCTTGTAATTAAATGTGTAACAAATGCAGCATACAGAATTCCTGGCTGTATGGCACAAGCATGAATATAGCAACACCTTCCCATTTTCATTGCACGTGGAAATGCAAATCATTTAGGCACACAGCAAGGTATACTCTATGATTGGCTGCATTAATTATTTCAATACCAATAGTAACAAATAGCATTTAATGTTTGTAGTGCTTTCTATATTCAAGGTGCTACACAGTGAAACCGCAAAATGCAACAGATAAATATTTATCCTGGTACTTTCAGATATGCAAAGACATTTAAGTGATTTACTGAGGGTCATGGCATTAGAAGCAAGGTTGTGATGGGTCTTGAGCATTGGCAAAAGCGGATTTTTAAAATGCTGGAAGAGTGGCTCTTTCATAACAAGAATCTACAGTCCAGGAAGCATGCAGACTATTTCCTGCCTACCACAGTGCTAGTGCAAACATTGTGTTAACAGCTATCTCCTTGCAATTGGAGTTCTGGAGGTACCCATACTACCTGTGCCCTACACAAGAATCAAAGTGCTGAGAGAAACAGCCAATGTTCTTGAAACGTCACTCTCTGAGGTCTTAGAATGGCCGTAGAGACAGGATGAATACCCTCCTAACTATAATCAGGAATCAAGCCTCCAAAATCTATTAATTACTGTAAAATGCTTATTTTTGCAACTATTTTCCCTTCCTTGTTTCAAAAAAATGGATCATATCTACAGGTCACTGTAGCTATTTTGCCATTAGCCTGTACAGAATGGATATGAATAGAAAGATTTGCATGTATCAGTGTGCAGCTCCACTCCCTGCCTTTGGTAAACAGATGTGAATGCTAATATTGAAATCCTGGGAATAATACATTGTCAAAGGTTTATTCAGAGAGCAAATTAAAATTAGCACCTAATTAAAAGTCAGTCCATTTCCACCAACTCCACACAGAGTAGTAAAAGCTCAGCTACTGAAACAGAGCAGGAGGTCACTATTTAATGAACTGTACATTTGAAGGAAATGGTCATTTGGTGTCAGCACAGACAATGGCAGCCTTCCTTCATGATTACCAGTTTCCACTATTTGATTTTTTTTGGACATATCTAATTATACATCTTCTCTTACCTGTCACATAGCAACCCTAGCTGTGATTTAATTATGTTTTGAAAAAAACCCAAAAGAACAATACATTGTCTGACATAACAATATGCTTATTCTTTGAGTAGAATAAGTAATGTAATTAAAACCAATGTAAAAATTCTCAAAATGAAAATGTTTCCCTCTTTTTCAACTTACTGCAGCCGACTCTGACAAAAAATATCTTACAATGAACAGAAGGGATACGAATTCAGCAAGACATTTATTCTGTTCTTTTTTCAAAAGGAAAGACTGACATCTATGATATCAAAGGAAGGAAAATACTGAATATGTGGTTAAAATAGATATATGAACTTTTGTTTTATTTTAATCCTTTCCATTTTTATCATCTCATGCATGTGGCTCATGTCTTTCAGCTTTTATTTCTTCCATTTGTTTTTTTTTCAATTTATGCATTTGATTATATCTAATATTTCTTCCTTTATAATTCCTTAATGCTCTCATATCCACTTCCTTGTAGATATATTTTCCTTGATTGCTTCCCCTGTATCTACCATTTTTTTCCAGCTCTCCCTCCCTTTTCGCAGGGTTTTCCCTTTTAGCCTTTCCATTGCAGGCTCACACCACCAGCATTTTCTCTGGAGCAGCTGAAATTAACAGGACTCAAACACGACTTCCTTGAGGGCCCAGTGATTGGTTAGCTACACGATGCTCTGGAGAAAATATTATAACATATTTATAACATCACCTTAAAAATGCCAGGAGAACTTAAAGCATTTCAGTCTGGTACTTTAAAATATAGACAAAGTATATTACAAAACCCCAAAATACAACCGAACAACACACACACACACAAAGAAGCCTTCTCTAGCAAAGTATTTAAGTCTAGTGGGGAAGTAATATCTCACACTTAATGATTTTGAACTTTTTCAGTCTGTAAATCACTGCAAGGGATTAATGGAGCTGTGGAACTGGCTTACTGAAGAAGTTATGATGTTGGAACAGCCGTACATGGCAGTATCTGTCATTGACTCTTGTAATGTAGGAAGTGTGGAGATGGAATGAACATACCCATTACAAATATCACACACACTTTTGATATATGTCTCGTTGGCTTAAAATCTGTATTAAAAATATACACAGCTAATTTTTTATTGTGATTTGGGGGTTTTTTGGATTTTGTTGTGGTTTTCTCTCTAGCTTAGAGCTTTTTTTGCATAAAGTTCTTTGAGAAGTTTATTTCTTGCTATCACTTTTCAGCAATATCATAGGCTGTTGTACTGAAAATATTGTTACTCATACTGAAGTCCATGAGCTGCAAATTAAAGTGGCCTCAACACTGTCTGTTGAGGTAAACAGCCGGTCAAGATCAAGTTTGCTTCCTGTACAGAAAGCAAGCCCCCCCTCTAGCAAATATTGTTCGTATATTAGTCATTCACACATGACACAATGTGGCATGTGTAGTCACTCTAGACACTGCCATCAGAGCTGTGTAGACAAAGCCGTAAATGCCAACAGCATTATTTACATTGTGTAAAGTCAAATCTGTGCATAAGCTTTTGTGCAAGAAGACCTAACCTTTTTTTTTTTTTAAAAAAACATTTTCTTAAAAATGTTTTGAAACTGCATTCTAATTACAGAGTGCAGAGATCTACTATAAGTGATGGATGCTGTTTTGTATGTTGTTATGGAAACAAACCAAGTAGGAGTCTCTGCTTTGCATGTACAATTTTGAGTCAGATCTTACAGTAAATAACTAAGCTTTCTAGTGTATAAGCAGCAACACCATATGGCCATTAATATCCACCCAAAGACTATGCCCTTGCTTGCCACTACTTGTTAAAATTAAGGTCTTTCCAGGAACAGAGTGAAAATCAATGGACCTGCTCTATCCTGTCATTGCTCAGTGAGAAACAAAATGGGGTTGTCTCAATTAGGGACATTTTATAAGCATGAACATTTGACAAACTCAATCAAAACATTCATAAGAAAGCAGTGTTTGTCAAATGGAATACAAGTTGACAAATGCTGCAGCTCTCAGGACAGAACACCTGCCCTAAGAATGCTACAGCCATACCCAAGAATTTATCAAATGTAACTTCCCATCAAATTAATGACATATCTAAGTCAAAATACATTAGTTTCTAAATCATTATTTTGGTATTGAACAGATGTGATGTGGGTACCTTCCAAACAAAAAGGAGATCAGTGCTCCCTAAGGAACTCATTATTCATAAACAGAGGTTCACAAAACGGTTGCAAGCGAGATGTATGGTGAAAACTACATGAAGAAAACATCAGAGAGGTGTGGTTTAGTAAAAAAATAACAACTTTAATTTCTCTTCTGTGGGAGCTGAATGTCCTGGATGTACCAGATCATGATTCCTGTACCAGTCATTTTTGCTTGTGCAAAATGCACCAGGAGGTGCTACTGATTAACTTAGTTCTTACATTGTACACTCCTGGGCAGGTTCCTAAGCAGATAAAAAATGTTCACCCCAGCCTCAACCCTAAAAGAGAAGGTGCATCCACTTCTTCATGAACTGTGGTATCATACACACTGCTTTTAAGTGTAGCCACCACCAGTTCGTACATCAGTGGAAGTCCAGTGGTTTTCTGCCTTGCCCACACCTTTGCCCCCTCTTGGAATCATGCCAGAAGCATTCATGGATTTGCCCAAAGTGATCACAACTAGCCTAAACATACAACAATTGTTACAAGCATCTGTTTCCTGGCTGCTGATGACCAGTATAAGCCAACCTCATATGGCCTAAGAGTCATAGAACTGTCTTGACATTAAAGCCCATCAACAAACCCAAGCTATAGAGCCTCCATCTTTTGGGTCCACATTCTCAAGCACACCCCACACATCTGCCTTTTTGATATCACACCATTTCCTTGCCAAAAAGCCAGCTATGCCACGCCACACCACACAGAGACACACACATCCTAGAATGTGAAAGCTTCCAGGAGCAGCAGGACAAGAACAGAAATTGACCCAGGCTTGTTTCATCACTTCCTTAGTCTGGTATCTCCTACCATTGATCCTAATTTTTCTGGCTCATATAGGAAAGTGTAACGTTACTCTGGTTAGGGTGATGTGCTTCCTCACCCATTCCTGACCAAGAGACACTTCTTCCTGGGAAAACACTAGTAATGAGCCACTTTTGACACTGGATATTTATGCTGCCCTACCACCCTTTGCTGCATCCCTGGGTGATTTCTAACCAGGCCTTAATGTGAACCCATTAGTTATCCTGCAGCTTTGGGGACATCTAATATACACCCTGAGTCTGCACAGCTATAGATATAACCCCTCTGCTGCCTCCTCCTAACATTTCTCACTGCTAATTCAGACATCAGGCTGGAACTCGGCTGTAGCACAGGGCTTAAATGCTCTTCCTGGTGCACAAAACAACATTTGTCCATCATCTGAATAGGCAGTGCAAAGTGTCTTTACAATGAAGTATACAAGAGGACCAGGCAAAATAAATGGTAGCCTTTTGTTCAGGATTGTTTGCCTGAGCAATGTTTTATAACCTTTGGGCCAAGTTTTTATTTTTATATCGGAAGGGAAAGCAATTTAGATTGCACAGAAGGTGAATCACGGAACTTGTAAAATTACAGAGGAAGGTAATAAGGATATTATAGGGTGTTTTATAGGTGATATAATTGTGGTTATTTTTGATAATAAAAATCCATTGAAATTAGGATTTGAATTACACATAAATGTGGTCACAGGGCTGTGCTTCTAAAGTCTCAACTGAGTGCTGGATTCTCATCTAAAAGTGAAACCAGGATTGAAAAACCAGCAGCCAATACTGGTCCTCTACTGTAAGAATAACTAACACAGAGGGAGTGAAATGAAAAGAGCTAGCAATGCATTTTCCCCCAGCATATCAAGCAGGTTTTCAAACAGAAGTAGTGGTCATCAATCACTACCTCATTACCAACCTGTCATCTGGGTTTAGGCTAAATGTATTCTGGCTTGCTGCCATACTAAATGTTCAATGAAACATCCTTAAGGCTCTCTACAAGTTCAGCTGAAGTCGCACATGCTATACATCAAAGAGGAACATTAGCATTATCATAGCTTAATAAATAGTGCCATTCTGGCAATGTAATCCTATGTTCTAGAGGTATCTTCCATTCCCAGTATTATACTGCTTAAGTAAACAATCTTGCTGACTTGTGTGAAGGTTAGTGATAAATTCATGTAAAGATAATTAGTCATACTGCTAGAGATACACTACCATCCCAGCTGAAAAACATGAACCAAAATAGTACAGGATTTTAAAAGCTCACAATGAGATAATGAACTTCATCTTGAAGTATTAGTTCATAATTCTTGCATATTGTGATTTTTTTATCCAAGTTTCATTTTGTTGGAAGACAATGATGACATCTGAAGAACCCCAAATCAATGTCTTTTCAAAATAACATTGGCTTGAATACAGGACTTATGTATGCCTCTGGGATGCAATACAGCCACTAAAATGTCTGCAAACTATATTTCAACAGCTGTGAACTCTGCTTGCCTTGAGAGTAATTCCTAACTTAAGTAGGGATACTTACAATTCATTGCCATGAACACTTGAAGCACTAACTCCTAAACCTGTTTTTAAATTTAAAAATGCCAATAAACATACATCTAGATTCTAAAGTGGGAGAAGATTCAAGAGGCACCTTAAGGGGAAGCCTAATATGTTTTTCTATATCTGAAATAGTTCAGCCACTGATTTTCTTTTTTTTAGCAATGAAAAATTATCTATAGAGTAAGGATACTTTTCTGTCCTTGTATAAAAAATTTTATTTATAAACACTACATTTGCTATACCATTCCTTAATTAAAATAAGAGAAAGGGCACCAATATATTCACACATTTTCAGAATCACGGAATTTTCTGAGTTGGAAGGGACCTCCAGAGATGATCTAGTCCAACTCTCCCACTAAAGCAGGATACCCTAGAGCATATTACACAGGACTACATCCAGGTGGGTTTTGAATATCTCTAGAGAAGGGGATCCATAACCTCCCTGTTCCAGTGCCTTGTCATCCTTATAGTAATGAAGTTTTTTCTTATGTTTAAATGGAATTTTCTATGTTCCAGTTTGTGCCTGTCTCCCGTCCTTCTGGCACTGGGAACTACTGAGAAGAGTCTGGCTTCATCGTCCTTGCACCCACCCTTTAGATACTTGTACACAGTAACAAATCTCCCCCCAGCCTTCTCTTTTCCAGGCTAAAGAGTCCCAGCTCTCTCAGCCTTTCCTCGTAAAAAAGATGCTCCAATCCACCAATGACCTTATGATTTTAAAATGATTTAAATGATTTTAAGTATGAAGCAGAAAATCTATCTTGACTAGTAAGCTGGGCTTGTTTTAAATAAAACACACTACATATAAATGATGAATTCAAGCCCTTACCTGTTATCTGATACTTTTTCTTCCTATTGTGTATTGATCTAAACAAAACTGTATCTGCACCAACTCTTGACGTAAGCACAACATAAGAGAGAAAATTTACAGAAACTTTTCTTTCCTCATATAGATGTAAAGAAACAGTTACATACCAGAGTGCTCTCCACACTAGAGTAACTCAAGAGAAGTTGGGAATGCTTTACAAGAAATAGAGCATACAAGCTGCATGGTGTTTGAATGCTGTCTTCCTAAGAGGGAATGGCAGAAGATGATGTTTTCAGAGCATGTGACCTGCTTGGCAGTAACAATGCTGGATGCTGAGTCCTTCTCTTACGTGTTCACTGAGGCATACATACATGGAAAGACAACTCACTTTTTTAATTGAAATTCTGACAAACTGGAAAGACAGGCTAGTAAATGGTTTTGGTCTGAACAGGGCTTACAAGGTATAATGCTTTCTTAAACCATGCTTGCCCTTTCCTATCCTGTTGCCTCATCTTCTAAACACCTTAACTACAAGTCATTCCTGAGTAAATTGGGCTGTTTGTGGAATCTTAACAAGGAAGACTGGATTTCTGTATATACATCTGGATGTATATATTGTCCTTTCAGCTTTGAGTCATATCCCTTTTTGCTTGCCTACTTCATAGCCTTTAAGGTGTCTCATGGTTGTAAGGCAAGGTCTCTGCTATGAAATGGTGATGCTCAAATAATTGCATTTAGTGCTTAGAAAAAGTGACGTGTCAATAAGCAGTAGTATTTGTGAAGTTCTGGCACTCCTAAAGGCAATAGTAGTGTATTTTGTGTGGTTCCTGTTCAGGACTGCAAACAAAAGCCATAATAAGGTATTCCTTTTACTTTTCCTACTTCTGCCTACAGACAAAAGCACAGGCACCAAACATGCTATTAATAGTATGTAATCATACATCTTTAAAAGTAGCATAGATTTAATTTAAGCCAAACGTAAGACGCAAAGCACGTCTTACATCAGCTGCTCTATTAATAATTTTAATGGAAATAAGATCCAAATTTATATTTATAGAAGTTAAACAATTTATCTATTAAACAGTTTATCTGTTTAGGACACTAAGAAAAAAGAAAAATCATACAAAAAGGAAAAAGAAAAAGAAAAAGAAAAAGAAAAAGAAAAAGGAAAAGGAAAAGGAAAAGGAAAAGGAAAAGGAAAAGGAAAAGGAAAAGGAAAAGGAAAAGGAAAAGGAAAAGGAAAAGGAAAAGGAAAAGGAAAAGGAAAAGGAAAAGGAAAAGGAAAAGGAAAAGGAAAAGGAAAAGAAGAAGAAAAAGAAAAAGAAAAAGAAAAAGAAAAAGAAAAAGAAAAAGAAAAAGAAAAAGAAAAAGAAAAAGAAAAAGAAAAAGAAAAAGAAAAAGAAAAAGAAAAAGAAAAAGAAAAAGAAAAAGAAAAAGAAAAAGAAAAAGAAAAAGAAAAAGAAAAAGAAAAAGAAAAAGAAAAAGAAAAAGAAAAAGAAAAATCATACAAATATACGATGTTGCATGTGAAGGTCTCACTAGATCCTTGACAAAACCAAGACTGTACTTACCATTCTTGGACACAGACACAGCACTAAACAGTTCTTTCCCTAAACTGAACTTCCTTCAGAGGCATTTTAGAGGTCTGCCACAAAACTGCGAAACAGTTTAATTAGTAAGCTAAAAGTAATCACTAAACAAAACAACAGTGAAAAAAAGTATTAGAAGATGTATCAATTAAAGGTGTACTATCTCTTGTGTATTCGGTGCATAACGTGGGAAGGGGGAAAAAATATGACTGCCTTTCTAAACATCTTTTTCTACAAAAGAAGCCTGCCAATGGAATCGCAGCAGGTCTGTCCTCTTCCATGCCTGACAGCTTTCAGACCTAGCTGCCTAATGAAGAAATTTGGCTCCAGATTCTTCAGTATAGAAACTACCAGATTCGCAATGCGTCTGAAGTCGCAGTTTGGCTGTTAGACTAAATAATACAAGATCCATGTAGCATTATGACAAATTCTGATTATCTGCTTAGATTTGTTTATTTTTTTCCCCTCTCCTTATAAATATACATGGGTCAAGATCCCATGAGAGTTCAGAAGACTTAAAGTCCAGCTGTTACTCCATATGTTCTCTAGGCCAACAACTGCTGCAGAGATACTACCAAGACCAAGGTTGGCAAGCTGCTCTAATGCCATTCAGCTTGTAGGTTGAAAGGTCACGTCTTTAATGTAGTCAGTTTGTGGCTTTCACGTTAAAGAGAGGGAGTTGCTAACACTGCTCTATTTTATGAAATTCAGTGACAGTAAAACCAGATGCCCTCCTTTTTCATAATTGCTTTACCTGTCTGTACATCCTAGAATAATATCTTCTAGGGCCTGATGAGGAAAGGAGCCAACTTCTCCATGAACAAGGGAACCTTCTAACTTAAAGCTATGACCTTACTCAGGGACCCTAAGAAAATGGCTGAAGGAATGGTTTGAGGACAGGAGTATTTCCTATGAAAATGAGGCTTGAAAATAAAGAGGCTTTTTTCTACTAACTCCCACTGTCAAAGAGTTGTCAAGACTAGATGAGGAAAAGAGCAGAAAAGGATGTATGTAAAGAAAGCACATGCTACTAATACAACCCTACAGGATCTTAAATAAAACTTCTGATAAATAGTGATGATTCTGAGTAATCAAACACCATGTGACTACTATACTGTAGCCCTTCACCACTAAATTCCACAGACAAATCTGAGTGGGAAAAAAGGTTCAGGGAACAGAGCAGTACATCACCCAGTTTTACTAAAATGTGGCACACCTTATTAATAACTTTACCAGGTTATGATTTCTCTGCATGAAAGGAAAATAGGTCTTTTTAGGAAAAACTCTGGCCAGAGTTTATGCACACCTAAGTGCTGAATTCAAAGATGAAAAATATTTTGGATGTTGACTGAATTAGAGTAGAAAAGAGATACAGAGGGTAAGGTATACATAAATAATAGGTGGAGATTTACAAAACAGTATAGACCAGAATTTCTAAATATTCTCCACTGCAGAAAAAACGTTCCACAGTTGCTGGCCTGAAGTAAGATGAGGAAATGGGAAAGCAGGCTGCATCTTTCACCTGTCCCATCTAACCTATTTCCAAAACTAGAGAAAGGACAAGTTTTCTCTAACTTAGGGGGCCAGGGCACTCCAATTCGTCTGAATAAATGCTGCAGTTTCATTGAAGTGAAACTCTACAATCATCAGCTCTGAGTGATCCATACTCCTTGGCAGCTCTGAATAGAACCAAGGGACCTGACACCGGGCTGACACACACAGACATGTACCACAGAAAGAATAAGGTCCTATTATAAAGGAAGTCTAGAAGGCTACCCAGAAACTACAAGACTAGCCGAGAAGTGAGCAAAAGTAAAATGGCCATCTATAATGCTGTTATAGGCCATCTTAACATTAAATTATTTTTGTTTGGTTTGATCCACGTTACAAAGTCCAACCATCAAGGGCTGGGTGCAAGCATAAACTTTTATTTGACAACTGGCACAAGCAAAATGATAGAATGCCGTGAAAGCATGGGGAATATGTTGACAGGCAAAAGAGGGAGAGACAGCAAAATGGAGAAGATACAAGAAAAGAGAGAGAGAGAGAGAGAGATAAATGGGAGAGAGAGAGATGGGAGAGAAAGAGTAAGAAAGTGGAAAAGAAAGAGTGAGAGAGTCAGAGTCCCCACCAGGGGTCCAGTTGTCTGGCAAGTTTTCTTCAAGATGGTGTTCTGATCCTGGACAGGGCCCGATGCAAGATGGTGGTGGGTCAGGAGCATGACACACAGCTACAGAATGGACCACTTTATATACCCTTAAGTTCTTTTGTTCCAAAGGGGCAGCTGTCAATCAGCTGCAACAGAAGACAGGTTCATTAGCATCAGAGCCATTGAAGGCAGGCTCACCTATAGGGGACTTCTTCCTTCTTCCACCCAGCCACAGAAGGGTGGAGTCCCCACCCAGCCATCAGTTCTTATCTCCTTCCAGGTGTCACCCCCTACTCTTCTCAGGCCAGGCCAGGTTCATTAGCATAAGTACAATCAAGGTGTCTGCCCCCCACCCTAGCCAGGGTTATCGTGCCTGGAGGGGACTTCTTCTCCGGTTCATCCCAGCATTGAAGGCTGGACCTCAGTAAAGGGGTATAATCTCCACCCAGCCATTAGTTCTTAGGCTCACCTGTAGGGGACTTCTTCCAACTTGCCACAGAAGGGTGGAGTCCCCACCCAGCCATCAGTTCTTATCTCCTTACAGGTGTCACCCCATGCTCTGCTCCATCCAGGCCAGGTACATTAGCAACTTCCTCCACCCTAGCCAGGGCTATTCACTTTAAAATTGTCTTTTAAGGCAAATTCCAACAGTGAGATCAGCAGACTCTCACATCACCCCGTGATTTAAAGGACAATTTTAAATAATCACTGGGTAGTGATTACAGAGAACTAGAAGAGAAGGAGAACAGAACAGGAAAGGGAACAAGAGAGAGAGAGAAAGAGACAGGGTTTGATGAAATAGAAGTGGAAAGAAAATTAATCTTATAATTGTCAACATTTTGACACAATCTGGTTATAACAATCAAATACAATTTTAAATCATCCTGTGAATAAATTTTACAACATGACAGTACTGAATACAACAACAATAGTAATAAGAAAATTCTTCATTGAGGAATATCTTGGATAAAGGGTAAGCAGTGGCCACCACTATGGCTAAAATAGATGTACTTTAGTTTACTATTAATATCGGTAATTTCACCCCAAATCTAGGGTTTTTATCATCCCATGTGCATACAGTTAATCAAGCACACAGAGCTGAAATCAAACATGCAGCTTAGGTATGAAGAATCAGACCTTTGTCCATACAAATGCACTCACAGCAAATTTAACAAATTTTAATAACACTACAAATTATCTTATTTTCATGGAATCAGAATATTTTGGGTTGAAGGGATCTTTAAGATTGACTGGTTCCAACCCCCCAGCATGGGCAGGGACACCTCCCACTCAACTAGGTTGCTCAAGGTCCTGCCCAACCTGATTTTGTTGTTAAAATTGCATCAAAACTTTTTTTTCATTTATACTGTATTTCTAAGAAAGAATTCTTTTTGTTTGCATATGCATATATAGCTGTATACGATGCCAAATACTAACATTTAAGGGACATTGCGGCATATCAAGTTTAACTCTTGTTTCTATCTCAAATGATAGATGCAAGAATTCCAACCAGGTTGATTTTCAGAACCAGTTAAGTGATTTGTATTCAGAGCAACATTAAAAATCCCCATGA
The DNA here is from genome assembly GCA_023637945.1 of Phaethornis superciliosus. Classification (NCBI taxonomy): domain Eukaryota; kingdom Metazoa; phylum Chordata; class Aves; order Apodiformes; family Trochilidae; genus Phaethornis; species Phaethornis superciliosus. Next base: position 12,160,448 of record JAJQWJ010000009.1, on the reverse strand, counting down.
CAAAGTGTACTTGAACAAAAATACCCTGGTTGTGACACATTCTTTACAACTAATGTGTTTTCATTTTTCATGTGTTGCATCTCATTTATTTTATTCAGACACACATAGTTAAATGTACAAGATAAGGTAAGCTTCCAATATCGTTGAAATAATATATCATTTCTTAGAGATGTTTCACCCACTGCAAGGCTGCTACTCATTAATCATACATGATCAGTATCTATCACTGCCCAGTGCTAAACAAGAAAAGCACCTAATTTTGAGTTTTGACTTTTCTTCACTGGTTAGTCCCTGACCCTTATACTACCACATACTTATTGGAAATATGGAAGCCCCTACTGTATGGAATATCATACTACAAGGAGTTTTACGAGGACTGTTATATAAGTGGACACATATTTTTCTTTTAGAATAAAGGAAAAAAAGTCTCTTTAGCCTGGCAACAAAGTGAAATCACAGTTTCAAAGCTCTTTTCCAACAAGTAAGTAAAATGTAAACAGGTAAGCCAACTATTCCTGGGTCTAGATATTTTCATATCTGGAATGTTGAAATAAATACATACTAGATACTTAAAAAAGGTATATTTCATCTTTGGTAAATTATAAAATTTCATTTCAGAAAGCAGTATTTAGCATATAATACAACTATAAAAGCATAATCCTAGAGGGAAAGTTTAAAGGAAATAGTACAATGTGAGTAATAAGGTATCTGATAAAAAATTTCATCTCCCTTGTGATCAATGAAAAATTGCTGGATTCATGCCAATAATGAAAAACAAAATTTGTATTATTTAATTTACTATTTTGGCCATTGCGCATATTTTTCAAAATACTGCAATAGAAATGAAATTTGTGGAGGCAGCACAAATTGCAAGTTGCTAGGAATGAAGATTCCTGTAGCTCCAAGGAACAACCTGAATGTTTGTCAGCAAGAACAGTCTAACTTCTCCATGAGCACTTTTATAGCCCTTTTCATGCTGAGTCTCACTATTCCCATTTGATAGTAGAGAAGAATGAAGATGACAGAGAGCCAAGAGGCCAACAGCCAGAGCCCAGGTCTCAGTCTCCATGGAGCATCACACGACATCACTTCCCCCAGAGATCTACTGAGGTGCACGATTTATATTTTTATTTCTAATCAAGTGAAAAATTAAAGGCAGTGAACATGGTTTCCAGTTAAAAACAATTACCATTTCCTGACACAGCTGCAATTCACTCAACTCTCCTTTAACTAAACATTTTGTTTGCATATTCTATAGCCTTCTGAATGAACACTGAACGCTGCACTTGTATCTGTGATTATTCACTCTGCAAGGCTGATTAAACACATTCCATTCTTGCAAGCGTGGCAGGTCCACAGAAGTGACTGAGCTACAATGTGTATTTTCTCTGCTGCAATACAATAAAGGGCACATTCAGCACATGCAAGGGCCCATATTTGCATTTGAAAAATAAGGAATCAACTTGCCAGTGTAGTGGGTGTAGTAAGACTCTTATGTCGCTGTGATTTAAAAAGTGCTAAGATGTATTGGGCTTTCCAGAAAAAGGTGTGCACAAAAAAGCATGGATTTTAACAATTAGGGGTGATTTCTTTAGATGCTATCTAGTGGGGGAAGGAAATCAGTTTTTCTAATGCAGATTTAACTCCAAGCTTTCTTATCAAGCAGCTACTACAGCAACAAAACAGGCAGGAACTTTATCCCAATGATTAGTGCAGAAACCACAACCAAGCACCTTATGTTTCCTGCACAAAATGATCACTGTGTCAGTCTCCCCCAGCTCTGCAGATTTCCTTCTGCTAGGAACAAGCAAGGACTCACACACTGAGAGTATGGAGTCAAACCATCAATTTAAAATCCCTGGACAACTTCTGGATCTGAGGAAGACTTGAATTCAACATAAACTCACTATCCCCTGGTGTAACACAGCATGCCCCAAGCTCCTGTGCTGAAGCTGTGGAGGACTCAGATATCACCTCAGGTTCCCACAGGGCGATGCTCTGTGAGCCCGCTGGCACCTGCCTGACCTTTGTATGGAGTGCATGGGGGATAAGCTACCTCACCAAGGGAAGGATCAGATACTTAAACTGACTAAGAACTATGCAGAACAGGCACCACAATGCTTCATGCTTTGGACTTTCCCCTTTTCCTTAGCCACCCAGAGTGTTTGTATCAACTCAGGAGTGTCCTGCAACATAAAAATGGAAACAGCTGCTATTTGGTTGCCAAAGTGCATACAATCATTGGAGTTGTTTGGGTTTGTTTGTTCATTTGTTTTGACGTAACCCTTATCTAACTCCCGAAAAGTTAAGGAGCCTTCATGTAGATGAAAATTAAGCCATTATTTTTCATCTACAAAAGATTTGTATTGGGCCATAATAGCAGCATCTGTGCTCCAGAATGAACAGAAAAACAATCACGTCTAAGTCACCTGTATATTGAAAAAATGAATTGTGGTATTTTCAGTGTCTAACTACTGAACAATATGCTAACTATAAAAATATAATAACTCTTTCTTTAAGAAGATATGAATCATTCTCATTTTAAAAAGCCCAGTGTATTAGAGAAAAAGCTCTAAATATTGTCCTATTGAGAATAGGCTTTGATAACAGTTGATGTAATGTCAATGTAAATAACATCCAGGAGCTGAAATTTCATTATGTACTAAATTTTGAGATTCTATTTAAAAATACACATCACACTCAAATAAAAAAACCCCACCCATTATCATTAGCCATAAACCAACAATGAATTATTTCTAATAAAAACAATCCTAAGAAATCTGCAGTGAGTTACACCATTTTCCATTAGATCAATGAAACAGTAACAAACAAACTGAATCTTAGAAATGTCTTAACACACCCCAGGTTTCTACTTGGTAAGTGACTAGTAATTTCAACACAAGTGCAGTATAAATATTAAAGATGAATTGGCTAAACCTGTTGATCTTTAAATTCTCATTATTCATTCTTTTTCTTCCTATGAAACTAATCACAAAGATCATTAGAGGGAATTTCAAACCATCATCTTAGCTGTTGAATACAAGTTCACTTTCTCTAATGGTTCATGTTCAGCTTGGTGCATTTTTAGCACAAATAAATGAACAATAGCCAAAGGATTTCCTGTAAAAGAAAACACTGTTAAGGACAATGTTTGGAAAATATTTTTCTCTTGTGAGATAAACGTGCAATTTGTATTAGCATTACCCAAACACTATGAGTACTTAGTATGCTCATTTTTGTCTTCTAATCTTGTAAGCATTGTTTTATAAAGACAATTTACAGTACATTCAGCGTTAATACACTGAAAGCACTAACACTACCAACAATGAAACCTAATTACTGTCTATACCCCACCTTGTGACATCACCAAGGAAATGCCAAATTTTGAATACGATTTGACACTCTTAAATGTGCATGGAAAACTATCCATGTGACTATGCACAAGAAATGTCAAATTTAATCTCAGTCCTATAGGACACACCAGAATGCTACATAAACCCGGAGAAATATTTGCATATATTAACCTTTCTTTTAAAAGACTTGCAATGTGATACATACTATAATATTTATATGCTCTATCCTAATTATATACACAATCTTACTAATCATTAACATATGCTTTTACACAGTGTCTTAATTTCACAGTAAAACCAACCATATTACTGGCATCTCTGAAAAGTATAGATCAGAACAGTAAAGAACAATTTTCAAGTATCATCACCATGAAGAGTGGTTCAAAAGCCTGGATAATCTTTATCCACTCGAAATTCAAGACACAGCAGGAAAAATATTTACATAGCTTAGTTAAAGATTACTCACTATAGTAAACATGTAAGATGTTGTTCTCAGATATTTGTTGCTTTTAAAAACTACCATCCCATTAAAGCTAAAGAGATCTGGAAAGTAGTGGATGTGCCTTCCCATGATTAAATAAGCTATTATATTGGATAATAAAATTACAACTATTACTGGAATAAGAAACCTTTTTGACTAACATGTTGAGCCTGAAGGGAGGACTGAGGGATCCTGTTGGGCACAGGCTGCAGGCAAATAAAGCTACAAGTCTCAGAAGACCCTCAGATTGTGAATCCCATCCAGACAAACAGAATCACTAGTGTGCCCTAAGTTATATGAAGGACCAAATCTTCCCTCAAGCATACCCAGGTGTCAGGATTTCCCCCTGAAATGAGGTAACACAACTAAAATGTTCCTAGATCAATAAAGGCCTGACCGCCAAGCAAGGATGAAAAGAGCAGCACATTACTGAGAAGCACAAGAAGCAGAGTTAGATGAAGCCTTGAACCTTGCTCATGCACAATGGTGACTTCCTAGAGACAACTCTTGTGATGCAGAGAAGTGGCAGATCAAGGTTGTTTCCTAAACCAATCTCTCAAAGTCCTTCAACAAGTATTACCAATCCACAGCAAAAAATCCAGTCTTAACTTGTCAAATCAATTCAACAAGCATATACACCCCTTGTTTGGTGGTGTTTTGGTGAAACAGTATATATATGAAACAAAAATGTGTACAGGAAGACTGCTTAAAACTTCATTCATTGGCACAAAAAAAAGTGTTTGCCACCGTCTTACCAAGAATTGTCCCTAAATAAGTAAGAATTTAATATACTTCCTACTTCTCTACAGTCTCTAAAAATATATCAAATCAAATGCAACAAGTCTAGGTTTTTAACCAGCCTTTTATCCTTTGTAAGTAAGATGAAGGAAAGTAAGGAATCTCTAAATCTATTGTTTAAATTCTGTACTGTGTCAGTCCTCCTGTAATATTATGTAGAACATTTCAAGAGGTGTTTGATTACATTAAATGCATACTGGACCACATGTTTTCTCCTTACCAGGAAAGAGAGACCAGCTGAACTAAAAGGATATGCACCAACTTTCAAGATAGTTCAGATGGTTGTTCATTCTGTGTCTGAATACAAGTGTGGAAGTAAAAAGATGGTAGCATAATTACTAGATGTACATCTAAAAACTAAAACTCACTATTGCAGTGAACTTTCAGGAACAGGTAAGCAAGCAAAGCATTGAAGTGTGTAACATCAGACTATGCAAATGCAATAACAAATATTACTATTTTGTTCAATATTTTCTCTTCTTATGTCTCAAACATTGAAATTCTTAAAAATGTATAAATTACTCAAAAAAATACTAGATAATATTAGAGGAATTAATCTTCTAAGATATTGAAAAAATGTTCCTCTCTTAAACTGATATGAGTCAAATTGATTTTGTCATTATATTTAGATGATCATTTCCTCAGGGAGACTGTCCAGCATCTTGGAAAGAGACAAGAGAGCGTTTTGTAAAACAGGTGCAGTAGAGATTATTATGCTAAGCAGTTTTTTGGTAGAAAAGGCAAGTAAATAAAAGCATGAAAATCTGTACAATTGCAACGTATAACTTAAGGATGCCCTTGGGCCAATTATTAGTATTTTTGCAAGTGTTCTAAAACTCTTAACAATAAATAAGATGTTCTGTGGATCTGAGCCCTTAAATCATTCAACTGCCTACTGCTTCATAGGTGTACTAGGAACTTTCCATCAGTATCCAGAGCAGTAGTGAGGACTACAGGCATGAAAGAACAGGTTACTACAAATACCAATAGTAAGAAAAAAAAAAAAAGATTTAAAAAAAAAAAAAAAAAAGATGCTTCAAGTATAAAAATTCTTCGAAATATCTATATTGTTGGTCTCCAGGTCAGTTGGCACACTGGGACTAAAAGTAAGTTCAATCATCCGCTGTAAGCATGTAAGAACAACTTCTTTGACACAGTTCCTTTTCTATTAATTTTTCTTTTTTAATAACAAAGCATTTTTAGATTGACCCAGAAGTTGAGAATAATATGAATATTGAGGACTAGCCAGTTTTGTACCAGAGACAGTTTCCAGTGTGATTTCTTAATTCCTGTCACGTGAGACATGAAAAAAATTAGGCAATGTGGTGTTACAGAGGGGTACATTCATCCTGTAAGCTGTGAGCAAAGGCTCTCCAGGAGGTAGAATATACAGAACCCCCATTCTTGAATGCACAGAGTTGTGTAGGCCACCTTCCTTGGAACTTCATTCATGTAGTTTCACTTTATGTGCAGTTTTGATTCTGTTTTACACTAAACTGCAAATGCATTTTTCATGGGCCTTCTCATAAAAGCAAAACAAACCCAAACCCAAAAAACTCCAAAACCAACTAAAAAAAATTTTCTTCTAAAACCATTAATTTTACTGTAAGGCAACTATGAAATCTTTTTAATTGTTTTTTTCTGAAATCCTGCCATTGCTCTTCATCTTCATTGAAGATCATCACTGATGATCAAACTGTTCAAGGTACTCTCTCTGACTTCATGACTCATCTTGGTGATTTAATTCTCATTATATCTAACACAAAACTCTCATTGCTGTTCATAGCTAAATGGATTTAAATATTTTGAATAAAATGTAATTCCAAGTGTTTAACTTTAACTACATAAAGATACTGATGTCTGAAAGGCCACTGTTGTCAGCACTTAAAACCATGGTTGAAAAGCCCCACCTTTGCAAGATTCTGAGACAGTGACAATCCTTCTCTACAGGTGTTAATAAAAACAACCCAGAAACTAAACTAAGTAAGCATTTATTTTTAGTATCTAGCCAATGGTGTTTCCAACATCATTCTTTCATGCACTACCTTACAACATATTATTTTTCTCCCCTGCTTTTTGTGTTTTACCCGGTCTTTAGGCTTTCCCTTGCAGCAAAAAACATATAATCAGTCAAATATCTAAATACTTATGATATTATAAAATAATAAAAATACAAATAAAAAAACAAAACACAAAACCACGATCAAAAATAGAGCTGAAGATCCTAAGACCCTACAGTGATGTATTACAGTTCCATCATTAATCGATATGCATTATACTTTAAATGATTTGCTACATTACCACTGAGCCAAACAGGTTTTTGCAAAGAGGCCTAAAAGCACAATTTTAGGGAACATCTTAAATGCCAAAAATCAGAAAACAATTCTGAAAAACAACCAACCAGTAAGTAAATCCTGGATATATTTTCAAATTACTCTGACTATAAACTTTTCCATTTAGAGAGGATAAATGAAATAGAAATTAAAGAGAAAAGGAAAGCTCAGAATACATGGTAAAACAAAACCAAAGAAGCAAACAAATATAAGTCTGTTCACAACCTGAAATGAGAACTATTTTGAATGTAACATATTTTCTCCATAATGTCTATGCTGGCCATGGGCCTGCAGGCCCCAGATTTGATGTCCTCCAAATTTAGATTATGAATCAGGACTACGATGCAAATTTTCTTCCTATAGCACAAGCAAAATGAACATCTGTTCACTTTTTGCCATGTAGGTTTATATCTGTGTGGGTGGGTGTGAACAGAACTCTTGATGTGTAATATTCTTCCCATCTGCACACCAGGTGGCACTGCATAGTTAATCAGAAGATAATAACAGGCATGAGGAGATTACTTACTTTTTGGGAGACAGTAAATTAGTCTCACAGGGTTTGGTTTTTTTTTTAAAAAAAAAAACAAGGAACATCAATGCTTGGACTTTTAATTTCATTTTTTGGTGTGTAATTTCATTCCAATCAATGGAATCATCTGATTATATTATTGTTTGAATGCTGTGTTAATTAACTATGAATGACTGCAATTATCACAAAGGTTGTTTCCACAAGGGATTTAATTTTTTTTTCTCTTTTTTAATGTACTGTTTTAACCCTTGCAAGCAGGATATACTGCTTGCAGGATATATCTAAGACACAATCTGCTTAGATTTACTCTGCAAGCTCATCTAATCTACCATTTTGTAGTATTTGATAGAGCATCTAAATATTCTAATACAATAAAATTGTCTATTGAAATTCAACATAACAAGATGGAGGAAGAAATAAGAAACGTTCATTACCAACTCTATTTGCCCTATAGTGAGAAGTTAATTAGAAAGTTAGTGCTACATGTTTAAGCCTATGGGCACTATAAAGTGTCTAAGCAATATCTGGGAATGGGGGTTTATGTTTTTAAAAAAATGTTTTTATGAAATAAAAAAATCTCTGAAGATAATTTTTTCTCTGATCTTTACATAAAGAGAATGTAAATGTTATATAAACACCCTGTGTTATGACAAAATGTTGCAGAATAAGGATATAGGTTTGTGTAAAAAGTCTTCTCCGGAAAATATGTTTATGGTGATAGCTTTCTTTATATTTGTTTGAATGTCACTTAAACACATTCAATAATTAGGTCATTGATTTTCATTCAATTAAATAGTTATTTAAAAAATAATTTTGTGTTTTCTCTTTCAGAAACAACATACAATGCTTTGTAGAGTCTTAAAGACGCACAGAATTCTGATTTCTGAAAAATGTAGCGGAACTACAAGAAGGATGAATCATAAAATCCTAGTATTTCTGCATTTTCTCTGATAGCCAAGCCAGACATATAGAGTCTTTTTTTTAATTTTTAATTTTTTTTAAAAAGTGAGTATTCTACCCTGAAAATCAACCAAGAGCCACAGGAACACAAAGCATAAGATACCTTTTGCTGCCTTACTTTGCTGTCTCTGAGGACCATGTGCTCTCTCCTCTAGCCTCTTACCCCATCATTGAGTTCTCTGGCTCTCAGCATCCTGACTCTCTATCGCCCCCAGCTCTTGTGGTGTTTACAGAAGGCAGCAACTGCTGCAAGAGTTTTTAATGGCAAAATTTTTGAACTGATTTGTCAGGTCAATCACAAATTCTTCACAAACATTTCTTATCAAAAAGCAGAGCTGATTCCAGGTAAAATACGTTATGTGTTATCTATTACATCTAAAAGTTGGGTTTTTTCTATGTAGAGTTTGTTCATGGTTTTAAAACTTTGAAAATTCAGTTGGGAGATTTAATATCTAATGTTTGTGAATAAGAAAGTAAAATCAAAAGACTTGTAGCTGGAAGATAAACAGAATTTTTAAATGAAAATTTTAAGGGCTCTGACTCTACATCTTTAATTCTTAATCAGCATTTTTAATTGCCCAGTGAAATAAGACTAAATAGGTTTAGGAATTTCACAAAACTAAATTACAATTACAACTAAAAAAAAAGGAACTCTCAAATTATATTTGAACAGTTGTTCCCCCCTTTCAATGGCTGCTTTTTTTTAGTCCTGTGAAAAAATTCTCATGTGTACTATTGTCCATCATTACTTTTGATGTAAGAAACTGAGATTCATTGACTACCCTTTACTACTAACGCTATCTGTAATCTGAAATTAGGACTGGTGAGAGAAACAGTGTTATGTCTCTTAGGCCCTTGTAAACAAAACACAAGATACACCTCCTGCCAGGTGTTGCAAAATTTACATCTTTGTAGAGAGAAACTTCGAAGTCTAAAGTAATTGATGGTTAGGGAAGAGGTGATTCACATATCGATCCACTAGAATTAAACAGAAGTATAGCATTCAGAAGTAGCTGGATGAAACACAGTTCAGATAAGGCAAAAAATGTGAGCTTTAAGGAAAGAGCTACAAAAAGAAAACTGACAATCCTATGACTGAGACTCACCAACTATTTTTTTCTAACTTTCTGCTATTAGAGGGCAGTTTTGGATTGCTGTGTGCCATTGGCCAGATTGATGTCTTTCATTACCACTTATCCAGGTAACCATGAAAGTTTTTCCTTGGATCTAGTCTTTTCTTGTTCAACATATGCTTTTATAACCCAAATTCCACATTAGTCTCTACGATGTTAGATACACAGCCACAGCCTAGTTGAGAAAGATAAGACAGTGCAAAAAAACCAATGCAGGTGGTGACACTCATTATGAGACCCAGAAGTTGTCAAAGGTTGGTGACACATACTGGCCACCTGTTAATTTTCAGGTCTAGTACAAGGTGTTTTTCTGTGCTTTAAACGGTGATCTGTATGCACCAGGCTGCCTGGCTGAATAGTCTTCCACCTTAACATAAACTATCATAGGCACAAGACCTCAGTAAGCAAAGACTAGAAGCCAAGCCTATTTTTATTATTATTTATTTCAGAGAAAGGCTGTTAATCTGTATCCTTCTTTGAACTTCTTAGGAGTTCTTCACCCTTCAGGTCTGAAACACAGCAAAGATATTGGCTAGAGCACACTTTTAAAACCTTCCCAAACAGCTTCCACAAAAAAGTCTTTGCTAATCTTTCTTTGTTTTGTTTTGTTTTCAATATGGTCAGTTGCTAGAAGAGATTAAACCCCATCAACTATGCTTTACCTTCCACAGAACGAGGAGTCTACTGCTCCTACCTCATGCAGGATTCCCACCAAAAAACAGATTTTTTCTGATGCATAACTGTGTAGAAAATAGCTTTCAAAGTTCTCTTTGTAACTCCACCTGCCCTTATGTAGCTGGCTATTTACAAGTGCTCTTCCATTTCATGAATCACACATGAACTCTTGCACAGCCCTGACTGATATATTCTTGAGTTCCATCTAATTTCTAGGATGAAAGTGCTCTTGAAGACTCTGTGCTCTTCAAAAATCACATTGTTATGAAAAAAATTTCTCATAGTGTACTCCCTCATCCCATCAGGGACTTCATCTTCTTTTACATACCCATTCACTTTCCTTTCTTTCACTAACAGGTAAGATTGAAAACTACCATATTTATTTTACACTTCATATAAGCTCTAGTATGTCATTATTTTACTTCCATGATTCAGGGTAATGTTCAAATGTGATATTTAATTGAACATATTTGTTCAGTAGTCAAAGAACACAAAATATATACAGTACAGATTCATTATGGAAAACCTGCTGTTATTAAAATTTTATATATTCTCATGCATTAATATAGATAACCTTAGAAATCTGTAATCCCTGGGTTTATCTTCCATGTTTCATTACCAGTATGCAAGGCCACATTACTGCCCAATGTCTTACACGGTATAGTAAAATAGAGATGAGAGAAAGACATGGAGGTAGAGATCAGCTTCATCACAAATGCAAGATAACTTCCAGTAAAAAAACTTTGTAGGAACACATAATCTTTCATTAGCATTTATGCCCTCTGTTTCCTAATACAATCAGAGAACACATGGTTTACAGGAGAATTACGCTGCAGATACCTTCTCTTGTTTATTAAAATGCTGGCTGTGTCTCCTTACCTAGCATCTGAATGGCACAATGCTGTCAGTATATATTTCTATCAAAATTATTTTATATTAGGATAACTTAATTAAGGTAAGAAAATAAGATCACATAAATAAAACAAACATTCTAATCCTATCTGTAGTGCTCAGCGGTCATTTTCGCTAACATTTAACTGAAATGGTTTTTTTAATTTCTGAGTCAGAAATGCAGGGGAATCATGCTGATATTCCAAAAATGACTGAATTCTTCCATAAATGCTAGCCTCTCAGAAAAATAAATATTTTTTATGAATGAATCCCTCATTGGTGAGATTTCACAAAGCAGTCTGAAAGACAGATTAAAACAAAGAAGAGAAGTTGGACCATTGCCTTGTATACAATTACATCAAAATATGACACATCAAAATTCCTATACATAGAATTAGAAGTTCACTAACAACATGAGGATTTAAGATTATATAAATCACAACACTCTCTGTACTATAATCACATGGCAGAAAAGACCTGCAAAGCTTATTATACTGCATACCCAGATGGCAAACAACAGTTGTCGCTGAACTAAGAATTACATCTCTGTAATCAATAATAGGAAGGAGGAACAGTTGGACAACTTGTTTTCTATTATGTTCACTTAGGCAACGTCTAGATCAATAAAGAGCATTAAGCCTCATACCAACTGCAGACGATGCCTGCTCAACATGCCTATCGTATGATAGCAATGGGTCCAGCTGTACTTCAAAATGCTTGTAAATGGATAACAATTCTAATCTAACATTAAAAAAAAACAATGATTCAAATAGCAGGCAGGTGCAGGAATTCTTTATCACATGAAAGAAGACAGGCCTGTGAGGCCAGTTTTAGTATAAGCCACTGTCATTTTAACCCATCCCATTATTACATTTCACTGCAGCCTATTTGAAGGATGTTACATACTTTGTACAAAGGAAAGGAAAAAAGCAACCAAGCATGGTATCACTGGCTTACCTATAGACTTCTTAATTATGTGGGTATAATAAGCTGTTTGCAAAAACTGAACATGAACTTGTGTATTGCTCTGGGACAATACGGCGATTAATTACAAGTAATTTTTTATTTTGTCTATTTTTTAACCATTTAAACAAAGGATAAATAAATCCATTTAGCTGCATTTTCATCTTATTTAAAAATCTGTCATATAGATGTGATTATGCTAAAAAACACGTGCCTTGAGACAGCTAGCTTTGGCTTCCTGTTTTTTTAATATTTTCCATATATTCCATACTTTCATAATGTACCAAGTTGAAACTGTCTCATGTCATGCTATTAACACAAATGAAAATCACAGTTTATTCTTATACATAATTCATTTCAATAAGACAAAACACAGGTCAGTGAATTGCTCTTACCTATTCCAATGAAGACTGCCTGATAGCCATCTTCTTTCAAGGTATGGAGTGTCATTCCATTCATTGCAAGGCCTTTACTAAAAATCATCTGAAAGAATTAAAGGTTACTTGCTCTTAATGTGATAATTTTAAAACAATTTCTATCATATCCTGTACACGAAAGCTTCACAGAAACTTGTAGTGAACAAAGCAATTTTTTTTCCCCAAGACAGCCTTAAAAGGCCAGATTTGCTATGATTTAAATAAGTGGCACAAACTAGGTTAAACGTACCACACTAGAGAAAAAACAAAAACAAACAAAAAAACAGTTTAGGAAGAGAAATAAATAAACTAAAAGACATGACGCTGTTCTCTATTGACAGGAGTTCTGACCAAAAAACCAAGCAAAGTTTTCACAGACAGTATCAGGAACTTGGTAGCCTCCAGCTGTACAGAGTGCAACACCAGTCCCTGAGGAAGGATGGTATTGCTTTGTGCTGCAGCCCCAAAGCTTACAGACTGAATTTTACAGTGAGACCACCACTAGGACATCTATATGTCAAAACTCACAGCAAAGACAATGGTATTTGTGTGGGTTCAGAAAACCTGCCTGCAAAAGACTGGTGCACAGATGGCATTAAGTCTGAAGAAGGTTCTGTGCAAATATCAGCGTAACTTAAGCATTCATTGTGAAACACACTGTTCTGTCTGGTAACCTCAAACAAGTTTTCAAAATTACAAATGAGATCAGGTTTGATTTAAACTTGAAATTGCTAATTTTAACTTAGACAAGCAACAATGCCCAGGGTGTGGTGATTGATGTTCGTTTATTGAAAGAAATAATTTACAGTAACAAAAATGCACGTATAATCTGTACTTGTTTCAGTTCAACTAGTATTCAATTCCAGAAGCAAAATCTGAAAAGTTCTTGTAATATTCCACCTGTAATCCTGCTTTTAGCAGCCACTGCACAGGCTCAGCAACTGAAGTTGCTATGAGAGTGAGACAGGGAAGAGCGTTTGCTGTGTTCTGTAAACCAACTATAGCAGTCTCCTGCATAGGGGTCATGCGACTGCAGACACACACCCCTTTTGCTCATCTCTGCTAATCCCAAGGCTGTTGAGTGCATAAAGTGTGTGATTCCTCTTCTGATATTTTGTACTTCTTGACTCAAGTATACATGCTTTTGTCCCTGTACTTCAGATTCTCTGAACTTGAATGTTGTCCACCCAGTTTTTGTTATAATTACTTGTCTATTCACTTTACAAAATGCTACACTCTACTGTGTAAGCACTAATACCTTGTCATCTTTAACAGTTTAGTCTTCATGGCATTGTGTATCTTGTTTGGTTTTTGGTTTTGGTTTTTTTCCCATTTTTTTCCCATTTATTTTTAAAAATAAAAAGGCTTACTTCATTTTGTGGAGATCTAGTATAAATTTGAGGAGAGTTGGAAAAGCCATGTATAGTTTAATCCTTTCAAGAATAGAGACTACAATCCTCACTGGCAACAAAATGCATTCCATAAATTGTCATTATATTTTTGTATCCTGTCATATACATATGATATGAAAACCTAATGAAGGAATTTAAATAGAATACTATTTTATGTGGGGATTCATAATACTCCTAGGGCCTAGCTCCATAATCCTTATTCAGCTGACTAATTCTTAGTAATTTCATTAGAACTGAATAAACAGCACTACTGAGTATTTACACAATACAGTGCCTTCCACAGCAGATCTGGAATGCTTTAAGTAAACACCAGAAAATATTTCCAGTTTATAGAGGTATAAAGCTAAGATACTTGGTGAACCAGATTGCCAGAGGGTCAATTGCAAAACAATGGCAGAGCTTGGAAACAAATTTACATTGAGATTCTCTGCTGTACTTCAAAACTGCAGGAGATTCACAGGGCACAGTGACATGGTGGCTCTATCACCCCAATCTGGAGACCTTTGCATAATAGGGGGCCTTGGGGAACTGAGTTTTGTAGAGGGGTCCCAGGAGTCTTTGCCCAGCAATTTTGTCAAAAATTGTCTAGGTGCTCTGGTTTTAGCCTCATCTCTAATTCAATCTCCATTCTATTACTCTTTTCGAGGGCTGCAGAGGGATCTTCAGAGAAGAAAAACAGACTGTAGCATTTAAAGCCTTATCATACAGCTTACCAGTATTTTACCAAAACCTGAGCAAAATGAGGTTCTCACTTGGATTTTGTGGCAACAGTCTACTGCTTTTACAACATGAACAAACACAAAAGATTCCAATACGATTTCTTCCGTCATTGAACACTTTAATATCATGTTTAACACGGTCCTCAAAAACTTGATCCAGTGATGCCTTCTACACTTGTAACTTCTATTAATATGTGCAGAAATTGTAAACACTATCTAAATCTTCAGCTCAAGCCCTAAATTAACAATAAAGCAATGTTCCCATTAGCTATAAACAACACACATTTATTTAGCAGAACAATGCGTAAGTATTGCTTTCCAAGAAGTTGAATGATTGTTATTGTTTATAATAGATGATCATGTTAATGCTTCACTTAATTTGATGCATTTTATTAACTTGGATGCAAGACTGTAAGATAAACTATTAAGAAAAAAACTCAGGGAACGGTAATGAAAGGAGAAGTATAAAATATGAATGTTTTAAGAAGTGCTAAAATTGCAGGAAAAAAAGATTTAAAAGTTCAAATCATTCCAATAGCTACACTGGACCCCTAAAGCAATTTAGGAATTTGTTTCTTACAGACAATTAATCACATGCAGGCATGCCAGATGAGAAGTATTGATTGCCCTTTTCCAAACTACTGGCATTCAGACAGGAGACAGACAAATGCCTTAAGCAAGAGGAAGCATCTTCCTGCTGCTGTCTAGAATAGCTTTTAATTGTTTTTTTTACTAATATGCATGACATTTTGCTGTTAATCTTTGGCAGAGTCCTTGTTCTTTTTTCTTTCACCTATATATAGGAAGGATGTATTTTTCATTACCTTCACGCCAAGATCCTTCAGAAGCTCAACTTCGAAATTCACAACATCATATGGCAATCGGAACTGGGGTATTTCAGACGTACTAGAATAAATAAAGACACTTGTGAAATACTTCCAGCTTTTAGGAAGAAAGGTTTTTCATTTATAACATTCAATACTTATAATGTACGTTAGTTAATTTTGATGTATGTGAACAGAAACGTGTTGAAGCTTGGCTGTTGGCTTTTTAAAAATTGTTAGAGTGATAAAACAGCATTATCCACGCAATAGTAAAAAATATAGGCCAGGAAGGCAGCATTTTGAGGCCAATCCTGCCCACAGTTGTAGGTAAACAATATATTTAAAGCTTGGGTCCAAAAGATCTTTAGCTCCATTCTTTTTGTTCACCAGAAGTTGCTACATTAAAAAAAAAATACAGACATCCATTTAAGAAGAGGTAACATGGCTACAAAACAAAGTAATCTAGCAATAGTTCATTAAGTTATCCAATTTAAAAAAATTAAATTTCTTTTTTTTTTTTTTAAGTGCTGTATATGCTATTTTAAGCAACAGTATTTAAAACTGTATCCTTCCCCAGTTCTACTTGATAAATTTCTTTGATCTTTCAGGATGGATAAAGTCAGTAATTTTCTATCAGCTCTTGGTTTCAAGTCTGCTTTTTGGTTTAATGTTTATTAGCTGGAATTTTTCTTCTCCTGGGGAAGTGCAGGAATGACACCTTCATCTTCCCAGAATCACAGAATTCCTAGATCTCTGGTATGGGAAAACTGCAGTGTAAGCATAGAATCTCAATTTATATCTGCTGGAACAGATCTTTATCTCCATTTAAATTACATCTACTTATGCCAGTTCAGAATATCTGTCACGAAACACCTTACAGGTAAACAAGGTGAATTTGTATTTTAGACACTTTTCATTGAAGACAAAGTAACATGAATATGCAGAAACCTAAATATGTGAAAGTCTGTCCCCAGATATTTTTAAGGTTCACACATGCTAATCTGTTTTCAAATTAATGGTTCTATAATTTCCATAACAAAGCCCTGGCACATGAGATTCACTGTGCCTTTATTTAACATATTACTGACCACATCATCTTTAAAATCTAACTTTGACAGACCAGAAGGAATTAATTTATTTTAAATTGCATCAACTTTAATTTTGTTAAAAAGAAACTGGTGTTCATACTTATGATTTCTAATACTGCCCTTTTTTTCACCTTTCCGGACCAGTGTGCAATGGCAGTCATGACAATACAACTTTCATAGGTAATGTTAAATGAAAAGGTGTGTGAGGCAGAAAGTAATGTATAAATATGATTCTGCAACAGAGATTCAAAAAAGAAATCTAATTTAAAAAGGGAAGTTCTGCTTTCCACATCACCTATATATTTTGTTGAAGACAATTTCCATGACTCCTAGAAGAACCAAAAATAGCACTGGCTGTATTATGTCACTGTCAGAATTTGTAAACCATTTTTTTCAGTTATTAAACATTTATTTAGTGTTGTGAGGTAGATCCAGATATTTGTCTGTTTAAATATAAATGAACATGTATGTTCATATGCAAACAATTCTTTCTCAGAGGACAGAGAACACATGCACACATATTTACCATGAAAAAAATATTTTATGAAAGTCCTAAGGCCCATCATAATTCTGATACAATTTCTTCCAGCATCAGAAGACAGTCTCTGACTGCAATAGAGACACAGAGGGGAAAGAGAAAATGGAGCAAAGGTACAAGAGGGATGCAATGGAAGGGAGGTGTCCCACAAATTCACCTATTCCTTAAATCTGATGCAATTTAGAGGTATTTGGACAGGTTCTTAGTGTTTCTCAGAGATCCAAATTACTTTTGCTCAAGGGACTTACCTCTGCCCTAGAGGGAGAAATATTTTGGTACATTGTAATCAGTAGCTGAGCTAGGAACACAAGAAGTGAAACTTGTTCATGGTTTCTAAGCAAGAGTGTGATCTGCTCACTTCAAATCTACTATAAAGCATAAATTTTACACACTTAGTGAAATGCAGGAAAACTGCCAGTGAATATGAAAAATTAGATGTGTTCAGACAACCACAGACTTTTGCTATGCTTAAATATCACAACCACAGGCACACTCCCATCATTAGACACTTTTCTATCATGTAAAATGTTTGGGAAGGAACATCCTAGTTAGAAACACTTTCAAAAAACAGGCAGAGTAAACTAAAAAAGGTCACAGCAATTGCCCTTCCAAATAGCCGATTCCAAATACAAAATTTATTTAGTCTTATTAGCCATTTGCAGTGATCTATGAAGCCTTGAAAACACACCCATCAATAAGCCAAACTTGTTAAAAGATGTACTGAAAATACTTGAAAATGCAATAATAGAAGATTGCTACCACAGGCCAGCCTCCCTTCCATTCCAAGATTAAAATAAGGATAAAAGAAATTTATGCCCTTAAGCCAGATGTGAAACCATGAAGAGTACTAACAGAAAAAGCAAAACTGAGTGTAAGGCTTTTTGCAGTTAAAGAGACTAAACTTTATTTTGAATTCAACTTAAAACATGAAGAACAGATGCAACTTAAGATAGCATTCCTTCAAATATGCAAATACACAGTAAGCAACTGCACCATTGGACTGCAAACACTGTAGGCAACTGCAGAAAGTATTGTGTTATATTGCTGACTCCAACCTGTCACCAAATAAAGCTTCATTGTTTGGAACATCTCATTATTTCTTACCACTTAAAGTTTGGTACTCAAGAAATCACGCACTACTCAACAGGTGAAAAGGCATTTCATATACTAAATTTTGCAACCCTCTCTGACAACCAGTTCAAGTTAAACAGCTCCACAGTTAAATGTCTATGTATTAACCCCTTGATAATTAGGTAGAATACTTCTGAACCTCAGTAGGAAAAATGCAAGTAATCAGGTCAGCTTCTCCACCATTGATGCTCTGTCTTCCTGATCACTGAATAAGTATTTGATATTATGACATTATGGATCAAATTAATGAACAGTGTCGATTCTATTGACTTCAGTGATGCTGCAGTGAGAAATGCAAGCACATCACCCTTCTTTTTTTCTGTTTCTTTTCACTTTTTATATTGTGAACGCTTTAGCATGAACTAAAACATGCAAAATTTATTTTCTCATTTGAATGGGTTGGTATCCACTAGTCAGTTTATTTTTTGAAATATTTTATCTTATACTTAGGAATTTATCTTATACTTAGGAATTTATCTTATACTTAGGAATTTCAACAAACTTACGAGATAAGATCTCAGTTGTTGTTACAGTGGTAAAAATCACAATTTCTAGTGTAAAGAAAATGACACTATGCTAATATCAGCCAAGTGCTTCCCATACAGAAAAACTTGAAAGGTACCTTGCTTTGTGTATCTGCAATTTGTTGAAGGTTTACAATTGTAGGAGAGTTATTTCACCCTTAAGGTATGGTTTACTAAAATTTAAAGTCCAAGTATACATGATAGATTTATTCACTGCTGCTTTTATTTGCATAAGGTAGCTCATGAAAGCATTCTAAATTTAAAATTCTACAGTAATTTAGTACGTTGAAAGCATTTTCATTCTTTTACTCTGTAGGGCTACAAGTACTTCATCATGTTTTAAAAGTTTTGGATAAGGGAAAATGACTCCTGACATAATTTTCTAAAGTGTTAATTTGATAACAACAATTACCCCCTGGAATTTTAGAGGTCATATGAAGAAATTATAGGAAATAGCCCCCAGATTTTTAATTAAAGCTTGCCTGTAACTGTACCCATTTTAACTTGAATGATGAATTCCATGAATGAAATAAAAAGTAAATTTTCTAGACTTTCTACTCTCTTCCTTTGGTAAAGGCATATGTATCACACATAAACTATTGTTGCACAATATTATAGAATCATAGAAAGTTAGGGGTTGGAAGGGACCTCAGGAGTCCAATTCTCCCTGCCAGGGCAGGATCACACAGGAATATGTCCAGGTAGGTTTTGAATGTCTCCAGGGAAGGAGACTCCACAACCTCCCTGGGCGGCCCATACCAGTTCTCTGTCACCTTCACAGTGAAAAAATTCTTCCTAATATCTGTACGGAACATCCTATGTTGCAGTTTATAACCATTGCCCCTTGTCCTATTGTTAGTCACTCCTGAGAAGAGCTTTTCTCCATCATCCTGGCACTCACCCCTTACATACTTACAAACACTGATGAGGTCACACCTCATTCTCCTCTTCTCCAAGCTGAAGAGACCCAGTTCTCTCACTCTTTCCTCATAAGGAAGATGTTCCATTCCCTTATTCATCTTGAAGACTCTGTGCTGGACCATTTCAAGCACTTCCCTGTCCTTCTGGAACTGAGGGGCCCAGAACTGGACACAGTATTCCAGATGTGGCTTCACCAGGGCAGAGTAGAGAGGAAGGAGAACCTCTATCAACATACTAACCACCCCCTTCTAATACACTCCAAGATGCCATTGGCCTTCTTGGCCACAACGGCACATTGCTGGCTCATTGTCATCCTTCCATCCACCAGCACCTCCAGGTCCCTTTCCCCTTTGTTGCTCTCCAACTGCTCAGTTGGTACTTTGCTTTGTACAATCATTGGAAACAGTGATGTGTTGTCATTGTTTTTTACCTTAAGCCACCAGCATACTCCTGTTTTTCAAATATGGTAATGTTTGAATAGCCCAATCGAGCCAAAAAAGAAGCACAACTTAAACTTGCAGGTCCTGCACCAAGGAGAGCTATCTTCATGTGATAAGCTTCAGGCATATCTTCTACAGAAGGTAAGGAAGGGCTTCTGATCTGAGGAATATTCATGGCTTTGAACACCTGAAAAGCAACACATTCAACATGTTACACATTCCCTCTTTAATTTTATTGTAAGTATGATGATAGAAGCTTCTGATAGTACTGGAACATATTATTGATGCATTATTGAAGACTTCTTTGTAACATGAGAGAGATTCCAAATTATATGATGTGTATTTATGAGGGATGACTTAGGTCCAGGGGTTGGCCCTTCTATGTTTCTTTTTGTCTTAGAAACATCTGAAGTCAGATCTTTCAGTACTGCACCTTTTACAAGGAAGATAAAATTAGACTAAGTAACAGAATATTAAGGCAAAGTCAGCCAGTTGGCAAAGAAACTCTATCACCAAAAATTTCCTTTAAAACAAGGTTTAGATTGTTCTGATTACTGGAAAAGTATTTTTGCATATAACACAAAAGATTGCAATTTCAGAGAAGATGCTTTGCTTCTTCAAGAGATACCTTGTGTGACCCCAGATAAACTACTTAGGGCTTGATTTTTCAGAGGTGGTACCTAACTAATGTTATGGCATTTTGAAAATTTTTTAGGAATGGCCCAGTCTTCAGTGTTGTATTTTCAAAGGTAACCCATGCTTTAAACTCCTCCTCTTGAATAATTCTAACAGAACTTATTTCATGTTAGTTGTTCATCTATTTCAGATGTTTCCCAGTTCATAATCAGGTGTGCAGAAGTTGTAGACATATCTGTAGGCATACCTGAAAATTGGTCTGTTCTCCCTATGCCTCAATTCTTCACCTTTAAAATGGTGATGATCTGCTCCACTCAGTCTTGATTATTAAAAGAGCTTTAGGACAGTCTCTAACCAATATTATGTATTTATATAGAACCCAACATAATGGACTCCTTAAGCTAGTTGCAATGTCACACAGTTCATTACAGATTGCATTAAATCAGTTCTTTGCTTAGGCACACAGGTAAGAGAATAATGCAGAAATATTCTACATTAACTCAGCTAGACTTCATTGTCCTCTGCATTTATGTATTTTGTAGGGGAAGGAATGGAGTCTCTACCTTGTATAACTTATAAAAGGAAACAACAGACTCGCAGCCCTTGCAGGCTACTAACGATTAGAAGCATAGAAGACCATGGTTCTTCAAAAATCTTCATTTTATTTTTGGAATTAGAGAGAAGATATTTACTCCAAGGAGTACCTCTTTTTAGCAGAAGCCAACAAGAGGATAAAAAAGTTTGTAGCTTTGGGATTCTCAGTCATATCATAAAAACTAACTTAAGACTGCTCCTCAAAAACTACCAGAAGACAACATTGTTCCCTATCTATCTCAATACAGACCAGTGTTCCAGAAATACTAACTAGCCATCTAAAACACCTGCCTTGTCAGTTGTCTTAATTAATATAATATCTAAGCTAACCAACAAGTTTACCAACAATTTTTTATTTTCTAAAGAGCTCCATAAGCAGAGGTTGTTTGAGTTCAAGTTTGGCAATTCCACTCATCAATAGAATTTTTCATTTATATTTTGAATCAATTTTCATTTTCTTCATGCACTCTTGATTAATTCTTTCCCCCTCTAAAATTTCTGTGTCGAATTCCCTCAGTCTTTGTAAATTGACATAGCTTTTTAACAAACCGCAAGAAGCAAGAGACAGGTAATTGTTTTTTAAAAAGAATCACTTAAACTGACAATTCATACAATATGGGAAAGTTTAATGTGATTATTAATTGATTTCACAGGCTGAAAAGCTTATATTGTGCTGTGAAATTAGACTGTGATAACGAAAATGCAACAGGATCTAAAAATGTCTGTTTTGTTACTTTCAGACAGAAATGACTAAAATGACATCAAATTTCCTTTAAAGACCCATGCAGTCGTTTCATCAGGGTACCCAGCAATCCAAATTATGTAACTTGCATATTTATTGTCTATTGAACCCTATGAATACACATATGCTTAATAAATTCATCACTAAACTTACTTTATTGTCAACATATTTTTATACTTATTACTGAATAGTCATACCCATCAATTAAATGTTATGCTAAAGTGCCGCACTATAGTAGTGAAGTGTTAAGCTTCAGAAGACAAGCATTCATGCAGAAAATCCTAGTAGTTCAGGCTGAATGGTCAACTTTAATTCTGCCTATTTGCAAATAGGGTGAAACTGTCTTTGTGCAGCACAGCCAGGTCATTCAGTGATATCTTGCCATCTGGAATTCAGTGGCAGTTTTGCATATTAAGGCTGGCAATGTAACGGTGAAAATAGCAAACTGCTTCAGCGCATTTCAAAAGATTTTCACTCACTTCACGGGGAAGTTTGCCTACACTGTAATTCATAAATATTATGGAACTCTTCTGTACATATTCTTTGGTGTGCAGAGATGACTACTTAGCAAGCAAGTGTTCAATATCACATTACATGACTGTCCTCTCCAATTTCAGTCTGCTCAGACTATCGTCAGGATACAAGTAAAGTTTAATACTATTGCCTTGTCCATCTTGCCTTCAAAAAGAAAATTTCATTTTCATTTGGATGGAGTTTTCCTTTTGTTTTGCAGTGCTTTTTAACCAAGACCCATTCATGAAAACAAGACCAAATAATGAATTTTCAAACTGAATCTCTCAGCAGAAAGACTCAGCTATCATCCCCATGTCTGCCTTTCCTTCTGTCTCAGTTTTGTACACAGAGAGAATAACACTATTAACAGACATTTTATGGGCATTTATTCTTTAACTTTTTGTCAAATGTGATGTAATGATCATTACATCACCATCCAGGGCTAAAACTAAATCCACACACATTCCATCCACCTCTTATGCCTCATGTCCTTTAGGGTCCTATAGAAAGGATACCCCAGTTAACAAAAATGCTTATGGAGACTTTGTCCTCAAGGTAGAAC
This sequence comes from Phaethornis superciliosus, assembly GCA_023637945.1. Taxonomy (NCBI): domain Eukaryota; kingdom Metazoa; phylum Chordata; class Aves; order Apodiformes; family Trochilidae; genus Phaethornis; species Phaethornis superciliosus. Next base: position 12,137,272 of record JAJQWJ010000009.1, on the reverse strand, counting down.
AATTTGACACAAACCAAATCTATTCTGGTAAAGTTAAAACAACTGAAGCAAATTCTCTCGTTACTTGGAGGTTTATTTGTAATTTCTTCAGCATATAAAGGTGTGAGTGCATCAATGTTTTCTCCAGTGTGAAACCTGGGAGGTTGTCTGCTTCTTCCTTGTAAATCAAACATGCTTTCACCAGACTGGGGTTAGCTTTTGTTCTGAAACATTCATTATACTCAACAACGAGCATAATTCCACTATATGCAAATTTGTATTAAAGTTCCACAATATTTCCAACTTAAGCAAATTGCAATGACTTCAATTGTTGAGCCAAAGTTTAGTTTTCCTGGAAAGTTTTAGCCAACTCACTTTTTCTGTTTTTTAGAATGCAGACAGGGAAAGTGGCTCAAGTAGCATAATTCTGGTTCTTTTCTTCATCATGCAGCTTCATGCAGTATTAGTATATTTTGATGAAAAGATGTGATATTTGGCAGAGAGTGGCAGGTGACTCAGAGAAATACATTTTGCTAACCTGATGAAAATCATTTTATGGCTCAGTAAGATATTTGTTTTGATAAATTGAAAATATTTAAAAACACCAGAGTAGGTTAGAACTGTTATTCAGAATTTTTATCTCATTTTATATTTAAATTAGCATAAATTGAAGTAACTCACTACAGTGACTTTGTAGTTTTCTGATCAGATTTTTTTAAAGAGGAATATAACATAGATACCCTTTTCCATCTATTTGCAGAATTCAAATATGGTCAGACAGTTCTACTCCACCTGTATTTAAAACTATCTTGGCACTATAACAAAGAATGTGTGAAATTAAACAGTAAATAAGACTGAAAGTTTACTCTCAGTGTAAAATGTGGACAAAAAAATTGCCTTTAACCAATCCTATGTAATGAGATAGGCTGCTAAAAATCATGTTGGGTAGACTCCAAAAAAACCACTGGTAGTCATACTTCTGAAGCAAAAATTGCGTATGTTTAATCTCATCTTCATCACAATACATTCATCAGCAGAAAAAGACTGAAATACAAAAAAATATGCAAAAAATGGGACAGTGGGAAAAATTAATCTTTTAGTAACCTAAGTTCTGACTTAATAACTAAATCCTTTATACTCCTGAGGCATGAAGATTGCTTCCATGCTTAAATGGCTACAGAAATAAGTTTATCAGTCAGCTGTACCCTTAAGTATCCTTCACTAAGATAATGATATTCCAAACAGCTACTGATGTAGACATCAGCATCTAGCTGGTATTTATTTTAGTGTGAAACATATTAGCATATTTATTTTAGCATGAACCATATTACTATATTCTGAGTTATCAGGTTTTGCTAGTTCATAGAAAGAAAAATATAGACAAAAAAATCTATGAAATTTAGGAACCGATAGCACTGGTTTCAAACTTTCTCACTGGTTTCCATGGATATTTATCTGTAGGCTTGTTTACATTAATATGGGGCAGCTGAGTATTTAAAAAATAAAATAATATTCTGCACAGATTTTAATAAAAAATAAAGCAAATTGCATGCTTAGTAGTCTTCTTGAAGTTGTTAAATCACATGAAATTTAATAGCAGTGGATAGAACAGGATGTACAGGACATATTTTTCCACAAATGTGAGCTAGTTATGAACACATGCTGATCCTCCTTCCACAAGCTAACAGCTAGGTTATAGTACTGCAAACTTTTATGCAAGTTGGTGAGTGTTGACACAACTTGGGCATAAAGCATATCATTAAAGACTTTTCAAACCTACATAACAATTATACATTAATATTAACCCAGTCCCAAGAAAACCCATTGATCTAAGACACTGAAGAGTCAGTATCGGAACACTTCATGAATTGCACCACTAAAAAGGACATAGTAACATTTATGTAATGCCTTAAAAAAAAACCCAAAGAATGTTTACTGTCTTTAAAACATGTTGCAGAGAATTTTATAAAACTTGTCCAAATACCAGCAAGCCTTCCAGCATTGGCCTGAGAAATCAGAAGTCCTCAGATTCATCCCCTGAACTCTTGTAGAACGCTACCCCACCCCTACAGAGAAATCTAAAATTTTGTAATTGATTATTACAGATTTCAAAGTCTTAAACGATAAAAGAAAACAAATAAAAATGTATACTAAAAAACAGATTTTTCATTCAATTTCCCCTGCTCTCAGAACACTCCTCTCCTGATGATGCAGCACACCCATCCTGGTGACAGTGAAGGGCCCAGATAGCCATACCAAGGCAATACCATGCAAGTAAAGCAGCTGCAGCTCCATGAGAATCACCTTCTTCCCCACCTATGTCAAGACTGATCAGAGCTGTCAATACACAACTAAAAGAGGGACTCTAAACTAAGGGTGTAGTTCACCCCTCCACAGCAGTCCCTCTGGGCAGCCATTGCTTTTTTACCTGTGTTGGGTTAGGGGAGAAGTGTGGTTTCACTTAGAGGGGGAACCTCAGCAGACCCCACCTCCCAGCCCAGGCACTCTGCTGAGACGCCCCTGGCTGAACAGCAGGTAAGCACATACAATACATCTTTCAGGAAAAAAAACATATAAGGTTTCCTTTTCCAATTTCTTCCTGCTGCAGCACTAGCCAGAATATATCTCCAGAGATGTGCAAATCATCAGAACTGTAGATGGTACAAGAGTCACGGTACTAAAATGATCCAGTATTTAAATCTCATATGTCATAATTAAAATAATACACTTTGTATTTAGCTTGTACTTCTCCATTCAGAACTATTAACTAGAAACACAGGAGAACCTTTAGATTCAGTAATGTCTACCCAGAAATGTAAGATCTTGAGGGCTCTTACTAATACTCAACAGACAATGTAATAGATCACACTTTTACTGCAAGCTTACAAACTTGTACTTGAGTAACCAGTAATTTTCGTTTATTTTGTGGGACTGACAGTCATATAACTCATGCCTGTACGTATTGTCACTGCAACCTCAGTATATTTTCACTGAACTTGTGTTCCAAAACCAGAGATATTTCCTGATTTTAAAGTACTTGGTCAAAGGAGACAGATAAAGACATTAATATAATTTTGACCTGTGTAATAGCAGGTGTAACCTGCGCTTGACACTCATCATTTATAATAGTGAGCTTTTACTCCATGTTATTCTCTAGATACAACAGTTACCGTGGTAACTGGATTCTAGTATACACATTCTACATCACAAATACAAAAGGACATTTCCTGGTTTTCCACCTGAAGATTTAATTGTCAAAATCCACATTCTTTTTTTCAAACTGGATTACAATTTACTTTGGGGATGAGCCTAACATAATTACAAAACGATATGGAAGGGCAGAATCAAAATGCAGGAAGAATGAGGTGCCATTTTTTTGTTCGTATACAAGACAATTATTTTACAATAAGTTTTATCTGCAGTATGAACAGATGATCTGTCATTGTTTAGCAGCACAAAGGGGCATACATCATACTCATATATTTTCTATTTTAAACCCACATTCCTGCCTTACTGCAATTTTATCTTTTATCTCAGCTAGCAGTTCTGCCTTTTCATTATTGCGTGCTCTTGTAATGCATCAAGTGTATGATCCTCAGACTCATTCCAAGAAAAAAAACCTTTAAAATTAGCCTTATGCACAATGGAGCTTTGAGTAAATAAGCCCCTGTGGGACAAACTATTACACAGTGTGTAAGAATTACCATGCAGCTCTCATTTATAGTAACACATATTGCATGTCTAAATTACACAATTTCCTAAGTTACTCATTTAGGTAAAGTTGTGAACACACTTTGCTTATAGTTTCCAGGCTAGTTTTTGTATGAGCAGTAGCAGCTTAATAATTTCTTTAGTATTTTAATCTGTATTTTTTATAATTGTTACTTGTAAGTACTCATACAATTTTTTTCAACTATACATATTTTTGCAGTAAAAATTAACTGAATGAAAGCTAAAATAAAAGTATTAATTACAAAACTATTATTAAGAATTATGAGCACTACAATACAAACAAATTATTTGTTAAACATCAATAAATCTAAAGGTTAGTAACAACTTCAACAAATTAGGATACTCTCAAAATATTAAGGACAGAAAAACTTACTGAAATGTTACCTTTGTTAGAGTGGTAATAAAGATGTACAACCATTTTATTTTCTTAGAACTCTTGCCACTAATATCACTTTAAACAAACTTGAAACATCAGGAGCAAAGTCATTCTGAGCTATGCATCCTCTCTGCGTTTTCATATCAGTCATTGTGCTAGTAGTGAGCTTTTTAATAGATTTCTAAAGCTTTTGGAAGAAAAATGGCAGATATTTAGCATTATCTATCAAGCCAGAATTCCTCTCTATTAATCATAGCATTAAGGCTAAAAGAAGACACAAATCAAGTTTTAGCAGATATTGCATTTTGTTCCTAAACAGCAATATTTCACTATTGTATTTATCATCTACTGGACAAGTCTTCCACTTTGCAAGAAATATTAAGTTTTTACATATATGGAATAAAGGCCATTAGAAGAAAAGTTAAGAAAATTGCCTCTTGATAGATAAAACCCAACTATTTAATACATACATAGAATAAATACAGTTCAGTGTCTCTAACCTCATCCCATAAATGAGAAACTTTCGTCCAAACTGTACTGATATTTTTGCTTGTACGTTCCAGTCTTTAGGAAATTTAAGTGGATGTCTTTTTAAATGACAGAGGGGAGAGAAGCTTCAACAAGGGCTAGCAGAAAAGTTTAGCAGATGCTCTAGAAGCTTTAAAAGTCTCCCAGAAAGAAGAAATCAGGGATACAAATAGATACAAATACTCATTGAATCATGACCTGCAGCCACTGAGGAAGGGGCGTGAAGTCTATGAATGTCACCAGAGGAAAAAAATTGTCCTTACAGACATATCTGTTACTTCCATATTGTTTCACATTTCTATTTTGGTCTCTCCTGCAAAGCTTTCCTTCTCAGGCTTTGTAAATGTGACTGGAATTTTGTTGTATGCTTGTAAATACCAACAGTCAAATGGCTAAATATACAGAAGAGGGATAGGCTCATTACTTAAGGACTGTATAGAAATGTACATACAATCCTAACAGATGCATATGACTTCAATACTTTTTTCATACAGCCTCAACTTTCTTACTTTTACAGAGACCAAAATCACAATTTTTTACCCAAGTATACTTCAGACATAGATTAGCTGAGGTGCCAGCTACAACCAGATAAGAATTGGAGCATTGAAACTACACAGTCACAAATAACACACATTCACCTGAATGGAAACTTGGGAAGCTTCTAACATCAAGATGCAACTAGCAACATTTGCTTCAGTAGACAAAATATACACATAACTTCACCAACTAATAAAATTTACACATAGACCCATGTGTGTACATCTGAATTTATCTAGATAGATGCACATAAACATGTATTTCAGGTCAATCTGAAACCACTCTTTACTTAGTTTTGTCAAACAGATAACAGTAAAATGTCTGTGTAGTCAGAAACTTTTCCTTTGCCCCAAAGTCAGTACAAATGCACGTTAATTCTTCTACAGGATCTACCCCATTTCCAGAACAGTCTATATCTTCGTAATATGCAGTGACAGATGCAGGAGCACTTGACTGCTATCCTTATGCAGCCTACTTCAGTAGCATCCACAATTTCACCTGGTTTAGATAAATCACTATAAAATAAATTGTCTCAACTATTATCAAAATTTATCTTCTTCACAAATAATGTTTAGTATGTTCCTATAAAGTATTGCATTATGAAAGCATTACTAAATTTCTGAATGTGCTGTAAGAAAAAGGACAATTATTCTAACTTCCTAAACCTTTATTAGCATCAGCTTTTAAAAAAAAAAATCATCAAAGGCAACCACTTAAAGAATACTGTACATACGAAGAATTTAATATATTTGCAACTCCTACTACCTCAGTAGCAAACTGCTGCAATCCACCAATATTAATTGGTCCCTCTTCAGTGGCATACAAATTGCAGCCACCAACACAGAGGTCTGATGTTGGACACACCATTCCACATGTCAGGCCGAGAGGATTGTCAGAAAGAATCATTTTGGCAGCTCCATAGTAGTTCTGAAGGAAAAAAAAAAAAAGATAGGGGCATAACAAGGAAGGAAACATCAAATATTCAAACATTCAAGAGAAAATACAAGTTTAATATGTTTAATAACACCTTATTTATATGTACCAACACAGTGTTATGCCAAAGACACTGGAAAGTCAGCAAAATTGTTGCAGAAGATAAAATTTTTCTTTTTAGATTGCGAAATTGTTAAAAGCAACTTTGTTCTAAGGTGATTATAGGATTTTTAGTGGCTTAACAAATCTACATTCAAAACCTACTGTGTCTGCACTATGTATTTGTAATTACTTTCTCCATTTCTAGGTCAATTGGGCAGTAGCTGAATTGTAACCCTTTCTGGAGGTCTGACCAGAAAGTTTCAGTTAGATTGTAAGTTCTTTATGACACAGGGAATAAAAAGCTTGTTTTACACATCTATGCACACCATCTCTGAAGATTTGCCTGTCCTTCACACCAGATCAGTAGTGCCAATTGTCCCAGACCCATGTTGAGAAGAGGTTTTGTATGTAGCTACTTGTAGATATTGCACTGCTGAATTCTTTTTTGTACTGTTTTTTTCTCAACCTCATACAGATAGTGCTAACAATTTCCTGTTTCACAAAATAGCAAAACAGGGAAGTGATTTAAAAAGTTATGTATATATTTCACAGTTCCCCAATACTCGGTGTACATCTTCAGAAAAGAAACAGTTTCCTGATATATGGGAGCTAGCAAGATCTCTTTCCATAATAAAAATGGACTTTAGCAAACTCCCAGTTCCTCATGCAATAAGAAAACAACTCCTGGTTGTTTTGTTAGACTCAATATTTCATTTAAGAGGAAGAATCAAAGCAAATACAAGTAGTAACCAAAATCTCATTTAGAGGGGGAGAAATACTGAAGGTATCACATTACACTTACATTAATGAAATATACATCCTATCTTTTCTTCTGCATACCCAATATAGAAGCTTTTTATAATTGTAGACTCTAGCTCTTTCTGCATTTTAACAGTCTTCCCACCCACTCTAAAAGCCTCACTTTACAATAGTGACATTGTAGTGACATAGTCGCATTTTATATATAAAATAGTAATAATTCACAAAACCAGAGTGTAGCAGGCTGCACATAAAACAGACATGAGATGGAGACCTGGCAAGCTGGTGACTATACAGCAGATATTGTACAGGAGTAGGGATCAGAATTAAAGTGAAGCTTCATTAAAATGACAAAGAATCCAGGGAATGGAATTATTCAAGCTACCTTAACATTTTGGAAGTTTTTTGGATGCTGAAATAAGATGAGTCAGTTGGCTAGTTTCTTAAGGACGTCACAGAAAAAGCAAGTCTAAAACGACTGTTTCTGTATTTTTAAATGAGATAAGTGGTTGCTCATGCCTTTTCCATACAATCTTTCTTCCTGTGCACATCCCTAGAAATAAATTATCCAGAAAAACTGGATAGGATATTTTGTGGCTTCGTACATCAAAATGTCAATAAATACGACATTGCTAACACAGGGAATAAAAACAAGCCTTAAAGAGACATCAATGATCAGTAGAAATAAGACAGCGGAGGATCACCACATGTATCATTTGGAAACCTTGTATAATTTGCATGCAAATGAGACTGGTTTTTACTTAAAAACAACAACAACAAAAAAAAACTATTAAAACACATAGGACCAATACTGAGAGACCAGAAGAAATTGCATTTACAATCAGGAAATGCTTATATCATCTTTCCTCTCAATTCAGTTCAAGAGCTTTTTATATAAACTCATTACACATGAGGATGTTTTGATTTTGCAGCTTTCTCAAGAACAATGAAGAATTATTATTATGAAGCATTATTATGCTTTGTCTAATAAAAATTATCACACTGGCTTTAGGATTTTTTGACAGGGTTTAGTTTAAAAAAAGAAAGACATAGCAAACAATACAATTCTATCCTAGTTTATGTTCTGCGATGGCTTTAAAATTTACTCAAGATATATTGAATTAAAGTATTTCCACACTATTTAAAGTATGTTGCTATATGAGTAGCATTTTTCACACTGACACACACCAGTTAGAAATGCCCCCAGTCTGTCAACCCCCCTCAAAATATCTTCCACAGAGGAATAAACAAAACATAACAACAACTTATCAAATCATACATATTCTATATTATAATGCTGATGACTTTTAAGCAATCCAGAAATCTTTCACATCATTTGACTTGTGTCATCATAACAGGACTGTAATTTCACACAGTGTCACTATCTTTTTATGAAAAAGAACAGAAGAAATATCTTGTACTGTCATTTTGTCCTTTGTAGTCTAGAATGTGAGAGATTCCTTAATTGGCATAGTGTCATTGCAAAAGTCTATTCTACATAATTACATTATGGCAACTGAAACCAGCTGTCAGCCTTTCCATTACACTAAGTACAAACAGACATCTCAAGAAAAGTCACTGTTTCGAGTGCATCAATTTAATACCATTATTAGTTTTTCTTTTAAATGCTTTATTTATTTATTTATTGACCTGAAATATATGAAAATTAACCTAGAAAGCTGAATAAAACAGCACTTTGAAAAACCTGGGGCCTGAAAGTAGTTCTTAAAGAATTGTGATGCATATCTGTATATAATTATTACCAATCATCTAGCAGCTTTCTGACTTCTACAATCCTTCATTGTTTTTACAGTATCCGATTTACAGTATTTTACATATGAACTGTGACTCATGATTTTCTACAGTCTTTGTAATGGCATATAGATGTCCTTTGTTAATTTACTCAGAGTTCCCCTGGCACAGGAAAACCATTCTCTTTCTCTCACCTGTCATAATCCTATGTGTCTCACCAACCTTTTCTCCCTTACAATCTTTGCTTCATTTTCTCTTAATGATCCCACATCTCTTGCCTTCGTCTACCCACTTTTCCTCCTTTCTCATTTTCACAAACACTTGTTCATTCACTTCCTTCATCTCTCAAACTTCAGATTCCATATTCCTTGGTATCCCGCTCCCTATATTCTCATTGTTCCTTCTGCCATTTCTCCCTGGATTTGTCTTGAAACACTCACCACCACCACCCCCTCCACCACCCCCCCAATTTATCTCCTTTGTTTCCATGTAAACCTAAAGATTCCTCTGAAATCCCAAGGCTTACTCTTGTGTTCCATAATTTTACCTGTACTGTTCCTGCCATTCATTTGTCTCTCTCATTTCCCTACCAGCATTCTGCACACTCCAGGGACAACCTTTTATCCAGCAGGCAGAATGACACAGCTGGTTTTGGGCTTTAGCTTGTTTTCTTTTGTTTTCTGGCAGATCAGTATTTTTTGTTTTTTAATGTTGGCAAGCAGAAGGCTTATATCCACCTATAAAGACTGTTAGAAAATATGATGACATCACCTTAGACCAATTTATCTTTATTAATGGATATGGAAGAAGATGGTATTTCTGAACAAGGAGAAAACTGTTGCATCAGTGTCAGGAATCATTGCAATACTGCATAACTTGAGATGAAAATGTGAGGGCTAGTAATAGAGCACCGCAGTGAAAAAGTGTGATTTTTGAGTACGGATAAGACCAAAGAGACTTCTCTACCCCCAATTCTTCATTGTAGACTCAGATTATAAAGGCTGAGTCACTCAGTCCTTATCCCTGTGCCTAGACTTCACCAACAGTTGTTTTCCAACATAACTACTACAAAGGCATCTGATAACAAAAAGCTCCAAGACCATCACACTGAATACTACAAAAGTAGAGCATGTCAGCAGGTTTTGCTTTCTAATAGGCAGCTTCCTCTGGCACACATTTCTGATTAACAGGAGGAAAGCTGGACAGGCTGCAAGTGTTCAAGCTGAATGTTGCTTGTGGAAAGCTGTGGGATTTTCTGCTGCTGTACAATATTTGCTTGTGCCAACCCTAAAGGATGATGGGTGCTGTAACTCCATGTTACCAAGGCCTTCTTGATTTCAGCTATCAACGTAGTTGAGAGAGGACATAAAATCCTAAGGTAGAGGGATAAAGCCTTCTCCTGCAGCAGCTGAACACTTCCTTTTCTTAGTGTTTTTTTCTTTTTAAAGAAAGAAATAACCATGATGGTGCTTGTACATTACAAAGTAAAGAATATTCACTTTGCAATGCAAAATCTGTATTTCTGTATTTAAAGAGAAGACAGATGGAAGTCAGAATACTTGTTTGCCATCTCCTGATGTTTAGAAACAAAAGTAGTAATGTGTGCATAGTGAATCTGAAGTCTGCTCTGTGAGAGACACAATTGCAAGTGTTCTGTATGAACCAAGAAATACTGACTGTGAAGACCCAATGGAATAAGATTGTACCTTAATAAAGTGAAGCTGTAATTCAGCTTGTATGGGAAGAATAGAAAAGAATAGAAGTTTTGGCTCAAGAGTGGCTCAAGGCTCATTGAGTCTGGCAATTCAATTACCCTCTCAACTCCTCCTCCCCAGTCCCTCTTCTACTCCTGAGCTCAGATCTAATGGTAGAACAGCCAGAACAGCTACATTGTACATGGTCTAAAAAGCCTCGGCTTGAGAGAACAAGAGTCCCTGACCTTTATGATTGCTATAGCATTTTGCCAACAAAACACACTACATGCAATAGGGCTCTTAAATACCTGATAAAATAATTAATTTCCAGCACATTGTCTAAATACTCTATATTAATAATGAATCATGTTTAGATAAATACCTGTGTTGCTGCTTACACAGGGGTGAAAACGGAATACATTGAATGGAGTCTAAATAAGTAGAAGAGTAACCCGCTGAACAGAGTTCCTCAAGTGAGTAATAAAGATTCAGAAACAGAAGGGGACTTAAATATGCCTAGCAAGTGTACCAAAATTTCCTAAATGTATTGACTTCAAATATCTGAATGTTCTATATTTCACCTACTTTTTTTTTTTTTTCTAGCACCTGTCAGATATATTTATAAGCTTTTGGATTAAAAAAGAAAGTTTATTTACAAAATGAAAACAGAAAAAAGTTTTAGAATTTTGAAAAGTTTTTTTCAAGGCCATATAAAATATCCTTGATCATGTGAAGTAAATCTATTCATGACAATAATACAAAAATATTGAGCATGAAGTTTGCTGAATTATATTCAAATTAGTATTTCAAAAAAGTCTTAGAAAAAATAATAACAAAGTTAAAGAATACTTACTGGATCTACTAAATACTTTCAAAATAATAAGTTTTAGTGTTGTTTCCAAAAGCACAATGTTCCTGTTTATCTGATGTAAAAGTGTATGGTACAGGTATCCCAACCACCACAGCAGCATCAGCAGCCTGGTAGTGGGCTCTCACAGAGTGCCAGGGTCAAGATTTAAGGTGAATCATTTCAACTGCCAGTACCCATCTCTCAGCTTCCACCTTATATATTCCTTGCTTGGAAGAAAGAAAGGAATTCTGAAGTGCAGTAGTGTCAGAGCAGTAATACATACCTATACCTAGGAAAAAAATCCTTTTAAATAAAGGAAACCAAAAGGATTTCCATTTCCCAAGAAAAAGAAATTGTTATAATAGAAGCACCAGATATTAATTTGTCAAAACAAAAATGTACACTGCAGACATCAAGTCAAGTCAGTGCACTGTTTATTTCCCTGAGAAGTTGCTTGGTACATGAATTACAGAAGGCAAAGCCATTGACATGGAGACCACAAATATGCAGGGCTTTGTAGCCCTTTTGCTTAGCCCACAACCTCAGCTATTTGCTAAGCTTATCTGGTTATGGGTTTTTCTCAATTCATGTTTTTTTTGTTTAGGTTTGGTTTGACTTTTCTGTTTATATGTTTGTTTGTTTTTAAAGTCAGCATTAGATCTGTTTAAGAGAAATGCTTCCACAGCCATGCTGTATTAAATTTATTCCAACAGGGTAAGGAGAGAAAGCAAAGGATAAGACTGAACATAAGCTTACTCTTGGAAGTGGATTTGCCTGAAACAGCACAGATTTTAGGCATCCTAATATCCTGGCTAGCAGAAACTGACACCATCACTTTTTAAAACTTCCTATGTGTAAACATTTCCTGATGTCTATGCAATTACCAGGCATCAACAAGAGGCAAAAGCAATTACTGAAACGGTTGCATTCCTTTTATAAAAAACTAGTTTTAGACTGGATATCAAAGGTATTGATAGATAGGGATAGGGCCCAAAAAGAAACACTGAAAGTACCTTTCAGTAATCTAAGGTACAAAGATACTAGTTTTTTCCATAAAGAATTAAAAAATCTAAGAGAACATTATCACACTACTATTCTCTTCTGAAGCAGGTTTCCTGATAAAACAGCAGGTCATTTGCTCAGGGCCAAAAGAGTTTTACCTAGCATCTGCAGATTCTAAGATGATTTAAAAGTGTTATCATCAAGCAGCCCAAACTCTGTAGGGTTGATCCACCTCACTGACCACCTGACAGGTTAAATCTCTCCCTATGAAAACCTGTAAGAGTGTACCCAGTGGCTTCAACAGGGCAAAGACTTCACACATTTGAAGCTATCTCCTAAAATTAGTCCAGTATACCCATGTCAAACACAATTCTTACAGCTCTGCAGTCATCCACTTTGATTTTCTCTGCTCTGTAATGGAGCCACAGAATTCAGAATGAAACAGCTGTTAAAGTTACTTACCCTGTCTGACAAGTCACAAAGGCACACCATATTTCTGAGGCTACCAGAGCCTAAAAGACCCAACAAATTTCTCATTCCAGGATGCTGCTGATGTTAGTTCTTCTGACATCCTCTTTTGCAGTCTTTGGTCCCTAATACCTAGTTCCTTATTGTTTTGATAATCAGTTCCTCTTTTTTCCTTAACAATGCAGTACTATCCTACCCAGAGCAGTAGCATAACTAATGCTTAATGAGAAAAGACCATTCTCCTAAAAGACTAAATGTTTGCTTTAGATTTCCTAAACAAACTACAGCAAAATGATGAGATGGTGACAGGCAATTTCAGTACCTCCTTCTACCTTCTCCATTCAGTTTGCCTGCTTTGTGACACCTGGATGATGCAATAAGCACCAATATGCTGCATCCTATGCTATCGTTGCAAAAAGATGCCTATATTCATGAAAATAAATGCTGCAGTGGCAGGGTACAGACTATATAAGAAATCTGACTACATGCTGATGCATAATGCCAATTATTTAAACCACATAAACATGTTCTAATTGATACATGTCTCTTAATATATTCTATTATCTCCTGTTGTTTTCTTGTTAGGGTGCTGAATTTACTGGTGTCGTCTAGTGTAGCAAAAGCAGGGGGGCTGGTGACACAAACAGCAGTGATGCTGCTGCCCACTTCACTCCAGCTTTACCTGCATAGACCTTTCAGCTGCACCTCACACTGTGACATGTCACAGCGTAAAAGGCATCCAGAAAATCTTTGCAGCACCCCAGCAGATTATGAGTCTGGATGGGCTCATATAGAGAAATAAATCAGCTAATGGTTCCACAGATGGGAGGTAAGTTTTAAAAGGTATGCGGCAATATCCAGCCATCTTTAGGCTATCCCAGGCAGCCCAATTAATCTTTTCATATCAGATTTGCAGTCATTTTTATTTATTTCTATTTCTCACTGTTAAAAGTCATTTGTAAACCACAAATCCGAATAATGTTTTAAAGATTTCATTATGTTTACAGTGTAATAGCCTATTAAGAAAGGTAAAGTACCTCCAAAGAGGTACTGTAGTATTTTATTATTAGTATAAGTGCCTGACTACATTTGCATTAACAGAAGCCTCTCACTATAAACTACAGGAAAACATCCCTTGCCATGACCTTCTCCATGAGAAATTTTTGGTCAAACAAAACTTAAACTATAACCACTTCTGGAAAAAAAATTTAAAAGATCTTCATTGAAAAAGAAGTTCTGTAACTGTAACACCTCGGTAGCAACAATGTTAAATAATTACATTATAATACTCAGGATTTTAATACCATTATATTTGAAAACCATCAAACCAAAAACTTTTTCTATAAAGTTGACACAAAGAAATAGATCTGTGCTATACACTATCTGTACAGGCACAGAACAGCAAGAGAAATAATTAACAATTATCAGACTTTTCAGCTTTAAAGCACCTGTTGTAAACGGTTTTTTTTAAGACTTTATAAAGATAAACCTTGAAACACAATCTTACAAACCTAGCTGCAATTAACTGAAGGTGTCTGATTCCCTGTTCTACTGCAAGCCTGGTTTTACCTTGTTTGCAATACTTGTGATGAATGACTTGATGTCCAGATTAGTTGGGCAACTCTTCTGACAGGGGGCATCTGCACACTTTAGGCATCTACAGGAATAAAGAAAAAATGTGTGAAGGAGACAAGGGGAAAAAACTGCTATAATTAGCATAAATTTTTCAAGTTAGCATGGTAGGAGATAAGCCACATAGGAACAATACAGAGAATTTTCACTGAATTTCTGCTTAAAACCTCAGACTACCTGATCACTATTGACCTGCTTTCAACACTGATTGGTTATGTTCTGCTGACTCCACTGCAGGGAAATGCAGTAGGGTGCAGTTACAAACACATAGTCTTCACATGTCTAAGCATTAGGAAACAATGCCTAAAGACAGGATCACTGAACTTCTGACCAAATCATTTCTCTGTCTGAATAACATCTTTTCTGTGAATAAGAATTTCCTAATTTCCTAAGTTATAGAAGTGCCATCGTGGAATTAAATTGTGGATGTTGGACAGACGTACAAATGCAACAGTATTTCCACAAATCAAGGATTTTGTACTTTATGTATCGAAGAATAAAAATGGATGATAAATATTCAAGTTACTTTTATGCAAGTTTCCTGTGATGTCTGTGACCTCTAAAAACAGTTCAGTAGTCTTATGCATACTCCCAAATGACATCCCTAAGACTCTTTTCTTGTCATCTGCAATGACAAAACCTAACTGTGGATTAAAATATACTAAGTAGCAAAGATTTATTGTCTGTTCTTGAATAGACACAGATCAAATGCCACCCTAGTAACTATCTCAAAATTCATTAAGTTGTTCAAGATGTTCTTTCAGTATTGCTTTACCAACATATAGGATTCAGGTAACAATTGATGGAAAATGAAATAACTTTTATTTTATGTATTATCTGAGCACAGCTACTTGCATAAGTTTCACAAGTCTAACATAATTAGTTTTACTTAATGATAGAATGATAGATACAATACTGTGGAACTGACTGGAACAATATTTTCAAATGCAGTAAAGCTTCAAGAAGCCTGTGGACTATACAGACAAAGAAACAAAGAGAACATAAAAAGAGAAGAAATGACTGAAAAAGAAAAAAATATCAGCCACACAGATTACCTTTTTTTTTTTTTCCTTGCTCTTTTCTCTTTTCCCAATTAAGGAAAGGTGAAAAAAAAATAATAAAAAAAAAAAGCCAGTTATCAAGAAAAGGATTTATAAGCCTTTTCCTATTCATTATTATTTAGCTGGGTATTGCAGACACCATGGCACCAGCAAATTTTGGAGGAACATGTGGTAGCAACTGTTTGGATTTTCTCATGGAACTAGTCCAAGGATAAAGACCCCAGAGGAAACCAGGTCTGACAGCCTGCAAAAGCTGGGAAATCTGATGAAGCCAAGCCCAAGTTCAACAGCATAGTGGGTTACCAGCCCAGATAGGCAGAATGTCAGAGGGCTCTGGCAGAAGGGAAGCAGCAGGTTTAGCTGTGGCACTTAAACATACCTCTGCCCAGTACTACCCATTGACAGGAACATGTTATAAATGCCTGAACAAGCAAAGGCAGGCCAGTGGGGACCTCAGAGGGCAAGAGCACTGAGGCAGGAGCATGCTCTTAGCAATCTACGCAGATTGAAAGACAGCCCTTTTTACACTAGAAACCAGAAAAGAAAGAAGGTACTCTAGACGTCTAAACATAAACCACTATTAGGGCTCAGATGATAATTCTGCCTGTGTAGGCAGTAAAAATAGAAGTGGAAAATCTTGTGTTTAAAAAAGGCAACAATTCCATTATGACTTTTCACTCTTCACTTTACTGAATGTGGTTCCCTCTAAAATACAACAGCCTGGTATCCAAAACCAAAAGAATTTCCTAAACATAAATACATTTCTGTTGATTATATATAGAATAATCTTATGTCAAAGCTGACTAGAATGGCATCTAGCAGGATAAGCAGTGTACAGATTACCTGTTGTGCCTAGCAAGCAACTTTACCAAATTATTTCTCTTTTGATTTTTGAGCTGGTTCACAAATAAACAGCTGTTGAAAATGGCAGCTATTGGGGGGGTGGGTAATGCAAACTTGAATGTGAGCTTTGGGGAGGAGTGTGGAGTCACGCGCTGTTAGCACAGAGCAGTTGCTAACACCGAAACAATTAGATCATAAACCGTGGGTAGCGACCATGTAAGAGTGACCTGAAACTTTCAAAGAAGAAGAGACCAAAAGGCCAGAAAAATAAGGAAGTAAATCAAGTAGCCTGACAAGCATGAAGATTTTTAATTGTGGAATGGTAATGGAATAATTGATCATTTAGAAGTATATTGTTAGAAAAATTAAACCAATCAGGTAGTAACACATCGAATCAGCAGATAGCTAAAACTATATAATGTTGCTAGTTTTCACCAATAAATCGGAGCTTTGTTTGCATCAAACTGTCTCCCCGTCCCTCATTGCGACAGAGGAGGGGAGGGTGCCATGAATATACCAGTCCAGACTTTCTCTTATAATAATAATACCATAGTCTGATTCTCTGAGAACTCTGCAGACTAAAGTACACCAGGCTACCATTAATCCCACTTATCACCCTGACAGCTCAGTAATTACACTCCTGCTACAGCTAGGTAGTGTAAGGCACTGTAGTCCTAATAAAACATCAAGCACTGTGAAGAATGCATGCTGGTGAGGTGTTTTATTAAACTTGGGGGGTTGATCATCCAGTGACATTAGTGTTGACCCATTTTTCCTTCTGACAATAAATTATTCTTTGACCATACCATAATACATATTAGAGTGCGTTTACTGTACCAAGGAGCTAAGGCACTGTTTTCTGGCTAACTGGGCAAAAAGTATAAATAAAATAGTAGAATCACCCATTAGAAAGTTATTACATAAAGTTCTGCAAGTAATTGGTTCTTTCAAAAATCACAAGCAAAATAACATGCTTTTACAGTTAGCTTCAATTCCATGACCCTATCACCCTATGAAGAAACATTAAGTAGTATACATTGTGCCCTTTTCTGTAACTGTTCTCCCATCATATGAAATTTCATCTTTCATTTTACAAAGTTATTACATTATTATAATTTGAAATCAAAATAACATAAAAACAAACTACAAATTTAAATGTCTTCAATTCACCTGCTAGCTTCCATCAAATTTAAATCAAGAGCTACATGTTCATTACTAAAAAACAAAAAACAAGCAACAACAAAGGAAACAAAAAAACAAAAAAACCACTAAACCTCAACAAAATGAAACAGGAATATTTTTAACTTTTTATACGTCATACTATTTTGAACTGCATAAAAATAGAGAGCACTAACAGCACACAGTCAGACCTATGCTGACCTCAGAGAACATCTCAACATTTCTTATTAAAACTATACAAAAAAAAAATCTTTCCAACTATCAGAAAATGCCCTATTATAATTTTTTTTTCTGTTTTTTTCATGAAACAGCATCTCCTTTAGAAACGCACAGGCTATGCTAAATCTTAACCCCCTACAAATGCTATTCAAGTATAGCTTATTTATATAAATATTTATGCAAATATCATTTGGCATAGCTTTTGAGACATGCCTGTGACTATATAATGACAGAAAGTCATATTTCTTACACATCTAAGCTCAAAATTTACATCTGTCATTGAATAGTGTTAAATTATACATACGTATTTACACCGAACATAAAATTCTTAACTTCTTATTTTTAAATTTTGCAAAACTAAAGTTATTTATAGTTTAAGGTTAGTGTGCTTGTGAGTCTCTTTCAGGCACAAAACAACGCATGCAAAGGGTACTTACACAGTAATCCAACATCATTAACAAAAAAAAAACCAAAAATAAAACCAAAACACAACACAGACCAGTAGATTACAAATTATGAACATCTGAAGACAATAAAAGCAAAAGGCTCTCCAAAGTAATGACTTATTTTCCCAAGGTAATAAAAAAGAAAAATAGAATAGATTAAAATTGCAAATTTGTGAAGCACATGCCACCCTTTGGAAAAAAAAACAAAACCAAAAAAACACACAAACAAACAAACAAAACCCGAGAGAAACACAAGGATCCATGAGCTATATCTACACATAAAAGGAAGAGAAATCAAAGAAAAGAAAGAAGAAAAAAATAAAAATAAAAAAAATTTTAACCAAAATCTTTTTCCAAGGAAAAAAGATACCAGAAATCAGTACTCTACAGGAGAGAAGGAAGCCACAGACTAATTTTCAATTAATGTTTTTCTCAGTTTAACTTTTGAAATATTACCCTGTATTTTATTTAAAATTTAAAATACCTGACAAAAAGATAGTCTCATTTCTAGGTCTGGACCAGTTTTTAACACATTCTATCTTCTAAACAAAGAAGGGCAATTTAGTCGTATCTTTAAGTAAAACTGTACCAACCAATTGCCAATCTAACTTGCAACAATATTACCTGAAGTGCAGTCACATGAATGCTGAAAGACTGAGGAGTGAAACAGATAATCTGGAGTAATATTCTGCAATAGATCACTGTTGATAATTTATCAGATTTCCATATATCACAAAACTGGACAAATAACCTTTATCATGTTACTGTTGACAGAGGTTTAGAAGTAGATTAAATCCTAACTGATTCATGTGGCTTTCTGCAGAATATAAACATTCATTTTGAAAAGAAGCTTCCAGCTCTACTATTTGTAGAAGTTTCTAAAACTTCATCCATTACTCAGAGAAATGGCCCAGATACACACAGAACAGTTTTACAAGGGTCTCACAATGGCGTCCTGAGGCTTTTGTCAATTAACTTTAAGAGAATGGTATAGGTGATTCCATTTCATGAACTAGAGGACAATTTGCACACACCCAACCCTGACTTCAAGGCTCTTTTGATTTAAAATATCTTTCACCACTCTCTAAACTCTGGATTGGGGATGGTAAACAGTGAGATGACAAATCCACATGAAAAGAAGAAATAAATCTATAATTTCAAAATAAAGATATAATTCTAAAGTTGAATGAATGCCCATTGCCTTTCATGACACAAGTAAAGAGCATCACATAAGTTTTTCTCTTGAGGTTTTATCTTAACTGAGGCTAATCTTGCAAAATTTAGGCTTTCTTCTTCCTATCTAATCTTGTTATACTTACATAGGGTCAAGGATAAGCCTAAATAAAGATTCTTACATATATACCCCTGTTTAAATGAGATAACAGAATAAAAATCCTCCACTGCAACATAAAGCCATTGACGGCAGCTGTAATAAAAAAAGACCTGCTGCCATTATTTTCTTTATTAAAAAGCCCTAAAACATGCAAAATAACAATAAATTAAAAAAAAAAATCCTATGCCCTTTAGTCTTCCTGTTCATTAACATTTCACAACATATAGGAGTAAAAGATTATAAAGCGACAGGGATTATAAAGTTGCCAGGTTTAAATATCAAACACAATAACAGTCAATATAAGGGTCTGATGAGTAGCAAAGACAAATGATTCTTAGAGGAATATTTGTTTCCATGCAAAGTCAAGAAGCAGAAAAAGGGATTCTCACACACAAGGCTGAGAACTGTCACATATGTGCAATGTAACAATCAAGACCAAAAAAAATCCTCAAATTAGAATAAACTACAAACACATACTTTTGGACCACAGAATAAACAAAATCCCCAAGAAATTCCTCTGAACACAAAGGGCACCAGAAAATGTATAAAAGGCAGTGAACACAGACTGTATAAGGAAACAGGTAACATGGTCCTGGACATGAAATACTGGATAGAGAAATCCCCCAACTGTTAGCAGCACACAGGCACCAAAGGAAACAAAACATTCAGTATCACTAAATTGGTAATACTAGTTAAAAAGAAAACATTCCCACATGATCACTGTTGCCTCTTCAATCACCTGGGGGTCCTGTGAGCCTCCTGCAGAGCCACAGAAAATGGGAAAACTTCTTTGTTAGTAAACTGAGACAACCAGTGAAAGCACATTTTAAATACAGGTACTATACAGGATTAGAAACAAATATGACATTTCTCCTGACAGCTACAGGAGGCGTAAGGGAGTTGCTCTTTATTGAAAGGAAGGAATCCTCAGAGTTGAAATTTGCCTTCAGATACAAAACCCTCCTACCCTAGTGCAGAATAATGGCACTTAAAGAGAAGGTTATTTTCAGACTCCTAAGAGGCAGTGATTCATATGGTCATAGACTCCAAATCATTCCATTCATCAATGACTCATCTCTCTCTTTTCTTCTGTGACTCTCTACATGACCATAATTCTTCTTTTCTCATCTACTTCTGAATCCCCCTTGAGTGCAGGAACTCTTCTCTCCCCATTCCATCTGCTTGGCTGTCTTCCTGGTTTTTGTAGTTTTTTACCCCCATTCATCTGAAACTTCTTCTCTTCAGTATAACTCCATTATAATGGATTATGTTGATAACAAAAGAAGTGTGACCCAGAGTCTGCCAGCAAGATTTTACAACCATGGTGTAGAAAAGTGTACTTTTAAATCCTTCTTCTGAGTTCTTACTCCAAAGTTCTTACTCAGCTCTTCAGCATCTCCATTTCTGGTATATTCCTGCACTAAAACTATCCTTGCCTAGCATATCTTCTGCAAATTTAGGATTGTGCTGTCCCAGTTTCTGATCAGACATATGCAAATGGTTTCTATCAGAAGAAAAGTAGACTGGAAGGATTCCTTAAAACCTTGCTGAATGGTGAGAACACAAGCCAGGCACTGCTGCAGAGATAGTGCTCTGAGCACCGCCCCATGGCAAGAAGCCTGCTCCAAATCACAGGAAATTGTATTCTGCCTGCTTTTAAATCCCCCTGTCATTTTACTGGGACACAGAATTTTTCACTTACCTTATTTCAATATATCCTAAAAGACTACTTCCTATCAACCACTTCATTTTATATAGCTTGTATATCATCACTTTAACCATATTTCTCCAGTTTATAATATTATAGAATAAAACTGCTATATATGAAAAAGCACTGCAGCTTACAGAATATTGTAGCACAAAGAATGTGTATCTGCACATGCCAAATCAGAAAAGCTGTGGCATCCTTTTGACATAACGAAATAAAAACAATTTATTTTACTATATCATGCAAATGATTTCAACCATCTTATGCTTTTTTATAGACTCAAATATGTGAACATGCAAATCAAATAAATAGTTCACATTTCTATGAGTATATTACATATATATTTGTTTCACACCACCAGCACCAGAATCTGTATGGAATACCTTTTGCTAGCCCCTTAACTCCCACACAGACTACATCTTCTTTGGAGTTTTAATAGGACAATTCATTAACTGCATTTTTAAATAAGTACTTTGTTTCTATAATCAATTTTTTATAAATTGCTTTACAACATTCAGACTTATTTGACTTAAAAAATATGAAATATTATAAATAAGTTATTATAAAATATTTTTGTGGTGCAGGAATATAATGCTTTCATACTGCATAAAGGCATGAAGTCCAGTGAGTGACAAAAACTATTTTTATTTTAGTGGTAGATCTTAAATGGGATATGCCATACATACAGTTCCTGACAATTATGTGCTGACTTATGTACCACCCAGCTCTCTTACATCAAACCCATCTAGATGCTTTCACCTGCAGTAATTATTCCACAGTAGTCTCTGTAACTTTAGATGAAAAAGAACCTTCATTTCAGTGTTAATCTCCATTTCTTGCATTTATTTCCGAGTGACAAAGATCTCTCCAGTTTACCAGCACACCATGTTTTGGGAGAGGCTATTAAAAACAACAATCTGCTCCAGCGAGGACTATGGGGTACACCAAATTCTTATTCAATTCTCATTTATGACACTACTGATGTCCATAGATTTACATCAGGTAACCTAACCAGAGAGGAAGTCAGATTACAGCTTTAGATAATACTGAGACTGCAGTTGTGAGTCCCAGTATGATCAACTTCTCCATCAAGAGGAATGTGAGATTATTCTCAAGCAGCAGTTACGAGTTTGGGTGCTGTCGTGAAAAACTAGCATGGGAAACAGTACCCGATGTGCTCCAGAGACTCCTGGTCGTCTCATCTTTAGTTTTTTCTTGTTCTTTATATTGCAGTATCTCCCTAATGAACTTTGGTTGGTCTCTTTAATGATATTCTGGCCCAGGTTAGGTCAGTATTACTGTACTGTACAAAAAGGTTATATATATATACCTGCTACATTTTTTCAATCCTCATGAATGACAAGCTAGATATCAGTTTCAGTTAACTTTAAAAATTCAATACATTGATTTGTCCATTGGCTTTAAAAGCTTGGTCTTACCATTTGGGTTTGGTATTAAAAAAGGTCTCTTAGTTTTGCATCTCCCTCTCTAGCCTTTTTTTTTTAAAAAAAAACATTCTCTATAGAAGACTTAGCTCTCTTAGCTTGGTTTGAATACTGCCAGCTTGGGTTAAGAAGTTTAAAACAATAAGAGCTTTGTACAAAGCAATGGAATTTACACAGATGCTTTTAAACTGAAAAGACAAAAAATGCGGTGCTGCAATCAGTTGCACTGTTCACTGAAAAATGATTTTGTGAACTCTCTCTGGCAGGACTTCACAGATAACTGGCACAAAAATTGTTGCTTAGTACAATGAAAGAAAAATATCAGGAAACCTGATCTTCAAATTTAGTTGTTTAAACCACTAATGTAAGAGGAAATAAAGTTGAACTTAGCAGCGTGCAAAAGTATGAGATACATTTTCAGAAAGAAAAAAAAACCAAACAAACAAAAAATAAAACAAAAAAAATACTTTGCTTGAGTATAAATTTCAGCTTTATCTTTATACCTGTGTCTCTAGCCAAACACAGGAATGTTTAGGAAAAAGCTGCTGTTTTAACTGTTAAAGTCTGTACTAAAGAATTCGAGGGCCACCAGTATATAGGAAAACTATTCCATAATCCAGATAGCTATCCATTTTTCATACTTAATTATTACAAAAGGAAAGAAAAAACAAAATAGACGAAAGGGCACCTTCTGAGTAAAGAACATACCAGGCAAGCTATTCCCTCCCATTCACTTCAGAACTGAAATAATTTATTTTTTTTTTTAATTCAAATGAAAAACTTTAACACAGATTTACAGAGGTAATCAATATGAAGAAAACCAAAACGATGCTCACAATAAGTATTACATAATTGCTGTGTTTTCAGAAGTATGAACCAAATATCCAAAATTCATTAAGCTGTCCCAGAAAAACTAAATATAGTTAAGGTTTTTATTACTGTCAACAACATATTTTTACTTAAACCTTAGAGTTTTTAGAGTTACAAAAACAAGTAATTAAAAG
Organism: Phaethornis superciliosus; assembly: GCA_023637945.1. Lineage (NCBI taxonomy): Eukaryota > Metazoa > Chordata > Aves > Apodiformes > Trochilidae > Phaethornis > Phaethornis superciliosus. The sequence continues at coordinate 12,113,690 of JAJQWJ010000009.1, read as the reverse complement.
TCAGTTTGCAGCTTCTCTGAAAACAGTGATTACATTTCACACTAAATATTAATTAATATGCTCTCAGCACCACAGGAACACAACATAAGTTGTTGCTTATTATGACAAACGTGTTGGTAACCTATATTTTTCCAGTAGTGCAAAGGATGCACAAGAGACACACTTGTTGGTGTTTAGAACTCTGGCTGTGCTCAATTTCAAGTCCTTGAAAGCAGCACTTTTAACTGCCAAGCCAACCACTTGTGGCTCAGCCACATGTAGCCTGATAGAGGTTTTTAAACTGGTACATTTATGTTCACCACAACAGTGATCCCTTTCACATAGGAGACAGCTGTTACATGATGTTCAATATCCTTTTAATCCTCTATAGACCTTAGACAGAAGGGTTGACAGAACTGACAGTTTTTATTATAGCATGCCCTGTACACGATAATCTTCTTTTACCTGGACTATTCTCCCAGAAGTGTTACAGACTTTTGGACTTACATCAAGGATTATTGCTAGTCTTTTTAGGAGAGAACAAATTATTTTTAGGTGGCATGATTCTTATCCTGTGTGAATTGACTTTTCAAAATATGAAACACTGGTTGTCTGTTTGTCTTAATGTCAGTGAAACTCCCTTAGGCCCACTTCAGGAAAAACACACTTTACAAGCTACATCACAGAAATTTTTTTCTCCCAAAATGTCTTCATCATCTATGCAAGTCTTATGAATGGCACTCTGTACAATACACTGTTAACAGCAGGAGCACACATTTAGCGTTTATTTTTACTAAAAACTTAAGACATTTAATAATAACATATATAAACAATCTATGATAAAGTATAATGTAATTAAAATGTATGCAGTGGAAATTTAAGAAAATGTTCTCAGTTAAAAACTACAAACCCAAAAGAAACTGATCTCTTCCCTACAGCACCGCAGAGACTCTATTAGACCAATAGTGCTAATGCTCATCAGTCTTGCAATTTAGACATGCCAGCAATTCCACTACAATTATCACAAGTGTGATTCAAACAAAGAACCTTTGGGGAAAAGTAGTCTTGGGAAAGAGAAAAGCTGCAGAATAAGATAGTGTTTCCCTTGTTTTTAGGATGTGAAGTCCAAAGAAGTCTTTGTTTCTCTCTTTACTGTTGTCCTGGTTGGATGCAGGTGTTGGACTCAATGATCTTTAGAGGTCCCTTCCAATCCCTAACTTTCTGCAATTCTGTGATCCTGCCACTTCCCAGAGAACTGATGTGATGTCCATCTAGAATCCAGGCACTAGCAAGGCAGACTTGACTGTTCCCTGCACGCAAAGTATTCCCACCATTTGCAAACCCATGATGCTGTCAGCAACAGGAAGGGGTGTGGAGGGAAGGGAGAGAAGAGGGTGAAATACCAAGGAAGTTTGTGCAGGCTTTGCTGATGGCATCACCTGAAGATTTGACCCTACACTGAGTGTACTCTGGAAGCAGACAAAAGCACAAATCACCTCACCAAACTCTGTATTAAAAGTAAAAGTTTCAAAAGTTTCCATTTCCCATTTTTTCAGATTTGTAGGGAGAAAACAAACAAACAAGCAAACAAAGAAAAAAAACAACAACATAAACCAAACCAAGACAAACAAACAAAAAAAAACCACCAACAAAACCAAAGTTTGGAACTCCAGAGAAAACCAAGAAGTCAGGCACATTTCCACTGTGAACCCAATAAAGATGTTTCTTCCCATACAGAAGGCAAATTATTGACCCCAGTCAAACATCTTTTTCTAAATATTAAAACTCTGAGTATCCTTAGTAAAATGCAGTCCTGTCAGATGGTGGAACAGTCTGAACATTAGTTCATTATCAGACTGTTTAATGGTGCTTTAATATTTGTAGCCCCTAGTGGGACTCACTTAGACCCTTCATTTGCTTATAATGAAAGCTCATGACTTGTTAACCAACCCAATGCAAGTGAGTCCCCAGCATCCAGACTAGTAGGAAAGCCTTCAGTATCCTCACTCTTTCCCCTTGCCTTAAACATGATGCAGCGACATACTTGAGAACCACATGCCATTCCTCCTGCCTCTTCTCTGGGGGATCTACTGGAGAAGAATTTTCTGCCGAATTCTTGTTGTTTCTAAGATTTAATGTTTTCTCTAGAAAATGCACATGTACAAGAAAAGACTTTCATCTTCTTTTGCAAACAAAGAGGCTTGTCTAAGACACCTTAGTAAGTGACACCGTCACTTGTTAATATTCTCAGCCATCAAGACCCAGAAAAAATAGCTAGAAATATGCTAGCTATTCTTATTTTCTAAACTGTGTACAATTTCTAAATTTTTAACCACAGGAAAAAATATATTCTTGTTTATAATATATAAGCATCTTTCAAAAATGTTGCATCTTCTTGTATGCATTGTGTTTAAGAGATTTATTTGGCTTGTCTACCTTATTATTTATTCAAAACCTTTATTCAAAGATTCAAAATAAGTATCCCCTCGGCAAGTGAAACAAGCTTTATGACACAATAACAGAAATCATATGGGAAAACTACAGAGGTCAGCACAGACCAAAGATAAACCCACTGCAAATTACACTAGGAAGCAATGCTGCATTCTTAATACCCCGAGTTTAAAGATATAAGTAACATTTCAATAGTAGTTGAGAATTCAGTCATACTTGTTCAAATGATTGGTATATACATATTATATCTGGATTTTGCTATAATCATCATCACTGAAGAATTTTCCAACTTTCACAGTATGATGATATAAATAAATGACAAAGCCAAAAGCCAGTCTTCAGATCACTGACATGTACGTGAAACTAATAGATAATCTATTAAATTAAAAGAGGCTTTCTTTTCCTTTTTTTTTTTCTTTTTTTTTTCTTTTTTCTTTTTTTTCTTTTTTCTTTTTAACCAAAACTCATGTACACTGTAGTGACAATACACAGGCTCACTTTCTGCTGACTTGGTTGTTGCCAAATAAATTTTGAACCTGAACCTCTTGATGGAAAGGCTGGTTCACAAAAGCAGCATACTGCATATTTCTGCTTCATCAGTTTCTTTCATTCAAAGTAGAAAAAACCCTCCAGCCAGACTACTTAACTGGGGATTTTTGACAGCTGATCAACTTCACCAAGTCTTACCAGCCAGGACTACTGTAAAGATACAGAGACAGAAGAACAGGACTAGATGACCTAACAGGTTTACACTAGAAATTTCTTCTAGTATGTTGGGTAATGGCCTAAAACCCAGCAAATTTAGGTCTGCTTAACTATCTGCAGTTGAGTTTTTCCACAGAGATAAGAAAACTTTAAATTCTTTAAAGAGCTCAAGTATCTCTCACGTACTTAGTTTTACAAGAGTGACACTTTCTCCTTATAAAGTAAATCCCTATTCTTACCTAACTAGTCAATCCAGAATTAGGCAGTCACTCCAGAATTAGGGTAAATAAAAGGACCCCAGTTAAAAAAATAGTACTCAAAGGACCTAAAATATTTGAGGTCCTCAAATACAAGGATTTTAAAATACAATCACCTGAACATATTTTTCAAAAGGGTTTTGTTTCTAAATGCTATGGCATGACCTTTTAGGTGGATGTATATTGGCAAAGAAAACTCTATGTACTTGCTAAACATAGAAAACACACTGGGCTGATAATTTCAAGATGGCTTAGGTGGCAACTAGACTAAAATCAGTTGTGTTTGCAAAAATAGGGCAAGTATTTGTTGCTATAAGGAAGGAAAAAAAAAATTCTGTATCTTATTTTTTACCCTTTATAAGATCAATAAAAGACAAAACATTTGCCACATTTCCTCCTATAGTGAAACTAATGTAGTAAAAATGAATATGTTTTCTGGGATGGCCCAGCATTTAAGTGCTATCTGAAAGTATTAAAAGAAATGGGGCTTTATCAGAGAAATGCAGATAAGATAAACTTTACGATGAATTTTTTAAAAGCGTGAATCTGTTGATTTATCATAGTTTTATAGATCACTTGTTCTTAAATATTTTGCATTGTACTTCTTTGTATACACTCAAATCGCTAGATTAAAACCAAATACAGCAATCCCATGACTGTAAATATAGTACAATTGAAAAAGCATATTTTTCCCATTTCCCAAGGCACTGAATTTTCAAAAAGTTCTGGAGGGATTTAAATATTCTCTTTTGGGAGATCATTTCTCTTGCTACAAATTAGCAGATGTCATTCTTTTGGCAATTCTTTTATATGCAGTTATTTAAAAATAATTACAGGAAAATGTTAAATACATATATGTATCAAGTACTCCAGAAAAATCCAAATACCACATCAAAGCTGCTTCTCTTCCACCTTCCATTAGTACCTCCTCTCTCTACACGAACAGAGTTCACATCAGCAACTTCCCAATTGTTCCCACATCCTAGGCTTAAACATTGTGATTTTAGTGTTCTTTTCTAACCCAGAAGTATTAAGGTTTGATGAATACACCTGATAACTTCTAGCAGCTTCATGTGTCAGGATTTATAGGATACTACAATGCAGCCTAATAAATCAACACAATTTCATGTATAGCTTCCTTAGCAGTGTCTCTCTTATCATTGAGGACTGTTGTTACCTCTACTCTATATGAATGCCAAAAGAAGAGACAGGTCTTACTAAAGCTTTTTGCAGTAAGAATCCTGAGGTTCTCTACCATGCCCTTTCTATCATTTCTGTATATATTGGATATATTCCAATTTGTGGTGACTGTGGACTAGTAAGAGCTTAGACTGTGAATGCTGCTGATGATTTACTGGATGCCTTTCTGAGTCAGGACTTGCCTGGTTACCAATTTTTAAAGTAGTTAGTTCATATGAATGAAGACATCTTGATAATGGCTTTTGAATTTTAAGCAGCAGAGGAAAGATACTTTGCTTTAGAATTTCACACTGGCTCCACATTAGATATATTTAAGGGCTGTATTTTCCATGAGGGGCTGCGTGGTGCTAAGCAATGTTATGTCAAGAAACCTACCTAAAAATAACAGAAACTGCATAGGTTCCACCTGCATTCCATGATTTCTGACTAAGCTTATGCAATTCAACAAAAAAAACCAATATAAATTCAAACAAACACTGTTAACTTGTGTATTAGTCGTGTTACCGTTTTGTGTTCAACTACATAACATGAAGCATTGGAACAGAAATGCAAGGAAATGGTGTTTAGTCACTTGTAATTCAGCCAATGCTATTTGGTTTTCCTTTGCAACCCTAAAACAGCAGAAGTATAGCTAACCACTCTATAATTTCCCATTTCATTACAGGCTTGAAAGGTACCAGTCACATTATGAATAGAATTCTAGTAGTATTCTTGGCAATACCCCTTACTTGATAGTGTGGAGCAATTTTTGCATAATCAGAAGATGGAACATTTTGCCACTCATGAGAGGTTTGTCATTCTGCAGTAGAAAGGAGTAAAAGCTCCTTGTCTTTTCTTCATTCGGTTATTTCCTTACCCATGAATAACCCCTCCAAAGACCATGAGCTTTTCAAAGAGACAAGTGTTTTACAGCTATTGCGCAAAGAGGGGAAAAAAAATGATTCCCCAAATGCAAAAAACCCAAACCGAACCTCAATCAGTTAAATTAGGAACAGAAATCACATCTTTTTTTTGAAAGACCTCTCCCAAAAAACATGTGCTTTACACATGCAAACAAAATACATTCCAGCAACCAAAACTCTAATCTACACTTACAAAACAGGACCACACAGAACTGTTCACAGTTTCAAACAGAAGCAACAGAAATATAAATAATATTTTACACAGGGCAATACAACCCTCCAATTTTTTCAGCAATGAGACAGGAGTGACACTGCTCTGGCAAAAAGCTCTACTGATAGCACAGAATGATCTTTGCTAAAATATACTTGAGTATGTTTACTAGTGCAATGCAAGGTGATGTACTAGCATAAACATTTAACACTGAACCACCAAAATTGAAACAGATTAAGTGAATTTTCAGATACGTTATTCTTTTTTGTGTGTTGGTTTACTTGCTAATTTGCACAATTCAGTAATTAGTAAAATGGTCATCCTGTCATTAGTGCAAATTAGTAACTTCTAGCAGATAATTTAAAATATGCATTAAATTTATACTTCCCATTGCATGTTTGTTGCCGTTGTGAAGACAAAAAATGTTAAATGGGCAAATGAAATTCTAGGGTGATTATTTTGAACCTGAAAATTGCTCTACACAATCTCTTGACATATTTCTGAGCATTAGTCTGGTGAGCATACTATACTGTCAACAGTATTCTTTCTGCTTAGCATGAAAATATAAAGCTATTATTATGAATAGCTTCTGATAGCACTACCTATTCATATATTTTAAACCGAAACCTTTTTCCTTGGATTAATCCTATTACTGCCACACTAGTAACATTGTACCTGCTTTAATGCTTCTCTAACACACACGTTTCCACAGTATAAGCCTTAGATAAATCTCAAATACCAGCAGGTTCCACTGAAAAATTTAAACATCATTTTGATTTTGGCTTCAGCCAAATAAGAATTCAACTACAGTTTGCAGTAGGGCATTGCAAGAGTGACTGTAATGATCCACCATCATTTTTGGAGGGATAGGGGTTATTGTTAATGTATCTCTCTCATTTCTACCAGAGTTCACAATACAAAAATTACAAAACAATCATGAGTAGTTCAAATAATTTTCATATTCAAATGGTACAAAGAAATCAGATCAATTTTAGATGGTTTGATTATGTATTATCCTTCTCTCTATTAAGACAAAAAATTCATGAGTTCCAGCATTTTCTGTATTCTCACAACATAGATAAGGTAAGTGTGGAACACAAACAGTCTTGACCGAAAGAATTGAAATCAGTTTAGTCAGCATCTATAAATTATGTGTGACAAATGCCCTCAAGTATTCCACCTTTTTGCACAGACGATTCATAATTGCTTATGCTAGTATCTATTAAATATTTTATTAATTTACCATGAATATAAAGTATGACATTACCAATGTATTATTTGAGAAACAAGAGATTAAATTACTGACTGTATCCTGGGGGGCCAGGAGGGTGGGGGTGGTGGTGGGCAAGATAAGCAAGGAAAAATGTGTATTAAAAAGAAGAGAGAAAAAAGAAAAATTAACAGTAGTGAGCATGAAATAACACAGATACTTGGCTAGGCTCAATTTCACAAGCCAAACCTAGCCCAAGAGTTTCAGAATGCTACACATTAATTCTGGGACCAGAATTTACAGTTCAAAGACCCACAGTTTTTTTTTACATATACTCATTAATTTGCTGATTTTTTTAAAAATGACACATTTCACATTTTCCTTTAATAAGGAAACAGGTATTTGAGTCAAGTTTCAAAATTAAAATGCTTAATTTTACATCATGTTTTATGGAAATGCACACTTTTTGTACAAAATCTTTCTATTGGTCCATCTTTGGTTACTTGACAGCCATTTCGGCAATACTGTTACAACACAGATGGTCTGAATTTTTCTGTACATTTACAGATCACTATTCTTTTATTAGGAGCCGGCAGCATTTACTTTACTAGGTCAGAACCTAGCCTTAATACTACAGCTTTAAAATGAGTGATGCAACTTCTGCCCCACAGATCAACAGACAAAAGCATTGAAACCTGAACCAAGTATCATGAACCAGAGCCATTTTCAAAAATACTATTTTCTTAACCATGACTTCTTGCTAACATAAAACTTGTCTGTATTGCGACTCCAGTGATTAGCGTTCATCCTGAAAATGGTCCATTAGTTTCAAATGCAGAAATGTTGTTTTTTAAATTAAAGATTCTAAAACTTCAAGATATCTTGGTAGCACTGAGAAAATAACATACTCCCAGTGTGTTGCCCGACTCCCAGCATTGTTCACATCTGTCATCTTTGGGGATGTAGGCCAGGTGATAGCAAAGTGTCAAAAGCCCTCACTTTGGATCTTGAAGCAGCATAGCTAAGCCAGTGCCTGCAACCACATTAGCTTTTCCCATTTCTTAGTCTGCCAGTAAAACTGTTGGGGTAGAAAGAAAGTAAAAGAAATATATTCCAAATCTGATTATTTTAGAATTAGAGGTAGAAATAGAAGTGTGGAAACATGTAAAAGTTTTACCTTGTAAAGAATGGTATAGAAAACCATGCATTCAAGATTTATTGGTACCTCGTTAGGTAGCAAGATAAGGATGGGACTGTGCATGCCAGAGTGAGCTAAGAAGAGATAAGAGAAAGTTGGCAGTAAAATTCACGTTAAACACATTGGAAGTTGCCCAACACCAGATGGACATTATCCAAGAGAAAGAGGTGAAAAGGGCACAGTAAGGAAGACTATTTACTTCATCAGAGGAAGACTATTTACTTCATCCTGACGACCACCTAACGACCACCAGAGGGAACCACGCAAGCGCAAAGGGACTGATGCTGTAATCCATTGATGAAGTAATCTACACACGAATATGTATTAAGAAATGTTGTAACCTGTTGAATATGTAATTAGACTGTGAAATTTTCAGGGATAAATTACAGCCGCATTGTATGGTTTTGGGGAATCAGATTTGGGTGCGTACCCCTGGTTCCTGAGGCCTCAAATAAAGCACCACATATAAACTCTCCCGAGTGGTTATGTGTTTGTCTTAATGCTAACAAACTAGGCTCAGCATAATGCTGACACATCTACTGTTTTCTGTTTGCCCACAGAGGATGACCTTGGAAATATTCAAGACCTGACTGGACCGCTCTGAATAAGACTGGACTAGACAACCTTCTTATGTCCCCTCCAATCTCAATAAGCCTGCAATTCTACAAGAGACACTTAATTTGTCTGCTCAAAAATAGTTTGTCCCTGCCTGCCCTCCTGAGGGCTTATTATCACAGACCCAGAGCTAAGCTAGCCACAGCTTCACACTGTGCTAAGCAGAACTGACACTGAACTCAGATGTTCACACCTGTACAAAAGGCTGCATTTATCCCCCCACACTGACTGAGGCATTCACCATCGACACAGCTCCTGAGTATCTCTCACTCTTGGTTTCTATCTCTCTCCCCATCAAAGCTATAAGGCAAAGAAACATTATTTGAGTTTTGACAATGAAGGACTAGGGCACAGAACACTTTAGAAGCATTTAGCAGCCTACAGCAACCACTTGCATCCAAGCCTTCAAGGCAATATCAGAGCCATTGCACTATTATGCATTCCTGGATACTTCACTGAACTATCAAGGTAGACTCTGTCCCTCTTTCTTATTTTAAGAAAGGTTTTCTGAATTTTTATTTAACAATATTATTTAACAATATTATTTAACAATATTAACAATTTATTTCTGAATTATTATTTAACAGCTACCATGACCAAGATGACAACTCTCAACCTGCTCTTCTGAGCAAACAAAATTACAGTCCCAAGGAAATCAATGAGGGGCCTGTCTCTAACTTCATTGTACCCTAAAGTGAAATTATAGAAACTTTTTTGCTATTTTTACTCATGCTTATTTTGAAGAGTGAAGGCACCTCAAGAGTTACCTGGACTTCAGACTGAGTCATTGATAAATCAGAAGTGTCAGATGAAGAATAGTTGTCACAGGGATTACTATGACAGTAAAAGAAAAGTTTCATTTTCAACCTGCTGTTGAAGTTATAGGCCTACTGGTTAGACAATTTTAAAGGAAAAATAACCTGTAAGCAGAACCAGTAAATTTAGAAATCATCGATATTCAGAGGTCCTAGATAACATTTTTAAAATCTGTTCTGAGGAAATAATAATGCTTTAATGAATAACATCATGTTAGGTCAGACTTTGGTTTTTGTTTCTTCTATTTTTTTTTTTTAATCATACACTTCTGATTGAACACTAACTAGAGCATGTATGGATTTTAACACCTGCATGAAAACATCCTGTACAGTTATTAAAAAAAAAACTATAATTTTGCGTACCAAAATTACAAAATCCCATAATATGGGTACCCCCTGTTTTAAATTCTGCTAGATATAGATGTAAACTCAACAGTCTATATCAGTATTATGCCAAATATTTCTGCAAGATTTTTTCTTAGAGTTGCAGAGGTCTAATTTGTGAGACATTTCACATCTCTAAATATTGCATTTTTAGTAGTTCAGACAAGTTTTATGACCACCATTGTTAAAATTCTCTGATAATTCTTGAAGTTATGCCAAATTATTCTTAGCATTAAAATAATTCCAGATTTAGTACTCCAGATTTTCAGAAAACAAAGTAGTCTTACTTGCATGGTTCCTTAGAAAAGAAGCAGAAAGTATGTCCAAAATTACTGATGATGAGGGAAGATTGGATAACTACATCGTTTATAACATTCAGTTCATTTGACAATGTTCTCCACTGCATCTAACTACAGCTGTAATTACTGCAATAAGCAGTATGCTCTCAAACTAATGAGAAATCCTACAGATTAATTTTTGAAGTGTCTTTCCCTTAATGATTCTCCTATCAATTTGAACTCTTGGATCTAAATATCAAAATAGCAATCATACAGGGAGTACCTAGTAGGTATGCTAGATTCATATTAAAAATGAGTAATTTAGCATGTATACATCCTGCGTCATATTAAGAATTTTATTTTACATCTAAATTCTGGTGCGTTGTGTTTTTTTTAAAATACCTGGAGGTTAATGTATGTTAACAGACTACATTCAAAACCCACTGAATAAAACAGTGATTTGTGCACTGTCATTACCCACATGGAATAACAATTTAACCTACTCAAAAATGTTACCAAAGGTACCAGAAGCACTATTAACATGAAGCTCTTTTTTAAAATAGGAATCTAAACAGAATATCTACACATATTTCTTAGACAGTAACATAAAGAAATTCTTTTCCAGTTGCACGCAACATTTTGAAGACACATTATCCATGGCAGACTGTCACTTCTTATCTAAATTTAATGTTAGGGAACTTTCTTACTCATTTTGTAACACTTTATTGCAGCTTACTCAACTGCTATCTCTGGTATTCACTTAAACACTGTAATCAAAGACATAAGGATCCCTCATGTTTACAGCATACAATTTGTCTGAAGACACCAGGCATGTGCACATTTGTTTACAAAAGAACACACAAATCAAATGTTTTATTTGTGTTGGGGCTGGCACAAATCACTTGCTAACAAAAGCATTAGTGCTATCCTGAGGCTGCACTCTGCAAATAAACAACTTTGAAAAGAAACTATCCTAAAGGAAACCTCCACTATCACCTGCCACATAAAGCATCCATCTGGCTGATGCACACCTACAGAATAAAAGTAAAATTGAAGTGTGACTATGGTATCTAATAATTCCATTGAATAAATCTGAAGATATTCAATAAAACAGGAGTTTGAGAGAAGGAAACAAAATCCTTCCATATAATTAGACTTTTAAATTATTTCCAAATACTTTATTTCAGTAAATTCCAAATATAGCACTCTCTAAATTAAACCTCTCGTGGTATAAAGAGATGCTCAGGGATAACAGATCTCTGTTTCCTTGTTTTCAGCCATCATGTTAATAAACAGATCTCCCTAAGAGAGTCCACACCGCCAAAAAGCAACTAGAAAGTGGTTTACTCCAGAGAAGAACCCCATATATCACTAACCATCAGTCGCCTCTGAAAGCTACCTTAAGTACTATAGACAATTTTAGAAAGCACTTCCAGCCTACAGACAGCCATGCTAGATAAGGGGCATTTTCTTAAAGTGCTCCACCAAGCAAGTGCCAAAGAATGTTTTAATGAAATTCTGCTAAGAGTAGGCTAAATTTTCCAAGAATGTTTCATAAGGACTACTGTGAGGCTTCTTCAGTTGTCTGTTCCAAGGCAATATATTGAGTATACTACATATCAATATATGTTAAAAATATTGCTATGCAGCTTATCATTTAACCATATTATACCTTTGTCAGTCATGTGCTAGCATTAGAACACAATTCACACAACTTAAAAGTTCAAGAGATTTCTTAGTATTCCTGAAACAAGGGACCTTCTCTGCCAGAATATTTGAATCTCAGAAAGTGTCTGTCTCCAGCTACAGCATGACACTTTCCTGGAATAGAACGCATACAGCTATGTTCAGTACTACTGTTTCCAGGCTTTACAAGTTTCTTCATATTTCTGATAATTAATGTGACTTTTAATTGTGATATTACTAAACAGCTTCATTACTTCAGCATTTTTTGTTTTCCTTACTCCTTTATTTTTATGGCAGTAAACTGATACCCTCCTAAATTTTAACTGAAAAAATCTATTTTCAAAAACAAAATTACACTAAAGACAGTTTCATTTTTCAAATGCTACATATTTTTCGGTCTAATTTCTACATTTTTTCCATAGAAGAAAAATGCTGAATTTACAAATGCCAAAAAAAGAGAAATACTTATAGCTTGTATCAAGAAGCTTCAGAAAATGTAACTCAGATTTGTTATTGGAGGACAAAAAAGTGCATTATAATGAAAACACTTCTGACTGAACACACAGATGGATTTTGGAGACTATGTGTCTTTTCATCTGTAAAATGACAGGTCATCTATTAAGACTGAGGCTATTCATTTGCAAGTCCAGAAAAAATGCAAGGGGCTAAGTGTTATGAAGTTCTTGAATTTTTGCTAACATTTGCTGCTACAACACTATCAAAAAGATCTTAGGTTTACACACTGTTTTTCTTTAAAAAAAAACAAAACAACACAAATAAAAACAAGCAAAAACAAATCAAACAAAAAACCACAAAAAAACCCAAAAAAACCCAAAACCAAATGAAAACAACTAAAATCAACTATTTTGGTCTACAACAGATATCATTTAAGCCTACTTCCACATATCTTAAGTTTACCTTTTCTTTACATTTAGTTTCATCATTCAACACATCAACCACCATGTAAAAAAACAAAAAAACCCAAGAAAAACCACCCAAACAAACAAAAAAAACCAATTAAAAAGATGAACACAGTAGAAAGTTCTTTCCAGCTTTCCCCTGCTCCAGGAAAAGCCCGGGAACACAGAGGAAGCTTACAGCATGACATGAAGGCCACCAGATCCAAGCCATGCCACACCCAGGAATACTATGAGGAGTGTTTCACTTGAAGGTCCCTTATCTTGTGCACAATGGAAGTGCTGCACTACCACCTGAGAGTAGCATTACCCTGAAATATAGTTACAAATCACTGGTGTTTTCACATCTCCCTTTAAAATAGATACATGTGCATCTTAAATGATGTCCAAAACCAGGTAATGGTTTTGGTACAGGTACTGGTAAGGCTTAGTAAGGGATACACATCTCTAGATCAGTTACATAGAAGTTGCAGCCTTTTTCAGTCACTTCTCCAGAAAAAAATCTGGTGCTTCAGCCTCTGCAACAAAAAGTATCATATGAAACTTTTCCCAGTGTACAGAAAATACACATCACGTAACTACACTGAGTACACAGAGACAAAGGTGTTTTCCAGAGTTTCTAAAATGATTGAAGTGTCTACTGATCAGAGAGGAGCAGAAGAGGCCATACATCTGTGATGTTGATCCAACTTAGACTTTTTAACACTGTGTAGCATTAAATGATGTGTCTGAATTCTTAAGAGAATGTTATAGTCCCTCAACTTTTTTTTTTTTTCCTTAGGATATTTTTTAAGGGATTGTTTAGTGCAAAGGAGACAGAGGGAAGATGTTATTTCTCTCTACAAGTACCTGAAAGGAGACCGGAGCGAGGTGTGGGGGTGGGGCAGTCTCTTCTCCCATGTAACTGGTGAGAGGACTCAAGTTAAACCAGGGGAGGTTTAGATTGGATATTAGGAAAAAAATTCTTTATGGAAGGTGTGGTCACTGTGCCCAGAGAAGTGGTGGAGTCAGCATCCCTGGAGGTGTTCAAGAAACATGTGGATATAGCACTTGAGGGCATGATTTAGTTGCTGGTGATGTTATGTTGACAGTTGGACTTAGTGGTGTTTTCCAGCCTTAATGATTCTATTTACTTCTATGAAATTTTCATCTCATTCTAGTGTATAGTAGTTTAATTCTAATATTTATATTTTTCTAAGTATGACTACTTTCAATAATCTGAATATCTAACAAATTCCATTAATTCAAGGAATGATGCAGAGAATTATTAAAGAATGTGTTTATTCAATGAGTATTTCTAAAAATGTTGAAATATTTCACTTAAAACTGCCTGGGTTTTTACCCCTTCAACAAACAGATTGTTTCCTTTAAAACTCAAAGGGAGAAAGAGGAGGGAAGAACCTCTCTTTAACATGAAATATCATTTGCATAGCCACAAGTAGTTTATGTTAATTACAGTTAAGGTGATAAGAATATCCAAGTTTTAATCAACAGAGCCCTAACTCTGGTGCAGATGTTGACATCTGTAAAACTTAGTGCCATTTTACCTCCTCCAGACACTGCAGCACCTGGAGAAGCCACAAGAAAGACAATATGGATTCTTCTTGAAATTACTACAGCAGCTGTTAACTCAGGGGGAGGTATATACCAACTCACATCAGCCAGCAGCATTGTACAAACTCACGCTCTCTCTTCTTAAATACCATCTATAAGCAACACTGGGAAATATGTAATGAGAACACAACTTACCATGTGACAAAAAAAATTAGCATTCATTGTACAGATGTACTTAAAGCTTTTGATTTTCTCACATAGGTATAGACCTTGATTTGGCTCTTTTTTAGTTAATATGGCAGATATACTGTTAACTGTCATATACACAGTGACATGATAACTTCTCTCTAATGATATGAATTCAAAACTTTGATTCAAATATCTGCATTTAAACAGGGATGCTGCTTAAAATCAAAACCAAAAAGTTGAAAAAATTCTTAGTACACTAGCTCATATTCTCACCTTATTTTCTTTTTTGTGGGTCTACAAACTCTAAGTGAGAAATGATACGCTACTGAGAAAAGATCAGTACAAAAACACAAACATTTACTGGATACTATAGAAAATTATTTGCCATTCTCCAGTCCAGTCATGGAACAAAGAACCTAAACATTATTGCTGTTTGAAAGTACATCCCAGTTGAGAGATAATTGTCACAAACCTACACAATGAAACATATAGAGCTGTAAATACAGCACTATTTGTACAAAGAACTGCAGCCCTTCCAATGTGAATGGCATAGAATGTCATACCATGATCACAAAAAAGAACAAGCAAAATCTAAAAATAATAGACGCTTACTCATTGCAAATTTTATTTATACTAGCCACTTTTCAAGGTTAAATTTTCATCCAATTTTTCTGCATGAAAATAAAAGCTCACACTGAAAACAACACTGCAGTAGCAGAAAGGAAAAATGCAAAGCAGTATCATCACACTTAAGCACTCATTTTCTATTTAGGCAGTTACTGAAATCCTTTCCAGATCCCTAGCACTCAAGTACAGGTTCATGTGACAGCTAACTTCATCAGTTTTGTGCCCATAATTATCTCAACTAACAGAAATTGAGAAGTACTTACATTTCCCTTACCATCATAATAGCAGAATGCTATGAAACAAAAACAGAGTACAAGTCTGGTGTTACGGTCCGAGATAACATTAAAATTTATTTTTGTTTGGATACACGAAACAAAGTCCAACCATAAAAAGGTCGAGTGCAAGCAGATTTTATTTGACAATTAATACAGGCAAAGATATGGAGCAAGGTGAAAGAGGGAGAGATGAAAAGAAGATATAAGAGAGAGAGAGAGAGAGAAAATGGTAAGAAAGAATGAGATAGAAAAGTGTAGGAAAAGGGTAAGATAGTGGGAAAAAGGAGAGAGAGAGAGAGAGAGAGAAAGTCACCACCAGGGGTCCGGCTTTCCAGCGAGTTTTCTTCAGGATGGAGCCGATTCTGGACAGGGTCCGATGCAGGAATGGGTGGGTCAAGAGATGACGAAAAGGCAAAGCGTGGACAGCCAGATATATAGCCCCAGCTGAAGGTGCAGCTGTCAGTCATCCAGGTTCCTTGGGAGACAGTTTGCCCAGAGAGGAGCAGAAGGGTGTAGTCCTCCATCCAGTCATCAATTCTTATCTTCTTTCAGGTGAAATTCCTCTTCTGTTCCTCTTCTGTTTAGCCAGCACATCATGCCTCCAGGGGGGTCCCAGAACTGAAGGCCCTCAGGAAAGGGGAGTAATCTCCACCCAGTCATCAGTTCTTATCTTCTTCCTGGTGCCGTCCTTCAAGCCACCTTAGCCAGGTACTTCACAAGTACAATGGAGGTGGCTCAGCCGTGCCAAGAGGGCCCACCCAGTATTGCAGCTGGTGCTCACAGAAGAGTCTCCACCCAGAAGGTCTTATCACATCCCGAGGTGTCACCTTCTGCTCTGTTCTGGCCAGACAAGTTCTCCACCCCACCCAGGGCTATTCATTCTTTAAAATTGATTCCCTTGAGACAATTATAAATCTGTGGTCAGAACCACACATCTGGTAACTCACAGGACTTGTGCTGGATCCCTTCACCAGCCTGGTTGCCCTCCTTTGGACCTGCTCTAGGACCTCAATCTCCTTCCTGAACTGAGGGGCCCAGAACTGGACACAGGACTCAAGCTGTGGCCTCACCAGGGCTGAGTACAGGGGCAGAATCACTTCCCTGGACCTGCTGGCCACGCTGTTCCTGATCCAGGCCAGGATGCCATTGGCCTTCTTGGCCACCTGGGCACACTGCTGGCTCCTGTTCAGCTTCCTGTCAATCCAGACTCCCAGGTCCCTCTCTGCCTGGCTGCTCTCAGCCACTCTGTGCCCAGCCTGGAGCTCCCCATGGGGTTGTTGTGGCCAAAGTGCAGGACCCGGCACTTGGCCGTGTTGAACCTCATCCCATTGGAATCAGCCCAACTCTCCAGTCTGTCCAGGTCCCTCTGCAGAGCCCTCCTGCCTTCCAGCTGATCCACACTCCCCCCCAGCTTAGTGTCATCTGCAAATTTGCTGATGATGGACTCAATCCCCTCATCTAAATCATCAATAAAGATATTGAACAGAACTGGGCCCAACACTGATCCCTGGGGGACACCATTGGTGACCGGCCACCAACTGGATCAGCACCGTTCAGCACCACTCTCTGGGCCCAGCCCTCCAGCCAGTTCCTAACCCAGCACAGAGTGCCCCTGTCCAAGCTGTGGGCTGACAGCTTTTTCAGGAGAATGCTGTGGGAGACGGTGTCAAAGGCTTTGCTGAAGTCCAGGCAGACCACATCCACAGCCTTCCCCTCATCCACCAGGCGGGTCACCCGATCATAAAAGGAGATCAGGTTGGTCAGACAGGACCTGCCCTTCCTGAACCCGTGCTGGCTGGGTCTGATCCCTTGTCCATCCTGTAGGTGCTGTGTGATTGATATGACTAGAACTATAACACATCTTGAGAATGGAAATGTACCTAACTGAATTGCAACCAGAATTAGAATACCTTTCCTAAAATCATGCAAGCGGTTTGAGTTACAGGCTCAGTCTTGAGTGCCTTCTTGAAGATACAGTATACAGTAATAAGATTTGCTCTTTTCACACTTGCCAGTATAAACATTTATTCACAGAATAAATTTGTATTTTGACGGACAGATTTTTTTCTGCAGTTCAAGAACATGCTACTCCCTTTCAATGAATTAAAAATGCAAGTACTAAGTAATCTTTCTGACTACTGTTTCATCTGCAAAGGCAAGATTTGGGCTTTGCAATCCCACAGTTAACTAAGTCTAACTTCCAGCTGCCCTTCTGTGAAGTGGTTTGAGCCAAGCTAAGATGCTCAGGTTCCAAACCCACACTAAATGAACACACAGAGTAGGTAGGTGTGTACACAAGATTCTCAAAAAATAGCCATTTCTTGCCATTACTTGCTTAAATATTTGACATGCCCTTCCTTCTCCAAAGTTTATCACAATGAACCTGCTCTTGAATGAATATTTTTCCATTAAAAAAACAAACAACAAAGTAAAAAAACAAACAAATAAACAAACAAAAAGTCAAACCCAAAAAGCAGTTCCACAGGAACCACAATCAGACAACCTATGTTTGAGCCCTGAGCTGTAGTTCTAAATTGAAGTGTTTACTTGGAAACAAATCAGGAATTTGAACTCACGTATTTAACATACCAAACATACTTGCTAAGCCTCTAAGCTATTAGTTTTCATCATTTGATTGTTACTAGCTCCTTCTGTACATCTGGCTTGCTTAATCTGGAGGGACTGGGTTGATGCGGAATAGGAAGAACCCATTTAGATACCTACTGTACAGTTCAGCTCGTTAATTGCAGAGCAGCAATTAATTAATTAATTAATTAATTGCAGGGCAGCAAAGCAGTTCTCTGTCAGCCTTTAGGTTCTCTCAGGCTTTAAGGGACTTGTAAGGGTAAATCTTAACTTTAATAACCAGCACCTCATAACTTCCAGTATTTTGTCTGATCTGGTAATCTAAAAGATAACCTCACATGTCAAAAACCTCAATGCAAAAATCGATTAAATAATCAGTCTATTTCTTTGGAAAATATTGACTTTCCAGTAAATTTCAATAATACATACATTCTGTTCAATAGATGTACAGTATTTCAAAATCATATTTCAGAAGGAAAAAAGGTCCAAAAAGATACAACCAAAGATGAAAGCTAGATGTTGCATTCAACAGATGTATTTATTTCGACTTAACATGACATGAAGTACTTTTAGACACTGTTTTGGTGACGTATATATTACGTTATTCGATTCTGATAAATAGTTAGTATAGTATTTTACAAATGGAAGAAAATAGCTAGTTGCACAAACATTTGTGTTTTAAAGCCTTCATTCAAATTACATCCATCCATCACAAATATGCCATGGTGCATGCTTTTTCATAACAGTTTGTTATAAACGGTGAGAGAATCTAGATATCCAACATATTTATAGCACATTAGGCAGTCCTTCTAGCATATCATCCTGATAATGGACAAGTTCCTGATAGCACATCAAACATTCCATGATTCATTAAGATACCCCTGCAGCTTTCAGAAACAATCTTTACTTGGAGGCCAGTGCAGCTTGACTATACTGATGGGTGCCCAACTTTACCTCTACATCTCAGGTGAGCATGCCTCAGTAAAATAGTACTAAGAATTAATGAAATATCCTGCTTCCTTGATAGCACTATAGAAGGCATTTAAAGGAATAATTTTTAAAAACCCAATCAGTTGTATCTTTATACTAACTTGTAACAGTAAAGCTGGTACGAAATATTATTTCATAGATTTGCATTTTTTAATAAGTTGTTACTATTGGTAGCAATTTGGTTTTCCTCTTAGCTGTTCACCTGCAGATAAACACACCTGACAGCTAAGGGCAGATCATTTCTACAGTGCTATGAAACTTGACATAACCCTACTACCACCACTACTACTACAACTTCTAAAAAACTTGGTAAATCCAGGATTTAAAACTAGAATGCAAGAAAGGCATGCAGGTTTTACATACATCTACGTAAGTGTCTCTTAGCTTTGAGGAACAGATACAACATCACAGTGTGATCTGAATTACTGCAGTGTTCTTGTTAAAAACTACCATCTGTCAGAGATTATCCTATTTTACACAGAGGGAACATGCATTAATTATTAATCCAACTCCTTACAGAAACGTACTCATACAAGATCAGGACTGTGACAGGAATATTCCTGCTCTTAGTATGTAGTCTCTGGACAAAATTCACCACTGATCCCTTGAGTACTTTCAGCAAATGGTCTCCTTGAAGGCAGGACACTGGCCACATGGCAAGGCATCATAACACAAGAAGCAACAACTGAATTCCTGGGACCTAAGTCTACTTCCATGAGCCAACATAAATACTAGATACAGTATAGACATCACAACTACAGACTTAAGCACTATGCTGTGAATATACTGAAGCACTGTTTGAGTATATACATTTGTCTTCATTTAAAATGAAATACAAGAGTAAGAGCTTTCTCAATGTTGGCCAAAGCACTCGGCACTTTGCTGAGTTTTCCAGATGTTCTGAGGGAGGGAATTCATGACTGTAAATAGCACACTGATGTGGCAGATTTAATTCATCCTCAATGAGAACCTGATGACAGGAAAAATAAAAAGATACAGAAAACTCTTCATAGATCTTAGTGAAGGAAAATGGAAAGGGATCATTCTTCCCCAAGAAATTGTCTAAATCAGACATCATTTTCTAAGGAAGCGGGTACAGGTCACATTTCTGCTCTAAGACAGTTTTACTTATCTAGTATTTGACTGTACACTGACTTCAGTTAGAATGTCATTGCCACTGAGCTTATTTCCTTGGCCAATGGCAAACTGACCAGTCAAAGCATTTTACAAACTTCTTAAAGATTTTAACATTTCAGTGAGGCAAAACATAGAGTAGGACTACTGAGCAAAGTACTTGGAAAGAAAAACAGAAAAAGAATTTTTAAAAAAAGGAGGAAATGTAGCTGATATGAGACAGCAACTTGCAGTCCTAGCCTATATTTGGTGCAACCAGATGGATACCAGAACCTCTATCTTATTATGAAGAACAAAACTAAAAGTATATTCTTGATCCCCCAAACAAGAAATAAGATGTGTCAGAATGTGGAGGACTCCTTTGGATAAACAGAAACTGTACTTATAACCATAAAGCTTGATACTTTTATGTAACAGCTATTTTTAAGGTAACCCTTTATCTTACAATGTCTGAAACTTTCCAGGCAAGGAAGAGGTTAAAAATCGTTTTTAAATACAGAAAATGCACTACTGAAAAGCTGCCTAAGCTGGCAAGCATGGCGAGGTAGTACTTCAGTTGGAATTCATTACTGAGACAACACAGGATAGCTGATCCAGCTTTTTATTTACTGTAGAGAAAGAAATGGCATGAACATCTTTCTATGTAGACCTAGAAAAATAAATATCTTGGCCCTGAAGTCAAGGATCAGAACATTACCAGCCCTGCCAAAATGAAATAGGTTATTTGTTTTTTTAATTTAGCAAGATTTGAAACTGACTTATGAGGGGTTTTTTTTCTTCCATGGAGAAGAGGAATTATTCATATTCTTTAGAGCACAGATCATCATTGTTGAATTTCAGTAGCCCTGCCTAAAGAAATAGTAGGATTATTATTTTGAAACACAAGGACTACAGTTTTCAGCCTGGTAAAGAGAGACATTTTTGGGTAAAGCCATTTAAAGTCTCCTCCAGTAAGATGGAACTTCCAAGAGAAGGGTTTGTTTTTCTTTCATGTAATGTACTCTCAGGGTCAGTGACTGTGACAAACAGGAAGGGGCGTGCAAGTCTCAGACTAAAAATTCACCTTCACCAAATTAAGTGTAATTAAGGATTTCACCCATTCTCACACTGTGCATTTTTTTCTCTGGATAAAGTCACAGCACAAAGCACCAAGTGGTGTCAACTGTGAGAACATAAAAGTAACAAGTGACCTGTCCTGTACATCCGGACTCCTTAAAAAGGATTTTACTCACCCTTACAACACCATTCAAGTCCTGTGCACACTCATCTATACTTACAGAACACAGTACAGATCAGGTTATATTTCAAGATCAGATTAGGTTACCCCTGTCTGACAGCAGTCATGAGAACCTGTTGGAGGACCTTCCCAAGGCTCTGCTTACAGACCTCAGTTCAGAACTTTGAAGAGACTAGAGAGCAGGAGATTGCCTAAGCTATTATGTAGGTTTTGACCCACTGCAATCCACCGGGTCCTAATTTGCTTCCTTGGCATTTAGGCCTGGACCTCAGCTTTCAGACTGCCTCTGCTGAGCACTTCAACCACTCAGTCAGCCAAAGACCAAAGAAGAAAAGGTAAGATGAACCAGGAAAGTCACAGCCTTTCTAACAGCTACATAAGCAAAGCAAGAAAGATTGCACAAAAAGGACCAGGCTCAGAGCCTCTTAACTAATGAAGTCATGGTAGGTAGGCCACATGAGGGAACAACAAAAAAGTGTACTAGAGACAACAACAAAACAAACAAACAAAAAGAAGAGGAAACAAAAGGGGACAAAGCTAGGTGTTTAACACCAAAAGATGCCCATTCTTGTCCCCTCTCTTTCTATAAGGATACCTGAAATTGGTCACTGGAGGTGAGGGGGAAGGAATCCATCAAACTAATGAGCTGAGATAATTTCCTTTCTTGAAAATATAGGAAGAGATGTAATCTTATTTGCTGTTTTTAAACAAGATGAGTGTCACATGAAGCACAGATTTATCATTATTTGTCCAGTATACCTAAAAAAACATATATAAATGACACCAAAAGGAATATAATAATTAATATTACTTCTTTTGCAAGCAAATAATTCTTGATTATCACTCTATAACTTGTCAGGCATTTTTATGCAGTTTTGGAGATATATCTGTGTGGTTCTGACCACAGATTTATAATTGTCTCAAGGGAATCAATTTTAAAGAATGAATAACCCTGGGTGGGGTGGAGAACTTGTCTGGCCAGAACAGAGCAGGAGGTGACACCTCGGGATGTGATAAGACCTTCTGGGTGGAGACTCTTCTGTGAGCACCAGCTGCAATACTGGGTGGGCCCTCTTGGCACGGCTGAGCCACCTCCATTGTACTTGTGAAGTACCTGGCTAAGGTGGCTTGAAGGATGGCACCAGGAAGAAGATAAGAATTGATGACTGGGTGGAGATTACTCCCCTTTCCTGAGGGCCTTCAGTTCTGGGACCCCCCTGGAGGCATGATGTGCTGGCTAAACAGAAGAGGAACAGAAGAGGAATTTCACCTGAAAGAAGATAAGAATTGATGACTGGATGGAGGACTACACCCTTCTGCTCCTCTCTGGGCAAACTGTCTCCCAAGGAACCTGGATGACTGACAGCTGCACCTTCAGCTGGGGCTATATATCTGGCTGTCCATGCTTTGCCTTTTCGTCATCTCTTGACCCGCCCATTCCTGCATCGGACCCTGTCCAGAATCGGCTCCATCCTGAAGAAAACTCGCTGGAAAGCCGGACCCCTGGTGGTGACTTTCTCTCTCTCTCTCTCTCTCTCCTTTTTCCCACTATCTTACCCTTTTCCTACACTTTTCTATCTCATTCTTTCTTACCATTTTCCCTCTCTCTCTCTTATATCTTCTTTTCTCCCTCTTTCACCTTGCTCCATATCTTTGCCTGTATTAATTGTCAAATAAAATCTGCTTGCACTCGACCTTTTTATGGTTGGACTTTGTTTGGCGTATCCAAACAAAAATAAATTTTAATGTTATCTCAGACCGTAACAATATCCCACTTACATATTAATGAAAGTGTCCATCATATAGTTCAAATTTAGATTGCTTAAAAAAACAGCCAGCAACTTATTTGGAAATAGTACCCATCCTGACCTCTCCAGGCCTTCCAAAACCACTATAATGAGCATCTCTTGTGGATGTAAACATTAATGTCTGACTTCTGACAACAGCATACAAATAGAGTTTTCAGGAACTCCAACAAGACCAAACTGTTTCTTTCCAATGAAACTGGTGTGGGTTAAATATTAGAACATCTGAGCAATAATACAACATTAAATACTGAATTAGCACTTCAGTATCTAGAACGGATAAAATTGCAGGGTGATAGGAAGATTTCTTTACAGTATTCCCACAAAGTCTTGCTAACATTCATATTAATTAGCAGCCCCCTCAAACTGCAATAATTATGCTTGTCAGCAATCCTCTAAAAATCGCAACAAATTTATGATAAACAGAAGACATTCCATGAAGTCAGTCCATTAATTGCACACAGTTTTCCAGCATTATTCATCACATGGATAAATAAACCTTATGTTCTAGGTCATTTATTATCTTGTGATTACTACGTTCTATATTGCCAGCTGCAGAGGTTTTATGGTACTGGTATATTCCATCCCAAATTGAGATGAACCCAAAAGAATAATTCAAGAAAATAAAGAATCACAATATTGCTTTTCTAGAGATGAGCTTAGAACTATCAAACTACTGAGAAATAACCCAACTACTGGTTTAAATGTTTCTTCTTTAGCTACAGAAACTCAGGAAGACAGACCAGTGGAGCATCATTAAGTGACTTTTTCTTATCAGTTTACATATTTCCAATTAAATGCAGAGTACTTTGACCCAGGACAGCATATTGCTTTGTAATTTTGTGATTACATAGTTGTTTTTTATTAGTTTTAAATAAATTTATTGTTATTTATTGTTATATTTATGTTATTTTTCGTTATACAGATAATATATGTAATGGAACACTGACAAACCAGCATGGCTCTTTTCATTATGTTCCATCATCATTTGGATGTTATTCTCTCTCTTTAAATATCTTTGTTCTAATTTTCTTTGTAACCTCAAAAAAAAAAAAAAAAAAAAAGCCCCAAACCAAAAAACCACCAAACCTACCATGCAGCTCATTCATGTAAGAAAAAAAGAGGTGCAATTGCATTCACACACAAATTTACATCATATCTCTGCAGCTCAAATCTTTGTCATGTAGTAAAGATGAGTGTTTTAGCAACATTCACAGAGCTCCTTCTGAACTTTGTTCATATTTATTCACAAGTCAGTTCTCAAAGAAACAGGATCGTCAGTGTGTTCTGAATTTCTGTCAATGCAATATAACAAGAACTGGAGAAAGAGATTCCATTTGCAAGCTATCATGCAATATAAAAAAATATTTTGAGTCTAATGAAAAAAAAATTTCCACAAAAGAAAATATAACTAAAGCACAGAAACTCTTTCTCCTATTTAACTTCTTTATTTACAGCATAGAAATTAAAAATAAATAAATAAATAAAATAAATCAAAGGTTATAATTTCATTAGGATTATGTTGAATTTTCACTAAATTCTAAAATAGAAAGAAAGAAAGCTTTGCCATGAGCAGAATTTTGTCCTTCAGGGAAATTAATCTTACACTCACAATTTTGATAACACTGCGCAATCAAACTTTTACTTGATTACAGACTTCTTTAACCAAGTTCCATTTGGTCATTCTTTTCATGCAACAGTAACTATGGTGCTTTTTCTAAATGGCACGTCACAAAGTTTTTATTTGTTAGTACTTAAACATTTAAAGTTACTGAATTCTCAGCAATTTTGAAAATCTGTTCATTAGCCACTTATCTAGAATTGGAATTTTAAGAGGTTCTTAAGGTTAATTATCCATGTACAACTGGAAGTTGCAAACCTAGGATTTCTGCAATAACTTAGGAAAATCACTGCCTAAGGATAGGAAAAAAACCCTCCAAAAAACATGGAGCTAACCTTTCTGAAAATATGCAACCTAATGTTCAGCCTCCTGCCCTCCGAAGCATACGTGTTTCTGGTACTTTTCAAAGAGATACAAGGAGAACCTGTGCCAGCTTCAACGCATTATGTGACCTTATTGCTTTCTGCAGTCATTAAGTCTCAGTGGCTGCTTTGATTTTACCAGGACCCATTTTTCAGTGTCAAAAATATATTCCATCTTACATAATGGGAACAGTACCTTAACCTTGCTCCAGAAGTTTTTTCCTACCTACCACTGTAAGAATATATAATGTAATCAAGCATCTCCTTACCTGTCCCTTCCACCAGCTTCCATAAAATGGCAGAAAAAAACCCAACAAAAATAAACAAACAAACAAACGTTAAAGTGTCCCTTAATAAAAATAACTAACCCAAAGCTTTCTGTTTGAAGGAAGATTACCACTTTCATGCTGGAAATAGTGTAAAAATAGCAGTTTGATAAATTTTTTTGTTAAATTAGAATGCATTTGCATATCCTATTCCAGCTGACAATGGACAGACTGCAGCAGATTTTAGTTTTTAGTCATGTAAGTGCTGCATTTTTTTTTTTCCTCTTTTTTAGGGGGAAGATATAACCATACTTAGATTTCAATTCAAAGCAGAGCTCCATTTTATAGTACATAAAGATACATCTGAAACATGAAGTACTGAATCAGAGAAAGGAAAGCACATCCCATCCTAAAGTGCTGACATGAGTTACTTGCATAGTTGCCACAAAAGTAATAATTACACTGTAATTCAATGGGAACAATGGTAATATCATAGTAGCTCATGTTGTTGTTATCGCCCTATATCCTGATAACTGGATTAATTTGTGGCACCACTGTATGTGTCAGCTTTAATCTGTTCCCTAGGTAACATTGCGCTGCCATAGGGAAGGAACGCTTGGCAGTAAAATGGGTTGCAGCAGATTGATTATACAAAAAGAATCTTCCCTCTACATACAAATAACTTGGCAATCAGAGATGATGGGAAAAAATCCTCCCCACTGTTTTTTTTGTTTTTTAGTTGGTGTTGGTTTTTTGATTTTTTGTTTGGTTGAGTTTTTTTTAAAAAGGAAAGAAATTAATAGTTCATGGTATCAACTGACCATTACTTATACATTTGAAAAATGCAAAGGGGAAATCAAATGAGCAAATTCTATCTATTGCCACTGACCCATTGTTCTAAATGCAGCCAATGTGCTGCATTAAAATGCTGAAAATTTTCTTTTTTCCTTCAAGTAATTTCCCACATTAACCATTTAATTTCAGTTTTAAATATAAAAGCAAATATATAACACTAAGACATATTTAGGAAGAAAACAATAGTGTAGGTTATGCTTTCACAAATAGTTCTCACTTCATATGAGATGCACACACATTCACCTCCTGAACACCCAATACTTATTCTGCAATACTGCCAAAAAGGAGTTCCACACTAAATAAAAATAAACATTACAGTCTGCAACATAATATGTGGAAATGCTTACAAATTTACTGGTGAAAATTTAGTGTAATAATAACTAAAGATCTGGTAAACAATAAATTATGGAACTTATCACTGATTGATAACAAGAAAGAATAAAATTTCTGGTCACCCTGCTTGGTGCAGCAGTAATTATAAGGCTTTAGATTAAAGAAATAGGATATTTACTTTTATAGAATTTGTATACTTCTTTTATTTTTAATTCAGGTCTCTTTACATACATTTAAAAACACATGCTGTAATGCCTTTTTCTCTCATTGTATGTTTGTCTGTAAGGAAACAGGTGGAAAAATCACAGCATGTTACATACACAGACTCAGAAGTTCAGCTGGAGTTTTGTTACTGATAAAGCAGCAGCATCTCAGTGTCAGCACCAGTCATCAAAGTAAGCCAAGGTGCTGAGCAGGTACTCTGATCCAGGGACAAGCATGTTTTGATCTTTATCTCTGACTGATCCACCTTTTATGACTGCTGCCAAAAGATACTGTCCCCAGAAGCCCTGAGAGGTGATGTTCAAATGTGGAGTGGGGTTTGTTTGTGGTTTTTTTTATCTAATAAGAGTTTGCAGAGTTCTGAAAGCAGCTGTAGGAGTCTACAAACAGCTTGGACAGTCTAAATGTGTATTCTTCATTAAATATTGGCACATACTATGCCAAATTATGCCACTCCTGAGAGGAAAACTTTGACTGTCCTGTCTTCAATTATTCATCAGAAAAGCACTCTGATCGTTGCCACCATCGACCCAGGAATTCAACCTATATCCTTTGCCAAATCAGCACATACCCTCATCCCCTCAACACTCTTGCACTTCGCGCTGTGTGAGTCAGTTCTGATGTGCAAGGACTCTTAAATGCAGACAACGTACACAACACCCATTTGCAATCAGCAAGTTCACTATATTAATTGCATAGAGAATTTGCTGGTGTTTTTGATGCTGGTGGGAATTACTAAGGGATATCAACACTGATTGATCCCCTTCTCAGTCCCATTAATACCTGTCTGCAGTTACCTGTGCTTTGCTAGACCAGCACAAAGCCTTGATGCTCAGCTAAGTGGTCGTATTCTTTCCACATACCAGACACTAGTTCTGCTTGAAGAAGCATGGGCCAAGCCTGATGGCTGGCTTTTTAACCTCTGTGCATGTCCTCTGTTCTTTACTTTCTTCTATACACACCTCCTGAAAGAAAAAATGCTGCCAGTGACAACCCTTCCATTTGCTGAATCAATGCTGCCAAAGGCCTTCAGAAATGCTTCAAGAAGGTGTGTGTATGTATGTAACCAAAGATACTTGGAAAGTTTCAGATGCTAGTAGCAATTACTGGTTTAACTGTAAGCCCAAATTCACTACCACAGAGAAAATGTCTGTGGGCCAAGTGGTGTCAGATACTCTTTTTAGCAGCCTGAGTGAAAAATGAGTGGTAGGGATAAAAATAATAAATAAATGCCTGAGATGGGGAATTTTACCTTTATAATCATTAAATCAAACCAGCTGCAGTGCTGCTGGTGTTTTTACCTATGACAGCATTGAATAACTTTTTTGAAACTAACTGATGTTCTCTGAGCTATCTCAACACTGTTTTTAGCATGCTCTGGTAAGCTCTGTACTGAGACTGCTAACAAGGCTGAGCATTAACTCCTTAGTTGTGAACTACTTGCTAATATTCCATAACTGATGGTTGTTCCTCATCACATTTGCAACATGGTTAGATGTAATTTATGTTAGGAGTAATTTATAAAGCCACTCCCATGCAATTTTAAATGTATATATTTTGCTGAGGACTTGCAAGGGACCAGATGGGTGAATCGTTGTGATCCCTCCCTCAAACCCTCTTAGCACTCCAATAGCAGACAGCACTGAGCCACCTTTGCAAGCCCCCGAGTGAATCCTCACTAGTATTTCCAAAGGAACTGCTGGAGAGGAAGGAGACAGTGACAAGCGTCTGCATATGGTCTAAGTCTTGCCATGATAATAATATTAGCATTGAGGACAAAAAAAAACTGAGGAGAAGAAGGGCATGAAGTCCATTCTGGTTGCCCAGTCAACACCAACCCTCCCCTGTTGGCTGGCCCAATGCTGGATACAGGACCAGTTATTTTTTCTCATCTGTCTCTCAACTTTTTCTCTCCTACTGTCTTGCTTTCTCTTTCCCTTTCCTAAAATCATTAAGTAAACCTAATTTTCCCAGGTTACACAGCTTGTATTATAACATCCTTGTATTGTGGCTTTTGTGATCTAAATCATCAGCCTTTTTAATTGCACAGCCTGAACATATAGAATAATTGAAGTATCTGCTTTTGTGCCCTCATCGCTTCTACAGTTCTAATTAAATCTTGTGTTTGGGTGCAGACTTTGAGTGTTGTTTCACCTTAATCTGATAAAGTGGCACACGGACAGCTCAAAGGGGCTGTCATCGTCTGATTACTCTCAAAGAGTAACTTTTACCTAAAAGGAAAACCCAGGCCAGGGAGATAGAATCTCCTTTGGCTACCATCTGGGTCACGTCACAGGATGTAAAAGGTCTGTTCAAAATTGTAAAGAATATTAATGTATCTTTAAGACAGTTGTGGTGGGTTGAGTGCCACAGTACAACAGTGATGTCTACTGACCCGGGAAAAGGCTTCAAAGTGACAAAAAATTAGTTAAAATTTAGACAAACCACAAAAATCCTAAGAGATCCCTACCCAGCCTTCCAGGTCTCAACAGCAAAGTCACTAACATAAAAGATCTCTTGCCATCTCTGGTTTCTCCCAGCTGCAAATTGCTGATATATTAACTAGTTTTCTGGGCTTCAAAAAAAGAAGTGATACAGTCCGTTGGTACTAGACATATATTTTTATTTTAGATCTTCATATATGTTTATTTTTCCTCAAAAAATGGGACTTTCTTGAAAGAAAAATATACATCATCTGACCAAATTAATGGCTTAATTCTTCCTGATTTCATAAAATTCAGAAGAGGCTTGGAAGAAGAGTCTACATGACCTCTACTAACTATACAGGAATTGAATCTGATTACCGAAACTCCAATGCTGTAAATATAGTATCTACAGAGAACTTTGCTCAAATACATCAGGAATACTATACTGTCCCAAAATTAAGACATAAAATTTCTGCAATGAAAGGATATCAAATATATTTCATAAGACAATCATCTGTTACATTTAGCGAGAGTTACTAGCCAGCACATGAAGCCTTAGAATAACTTCCACTGCACTTCCATCCAACTGTAAGCTTGACACATTACCTTGGAAGAATGCCACCTTTCCTGCTGTGCTAAACTCACTGAAACAAACAGGAAAGCAGCATTGCTGTGTTACATCCCTGCTTTACAATTGCGTAATTAGACCACACTACAGGAACAACACTTTATATTAGAAATATTGAGTTACCATCATCAATTTGGGGCTTCACCCTCTCAGAATGGAGCAATGAATTTTTGTGTTATATCAAGAATTAAAGTAGTATGATAGAAGACAAAGTATATTAAGAGAAGTTGCATTTCAAAACTGTGTTTGCAGTTACAGTTTTAGGGCAAAATAAATTTTATGACATTGTAACACAAGCAGGAGACAGAATGTTTAGCAATGTCAGTAGCAAAAAATTTGCCAGATCTTTCCAATTTAGGGGCAAAGTCTTCACTCACCCAGCACACTCAAGTAAAGTAAAAGCATTCAAATTGATCATGGAAGCAAGGAGTACAGGGTGATATTTACACTTACTGAAATACATCTAATTTAACTAGGAAAATAAGGAAGATATTTATGCTGTAAATATAAATACATATAAATATATAAGTATATGAAAATATATAAATATATGAAATATATAAATATTTCACCAGTCCTAGCTGGTGAAATGTCTTCCTGCGTCAGAAAAGGAAAATTAGGGATTTCATCTGCAACTGGGTGAACAGTGGTCCTCTACCCTCTCCTGTGGTAGGAACTAGCCTTTCTCCATGATTTTGGCCACAGAGGAATTTATCCCTAGAACTGCTACATAGCAGGAGATACCCTAACGTTACCACATCTGCATGAGCAAGCACTGTTGCCTAAGCAGCTCTCTACAGAAAAAAGGTTGGAATTAAGACTGGAAAAAACCCTTCCTGAAATGCATGTAGTGTCAATTATGTCCTAGTTCTAACCTAGCTCTGCAAGCTTGACAAACTGCCATGAACATCCACGTCCCTGCAGCTTCTGAGTCCTGGCTGCCTGTGCCTGAGCAAGAGTGCCTGACTAAGGCTGGCAGCAGCAGCTCATCCCCCTGCCTGGGCATGCAGTGCCCCACCAGCTTTGCACAAATGTCAGCTGAGTCAGTGAGAATGACACAGTCACCCTACAGGTAGGCCGTGAGTATGACTCTACATAGGAGCCATTTAAGCTTGCTTGTATCTATCTAAAGAAAAAAGTTATGCCAGATGCTGATAACAATGCATCTGCATCCCAGTGCAGGCTGAAAGATCCACTCAAGAAATGGAACTCTCAGCTCTGGTTTGGCTGTTGCAGCACTACTCTAGCTAGCAGTACTCAGCCTTAGCTCTGCAGTCACAGACCTCTTTAGTGGAAAACACTCAAGGGGGTCAGAAGCTCTCTTAAATATGTAACAATTTCTGTTTATGTATTTTAAGCATCCCTGTATAGTTCTTTAATTATAGGGAGAACAATTCCCACCCCAATTAATCATGTTATCTGACAAAAAATCACAAGAGAATACACTTTAGGATAGAAGAGCATTAAGAACACAAGCAGTTGTCATGCAAGTAAATTTGCAACGGGAAGACTTAGGTTTGGCCACTGTGAGGCACAGTGCAACATCTAACAGCAACCCATGAGCCAACCAAGATGCTGCAGTTGCCTTGGAACAGAAGCTGTTTCACACAGAAACATAGAATGGCTAGGAATGGAAGGGACCTTAAAGATCATCATTCCAACCATAGACAAGTGATACTGTTTTTTCAAGAGAGCGGGAGATGCTTCTCAAGAAAGTTTCACTTGTTCTTTGAGTCTCCATGACACCTTAGGTTCGCCTCCCTCTGTAAACACCATCCTTTGTACTAATAGTTGCCTGAAATCTTAACACTAGAGGTGTTAACATTAAGTAGCCTTGCCTAAGGCACAAGCTGTGAAAATCTCTGGGTGGTATCCTGAAAGACCTAAAGCAGTCCAGGGCTTAACTGGCTACTGACCAACTTCTCAACAGCAAGGTCCAATAAAAGACTTTCCTGTGAAGTATTTATGTTAGTTAGGAATGAGGCTGAAAAATTGGTCCTGAAAAATTTTGTAGCCAAATAGCTAAATGTGTGGTACAGATGCTAGCTTAATCTTCTTATCACTGATTTATTGAAAAAGCCAAATACACATTGTTTTACTTTCAATAAACAGGTTGATTCCATCAGAACATTAAACTTAGATTATCTTTTCTTGCTCTCCCAAATAGCCTCAAGTGAATAAACACCACTGAATTCAGAAAGCTACAGAAGTAAGGCACAAAGGAAAGTTAAGTATCTTGGAGCACAGGTGGACTCACAGTTTAATCTATGACATACCCTCACCTCTATATACAAAGCATTTCTAGGAAAATGCGTATTTGTTCTTACATCCAGAACTACAACAGCAAAGATAATATAGCTGGGAATTTTTAGAAGCAGCAAAAGTAGTAAGTGTAGCTACTAATATTCACTATAACCAAAAGGCTCTAAACACATCATAATCAGAAAAAATAATGTTGATCTGGCCATGATAAACATAGAATGCAAAGACACATGCTACCTAATAAAGCAGTTTTGACTGAAGACTATATTTTTTCCTCAGTTCCTTGGCTTTGCTTTGGATCCTAAACTCCAAGGAGAATATACTCAGAAATGCCCGTGTTAATACAAAGCTCACTGACTTCAAAAGATACCACAAGGGATGGAAGAAAGATTACACTTTTTGAGATTTTTGAAAACTGTAGTAAATGTCTGAAAAGAAACAAGAGTAGAAATATTTAAAATAGCATTTGAAAAGACAGACTAGTTTCTGACTGTAAGCAAAGCAGAAGTTACTGTAGGAAAAAGGGTTTCTTGAATACATGTGGAATGTGGTACTTGTCAATACACTGACTACAGAGGGGATTAAATTCATGACCTACAAATAAAGCAGCATGAGCTTGGATAGCTTGAACTAAAACATCTGTCTCCTTTGCAAAAGCTGTTATAATACATCCAGCTTCTCTATGCATCCAGCTTCTGTGTACTTCCCAGACTTTTCTTATGGTCTAAAAC
The DNA here is from genome assembly GCA_023637945.1 of Phaethornis superciliosus. Classification (NCBI taxonomy): domain Eukaryota; kingdom Metazoa; phylum Chordata; class Aves; order Apodiformes; family Trochilidae; genus Phaethornis; species Phaethornis superciliosus. The sequence goes on along the minus strand of JAJQWJ010000009.1, from coordinate 12,080,779 downwards.
GGTATAAGCCACCCTCTAAACTAAACCACCAAAAGCCCTGGAACATAAAATCAAATGTCAATAATCCACAGAAAGCCACAGCTCATGGCTAGACCACCAGCAAATTTCCTTCCCCCACCTTCAAACATTTTTAGAATTTTTAATATTTATTTAATTAACCAAAATTTATTGCAAAATGTATATGCTGATGAAACAAAGATATTAATATGCCTGGTGGTCTGTATTGTATGTATTGCCTCTAGCATTTTTTCCTGATTGTTAATGGTTGCAAAGAAAAAATTTCAGAAATATTTTAAAACCTTGCACTTTAAAAAGTAGCAAAGAAGGAACCCAGAGAGTGAACTGAAGAATCTGTAGCACAATTTTCTCCTCTAACGGTCTGCAGACAAGTGGTTATTAGTCAGTGAAAGATTCGACACTGTATCCACCGAATGCCATCTTTGGAGTCTTTGTGGTAAGCCATCTGACACAGTGATTTCAAAATCTCTTTCACCACCACCATCAGACAACATCTCCCAGTTTGCTAAAAAGCAAAATTTTGACTGCTATCCAGGTCTTTAAATCCTGAAACTAAACGATTCAAAAGCAGAAACAGGCTCTCCTCCCTTGAAGTGACAGAAAAGTTGGTTTTTTTATTCTCTTCTCTCAGAAATATTTTTGGGAATGGTACACATGAATACAGCAGCCATGTGTTTATTGTACACTGCACAGATCTTAAGCATCATACAGTCACTGTAATACAACAAAGAAAGAATATTAAAAACCTGCAAGATTTTACCAAAGTGTAAGATCTTGCCTAAAGCATACTTCTGTACATTAACAAAAATAGTATTTGTAATGCAGCTTCCAAAACCACTAATATTATTTGTTATTTTGCTATTCTGCTAACAGTGCTTTTGGATCTAGATTTGTATGTTGTTTATTCACATTACAAGGTATAATTCAGTCCTCTGATCTGAAGTATCTGTGAACCTACATCACCATCTGGAATCACAAAAAATTCAGCATCCTTTTACATCTGCCATTCATGAACAACTTGAAGTCAGTTAAAGCTGCATTCATTGGTTCATGCTAGCCAGATATTAAAGGAACATTCAATGGGAAGTAATCTAACTTCTCATGACCCCAACTTATTGTGATCCCCTCTCCTGTAACATATAAAGAAAAAGCCAATTCTCTGCATGCATCATTAGACCAAAATACATTGGTAAATTAAAAAGAAGAAATCACATGCAATATTTTGAATAATGTATGTGCAACCATCAGCTGGAATTTAAAAAAAAAAAAAAAAAAAAAAAAAGAAAAAAAAGAAATGCAATTCAGCATCAAATTTTCTGGTCAAAGTATTTCCAGTTAGTTTTCTTGGTTTATACTTTAAAAAAATATATATAAAGCAGTGGAATTTCTAAAGCACAGAAGATAAACAATATCACTACTTCCACAAGATCTTCAGTGTGAGTTATACCTGTGACCTGAAACAATGGAATTGTCATATGTACCAGAACCTTCTTTTCTATAAATTGTAAAATGAAGTATACAAAGTGCATTGACTGCCAAGGTAAATAACACAGAAAGACAATGTAAGTACTAATAACTATCACCAGAAGAATTACATTAGTCATGGGTTCCTACACATGCTTGGTGTTACAGCTCTGCACAGTGCCTGCCTGTAGACAGAAATTATTTCACTTTGGCATGATTTAAGCAATGCATCCCAGGCACTGCTGGGTCCCTACACGGTTACGTCAGGAGTTAAGTAGACAACAAAGAGGAAGGTAAAAATGCATGAACAGAGAACCTTGTCAGTATCATTAAACAGCGGTGTTGCACTGTGAAGATGTACAGCCAATATTGGGTCAGTGCATATAATGTTGACAATCTTTTCGATCTGTAATTTAGATTAAGGATAATAGTGAAGTTTGGATTTCAAAGTGGCACTCAAAACAAAATTAAATTAATTTTTACTAGCCAGATAGATCTTTTAGTATGAAAGTACTAATAAAGTTCTTGAGTGCTTCTAATGTTCCACATGAAGTCCTATGCAACACAAAGTGTGACTGGCAACACTATTGTTCTGCAGTATCTGCTTAGTTCCCTATGCTGTTAGTATAGCAAATTTATAAAGCTGTCAAGATGCATATCTATAAGAGAAATTCTAAGGAAAGCATGCTCTAATCCCTAAATTTGTTTTGTGAGTTGTTTAATTTTCAGTTGGAGAACCTCTCTATAGTTTGCTTTGATTTGTTTTAAGACGAATGTAGTCTAAATAAAGGTCTAGCTGAATAAGCCTATTTTTTACAGTGGTTTACCTAATTAGGTCCTCTGGGGATGGGGGAGAGGCGCTTGGTCGTTATTGGTAGAACACATGAGAGGAACACGTACTTGCTACCCAAGAAGGCATACCTGCCATACTTTGGAAGCAGCACATTTTTGTTAAATAAATATAAAGCAGTCACTGGTTTCTCTCTGAAAAACATGCCCCAAGCAGCATTCAAATGATTGCACTGGGGAGAAATGTACAGATGAGAAGGTGGAAAAGAAATTTGCACTTACTCCTCCCTTCGCATTAAATAAGCACACCAACCACAAGGCTAGTGGCTACCTTGGATCGGTGAAATTCACTCCAAAGGCTTACACCTCCCAAGAACAGGAAGGATTTTTCTGAATAGATGATCTCTAAGACCTAGGTCAGGAACCTAGAACCAATTATCTTTACTCCTCATACACCTTCCCTTTCAAATTAAGAGTATCTGAAATTGGTCCTCTCTCAGAACAGCTTAAGAACAACACAAGAAAGCATACATTTAAGAGGATATCTTTCATCATTGTCATCTTCCTTATATTTCATATCAGCATTTCTTTAACTCTACAGCTCCATGATGTGGTCTTTTGAACAGGGAAAATTACGTTACCTGACCCAGAACCAGAATATGAACCCATGTTTGCCACACCTCAGGCCAGAGCCCTACAAAGTTGGTTAACAGCTGTTACAAAGTTTGTGCTACAAACAGTTTGTTCATATTTTTAAATCTCTAGCTTTTACTCTGCAAACTAAAGAACACTTATGAAATCACAGAACTTCTTACAGTTCAGTTTTCTTGGGTTTTGCCAAGCCATAGAAACTATTTGTCAAATACATCTGAGAGTCTAGACCATATTAAAAGAAGCTTGATTATTACTAACCCCAGCTTACACAGTTGTCAAGACAACAGTGAATATAATCATTAACAGAAACTGTTTCTGTCAGATTGGAAATCACAGTTGAAGCTCCACTCCCATAGTCACATTATCCAAAACCATATGGAAATATGTGAGTGCAAAAGAAAATGCCAAATGAACTTTGGTGTCTTTTTATACTGACTCAAACAGATGAGCAAACTTTCTCCTTCCTACTAGTCTGTACATACACTCACTTACAGCTAGGACTCAATTAATGTATTTATACTTCATCGGTTTTGCTAACTGATTGCTTACTGCCATAAGCCACCATGAAAGCTTACCAGTTCATTTGATAAGCAAACAATCGTGGTACCAGATTCACCAGATGTTGAACAGTATGGCTTCATTTGTCTGATACCAGGCTCATGAAATCTACACTAGATATAGGCCTAAAGGCTATTACTAGTATAGTGTTCAAAAGCAATCTGTCATCTATTGGAGTGGCTAATAAGCAAAATGTTTGTGCTGCCCTTCAGGGAGAACTTGAGAGGCTGGAGGAATTGGACTATGGATACCACATGAAGACAGACAGGCCCTGCTCCTGAGTAGGAACAACTGCAGGCACCAGGACATCGCTGTGACCAACGAGATAGAAAACAGCTTTACAGAACAGGCCCTGTGGTTCTCCAGTCCCTGCAGCAAAGGTCGGTGGCATCTTGGGCCATGTTAGATAGAGCATCACCAGCAGGTCAAGGGACAAGATCTTTCTCCACTGCCCAGCACTGTGAGCCACACCTGGAGTGCTGTGTTCTAGTGCTGGGCTACCCAGGGCAAGACAGACACTGACATACTAGAGTGAGTCCAGCAAAGCATCACCAAGGTGATGAAGGGGTCAGAGCTTCTGTCACAGAAGGAGAGGCTGAGAGAGCTGAGGATGCTTAGCATCTAGCAGAAAAGGCTCATTGGAGCAGGAGGTGGGGGATCTTATCAATATGGATAAATACCTGATGGCAGGGAATAAAGACAAAAGCCAGACGCTTTTCTTAGTTGAGCCCATTGGAAAGGGAAGAAAAAATATGCACAAGATGAAACACAAGGAATTCTCATTAAAAAAAAAAAAAAAAATTAAGAAAAAAAGTGGGAATTGCAGTTGGTGCTTTCTTTGTTCGGTTTTGTTGTCATTATTGTAGGATGTTTGCCCAGAATGTCTGTGGAGTCCTTGAAGATATACAAAACCTGGTTGGACACAGACCAGGCCAACCTGCTCTACTTGACCCTGCCCTGAACGGGAAAGCTGGTCTAGACCACCAGTCTACAGAGTGGAGTGTGTACAAGACAATCTGCTTGGACACAAGAAGAAAATATGTTTTGTAACATTAATAAATAACTTGTTTTTTAATTAAGTAGTGTTTATTTCATCTTTATCTCATCCTCTTTAAATTTCCATTGTTGTGTTTTTTAACATTCATAATATATTAGCATAGTGGTATATGTATGTATATAATCAAGAAAGAAATAAGCATGTACATATTGAGTGCATGCTCAAAAACATTTTGCTGGTGCACAATTGAAAGAGTTTGGTCTAGATCATCTCCCATGGTCCCTTTCAACTTTTTTTCTGTCAAATTACTACATAAAATACACAACTAAATTATCATATACTCATTATTCAAGGTACGTAAAGCAATAGTCTGTCCATTTATAAAGCCCAATTAAAAAATTAATATATTTTCATTGTTTAAGCTTTGCAGTTAATAAACCTTTTGAAGTTCTTTAACAAAATAAGCAAAACATTAACTGAATTGAACACTATGATTTTATGTAAAACCATGAGTAAGCCAAATTCTCATAATATAACTCTTTATACATGGAGTAATGGCAAACCACTATCTGTTCATTATCTCATCTCAGGTTCTAAAAAAATACATAGTACTGTAGAAATTTCATATGCTTTATGATCATTCTGAAACCCTTCAGAAAGTTTATCTTGCATATACCTATATGCATAAACAAGAAAGATGACTTTCATGTACTCTTTAGTTTGAATACCATTCACTTTCTGAAGAGCTGGAAAAAGTACAAGACCCTTCCTTGATATTAGTGTTTGCTTATATAGAGCACAGTGGTACTGATAGACTAGTAACATACTGAAACCCATATTAAATTGACCATTTTTCTCAAAGAGGAAGTTAAAATGGAAGGTCTTGTTCCAAACAGGAGCACTGGGGAAAAATGTTCACTGTATCTCTCATCTAGCTGGCCAGTAGTACCACTCTGGGAAATCAGAGAGAATTTGGGCAGTCTGCCCACTCAACTTAAGGCTCATCTGAGATCCACATATATCCACTTTAGCTATCCAACAAGGATTTTGTTGTTGTTTTCATGCTCACATGATTTTAGTGCCTTTGTGCAATGTACAGCTCTTTCCACATGCTTCCCTTACCAAAAGCAGGCAGAGACATCTATGTCCTCTGATGTGTACCCAACATCCATTATAGTTATGGGAAAGCAAACTGAACTTTTATCTGTCAAAATGTACCACTTGAATTACAAATGCTATAGATAATCTTGGGATCCAAATAGAAAAATTAACTCATCAAGGATATGAGATTGAGATGACTATGTAGCAGTTGAAAGAATTGTACAGCCTAAAAAAACAAGAGCTTTTTATATAAATTTAGAAAAACACATACAACTACATACATATATGTCTCAATTAACATTTCGCATCTTTTATGTGTTAATCAAGTAGGTTATAAAAGCACACTACACTCTTAATTTTGTAAATCAGATATTTTCTTTACTGCCATAAAAACAACTAAGGAAAAAAATAAACCATATAATATTGACTGCAATTAAGAGAATTCCAGCACTGCAGAGTATCTGTCACACTTCACAATCGATAACTGTTTATCAAAATGGCTTGTATACTAGCAGAAATAGCCAGGATACAAATTTATGAGATAGTAAAGTGATTTTTATTATATGCACAGCACAAAATCATGAGAATTTTCTACACCATCCTTGTAATAGAAACATGACCTTTGAAATGCCAAAGCTCCTTTTGATAGCAAATGTTTATCACCAAAGAGCTGAGAGCTTCCAAGTTTTTAAAAGATTAACTCTGTCAAGTCATGTATCTCAAAACACTACAAACCTATCCATGAAACATTGTTATAGGAGAGCAGCAACTTGAAATCCAGATTGTTGAAAATACTAAAAGTAGTTTCATAAGCCAAAAAATTCCCCAGATCTTAATTTTAAATCATTTACTGTCACTACACAAAAGATTAATGTATGCTGATGATAGACATGGAGAAAACCTTAGCTCTATGAAGAAAAACAAACAAAAACCAAGAAATAATAATTCTAACAGTGCGTGCCAGCTATTTGCAACACTAGTAGCTGAAATGTTCTGAAAAGAAAGAATAAAATTTACAAGTAATAAGAAAGGCTTCAAAAGAGGCAGGTTTCATTTCAAGTCCGATTACCTTTACAAGCACTTATTGATAGCAGTGTACATGAGGCAAGACCATCATGAACAAAAAGTCAGTTATACAAATGAAGTCATTCACACATATCCATAAATTTAGAGGGATTATGAACACAAAGAAAATTAGAGTAATTAGTTTTTTAAGAAGATTCTCAGTGTTTTGGGGTTGTTTTTTTTTGTTGTTGTTTTACAGGGCTAGAGGAAGTCTAAGAAGTTATTCTGAAAATCATCAGGCAAGTGAAATGAGGCATGTTTGCATCATTACATATTACTATCCTACTTTCTAAACGTTTACAAGTACACGTTCCTATATATTCTGGATCCATACTATAGCTAACATTTTCCTGATCATTCAGGAAATTCAGAAAATCTAATTTTCATTCGACTATTTTTCAGCATAGCAACCATCCCCTTTTCTAGGTAGTATTTCTAGCAAGTTTCTTTGCAGTCCTGTACCCAGATACTGTACAGTGCAAGTAAGGGTGGCTCAAGATTTATGTACTGACCAATTGTCAGCTCCTCTAATAAGCATGAAGTGCAACGATATGAGGATATTAAGCAAAATATGAGTCTACGAAGAATCAGACCAGTTTAAATGTTCCATTAGAAAACCAAAATCATGTAAATCCAGTGATAAAATCAGAATGTACAGGAACTACATACATAAAAATCAAATCTAATTTAAAAGCAAACACAGGTTTGTTCAAACAGCATTGTACGATTGCTTTAACATTTACAGAATTTAGATGAACAATATTTTCATTCACCCACAGTTTAGTATAAATATAAAACAAGGCACCCTCTAAGCATTTTAAATAACAAATTCAACATTTATGTTTTTTACTGTGCAGTCAAGCTTAACATTTATGCAGCTTCAAAACCAAAGTACAGCCTCAAGGGAAGCCTCTCCACTGACAAATTAATACCTTAGAGAATAGAGCTGAATAGTGGCAATGAACTCATTTGTTCCCCCAATAATGAAGAATGACTCTTTCTTTACCACATCTATGACTGTTGCTATGGTGACACAGACTTACCTCATTGCTTCTCGAAGTGCTCCTCTCTCACTCAGAGTTGTGTGCTTGATGTCATCGAAATTATTTTCTAGTTTCTCGCAGTTCTGCAACAAATGGACAAATTAACGTAAGACTCTTAAACAGCATATTGTATTTTTATTAAATTTATTCAACATCTTGCAAACAAAACCGATTGATATTATGTAACCTCAAATTATGTGCGGTGTTTTAATTATGCAGGAATCATTAAGAAGACACTGAGAACTCAGAAACAAAGTAAACATTAATCTTATTACATGGTCGTCATGGAAATAATCTTCTAAATGCTCCACAATGAAATGTATAGAATTTTACTTTTCTGTGGGGGGGAAAAAAAATGTATGCAAGGCTACAAAGCAACTATATTACTATTATAAATTATAAATTCTGTCTCAATATAACAGGCAGTGCTGTTAGAACCAACCAATCATATTCAATTCATATTCAATTTTTAAAACACAGTAGAAACTGAACAGATTGTTTACAGACAATTCAACTAAAGGATTTTTCCAGATTAGAACTCACTTTTATTTCTAAAATTAGTATGAAGCCAACAATTTTGTGACAATAAATGAAATAAAACTTCCCTATATTCTGTTAAACATTATTAAAGTGAGTGTGAAATATCAGCATTCAGAACTTCTTTGATCACCTGCATCATCCATAGGACTTTTATATTCTCTTGAGTCTTTGTCAGTTCAGAGGACTTTTAGGTTATCCCTGATCTCTGCAGCACCTTTCTCCAATACCCAAACTTCCCTCAGGGAGGCATGATTTTGTTATATGGGTGTAAATAAAACAAGTTGCAAGTATAATAGTTACTACTGCCAACAACCTTGAAGGCAGGACTGTCAGGCTCTTTGTGCAGAAGCTTTAAATAAAATACATGCACTATTATTTGGTAATATTGGTTCCATAGTTTTTAATATCTGAATGAATTTTCAAGTCCACATCTTAAAGATGGTTAAAATAAATAAAATAAAAGTTATCTATTGTTATTTCTTTGGTGCATTGATTCCTTAATGTTATAATTGCATTCAATTTGAGAATATAAAATAAGTATTGGAAAGGTATTACTTAGATATATGTAAATGACCTAACATGGTATTTTAGCTTGTCCAATTAACATTTATCATTATTTAAAAATATTATTATAGACTTTTTCATACAAAATTTTAATGATTCATTTTTGAGCAGGAGAAACAAAGTTACAGTTGGAACTTCGGCAATCTTTTCCTTTCCTTATAAAAAAATCATACATGTCTTAAGTTTGAGCAGTGAATCTCATCCCATGGTTAGTCTGATTTTTTTTGTTTTTTTATATTACAACCAACTGTCCTTTGTATGGCAAAATCCTACTAAAAAACTCAAAAAGTTTATGGTAGAAAGACAGGGAAGCTCTATAATGAAGTATGCCATATTTAGATCTAGTACACATTGAGCTTCAGCTTCAAGAACATACAGACAGTTCAGTCATTTATAGCACACAAAAGAAAAAGAAATCCCAACCAACAACACTAACATAGAATTCATTATTAATTAGTACTAAACTGAAAGTATCTGTACTAGCAAAAAGGAAAGGCTTTCCAAAAAGGAAACATCACTTGGAAAACTGCTTCAAGTGCCAAAATCAGAAAGCCCGTGTTCTAACAAACCCTGTGCCACTACCATCTGAAGACAGGTTGCAAAAAGCCTGAGGACCATGCAGTTCATAAAACAAAACTAAATTTCCCCTATATCACTAAAACTAAAGTAAATTATGCTCTCCACATAGAAAATGCTGAAAAGTGTAAGTTCATCTGGTATTTCTTATATAGACCATTCTGTGTTAATAATCTGAAAGGCAACAAAGGGTGCTCAGTGCTCATACCTAAAGAAAATGGTGTGAACATGTAGCCTTACACACTCAATACTCTATCTCAACAATAAATCCAATGTAACAATTAATAGATAATCAAGAACAAAAAATGGAACAAATCTCATAGACTGCAATAATAGATGTACCAATTTATTTGGCAAGGAGATTAACTTAATTCTACCATTTCTGAGAATTGTTTCTGGACAATATCTTCCTCAGCTACTTTCAGCCAAAGAACTCTCATCCAAGCTTCAGTAGCTGGAGAGCAAATAACTTCACCATTAAGAAAAAATTAACGAAAAACTGAGCCAGAGGCAAACTCTGGTCCTATTGACCTCATGGTACTGATGACCTCATGGTACTATTGCATCAGTTACTGAATACATACTGAACAGTAAGTAAGTATTGGTTATACCCACTGCTTTCCAGTTAGAGCTGCAACCACCTGAAACAATATGTTGGATCCTCTCAGGAAAGAGAGAACAGGGTGCCTGAAATACCAACTACAAGCAGAGCTACAGATGTATAGATGCCCATCTTCATGGGTCTGAGTGCCAGCTTGCATGCTACATTTGTAGTGAAAGGATAGCAGTTTATAAGAAAGGCTACCAATATGAATGAAACTGTGAGCAGGAGGACACTCTGAAGAATGTGTCTGGGAAATAATGAAAGTTTAGTAGATAATGACCAAGTTGACCTTTACATTCTTACATATTAAATCAGTAGCAAAAATTGAACTCATTCTATTAGCCATGCTACCACAAAGATTAATATCTATAAACAACTTGCACAGGGCTGTATGTTTTGGCCAGTAATACTTCACAGATTTAAATATAATGAACAATTAAACTCCCAGGTGCTTCATTCTGAGTAGTAGTTAAAGTATAGAAAAATCAAAACACAAGCAATGAAACAAATTGGTTTTGGTGGCTTACTGCCACATGATTTTCTGTGAGTACAGATAAAGTCTAGAAGTTTTAACTCTATAATTCACTAATTATATAGCATTCTATATGTTATCACTGTTGGCAGATCTATCGTGCTGTATGATACTAAACTAAACACAGAATTGTCATGGTTGGAAAAAACCTCTAAGATCACAGTGTCTGTCAACAACCCTTCCCCATCCCCCCCCCAAAAAAAAGAAAAAAGACCAAACTATATCATTAGAGCATGTTCTGAAGTGCCTCATCTACACAGTTTTTAAATACTTCCAGGGATGTTGACTCCACCACCTCTCTGGGCAGCCCATTCCAGCATCTGAGCACATCTCCCAGCAGATTTTCCCTGTTTGTGAACAGCAGACCTAGCGAAGCACCTCCTCTGGGTAGACTCACTTGCTGTTATTAAGGAAGTTGCATTCCACACACTCAAGGAACTCCCAGCCTGTCTCCTCTCTGCTATATTATATTTCCAGCAGATGTCTGGTGTTTTAAGGCTCCCACCAGAAGAAGGGCTATAAATTGTGAGATCTCTACATTCTTGTATAATGTTATCTCTACCTCATTATCCTGTCTATAGCAGACACTCAACAGGATATCCACCTTGTTCACCTTCCCCCTCACACTCACCCATAAACACTTGACCTTATCATCGCTTTCATCAAGCGCTATGCAATAGCAACACTCAACATATAAAGCCACCTCACCACCTCTCCTTCCCTGTCTGTCCTTTCTGAAGGGCTCATAGCCATCCATTGCAGCATTCCAGTCATGAGAGTCATCACATCTTTGTGACATGGACAGTGGAATGGAGTGCACTCTCAGCATGTTTGGTGATGTCACCAAACTCTGTGGTGAAGTCAACACCCTAGAGGAAAGAGATGCCATCCAGAGGAACCTTGATAGACTTGAGAAGTGGCCTTTGCAAACAGCATGAAATTCTACAAGGCCAAGTAAAATGTTTTGCACCTGAGCCAAGGCACTCCCATGAACCAATACAGGTTGGAAGGAGAAAGGATTGAAGGCAGCCCTGAGGAGAAGGACTTGGAGGTGATAGTGGACCAGAAGCTTAACAAGCCATCAATATGCTCTTGCAGCCCAGAAAGCCAACCATGTCCTGGACTGTAGCAAAGGAAGCATAGACAGACAGTCAAGGCAGGCGATTCTCCCCCTCTGCTCCTGTGAGAACACACCTGTAAGACTGTGTCCAGTTCTGGAGTTCTCAACATAAGATGGCATAGAGCTCCTTGACTGTGTCCAAAGGAGAGCCACAAATATGACCGTAGGACAGAAGCACCTTCCCTGTGAAGACAGGCTGAGGAAGTTGGGGTTGTTCAGCCTGGAGAAGAGGAGGCTCCGAGATGACCTTATAGAAGCTTTCCAATATCTGAAGGGAGCCTACAAAAAAACTTGGGTAGGGGTTCTTACATGGGTGTTTAGTGAGATGACAAGGGGAAATTATTTAAAATTTTAAGAGGGGACATTTACATTAGGTATTTGGAGGGAATTCTTTACTATGTCAGTGGCAATACACTGGAACATGTTGCCCAGGGAAGTTGTGGATGCCCCTTCCGTTAAATTGTGTGAGACCAGGTTAGATGGGGCCTTAAGCAACCTGAGGGACCTGCTTCCATTCACCCCCACCTCTTTGGTTCTCTCCTGTGAGACCCTGATCTCAGTGATTTGAAATTGTTTCAAAAAAAAAGAATTTTAAAGTGAATAGCCCTGGGTAGGGTGGAGGACCTGGCCTGGCCAGAGCGGAGCAGGGGGTGACACCCGGAAAGAGATAAGAACTAATACTAATGGCTGGGTGGAGACTACTCCCCTTTTCTGAGGGTCAACCTTCAATGCTGGGATGTCCCTCCAGGCACAATTACCCTGGCCAGAATGGAGGAAGCCACCTTGATTGTACTTACACTGATGTACCTGGCTAAGGTGGCTGGAATGGAGAGGGGAGAGGCGCCTGGAAAGAGATAAGACCTGTGTGCTGGAAACCCCCCCTCCAGGCGAGCCTGTTTTCAATGGCTCTGATACTAATGGACCTGGCCTGGACGAGGCAGAACATGGGTGACACCTGGAAGGAGATAAGAACTGATGACTGGGTGGGGGATTACACCCTTCTGCTGAAGCTCTCCTCCAGGCAAGTCTGTCTTCAATGGTTCTTATGCTAATAAACCTGGCATCTGTGGCAGCTGACTGACAGCTGCCCCTTTGGAACAAAAGGAACTCAGGGGTATTTATGGGGCTGTCCATGCTGTGGCTGTTTTGGTGTCTCTTGACCCACAGCCATCTCGCATCAAACCCTGTCCAGGATCAGCGCCATCTTGAAGAAACTTGCTGGACAGCTGGACCCCTGGTGGTGACTCTCTCTCCCATTTTCTTACCCTTTTTCTCCATTTTTCTCTCTTTCTCTTTATCTTCTTTTCCTCACTCCCTCTTTTGCCTGGCTCTATATTTTTGCCTGTGTCAATTGTAAAGTCAAGTCTGCTTGCACCCAACCCTTCTACGGTTGGACTTTGTTTTGTGTATCCAAAACAAAAATAAATGTTAATGTTACCTCAGACTGTAACACCTCCTGCTTCCAGGTAGGAAGTGGACAGGGGATCCTCTGCTTCTTCTGAAGCCTCCACCTGCTGCCTTTGCCTCACGGCTGGCACGGTGTAGCTCCATCACTTTCTCTCTCTTTCACATTCCCAAATACTTCCCAATCTCTCCACCTCCTTCTTCAGATCTGCCACTAGACCCAAATATCACCATTGAGAATTTCACAAGGAAAAAGTAAGACAAAGATGTGATTAGGGACATGGCCATCATAACTACCACTGTATGTCAAAAAGCCACAAAAGACTAAATACTGTTTTTCTTAAAGGATTCTAGCATTAATATTTTCAAGTTTTTAAATTAAGCAAAAAGCAAGAATTGGAAATGGTTTTTATATATAAATAAGTGGCTTCATCAGCTTGTTTTTTTTATATCTTGGTTGGTAAGGTCTTCTATTCGTAATCACTTGAAAAGCAATTATTGATTTGGCCTCCTGAGTCAAATGCAAAACTTTGTAGTAGCTCAGAAACTAAAAAAGCAGTTGACTGCCTGGCATCATCACCAAAGCTCTTCCTAGATCACATAAGCATTGCTGCCTCTGCTCTGTTCTGATGGCCCAAGAATCAGAGTTTTGAGAAGATCCTAACTGAAGCTCACCCATTCCACTGTGAAGGACCAATAAAGAAGTGACCCTCACTTCCATTGGCATCAACCTTAAGTCTTCCACTGAGCCAAACAAGAGTGGGATCACACTAAACCATATCCTGCTACTTTAACTCTATTCTGAAATACATGAAAAATACTTTCAGAAGTCATAGAATCATAGAATCATAGAATTAGCCGGGTTGGAAGGGACCTCAGAGATCATCAAGTCCAACCCTTGGACTTAGCATTAAAAAAAAGTCTTAGCATTAAAAAAAATTTCTTACACACACTTTGAGATAGTTGAAAAATAAATGTTTTCATCTGACAACAGCATAAGAACTATTGTATTTCAGCCTGTATCGTTGAAGATGAGTGGATCTCTTATCCTAGTTGATACATGCCAAATCAAAAGCCTTACTTAAAATATCATCTCTCTTCTGTGAAAGAAGCTTTAAGATAAGTAGGATTGCTGAATTCTAGGATTTCACTGCTTCCACATGGCTTTGGAAATTTTTCTTAGAAAGCTCAAGTTTTTCCAAACATTTGTGAAAGTAACTTTCTTTCACATTTTTACTGCCAACTGTCTCAAAGATAGAGCAGCTCTCATCTGTTAAGTTTGTATTTATTATTGCTAAAACAAATTCATTTTTCTCCTGTTTGGTCCTTTAAAATACATGAAAAAGGTTCCTACAGAGTTTGCTGTGTCTTGATTTCCTATTGTTTATGCAGCTAAATTTTAAAATGTTCCTATTAAATGCACTTGTTCCTAATTTTCTGAATGTTTAAAATGAGACAACCTGATCCAGATTCTGAAGGATGTAGTAGCTCCTTCTGATATTTGAATTAGTTATCTTTAAGGAGGTAGGCTCAGGCAACAGGTTGCCAAATTGTTTGGGACCTATAGAATCTACCATAAGTACCTATGTCCTGCACAAATTCATCAAGAGAGTCTCAAATTTCAGTCGAAGATTTCCTTAAAAAGTCAAACCACAAACATGCCACAAGGCTGATCATATTAGCTATCTCTTTTCAAAATGCTGGCCATACTGTAGAAGCAATCTCCTTTATTGAAGCTGTACTAAAAAAGCTGACTTCTTTAGGAGACAATATAACAAATGTAAAATCCTTATTTCCATATTGATCTTTCTATTGATATACAAAGTGTTAACACAAATACTCATTTGTTATTCGGGAAATGTCAGTTATTTCATTAGCAGAAAACTTCAGAAATAACGAACTTGTGTTTTATAAACCTAAAGCAACATTATAATAGTAATCTAAACTGTAATGTATTGCTACAACATAATTATTAAGGGAAAACACAGCTGACATTTTCTGATTTACACACACAATCAGAGATGGAGTCCAAGGACTGTGACATAATTATCTTCATGCTAACAATTTTTGTAAATCTCTTGACAGAATTTTAGCTAATTTTAAAATGCCTTCCGAAGATTAGCACTTAAAACTGTTGGGGAAAATAGCACAATTTATTAGCAGGGGTATAATTGTAAACCTTCCGAATACTCATTGTGAATATCATTTAGACAGTAACTCCTGCTTTAGCAGCTGGTATATAAGACTCCAGTTTATGGAATCTTGAAACAACAGAGAGAGTAGAACCTAATTAAACAGGATTACATTGCCAAAGCAAAATTATTAAAAACAGACTAATAGACAACTGTTATGAATTTGGAATAGCACAACAACTTCTTTTTATGTGAACTTATATAACACTGTGCTTCATTCCAATGAAACCAAAATATTCTTACAAGATGTCTCTCTTGATTTGGAACAGACTTTCTACACTGAAACAACACAAAAAGCTAAATGGTTCCATTAATCTTCTCTAACAGACTTAAGCACCCATCTACTATAGTTTAAAATGACTTACATATATTGCATTTATTCCAGTGTTGGTGCTACAATTCATTAAAGTTATTTAGTAAACAATAGTTGTATTTCACATAGGACGCCCCTTTAAACTATCTTCCTATTTTGAGCAATGAAAAGAAACTAACGCCATTTACCAAGGGGTTTCATTTGAAAGCATTCTTAAATACTAAACTAAACTGTAAAATATTATAATCTATGCAATATCTACCTATGAAATTTCTACTTCCTTTTTTCTGTGATTCATCTCAAGGGTTTCTTATTCCCAATAGGGGGAAAAGCAGCTTAAAACTGATATCTGACCACATGATTACAAAGGAAAAAGAAGTATTTTTTTAACATGTACATATTTCTGATATCTGCAGAAAGTATATTGAGCCCTCAGCTATTTACATAGCATTTGACAGCATGTCATTCATAATACATGAACACTTGTTATAACAATTTTTTTCATTATGTGATAGTCACATTGACTAGAAAGGCTCTTAGAAAAATATAGATATTAATACATCCAAAATAGCAGACTTCCAACAGAAAACTAGCTCTAAATGTTAGTAATCATATGAAAATTATTAGAAAAATTGTTAAATAGAATTGTGACTGTAATCAATGCCTAATTAGAATAGCCATGCTAATTTTTCTCAGGTTCTTTAAGAGAAATATTATCCTTAAGGCATTAATTTTTTAGTGCACATGCAAATTCAACTACAAGTATCACATTTTCCCCACAAGCAGGAACATATTGCTAAAACAGGACTGATACCAGGAAACTCCAATGCACAAGGTATTTTCTGAAATTTCAAGTGTGTTTTTTGTTACCAATTACCAGAAATATTGTCAATATCATTGGGAATTCTTAAGTGGAAGCAGACAATTTTGGATTTTTTTTTCCTTAGTTTTCCCAGTTTAAAGTATTTAATCCTTACAGAAAGGTTTTATATAAAACTTATTTACTTGTTAAGCATACAGAACACTTCAGTTTGCAATATCACCAAGACTGCAAAAGTTATTCCAATCTGAGATGGCATTCTATTAACTTCCTTATCATGCTGTTTCACACACAAATTTTAGGTGGCAAATTTATAAGTCTTCATGTTCACATAAGGGCATGGTATCTTGCTTGCATTCATCCTGCTGTTATATGAGCAGGTGCAGACACCACAAGTTTTGGCAATGGATAACGTATCAGATAGTAGCAATACAGGGAACACGAGAAAACAAATTCTGAAAGGACCAAATACACAACACAAAGAATAGTAGACCAAAGACATCAAAATACAAGAATAAAAAGCTACAAAGGATATGCAAGATAGCAGAGGCACAGCTGGCCATAATAAAGGTGCAGGGAATGCAGGTGATGCCATGAGACAGGCCATTTTTTAATACTCCTCCCCTTGTGACAGCTTTAAAACACAGAGCAAACTTCAAGAACAGAAAGGAAGGAAAATCTTTGCCTCTCCCACTTTTTTCCTTCTCTTCCTAGAATGAATGTTAAACTTGATCAATAGACGAATAGGAGGACTTGGCAACAAGCTACTGATCATCTCTTAGAATATGACAAGCAACATCTAGATAATTTTTTTAATGTGTCTGCAGTGCTGTCTTTTTCCTATTAGAGGAACCCTATCTGGGTCCCATTCTTGATGGCTGAATTCTCCAATACACATAGTATGAATTTACAATTTAATTCTTTATGGGCATGAAGCATACATAAAGAGACACAAGCCCTACAAAGAATTACTAAATATGCTGTTTTCCATTGACAGTGAAAATAAAACCAAATAAAGTAAGAAAAGAATAATCCTAAATGTTGTACTCCATCCCATCCCAGTACTTTGCCATACCTCAACCTAGCTTGCTTTCCCCTTGAGACTCTTTACTCTGCTTAGGCAAGTATCCCCTTGACTTGCTGAGATTAAATAAAATGAGAGTATGTTGGTAAAGACCAGACTCATATTGTGAATTAACATTTACAGAGCTCATAATGTGGAAGCAAAAAAAAAAAAAGAATCTTTAAAATGCAGGTAGAACGGTACTCCTAAGGAACAGATTATATTCCTGACCTTCAACAAAGAGCATAAGAAAAATCACATAGCCAAAAGCTCCACCTTTTTTTAGAAGCTGGATAACCAAGAATTGAAAGAATTAACCCCACATATCTGAGAGTACCAACTTGCAGGATCTCACTTATTTTTCATGTACAGCTTAATAACTATTAAATTAAAAAAAGCTTCTAAAAAATTAACATCAAAATAAAATGCTTAAACACCATCCTGAAACAGTGCAGTCTAACCCTTTGAAGAAGAATAAAAACAAATTGCAGCTTTTGCTTTACCTCTTTTAAGCTGTTTCTTTCTTAACCCATGAGTTTTCACCCTTTTGCCCATAGAGTTCTTGCCCCCATCCCACTGACTGGGGAAAAATGAGTAAGCAGCACCACTTAGTTGCCAGACAGGGTTAAACCACAACAGCAAAGTCCTACCAAGGTCCTTAACTCCTAATTCTACAGATCACACCTTTCTATTGACAGTCACAGAAACGTACCTACCAGCTAAAACAAATTTCCTGTTCTAAATTGTGTAATCCTAATTCTCTACAACATCTAAGTGACTTATACAGGATAGCCTTTAAATACCCTGGAAAGAGCCTGCAAAGATGCTAAACACAAGCCCAACAAACAAGGCACTGGTGACAGTACCGAGACTCATGCTTGCCTAGACTCAAGTACAAAGAACACTGTAGGATCTATGACTTCTGGGCTTCAAGTTTCTACCTGCAGGAGCCGTGGGAAAAATCCCACCCTCTGCTTATCTTAGTAGAAGATACAGTGACAGTTTTGCATGAAAAATACTTCAGTGCCTGTGAATGATGATATTCTTGACATAAAAATATGTGGCTATGTGACACTTTACTCACTGGCTAAGTCTCCATAATGGAGCATTCTTCCTCCAAATTTTCTTTCAATAAAAATTAACCAATTCTACAAAAAGTACTATTAAGATCCCAGTCAGATCCTTCTGAGTTGTAAATTACCAAGGAAAGAGTATATGCACTTCCACTCTGGTTTACTGTGTTATCTGAAAATCTGTATTTCACCATAAAAGATGACTTTCATAGCAATGAAGAAAATTTATTAATGTGACAGTTGAACATGTTTATCAAAGGCAAAGCCAAATATGAAATTGAGTCTAGATTCTCAGAGAAATAACTGAAAATATAAATTTTACTTAAGAATCATTTACCCAAATATAAACAATAAATTAAGAAAAAAGATGGCAGCCAATAGTGCACTGCTTTGTACCACAAAACCCAATGCAGTTGTGTTACATGCTGGCACTTTGTATCAGGTTTTCCATCACTATCTTTCATCACTCTAACCCTTTCCTCATTAAAAATTCAAGAATGATTTGAGTTAAAAGTCACACGAAGCTGATTCATAAACTATGAGCACCATATGCAAATACCAACAAAATGTTATTTCAGCTCCTCCACTTCAAACTATATCTCAACTCTGAAGTAACTGTAGATGATAGCAGAACATGTCATGAGAAGACATGCAAGTGAGTTGACAATTCGCATATCCCTGGAAAAAAACCTAGGCTGCAATTTCTCCTCTATTTCCATTTTTTTTAAGACTCAAAAGAAATGTCCTTGTACTCAGATGTTCAGGAAAGCCAAGTGCTCTAATATATTTTATATTAATTGTCATCTAAAATTACTGAGTCAAAGGAAAACTTGATGTCTTTTCCTTTTTTTATTTGTGATATTTTGAAAAAAAATGTGAAAAGACATCTATATTTATATGAAATCTTTACTACGCTCTTCACTGTTACGTAAAACCTTAGTGTAACACTACAGTGTCCACGTACACTAAGACGGTGATCTCTAAGATATGCCAAATCAGAAGAAACATATGAACATATGGAAGTGGGGAAAAAAAAAAAAAAAAAAGAAAAAAAAAAAAGAAAGAAAGACAAATGTGAAACTAGAGAGTGTGTATAAGAATGCCCAAAGAACCATTAAATTGGTTCACTGGAAGCCAAAATTGCTTCATAGCCCACACAATTGCATATCTTTAAATATCACACATCCAGCCAAGTCAGTAAAATGAAAGCTTAGATCCATTGGTAAGGAGGTGGTTGGTCAAGTCTTGGGGGGAGGGAGGACAACAAAGTAGGAGAGTACAAACACTGCTGCTGCAGAATATTTTTCTCCCTCTCAAAAAATATTCAGAAAATCAGAGGTATGGGGCTATTACAATGGTTACAGATCCTACAAAGTTATCTCCATCTATTATGTCATCTAGTTATAGACATACAGACATAAAACTGAGGGAAAACTGCTCAAATAAGTGTAATTTTCTTTGAATAAGATGCCATACATTTTTAATGAGCTTTAGAATTTCCCAATACAAATTCAAGGGAATACATGGTATCGGATTCATTTCTGTAAGAAATGCCAAGGACAAGGACTTCCCTTTATGCAGAAATGAACAGGGTTTATGTGTAGGTACATTTGTCACCAGGCCATTCACAAAAGTTCTTTTCACAGTAAGCATCAGAAAAAGCATTAGGAGAATGCTGCTATAACACTGTTTATTCAGATGCAGCTTGAAAACATCTTCTAGGATAAACACATAGCCTCAGGTCTCAGTTCCATTTACTACCTTAGAGAGAAAAACATTTCACAATCCAGTACTTCAGTATGGCACTGTGCGCTCCTCTACTTCTGGGTCTCATTTACTGTCTTCTCTGCAAGTTTTTTACTTCTTTCAAAGCTTTCATGTCAGCCTGAATAGCTTTTCTTCCCCAAAAACCTTGTGGCCTGCCTCCAGACAGCTCAGAATGCTGTATTCTTCTTGTTAGCCCCTTAAAAACTGCTGCGTTCAAGCTGAGGTGAGCAATACAAGCATGCCCCAAAGCACCAGGCAAACGCCTTCTCCGCAATTCCCAAGCAAGCAGGGACACGTGGAGCCATGATTCAGCAGAAGAGAAGTGCCATGTAAGGCTCATTGGTATGAGGTAGGCTTAGCACTCTTTGAAGAAGCCTTGTTCAGGTCCCACTGATTCTCAGGACATTCAGGCTAGGTAGTTCCTGAGCTAATAAAATAGGGTCTCTCAGCAGGGCTGGCTTTGTCACAGTATTTTCCTCACATGGGTAGGCTACTCTCAAGTCTAGAAGTAGCTCCACATTTTAGAATTAAATGCAATAACCCAGTTTTGAAAATGATGTTTTCAGACATACACACTGACTATTTTCTAAAGAACACTGAAACTCTTATTTTAAATTATTTTTCCTCTCCAGAAAATATATGGGACTTACTAAATCAGACCCCATCTCCAAAGTGTCACTACTACTATTGCATTGGTGCAAACAGAGATAAAAGAAAAATAAAGGTGACTGCAAAAAGAAACAAAAATCATTCTTCTTTTAACATGATTACCAAATTTCTCCTTTTTCTTCTCAAAGACATTTTTATCACTGCTTTTAAATTCTTATTCTTATGCATCAGTTTTCATGTTTCCCTTGTGCATGCACTGTTTGAGCTTTCAATTTTTCATTTTCCTTCAGTAGTGTTATATCTTTCCTCTTCCAGTGTTTGGGATTTTTTTTCTTTCATTATTTGTTTGGTATTTTTTTCTCTTTCCTATTTTCCCATGCTTGCTTACTTTTTTCCCCTAGTCCTTACTAATTATTTCATGTCTCTTGGTCTGTTTCATTATGTGTCACAGCTTTTTCTTTCTTATTTTTTCAGATTGCATTCCTTCATTCAGCTCCTGCATCTCTCTGATTTCTATGTGCTTGCTTAAATATTACCCAAATGGCTCCAAGCAGGACACACTCAAACTGAAGAATAAATAAAAATACTATCTGTGGCCATGCGGTGTTGCTTAGCAACACCCTGTACCTCTCCACAGCTTTTCTGGAGCCCTGGTGGCAACAGAGATTTTCAGACTTATTGCTACAAATATATGCAAGATCCTTCTCACATTGTTTGTCTATTCACTAGCAAATAAATGCAGAGAAAAATATAAATGGGGAAGAAACACTCCAGAGAAAGAGCCAACAATAGGGCTACTCTTACAGCACAAGAAATGGCCACATATTCTGATGCATGATGCCCCCGTGTCACTCGTACTCTGTAAAACTCCTGCAGCTCTATTATTTCTGTTCACTAATGCTACTACTGCTACAATCTTTGAGAAACAGAATATAAACAATACTTCTTAAATAATTACAATTTGTTTAAAGTTTACTCAGCTCTTAAATAGAAACTGTGTATTCATTACTAGCTGAAATTCACTGATTTCTTGCACTCTTGCAAAGTTGCTTCTGAATGCTTTACACTAAAGAAAAAACAGTACATAGTCTCCATACTATGGAGGATAGGAAAAATGGTCCAAGCTATGCCAAAAATGCAATAGGATTATTAAGAAAGTGATTGTTAAGAAAGTTTTTTCCTAAATCTTATAGCTCCAGTCTTAAGAAAAAAAAAAATTATTTCTAATTACTTCAAATGTGACAAGAGAAAGTAAAGCTTTTTCCTGATTCCCTCTTTTCTTTTAAAACAAACATATGCTGGGCCTAATTTTCAAAAGTTAGAAACAAATGCTAATTAAGACCACACTTTACAAAGCATCCATGATTCAGCATTAGCTAGAGTGTTTCAAGAGGACAGATACTAATCCAGTTTCCCTGACCATTCTTTTTAATTCCACAGCAAAAAAGACTACTTCCAACAGCCAATGGCAACTTCTGAGAAAGTCTTTTCAATTTTGGGATAGAAATAACGCTTATACAAGGGACTAAAACCTTAAAGATATTAAGTGCCCTGGAAGGGGAATTAGAAATGAAAATGCTAAAGCAAAACATAGCTATATACTTCTGCTAAGGACCAGCCTATGACGAAGCCCAGAGAAAATGTTCAGTTAACATGTAGCTTTCTGAAGGGTACCAACATCAGTGTTACTATCTGGGAATTTTTAATATAGCTAGATCAGCCTCAGACCCTTTTGATGTCTGCATAGCAGAATATCAGTAGCAAGTGAAAAGTACACACATCAGAGAACAAACCTGAAATACTTAACATAATTAATGTCTGTCACCTACAAAACGACAGGTAGTAAAGAAAAAACACAAACAATTTATAGGTAGACAAAGGACAGAAACTAATACTCAGGTACATAATCCCAGTTTCTTTACCTCATTCCCACAGTAATGTCTACAGAAATAAAAGGCTGATGTGAGGACAAAGTTGGTTGGAGAACACAGTTAAATCCATAGAAAACAGGTCACTATAAAATAAACAAAGGCATTGCAAAGTTAAGCACTTAATTTTAAAAACGCGTTTAAAAAATTTGCTGTTTAAAAACTAAATTTCATTTATCCGTTTCACATATGCAGCAAAACACCACTTGTAATCATATGATCACATGCTATTTTACATAGAAGTGCTGCCTTACTCAGAACAGAGCTCACTTAACAGCCTTTCAACATTCGAGAGCAGTGTGTGGTCTTACTGCACCTTATTCAAAACCATACTTGAACTGTTTTTCCCCATGAACGTTTCAATGACACTCATTACTACAGTATCTGATGTGATTTAAAAGCAATTTATTCTACATATTACGAATATTCCCTTTTAAAAGTAGCAATTGACATAGAAAGTTTATTGAATAATTTAAGCATGGTATGTCAAACACCTATGGTCCAAAACACTGAAGTGTATAGAAGAATGGAAGTGGTAACTTGGATAATCAGAATTCCTCTCTTGCTCTCACGTTGATTTTCTCATATAGCTGATGGAACCGTCATCCTCTGATCAGTTGGTATTAATCATCTTCTCTCATAATTCCATCCATTAAGCTCCTAGTCATTCTTATCCTCAGCTGTACACCCTCCTAATTCCACTATTAAATTTATTCTTACCTTTTTTATTATTATTTTAAACTTCAGTGTCATACAGTTCTCTTACGATGTTCTAGTTCCTTCTGCATTGACAGTGCCTGTCAACTTTCTTGAAGCATCCTCCTAACATTTACATCAAGATCATTAAATGGTATGAATGTGAATGCTGATCCTTCAAAAAGCTCTGCTCAAAGTCTGGAGGCTCTTTTTAAGTGCTACTCACTCTCATTTCCTTTCTAACCGATCCCTTATCCATGTTACTGTTCCAATACAAGCAGATGATATTTCATTATTAATTGGCCAAATAAGAGAAAGAAAGCCTTGTCAGCACATTTCTGATCTGTTCTCAACTGGAAAGCCCAATATGTTTTATTCCATCTTATATTTACCATAATGCAATAAACCTTTGCTTCAAAATTTTTGTCCAAGTTTAGCATGCTGCTGACAGGAAAGGATAACAGTTTTACCTTTGCCTATGAAACCAACAGTTTCACGGTTGCCTACGTATTCTCCATCTTTTAACATATAGAAACTGCATCAGCTATTCTCTAATTGAGTGCCCTAACTTACACCTTACTTTAATCTTAGGCCTGTAATTTCACGTATTTTTTTGGTGATATTTTTATAGACACTCTGTCCCTTTGAATTCAGAAAATAAATCCTTCAAGTTTTCTGTCTGGCCCATCTGGGACAATTTCCATTTCTTCACTTGTCTGCCTGTTGGCCACCTCTTGTTTAACTCCCATTTTACTGAAACTAGAGCAACAATTTACAAGGATTTTAGACGATATCTGGGATGTTTAATCTTATCGTCACACTGCCTTTCCTTGTTCATTTATTTCTTTTAATTTAGATAGCTTAAGAACCTTTTACTATTTGTTTTATATAGCTGAATAACCTTTTACTATTTGTTTTAATTTCTTTTGCCAGGTGTGACTCAACTTGACTTTCGAAAGTTCTCATTTTTCCTTCTGTACTTGCTGCTTTGCCCATCAAATCACATTTTTTCAACTCCTTATGGGTTATGCTTATGCTCTTAATACTGTTTCCGAAGTTGTTTTCCAGTTCAGGCTGAAACTCTTCTCTACAAACTGAGATGCAAATTCCAGATAACTTTTGTATACTTGAATTAAGAAAAATCTCCTCAAAATTCATGTCTTTGAGCTGTTTAGTTCTGTTCAGAGATCTCAATAGTTTTCCTAAGTTCTGAGTTTGTCTTATAAAATAATAAAATGAATGTTATTTTTCAATAGTATTTCTATTAAATTAGCAACAACAAAAAGAAGCTTGATGAAAACTGTATTCTGTGATTATCTATTCTGACTTCTCCCATATGTTAAATTCAAGGATAAATTCCATTCAGCCCAATACCTGAAGAGTTGGTAATACCTAAAATTTTATGTTAGCATTTCTGATTTGAATGACTGTTACTAACAAAGTTTATCAAATATCACATGAAAAAATACCTGCCCCCTACCATTATTAGGATCTGGGGTTTTCCAGGCTGTACATAAAAAGCCGAAGTGTCTTGCAATGACTTGCCTAATAGGATTACAATCAAATCCATGTACAGAAAGTTGTAAGGGTTACAGAATGAGAACAGTAAACTTTAGAAGATATCATTTCAATAGACTCAGGGATGAGGTTGGTATGTCTCCTGAAATATATACTGAACAGTAAAGGAAAGCAGAAGTTTAAATAAAAAGCACAAGCTTTGTAGGAATAAAATCAGAAAGCTAAGGCAAATTTCATTTAGAAAGGAAGATAAAAAAGTAAGAAGAAAAGGGTTCTATATACATGAGAAGAAGAAAATCGAGAGAAGTACATTTTATGTACAGGAAAGGAGTGATAATAACAAATGATGCACAGTGAACTGAATTATTCACAACCTTCCCTGACCTCTTTCTGAAGATTGAATGGTAGAACCAAAACTTTTTAGTAAAAGTATTATTTCAAACAAGAACATGGCATTGCAGACTTGAGGATGGAAAAAAGAGGCGTAGGATCATTTTTTTTTTTTTATCAGACACACGCAGCTCATATATCACTGACCCATCAAGGAACTAACTGAAGCAAGCCACAGAACAATATTATATGCACCCAAAGAATTTGAGGCCTTGATGTTCTGAAAAGCCAGAAGATACTTTTTTTTTGTAAAGGGAATAATTAAGAGGGAGTGAAAATAGCAATTATATCTCCTAAGAGATAAAATGGAGCACATTTATTAAAAACGATTTTTAAAATATGTTATAAAAAAGCTAAATCTATCTTACTTTTCTGTCCTTTAGAGAATGCACAGTGTCATGACTAAATGGTGTTATGTGGATAATCAAGTACTTTTTTTAATAAGTATTCCTGACCGTATTTGCATAAGACAATTAAAAATGTATTCTAGATAAAATTAATACCCAATGAGTATGCAGCTTACTGAAAACCAACCCCTAACTTGTTCTGTCACTGAAAAAGGACCTAAATGAAGATACTCCATCCACCCAGGACACCAGTGATTTGGATAGAAGGAAATGAAGGATGCGCTAATGGTTTTTACCAACATCACATTTGGTGGAATAAGAGAAACAGGGAAGCAACAGATATTAAGCATTTTAAAAGGCAAGATAAGAATTTGAAAATCAAGCCAATCTGAAGGGTCAGAATTTAGGACATAAATTGAATACAAGGCAATTCAACACTCTGGCAGAAAGAAGAGCACATTGTGGAATAGTTCAGAGTGTGAGACATGGAAATTATTTCATTCTGATTGGTACCAGCTACATTCCAGTTGAAAAATTACATAATTTTCATCATCATGCTTAGAGGAAGATGCAGAAGATGAAAATCAAAATAAAAGTAACAAAATAAAAGTTTCAGAAAACATGACCAGCAAATAAGAGTTGAAAGAAAACAGAGAACTGGACAGATATCTAACAGGAATCTTCTAATACAATAGATTTTGTACCAAAAGGGAACAATTGTCAGTTGTTCTTCAAGTGGAAGGACAAGACAGCAATTTGATCTTCAACAAATGAAATACAGCATATTTTACAAAAAATTTGCTGCTGCATTGATTAAACACTAACAAGAATGAGAGGCATTCAACATCGTACGCCTTTAGAAGTGGGTTATACAAATACTTCTCAAGAAATGTTTAGTTCTATCTTCATTCTGTCCCAGTCCAGAAATTTTCTCATTATCCCTCTCAAACCTACATTGCTTAGGACTCCGTGATTAGATTGATTTCTACTTAGCAGCATAGCAAAATTTAAATCTGCTTTGTAGTGACCCCATAGCATACTGTCAGCACACTAGAAATTAGTTTACTGTGCTTTCCCTAAAGCAGTTTTGAACCATAAAGGTTTGGTTTTACCATTGTTATCTTTTTGCCATCTGTTGCATTATTAACATTAGAAGCTTTACGTTTATGCTTGTCTTTCCTGAATCAAGGAAATCTTCACCTTTTTTTTAAAGGAAAATACAAAAAATACATGAATTACAACTTGGTAATTTTCAAATAGAATGCATGTGGTAGGATCTTAGGCTCTGTAAGAGCAAACCTCTTCCACTTTGGCTAGCAATTAAGCAACAGGAGGTTGTCATCCAATTAGAGGGAAACGAAGTTTTGCTGAGCAATTTTTCCAGATACTTGCTAAAAAACCAGAACTGATTGGAGATGATGAAATTGACTACAGAAAACAGATACATGTAGCTTTCTCAAGACAGCTGGAACTGTCTGCACAGGCACACAGCCAGAAAGACTAAAAAGGAATATGCTTTAACATGGCTACATCAGAGCTCTAGAGACTGGACCACCCTCCCCATTCCCATTTCATGTAGTAGCCAAGCTATAAGGAAGGCTCTTGTACCTAGTAACTGTGAAAATCATTATTTCTGATACCACTATTGGACTGGCTACTATCTATTTTCTATTTATTTTCAACACTATCTTCAAACAATGTATCAGTTTATAAAACATCAAAGAAATTTTTATGAAAGTCACATTGTTCCTGAGATGCACCACCAAAAATTTGAGTTCCTGAAACCAAGACACAACTGTAAGCAAAGAATACTGAATACAGTAAGCTAAGAAGTGAGTGATAACGCAGATAATTGCTCTCCACCTGAGGATTGTACATTGATATAGAAATGTTCTGATGTACCAACATAATTTTTCAATCCATAGCCTGTTATGCATTCTTGCTTCAAACCATCAGGATGCTAGTGTGTTGGGGTTTTCTTTAAATATAATGCTATCAGACTGGCTAAAAGATGAAAAGCATTTTTTTCTGCCAGACTTGTTCATTCATCCAGGAGGTTTTATTTTTGGTCTGCACATATGACTGATTTTTAATATGCACGAAAAAGACTGGTACTCTGAAAAAAAAAAAAATTGACCAAATATATGTCAAAGTTGCCGACAAGCTGCAAAGAGGGTCCTGTAATGAACATTTCAGTGCAACTTAAAATCAGACAGTGCTACATACCCTGCTTAAAATACATCATTCAGCAAACTATACTAATTCCTTTGCACTGGGCTCTTTTCAATTCTAATAAGCAGATGTGTTCCAGGACTTTGACAATATAAGTAGGTCTGAAGTTAGTAATTACAAACAGGCTAACCAAGGTTTCTCCAAGACACAATGTTCAAATGCTTACAATTTCTCATGATCATTTTTCACTTTATAGATTTTTGACAGAACAGAGATGGGGCTTTCACTATACAAGATATCTTGTATAGTATAAATACAAGAGGAAAGAGAGAAAGAGCAGTATAGGTTTCAGTATAGGCAATGACTTACAAAAGAAAGAAAAAATTGAGAGTAGAGGGGCTTAAAAAGATAAGCTAGTCTTGTTATTTATTCTCTTTTCCAATACAATAACACAAGAAGGCACCTTTATCTCTATTCAGTACCCACAGGAAAGTACACATATGGAAAATGACATCTAAAAGGATATAAAAAGATGCAAGTTAACAGTGAAGATTGTTTCTGGTTATATCTCTGCTCTATGATGTGCTCAGCTTTAAAGAAGCAGAATGAGTTGATCAGACTTACCTAGAATTCAGCATTTGCAACAGAAAAGTATTTTTCATTTTTCAAATGTATGTGTAAAGCCAAACAATTTGCAACTGAGACCCTCTGGTTTTGAAATGGTTAAGATCAGAAATACACCTGGAACTAGAAATATTTGTTGAGTGCTGCTCTGTAAGAGGAAGAATAGTTCTACAGCAAATCTAAAGAACACCAAACCTGAAGAACTCTGAACTGATGAAATTAAAAGGTCAGAGGTGGTTTTGTACAGCACTCAGGGATGGCATCAAGGTAAGAAGGAATCTCTTGCAGAGGACCAAAACCAGGATGTGGCATAACTTGCCATCAGCTAGTACTGACAATTCAATACACAGAAAACGTGCATAAAAGCACTAATTTTTAACAGTCAGGCAAGTTAGGAGCTATTGAGATATTCTAATGAAAAGATCTTAAGACATTGAAGCTAAAATAAAACAGAAAATTCAATGATTATATGCATTTTTAGAGCAAGTATTTTATATATAAACATGTAAAACACTTTATTCTAGTGGAATGGTTATAAATGCCAGCATATGGTATCGATATGAGAAAATGCAGAGTAATTAGTTAATCTAAAAAATGCATGAGTATGAATTTGACTACTAAATGATTAAACTGCTACATTTTAAAATGTGTATTAATATTTAATTATTGACACTATGAGAAAAGAGAAAATCTCTTGATGTTACTTCTCAGCTCTTTCTGATACTCAGTATCCCATGTATAATTCATTTGAACAGTTTGTGCATATACAGTCAATCACCAGTTAAATAAAAGAATCATTCTCAAATTCCCTAATCACCTCAATAGATCCTAATGCACTATTTTCCACATTTGGGAATCAGAGCATTTTATTTAAGAAATCAGTCTGGCCACGATGAATGCAGTGCAGCCTGAGCAGACATCAATTCAAAGAATCAGATGTCAAAGTGCTCCCTCTAATGTCCCTTAATCATCACACCAATTAGCAGTTGAATAGTGATGTGATTAAAAAGACTGCTGCTATCCTATACCTATTCAGACTGGTAGAATTCTACATATGTTCTACCAATTAATGTTTGAATAGAGCAGGGATTAGAGAGACATCTGCCATTGTATATTCATTCAGAAAAGAGCTAAACTTGAATATTCATATGCAATGAAGACAAAAATAAATATTTTCAAAGGTAAACTATATATTTAGGTTATAAAGCTAATGGGGTTGATTCATTTAATGAGTGTTCTCTATTTTACAATATTTGGGATTATTTTAAATTTTATAAATATATAATCTTTCATCAATACACATCTGGAAACGGCCAAATTATTAACTGAAAAATATTTCTTCAATTAAGGTTTCTGATTTCAGAACTTGGGTGAACTGGGTTTATTATCTGCTTGTCTGCAATTTGCACTACTCCTGCTTCAACCCATCAGGGGTTCTTTTATGAGCTGCTAACTTGATTATTCTGTACCTGTGATACATGATTGGGCACAAAAATCATGTGGCATTTTCTCATCTCACTGGAAGGCAATACTTAGAGAAACAAATATAGCTGAGAAAGAATCACCTTATTTACAGGTTTTTCTGTGTCAGCTTGGACATTTGTAACTAAGAGGTCCTTACAAACCCTTTATTTTTTAAAAATAAGGATTCCTTTTTATGAATGTTCATACATAGAAGTGACAGCTACAAAAATACTATCCAAGTAAAAAGCAGTTCAAAGTTTTTAGGTAACTTTTACTACTGTTTTAGGGAGCAACCTTGTCCTTTCAATTTAAAGAGCAACTTGATCTGTTACATCTTGCCATGAATTGCAAATCTCACTACCTACCATTAGCATAGAGGAATCTAGTAGTTGCACCTTAATGTTGCACTGAAAAAGACAAGATGAAGAATTTTATTCTAATTGCTGGAAAGAATGATGGAACAGTTAATAAGGACTCTTGCCCAAATGTGGTGCCTCTGCAAAAAACATCTGAGCTTGATTTTTTTTTTTTTTTTTTTTTTTTAAATTAGAGGCTCTCATGGCACAATGCTGATCTTGCTTAGCAAATGTAAGGGTAAAGAACAATGCTACTAATGCCAGAAAATCAATACTGTTACAGGCTATGGCAATTAACTACAAACCAATCTAAACCCCATTTCCTTTTCATCTTTCTTCTCTCCCTGAAATACTTCCAACTCTTCCATCTGGAGCAATTATTACCATTATTTCTAAATGCAGAAGCTGAAGAAAGTCTGAATACCTACGTGGGTTTGTATCATCTTCTCATCTATCCTAAGTAGGTACCTTCAAGGGTTCATTATTTTAAAAAGGCTACAATAATAATATTTTAAAAAGGACTACAATATCCCACTGAGTTCTCCACTGGGAAGTGAATCCATAAAAATTGCAGAGGTGAATTTCATTAAATAAGGAACCCACATGTCTACAAGGTAAAAGCAGAACTTGCCCCGTAATGCTATTCATAAAGTGAGGAATTCAGTGTGCTGTGTGTAATGCAAATGCACACAATGCATACCCATCAAGTTTGTGATTTAAATGTCAGCAAGCACAAAATACATAGAGAAATGGAATGATAGAGAGCTGGAAATCATAAATGAAAACATAAATCAGATGTCTATACAATCTTAAACTACCTAGGAAAATTTTGAAATCAAAGTGAGTCCTCACAGCATTCACAGTTCATTTCTTTGCTTTACTTTTATCTGTAAATTGATTAATTAGTATGATTTACATTTTTGTTTCTTCTCCAAGATTTACAATGACTAAATTTACTAATTTACTATTAGCCATCTCAAACCTCTTCTAGTTTTAATTTCATCTGACCAACAGAAAGTTTTTTTTCTCCAGACAGACTAGTGGCACCTTTCAGCATGACTCAGAAGAAACCAATTTAATGCTAAGGTTTAGAACTGATACTGAGTGACTCAGTAACAGAGTTTATGTACTCTGATCTCAATCTCTGAGCTAAAATTTCTGAAGGAAAGCTGACTGGTATTACACCTACAAATCATTTTCACAGCAGAATTTGGTTGCTAATACAATAAATAAACAACAGCACTCACTGAAAGCATAATTGAACCTTCCTTTTTTCCACTGTTGAAGAAAGATATTGACACTGAGTTTCCACTTCAGAACTCACTCAACAGGCAAACCAAAGAGTCTCAGAGACCAGGCTAGGAGTTAAAATTTAACTTGTGTAATTATTCTGAAGAAATATGTAAGTCTGCCATCTGGAAGTGTATTAGACATTACAAAGTCACTGTGTGCATGCCTCAGCAGATGCAGCTTTTGTTCAGAGTTTTGAGGGCTGTTAATTTAATTAGTTTTGTATTTTCATGCTGCCACCTCCCCTCCAACAGTGATTCTGCAAAGGCAGCATTAGTACAGCTTTGAAAGAATGCAAAGATAAAAGCCAAATAAATATTTTATGGAAAAGAAAACATACTAGATTATGGTTGAAATGCTGATTCCTTTGGTTGCTCCTCCCAGCAAATATTTGTTGGTCATACTGGATTACATAACTTTGAGAAAACTAGGAACTTTATAGGGCTTTTGGTTTGGTTTGCGTTGTTTTGTTCTGAGATTTTAATAATAAACAAATATCAACTCTCAAACCCTAATTTTCCTAGGTAGTAAAAGAAAATGTTTTGACAAAACTATGAAAAGACACCATAATATCTTATCCAGAAGGAAATAGTTTGTGGATGAAGTCATAGCACTCTACCTAAATGACTTTTGAATTTAGACTAAGAGAATCTGTAGGAAGACAGTATAAAACACTACAAACCTTCTAATCAGATGAGATATCAGAGACAACAAATCTGATAGGATTAGTCAAATACCATACTGAGACCAGGAATCTAAATACTTAGAGACGAAATATCATCTAATGGTAAAAATACAGAATACAGACATTTTATAATGAAAAAATTATTCTAAAACTACCTATTTCCTGAAAAATATAACACATAATTTAAAATACAGAGCTATTTTTTTAATCTAGGCTTTGGAAGGGACCTCAGAGATCATCAAGTCCAACCCTTGATCCACTACCACTGTGGTTTTTAAATATCTCCAGGGATGGAGAATCCACTACTTCCCTGGGCAGCCCATTCCAATGTCTGATCACCCTCTCCATGAAGAAATTCTTTCTAATATCCAACCTAAACCTCCCCTGGCACAACTTGAGACCATGCCCTCTTGTCCTACTGACAGCTGCCTGGGAGAAGAGCCCAACCCCCCCCTGGCTCCAGCCTCCTTTCAGGGAGTTGTAGAGAGTGATGAGGTCTCCCCTGAGCCTCCTCTTCTCCAGGCTGAACACCCCCAGCTCCCTCAGCCTCTCCTCACAGGACTTGTGCTGGATCCCTTCACCAGCCTGGTTGCCCTCCTTTGGACCTGCTCCAGGACCTCAATCTCCTTCCTGAACTGAGGGGCCCAGAACTGGACACAGGACTCGAGCTGTGGCCTCACCAGGGCTGAGTACAGGGGCAGAATCCCTTCCCTGGACCTGCTGGCCACGCTGTTCCTGATCCAGGCCAGGATGCCATTGGCCTTCTTGGCCACCTGGGCACACTGCTGGCTCCTGTTCAGCTTCCTGTCAATCCAGACTCCCAGGTCCCTCTCTGCCTGGCTGCTCTCAGCCACTCTGTGCCCAGCCTGGAGCTCCCCATGGGGTTGTTGTGGCCAAAGTGCAGGACCCGGCACTTGGCCGTGTTGAACCTCATCCCATTGGAATCAGCCCAACTCTCCAGTCTGTCCAGGTCCCTCTGCAGAGCCCTCCTGCCTTCCAGCTGATCCACACTCCCCCCCAGCTTAGTGTCATTTGCAAATTTGCTGATGATGGACTCAATCCCCTCATCTAAATCATCGATGAAGATATTAAACAGGACTGGGCCCAACACTGATCCCTGGGGGACACCACTGGTGACCGGCCGCCAACTGGATCAGCACCGTTCAGCACCACTCTCTGGGCCCGGCCCTCCAGCCAGTTCCTAACCCAGCACAGAGTGCCCCTGTCCAAGCTGTGGGCTGACAGCTTTTTCAGGAGAATGCTGTGGGAGACGGTGTCAAAGGCTTTGCTGAAGTCCAGGCAGACCACATCCACAGCCTTCCCCTCATCCACCAGGCGGGTCACCCGATCATAAAAGGAGATCAGGTTGGTCAGACAGGACCTGCCCTTCCTGAACCCGTGCTGGCTGGGTCTGATCCCTTGTCCATCCTGTAGGTGCTGTTTGATTGCCCCAGAATGATCTGCTCCATGGCCTTGCCAGGCACTGAGGTCAGGCTGACAGGCCTGGAGTTTCCCAGGTCCTCCTTCCTGCCCTTTTTGTGAATTGGCGTGACATTCGTCAACTTCCAATTAATCATAGCACATATCTAGGTAGGTCTCTATGTACACACATGTATGTATCACAGCTTGATGGGGTGCTGAGACATATGATATAAACAATAATATTAGAAAGGTTGGACCAAGTGATGCTTGAGGTCTCATCCAATCTGACATTCTATGATTCTATATGATGGGTTCTCCTATTTCTGAACCAAAATAAAATCACAATTAGAAGTTTCAGAAAGGATAGTGAAGTGCTGCTCTACCCAGTGATATTCTTGGAAAAGAGAAATAAAAGGTGCAAGTGGGCAGCACCCCACCAGGGTAGAGAAGAAGCATCTGCCACTGGCTGCCCAGAAAGAGCAAGTGGCTCTGCTAGGCTCAGGAGGTGGTCAGCCAGCTGTGAGACCACTTGATACTTGAGAGAGATCAGATTCCTCTGCAAAAGGGGAAAAAGATTAACTAAATTATAAAAAAGGGGAAAGGTATGGCATGTCCTAGGTTCTGAAAAGTAAAGAGCTGAACACAAAATTACTTTGTGTCTCTGGAAAAGACCCAAGAGCCAAATTTGGCTACTGTACAACAAGAGAAACTCAAAATTTTAACTTCTCATGCAACTGAGATTTCAGCCTCAATGATTATTGCATGTTCCACATGCAACAATAAATGTGCACTTACTGAGCAGTTTTTGTCTGAATTCCTCTTCCATTGCTTCTTGACTTGCTTCTTTGCTGCAGTTGAATGAAGAGTTGCATTCCTCTGTTTTCGTGGGTTTAAAGCCAGAATGTTCTATAAAAAGAGAACAGAAAATAATAAAATACAGACAAAAAAATTGAAAAAAGTTGAAAGCCTCTTAAGTCAAACCTCAAACACTTGTTTACAGTGGCAGGCAAACCCAAAACAAAATTATCAATATTACAGCCAAATTTCATACTAATTTGTTTAGATTTCTATTGTCTGCAACACTTAGATTTTGAATATTTAAAGACATTTCTAGGACTACTAGAGAACAGAATTATATTTATTGGTCATGATGGTGGTTTTCACTCCTGGGTGTTTGTTACATACAGCATACAGAAATACACAATTCTGCTTCATTATTTTACTCTAAGTAACACTTGTAAAGCAAAACATGCAGAATTATTTTAAATTAATCTAGGTTATTTCTGGATGTTTCATCCTTTCTGTAAAAACTAAATTTTCCTTCACAGGAACATGCTTTTATGCCTAGTGAGCTGGTAAGTTAACTTCATTTCTCTTACAGTACTTGTATTTGCAAGGATTCAAACAAATGTTGGAAATTTAGTTGTAATTTTAAATGACAGTGGTGGTCTGATGACACAGGCAGAATAAAGTTTGTAATGACTTTCGTTATGCTAGCATAACTCAAAAAATTAAATCAGTTTTTTGGAACCCAATCTCTTCTCACATCAAGCAAATGACAGATTTCTGTAGCAAAACTGACTTCATTTAATGCAACTGGTGAGTGTGAACAGAGTGCAAGTGACAGATCCAGACTCAGGTCTGTGATGGAAAACCAAAAACAGGCATATTGATTGTAACTCCTGGATTGGTTTTGTAAGTTTTCTTTAAAAAAAAAAGAAAACAAAAAAACTTTATTTTAGCACTCTACTTCTCCACTATGGTGGATAGGGTGTGGTTATCCTGCTACTATATATCAAAAGATGTGAGAGTGACTCACAAAAATGGAGGCTGAACTGTCTCCATGAGTATGATGGGGTAATGAATATTATATATTTTAAAAGTCTGCTGGCACAGGTGATAATGATGAAAAAGTAACCTATTGTATTGCATTAAGATTTTATTGTGCTGATGTTTATAGTATTTTAATTTTTTTTTTTTTTTATGCAAAGGAGTCAAGTTCTAATAAACTATTTCATGCTTACTCTGGACTGTTTAGTAATCCATTTTTCCCACAAAACAGAAATCTTGCCTACTTGAAAATTCTACCTGCAAATAACAACATAGCCCAGTACATAGCCCAGATTTGCCTGACAAAAAAAGTGGGTTACAACATTCAAAAAGGTATGGTCTATTTTAGCAGCCTCCATGCTGCTGACTTCTGGGAAGAATTAGAAGGTGTAATGAGATGTACCTCTGCAATTCCAGCAGTAAAGACTGAACCCAGCTGAATACCTTAGGCAAGATGTGATAACCAAATGCATCCAGTGGTGGTTAATGCTAATTTATTTCATTCTTAATTAAAACAGAGCAGGGGCATTCACATAAGGAATGCCACTTACAGCATCTCAGTTGCTACTTTAATTTCTCAAGATGATCAAACTAAATTGTCAGAGCACATCTGACTCATTGGTAATAGGCTGTTGAGTATCCAAATCACCCAAACTGGGCAGTACATACTGAATCACAGACGCTTCAGCAAAATTTTGCCTACTCTCTTTTTTAATTGTTCAGTGCAGTACCCTTGGCCATGCATATTAGAATTATTTTAGCAAACTGAAATGAACTGCAGATTTCTAGCAATAAACTGTAACAGATGTA
Source organism: Phaethornis superciliosus (assembly GCA_023637945.1). NCBI lineage: Eukaryota > Metazoa > Chordata > Aves > Apodiformes > Trochilidae > Phaethornis > Phaethornis superciliosus. The sequence goes on along the minus strand of JAJQWJ010000009.1, from coordinate 12,044,381 downwards.
CTCCACTGGGTACAGCACCAGTTGGTTTAAAACATGGAACAAATGGTGGAGCAAGCCAAGGACGGAAGAATCCCCACGTGTTTGCTTCTGTTGGAATTCTGCAGCAGGAGCATGGCTCCAAGCACAAGTTATAGAAATCCAAAAGGACTTTGTAGCGCATCATGTCCCAGAATTAAGTCTAAAATAAAACTGGGACAGAACACCCTAAATCACATACACAATATAAAAAATCCTTGTAGTCTCACTACCTAAATAATACACTATCTGTCTAAACCTTGGATTGCTGACCAAAGTGGCTGCTGTAGCTGGAGGTCCCAAGTGTTTAGGAACCACTCAGAAGTTAACTGCCTAAACAGGATTGTAATGTAAATGCTTTTGGGTCTGTTAAACTGTCAGAGAGAAAGATTAGTGAGAGGGTTTTCTTGCTATTCATTTCAGTTTCCTGGTTGGTTTTCTGCAGCTAATGGCTAATCAGACATTTAGTAAATTTAACAAATTCAGGTAGGTCAGACAGTAAATGGAAAATTACAGAAAAGAAAGCTATAGAGGGAACTGTTACTGTTAAGTGTCAGTTGCAACTGACACTTAAGGAATGCACCCAGCTAAGCCAAAATAAACCACCATGGACATGGAAGAACGGAATCCCAAGATCTGCAGTCTCCCAAACATACTGTCTATCTGACCAGTGGGAGACCTCATTGGTGAGGAGAACTAGCTGGACGTCCGCAATCTTGCTTGCCCTGACCCCATGCTTATTTTGATACATAAATTGTCACTCATGCCAGACGAGCTGTTGTTTGATCTCTCCAGATGTTCAAAGGGCAAGACTCAAGTTCCCCAATAAAGAATGTAGATACATAATACATCACTTTTCAGAGTGCTGTGAACTTTGTGTTTCAGAGTAAGATGCTATTTGTATAGTAATGAGGAATTTATGAATTATATATTTAGTCTTTATGTAAAAGGCACATTTACTTCCTTAAAAATAAAGTAGGTATAAATCCATTATCATTGGATTGGCTACAAATCAGAACACAGTATCTTTGTATAAATCCATTTTGGTACAGCATTGATCCACTACTTCCCTGGGCAGCCCATTCCAATGTCTGATCACCCTCTCCATGAAGAAATTCTTTCTAATATCCAACCTAAACCTCCCCTGGCACAACTTGAGACCATGCCCTCTTGTCCTACTGAGAGCTGCCTGGGAGAAGAGCCCAACCCCCCCTGGCTCCAGCCTCCTTTCAGGGAGTTGTAGAGAGCGATGAGGTCTCCCCTGAGCCTCCTCTTCTCCAGGCTGAACACCCCCAGCTCCCTCAGCCTCTCCTCACAGGACTTGTGCTGGATCCCTTCACCAGCCTGGTTGCCCTCCTTTGGACCTGCTCCAGGACCTCAATCTCCTTCCTGAACTGAGGGGCCCAGAACTGGACACAGGACTCGAGCTGTGGCCTCACCAGGGCTGAGTACAGGGGCAGAATCCCTTCCCTGGACCTGCTGGCCACGCTGTTCCTGATCCAGGCCAGGATGCCATTGGCCTTCTTGGCCACCTGGGCACACTGCTGGCTCCTGTTCAGCTTCCTGTCAATCCAGACTCCCAGGTCCCTCTCTGCCTGGCTGCTCTCAGCCACTCTGTGCCCAGCCTGGAGCTCCCCATGGGGTTGTTGTGGCCAAAGTGCAGGACCCGGCACTTGGCCGTGTTGAACCTCATCCCATTGGAATCAGCCCAACTCTCCAGCCTGTCCAGGTCCCTCTGCAGAGCCCTCCTGCCTTCCAGCTGATCCACACTCCCCCCCAGCTTAGTGTCATCTGTGAATTTGCTGATGATGGACTCAATCCCCTCATCCAAATCATCAATGAAGATATTGAACAGAACTGAGCCCAACACTGATCCCTGGGGGACACCACTGGTGACCGGCCGCCAACTGGATCAGCCCCGTTCAGCACCACTCTCTGGGCCCGGCCCTCCAGCCAGTTCCTAACCCAGCACAGAGTGCCCCTGTCCAAGCTGTGGGCTGACAGCTTTTTCAGGAGAATGCTGTGGGAGACGGTGTCAAAGGCTTTGCTGAAGTCCAGGCAGACCACATCCACAGCCTTCCCCTCATCCACCAGGCGGGTCACCCGATCATAAAAGGAGATCAGGTTGGTCAGACAGGACCTGCCCTTCCTGAACCCGTGCTGGCTAAGTAAACAGACTAAGTACACAGAAGTAAATTCAGCCCATATACACAAGTACAAACTTGTCACAGCCACACAACATGCCCAGCACACATCATTATGGACACCAAATTATTATACTTTCATTATTTTCATGAATTATTTGAACACTTCACTTTGGGAAGAGAGCCAAGCAGCCTGTCTCTACAGAACACAGTATTTATTGCAGATGATTCCTTCAAATATGACTACCTTAAGGAATTCATTTAACAACATGATTTCTTTTATGTCTTTTAAAAGATAAAGATTATTAGAAACTAAAAAAAAATTAAGAATGGCTTGATTCCCTAATATATTCTCTTCCAGAAGGCAACGTATTCATTATAGCAAATACATATTGATTTTAGCTGCAAGTATTCTAAACTGCTAAAAACTACTCATAAGTGATGTACATTGAGAATGACTAGCATGTACAGCTACAGCTTTTAAATTTTGAGCATTTAATGATAAATGGTTATGTTGATCCGTGCCAACACAGTAACATAGCTTTTGAGAATAAACTTGCCATAAGCTATCCAATAGATGTTTATTGCTCAGCTTCTATTTTAAAGGCTATGATTAACAAGTGTACACAAAACATATTAGCTCTAATCTTCACTAACATCTATTAATAAAAAGGCTGTAAAAGTTTTAAAACTGTATGTTATATTACAGTTAGCAATTTATTTCGAATTAATATTATACCAAAATTAAATATTTTAAGGCAGTCATTTGAGGTAGGATATGTTCTTCAGCTGGAAGTCCTGTTTCAAATGTAGCATTTTCAGGTAAATTAAAACAGGTTTAGCACATGCTCCACAGTGATCCAGCAAAAATATATAAAAATTATATAAATATATATAAATAGATATAAAAATTTCACTGCATTAAAAGTGTCACTCCCATTTTATTCCCACCTCGTAAAGCAACTCGTAGCTGAAATCATAACAAGCTATTGCAACTAAATCTGATTTTTAATTAAATGCACATTCAGCAAAATAAAGTTAAGGAAGCACTATGCTGAGTGCTTAGTGCTCCAACACTAGCAGGGGTGGGGTGGGAGGGAAGAGAAGGCAGAGAGAGGATGGTGTTAAAAAAAGTACAATTTACATTGTAGGTGGAACTGCAGTAACTTATCAGTCATCAAATGCTAGTCTAGCATTGTCATTGTAAAGTATATGACACAGTTTAGAAAGCTTTTTTTTTAAAAGCTTTTAAGTCTTCAGCTTCTTTTTTCTTTTCTTCCCCACCCCAAAGTAAACTCCTTAGCAGTGTCCTTCTACTGAAGCCAATCAGTTGTACCAAGAGTATTTAGACCTTAGTAATCCTCATCGTTTTAATGGTAATTCAAAGCCAGAATAAGGATCTGAAAAATACAAACTCAGACTCTCTCACTGGTTGCAGTATTAAAATTGCTTCTTAATAAGACAAATTATTAATTTGCTCTTTTTATGGATTCTGTCCACAATCTATAGAATGTTGGGGAAATTTCATATGACCCAAACCACCTTCTGAAGCTCACCACAGGTCAATATGTAAACAGCTACAAGGAAGCTTCTGAAAATGCAACTGTACACATGCAGACTAAGACCACAGGCATAACAGGTGGTTCCATGTGTTATTTGCTTTGTTTTAGCATCCAGCTCAGTTACCTAGCCCAGCCCCTGAAGTGCACAGGTTATATCCCGGTTTATTCCAGTTGTTTCACAGAGCATCCTCAATTAAACTCTTACATGTAGCAATTAAAATTCAGGAGTAGGCTAAGCATGCTAGGGAACACATGTGGAGAGCAATCTAACCCACCCCATTCCATTAATCTGCCCAATTTTCTTAAAAAGGCTTGCAATCTCCCTCACAGTAAGTAACATTAAGCGTATTGCAAGATACATATGTTCACCAAGTGAACATAATGAGAACATATTTTTTCTAAGTGTAATGAAGATACTACACAATTAATTTCATAGCTATACAAGTGTTAATTCACTGACAGAAACAATCATAAAATACTTTGGGTTGGAAGGGACCATCTAGTTTGAAGCATGGGGACACCTCCCACTACACCAGGTTGCTCAAAGCCCCACCCAAGCTGGCCTTGGACACTTGCAAGGACGGGGCAGCCACAACTTCCCTGGACAATCTGTTTCAGCATCTCGCCACCCTCATAGATATCTATTACAAGTTTAAGTTTCGCTACTAAATGAGTAAGTGAAAGTTCTAATCCTAGGAGAGTAACACTAAAAGATAAACAAGATTTCAAGAAATAAGTATCTGTGGTGTCATGTCTTAGAGAAGCTAGCTATATGCCATTTTTCTTTATTGAAAAATAAGGGAGTGTTGTGAATGTCTCCCTCCTGAGTATGATAGAATATCTCATAAATTGATACTTGTGTCAAAAGTGTATTTCCTTAATGAAAATATGAACCAACAAGAATCTTTACAAAAACTTTACATAACATCTTAGAAAATAACAAAGAAATTTCAAAAAGTAAAAACCACTGTTTTCACAGTAGCTCAGGTCTGGTTTAATTATGAGGTGATAAAAGCCATAGAAAGTGTGAAATGAACACAGATGTCAGGGGAATAGTGTGGTCAGCCTTTGGAGAACCCAATTTAGAAAGGAACCCAGACAGCATAGGACTCAGAAGGGATACACCCAAAGAATTATTTCTGATATTACCAGATGTGTTTTCTGCCACAATCCTCTCTCAACAAAGATACATTGTACATTGTCCAGGTGACCCTCTGTGTCCATGCCCAAGAATCAGCAATTTACATTATTACAGTATCTACAAACCAGGGTGCTCAGGTCCCAGAGAGATGGAAGATGGGGCTCCAGTTCTGTGGAGAGACAGACAGTCTGTGATTACGAAATGTGCCAGAAGAGCAGCAGCACTGCAGTTTTCTGTGAGACAGGGGCTAAGAAGCCAACAAACCAAAGAGACTGGAACCTGAATCCCAGTGTGTACATGGGGCATGGGATTTGGGGGCAAAACCATCTGGCAACAGATTCAACTTTCAATCGCAAGTCTTATTTCTGAGTGACACAAGCTCTGACCCTTTAAAAAAAAGACTCTGATTCAAAGACCAGTGGATGATCTTGTCATAAGCATATTCTAGCTGTGCACTGACAGGTGACTGCCTATAGCATAGCAGTTAAATACATCTTCATCTTTACATTTCTATGTAGTTTTAGATTTCCCTAGAAATCATCTTCTACATCAGAACAAATACTTCTATGGCTTGCTGCATGCCTTACACAGCCTCTAATATTTGGTGAGAGTAAGACTACTATTCATCCTGTAATATCACCACAGCATACTGGTTATCCTGAAGAGATAGTCTTAGCTCCATTACTAGATACTTAGAAACTGTAGTTTCCAAAACAGTTCTACTGCACATTTTTCATGGTCCTCAGATTTCCCTACAGTATGTAAATACTGTTAACAAAATGAGCTAAATTATTCCCACAAAAATCAGGAAAGTCTTAGTTATGAGTATGTCTATATTAACAAAAGTGTGGTACACCTCACACACTTTCTGCTATATAAGTAACATTAATGCATTACAGATTTTTTAAAAAATTACGCAACTATAAACATAGTTTACCTAAACCTAGTTTTGTTGATACATTAACTTTCACTAAAGTGTTTGAGTTTTCTATCTCAGCAACACATTAATGCTGGGTTTTATTGTTAACTCTAGAAGGTTTATTAAAAGTGAAAAAAAAAAAAAAAAAAAGTTACTTGCTTCCCATAGATACCAACTGCTGCTCTCTATTGGAAGAGCTCTGGGTGGTAAATTATGAGGCTGAAAACTCTGCATGCTGCCTCCTTGACACAGATAATGTCAGCAGAAGCACCTTGACCCTCACAGGGAAAACTAAAGTGAATACACATCCTCTGTGCTTAAGTATCCAAGTAATAGCCCAGAATTCAGTGAATTAATTATTCACTCCCTGAAGCCAAGCACATATACATTCACTGTGCCATAAGATGAAGTTCTCAGAATGGAAGCTCCTCCAGGAACATCCTATTCTGTGATAAAGTCACATTTTCACACTATAAAGAGTTCACTACACCAAAAGCTGTTTGGGTTAACATCGCACATTCAAAAAAGACATACCTGAGCACAGCTCTCCTGGATTTACTCAAAGTTGTATTCACTATCATGTATTCATTTTGTTGACTAGATTATTATTTAGCTTATAGTCCTTAAAAATAGAAGAGTTTAAAACTTGATGCAGCTATCCTTCTGCACATACATTTTAATACATTTTCTATCTAACTGTACAGTCTTTAATCATCCAGTGAATTTGAATTGGCTATGTGTAAAAAAAAAACAGAACAATTAATAGCCTTGATTCATAGCTTCATGACTATTGTTCCTTTAGCAGTATGTACACACGTTCTCCACAGTTTACAAAACTCACTAAATACCAAGTTACTTTTTTCCATCTTCATAAAAAAAAATCTTCCTTTTTTGAAAATCAAAATTTAAAGCTTCAGTAAATATTTAGGACTTCATCACAAGTATAAAAGGAGACTACTGTTTCTTCACTAAAGTATTTATTTGTGCCTGGATCACTTGCACATCTAATTGCTCCGTTACATAAGGAACTGTTGGGCTGATTCCAATGGGATGAGGTTCAACACGGCCAAGTGCCGGGTCCTGCACTTTGGCCACAACAACCCCATGGGGAGCTCCAGGCTGGGCACAGAGTGGCTGAGAGCAGCCAGGCAGAGAGGGACCTGGGAGTCTGGATTGACAGGAAGCTGAACAGGAGCCAGCAGTGTGCCCAGGTGGCCAAGAAGGCCAATGGCATCCTGGCCTGGATCAGGAACAGCGTGGCCAGCAGGTCCAGGGAAGTGATTCTGCCCCTGTACTCAGCCCTGGTGAGGCCACAGCTCGAGTCCTGTGTCCAGTTCTGGGCCCCTCAGTTCAGGAAGGAGATTGAGGTCCTGGAGCAGGTCCAAAGGAGGGCAACCAGGCTGGTGAAGGGATCCAGCACAAGTCCTGTGAGGAGAGGCTGAGGGAGCTGGGGGTGTTCAGCCTGGAGAAGAGGAGGCTCAGGGGAGACCTCATCGCTCTCTACAACTCCCTGAAAGGAGGCTGGAGCCAGGGGGGGGTTGGGCTCTGCTCCCAGGCAGCTGTCAGTAGGACAAGAGGGCATGGTCTCAAGTTGTGCCAGGGGAAGTTTAGGTTGGATATTAGAAAGAATTTCTTCATGGAGAGGGTGATCAGACATTGGAATGGGCTGCCCAGGGAAGTAGTGGATTCTCCATCCCTGGAGATATTTAAAAAGAGACTGGATGTGGCACTCAGTGCCATGGTCTGGTAACTGCAACAGTAGTGGATCAAGGGTTGGACTTGATGATCTCTGAGGTCCCTTCCAACCCAGCCAATTCTATGATTCTATGATTCTATGAAAATGCAGCTATGAGAGACAATCTGCCCACAACTCACCACCCACCCCTGCTCAGCTTGGACTGCAGGTGGAATGTGGAATGTGCTCAGGGATTGTGCTGCTGAGGTTTCCCTCTTGCACTGGGGTCTCTTGTCAGATGATGATGCAGCCCAACTGGGAGTGCAGGGGTTTGCAGTACACAGGAGCCTGTGCTGAATCAGCCATTTGAAACAGAGGAATAGAGACCTCCAAGCCCTCTCAGGGAATCTGTGACTCCCTTAGGAGTTAGTGAAGTTGATAGAGGAACACATTGGTGGTAAATTAGTGAATCCAGAAGCCATAGCCCCAGATAGCATTTTCATAACTACCCAGTGATATAGAGCTTGACATTTGTGCCTCAAATTCAAACACTTTGACGTGGCTCCAGTTGGACCAACTGCAAGAAGCTGCAGGGTTCTCTGCTTCTGCAAACGGCAGCTGTAATAGCTGCAAACTATCCTCCCAGATCCAGCTGGACACTGGGGGGGTTGGTCTCTTTTCCCAGGCAGCTGTCAGTAGGACAAGAGAGCATGGTCTCAAGTTGTGCCAGGGGAGGTTTAGGTTGGATATTAGAAAGAATTTCTTCACGGAGAGGGTGATCAGACATTGGAATGGGCTGCCCAGGGAAGCAGTGGATTCTCCGTCCCTGGAGATATTTAAAAAGAGACTGGATGTGGCACTCAGTGCCATGGTCTGGTAATCACAGCAGCAGTGGATCAAGGGTTGGACTTGATGATCTCTGAGGTCCCTTCCAACCCAGATGATTCTATGATAATACTAAGTAACATTTGTAACTACTTACTCATCAGGAGAGTCATTTAATTAATATCTCACAGCAAAATGGATCATTATCATACACATACAGTTATATCTCACTTTTTCTGTGGGAAGACAAGCAGGCTGAGAGCAAGCTCAGTTTTCTTTGGATTTAACATTAGTGCCAAAATAAGAAATAAGCCATTGTATCCCTATTATTGAACTTTTAATTGAAGAACTGATTGTGGGTGTTTGCTTAACCAAAAACCAAACTTGCATTAGAGACATGTCATTTAATGAAAACGTAATGCTCTACTTACTTTTGATTATAGGAGGGAAATTAGCATTAAAAGTTATTACTGTTTGAAGTTTAATCATTGGCAAAATCAGCAGAACTCATTTTAGCTGAGCATAGCAATGTTCTGAAAACTTCGTTAAAAGGTGATTTTCAAACTCCAATATGGGAGGATGCCAGTGCAATGAGAGTTACAATGTACATCTGAAAGATGTAGCACAAACAGTGCCCGGAACACCCATGAACATTTCTATTTGTTCCAAGAATTTGCCAACCATCTACCTGTACTGACTTTCTAAATCTGTTGCAACATTCAGATGAAAGACATAAACTTACCTATGTTCAACTAACATGCAAACTTCCATAAAAATTTCAGTGGCAACTGTTTAATGAGATGGTATAATACAAAACTGACAATGGAACTACTAATTTTCTAGTACATTTGTGTACCTCCTAATGCAAAAGTGAAAAAAAAATAATTCAGCACACAAATAAAATGGAAGAGTGAAGCATTTTTAGTTATACACTATAAAGTGCAAGGGTTTGATATGTCAAGTTACATATTAAAATAGTATCAAATGTCTAACAACTGAAAAAAATACTACAGCAAGTTCTCAAACAAGAACATATGACAGCCCATGCAAGTAAGAAAAAGGGAACTGTTGCCAATTTATCCTTTTACTTTAAATATGTCATTGTCTCTTTTTGCAGAAGCTCAGAGCCATCTTACGCTGACACATTTAAGCCATGAAATATGGCATTCTAGAAATGCATTAGACATCATATGTGTTGTAGATGACAATGGAACACATACAGGTAATGAGGAACACAAAGTAATTCCAAAAATTCTTCATTCTTATTCAACAATTTTGACATTAAATACTGCTGAATGTGTGGGTCAGAGTCAGAGATGACAATCTTAAAAATTAAAATGTAAAAAAAAAAAAAAAAAAATCTGCCATACTTCCTCACATGCTTATATAGAAAACCAATTTCTAAAATACTTTATAAGGGATGTTGTATGTAGTCGTATTATATTCTAACTCTCCTACTTATTACAACAAACCACATTTCTGCTATGAGACCACCTGCTTTCCCCTAACCAGAATGGAAGGCAAACCTGGATGAAGTTGAGCTAATTAGATGCTCAACTATGAGCAATTCAAAAGGAAGAATTACAAGAACATTCCTCCAGCATTATGAGTTTTGAACCAGCCCTCAAAACCCTCAAATATATTTTTCATTATGGACTCATTGATTAAAAGCATAGAGAACATTACACTGGGAGTTGAAAATTAGTTAACTTTGCTTTTGTGCTAAATGTTTCTCAGGTTCCTAAATCAATTCATCTTATCTCCTCACCTTGTGCCAAGGTTTAGCAGCATGCAAGGTACTCCGCTTTACTTAAGAATATTCCACACTGTTCTGAAAACTATTTCTTACCATATCCTAACAAAGAGGAACTGGCCATTCAGCAGTCAATAGTATTGGGTACTGCTGACATTTTACTCCAACTGCAGGTTTTTTGAGAATAGATATATTCATTTTTTCTGTTCTATATTAATTTCATTTCTGCATTTTATCACCTGTGTTCCAGAACAGCTTCTGTTGTGGTTATCTTGTTTGAAATTTCTTTTTTTTCCTCCCAATTCTTTTGTCACACTCTAACTTCCATTTGCTTTGAAGAGCTATGTACAAGCATACTAAAAACCCTTACATTTTTATTTCTTCTTTATATGGCTTCAGTTGGAACTGAAAAAAGGGCAGTATCAAGCACAGTTTTAAAATGGAAGCAGAATAAGTCTGGGAACCACCTCTAATTTCCTATCTTGTATTCCTGTCGTTACAACACACATCCACACACACGTGCTAGTGAATTTACACAAGGTTACTTTGTCCCTCAAATTCTGAAGACTGACAAGATTAAGAGGGAGGGAAGTAGACCTCTAATACCAATGAACAAATTTGTTAAGACTGAAATAATTTCTTGTATGTACCTGTAGTTATATTCCAAAGATTACGCTATGTGTGATATATTGCACACAGATCCTCACACCAATTGCTGATAACCTCAGAGATAGTACATAGACCTAAAATGGCACACCACTAAGGACAGCTGGCTTTAATTTCACTAGTACTAAATCCAAACCAAACCTGGTAGTCATTCCCCAACATTTTTGCCCTGAGCAGTAAGTGATGGAGTACTTTTTCAGTACTGATTAAATTAACAATTACAGTTTTCCTAAGTGCAATGGCTATACCCTATCTCACAAACCTCATTTTCAAGCTTAAAATGTGACACAATATAAAAATTCCTGACGCAAATCATTGACTGTTTTGTTATAAATAAGAATACTTGAAATTATTTTTAAATGCCTCATAAATTCACATCGTCTAACTTTACTGATTTCAGAAAAGTTCTTTTTATTTGCATATCAATATTCCATGATCTGAACACTTACAGGGATAAAAAGGAAAAAAAGGAAAAAAAAATTAACTTTTCTCAGTTTTAACTGTCATTGAAATATCCTCCATTTCAAAGATATCAAGAAATTATCACTATTCATTTTCAATACATATCAGCTGTCATTTTCAAAAAATCATACTGAAAATAGTATTTCTAAGCAGAGTTCAGTTGCAGTGTAATAAGTAATAATTTCATCAATTAGCAGTATTCAGCATCCACTGAGAGTTCTCTCACTATTATTTTATTCATAGAGTCCTTTGTGGAAGTAGCATACTAAAAAGATCCATTTATCCTACAAGGTTTTTCATAAATGTGTCATACATCTTAGAAAACAATTGGTTATTATTCTTGCTCAATCTAAATAACTATAACAACTTCCAGGTGTAAAACCTCTTTTTATACTTCCAATCTTTTTTATTCATATTATGGGTCTACATTTTTAATAACCTGTTCCATCACCTCTACCTACTTTCACACATGCACTCTGGAGTGTTGCATGGCTGCTAGACACACACGGATAAGAGACTGTTCAGCTTATTGTTAAAGAGAAGAATGGAATTAGTTTTCAGAGGATGCTCTTCACAATCAAGGCAAAACCAAGTCTTTAATAAAGAGCTAGATGCTAGAATAGATGCTAGCAATATAATGGCTGTCAAGGAAAATGCTGTGATTTTTAAATTCAGCAATAGCTTGCTTGCAGTGCCTATTTTAGTTCTCCTTCCCTCAAGATGTCTCCACTTACTTATAAGCCCTGTCCCAACACAGGAGGACATGTCCTGCCTTTTGTCCTTTCAACTCAAGAACACAGAGGGTCACCTTCAGAGTTTATTATTCTTCCTGACTGAACAAAGGGAGATGCAGCTGAGCAGTATGAGGACCTCCCTTAAGGCTGGGTGTACAGCCCAACCAAACTCAGCAGCTTAGGAAACAGTAGCCCAAATGCCAGTGATGCACCTCCAACACAGCAGCCTGCTTCATCCTCTCCAAGATGGTCAAATCTTTTGGCCATGACAGCTCATTCCAACAGCAGTTTCAATACAAATAAAGCTTCTCAGAGCACAGCTCACAAAATCACAAGAACAAAACATGAAAAGTGAGCAGCAATATAATAAATAAACTAGGTATGATAACTTATCTCAAAATGGCAGATTCCAGACTCCATAATAAATATAAACCTAATGACATTGCTTCTAGAACTAATACTTGAATGAAAACATCATCAGGAAGAAGAGATTGACTAACACCAAACTTTCACAGCAGCTTTCAATTTTTCCACCTCATTTCTACATTTTCAAAATGGTGTGCACAGGTACATCTATCAAAAAACTGCATATACCAGCCACACATGTAAATCAGACAGTTTGGTTGCCTGCATACATCCCTCTTAAACTACATACATAATTGTTTTTGAGCATGAAATTAAAATGTTGGAATGCACCATGATTGCCTTTAGCTGATGACTACCATCCCATCTAAATGGAAATATTTAGATTCAATACCTAGATATTTTTTTAATTAGCTTTCAAATGCAAGCATGTCTGCCTTCTCCCATTTGCACTGTTGGTGTCAAGTTGAACTGGAAAGGCCAACCATTTCAACGAACTAAAATAAGCATAATTTTAAGGTCAAGTCACTTGTAACACTTCAGGCAGCAAATGTCATACTGAAAACAAAACTGAACCTTAACTTGAGCAGAGATGAAAGGTTTGGCCTTTCATTGCATTTATTACTTTAAATTTACTAATAAAACACCAGCACCACATATATGAATAGTTATCATACTAATAAAGCTTGCTGAAACTATACAAAAGAATAGTGGAAGCATTTTTAAAAGCAAAATGCTTTATAGGTGGGGCCTAATTTCAAAGGGTAAAATCTCTGCAAGACCTAAAAACACTCAAAAATCTATATTGGCTTAGTGAGGCTTCTCTGACCATGGCAAGAGACAAGATGTTTCACAAATATTTTGACAGAGAACAGATGTGAAATTGGCCAACTCAGTTCATAGCATGAGAAAAAAAGGAGGTTGAAAAAGTGGATTATTTAATTTGTTCTGAGACTTCACAAAGGTATGGATGCATTTCTCCCCATCCCCAGCCCCAGCACAACCCAAGCACTGGTCATTAACCCCACCACCACTACACAAAATCCATACTAATATGCTGATATCTAAGGCATTAAAACATTCATGGCTTTGACTAAGGCCTACTACTCTTTAATGTGGAACCTCCATTTACCCCAAGCCCTTAATAAATACATTTCTGGGTTTGGTATAGATATTCTAGTCATCCAGATGCTGCCTTTTTAAGGGAAACTGTTGGAAGGCAGTTAGGAAAAGTTACACAGCAATTTCTGAGCTGGCTCGGGGACAGAGTACATATTAGAACTGCTTCACAAAGAGCTGCTTGCACAGAAAACTGGATCCCTTTGGTGTAAATCTGGGCTGAGAATGGTAATTCTAGTACAACTCAACTAGGTAATAGTTTATGAACTGGATAATATTAAAAAAAAAACCTCCTGTATATACCTTGATCTAAACAGACCTCAAATATACTTGCTTTGGCATTTCATCCTTACTGTGTGTCTCCTAATTTTTGTTGTTGCTGTTTTTTTCTATTATATTTAAATAAGCTTGCCCACTTGAATCCTGTGTTCTTAGCCATCTGCAGCAACAAAAAGGTTCTCAGTATTTCTTGCAGATGTAAGAGTGTTTGAGCAGTAAAAACGGAATTTTAAATTAAACTTAAGACCCTGTCTGAATCACCAATTCTTTCATAAAAGAATACATCTGGCCAATTTGAAGACAAAATGTTCCTCTTGTTTCTAATAAGCATTACAGTAAGCAGAAAAAACAGAAAATTTCATTTCCTCCACTTCTTTTCTTGCTTTCTTCCCCAGTCCAAATTTGACCTGGATATATATGGGGAGGGTTTATATTCATATAAATTCATATAAATCATTCAATTTATATGAATTATATTAATTCATTTTGAATTATGGCATTGCATTTGTATTGCATACAGACCAAGACAAAAAAATCCCCACCAAGATCTGTGTAGCTGATCTCTGTTTGCACATTTCACAAACTGATGCTCTGCACATGTGAAGATACTACAGATTTATGCTGTGCTGATCTACAAGAAGAATTCTGCTCTTAGTGTACAAATGACAGAAAATTAAAACAAAAAGACTTTGAATAACATGCCCACACAGACACCACCCTCTGAGCTTCTGATAAGACATTTATGGCCAAAGGTTTCCTAATCCCAAATGTTTGATTTCTTTGCCAAATCACATACTTGCCGAAGTCTCATATAAAGGCACAAATGCTGCTCGTCTCAAAGGCAACAGCACAGGGCAGGGAGCAGAGTGTGTAACACTGTTCTGATGAAATAAAAAAGGACTAGAAATCATATGCTAATAAGAGGAGGGAGGTTGCCAGGCAACCGGGGAGGGAGAGAAAGCAGTTTTTGATTTCAACTCTTTGCTGTCAAAGGGTTATCACAGCCAGAACAAACAAGACATATTCAATCCAGCTTGTCTGCAGCCAGCAGGAAATTCAGCTTTTCTCAACATCTTAAGTAAAAGTGTGTTTCCAGCTCAGTGCCAGCTATGTCTGTGTTCCCTGCATTATTTTACTGAGACTGCCAAAACAGCATAGTATAGGATGGACAGTAGATTTTCAAAAAGCTATTTGAAAAGCAGAAGCATGTGCTTTTCGGTGCACAAACTGGACCATGCATGTACACTGGCTTGTAGGATGGAGATAACTGTGCGACCTTGGATCCAAGCCATTCTCAGTCCATCAGATACACCTCTCAGTTGCACAGGAAACTTCATGTTCTGCCTCCTGCTAAATTGGTACCCCTTGAAATGCCTCTCAAAAGGCTGCCCTGCCCCACTGCACTCTTGTCACATCAGATGGGCAAAACCCTGCCTTATAGATCTCAGCTTCCTATATCAACTTGTAGTTTTCCTTTATTTAAAAAAATGCAACACTAAGCAGAAAAAGAAGAGGAAAAAAATCTAGTCTACAACATAAAATCATAATTAAATTCATTTATGTAACAAAAAAGGAAAATGGAATTTTTTTGTTCTTTTTAGTTAACTCTTGTGACAATTGTCACGTCTCATAACAGCCTGCTTTTTTCACACATCTCAGCCATGAGAAAAGGCAGGAGTAGAAGATCTTATTTTAAAGAGCTTCTTACAAAGAATAAAACCTCAACTAAGGGTATACAACCATAAAGCCACTAAAACACCTGGGAGTCCTGCTCTCACTAGCTGTAGGCTGGATGCCAAAGAGCTAGAAAGCATCCACCACCCAGACACCTCTGACTGGAGGGACTGCAGAGAAAGACTTGTCAAGAAAGCACAGCATGCAAAAAAACCAATGTTATCACCCTGCATGAGTTCAAGAAACTGACTTATGATTCTACTCATAAGAAGAATGAGTAGAAGAGCAGAAGAGTTTCATAGTTTTGCAATTCACAGTTTTGCAATTAATTTCTGAGTACTTGATCTGACAACTTTAATTCTTTAAAGAACTTTGAAGCTTCCAATAGATATTATGCATGATCTACACACAGTGACAGTAAGGAATCAGCTAAAAAAAATTAAAAACAAGGAACTCAAAAAAGGAAGACTTTCTTTCTCAGAGTACCATCAGGAAAGGTATGGATGAAGCCTGTAAACACTATCTGGAGTTCCAACATCCTTTCAACATACAGGTTCACACAAGTTAGAAAGGGAATGTTGTCCTCACACTGCAGACTTCAAAGACTCTTACCGAGATCTAGAAATGCAATAAATAAAACCCCAAGACAAGTCCCTGCACCATACATCCAAGGCAGGTAGTTTCACCTGCTACTATTTTGGAAAGGGTTTTCTTTCCTTCTGCTTAGAGTTTCTGTGCCCAAAGAATATTCTCAGCACACTGACAGAATTGGTTGGCATTTCGTTGGCATTTGGTTTGGTTTAGGTTTTGGTTTGTTGGGTTTCTTTAATGCCAACATTTGTTTATAAAGACCCTATATTTTAACTGCATATCTATATAAATTTCATATTTTAATACAAAATTTATCTTTCATAATTTGGAAAGCAGGCTTTTAGAACAAGATTATTTGTGCAATTTCACAGAACGTTTAGGTTCTTTTTCTCAGTGATACTTTATCAGCATTGTTTCCTTTTCTTGCCTCAGTACATACTGCCTTGCTTTCTGAAACATTTTTGTAACACTCTTGGAAGATTAAACTAAATTTTCCACATGCAAATATTTTATAGCAATTCAAAATTTAAAAAGCTGTTATTTTGGCAAGCCATCTCTTATGTTTGCCTTTATTTTCTGTGTGGACTTTAGAGGATTGTTAAATAATTGATACAAGATAAAACAGATTTTATCAAGAACATAGAACATGAATGTATATTGGGTGATTTCTAATTTTTTGTGAACTACTAGGGCAATTTTTTTGTTTCTTATTTATCATAATTATGACATTGTAATCAGAAGACTTGACACAACAGAGACTGATCATAAAAGAAGGTTAAAAAATAAAAAAAAAGGTTTACTATGAATAATCAAAGAATAGTTTCTTTATCTTCTTTAGCTAGGACAAAAGATTTCAGGGACAGGACTAAGCCAAACATGGGAGATTAGATTCCTCAAGTACAGCTTCCTGGAATTTTTCTTTTATTAAATAACAGAACTGGCTGTGATTTCAGCTACTTTTAGTGCAGATTCTTAGCTCTTCTTTAACCTGTGACATCAGTATTTTTATTCAGCCTTAAGTATCTAAATAAATTATAAAATAATATCAAGACTCAAAAAGGCCATATTAAATATTTTAATTATATTAAGTTTTTAGTTCGTGTTATTAAACCACTAACCACTAAGAGAAGTTTAATGAATCATTCATTCCATTTTTATACTGTAGCCAGAGAAATTGAACAAAACCTTCAAACTGTGCTGCCACTGCTCATGTTGATAAGACTTCTCTACTCAACAACCAGATTTCTCAGAATATATATTTATAATTATATAGGCTTGGCTAACATGCACTTTCCCAACTCCAAAAAACATAAAATAGGTTTTTGTTAAAATACACTACTTTCTTCCCCCCCCCCAAAAAAAAGGTTCCATGGAAATTGAAATAAACAAAAACCAAAACAATACACAAGAGAGCTGCAAATAGACTATCAGTAATATTGATATATTCATCTGGGAGACAAATCATACAGTGACTAAATGGGGAAAGGGCAATGCATTTGGTTAGAAGTAAACTGTCTTGATTTCCTTGCTAATTCAGCTGAGTGCTGAAAGCAAAAATACAGGAAGAAACTGACCAAAGTTTCTATTTTCAACCTGAGAATAAACCAAACATTAGTCTCTTTCAAGATGCATCATTCACTCTTCTAAATCATGTAGTGCTGTATAGTATTAGCAACACATGATCCTAAAATAAGATATTTCACTTTGAATCTGAGTTATGCATATCTAGAAATGCAAAACAATGTAATCCCAGACAGATTTTATATCTAAAATTTGAGGACAGTACTCAAAAACCTGTACTGCTAAAATTAAACTTTTGTAATAGAAAAATTAACTTCAACACTTGATGAAAGACCACAGATTGTGTGCTCTGCAAACACAGAGATGGTAAAAGATACACAGTATTGATTTCATACCACAGTACCTTCCTAACTGCCAGGAAGACTTCTTCAATAGTTTAGTTTTCCTATCCATTCTGTTTGTTTTAACAGAGTATTTGTAAGTGCATTTCTGGACATTAGTCAGGTTTTGAACAGCAGCTCAGTTAGGAAATGGACTATACACAAAAACTCTCTATAAGAGCTGGTGATAAAATTCAGTCACAGCTGCCCCAGAGATGTATTCAAGCTGCCATCATGCATGCTGATGCATTATCATTGGGCCTTCAAAGAGCTGCAATACCACACACTACACCTAATATTTAAGTTTCAAGGCATACCACAGCAAAAGGTTATGTCAGGCTGGAACAAGACTGCTAAACTACAAAATAGTTGATTGTAACTTTCTTTTTACCAGACTCTGAATGAGCTAAAGCTTACAGCCACATGCAAGGTACTGAGAAGGGTGGGGGAAAGGTGCCTTGAGTTCCAACCACAACCCCTGGCTAACATCACCAGGAGCTCCCACATTTCCCCACCCCGCCTGAGTGTTCAGAGCCAGCTCTCAGTCCAACCTTCAGTAAGGAATGTCACACAAAAATGTTAAGTGCCACAGGTGTCGGAAACCACTCGCAGCAAGATTGCTACTCCTGACATCCTGCTCAGCATTCCATGCAACTAATTTTACTCCCTGGACACGGTGCTCAGCTTGTCCCACAGCAGGACAGTGAAGAGCCGAGGGCCCGCTCAGCTCTGACACTGCGGCCACGGCGTTGTGAGCGGGACGGGCCCGGCAGCTTCAGACCCGTGAGGCCGCCCAGGGGCTCCCCACGCCACCGCCCCAAGGGAGCCCTGCCGGAGCGCTGCAGAGCCGGCAGGGCGATGGGGCTTGCCCACACCCAGCCTTCGACTTCGTCGGTGGGGAGGGACGGGCCGCTGAGGAGATGGGGAGGTGCCAGACACCACCCTCAAACACACTCGACCGCTCGGCGGCCCCGCTCACCGAGAGACGGAGGGGAAACGCGGGGCGAGCCCCAGAGCCGTGCCTCAAGCCGCCGCCGTCGCCCGGCAGACACCCCCGCCAAAGGCTGCCCGGCACGGCGGAACGGGACCGCGCACCGCCGCTGGCGGGCAGCGGCAACAGCGGCGAGGCACTTCCAAACTTTGCTGGGCGCTCCCGGCTCGGGCACCGCCTCCGGGCAGAACCCCCACCCCGCTAGAGACAGCCGCACGGCCCGGCAGGGCAAGCGGGTACCTCAATGTCCACTGGGTCCCGGCTCAGAATACAAGCCATGGTGTCCGCACCGCCACCGCCTTCCCCCGAGTCCCCGCAGTCCCAGAGTGGAGCGGAGCGCAGCGCGGGAGGAGGCGGAGCCGCCGGCCCGGGCAGCAACGCCCAAATGGGCGGGAGCCCTCAGCGGCGGGCCGGGGCCGGGGCCAGAGCCATCCCGCCAGGCAGAGCAGCCGGGTCGGGTGTGGGGTCGCCGTGTACCCCCGGGGAGGGAGCGCTCCCGACTCGGGGCCGAAGTGCTGGGAGGGCCCGCGCCGCTTTATCTCAGTCCCGCGGGGGCTTCAGAGGTCACGGAGGGGCGAGGAGGCGGCTCGGCAGAAACTCGGCAGGGGCTCCATGACACACCGCCCCCAGGGAAACCGGCCCCTCCGCCGCAGGCCTCACCCAACACAGCCAGGGCCCCGCCGCTGCCCGGCGGGCAGGTGCCGTGGCGCCCAGCCTCGCCTCCGTGAGGTGCCACGCAGCCCTCCCCAGAGCCCACCGGCACTCCAGCCTCTTCTCGGTCCACAAGCACACCACAGCCTCCTTCGCCGTCGTGTTGGTGGAAGGGGAAATGGGGACAGGGCCAGACCTCACCCTGGTTGTTGTTTTCGCTTCGTAAAAATCTCAAAAGAGCCTGCACGCCAGTGACAGAGGCCGCCTCCTGCCCAGAGGCAAAGAGGGAGCACCCTTCCCGGCACCTCGCACACACCCTCCCGGCATTACTGGTCCGGGCTGTCCCTGAACCTTGGCCCTGCTCCTCACAGAGACAGCCAGGCTACCCTCCCACTGCATCCCCCCCACAGAAGCCATCCTGCTGCAAAGAGCCTTCCCAAGTATCACCCAGCTTCTGTTCTACCAAGTTTATTTCCTTCCAAATATTGTGATTAATATTGTAAACACAGTATTTGTAGTACCATTGAAATAGACATTATGACTCCAACATACTTTCAAAGAAGTACTGTCTTCCCTAATGCCTGTAAAAAAGCAAAAGAAAATATTCTGCATTTGGAAAAAAACTAAGCACCACAGCATCAGTTTGTAGACAGCCCTTTCAAGCAGTCACATGTAAGATTCCCCAAAAAGGGAGAACTTTTCTCATCATTTCACAAGAATAAGTTTTTACTTATGGCCAGTCTTTGCTTTCCCTATTTTCATGCAACTTCTTTGGTTGTTTATTCCCTTTCTGAAAAGATATTCCCAGATTTAGTCTTCAACATGCTCTTAACAGCATTCATGCAGTTTGCTTTCATTCTAGTTTCCTTTCTTACAGCATAAAAAAAAAAAACAAACTTTAAAGATAGGGTTCCCAACTCTAACTTGCTTTATAAAAAAAAAACTGGAAAAGTGTAAGGAGCTTTTGGACTCTGATGACCCTTTGGGTGAAATAGATAATAGGTTTGCCTCTTCTCTCCCTTTTGTGTCTCCAGAGAGAATGCCTCTTCTGGAATAGCTTGTGATTTTTTCTTTGTATTGTAATTATTTTATTTCTTCCTATCTCTGTAAAGGTGTATTTCCAAGATGTCCAGTAGAGATTTTGTTTCCCTTGTCAGATGCAAAGAAATAATGTTGTGGTCTTTTGTATCTCAAACAAAGCTGTGTTTTCTCAAGTCTTGGCACTATCACATAGTTGTTCTTGCTGGTTACAATCACCCATGAAAAGCTTGTAAAGTGTTGGCAGGAAAATAAGAAGCAGAATCCCCTGCATTTCTAGTACTTATTTCTAATGAACCCGAGATTCTGGATCATTTTACTGATATTGCAGATCATCTCAATGCTCTCTGGAGGAACCTGTGGAGTCCTCTAGTTGTGTTTGCCCCTGACCTACAGCAGTATAGGCTACATTAGTGCATTTAGGCCCATAAAAAATTTTCACAAGGAATAGTTCCATGTATATTAAATAATAAAGTTCTTTATGTTTAATCATCTACAGTTTGCATCCTTTTGCTCTTAAAAGGCATTTACATTAGAACAGAGTAGCAGCAGCCATTGGAGTCTCCAGTTTCATTTTGTCCTGCCATGTTCCAGCTGTTGTGGATACCACCATTTGGAGGAAATTCCACTTCTTTTTGGAAAATGTCATCACACACCTTTTTTTTTTTTTTTTTTTTTTTACAGGTTGTAAATCCTTGTTTACCCCCATGTTACATACTAAAGCAAGTGAACCTGTCACCTTCAGGATTTTTGCCCTGTGAAACCAGTAAATAGTCATTCCATCTAAATTTCATACAAGTGGGGTTTTCCCCTCCAAAAACTTATTCTGCCAATAAGTACAGGTCAGAGAAAAGGATTCAGACATCTGACCATACCCTGCCTTAATTTGTATTTCTTGGTAGAAGGGACTCCTCCTATTTCCCCTCTCACACATTTCTTCTGGAGATCAACTTACTCTCTGAAAACCATGGCAGTCATCCAGTCTGTCTCAGCCTGGTGCAATTGCCAGCTTCACCCAGCAGTTTGGGAGGGCTGACCATGGATCACCCTTCTGATCTCTGGATTCTCAGCTGTGGCAAATAGTGTTCTTATCAGCACTGAACATCTGCACAGCTGAACTTTGTTCCAGGAAAGAAATAAGCACAAACAAGGGGCCATGCACAACATTAATCAGAACACAAGTATTAGCAGTTTTGTAAAGCAGAAGTTATAAGAAATTTTAATGAGGAATTTTATGTAGTCTAAATACAGTTTGGGTTTTTTTCCTGCAAAAGTGCTAAGCCTCTAATTTTTTTTTTTTCTACGCCCTAGCAGGGCTTTGAAAGCATCAGAAACAAAGCAGTGGTGCTGAAGACCTAACTTTTTTTTCTGGAACGAAACGCTGTTGAGGCTTTGTTGAGTTATAGGCTTTTGAAAATTGCCATTAACCTTTTGTTCCTTTTACTCTTCAGGTGAAATTTGCTCACATGCCAAAAAAACAACTGGATCTGAATTTTCACAGAAAACCCCCAGGCACTCACTGCCACCACAGCAGCAACTTTCTTGTGCTGGGAACGGCTGCCTGGCGGGAAGGACAGAGGAAGGTAGGCAGCAAGAAACACCTTGTTCTTCAAATTCAAATGGCTCTAGGATCACACCCTGCAATCTAAGCCAGAAGAAACTCCAGCCATTGCAGTAGTTAATCTGTGAGTTTTAAAGGGTAAAAGTTCAGCATTCAAATTCTATCAGTGATTTATTAGAGAGACTAGAGGTCTCACTCAGTGCAACGACACATTATACAAGCAACTCCCCACTTTTTCCTCAAAACTACCCTGGATTCACCTCAGTTCACATACCAGAAAGCCAGGACATTCTAGACTTGAATTTGTCATGCAGCTGTAGTGTTGACCTGGTGGGCAGTCTTTAATCCCACGTCATTTATTATGGGACCAGTTTCCTAACTTATTGCATATGAAGAGTGATAGTTAAAGTTCCACAGCTAGCCTCTCCCAACATCGGAATGCATGATTTATCAATCCAGATTACTCCTAAGAAAGTCCATCTGTCAAATTTATGGGATTCAGGAAGGTCTGAAGTTTCTTTTACCTTCTTTGTGCACCTCGTCAGGACACTACAATGATTTACATTTCAGTTATTTGCTGCTTCTGCCCTCTCCATTTGGTTTGTCAGCTCCTGAATGTAACATCCTAAAGCTGATATATCTATTATGTAAAGAGTCCAAGAGAAATGGGATTAAAAAGAAAATGTCATGAAGATGACATGCTGCTTCTGAAGGCTCCCAGCAGCTACTCAGATGCTAGTTTGATTTCTTCCCTTATGCTAGGAGTCACGGCAGGAGTGGTGTTGACTCAGAACAAGGCAAGTCACAGCTAGGGTGTAGCTAAAAGGATTCTAGTGCCAGGTCCATCAGCTCTGTAGATATCTGTGTTGCATATCTTCACTGTACTGGTGTGACAGAGGAAACAAATGTATACATGTGACAAAACTGAAATGTGAGAAGGAAAGGTTTTACTGTACTGTTCTAAAACTTCCCTAAGTGAAGAGCCATAGATTAGCTATACCGTCCTTTGTCCTCCCTCATCCTAATCCAGGCCATGGGGATTGGAATTAAAAAGTTAATTTGGGAAGTTTTGTGTTCACTGCCTCTCTCAAACAGCAGTGTTGATGTTGAAGGATGTATATAGTTACAACGTTATGCATTCCGTCAACAGTTTAGGGAAACTGCGCAACATTTGCATTAGTGAAGAAGTTTACCTTGCCTTTCAGATTGCAGAAAACAGATTTGCAGTGCCCTTCAAAGAAGTACCTAGGCAGGATCACCTAGAATATGCCACAGTACAGGAGTACAAATGCACTTGAAGTGAGATATACATAACTACAAATTCTGTTAGGAGGAAACTCTGACCATGACTCAGACATAGTCTTTGGGCATGGAATTGTGAAGCACAAATACATGAATAAATAACAATACATGGCCACTGTGTGAGCTTTAATAAGTGTCCAAGTGCATTTTAAACTAAAATGAACTGTTCTTTAAAGAGTCCACTAATTTATTCCAGCCATCTGTGTCAGTGTAAACAAAAGCTTGTCTCCTAAACCGCTTTATAATTTTTTTAGATCTAAGAAGGACTATAAGTTTCAACATGATCATCTTGAGGGAAAATAAGCAAAAAGAACCCACGTATTTTCACACCACAAACATCTTTTGATAATCACTATCATGCAATTCAAAGAAATATTAAAAAGTAGAACTTTTTTTTGGCATAGCATGATGTTTGCCTATTTAAATGCCACCAAATGTTTCTTTAGGATATTTTAGGGAACAGAAAAATACGGGTATTTTTTCCTCTCCTCCAGTCTCCAGTGATGACCACTGTAGGCAAATCATATAGTTATTACTAAGCTTGAGAATTGTTAAATTGACATCCAGGGTTTGAACTGATCTAAGAGTCTTTTCTCTACATGTGCTTTAAAATATTTTCAGTCTCTGAATATATTTTTAATGTTGCTATGTTTCTGTACCTTAGTTAAGTGTAATAGTCAGGGAATCTTCATGTTTGTAAGCTAAGATGCATATGCATTTAGCTTGAGTCTTCCCTGGATGAAAGCAATTACATATCACTAATTAAGATGCGATTTTGGACCACTGAACCTGGGAAGGAGGAGGCTGAAAGTACTTTACAGGAAAAGTATGTTAAACTTAACTTTAGAGACACTGGGAAGCCACTCAGTTACCTGAGTAACTGAGGGAAAACCACAATGGGATTTAAAAATTTGAAAACATTAGTTAGTTATGAGACATCTCGTGGCTGTAGTAGTAGAAGGGGTGTCAGATCTATCTCTTTCTGCTCTGGGTGTTGAAAGCAAATGATGTTCCTTTCCAGACATACACATCTCTGAGATGAGTGAAAAGTAAGTTTTGTTTTGAAGGATGAAACCATTTACTTCGAGGCTCAGTACACTCTATTATTTGCATCTTCTACATTCCCTGTGGCAGCAAGCTTCTGACAAGCGTGAGGTCTGCCTTTTGAATGAGACCTGGTTTGAAGACATTTTATCGTGCAGGAATGAAGCAGGACAAAATAAAACTCAGTTCACTCAAGATTCTTGTAGATGCCAACTGGCTGATGTCTGTGCAAACTGACCTTCCAGCCCTCTCTCTCCTGTGCAAAGTTTCCAAGTCTCCAAGAAGCCAGACAGCCAAGCTATTAGAAAACAAGTTTACTATGTTCCTAACTTCCTCTAACAGAAGAATATTTCTCCATTCAGGTAAATATTAGAGATGGTGGTAGAGATTAGAGATCACTGCCTAGGTCATGATCATACACAATTAACTTCTTATGTGCTTGTAGTTGCAAAGGGAATCATGCAGTGAGATCAGAGGAAGATCAGTGTCTAAAATAAACAGACAGCACAAATATATTCACTGAACTATTAGTATGAGCTCACCCTTTCCAATAACAGCAGGAACATCATCAGATTTTATTTTTTTTAATAGGGATTCTGAAGTTGTGTTGCTTTCCAGAGATACTGTCAAGGTACAAGGTACAAACTGGCCTGTTGAATTATTTACAAGATATTCTACTATTCGCCATTGGTTGCTGAAGTTAAAAAATGCCTCAAACCCAACACCTAACAAACAAAATGTCTACTGCTTGGTTTTGTTTTGTTTTTAATGGCTATTTTGTAAAGAGCAACTGCCACTAGATTAACATCACTGATACAAAGTTGTGGTATGTTTGGATTGTTCTTACTTAGGAGCTAAAAAAGAAAGAGCATGCTTATGTTTCCCTAATAACTGATTGTAACTGCCAAATGATCGCCAAAAGCGGTTTCAGGCTACTTTGTTTTTAACACCTTCAGCTATGCCTTGTGACCAAACAAAAAATGACAGTAATTGCAGAATCTATTATTATTCTATATATAATTTATATATTCTATATAATCTATATATTCTATATAATCTATATATTCTATATAATCTATATTAGACTAATGAGAGCACTACAAAAAGAAAAACTAGAGCAACAGATAAGAACTATGTGCTTGCCTCATCATAAGTAAACTTGGTTGAGAAATCGTAGTTTTAACAGTAAAGACAAAATAAGAATAGTTATCACATCTAATTTTGTGATATGAAGCCTTTTCTTCTTCCTAGCAAATGTCTGATGCATGACATTCCCAGAGGACTATCTACTTGTTTACTTAGAGTTGACAATTTTCAGGTGGCAGTAGTTGTACAGCTGTATAAGAGCACATGTTAGTTTTAGGAATAGGCTGCCCAGGGAGACGGTTGAATCGCCATCCCTGGAGGAGTTTAAAAGATGTAGAGATGTGGTGCTTAGGAACATGGTGTAAGCACTGGGCTTAGTAGAGTTATGTTATGGCCCCAAAGGTCTTTTCCAACCAGAACAAAGCTGTGGTTGAGATTCTATTGCAACTTTTAAACACAGAGTAAAACGGCTGTCAGTTGAAAATCCTTTTCAACTACTTACAGGCTACTCTCTTTTAGTACTCAGTGCAACAGACCCCAAATAAAACTTAGATTTTATAACAGTATTCAGCAGCAGCTATCAGTGCTTAACAGACAAAGGTGATTAGCTTGAATATTTTGTTTAAATCAAGCAATGAAGTACTGCTGGAGAAAAGCTGTTCTGTGATACTTTAAACTGCCTAAGTAATTGCTCTAAGGCAATGTAGCACTTGGGCTAGAAAGATGAAGTGGAATCCCCCCAAAGCACTAACCTGTGCACATTTACCCCTATTTCCTCGAAGCTACAGAGCAAAAAGAACAAAAATATCTAAGTTTTCTATGTGACAGCTCAAGAAATTTTCTCTCATCTACCTTGCTATAGTACTGACTTTTACCCAGGACCCTTATACTGCATAGAAGAAAGCCCATTTTCACTTATAACAGTCAGAAGTAGCTCTTGCCTGCAAATGTTGGTATAAGATGATGGATAAACACTATGCACAGCCTTGAATGTTGACAGGAGAACTGATACTCAAATAATATAAACAACATACATCCCTATATGCTTGCTAGTAGGCTAATAGGCTAATGACAAGTTACTCATCTGACTTGGACTGTTCTGAGCACATTTCTGAAGTCTATTTCACCACTTCAGAAACATTTAACCTTACAATCAGCAGCAGTTATTGCCTTCCTGGCAAGGCTGAAATGAATAGGAGAAGTTAATTCCTACCCAAGGTCCCTGGAAAAATATGGGCAAGACATTAATTCACTGCCACCCTAGCCTAAGATAACAATTGTCAATAAGACAGTCTGCATCATCATTTTCTCTCTACTTTAATCAAGGTCATACTAGATCGCTACATCAAATCAAGCAGAATCAATTTGATTTTAAAAACTATCTAAACCAGTTTCTTTCTGGAAATTAACCCTTTAGAACAAACATTATTCATCAATACTAAACATCTTATTTCCACTAAAAATAACTGCTGCTATAGAACACACACCATGCTTTAAAAGATAAGTCCCCTCCCACCAAATACAAGATTACATTGTTTAGTCTCATTACTAAATTTGTAGATTTTGGTCAGATAAAAAACCCCTCATTTTTGCTTTCATTTTTATTTCTTCCAAAACTATTTTCTTCACCTTTCTCTTCCTCTTTACCTGCAATTAGATCTATAATACAAGCCAACCTTATGACAAATTTTATCCACAGCTGTCTTACATATACAATGTCATCACTTCCCTCGTCATCTACTGTTTTACATGTTTGAAGTGGGTTTGTCATACATCATTTTTAAATCCCACAGAGGAAATCAACAACTTTTATGGAATACTGGAATGTATGCCTAACAAAACCACACAGTATTATGCTGAGTGCTATTTACCTCATGCAGGCTTGGATCCTAAAAAACCCCAACATATTATGGTGTTTGTGGAGCTGTCCACTTCTTAGTACAAAGTAGTACAGTAATAAGATTTGTATTGTATTTCCCTGCTGGGTTGTGGTTTTTTTTTTATTGTTGCTGTTGTTGGTTTTTTTGGGGGGGTTGTTTGTTTGTTTTTAATGATTAATTTGAGGTTTAGTTCTGTTTTGCTTTTAAGACTGTGTCCAGCAGAGCTCCCTCCCTAAACTTCTACTAATTATCACTTTGTTTATTGCAGCACCTATAGTCCAAGATTTTACTCTAATAGTGGGATCATCTATTGCTGTGTCAACTTTTGGCAAAGCTACATTCTACCTTTCTTGAGAATGTATGTAGTTAGGTGGACTACAGCCACAACAGCTGGCTGGGAAAGCGTGAACTCCACCTGGCTGGGACTCATGGAGGTAGAAAGGGGTGCAAATATAAACCTTGTAGCCCACACAGCAAAGTTTTGCTTCAAACATTCCAAAAAGTTGAAGGATCCCTCCCACGTGCCTCCTAACACCTACATCAATAACTTCTATAGCCAAAACATTTTTTTTAAACTTGTCAAATACTGACAATGAGATCATATATATATATATGCATATTTGTCATTTCACACTTTTTGCAGAGAGAACCTATACCACAGTCACTGGATATATTAGCTATAAGCCTGGAAGGAACAGAATATCATAAGATTTTAAAGACCCCTTTTTAAAATTATTCTCTCAATCAGAAGAAATTAATCATAATCATATAAATAAAGCTATTGTAAATACCAAAGTCAATGGATCTATGGCAATTAAGGTTGACTAAGGAGCTCCCACGCACAAGCAGCCAGACCTACAGTTGAACCACATTGTAACAGGCTGGCTGGCCCATCTGTTTGT
Source organism: Phaethornis superciliosus (assembly GCA_023637945.1). Lineage (NCBI taxonomy): Eukaryota > Metazoa > Chordata > Aves > Apodiformes > Trochilidae > Phaethornis > Phaethornis superciliosus. The sequence goes on along the minus strand of JAJQWJ010000009.1, from coordinate 12,016,103 downwards.
TATGCTTATTTGTTATTCTCCCATCATATACTTAAACTGTCAGCTCTGGTTTTGGGTTATATGCTTTGCAAGTACAGACCAGCCATTTAAAGATGATGAGCTCCCACTCACCCCCATTAAAGCCACAGTAACACAATTTGCTTTGGATATGATTTTGCACTGCTTGAATAATATGACACTGAGCAAATACTACTTCACTACAGTGATAGGTTGTGATCTCCTGAGGGAAAAGCCTTAGCACCAGCAGGATGAATCTGAAAGGATGCAGATTCTGGCAGAGAATGATGTTTCTTTCCTTTCCTTTAAGACTGAAATAAAGCATTCCTGAACAAAATGAAAAATTAATCCCTTTGACCAAAACTTATTTGGTTGACAGAAAACATGGTTTGCCATTTAAAATTTCTATAATTAATGTATTTTTTTTAATATACAACTTAAGTCTCTATCTCTGGATTGTGATTTTTAGTTTCAAAATCTAGTATTTCAGTAGTTACCACAGATGCTACATTTTACTAACAAGATACTGTAATAAACCACTAGTTCCAGGTTTGAAATTATGTATGTAACTATCAATTTTTAGTTCCCTTATGCCCATGATTAATTTTATTTTTTTTTAACCATATTATGTCTTGCAGAAAATCCATCAAAGAATTTGACGACAATTAGCTAGAAAATTAGTCTGCAAGACGTGTTGTTCACCAAAATACCATTGATCCCTGGAAACATTGCAAACCTCCACTGGAAGTTTTCTCAGAGACAGGCAACTTGGTTGCATCAGATTTAAATTACATAAAGTATTGATTAAAATCTGTTAACTATTACCAATTTTAAAGGTAAACCAGACTATTCATGTGCCAATTCTTTTAAAAGAACATTTAGGGATGGATTCCTGACTATGTTAGGACTCATTCCTACTACTTCACAGCATACCACGGAGGCTGCTGAGGTACTGGTTGTTATTGTATCCTGATCCTGCAAGCCCCAAAATATGGGTGGCATTTCCCTGTGGCTCAAATGTTCTACTGACATAGTGTCCATCAGATGAACCTTGTCTCATTTGTAGCAGCAGAAAAGGAAGCAAAGCTTAGCATTTACAAGCAACCTTAGCATCAGGGAAACAAACATTAAAGCTACTTCTGCACTGCAGCTTCTTCTTTCAATAGTAGGGTTTGTGCTTTGTTCTCTCCATTAAAATACACTTTGTTTAGAAAGTATTTAATTTCTGTTTATACAAGAAATTTACAAGTCTGCTAACATAATTGTTCTGTTTCCTAAAGGTTTATCTGTGATACCTACTGTTTACAAAACACAGTACATAAATTAAAACATTCATTGATGGAACTCTGAGGGGTTAATTTTGCCCAGTCATCTAAAATAATCTACAGTAAATCTCTGTAATTTCCAATTCAGAAACCTTTAGATATACCAAACAAGGAGGAAATAGCTTCTCCTCTCAGAAGAGAAAGCTCCTGCATATGACATGAGTCCACCAAGACAACTAGAGCCATCTTTCTGGATAACTTTAGATAGTCCTTCACAACACAAACAGTCTGGCCCCACAAACTTCAAGGAGTGCTTAGAAGGATGTGTTGTATGAAAGGAGTTCAGAACATAATCAAGAGCTGTATCACAAATGATTGCTGTTAGGTAACCACTGCAAAAGTCAGAAGAAAGGATACATCTTTAACCTCAGGAGCAACCAGAGTAAACGCAGTTTTTAGACACAAGTTACCATTTTAGCCAACAACTTCAATACACAAAATACCAACACATTCAACACCACATTCTCAGAACAACTGCTCACCCAGGGCTGTGACCTGCAAACCCAAAGTGCTGGTAGAAGTCTACTCATGGGACAGAGGAAGTTGCACACACATCAGAATCTAAACCCATGTTGTCACATAGTCTCTGAAAAGAATCACAGAATCATTGAGTTGGAAGGAACATCTAGAAATCATCTAGCCCAACCCCCCTGCTGATGAAGGATTGTCTAGAGCAAATTACAAAGGAGATCATTAAACTTTCTGCAGGCAAAGTCATAAACAGACTCTGGACCAATTTACATTAGTGATTACTTCACTGAAGACAAAATAAAATATATTTGTTTCTTTGTTTAGGTTATATAGAACAGCACATGTAATTTCTTCTAAACAAATATATATCTGAAGGTCATCATACCTAAGCTTCAGGAATTTTGTTCCCCTATTTTTTGCTGCTACAAGACCATGGGCTAAATTTTTATTAATACATACAAATTCTGGGCATCTGTAAGCCCTCCTTCCTTGTGGTCAAGATGGCTTAGCATGTTTACTATTACACATTCAGAAAACAGTGAGCTAGTCCTTTCTTTAGTGAAAGGAGAATAATAAAGGGAGCTAAAGTGATTAGGATGTACAGTTAAACAGCCAGCAGATCAACAGTTGAAAGTCAGCCTGTCTCTGGCAATATCAGGGCAAGTCTATTAAGAATTTGTCCCAATATTAGCAAAACTAGAAAATAAAGCCAAAAGGCAGATTCATCAGAGGACAAAAAGATACAAAAAGTACACATATACAAATAATAATCTTCATAAGTTAGAAAGGAGAATAACTGTGATGAACAGGCATTCTGTTCTGTACAGAGCAGAACAGATGATTTCTTTCTTGTTCCTCAAAAAAAAAAAAAAAAACCCAAAAAAAAAAAACCCATTGCAAACACTAGTGAAGTGAGGGAGGAAACTTTTTTTTCAACTACCACTGTGCTACATCTACCATAGATATCATGTTATTACACTCTTACCTTAAACCATCTCAGGAAAGTTGAAAAGGATTTTTTAAATCAGTTGTGAAACTCACCTCTGTAACTAAGTTCCATAAATCAGTAAGATTCCAGCAGAAACTAAAGAATTGTTTAAGGAGATTCCAATATTCCTGCTAGTGACTCTTCACACTGGAAAAAGCCTTTGATCCAGCAAAGACCTCTTTCTAGTCACCTTGAGTTCTATAAGCTTTTTGCTCCTGCTTGGTTAATTGATTAATTGATTGATTTAATTGAGAGCAGGTGATTAAATTAAGCAAATTTAGCTCCAGGTAATGACCATATATGGAAATGCCCATCAGAAGCAACAACTGTTTCAGAAGACAGATTTGTTCTCATTTCACCCTCTCACAGATTAGAGTAGATATGACAGAAAGGGAACTTCAGCATTGTTTTGGTAATCTGAGAATTACAAAGGAGGCTAAGATAGGTCCTAGCCCTCCATGCTTTCCCCTTACAGTCTGCCCTTTGATCTAAGGAACCTTGGTTCAGAGGCTTGCAGGTGATACAGAGCTGGTATGCAAAGAGCACACGATACTGCAGCTGCATCTTCCTGACTCATCACCTTTAAAGCAAGTGTAGGCAGCATGAAGCTAGATCGAGGTAACTGTGGGAGCTTTCACCACTGTGAGACTGGTGATTGCTGTACAGCTGTTCTTTATGTATAATTCTCAAACTCTGTCCCCAAGACCCAGTGGAATAGTGTGGATCATGATATCTCCCTATGGTTGGACAAAGAGGTAGCACATGTTGCCACTTCCACATCTTCCAGTCTTCAGATGTGTCATTCATCAAATTAGATGACATGATGGGACTTGACATAATTTACTTCCCCTTCTATGTCTGTGTTTCAACTCCATAAGCAATATCTGAGTCTCTGTTTGTGATCTTTGTAATATGATGAATAAAACTAGTGTGGAATGTTTTTAAGAATGGCAAGATTATTTTATTTAATGCAACTTAACATCAATCATTTTGCCAACTGCTTCTTGTAATGTCATAGATTTGGCCTTAATTGCACTTGCATAACCTGCGCACAATGATGCTGGGAGCATCCACCTTTTTTACTCTTGCTGCTACTCATTGTGTAATATAAACATGTGATCCCTCAAAATTCCATATGTAGACTGGGCAGATGGCCCCTACAGATGTTAATTTTAGGTACTGCAGAACATGGTATTTTAAATGGAGTTGTCTTCTAGGATTTGCCTTATTTTTGCCTTGCCTCACTTTCCGTCCACCCATCCTCCAAAGGATTGCCATGTGGCAGGCAATTGAAAAAGTCTCAGTAAATTATTAGGAATGGTCACCTGTGCCAGCGTTTTCCCTGTATTTTATTTTTTTCAGTTGAAGAATATTACAGATACACTATCAAGGAATTACACTGTTCATCTGGTATTCTTGGCATAAGCAGACAATGTGAATTAAGGCTTTCTAATAAATGCTCTAAAATTGATTTCTTGGTCAGAAAAACATGTTATCTATGGGTAATTTCCCACGAAAGTAGAGACTGTAATTCTGATTAGACATGAATATTATCTTTTCCAGTATGTTTCTGCCAATGTACTGATTCAGCAACCATCTAGACCTGAAGGTCAAGGGTGATCATAAGTCCCATTGATTTCAGAGTTGAATTGCTGCCCAAGATTAAACACAAAGAGGAATGCTTTCCTAAACTAGTTTATGAAAGTCTGTGTGTAAGTGCTCTGTTGAATCAAGGCCTAAAGTCAGTAACAAATCTGAAACAATAATAAGTCTGTGACATTTAAACATAAAAACATTTAATGAGTCAAGGAACACCATCGTTATTCAGGTTTAACCAAGATATCCAAATGTATAAGCTTAATAAGATCTTGAACTTTGATTTCTTTTGGAGCTGATAGCTTAAATGTAAATGGTGAGACAGGTTACATGTACCTGTACACACTGTAGTTTCCCTTATCTGTCTTCTGCACTGCATATGGATCTACCTCACAGAGAAGTCACAGTATTAGCAGGAGGGACAGTGCCTGCCTGAGTTTTATCTTGCTAAAATGGTACAGAAGATATACCTGAACTCCAGAACTCGGAAGGGCACTGCACCCCATAAGCTCAGGGTTGAAATCTTTTGCCCTATGCAGTATTTTCAAACAGAAGTTTATTTTTAATTTCTGTATAAAGAAAGTAGAAAGTCATCTTAACAAACACAGGAAATTATGGATTTGACAGGGCACAGTGTAGATCAAAATGGTTTTAATCATTACCCACTGTTTTAATTACTACGTGACACATTCTCTCTATTGTCATTCTTACAAGTCTGTCTTTTGAATGAAATATTAAAGGCAAGTAACAGCTGAATATATGTGCAGTCGAGAAGGAAAATGGCTTTGAACTATCTGAAATTATTTATTGTCCACATTTCTTTATGAATATTTATTTGCCATGGTGAAAGCAATTCAATAATGAGAAAGCATGAGGAGCAGTTAACTGAACATTTGCATACTCTAATGGTTATAAAAAGGGAAAGAAAAATAATACAGTGCATTAGAATGGTGTTTATGCTGTGGTTCTCCTATTTCCTGCTGTTAATTTCAAATACTGCATGTGCGAGAGCAAAAATCTAAGGTCAAGGAATTCAGATTCTGAAGAGGGCATACATAAATATCCTACATATAAGTGTCCCTAACCTAACCTTCATATATTCACATTCAAAAGGAAGTAAACATGTTTATAGGGGTATTTTCAAGGCCAAGGTAGTCTCTATAATTTTGTTTCTGTCATTCTGCATCAGGTATCTGGTTATGAAAGCTTACATTTTGCAACAAGCACACATAATGGTCCTCATCTTGTCAAGATCAGAGATCACTCACTTCCTGACACTCCTCAGAGAAGCAGCAGGTAAAAATGGCTCTTGAAGAGATGTGAGCACACTATTTTGCCATGCAAAATTTTTAGTATTTTGTCGAGGCTGCATGTATAAAACCCAAGATTGTACACACCATGGAGATTCTGCTTTCCTTCACTCCTCAGTGAAGGAGCAGAGTATTTCATGGTATGTGCCCTCATTTCACTTTGTTTGAATTAATTTCTAAAATCTACGTCTACCAACATAAAAACCACAGGATATGACACTGGTATCTTGTGGTTCCAATCAGCTTCCTGGTATTATAGCAGTCCTTTTTATTTAACTCTATTTCTACTGAGCTCATCCTGCTGGAGCCAGGCGAGCTGCTTTACATACCAGCTGCACTCTGTAGCGTGGCAATTGAAAACAGCACAGCGCGGAGGCAGCGGCACCGTGGGACAGGAGGGGACCGGGGCACAACTCAGAAGGATGCGGGTGGGCAGCAGCAAGCCGGGCGGACCCAGCCCCAGCAGCGTCTCCACCTGCAGCCGAACCGGGTCGGAGGTTCGGCAGCTGCAGTGGCGGGCGTGCCCGTGGCGTGCGGGCGGCTCGGGAGCAGCAGTGCGGTGGCCGGGGCCAGCGGGACTCTGGATGTCACTCCAGCTGCCGCAGTGGGGCACAGGCAGGGTCCAAGGCTCATCTGCGAAGTCACACGAACAGATCAAAACCGGATTCGCAGCCATGCACATCACTGGCAGCTCCCATCCTATGCACACGCCCAGACCTTTGGAGGGTGGTTCCTGTTCCTAAAACATAATCTAAGCGAACATTAGTTGAGAATGAGCCAGAGAATTTCCCCAGTATTTTGGGAATGTAACATATCAATAAATGTCACTTGCTATTTGCATGCTCATGATAAAAATTGTTTTAATTACTTGAGTGACTGGAGTAGGGTGCAGTATTTTTTTAGTTTATGAAGAAAGAGGGAGAAAGAGGGGGGAAGGGAAGGGAAGGGAAGGGAAGGGAAGGGAAGGGAAGGGAAGGGAAGGGAAGGGAAGGGAAGGGAAGGGAAGGGAAGGGAAGGGAAGGGAAGGGAAGGGAAGGGAAGGGAAGGGAAGGGAAGGGAAGGGAAGGGAAGGGAAGAAACAAGTTATGTCATGAGGAACAGAAATATTTTCTGCTTGTTCTCTTGGCACTACCTATGAAGATTTCATCCCACAACCTCAGCCAAAACGGTTTGTGTGTCTGGTTGCTGGAGGGTCCAGTTGTTTCAGGGGGCTGCCTTGCAGGCAAGAGAGCTTTCCAAGGAGCAGACAAGTAGGTCTCTGAAGAGGGAGTCACAAGCTTATTACATGAGCAGCATATGAGCAGCCAATGAGATGGTTTGAAGCAACTAGATGTGGCCCTACCTTGTAGCAGCACCCTCCGCAGTTGCTGATTGTCTCCACAGACTGAAGATGTACAGCATTCCATGGCAAGGAAAGAAGGCAGGCTAGTCCAGGAGACTTAGGCTGTATGTCTGCAACACTGAGACAGGTTGAAACACTTCACCCGTTAGGATTGTCCCTTAAAGGTTTGTTTCTACAAACAGTTCCTGCTTTCCTGTAGCTCTGGCCTTTGCCTGGGCTCTGCTTTGCACTCTCTGCTCAAACTTCCCAGCCACAGCAGCTCTGCTGTCAACAGCCAGGGAAAGCCATCGCCAAGACCCAGCAAAACATCCTACACTGCAACACGGGGCTTCATCCTGCCCCAGACTCTGTTGTCCCACCATGGCAGAGCCCCATCCCACCCCTAATCCTCAAGGCCAACTCTCCAGGTGTCAACGCCTCTGAGGCCTCCTTAGGGAAGGTTCAGTAGCACAGGTAGAGTGGGCAGGAGTAGGAACTTGTGCTTTTGTTCATGTTTTGGTTTCCTAATTCTCTGCTAGAAGTTCACTCATTTAGGGCTCTATTTAGCTGTCTGCATTATGGTTGCAATCATGTATATTTCCTGCTCATGGAATTGTATTAATCTTTGGTTCTAAAATTCCTTTAAATTCTCAGATGGTGGGATCTATGACTCTCACTTTTCTCTTACCTCTTCTTCTGCTTAGTATGAAGAGAGTCATAAGTAGTGAACTGATTTTAGAAAATAAATTTGCATCATCAGACCAGTAGTAGGACATCTTAAATAATCTAAGATAAATATTTTTAATTAAGCAAATGTCCTACTCAATTCACTGTGGACAATCCCATCATGATGGATGTTACTTCTGCATGTTAGACCTTAAACTTCAGCAATACTGAATGCGTGACAAAAAACCATTATAAAAAAAATATAGGCTTACTGTAATACGGCTATTTTAAAGCTACCAGCTTTTATATTCATTAGTATGACAACAGAACCCTGGCTAATGAGTCTTTCTACAAACCAGAGATTTTATCAGATCAAAGATTTATCAGAGATTTTTATCAGATATGTATATGAGACCAAATACATGCTCGATCATACTATTTGGAGTTTTTATTGAAAAGTTAAATCGGGATTATTTTAAACTCTCTTCAGGCTATATAATAATAATACTTATATTTAAAAAAAAATAAATATAATGAGATTTCCTGGAAGCATTTTAAAGCTTGCAACAACAGTTAAGTCAGCAGGAAGGGACCATAGAGTAAAAGGAAGTATTTACTGATCAGAAGATGAATGTTTCTTCCCCCAGAGTTTAACAGTTTTACATTGTATGGATTTTTAAAAGAGAGAGGAAAAAAGCAAGAAAACCTCCAAGCCAATGCTTTCCTCATCTAATACCTAGTATTTCTTCCTGATGAAAGCCTCCAAATTCCAGTGCAAGCTGATTTTTGCTCTTGTGATCAAAATCTCCTCTCCTCCTTGCTCCCTCCATCTGTTCAGGCTTGGATTTGGAAGTCCTTACTGCAGAAGAAGAAAGCCTGATGCCTATTGCCCTGGTCGTGGTGTTGAAGCCCATTAATATTCCCCTCTCAGGTACCCTGACCCTGATGCACTTGAACATGCTCAAAAATATAGGGTATTCCTGAGCCTTTGTCCCTGGTAGGATTTACAGGGTTGCCCTGGAGCCAGCTTGAAGGTGTTTTAATAGGTAGCATGGGTGAGCTGCACAGCTGACTTCAAGCTTTGCCTCAGGCTTCCCCTGCTCAGCAACATAGATGCAGCCATTGAAATTAGGGCAGAAAGCATGACTCCATGTACAAGCCAGAGTCTGAACCCTCATAACTTGGGGAAGGACACCTCCAAATACCTCCCTACTTAAGCAGTACAGGCATCCTGACGGAGGAAATGGAGAGCTGCTCTGCTTCTGCTTCCAACATTCTCTGACCTTCATTCAGTTGCTTAAGATGTCTCCCTTGTTATTTTTCTTTCTTCTCTGGTTTTTCTTATGGTGCTTAAACTTATAAATTGTCTGAAGAAGAGATCGTGTCTTTCTGTGTGGTTCTGGTGTGCTTAGCGCATGTAGGTAGCAGTCTCATCTGGGTCCTCTGGCTATATCATGGTAAAAGTAAATAAATAGATAACAGTAGTAGCAATTATTATGTTCTTTTGTATTAACAGGATCCTAGTGGAGAAGTCTCTCTGAGGTGTTTTTTATCTGCAAGTGGAGGTCTCTCTTTCCTTGCTCAGCTGGAGAAGATACAGCCCTTGTAAATCAGACAAAACTTATCATGTAAAATAGAACACATCTTTGATTATACTGAATATTATCCTGTCTGTAATTTACCCTTGCTGCTGCAAAGTGCACAACATGATTAAGCTAAGAAATGATAGACTGAACATTATTTGTCAGGATGGAAAAAGATATTGCTTATCTAAATAGAAAACAATCAAAAAACAGTGAAAATATACTATAAAAATGTTTCAACATACAATAAAAAAGCTATCCCACTGTTGCTTTATATTGTGTTGTTGCTTTCCTTATTCAGACTGCTGCAAATACTTCTCCATAACCTAAAATACTTAAAAAAGAAACCCAAAACCAACAAACTACAGACAGTCACGATTTTTTAATGATGCATCTTTCCTCCATAACTTTGTATGTTCTATTGCCAGCTCAGTCTGCAAACTCTTCTGTGTTTCCCTGGGTGAGTCCAGATTCCACCAGTGACATTTCTCAAATTGTACAGCTGTGCAGTGCATTTTCTTGGAGCTGTTAAAAACATTGCTACTTTACTTAATAACAATGTTTAGCAATACCAGCTATTACTTGTTACTGTGTATATGCCAGGTGCTCCACGCAGGGAGAGAGGAGTCATTATCCCTATTTTACAGACCAAGAAAGCAAAGCATTGTGTTAGGCAGCACTTTCTCCAAAACATGCTGCAGAACATGCAAACAGAAGAGGAACCCACATCCCTTCAGCTCACATCTTGTTCTTTAGCATCTGATACTGCTTTTTCTTCCTTTGATATTATCACCTGCAGCACTGTGCCCCCCCAACAGCGTTATAGAAAATGATCACAGCAGAGCCAAGTGCTTTTCTGATAACAAGCTCAGATACTGCAGCAAACAATGCAAGTAATTTTCCTAATTTTGGAGTGCAACTTTGCCATGTATGATGTTTAGTAACTTTTGTCATATCTCTGATGATTTCTGGGTCTTATGCCAATAACATGATACGTTCCTATTCAAATCAGCATATAATTACATTTTTTGCTTGTGTTCAGATGACAAGGTCTGTTTGCTGTTTCCATATGGATGTATCTTTGACAGGAAGAGCAATTCTATAATAAGCCCAGGATGAAAAGCCCATCAATTGAATTGGAACTACATTACCATGGCAACAATATAATGCTAATGAAATTGTGACTGTTGAACCTTGTTTATAGAACTCTACAAAATGGGCTTCATAAAAGGAGAAATCTTGTTGATTAGTAAATGTTTCAGACCATCATAAAAACCTTATAACCACATGTTCTCTGACTTATTAACAATGTTGCCATCCTCATTTAATACACTGCTGTTTGTAAGAGCAATAGCACTCTCAAAAAAATAAAATTATATAGGAAAACTTGTGCTTCCCCAGGTTTCAATGTATACCAAAGGAAGACTTGCTTGTCTCCATGCCCAGCTTACCAGATCAATTGGCATAGGTGCATATCTAGTCATGAAGTTGTTAATGCTTGTGTAATCTCAGAATCTATAAAATAAACTGCTATGGTAGCTGCAGTAAACACTTTTTCTGTAAGACAAATATATCAAGTTTATATCAAAATATTCCACAAAAACATATCCTTTTAGATGCAGCCCTACAAAGAGAAGGTGAGGTAGTAGCAACATGCTCGTAGCTTCCCCCTTCTTTTCTTCCTCCCCCTTTGGTGCTCCACATTTCATCCTATTTGGAAAAGGAAGTACTGTCTAACATTTTGTTATGCCCAGGGTTTGTGGGAAAGCAATGCACTGAATTTCTGATTTGATAGAAATGTAGTGTAATTTCACTTAATATATCTTTAGCATTGGCTGACAGTTTTATAAAGCAGAATCAATAATCATCATTATTCACTGTAATAACTAGCTCATTAGAAATAGTCTAATTTTCCCTAATTTAATTTACCTCTTGGACAAAGCTGTTCTAAAACTACAGAAGTGCCTACAGTTCAGTTTTGTAAGAATTAAAAGAAAACATAAGTCTTCAGAAAACTACTTCTGACCGATTGCTGCTAAAATAGTGATATGCCAGTGCTTTGTGAGAGAAGGAATTACAGAAAATTCAGTCTAGGAAATTACTACATCACTTTTATTGTTGTACTGTCTTTGAAGAAACATTTTCTGGTTCCACAACAGGAAAAAAAAAAAAAAAAAAAAAAAAAAAAAAAAGAGAGAGAGAGAAATTATATGTTTTCCTGAAAGCCTTGCATGTACACAACCTTTAGCAGAGGACCTAGCTAAGGATCACACCAAAGAGAAAGAGCTTGTAAGAAGGAGCTGACAAGCGGAAATATTTCTTAGAAAGAGTGAGGAGCTGAAGACACCGATCAAGCTTCATTATCCTCCAATGAAAATAGGATGTAAACTGTGACATCCGGGCAGATTACATATGTCAGGCAGGCAGATGTGAGCAGAAAAATGTAGATGCTAAATCTCACCTAATAGGCTTACTCTGTGGATTATCCTCAATGACCAAGGCTATATTAACTGCAGTTAACATACAGGATATAAGAAATACGTATTCGTAAGTAAATCTGGGGACATCCCCAGCTTTGCTGAAATTAATGCTTTTTGGTATACCTTGGAGCATCATAAAAGCACTTTGGGTTTAATACACTTCTACAGACATCACAAATACACTATGGTATATAGCTTTAATTCCAAAATTTCAAAGGGCATTCTGTTTTCTGTAAAAGTGTGCTTGAAAAAATTTATATTGAAACGGCACTTGTGCATGCAAACCACAGTAGTTGCTTAGCTACTTGATTTGTCTGTGCCAGTTCTAAAAACTTATTTGATCAAAAAGAATATTGTTGCAATCACAGAGAGAAGTAACCTCGTATGAACAGGGAGGCACTTTGCAAGATTATGTTTCAAAATAGACAAATTGTCTAAGGGTTTTTTTTAACCATAGGATGTTACTCTATGTAGTTCTGAGTCATAAAAATAAATACTTTTTTCATGTTTGTTTTTTGTTTTTTTTTAATATTACCCCAAAATAATACAGATAATCCAGTCTCCCCTGGGGAAGCACTCTGCCTATGAAATGTCTTTGAAATTCTGAGGCCTTTCCAGCTGTAATATTATTTGCTCAGCTATCAGAACACACAGTACAGCAGTGAAAAGCATTATACTATTATCCCAAGATAATTTGATAGTCTGTAAATATATTTTCCTGCCTGTGGTTCCAGGCTTTATGCTCTCACTTGAAGTAACAATTTGTAGTTACCTCATACAATTCAATTTAGCCCATATTGGTTGCCCTTTGAACATTTACCTGCATGGTACAAACATGGCTTACTTGTAGATTGTTCAAGCTAGACTAGATCAATGATTTTACAAGCCAGACTAGATCAGCATTGTGATGGGATGCTGACTTCTGGAGGAAATGGTGCAGTGACTCAGTGCCAGCTGTCTCCTGCCTGTATCAACATTACCACACCCGCACACCACTACGAGTCTGCTGGAAATGTAGCATTTGAAGTCTGACATAAAACCAAAGTTCTTGTTTGATGTGGTCAGTAAATACAGCACAGCACTTTCCAGAAGCACTTACCCTTTTCTCTTTGGACTCTGTGTGGGACATGAATACTTACCTTGAAAGCCTCTTGCATCTCAGGAGTTTACCATACCATTCCCCCAAATTTCAGAATCCAAGTGTGGACATGAGGTTTTGGCTGGCTCAGAGGTTACCTCCCTGGAGAGGCTGTGCTGGGTGAATAGATTTAAGTGAGATGAAAGCAATGTGCTCCTGGCTCCTAACTGGTCATCAATGAATGCAGAACCCCTTGGTGCAGGCAAGAACAATGTCTCATTAGAGAGCACACTGCTGTCCCTGTCTGTGGTGACACTCTTCTGGGAGCCCAGCCTGAATTCAGAGGGGCCATGCACTGATAACATCCATTGAGCTGCTAGCTCTCTGTGGATGTGAAAATGGTCATTGACACAAAAGGCATAAAATATGTTTTATACGGTCTCATTCTGCTGACATAAATTCCCAAGTGTCACCCCAGTTCATATTTGATAGAGAAAAGAAATGGAGAATGTCAAGGGAGGGATTTGCAAAAGGGCCCAGCCCTGGCTTGGTGCATGAGCAGCCAGGGCAGGAGCTCCTACCTCTGCTGCTCTGCTCCCCCCCTTCAGGTGGAGCAGACCCTGGCATGAGGGCAGGAGGCCTGGAGATACTGAAATGATGCAGGTGTTACAGCTACAGTTCAAATAAGACAGCTGGGAACAGTATGTAGACAGGAACCATTGTGTTATTTCCCCCTTCTGTTCATGGTGCCTTGTATTCTGCTGTGGCACTTTAGCTAGTTACTTGAAAATAAATCGAAAAATAAATTATGCAGATGTTCAATAAACTGTTTCTGTTATGCTTAAAATATTTCAAGTCCTTAATTTTGAAAGAAAAAATAATACTAAACATCTTCCCTGGATACAATGAATTTTAAAAACAGCAGCAATTAAAAAAAAGATTTTAAAAAATGCAAGAATCCCAATTCACCATCCTGATGTCAGTTTAAGAGAACATTTATGGCATTAATATAATGGATTATGACCTTTCTGGGCTTGTCTGACTGTTGTTCATATATAACATGGTAGTTATCACCTTGGTCCTTCTATAATAATAATTGTTTCAATTTTCTGAATTGTGTCATCAAAACATGTACTCAAGTGTTGATCTCATCTCTGGGAGAGTATTACCAGGAGCTCTTTTTGAGCTTCATGTCACCTAAAATCCAAAGTGAAATTGAAGCCCAATTGCAGAAAAATACTTTGTGTCGAACTGTATCCCACAGGCTGCATAATGACAGCCCTTATGATTTTAAATGATTTACTGAGGCCTGAAAAAATGATGTGCCTTTCTGTGTGGAAGTTATTGAAGTTGAGAAATGTCATTACTCTGTACAGACCTGGAAGTTCTCAAGGAAATACACAGTAGCTGGTATATTATGATTACTTACCTTGACCTTCCTTTGTTTTTGCTCTTTAATCTCAGGTTAGACAGCAAAAGAATTATTTTCTTCAATATTTAACGTAAGAGTTTGCTCTGCAATTAGTAACTGCTTTTCTTGTGCCCATTTTTACTGGAAAAGGTGTCAAGCTACTGGTTATATACTCACAGTTTCATATGTATCACATAATAGGAGGAGAAAAATTCATCTGTTTCCAAAAATAGACCATTTAGCAAATACTGATGACACTCAAGACCTGGATTATATGCTGAAGCCTGCCACAGTCATGCTCCACAGCCCTTCTGTTTCCCTGTCTGCATGGTGGCCACTAAGATGTCCCCTACTGCCTGGTACAACAAGCCAGTGCCCACAGCAACAGTCTGATTAGCCAGCTTTATTCAAACAAACCTGGAAATCATATCAACCACTTTGCACTAGCAAAGCAGGACCATCTTCCTGCACACAGAGATGACCCCTTCCTCTGCCTGAACATGGCAGACACAGCCACAGCACTCTGCCAGCACTTACATAGCACACGGGTTCCTTACGTGTGCCAGGGAAAACCAGCTTGGCAACAGACCCATCCTTCAAATAATAAATATTGAAAAGAAACATTAAGAATGTGATACCCCCACTCAAAACCAAGCTCTGCTCCCACCAGCAGGGCTCTCTCTCCAGCCCTGGCTGTCTCCCTGAGGCTGTGCACCAGCATCTTCCTGACACCAGCATCTTCCTGACACCAGCATCTTCCTGACACCAGCATCCCATCTATGGGAGCTTCAGCTTCAAGCAACAACAAGCCGATAGCACAGGAAGCTGGGCACAGTGTTGGCTGCATTTATATTAATGTCTCAGTCTTCTTTCTGGTATTTTGTCAAGAACATGACATGCAGCTTTTTTAATTTCTAGTATTGTTTTTTCACATGAACCCAGAAAAGTGACAGAGTAGCTGTATAGAAGGCATGGGGTACTGCTGTTCTGTTGGCTGACACAGCAGCAAAGAGGTGTCTTGGTGCTCAGCTGTCACCTTCCAAATCTGCCTTTAAGGTGGCAAATCAAAATGGTTCCTCAGAGACAGACCTGGGCTGGCTTTCCAGGCTGGGATTTGATGAGCAGATATTGCCATAACTGGGCTCAGTGATTAGTTCTATTCAGCTGAGAGACAAGCTGTTGGATATTTGTCACTGTCTCTGAGAAATGCAGGCATGTCTTCTTGGGCCATCAAGTGGGACATATGAGAGCCGGATTCCATCTTTCATTAGATGCTGAAAATTGTGTCCTCCTGAGGCAATTAATTAGCATTATGCTCTTGGCTGCTAATACTTGCTTTAAGATTCCACTGGCAACAGACTTGGCAACAAAAATTTTGTGAGGATGGTCTAAAGTTTTAAGGTGTTAGCCAAGGTTTCCTACACAGCTTCCGTCAACATCTTAGCTTTTACAGAGCTCCTTTCTGTGTCCAGACAGGCCCCAAGGTTCCTATCCACGTTCTAGCTTCTTCTTTGAAAGATAAATATAATAATATTTTCTTGCTTCACAGAACAGGCACATTACAGACTGCACCACAACAGAGGCCCAGCAGCACCATTGTAATCCTCTACCTTCCTGTCTCCACAATGGAGGACCTACTCTGTGAAGCTTTTCTTTGATCCTTCCACTGTATATGGCAAAAATCTTTAACATTAGAAATTTGACAATTGAATGTGTTTGTTTGCTTTCAGTTTGCCCACTGTAGATATCTGCAGGGTGTACACACTTATCTGTGGAAAGGACACCTGTAGAAAAAGGTATATTTCCCTATTTAAGTAAGGCATTTGAGTTGGTGTCTTCCATTTGTGATTTGTTCCAGACTGTATCCCTCCTAAACCAGTATGATGTACAGCAAACCCACATATTTTTAACCTCTGAATACAGTCCAGAGAAATAATCTAGACTGTTTGCTTTTATTACCTCAATTATATTTATAATGTTATACAATTCTAAAAATTCATGGCTGAAATTCAAAGTTAGTGACACCTAAGATATTGTCATGGCTGCCTCCAAGGGAGATGCAAGCAAAATATAAAATAGCTAGCTGGTACAGTTGTACATTGAATAACACATCTGCCATGAGTAAGAACACACACTTGTCTTTGGTATCCACTAATATAGGGCTGAAATTTGAAGGGAAGAGAAGAGGAACCTATTTCAGAGCACAAAAGTGGTGGTGCTATTTTATAGATGCATTGTTTAGTACTATAGCAAATAAGTAGTTGTGCACGTAGGATCTCACTTAAGTGGTCATTACTGTATGTGATTTGAACTAACAAAAGGCATATTACAAAGCTGTTTCGAAACAGATGTCTTCCTACTCTCCATTTTAAACAAAATTTGTCCATGGTGTTAATTTTGGTAACCTTTGCAGCCACTAATGTACAATCACATGGTTTTTAAGCATGTATCATAGAATCATAGAATCATAGAATAGGCTGGGTTGGAAGGGACCTCAGAGATCATCGAGTCCAACCCTTGATCAATTACCACCACAGTCACTAGACCACGGCACTGAGTGCCATATCGAGTCTCTTTTTAAATATATCCAGGGACGAAGAGTCCACCACCTCCCCAGGCAGCCCGTTCCAATGTCTGATCACCCTTTCTGTGAAAAAATTCTTTCTAATATCCAGTCTGAACTTACCCCGGCACAATTTAAGACCATGCCCTCTTGTCTTACTGAGAGTTGCCTGGGAAAAGAGACCAACCCCCGCCTGGCTCCATCCTCCTTTCAGGTAGTTGTAGAGGGCAATGAGGTCTCCCCTGAGCCTCCTCTTCTCCAGGCTGAACAGCCCCGAAAGGAATTAGGCAGAAAAAGAAAATTAAAATACCACTAAACAATAGCAGCAACATTTAATGATCTTTCCAGATAGCTTATTCATTTAAGTGGAATGAGAAAATGTAAAGCATTAAATGTAGGATTGTCTATTTTCACTTGATGTAGCTAGGATTTCTAACTTAAACACTTTGGGATTGAAATTTGTTTTCATACCTGCCAGACAAACCTCATTAATTAAAAACAAACAAACAAAAAATACAAGCAGGAGAACAGAATAATTGAAGGTGAATTTATCCTACATAGCCAATGTATTCAACACATGCTTTTTTATATTTTGTGCTACTACCCTTATTAGCCCACGATAGCTTAATGAAGTGCTTTTTTCAGACTTCCTTATTCCTCCCATCCATTCAGGCACAGTGATCCAGCTCCACATACCCAGCATTCAACCTCCAGTTCTCTGACTTTCTTTTACAGACCGCCAGGAAGGATTTTACAGAACTCTAGCTGAAAGACACTTATTGTGCAACTAATAAGGAAGGTTTAAATACCATTAAAATTCTGACTTGTACTTTAAAATGCCGTGAAATTCTGAATTAAGGCTCTGCCTTGCATCCCTCATTTCACAATTGCACCGAAGTATTGACAACAATGTAGTAAGATCACAGGCTGCCTACAGCAGATAGATCATGCAGGCACTTTGGACCATGACATCTTTTTGCTCAGGCTTCTGATGGCTTTCTTGGGAGTCTGGTCACCACAGAAGCTAGAGAGGAAGGCACTGAATAAGAAGTTTAAGCTCAGAATTACCTTGATGATTTTACTTCAGCTGCTCATTTATTGCTGTCTTTGAAGTCAAAACAGCCCCCTGCTCCACTGTTTAGTTTATACCTCAAAATTACATTTGCCCTTAAAGAAAATGATGAAGGAAAAAAAGCAGATGATGAAGGAAAAATTATGATAAAATGTTCATTTTTAAAGCCATCTGTCTTAAAATTTGGAGAGACTTTTTAAATTGGGGGAATACCTAAAATTTCGGACTGTTCTTTTGAATCACTGATATGAAATTATTTGGTGACTAGGTATCAGTCTTAAATGATGAGACCAAGGATTTTCTGTTCACATACAGCCGATGTGATAGAATATTAAGATGTGCTGTATGGATGGGGGTATACATTTGAAAATTGAGACGAAAGCAGCTGCGTAAGAAAAATCCTTATGATTAAAATTGAAGAGCATCAATCTGTATAACTGACTGACAATTGTAAACCTTTCATTTTACAGGAGAGCTGTTTCCCAATTTGTACAAAAAAATTTCAAATTTTCAATTTGGGTTTTTTGTTATTGTTTTGGGTTTTTTTGTTTTTTTGTTGTGTTTTCTTTTCGCAGGTTTTAAAATTCTAATTAACCAGATATGGCATAAATATTGTTTAGATGTTGACCATGGGGCTCAAAAAAAGGCCATATATTAAAGTGAAATAGCTTGGAACAGATCCAACACCCAGCCTGCAGGGAGATCTTGTCATGACAAATGTCCATGCATGATGTAAACCTGCTTTTTGGTGATGATGGTTTGGTAACTTCCATTGCAGGAATGTATTACATTTTTAATTGATTCCTAGAAGCACAATCTGTATCCTTTACTGATAAATATCCATTTCACAAGGCTATTGGCTTTCCACATATCTTGCCCGATGTTACAATGAGACAGATTTCTTTTGCACTGATTGATGTCTATTGATACAGCATTAGTTCATCAAGGTTAAAAATCACACTGCATTGCACTACATTTCACATTTGCTGAATCATGACAAGAGGTTTATAACAATCACTCTGGGGCACATAAAGTGCCTGCTACCCATCCCTCGGATAAATAATTTAAGAAAGTGCTGGGAAATCATATCTAATTAGTAGTATCTGCACTCAACAAGTGGCCTTTGATTTAGACTGTATTTGTATTTTGATGGGTATTGATTTTATGAGTAGGAGAGATGAATAATACATTTTGCATTTCTCCACTGTTCGCGGCAATCTGACAGAAATAATGGAGGAACAGTCCTGCAGTGGAAGCTGCTCTTAGGGGACATGTGTGCCTTTCCCTAGAAAACCCATGAGGCAGCTAAAGGCACTCCTAAACTGCATGGATTGGCCTGATCCCCTTTTCTTCCATTGATTTTCTGCATCATTCTGGACAAGCCACTCAGCGTCTCAAAATCTCTCCTTTTTAATCTGTAAAATGGGAACAGAATGGTTCCTCACCAATCCACAAATGACCATGAGAGAGAGATAGAAAAGCAGTAGATACATCCAAGTGGGTATTATTCCCAAGTCCTGCCTGGCATTACCATATGAAGCATGGGGCAAAGAAAGGAGTCAACAAGTCTTCCTGTGGGCATAGGAGAGTTTTGTTACACATACTAGGAGTCCCAGTGAAATTGCACACCACTGGGAGCAACAAGGCAGATGTAAGCAGCACACTTGAACCCAGCCAGGCTGCCTGTTGTCCCCGCTGACAGCATTAAAACTCTGGGTATTTTGGCTACTCACTTCCCTTGGAGAACTGATAAAACAAGATACATTTGATTTTCTTGATTGGATGCCAATTCCTTAGTGCAAGAAGAGTGAGATCAAAAATATAGAGTTTGAAAACAAATCAGAATATGCATAGGTATTTACAAATACTGGTTTCCAGAACCACAGCAGCTATAACAATTGCAGACTCTATGAGATAACCATAATTACAGAAAAGCTTTATTTTTTTTTACCCATTATACCAGCTCTGATTAGAAAGGAGAAACCGTAGGCTCAGCCATGAGACACAATAAGACATAGCATCAAAGCATCCCCTTGTCTACCAGCAAACAGTACAGTCATAAGAAACAATGAAAATACAGTAAGTAGAAATAGCAGGGGTTTATCCATAATATAAAAACCACACAGACTTTCTTTTAATACAAAGAAAAGCAGCTTTACATTTGCCAGGTATGAGAGGAATGTAAAATACATCCTTCCCAAACTAAGCCAAAGGAACAGAATGAGCCAAAATGTTCTCCTCATAAAAAAGACATCCATTTTCATAAGCTTTTATTTTTTTTCAATCATCATCTCTGTCTTCAGCAAGATGTGATGAAACATGTATTAGTGTCTGTTAATGTAGTTGCAATTCACTGAATCAAAATAATTTCTTTGTAATTTTGATCACAAAATCCAGAATTTCTATTTAAGGCATTATATTTGAACATGCACCTTAGAAAAATTTCCCAAGTAGAAAACTGGGGGCTGGGTCCACATAACCCTGAAGCAGCGGGATTGTTGTCATGTGGAAGAGCAAACAGTTCATGTGTTTTTGAGTCCTCAGCCTCTCACATGGGAAGAGTTAAATAATGCGTGGTGTATTTTTTTGTGATGCTTTTTTCCTTTTTTTCCTTTTGTCAACATTTTACATTCTTTTAGAAGTATTGCCTGTATGCTAAGGCTTATATTCATAGAATCATGAGTGACATGCAGCTTCTCTGTCTCACCTTCCCAGTTGCAGACAAATTTGGGAAATTGAGGCCTGTCAACTCACAACAGAGATGCATAGCAGCCCACAGCTGATAGCATAAGAATGAAGCTGCTTGAACATTGTTTTTTTTAGTTTTCTCATTAAAGTTTCATCTGAATAATTTTTGCGGAAGCCTTAACCAGTGAAACAGTACTCGTCACTTTTAGTTCCCAAGCAGCAGCTCAGTAGTGGCACAAGGGAGAACACGTATCAGATAGAAACAGTCTTTGTTCTTGTCTACTCTACCCACCCAGATTCAGCCTCTTCAGTGTCTTTTCATACAAGACAAGCAATATTAATTATTTTGAAGTATTTTTTAAGAGGTAGAGAAGTCCTTACAGACTTCACAGAATATTCTGCTTTCCAAGTAAAACACAAAGCAATTGTGAGAAGTTACATTTTAAGGTAATGCCAGATACCTCCTGGGTAACCCATGTAGCAAAGCCAGATTCCCAGTGAAGGCAAAATGAGACCCATACTCATATTTATGAATGCTGAAATGGTCGATGAATCTCAAATAGTATTGCACCCTTGTTTTATAAATCTTTTATGTGTCTTTCTTCAGTAAATTCATATTTTGCTTTTTGAATCCTGGGACCCCTTTTGAGCCACATGGCTCTTAGAATCTTAATAGAAAGGTAGCAACATGAAATCGAAACTAAATGCTTTTAGCAAATGGGCAAAGTCTATATTTCATCGAGGAAAGTGTGGTTTAAAATAAAAGACAGGCACCAGCAACATCTAAATCCTGTATATATTCCTGCAGAGCAGGACACAGTTATTGACATGCTGTTGGTTTTCCATGTCCCAGGATGCATGAATTATTAGTGTCATTCGACATTTTGTATTCCTAGCTCCATAGCCTGTAGCAACACTTACTGCCAGCTGCGGTAGACTGTACCATACCTCTGGCAATGCCTCTTATTGATCAAGACTGTTCAATGTTTGCTTGCTCAGTAATGCAAAGACATTCTAATTCTCTAAGAAAACCTTCAAGTTACTGTGTTTGGGATTTCTAGTCTTCTTAAGAGACTCAAGACACAAAACACAGATAACAGATATCTTCTCTCCCATCAGGAGGCAAACTGTTGTTTCATGAGCTTCAAGTACTACAAAAGGAAGTGCATTGCACAATGATATTAAAGAGAAAAGCTGGCTGAATTGTAACAAATTGTATTAATATGCAAACTGGTTATGCAAGTGAGCTCAGGAATAAAAGAAGTGTTCTATTGACAGTCAATGGACTTGCAGCAACAAGCTTACTATCTTCTTAAAAAAGGATCTAGCCAAAATGAGTAACACAGAGATCCCAGGAGCAGAAAAACTACATCAAAGGTGCTTATGGATATGAAGGAATGCAAACTAGCTTAAGGCTTACTTTTGCAAAATTCCCTGAGGAGAGCAAACCCAGGAGCTCATGTAAATAGTAAAATAGACATAGCAAATTACAGCACAGCAGAGAACAATGCAAATGTTTGGAAAAGAGCCAGAACAGTGGTGACTGGCTTCTGGGCCCAACACATACACACTCCAACACCACCTTAAGTCTAAGGGAAGGCGACCTACCCTTGGCATGAGACAAGTCTTGTCAGGCACAGCAGCACACCAGCCCCTCACTCTGCCTTAAAGACCTGTTTAATCACTTGCTCTCTTCGTCCAGTCTTCACTCTTCACCTCCCTATGGTGCTACCTCATCTGATTTATCTCTCCTCCTTCCAGAGAGCAGACATCGCCCCAGCAGAGTTCAAAGCAGCCTCAGCTGCTCCCCAGCACAGCCCCCCAGGTGCAGCAGGTCAGCAAGCAACAGGGAAACACAAAATACAGCAGGAAAGAACCACACAGGGGTGGAACTTTAGTGCAGAAACTTTGACCACTTCTAACAAAACCAGCTTTATTTCACATATACAATTTGGTATTAACAATCTTCAAATAATCCCATTGTCAATGAAGCTTGGTAGCCTCCTTTTTATCTTTATTTGTTATATTTATTATTTTGCAGTTGTTTTCTCAAAATGCATTTTCTCCTTTGCAGCAGGCAGCTTGGCTGGATTCACCTGATGCAAAGACAAAGGGGCCAAACCCTCAGCTGGAATAAAAGTGCTGCTGCAGAGCAGCTGGGGGTGGACTCTCCAGACTGGTGGCCCCTTGCTGCCCTGAAGCACTGCCCCTGTGCAGGGGCAGCCAGGACCCATCTCTGCCTCCAATCCCCCAGTCCCAGGTTTCCCTCGAAGTTGTGACATCAGCTGAGGCAAGGGACCCACTTAACTTGGTCAGCCTGAACCACTGGAGAATTGGCACAAGGCCTTAGCTTCTCTCCTTAGCCTCATGGCTGCCCTTTCTCAGGCTGCAGCCCTCAGGTGAGCATCTTGGTTTTCTGCCCAGGACCCCAAGCCAGGTCATGCTTCACAGTCAGGGCACCAGCACTCATGTATTCTCAGGACTGGCTTCTCAGAGACACAAATACCCCAGTAACACCCCATGTGAGTTTCAGCAGGTTGTGGCTCCTCATGCGGGGCAAGGGCCTTCCCCTGCTCCAGAGAACCACTGGACCCAACTCTTGGAACAACACAGATCTTGGATCTTGGATCTGACCCCTGCAGTCCACACCCACTGTACCTGTGGCTTTGCTCCTTGCACTTGTCACAGTGACAGTGGCTGAAGCATCCTTCTGGCATGCGCTGCTGGTCCTTGGTAAGAGGCTTTTCCCCATCTTGTAACTTTTTGTCCCAAAGCTCTGAGCACAAGAGTGAGCCAGCAGCAAGGCAAAGATTTCTTCTGCTTGCATTACACCTTTCTCCTCCCTCTCTCGCACTGTCTGGTCCTCCTTCTTCCCTCACCCGCCCTGTCAGTGTTATTCCTACCTGAGGGGCCCCCAGCATCTTTGCTTCCTAGCTGTCTGTCTGGGGAAGCATCACTGGGTCATGAACTATTTCCTCCATACACCTTCTGCATTTTCCACCTTAGTTGTTTATACAGTCCCAACCTGCTGCAGTGAAAAGTCATGCTCCTTCAATTTATCCAGTGAGTTTTTATTATAATTTGAAATACAGTGGCACAGCTCTGCACCCATAACTTCTTCAGAGTCACTTAATGGCAAAGCTACAGAGCACAATTCCAGTTGAGCTCAGCTGAACACAGAAGGTGACTTCTGTTGCTGGAGCACTCTATCATCAAGGTAATGCAGGCTGGTAAGGCAGGCAGCAATTGACTAGAGAAGCCTCTTTCTTTGACAGCCTAAGAGGGAAGCATGGCTGCACACAAATTAAACCCTTGCTAGGAAACAAAAATACGTTGCATTGCCAAAACAATATAGTGTTGATTTCGTTTCTGCTTTTTGAAGAGATGGTATTTAATCAACAGAATAATTCAGCTCTCATGCCAGCTTGAAAAGAAGTGGTGAACAAAAAAGACCACTGGTGTTCTCACGGTCCCATCAGTACTCTTCAGTGGATAATGCCTCTTTGGTTGACTTCTACCAGGGAAAAAACAGTTTCCTGCATAATTCCTGGAAATGGTGGAAGATGCGAACTCCAGGCTCAAGGCAGCTCTTTTCCACTTCACAAGGCTCAGCACACTGTCCTCACATTTCTGTGGTCACATCTGGCAAAGCCACTGTCCTGAAACTTGCACACAGCCCCTAGATTCAGGCACTTAGTCACTAAAAGGACAGAGAGGGATTTTCTACTGCAGTTCACCATCACTGGGGTCAGTCAGAACAGCACGCTGAGTGGAACAGTCAGAGAGGCTGGTACAGGCTCTGGCAGGACCTTTGGCTCTTCATAAAACAGTACAAGATGTATATAGCTTTAGAAATACACAAATACACACACTTACATACATTCTCAGCTACACATCATACATATGTACACATGTATGTATAGGCATTCATGAGGCCAGTCCTAAATTTCCAGTGAAGAACAAAATGCATCTGTATGTGTCTGTGCAAAAAGATCACAACTCCTGTGGATAGCTTATCAAATAAAAAGGGAATTTGAGATCCCTTCAAATCCTTACTTTTGAATCTGTGAGTAATTTATGCAATTTAAGAAGACTAATTTTGACTTAGTCACATAAGTTCAGTTATGGAATGAGACCAGCTAACTCCCACCTCTGAACCCTCATATGAAGAAATAAAATGTATTCCATTCCCAAAAACACTGGATGTAGTGCTCCTAATAAAATAAAATAAAATAAAATGCCTTTATTTAAAGTAGTT
This sequence comes from Phaethornis superciliosus, assembly GCA_023637945.1. Classification (NCBI taxonomy): domain Eukaryota; kingdom Metazoa; phylum Chordata; class Aves; order Apodiformes; family Trochilidae; genus Phaethornis; species Phaethornis superciliosus. Next base: position 11,991,296 of record JAJQWJ010000009.1, on the reverse strand, counting down.
TATAAAAATCTGATTTATTTGTAGTTTTTCTGCTGAAGATTAAACACATCTATTGTCTTCCCATTGAGGGGCTGTTACTTTCATTATAAACATATAAAAGCAACCCAAGCTACTAAAGACCTGTAAAAAGGCATATCATAAAAGACAAAACTAGGGGGGAAAAAAAAAATAAAATTGGCAGCTGACAGCCTAAAAAAAAAAACTCTGGAACTTGGAGATCATAACGAAGCCCCTTAGCAAATCAATAAGTAAACCACAACCTGAACAGCCCTTCAGTGGATCCCAGTTTTGGAGTGGGAACTCTGAGGGGTGTGAAAGGCATCATATCTGATTTGCCCAGGGGCCATTCACTTTTCACTTGGCAGCAGAAACAGGTCACAGTGCTGAGAATGGTTTCGGAGATGCACCACAAGCATTCACATCTCCTGTTTCCTGTGTGGTGTGCTTCAGGTAACAGAAGAAAATGGAAGAGACATTTTCCTCCTTTGTCTGCAGCTGGCTGGGCTTTGTTCCTGTCCATTTCTACTTCTTCTACCCAACTCCTTCGTCCGTCATCCAGGCTCTCTAGGCTTCCTATTATTCCAGTCTGTAAATCAATTTGTGTTAAACTATTACTGTTGCAGATGCTCTTTCTGTCTTCCTGTTGTTCAGTAGGAAGCAGACTTAGAGGTGCCACCCTGACTAATGAAGGTTGGGTTTAGAACAGCTAAAACCCATTAAAATCTTGTGGCATGATCTCACAGACCTGTGCTCAACCCTACAACCCCCACCCCAAATTGATCACCACGATGTCTGATAAAGTGCTCTTGGCAGAGCTACAGACACTATCTGGGTGACATCTTTGCATGTATGAGTTGCATTAGATTAGTATTACTGCACCAAGCCATCTTTTGGCCTCTTTACATGTTAAATTTGCAACAGATGCTGGGGACTGGATCCTGCACTCCTGACATTAGTGAAACTGTCACCCCCACAGTGTCACCTCGAGTCAGCCACTGCAGTCAGGCTCACACAGCAGCTCATAAACATAACTGTATTTTTAACATCCCAGAAGCCATTACTGAGTCATCTCCCTTTATGGCTTTCCCAGAATATTCTTTATATTCTCTGGTTTGTATGAAATGCTGCATCTGGGATGTTAACACCCTGCTAACAGACTCCATGGGTTATTCCTGCCCAGAGACATGAGCATGGCCTCCCTCTTAAACATAACATATTGATTTTTTAAATTGCTTTGATGTCTTGGAAAGCGATGCACAAATTGGGATCAGTGCATTTACTAGAGCTCTGCTCTTTGTGCAAGGGCAGATGATAGTTCTGCTTACCAAAGGACAGTATACTGGTCTCTAAAACACAAGGTAAAGATTTACTGAAGATGTGCTTTTAATTCCTGGCTAGCCCAGGTGCAGAGCTCACTCTCAACAGGTTGGAAATGCTGAGTCAAACTCCTTCAAATCTCATCTTAAACCTGGCTTTTTACAAAGGCTGATTCCCACCAACAGGTCTGCTTTCACTGTCAGTAGTAGGGCAAAACTCCTCAGGTTGCTCTTTCACAAGGACACTATTAGTTTACTCGACTGAAGTACATTAGGCTTTGGTTTTTTATAAGGCAGCAGAAAGTAATTGCATGGGAACATATGTTTTCTTCATCCTCATCTGTAAGAGGGCACAATCAGAGCAGAGACAGTCTATGAACACGTTTAAAAAGATAATCTTTGGGCTTTGATAAGAGTGCATTGATTTGAGTCACCTGGTTATCTCTGAATATCTGTGTGAATGTATATTTTTATTTTAAAAACAGCTCCTCTAAATCACTAGAACTTTTTTTTTTCTTTTTAACAAGACACAAGTAACAAGACACATCAGATAGCTCTCCTTTCAGAAAAAGAGACCTACAGCCCAGTAGGTGGCCAGATAGGACATTACTTCATCTTTTGTCAGTTTTGTAAATGATAAACCTGCTGAGATTTAACCAGTAGCTGGTGCTTACACCTGTCCCTTTGTAGACCTCGGGTAGGCTGAATATTTCTGAGCAGCAGAATGATCCCATGACCAGCAGCAGCTCTCCTGGGCAGCCTGTGGGGCAGCTGTGGGGAGGGGGCATGGCAGAGCTATGCCAGCCATTGCCTGCCAGCTAGGGAGAAAAGGAGAAACACTGATGGAGACAGCACTGGGAGGGCAGGGGCAGATGGAGTTTGTTTCAAAAAAAACAAACAACCCCACAAACCTCAAAATCACACTGAGCTTCTGCCAATGGAGCATGCTGAAAGATTAAGACTGAGGATTAATTTTTGAGCTTATTCATGTTTTTCCAGTCTTTACTTTTGTTTTAGTTTTATACTCCTTTTTCCTCTCTCTTTTCATGCCCTTGTTTCTCTTTGATTCTCCTTCTTTTCTGCCTTTTTCCTATTTCTTCCACTCCTCTACTAGATCCAGTCATTTCTGCTCTTCTGCTCTTTTCCTCTTCTACCTTTTCTCTTTGTCCAGCTGCCCTGTTCCTCTCCACTGCTCCCTCCGGATAAGCAGGTGGGCACTATAGTGATTTAGTGCAGATTCCTCACCTCATCTAGGATAAGCAACAACAACAAAAGGATACAAGTATTCTGTTTGAAAAATATTACAGGTCCTTTAGGACCCTGATCCAACCTTTCTCTCTCTCTCACAAAAAAAAAAAAAAAAAAAAAAAAATCAATCAATAGCAATTTTTAATATGCATCAGATCACATCTCAAAGGTACTGCTCCTTGATACAATAATGAGTCACCCAGTTCTAGAAGTTGTAGGATATGGGAAACGTATTTTGCTAGCTATTAATGGACAAGTCTGCAGAATTAGTTGCAGCCATTATTGAGTAAGCTATATCAAATGGACTCTGCCTTTATTCAATCCCCTTCTCTTTACATACCTATTCAAATACTGAAAATAAAGACATCTATTTACTTAGTAGATCTTTCTGAACATCCTTTAAATGCAGTAAACTCTTGATTTTCTGCCTTACCTCTCACCAAGGACAGGGCAATAAGACCTAATAAGAGCTTTCACCAAAACATTAGCTGTACTCTAACCATCCACACCCCTATTATATTTTTAATGTCTGGTAGCATTTTAGACCTCAGATTTAGTGCACTCAGAGCAGTTGCAAGCACAATGACGTTTGAGTAACAATATTTAGAAGCATGAAATTACAAGTGTACTGCCGGGTTTTTATGTGCTTCCTTATAGCACAGAAGCTGCTGCTCTTTGTCCCCCACATCCTTTGTGTCAGAAGCAGCACAATATTAATAAATGTCAAATAAATTTTGAGATTCATAGCAAGGGCTGCAGCACCTGAGTGGAATTTACAAATGAATTTTGTAATTGTTTCTGTGCCAAGCTAAAACACAGAAGCACAAGGAAAGGTCTTTTTGCCCTGTTAACGGGCATCAGAAATGGAAGATATTTCATTCCTTTGCCTGGGATGTGATCTCTTATCTGCAGTTCTAGATGGACTTGAAGGGAAGCAGCTTCTCCACTCTCACTGGAGCAGTCCTGGGCACCATATCATGCTGCTCACAGAGAGCAGAGATGGGGCAGCCCTGCAGTGCCGCCTTCTAGCTCACTCAGTGAGCTTAGGATCTTTTTAGGACATTTCCTGTATTTATGAGTATTTATGTAAGGCAGCAGCATAGCTTTAAAATCTGCCAGTACTTAAATTTCACAGGACTCAAATTTGCTACACAATTAAAATTTAGGGTTAGATTCCTTTTTAGTCACTTACATAACCTCAGAAAGTGCTTTACTCAAAGCTGTCAGTCAGAGAAGTTCCAGCATCATTACTAAAACATTAGAGAGTTTCACACCCAATGTACAGCAGTCTGTTTGGATCTAAAAGCAAGACCATGCTGTAACAAACAGATTTTTTTTTCCTGATCTTGTTTCATATAATTGAACAGGAATGCTGAGGTGTTGGAAGCTTGAATCTTTGTGTTGGAAGGACAGTACTGAGCAGGAAGGGTGCTGCATGAGTTACACCAGGCAATCAGGACACCTCTGCTCATCAGACAAATTCTCTCTACCTTTTTCCACCCACTTAGCAATCTGGTGTCCCCAGTTTTTCATTGAGGGAATGAGTTAACCCAGAGAATGGACTGAACTGCAGGGATTTATTTCACGCAACAAACAGCTTTTGGATTGTGGCTATCAAGCTTAAGTCATTGTATGGATACATCATCTGGAATTAATACTCAGATTTCCAGAGCTTTAGAGCAGCTATTTTGATATCCATCTGTAGAAACAGTGGGAGTTACTAGAGAGAGAGGTCCTTAGTTGCAGCTTCTTTAACCAAGACCTTCTTCTTTTATGATTTCCAGTGGCTTCCTGCTCTGATGTATTAAAGGTAATATTAAATTTCTGACAAAAATGCATTGAGTTTTTCAAATATAAATATAAGCATTTACCATTCAAAATTATTCACTAGCTTCGTCAGTTTCCCTCCATTAAAACCCTCTAACACCACACTGTGCTTTATGCATACACAAGAGAAAAACTGAGGGCAAAAGCAGAGAGGCTCTGCCAATGGTATTGAGCCACATCCTTCCAGCAGGGCAGAGAGGAGCACTGCCCCATGGCCATCCTGTCTCTGTGAAGACAGCCACAGTGTGGCAATGCAGCACCAGCCCTCAGCACTGCACTCCACAGTGGGGAGCAGGAGGATGGGAGAAACACAAGTGGCCGTGGCTTCAGCATGACATTAGCCTTTGAGCATGTGGCTATGTTATTTTTCTGAGCAGTTATGTTGTATCTATTAATTCCAATAATCCGTGGAAGCTCCCTGAGCTCCCAAATGTCCTGGCCTCAGGAGAGCCCACCTGGCCCTGGGCTTATCATAAAAAAAAAAACAAGCTGACCCTCGGTAAATGCCTTCACTTCACCACATACACCTTGTGTTCAGTAGCTCCTCGTTCCATCAGTGTTCAGCAGCACATACAGAGCTTTTATTCTGCCAAGACATTTCCTTCCATGAGAGAGCTGTTACCGCCACCTCCTTTCCCTTCAGCTTATACAAATAACAGGAAGAAGCAGAAAAGAAGGGGAATGTGAAATTACAAATAGAAAACAGGCAAATTTAACTAGGAACACATTGTCACCCAGGACCACTCAGACTTTTCCCCTCTCTTGCACTGGTAGTATGTCCAGCCCTGTGGGGAACTGATAGCACACTTCCTACTTCCAGTTTAATTCAGCAGCTAGCACCATGCAATGCGGGACTGGTGCAGTATGTGTGCACATGTGCTCCTGCACATGTGGGTCCATGCACTTGCTGTACAACACAGATATCTCTCTTAAAAATAAAGAAATGTTCAAATTGCATAATATTAACCAACTGTCTTCTCTCTTGAAAAAAGTCACATATTTTATAACCTTTAGCAATCACTATGTTTAAATTTGGATCACCCAGCTATGATGATCACTGACTTCTCAGACAGCTCCTGCATTTTCATTTTGACAGTATTTTTCAACCCTAACTCTAAACAGATGAGCAAGTTATGATTTGATGTTAAAAACAAGAGCAATTTGTCACGTGCCCTGCACAGCAGAGCTGCCACCCTCGTGGGGACAGCCCACAGCCCTCAGGCAAGCAAGGCTCCCACAGAGGGGAGTGGGACTGTGTGTCACCAACACTGCCATACGAGGCTTACTATCTGGGGACAGACTGCTGCACAGTGTTTGGGATTTTCATTTTAAAAGAAAAGGAGAAATGGCTTTATGTCCAATTTTCATAAAAGTTTTCAATAATCATAAATAAGACAAATAAATCAGCATATGATTTGGTTTCTGTGTAAGGGTATGCTGACTATCAAAGGATCTAAGGGCCAACAAGAGCCAGGTAATCACTACTTCCACAGGTTAGACAGAGGTCTAACCCTATATTCTAATACTTATGCTACAAATGTAAACTATAAAGTCCTTTTTGAAGCGTTGGAATTGAGGCTGGCTGAACCCTCAATGCCAACACTCATGTAACACCACAAACTTCAGCATCATTGCCTTGCATTTACAGTGCTTTCAGAAACTTTGGTTCCCATTCCTCATGCTGTCCTGGCTTTGCCCCACTTGTAGTGCTGGCATAAGGAGCAGGCACAGAGGAGTGCAGGCTGCTCTTGTACTTGGTTACCTGAGCATAAGACAGGTGAAAGAGCCAGGAGCAACGACCTGCTCTCAAAAAGGCTGATACTGAATTTGTTGCCAGGTATAGGAAATTGAAGAATTTTTTTCATTCTGCGGGAGTTTTAAAGGAAAATAGCTAGCAAAAGTACAATTTACTAAAAATTAGCTCAGCTTTTTTACCCTTATTATAATTTCCTGAATACCTGCAAAAGCTTTATTGGTTTGGCTGGAGCTCCTCTGAGAGGCAGAAGAGGTTTTGTCCCGGAGAGATACCACCCAGTGAGGGCAGAACCGCTCCTGCCATCCCCAGGCTGTGGGTCTGTGCCACCCTGCATCCCAGCTTCCTCTGGCTCTGCCTCCAGAGGACTGCTGCAACAGGATTCACCAGCTTACACAGGCACTGCTGTCTGCCTGGATCCAGACACATAAGAAGCAGTCATAGCAAACACTGCCGTGTTTAAATTTGTTAACAGATAAAACTGTGCATGGCAGCGATGTTCAAACTAAAAGCTAAAAGCCCTGGCTGGAGCAGGCTCGTAGCGTGGTGGCTCCGTGCACACCGCAGCCTCCGCCACGCTGCTCTCTCCGGACACGTCCGGGATTTGCGTGGCCCTTCCCTCCAGCAGAACCCATTGCAGAGGGTACGTGGCAGGTGGCTGTGATTCTGCCGTCTGCAGCCGGCGGGGTCCAGGGTCCAGATGGGACCTGCGTGTGGCAGAAGGACTGCAGCCTTGCCAGCCCCCAGGGCAAGCCACCACTGCCCTCCACTCACTGTATTACTTCCAGCTATTAAAGCATGGCTTGTGTGGGCCTGGATTTTCAGGTCAGAGGCTGTAAGGTACAGAATAACCCTACAAACCAAATTATGAGGCTGAGACCCTCCTTCCTTACTAGGAGAGAAGCAATTTTGACCCCTGCCTGTTCTCTTGCAGTCTCTTCCTACAGGTGAGTGACCCGCAGTGTTCCACTGCAGTTAACTGCAGCCCTTGGCTTTTGATGGCAATTTGTTTTTTATTATCTCCTTCAGATAAACCTGAACAATTACAGCCATTTTTTCCCCTTCTCTTTCTGATGCCAAGTGTTTACCGAAGTGCTCACAGCACATCAACTCTTGGCCCCACAAAACTCCAGAGAAAGCACCTGCTGCCCCTGGTGAAGACTGGGGCAGTCCAAACCCTGGCTTGCTTTGCCTGGCATGGATCCAACTGAGACCAATGGGGATTTGCTTATGTGCTGCAGGGCTACCCTGGCGCCAGCTTTGCTGAGACTCACACCGATTAACAACATCACTGCTCTGCTGCCCAGGGCTGCAGTGCCGGCAGCAGAACAGCAGCAGCAGCTCCTGCCCCACCTGAGCCCTGTGAAATACCAGCCCTTCCCAAAGCAGGTGGAACACACAGGGGCTCAGGGACATGCCACCCTCCCTCTCCTCTACTCTAAGGATGAAATGGAGCAGGGACCAGGCTTAAGGTGAACCTAGCAGCAGCTCTTCCAGGGTGGAGAAATGAAGAAAGGAAGTTGCAATACACTGTGGATCCTAATTGCGTTTGCTCTGCATGTTCTGAAATGTCAGTCAAACAAATACACCATTGCCTTTACTGCTCTGCAGTTGCCATTTACTATTTTACTGGGAAATTGTCCAAAAAGGGGATACTACCTAGAAAGGAGCATTATGCCAGCACTGGAAACCAGTAATATTTCTGAAGAACCCCATGGGCCCACAGTCTCTTCCTACACTGCAGAAAGACAAGAAGAGCAAGCCAATTTGTGTTTGTGGTAGCAATTGCAGCAGCAGTGGGTATAGAGTCAGCCCAGGACCCAGTGGGCACATCTAAACTGGTGCAAGCTCTGGAGCTGTGGCAATTTATACCAGAGTATGAATCAGTGAGTGGAGGGAAAAAAACATTCTAAACTGATTTCTTTTACAAGTCCAAGTTTCATAACCCAACTTCTCCACAGTTTGTGAGGACTGGGGCAAACAATATGAAAAGGCAGAGCATGCCCAGTGCCCAGCTTTATCAGTACTCAGAGCCAGTAATTTCCAGTAGATGCAGATGTCACAGAGCACACAGGGGTTGGCTGAAGTGGCAAAGCCCCTTCCTCTGCAAACAGCCCCACTAAACCCATCTTTTTTCTCTCACAGTACCTCTTGCCCTCCAGAGAGCTTGCTTCCTGCTATAGGCAGTCCCTTAATGTTTAATTACCTCCCTGCTAGAGACTCAGAGTAAGTGTTCAAGTTATTTAATACGCAGAAACATCCTGAATCACCTCATTTTACCACTACTTTATTTTTCTCTCTGTCAAAAAAAGCATAACAAAGGGTGCACAGCCCATTTCATCCTGCTGTAATTACCCTCCTACTTCCCAGAAGGAAACACAAATTTACCTGGACTGCATTCACTGATGCAAAGTTCAGCCTGCCTGTCCTTCCCCTCTTTTCAGGTAGGAAAGCTTAGCATAGAGGGCAGTTTTAGACCTACTTATAGATTCAATCTGTGTGGGCAAGGTGAGGAGGGAACCATCCATTGCAGAAAGAGGCAGCTCCCACCCTTGGAAATCAACTTAGCCAGGAAAACCTGTGCCCTTCACACCAGCACCCGGCTCTCTATTTCCAGAAGATTCAGCAACCATTTTATTTCTGGCATTTTTTGCTTCTCAACACCTCCTTTCTGACACTGCAAGTGCTGGTGGAGCAATGCTTGGTTCTAGCTCTCTTGTCTGACATGCTGTCCCTGGCGCTGGGGCAGCACTAACGAGGCCACACAGAACCCAGCAAGCAGGGGACAGGGACACTGTCAGCAGTGCTGTGGCTGGTGCCTGTCACAGGGTCATCTGTTCTGCCCCACCTGAGCTGCTGCCGCCTGCAGCAGCTGTGTTCGTGCACCACAGGGATTTACACCCTGAGCATTTGGTGTTTATTCTTTGCACACCTTGTTGGCTCTCGGTGTAGTTCCTACCGACATACAAGATGTATGAATATTAATGTTTCTCATTTTAAACACCACAAATGCCATCTTTTATCACCTTTTCTCCCTGTCACTCTGATGAGGTTTCTTAAATTCACTTGGGTTCCGTAATTTCATAAACCATGTTGGCTGGAGTAAGCTGCATTTGAATCATCATGTAGAGAAGTGAAGATTTAATTTCATGGTGGAATTAAGGTTGACATTTCCTTTTTATTTACACTACAGCAAGGGTTAATAAGGTTACTATAACCTTAATCTTTGATGGCTCAACAATAGAATACTCCAGGATTACAGCAAAAGCTGGATTCTGACTCTTTTAATCCCATTATTGTTGATAACCTTATCAACACTGTGCCCCACTGTAGAGGTGGAGCAGGGTAATCTCAGACTCTACAGTTCCTTCCCATGCTCATAGACTGAGCAGAAGAGCCAGAGCCAGTTACTAGGTTGATGCCTGCAGTGAGGTTCACAGTTTGCAGTAGGGCTGCAATGCTGCTTTTAAGCTCCTTGTCGGAGATCTTTGCCAAGAAAAACATTGGTCCAGTGGCATATGTTGGCGGAGCAATGCAAGGTTGCTCTAATTCCCTTACTTTGTTTTTCCCTCCTCCCATGTGACAACTACTCCAAGAATCAGACTGCCAGTCTGGCAAGTTGAGATCCAGAAACTTACTGCTAATTACCATGTTTACAATTCCCAACCTGTCTGTTGGTGCCAACAATCAAGCTGCATCCTCTTGAGTGCACCAAAAGACACTTGCTGGCAGTAGCTTCCTAAGGTTCCAGGCTGACTACATTAATTACTGTTAACTTAATTTTTGCATATTGAGAAGCAGCTTTAATTAGCAATTCCATAGATTTAAATGATCCTTTTATGTGTTTCAATGAATAGCATCTTGACTTATAGACTGCTTACCAACCTATACGTCTTATTTGGAAACACAAGTGATAGTAAATTTATATGTGGTCTGACAAATAAAAGAGTCAGAGATTTAATAAAAGTCACACCAGGAAACAAAATGTTATGCCTTTCCTTTGAAATTAAATAAGCAGCTCTCAAGACCCAGGTTGGATATTTTTTATCACTTCTCAGTAAACATTTGACTGGACAGAATAAACCACATGCTTATGGTATATCACTGAATCAAAGTATTTATAAATTTTAAAAAGGCATGTACTTTATGATCCCTGTGAAGGAGAGACCAGACTCAAATAACTGCAGGATAGAGTCTGAGAGGATCCCATTTGTGCCCGGCAGGTCCTAGCCCAAGAGTCCTGAAGGCCACCTCAGGCAAAACCAACTCAGTTGGGATCTCCTTTAACAAAGCACATGCTTCAACCCTGCCAGAGCCGGCAGCACCTATTGCGCCCCAAGAGATTTGGGAAGGGTTGGGAGAGGCTGAGACACCCATGGGCATCCCAAGGCCCAGCCGGTGCATAGGGCTATGCATGGCATGGGAACGGGATGCCAGCCCAGGGGCCCAGGCCTGCCTGTTGCACCCCCAGCCCCTCGTGCCTAACCTGAATTCTCCACAGCAATGGCACTCATGGGCTGCTTGGTGCCAGCCTCCAAGCACTGGTCAAGACTCCACGAGAACTGCACTACACCGCCTCTCTGAAGATGTTTTCTTCTGGCTGGTGTGGCAGTAAAGGACAGGGAGCAGAGCCAGCTCAAGCTTTGCCCCTGCCGTGGCTCGGTGCTCCCAGGCTGGGCGGGCTGCTGGCAGCACCAGGCTGCCCTCCATCCCCACTGCCTGACATGCCGGCAGCCTGAGGGTGCTGGCACAGCCACAGCCTGACAGACACCCCTGCCTGTTCTGAGGCTGCAGGCAGTCTCCTCTTTCAGGGCCTGTTTGTTTGTCACAGTTGTCTGAAAATTGACAATTTTGAGAGGAACACTGATGTCAGACTGTAGAGCAGGGCTTATGGTAATGCTGGTCCTACCTGGCTCCCCAAATTCAGTCTGTTATAAAATGTGTAAGGATAGATGTAGGGGTCTGATTTTAGGCTCCTTTTTCTTAAAACTTGGTCTAACTGTGCAGTAACATGTCACAGTGAGTCTTTTCTGCTCTGTAGCAGATCCTCTGCCACCTCACAGAGTCCCAAGACACCAGCTGAGCTATCTCTTGCTCTCCCAGCAGCATTTCTCAGGGTGCCAGCCACTGCCAGGCTCCTGCTCTTACACCATGGTTCTACTCTGTCAGGTTGTAGCGGGCTACTAACGAAAAGATAACGCAAGGCAAAACTCAAGTGTATGAAAATTAGCATGGGATAGGGGAAGTGCGGCCAAAGCAGTGAGTAACCCACAGAGGCAAAATGCTAAAATCAACATGTGTTTTAACTTACAAGGGGAATATGGGAAACCAAGAGAATCAGTGTTCCCAGAGGAGGCAGTCTGGATCTAGTCTGCTCCTAAAGCAAGAGAGTGGAAACAGACATTTAAGAGCAGTTCATTTATACAAGGCACAATGAATGTGCTGAGCAACCTACCAAAGGAGGCAATAAACCTGCATCTCAGAGAATGGCCCAAAAGGAGTTAGATTGGTGCTTTAGTGGAAAGAGATATTGAAGGCTGCAAAGGCAAGCAGCAGCTGGGGACACGTGGACATGGCTCATGTGTCCCATGCTATTGACGTGTTTTCCCAACCCAGCCTGATCAGCTTGATTACTTACATTTTGTATAACTCAGAGTCTAAAAAGAGTCAGCCAATTTCCAGTCAATTTATAATTTAGCACGCAGAGGAATTTGAGTCTTCTAATTTACATAAAACATACATAAAACTGAAAACAAAAGAGGTTTAGAGCATATGGGCAAAGTACAGAAGAGCCCATATTGAAGAGGAAGAGTGAAAAAGGGACAAAAGCACTGTCTGCATAGTGCTTTGCTAAAGAGTTTTGAGTGCCTTATTTATGCTAAACTTCTCATAGACAAGTAGCTTGTTATTGTCATGGGCATGTGCTAGCATTGTACCTCAGCCTCATCACTGGACTATCAGCCACACAGACCTACCAAATCAACGTTGTAATGCCAGATGGGGCTTCTTTGCTGCATCTTTTTTTTTTTTTCTTTCAAGGTAAAGAAGAAATATTATTGAAAAACTTCTGCAATGACATGGCAAGAATCCGTTGGTGTGTAGCAACTAGTACTTCCCTCTTGGACATCTTTTCTCATGAGGGACAGCAGGGTTCTCTCATCCTGCAGGTAAGCCCAGGTCAGTGTGCCACTTCTTGGGGAGCAGCAATGCAGCTGCCCTCTCATCCCCTGGTTGTGCAGTCATTTCTCCTGCATTCCTCCTCCGTGACTGCCGGGTCCTGGCAGAGCCATCAAAGGCATTCTCTGAGAGGAGACACCACCTGCCAAGTGCCAAAGCTGATATTCTTTCCTGTGGTGTGGTAGGCTCCAAATCGTGCCTCTCTTCCCTGATTGCCTGAGGAATCATCCTGAGTACTAACAATAGACACCACGGAGGCTGGTGGAGCTAAGGCTGCCTCACCAACTTCTGTCTGAATTCAGTCATTTCCAGTGAGCAACATATAAATAGATGCTGCCTCATTATTGATGTATATTGTGCAGAGGGTTTAGCTGGGGATGAAGCTTTCCTGCTTTCCTTTTATGGATGAAAAGCGGGATCCCAGAGCCTTTATGTGATATGTCTGCACATGTCAATCAAACCACACCAGGATGAAGATTTTGTGCTCTTAGGTCCTTGTAAAATGGCAGCCACGTGGTCACAGGAATGAAATGCAGTTCTGTACGTGTGTGCATGTGCATATGGGCACAGTCACATGCACACACACCAAACCCAAATGCGAACAGAGTACTAATGGTCTCAGCCTAATTTTTCTATTTCTTTTCAAATCCCAAGAGCCACACTTTAGTCTGGGTTACTCTGACACAAATCTCATTTAATGTTATAATAAACCACTGATTTACACTAATGGAAGAGCTGGCCTCTGATTCAAAAAGCAAACTTTAGTGGCTGGCCCAAGGCCCAAGCCTCTCAGCCCTTCAGTCCAGGTGCCATAGTGCACGAATACTTGCCAGCTAAATTTGATCATGAACTCTAGCGAAGGCAAGCTATCAATATTTCAGAAGGCCATTCCTCACACTTATGAGCAGCAAACGGCCCATCACTAAGAAGGCCAAACCCTTGTCAGCATGAGCTGACTTCTATGAAATGAGATACTGACCTTACTGCTAGCTCCAGAGTTAATCTCAGAAGAGAGATTTTATTAGAGAAAGCAGAGTTATTATTCTGAGTCTCTCTATGAGGCACATATTAAAGTTTTGCACCCAGGAAATGCAGAATGCTTTAAATAGACTAGCATTTGGTAAAAGTTAAACCATAAAAACTCTGGCTAAGTAATTGGGGAAGGAATATTATTTATTTAGTTTGTTGTCCTTTTTGCCCCTTTTGCATCATGCCTATTCAGCCTTCTGTCCCTTGTTGGAGCTTTTCCTCCCTCTGTAGGAGGCTGAAGCATAGTGAGCAGCACTGACTCACTGCAACTCCAGCAAATGAAAACTAAACATGTCTCTTTCACCTGTAACTGAGGGTCTGGGCTGGTCCTGCATTTGTCTCTTGTAAGAATTTGCATACAAAGAGAAGATGAGCATCTAAGCAAGGAGAGTAAAAGGAAGCGGGTTTGTTTCTTGCTTCCTAGAGCAGGACTTGCCAATTCTATTTTCACTAACAGGCTCAATGAATGGCTGCAAGCAAAGGGGTTTGCAATCATGTGTTATGACAGCCACCTGATGCCATAACACAACAAAAGACAATATGACATGCGTGGTCAAAAAGAAAAGGATTGTACTGAAACCTTGAAAGTAACTACGTTGTTGTCCTTTGCATAACATGCAGGAAAAAAATGTCTCTTTCATAAAAATGGAGAGAAGTCACCACCTCTTAAACTGAGGTCTGAAAAAGTTTCCACTGTTCCTGTCTGTATTTCAAGATGTTCAGAAAAAAACTTAGGAAATTAAATTATCATAAGATTTCTAAATAAAGTATGTAAAAATAGAAAAAAATCTTCTGGCCCGTCAAATCTTTTGCATATATCAGGAAGGCGGACAGCCAGGCAATGGAGGAAAAACTTATGGAACAAGAAACAGTTTTTCTCTGTGGTGGTAATTTTTATCAACCAGAGCATCAAGACTGTAATAACTATTGCTCCAGTAAAACAGCAGGCATTGAACTGTATAATTTTGGATTTCAAAAGAATGCTTTTGGCAATTTCCTGAAGAGGTAATGATGCTCTACATTTCCTTCAAATAACCAGGTAGGGTATCTCCTGAAGAATGATTCTTAAAGGATGACTTTCCAGATAGTGTGAAGCATTAAAGCATCAAGCCTCCCTGCTCTTATTATTTCCTACCTAACTTTAAAAAAATCAAAGGAAGTCTTTGCAATGCAGTGATTACAGTGATGTCTTTTTATTTGAATTTTCTATCAACTTTTTGTTGTTAGAAGAATGTGGATACTTGCACAGCTATTGCTAACAGATAATCTAAAAGAAGTCATATGAAATTTGCATTATCTATGGAAATGCCTCTGTAAGATGCAGTTAGATGGTTCTTTTTTTGGTAACAGGCTGCGTTATCAAATGCTGTACATTTGTGTTTCACAATGTCCCTCTTTCCCCATTTAGAGAAGACCAAACCCAAGGTGATCACCTTGTCATTGATTTGCAGTGATTTAAAAGATAGGCTTTATCTGTTAACACTAATAAACTTTGTGATATTGTTCTGACTTGGCAAGAGAACTGCTAATACTTCAAACAAGGTTATGAATCTGCAATTCTTAATATTCAAGAAAAGCCAGTTATATTTTTCCAGCATTTCATGACCAATCTAATAATGTGAAAGGGGTGTGTATTACAAACAATTCAGATGGACTGACATGGAACAATACTGTGGTAACAATTGACATTGAAACAGGTAAAACATTACATTTGACTCAATCTGAAATAATCTGAGATAGTACCTTGGAATGTTTATGTAACCTCTTACAGGTCTACATCTTTCTTTCTTGCGATGTAAACTACTGGGGAATTATCAGAGCTGATTCAGCTCTGTGGAGATGTATTGCAGAAGTCAGAGGCAAGAAGGCCTCCCTGGGGTGGCTCTCCAACCTGGGTGGGGTGACTGATGCCTGCTTAGTCTTGGGCAAGATAATTTTACATCTCCCGGGCTAGGGCTTTCCTGCATGGAGATTTGCACAGTTACTTAATATCATTCCCACTGGCTAGAGAGGCATAGGGTTCACTGAAAGGAAATGTTCCTTGGTAGCCACACTGTATTTTCTTCCTCTCTAGCTCCTAGGTCTATTTGCACACACACAGCTGTGCTGCTTTCCTGCACATGGGAGAAATTCTGGTCCTAGTGGAAAATTCCCACTGGTTTCTATAGGACAGTGATTTCAAAGGTAGAATACTAATTCATTTAGCTACATGGGCATTGTTATGTAATTTTGGATAGGTGTGTATATTAGTGTATATATATACTTTTACACATATATGGATAAAAAACCTCCTTCCAGATATGTACTCAGGGCTCTAATTTTTCTCATCAATCAGCTCCTGTAGTTTCTGGAACATTTCACCTAATTTTCTGTTAGCCGCTTTTAACTAGACACTGCTTTTTCCAGAAAGCAAACCACCAAATGTGTGTGATGTTCCTTCCTGATTTCCACATTTCTGCTGCGTTCTCCCAGCACCACCCTGTGATGCCTCCTCACCTGCCATCCCTGCCTCTCCTCTCTCCCACCCTCCAGCTCTGCAAAGCTGGGGCACATCTACTCTCTGCTATCACCTCCAGTCCTCTTCTCTTTAACCTTCCCTTAGGATAATCTCTGTCCTTTTCACATGCCTTCTGTCACCTCTCTGAATTCTGTCTTGGGTTATCACTTTTAGACTTCTTATTTGGGCCTGTCATTTAAATTTCTTTTGAGTCACTGTTATCATTGAGCCAACATTTATAAATAGTTCTATGCATTGCAGGTATGTGATAATCAAGTCCTTTGATTTTTGAGCAATTTGGTTTCCAAATGATAGCAAAAAAAAACCATGCAAGCATCATGGGCCTAGGAAATGTTTCCACTGTTAAAGGGGCAGATGCAGAATATGGTAAAAATTTATGATTATTAATAATGTGTTATGATTTACCTTTACAACACAAAATGGTGAAGTGCCATAACAGCTAATGGTAACACTTAGTGGTATTTGCTTTTCAGAAAAAGAGTGATCTTTTAAAAGGAGGATCAGAAAAAAGCTTTTTGTATATGTAGAGACACTATTTATTAAAAATAATTTTAGAAAGCATAAAAATCCAGTTGCATAAATTACTTCCAATGTGATGTAAAAACTGAGAAAAAAAGGCTAGTTGGCTTAGTCTTACAGCTGCAAAGTGTGTGAATAGGTGTGTAGATGTACAGGTATTAATGTTTTCTGTTTCCTTAGGAAAACCGTATGAACACTGGAATCCACTTAACTGACATGAAAGGCAAAAGCCTGTTATGGGAAGAAATATTACTCTTCCCTTAAAATCAGATACTGTCTCAAAAGTGGAAAGCAAAGAGTACTGATTCCAAGGAAGGCATCTGCATAATTTCAGGTATCTACATGCAACAATGTGCATATTTATTTTGGGCAAATTTTCAGGCAGCAAGAGGAATCACTCAATGGGTCATAAATATGCACTGCAATGGCACAGCCCCTGCTGAGGCGAGTGGGAGCTGTGCCTCTGCCAGGTCTTGGAGAGCAGGGCTTTTCCTATTATGCTGCAACCTCCCTTCAGAGAGAGGTGTGTGTATGTGCACGTGTACATATGTATGTGTATTCATTCAATTTGGAGTTACGTGTGTGTGTATGTGTGTATAGATATATATATGTGGGCTATAGGCTTAAATATATGTGGAAAGGGTGCCTGAAATCAAACAGCAGTCCTCATCACTTAATTTAGGGTATTACTAAGCAGAGCAATGCTTCCTGGTACAGGCAGACCCCGGCAGGGCTGTTTCCCTGCCTGCTCAGGACAATAGGAACCAAAGCCACCCTTCCTTCTCCCACTCCTGCTATGGGGCACAATGTGCCTGTGATGCTCAGAGGCCCAGCCCTTTTAGCAGTTCTCCACTCTGGGAAGGCCAGAGCTGTTGCCACCTCCCCAGCACAGAGCAGGGTGGGGAGCAGCCAGCATCACAGGTGGCTGCCAGCAGGACCCTTCAGTACCCTGCTCTGCTCTAGGGTACCTGCCACCCAGTGCCCAATCATCCATAGATCAGCTATGCTGCTACCGGGCCCCTGGCGCAACACAGACTTACCTACAGGAGCAGCCTTCAAGGCTACCCCAGTGGATAAAATTACCCAGAGATATAAATCTTCATAGGATAATGGCCTTTAAAAAAAGGCTAAGTTCAAGTAATTATTTTTGGGCTAATTCTTTATTTAATTTTCTACTAGGATGCAGATTACAAAAACAATTTTAGAACAGAAAGTTAGTATTCTAAATTAATCAAATATGCACTTGCCAAAAGAGCTGTTAACACACAGTTGGTGCTGCCATAAACCTCATTCTAAAATGTTGTCTTAGAAAAGACTCATACTGGTACAATTAGAACCCCTTATTTATAAAGTAATTTCTTATTATGTTGCCTTTTAGTATAGTTTTTGCTGTTAATAAAATATCAGTAGACTATTGGAGGCAGAGCGTATTTAGATTCGTTTTTCAGTACACGGGATTCACAATTTCTAAAGCAAAAAAAATAGGAAGTGTGCCGTTGTAAAAATCCCTTTCACTAGGGGTCTAATCTTTCCCACAGTGAAGGCAATTATTGCATTGAATGGTAGGATTTGGCCCAAAATATTCTGGATTTAACATGAGGAAACTTGGTCCTCTGAGCAGTCCTGTGGAAACTATGAGCATTCCCAGGACCCACAGCTTAACCACTCTTTTCTTAGAGATCTGTTGTTCAGAAAGGTCTGCTTCTGTCCTCTCACTATACGATGTGACAGGACAGAACTGCTAATGAACAGGGAGAGCTGCTCTGACATTGTGTTATTGGGAAACATCATTCTAAGAGCCCTTATGCTACTTAGCCTTTATGCAACCTTTTACAATTATTTTGGTGAGCATATCCAGTGTTTCTCTGATCGGACCTTACAATTTCACTCTTTTAACCCACAAATCATAGCAATTCCCAAAAAAGAAATCTACAATCACCAAAATGCTAATTTTGACAATGACAAAGAGTATATGCATTAAAAATGCATCAGTCCTGTCATTAAGGCATTATTCAGCAAAACCAGCTCACCATGCTAAACAGAAAGCTACTAGAAGAAACCAGGTACAAAGAAACATTTTGCTAAGCTTGTATTCATGAGTACCAACCCAATGCACTCTGCACAAGAGACAGAACCAAGCAAAGACCAAACAAAACCACATCCTTTATGTGATGAAATGAGAACTCCTGATAATACTGTAAGTCATGACTCAAGGGAAAATGTCAACTAAAAGCTCAGATCAGAGACAGGTTTGTAATACAAACCTGAATGTTTAAAATAGTGTATCTATTGCTGTTCCTGCCACACCTGCAAACGTGGCTGTGTTACAGTGCTGAACTGACTGATTTAGCAGCTGATCATGTTTTTTTAAAGCATAATTTAACATTATTTCTGAGGCTGTTGAACATACTAAACTACAAGAAAAACATCTGCTTTCAAGTGGTATTAGAGAAACACAAAGATCAGAGTTCTAGCATCAAAGATGTGTCTAAAGAATAACAGATCCACGCGCCTGTGTAACAATGAGCACTCCACTCGCTACTGAAGGCAACAGAGTGAGATTCCTTTGGCAGTTGTTGGAAATAATTAAGCAGAACATAGGAAGCCTTTCAGTTGCTAAGCAAGAGACAGAAAGACATTCTCCATCATACCTCCTTGCACTCACAACTTAATGATCACCCCATATCTGGCTTGTCCACTTTAAAAATAGCTCTTAGCCTCATCATGGCTGAGCTTAGGGAAGGATCCATTCAAAAAGCCTATCTCATCACAGTACTCTTGGTCTTGCTTTAAAATGGCTTCTGATCTAATGCATTTAAGGCTGGATCTAGTCTCACAAGTGCTACTACCTGGCAACAAGACCTAGGATCATCTGGAAGTGGAGAGGTCTCGAATGAAGAAACAGGGATATTCACACTCTGCTTTTTGTCTATGCCAGTCCTCGGGTCAGAGAAGCAGAGGAAAAAAATGGAAGTATGAATGCTATGCTTTGATTTTTCTAAGTATCACTGTATCTGAAAGGCTGATGAGGCTTTTGATGAAAGCCCGTACCCTACTGCTGAGACTGGAGGGGGGGATGGATCCACATCTTCTTCCTTGCTAAAGAGATGGGGCATGGTTTGTCCAGTAACAGGAATCAACACTCCCTTGGTTGTGTCTCCCACTTCCAAGCAGCATTTCAGGAGTCCCGAGATCTTTGGGAGGATAAAGAAGCCACTGACGGAGCTCCAGGCAAAAAACAAGCCCTCAGCCCTGGCCCTGAGCATGGATCTCCTTCTGGGGTCTCAGAGGCTGACAAGCTCTGCATTTGGCTGGGTGCTTCCTGACCGGTGTGAAGGGGCAAGTTCTTAACCCTGCCCTCCCCAGGCTGGTACTGCGAGACGAGGATACATCGCGCCCTCGAAGCGATCGGCCCCAGTAGCAGCCCAGCCGGATGGCCAGAGCCCTCTCCAGCCAGGGAAAGGGTGCAGGCGGGCAGGGCAGGGTGCCCCCGGCTTCGCTGGCACGGGCGCTCGGCAGCCCCGGGCCCGCAGGCAGCCCCCGGCCCCGCAAGACCCGGCCGCTGCGGGCACGGGAATCGCGAGAGGGAGGCGGAACTGAAGGATCCTCCGGCGGGCCGCCCTGGTCCTGGGGGTAACCCATGTCCCGGGGGTAGGGACCCCCCGGCAGGCGGGGCTGGCCTCCCCGGGCCCACCCCACGCCTCGCTCCCCGCCGAAGAGGCGCAAGAGGCCGCGGGTCCCGGGTGCGGCGCGGGCTGGGGGCTGCCAGCCGTGTGCCCGGGCACCGGGACCTCCCGGACAGGGCGAACCCTTCCACTTGTGCCCCCCGCAGCCGGCCCAGCGCTGACCGCCCAGAGGAACGCCGCAGCCGTCCCGGCTCTCCCGCTCGCTCCAGCCCTGGCACACACACACACCCACGGGCACCCCTTCCACAGGGGCAGAGAACACCCCCCGCCCGGGCAGAGACACAGAATGAAACATTGCAAAGCGTAGGAAAAGATGGAAACGGTGCTACCTTGGCAACTAGAGGAGGTTGGGAGCCAGCTGGTGGGCTGGGGGCGGTCGCGCTGCCTGCCTGCCTGCCCGCCGCCGGTACTCTCCTCGACTACGCGTATTCTTAAGCAATAACAACGTAATCCGTATTATCCACCCAAGAATACCCGTCACCGAAGAGAGTCAGAAAGCTGCTGATGTTGCTGATGGTGGTGAGAGTGCTGCACCGGGACAATAAATCCATAACTATAATTCCCCTCTAGAAGAAGGAGAATCCACAAGGGTTGTCGAGAGATCTTGTCCCATATCCAATGGATGAACCTTCCCATCCTGCGGAGGCAAACGAGAGGAGCAGGCGTTTAATACACACGCGTACAGTCCTTCTGCTCTCCTGCTGCCTCACTGGAGCGGGCAAGGTCTTGCAGGCGAGGTAAAAGGAAATAAATCGAAGTAAGGTTGAGTTTACCTGGTTATTGCTTGCTTTTTCCTCTGTGCTTCTCTGCCGTCCTATTCCCTAGCTGTATGCTCCGTCAGTTCTCTCTGGGAGCTTGCAATAGATGTCACGCGCAGTAAGAGATTCCTGTGAAAGAGATGCACGGTTAAGCACGTAAATATTACAAATATGTTTGCATAGGTGGGCTTGAGAGAGCTCCGATAAAGCAGCAGCCACGCCTGAGAGACTTTTCATCTGGGCTTGGGAAATGCATTTTACAAGTCCTGACTCACACTGACTAGAGGTCCTACCAAGAGGAAGGAAGGAGGAAAGAAAAGAGATGAAGAGAAAGAGTATCAGAGAAGAAATAGCAAAGGCTCCGAGCTCAGCGGAGGCACTCCTCTGCCAGGCCTCCCTGGTGCCGTAAAAATCTTAGGCGATAAAGGCTTCAAAGTACAAATTCAGCGCTCTTTTCGCTGCCCGCATGTGCCCGAGAGGCAGAGCCCGGAGATGCCAGGCGCCGGTCCAGGCGGGCGGCTCCTCGGCGGCGGGCGGGGGCAGCGGCAGCGGCAGCACTTCCACCCCGGCACCGGCCGCCTGCTGCAAGTGTCTGCAAAAACCGGGAGGTGGGGGGGTGGGGGGGGGGAGAAGAGAAAAATAAAATAATAATAATAAAATAAGTGATTTCCAAATGGCGCCTGCGGCTCTGCCTGTCACCCGGAGCAGTTCCCTTATCAGCAGCGCTCGCACTTGGGGGAGGCGGGAGGGGGAAGCTTTGTCTGATGATCTGCCGCGGTGATAATAAACGTTTATTGTTCGCCAACTAAATAGAAAGGATCTCTGCAACGTCATGGCATAGCACACTTCGCCTGGCGATTAGGAACTTCTCCGGGTTATTTCATCCCGGCTCCTGATGCTGAGGGCTGCTGTGGGAGCGGTGGGGAGGGGGGAATGAAACCAGCACTGCGCGGCCAAAACCCGCACCGAGCAGGGGCACTCCGGACTTCTTCACCCTTGAGTAATTATGCAGCACGCACAGCTCTCATTATCCACTGCACTCGGTAACTGACCAGCTTGTTGATTAGATTTCAAATGAAATTAATACAGGATGCTTTCTTTTTCTACAGATCCCGTCCTTAATATGAGCCCTTGCCTTCCTTAACACATTAACACTACGCTTCCTAGGAAAAAATACGAGAAGACAGCATTTGTTTTGTAACAAATTCTTTTCTGAATTTGAAATAAAAGAGAAAAAACAAGAGAGAAAGAAAAATATTTGATAGCCACATTACCTCATAAAAAAAAAAAAAAAATAGATTCCAATTCACTCTCCTCTATTTTAAACTCATCTTAGGTGTGATTTCCTATATTCCTCTAATACAGCACGCTTTCAAGTTGCGTTTAAATGGCAGCCAGAAAGTAAATAAAAAACACTGTAATTTTTTCCCGCTGTGAAATCGGAGGCTGTAAGCTCCTGCGCTGGCGTTGGAACTCAAATAAGGGGTGCTGTAGGTTTCCTTCAAGTTGAACAAAAGCCATTTGTAAAAGTAAAATGCAGCGAGTCGTGGCGAAAACACTCTACAGTGATACACCTATACCGATATTCTCCTAAATTTGGAAGCGCTCCACGAATGCATCGAGAATTAGGCAGAAATCCAAACTTCGGGGTGTGGGTTGTTGTTTTTGTGTTTTTTTCTTTCTTTTTTTCTTTTTTCTTTTTTTTTTTTTTTTTTTTTTTTTTTTTTTTTAATAACATACAAGCATGAGATTCTCGAGGAAAAGCAAACCCTCGCGGCGCCAGGCTTATTACCGCAATGTCCACCTGAACGTGCCCTTCCCCGCTCTCTCCGATAACCCCCTGCTCCCCGGCGCCGTCCCAAACTTCCCCTGCCCAGTCCCACCGCCCCGCACCGGCCGGGCCGCACCCGCCGGGACCTTCAGCACCCTCCTGCCCGGAGAGCGCCCAGCACCGGCCGCCGCCGCTGCCCCCCGCTCCGCCCCCGCCGCGGGTCCCTCTTCCCCCCCACCCAACTCCCCACCCGCGCGCCCCTGCTCGCCCCGGTACCGCGCGCCGGGCGCACGCACACCCCCGGGCGCGCGGAGCACCGGGGGAGCGAGCCCCCCGCGCGCCGCCCGCTTCGCACCTTCGCCGCCGCACGCGGGAGGTGCCGGTGGCGGCGCGCGCGGCAACTAAATACCTTTGTTCGGCGGCTGCGGAAAGCCATGGGAAAGCCATGGGAAAGCCATGGGAAAGCCATGGGAAAGCCATGTTTAACGGCGCTGCCGCCCCGCTCCCCGCCGAAAGCGCCCCGGTGCCGGACCCCCAGCTCGGCGGGGCCAGGAAGGGCCCCAGGGAGCACCTCCACCGGCACTAACCAGCTCGGGGAGGCGCGGGGGCGGGAGGGGGGAGGGAGGCAGCGGGGAGGGGAAGGGATGAAGGGAGTTAAACAATTAAGCTATCAGGAGCGGAGCTCTGAGCAGAGCTCGGGGTTGCCACGAAAAGCAAATTTCAGAGGGGGAAATATCGATCCCACCCGTCAATAGAGAGGTACGATGTCTTTCCGTGCCAGAAATTGTAGTGAATTAGGGGGCTCGCTGGTGAAAGGGGAAGAGGGCATGGGGGGAAAAAAGGGGAAAAAAAAAATATTGGGGGGGGAGGGGAAGAAATGGAAGAGGAAGGAAGAAAACATGCATTCCCGCTCAGCGCCAGGCTCTTTTTAAATCCCTGGGAGCTCTCTCCTTTCGCCACCTACCCGAGTAGCCATCAGAAATCCACCTCTTTTGAAGCTCTTACCCTTTAAATCCAGGTTTCAGCAGAGCTCCAACTGTGTGTAAAACCAGGAAGGCATCTGATGTGTGATGGGGAATGGGCTCTGGGCAGCAGAAAGCATCTTTCTCTCCTGGTGCCGGATTACCATGTTAACAAACCCCGAGAAGGGACCCCGGAGCCTCTGGCTGGCCATGTATCGTTGCTTTCACACATCGGCGGCTGCTCTTGCTTCCCATGTCCCCGGCGATCGCCTCTCAGATGAATGTGGGCTTCCAGAAAAGGAGTCGGGGGGGAGAGGAGGAAAAAAAAAATCGCCTAATGCAATCAAATCGATCTGATCTACACCATCTGTCGCCTGCCACTACACACAAGCGTTAAAATAGGAAAACGGGAGACACTGACAGCTCAGGAAGGTTGTTCTGCAGAGTTCATTTTTAGCAGAGCATAATTGGGTATGGACAGCACACAGTTACCAAAGGTGCTGTTAACCATCCAGTAGAGGATCCCAAACATGCTAATGGTGGATTAATTGAGGAAGATCTGACGTGCAAGCTTCATAGTCTCTTATTCATGACTTCCCAACGGGAAAGGACCAATGCCGTGTGGGACTATGGTAACACAGAGTCAAAGAGCTGCTAAGAAAATGGCTCTGTGTTCATAGCACCTCTCTCTGATAACAAACATATGTCGAGCAGAACCGTTTAGCAGGATGGGGGAAATGAAATTTTCTTAGCCGAGGTTAGCAATTCCCTCTTGCACTTAAAGACAAGTTGAAAAAAAAAAAAAAAAAAAAAAAAAAAAAAAAAAAAAAAAAAGACTGCGGGTCTAAGGCGTTTTCGAGTACCGGTCTCGGGCTCGCAGCTAGTGAAAGCAGACGGCTCCTGCAGAGATGGGGGATTAAACCCCAAATCTCTTACTTCTTACTGTGACCAAAGTGCATCCATAGCAAAGCTCTAAGCACGCAGCACTGCTAATTTCATCAGGAATGACGCAAGGTCGTTTTAATGCCAGGAACCCCTTGACTTTTTCCATCGGGAATGGCTTTTGGACAAGACATTTCCGATCACTGAAATTTGACATAATCTCAGATAAATATGATTTGGGGAGGGGGTGGGGAGGGAGAGGGGGCGGCGAGTTGGGAAGAGACGGAGTGTGCATTCAGACCTGCAATCACCCCTGCTGCCAACATTCCAATTTGCTCGCGTTTTCTAGTCTTTCTCGAATAATGAGGTTAGAGAGACGTATATGTAATTATTAAAGCAGTGTATGTACACAAGCCGCAGACATCCACGGCAGCCGCGTCTACACACACACAGACAGGCAGGGAGACAAAGTGCTCCCGTCGGGGTGCTCTTTTCTGCTCCCTAATAAATCCATCACTAAGGGGGGAAAGAGCTTCTAGAGCAAATGGGAGAAGAATCCCCCGAAGCGCCGGGCGCAGACGCCGGGCCGGGCCATGCGGCGGGGGCGCGGGAGGGGGCGCGGAGCCGGGCGCTGTCCGCCCGCCCGGTGCTGACCGGCGGCGTCCCGGCCCCGCAGACAATGGCCAGGCGGGACGCGCCCCTCTCCGCCAAACCTCCTACAAAATCTTTGCGGTCGCCTTGTCAGTCGCTATAACAATTAGGAAAGCTCCCGTTCGTTACCACCTCGCCTAGCTGATTAGCAGAGAATAATAACGCTAATAATACGAATCCAAGCGGCTGAGTGTAAATGTTCCTGTAAACAATTAGCGCGTCAGGGTAATTCTGGAGCTAACTGCATGCCTCTCCTGGAAGTTTCTGTTAATCTCTTTAGAATAAATGTAACAGTTATGAATTAGATTAGCCTTGAAAACGTAGCCTAAAGACAAATCAAACAATTTACCCGATCTTTTGTTTCAATATACATTAATTAAGCACCGCTGCCTACCTACAGACCATTCTTGGGGCCCAGCTAAGGTGCCGAGCCAAGGAGCCCCGCCGCCTGTGACAGCATTTGCGTCCAACTATTGCCCTCTGCAGGTCAAGTCCCCGCCGCTGCTGAGCGTGCAGCAGGTAAGAAATCGCCGACCTCGGGGTCCCGCCGGTCCCCTTTTCGGAAGACATCCAACTCTTGTTGATTTTGGTTTTTCACCACGAGGGCCCGGACGTGTTTCTTTCGGAGGGGCTACGATCGGGGAGAACTGGCACCGGGCAGGGCACAGAACACTGCTTCTGCTGTCCCCAGTCTCTCTTCCTACCCTGGCCAGGAGAGCAGCAGACAGAAAAAGGCAAGCTGCCGCCCTGAAGACATGTTGTTTTCTTTCTCCCCATCTCACCATAGCACTATGGGAAGCTTCCTCGGCAAAGCTTTGCCTTTCCCCAAGTTTGTTAAGAACAAGACAAGAGCGCAGCACCAAACAGGCCCAGGCAGGTCACGGTCCAGCCCCACTTTCCTCAGCCGGGCAACTTTTCCCCGAGAACAACTTCAGAGTTTGCCTTTTTGGCTCCAGGTCCTAGGGAAATCTCCAGGGAAGCCAAGTGGACTGCGTCCGCAGCTGCGCAGGGGCAGCCCGGCAGCAGACCCTCTCTCCCTCCTCACGGCCCCAGCCCCCTGGCCCACAGGGTGCTTTCTGCGGAACGGAGGTGGTTTCTGCGCCTGGGAACGGAGGTGGTTTCTGCGGAACGGAGGTGGTTTCTGCGCCTGGGAACGGAGGTGGTTTCTGCTCTCTGGGCACCGGCCGCTGCCGCTCCCGCAGCCACGCTCTGCTGGGCCCCCGCATGCCTCGGCACCTTGCACCGCAATGCACAAAATGCTGTATGTACCGAAGCAAAAAAACCCCACCCCAAAACAATGTTAAAGCGGTCTAATTATCACTTAGAATTCAGAAGCGCCGGTGCCCAATAAAAGGCGGCCTTTCTTTTTTTTTTTATCCCACCACGTCTGAACACGGGTTTATAAGGCCTCTCCTTCCCTCTGTGCGCCTTCTGCCTGGGGTCAGCACTGTTCACTCAGGCTTCGGCACCCGCTCCGGAGACCGGTACAAGAACCGCCTGCACCCACGGGCTGCCGGCTCCCTGCTGCCCCGGCCGGCATGGCCGCCCATCACCATTAAGAACGAGACGGCTTTTCCTCGGGATCTCGGAGCTCCGCGCCGCAGAGAGGCGGAGAAGGAGGGAGGGTTGCGGCCAGGGGGGAGACCTCATCTCTGCTGCCCGAGGGGGAGCGGCCGCGGACCCCGCGCTGCCGCAGAGGCGGACACAGGGCGGCCTTTTGTTTCCCGACAGCCGCCACCTCGTCCGGCTGGGGGAGGCCGCTCGGCCGATCCCTCTTCCCCTTCCCCGGGCCGCGCCTGGCGGAAGCGGCTAGGGAGAGCTCCAGGCCCAGCGCGGCCCCTTTCCCACCCGCGGAGCTCCGGCAGCCCCGCCGTGGCGAGGGCTTTGCGCAGGCACCGGCCCCTGCCCCCTGAGGCCGTGGCGCTGCCGGCCTGGCAGTACCGGGCGGTGGTGCCGCTGGGGACGCTGCCGGTGGGAGCTGCTGCCGCTCCCGAGAGCGGCCCCGCCCGCGCGTATCGGCGGAGCCCCCTGCTGGCCGCGCGGCGCCGCAGAGGGCGCAGGCGGGAGGGGCCGAGCCCAGCGGAAACGCTCCCGGCTCTGCCCGCCCCGCCCGCGGCTGCTCCGGCTGGGTCCGGTGCTGCGCAGGGGCTGCTGGCTTGGGAGTTGCCGGGGGTCGGGTCTGTGGTCACAGGCGGGCCGGGGAAGGCAGGCGAGGGGCGTCACCCACCCCTCTCCCCTGTCACGGGAGGTGGGAGTGTGCGTCCCCGAGTTGAGGGACAGCAGGACAGGCCACCTCGCTGCAGAACAACTGCACCGGGAGACCCCGCTCGCAGGCTCCCAGCACGACCTCCCCTTACCAGGGGCTCGCCGCCGTCAGCCCTGAGAAGGAAGGCAGGCCTGGTGCCCAGCTGCCTGTCCAGCTCGGCACATCCCGCCGCTCCCGTTCTCCAGTCTGCACAGAGAGCTCCACCTTCAACACTGCCTTGAGGTGTTTCAGCTCTATCCCTACGTTTGCACTTAAGAGGGGGGAAGGATTACATGGAAATGTAAAACATCTCAAGTGCTGGGCTGGTGGGCTAATCAGTGAATTGAGGAGATTCTCTGAATGGATGAACCTAAAAAAGAAATAACACATGATGCAATGTGAGATGCGTTGTGACTGGCTATTTCTTTTTTTCCAGAACTACAAGACATTCTAGCTTGGTGATGTTCTGGCTCTTAACTGGGAACATTGGACTTGTGTGTGTCAAGAGCAGGGTTCTCTTTGTCTTCAGCATGATACCCAGTTCATAAACTGGTTGACATTCATTTAAAAATAACCCCCTTTCTCTGGATTGACTGTTCCCCTTGGAAAGCTGTTCCAGAATCTCATAACTTGACTTCTTAAGATTTCCAGACTGCATTTATTAGGGGCCCATTTATATCCCATCCATTTGTTCAGATGCCAATTTTATCCTTGAATTTAATTAGTTCTGATATTTACTCCCCTCACAATGTACTAATATTCTTTCTCATTTTCTTTTATTTAATTCAAGCTTTGTGGTCTTGTCTCATAAGATAGAATCTTCATTTCCCTGATTATCCCCATATCCTAGCAACTTATAAAAACTGGGTTGTGACCAACACCCAGAAATTACAGTTTTCAAGAGGGTTCATTATTCTATCAGTTTTCAGTTTGACCAAGACACATGTAGGGAGAATGATTAGCATAAGGTCAGACAAACCACAATTTGCCTGACTTCAAGTTCTTTTGCAATCTGTCAGGGAGATGAATTCTGAAAGGCTTGTGGTTTATAACTTGGCATTACATCAATGCACATTTATATACCTATATATCATCTTCTGGAGGGGAAGAATGGTCTTGTAGTTAAGAGGCTACATTAAAAATCTGGAGATTTTGAGAACACCATGTCTGCCATAGGCAACAAAGGTACCTTGGTGAGTCCTTTAGCCTTTTGTCACATTTCACCAGCTTTAGAATGGGTATGGTAATACTCCTGTTCACACCTCTTTTTCCTTCCCTTCAGTTGCATCATATGCTGTCAGATGAAGTGCCTCCTTCCTGGGTACTTCTGGTGCCTGATACTCAAGTCCAAATGCACCTGAGATTCATGGGCTGGCAGTTAAAAACAGCCCCTACTCTTATAAAATCTACTTTAAGGATCTATCCTAAAAGCTATTAGTCAATCAGCACAGTAGGAACTGGAATTCCTAAGAACTTCAATCCATAGATTATGTTAAAAACATTCTCTGTTATTAAACTAAGTCAGGGGCCATCAGTAAAGTCAACCTTTAACAGCAAAGCTGCATCCTGACTTCTGGTCCTCAAGTCTTTGCCTAGTTGAAGACAAAGTCAAAGTTTGTAATTACTATATATTATTTAAACACTTACACAATTTTCTTCACCAGCTTTCACTTCAGGTGGCAATTTATTTTTTTTTATTAGCTAAGACAGCGCGGAAACTGGATGCCCCAACAGCCCCATGGCTGGAGCGGTCCCAGTAATAACAAATATTACCATTGTTCTTCCCTGGCAATCTGAGTGTGGAAGGTTGAGATTGAGCGCCGAAATAGAGAGCATTCTGTTGAGCTGAGGTGAAGCAATGATATTTATGGGAGTAATTATCACAGTGAAAAACTGCAAAAATATGATTACAGCAAATTGTAACTCTCTCAGATATGTTCTTTGTTGTTAGAAATAGCCCAGCTGAGACCAAACCAATATGAACAACAGACTGGGAGTGTCAGACACTGATTCTCTGGAGGCTGATACCATCAGACCCTCTGAGCAGAACAAAATCCAACTTCTGCATATTAGAGGACTGGGTGTCAGCAGCCTGTGCTTCTTCCCCAGCCATTCCTGTGTAAAAACAGCCTAACAAAATGAGAGTAGCTGAGCTCCCCAATGGAAAAGTTGACCTGGAGATGCTGCCCCTAAAGCATGCTGGCAGGAGCATGTCTCTCACAGCCAGGGTAGTTCCCCTACACTTTTCTATCATCAGTTGTAGCCAAAAAGTGCCACTGAGCAGCTGGCAGAAGATACTCAGGTTTCAGAACACAACTGTGTAGACACAGCAGGGTGACATGACCACGTCCAACACCCATCACTGCACTGGTGTGGCCTCTTTCTTTGATACTGTCATTCCTGTCCTGGCTTCAGCTGCTCTGTTTGACAAACATGATGCCTCTGGAGAGCTCTTGTCCCAGCTTTTGCACAGCCACAGGCTCACATCAGCCCACGAGGAGTGAGGAGGAGCCTGGTCAGATGATGGGCTTTGCTGAAGAGACCACAGCAGCCCACAGCAAAGCATGGGGCCATAAGCACATTGAGTCTCAGGAACTTAAAGGAAATGAAAAGGAATTATAAGCTGTGCAAGAGAGAACATACAGCTGAGAAAAGCAATCCTGAAAAAAACATGATTGCTTCAACAGCAGTTTGCTTGCCCTGTATGCAGGGAAGCCTGAATGGGACTTGTGCAGACAGGTTTTATGTCTTCATATTTATGTGATGCCTTAGCTTGATGCAAGCTTTCTGAGCTGGGGTGAATGTTGCCTCTCTGAGTCAGTTACATTTGGGGAGGGATTTTCACCACATTTCCATGACAGAATATTTTACATGCTTCATGCAGCCAACATCTTGCAACTGATGATTCAAAATTTTTAGAAGCAATATCCAATACTGTGTAGAAACAAAAATACCACTTAATAAAGTAATGAACTGTTCTTATTTACATATACCTACCCCATGGATCAGATGCATCAAGAAGTTCTTCAGGCAGCTCGAGAGCTCTGTAGGTGTTGTTGCTCTCAAACAGTCTGTGAGAAGAATTATAAATGGTATTTATCTTTTAATTAAACAAAACATCTTGCAAATGAAACACATGCTCTTGCACTTAAAAATTTAGTTAGCATCCACTTTCACTGTACATCCTATGGCTCTCTGACAACCTACCGAGTCCACAGCCAAATCAGAACACACATTACTGGTTCCCATTTCCCCTACATTTTGGGCATCATGTATTAGATTTTATCATATCTGAGAAGAAAAAACATTCTGTAATTGACTGCTAGTACTTGGGCAGATCTCATGTTTAATATTCTTGATGTTTAAAAAAAAAACAAAACAACAAATACAACAAGCCAACAAAATATATTGGTATATCCTGGCAGTAGCAGAGCAGCAGTTTTGGACACTTGCGTGACATACATCTTATTATCTTACATAGAAAGTTTGACAGTGAATGACAGAACACCTTAGAGGGATTTAAGAAGATTATAAAGGGAACAGGTTTCACATGAATACAGAGTCTAGTTCCTAACAGTTATAAGGTTTTTTTACATGCATCCTTGTAGTTTGACATTTATATTTCACTGTAGTGCTGAATCTCTGTCATTTTCTCACTGTCAGGTTCTCTATATGTGGATGTACATGTCCTTTCTAATTAGTATATGTATTTGAACATTTAATCTCATCTTTTTCTCCACATTATTATGCAGCTACACGTTGATTTGCTCTGTACCAACAACTACTTTTGGTAAAATATATATATAGTTCTGTGTGGCTCCTCTCTCTAAACAGATGCCTGTATCTTCTCTCTCTCTGTTTTTTTTTTTGTTTTGTTTTGTTTGTTTGTTTTATTTTGTTTTGTGGGTTTTTTTGTTTTTGTGGTTTGTTTTTTTTTTTTTTGGCAGTAACGCCATTTTAGTCTAAACAAAAACTTTAGTTCACCATGGATCCATAGATCTAATAATACGTGAAATAAATATCCTTCAGAGAAACATTAACTCTCAAGACTATATAGACACACATGCACACTGTGTATAGCATCTTCCTCAGAGGGAACGCCAAAGACCTTTTCAGAAGCTTTGATGCCTTTGCAACACTGACAAACTTTAGATCTATTTTATCCTTGGAGGAACAGTACAGAAACATTGTGGAACTTGCTCAAGGTAAGCTATTGAAACACTGAGACAGCTGCAGACAGAGCAAGCCCCGAGATCTCTGGAAGCCCACTGGAAAACCTAATCAATATGAAAAGCAAGTTACATTTGCAGGTCCCCATTCCAGGGCTGACCTTTCACTCCTCACTCATCATTTTGCATTAGAAACTGGGGTAATGCCATTCCATCACCTGATATTCCTTTTTAATAGTTAACTTGAAATGAAGGTTTTTCACTGTAATGCTGAAACAGGCAATGAACGACACACCTTTTAGTAATTGTCATACTGATACTGAAGTCGAAGTATTTATTCCAAATGTTTTAAATATTATGGCTTCATATTTGAAGGAGGAGGTATTCAAGTGGTTGTACTGCTTAAAGTACAGAATAAAAAAGCATAGTATGACTGCTATTTGGGTAGTAGAATTAAAACATCCCCTCCACTGTTATTCAAAATATATCTTTGGATGAATTCAAAGAAAAATTTTCACAGCTTTCAGCTGACCAGGGCTAAACATATTAATACAAATATCAACAGCCATTTTAAATGCTCATTACGTACCTTGTGGTTTTGACAGATACCAGGTTTACTTTGTGAAAAAAACAAAGCACAGTAGCAGTACAGAAAAACTCACCCATACAGTTTAGAAGAGTGAATAATGGTGATAATGACTATTTTTAAGAAAAAGAGAATATACACATGGATGTCAGTCCATTGTTCATTCTGTTCAGTGGAAGAGCTGGGATTGTTACAAGCAGTTAGGTCAGTGCTGACAGCCTCAAACTCTGGCACATCCCAAGCTGCCTCCTCTAAACTTTTCCTGCTTTAGTCACACAGTGCTTTTGATGGGAAAGAAAATCTGCTCGTCCTAACAACTTTTACAAAAATTGATCTTTACTTCTGCTGATGTGTAAAGCATATCTAAGCAAGAAGAGGTTTTTTTCTTTTTTTTTTTAATTTTTTCTTGGGTCTAATGACTTATCTGGAAAGTGCCATTTGGTTTACACAAGATTAATGCAAGAAATGGAAGAAACAATTTTTTTTTAGAGCTCTTTAGTCTTAGGAACTTTTTCAAATTACTCTGATGGTGCTAGTTGGAGGTTTACCTCTTTACATTACTTCAAATGTCCTCTTAATATAGTCATAGTAGCATCTATTGAAAAATTAATCTGATTAAAAGCTGCCCTGGAAAATATAATAGCATCAAATGGTATCTAAATGTTCCTAAATACAAACAGAAGGCAAGAGACACATTTATGTATTTTTAAATAAAAAGAAAAAATACACATCATATTTTATATCTATATTCCCAATATACTTTCATGTTAATTTAAGAACCACAAAAGAAAACCAGTCTGGGAATGATGAAGCTCTGTTCCCAGCATCCTTAAATGCTGCATTCTTACAGGATTTAGTAAACCCAAGTCGAGCCATGCAAGAGAATCACCTCTCGCATTCTGCTTTATTGTAGAGGATCTGTGCTTTGCCTGGAGGCAGGCAGGCGGCCCCCCCGAGGATCAAACAGGCAGGTTTCTCCAGTGAGTGTCTTAGTTTAGGTCTGCAGAAAAATGAAGTGCACTTTGTACTTCAGAACATTTACATACAGTATATGAGGAGTGCTACAAGAGAAAGTTCCCTAGTACGAGTATATGTATCATTCTCTTTGATATATATCTTCTATTTTCTGATCCCATTACTTCAGATCAGCTCTAAGTCTTACATCTAAACAGTCAGTCCAAAGGGAAAGTCCCTATTTACAGGCTGGATTAGGAGCTTTAATAAAAGGCAAGGCAGAAAGCCATTCGTTTACTGCATAAGAACTTCTTTGTATTTTATCACTTGCCAGCATCCGCCAACTCTTTTTCTCTTCCTCTCCAAAGAGAAAGTAGAATGGGAAGCTCCCATTTCACAGGATGGCTCAAGAAAATAAAAAAAAGCATATTGTGCAACTTTCCCTTTTTGCCTCTAATGGGTTTACTTTTGCTTTACCCCTCAGGGCTCCTGGAAGCATATGTGTTCAGCTGAAATGCTGCGCTGCTGCCTTGTTAGACCTCTTCTCAAGACTTTTCTTAAGGAGCAGGCATATGGAAGAGAACAAGACTGGAAGGCTAGGGAAGGGCTGGAGCAGAATTGTCCTCAGCTGAGCTGAGGACCAGTCCCTTTCTGCACGATCAAAGGGACGAGATATACCAACCTCCTGCGGTGGGGGCAGGCAGCAGGCAGAGAAACCTATAGCACAGCAGGAGCTGCAGCAAGGGAGAGGGAAGTGGGTAAGCACTGAAGAATCAGTAATGCAATGCATGGATTGAGTGTAGTGGAAACCAGGAAAGCCTCTTTCAGGCAGCCTCTTGCACAGGACATCCTGCCAGGGCCTCCCTGAAACAAGCATTGAAGGTGGAAAATGGGAGGAAGGCAGAACAGAACAATGGCAGAGGCAAAGGATCACTTTGCAAATCTTTACTCAGGCTAATTCTCAAAGCATGGCTCAGATTTTCAAAGTTTGGCCTGAGTTTATAAAATTAAAACGCTCGTTAACTTTTACTCCTTGGAGGTTGCCACACGCCAGCCCACAGCTGGGTGAGCCCCCTTGCCTACAGCAAGGGCTCCAGCCTCAGGTCCAAGAAGCTGCCTGAGCATCACACCCTTTGGCTCCATCGTCCCAGCTGGCAACCCACACCAACCCTCATCTTTTGCACATGCTTACTGTGTCTTCTTACTCTCAGATCCCATCAACTCCAGCACCTTTCTTGACTTTCTAATAAAATTCCTCTGCTCCAAACTCCACTTTGGCAGGCAAACTTGGTCTGAGTCATTTCCCAGCCTAAGGGCTTCTTTGGTATTTGAATTAACCCAAATCACCTGTGCAGGAGCCACCCAAGGTGAACGATCCCTCATTACCATTGGTCTGGGAGATGGATAACACCACTCTGATGGCTCATGGTGGGTTTCATCTATACAGACACTTCCATGATAAAACAATTAATCTGTGTCAATGAGCATTTTTCATTAGTACAACAGTGTGGGCAGGATATTTTTAATAGCATTCATTTCTCATGGGTGCCCGTTTGGTTCATCCTACTTACATGCTCACAATTAGCTGAATTACCAATTTCAGCAGCTGAAGGGAATTTCTCCCACATTTTTCCATTTTTCCTCAATTCATCACAACATTGACAGGGATTCTTGAGGCATTTTGAACTTTTCTGTAATGTGGCGCTCCAGCAGATTTTATTTAAGAGAATCCTTGTTCTACTGGGAGCCTAGCACATGGATATTGACCTCCTTGCCACCTAATCTCTTTTAATGGCTTATTACTGTTGTGCCAGTTGGACTCTTGCTCTTTATCTCATTAGCTGTAAGGCTCTGAGATACAGGCCTGTGGCATGTGGTGTTGTGTACAGCAGATACTCTGTAGGCAAACACACTTGACTGCAGTGGCAGGGAACTGGCTCCAATAGCTCAGAAGATTTCTTCTGATCAGGGATTCCCATGCGAGGTCCCCAGCGACCTCTCCCAGCTTCCAGTAAAGCTAACACCACACTTATTGCCTATTCCAGTAGGAGCCACAGCAGTCCAAGATGAAAACATCTTTCCTTCTGCTTTCCTCCATTCAAGCATGAAGAGCTACATGACCAATGTTAGTTCCCCCAGAAATAATAACAGAAATCCTTCATTTTATTGTACTTCTTCCCTCAATGCAAGTTCTACTAATGTGTCACACAGCTCTCTTTTGCCTTAAAAGCCTCCCGCCTTTTTGCAAAACAAGAGGACTTATTAATGTTTTTAAGTGGTCATAGGTGTTGCAAAACAAGGTCATGCATTCCACATTAGAGTGAGGGATGAATGAAATCTACTCAACAGATATTTTATTGTGAAAATTATTAAAATTCATAGCTTAGAGGTGTGAATGCTTCTTTAAGAAAGGTACTTATGTTATCCCCAAAATAGCACCAGTACCATGTGATGTTCCAGTTGCTATGGTTACCACAAATTTGTTATTTAATAGCAAAGAAAATAGATGCACAAAACATGCTAATTATAACTGGTACAAATTTTTTAAAGTGTTTTATATGAATATACATGCATGTTTTATGCATAAGGAATGGAATGCCCTTTTAAAATAATAATTCTTTAAGTTTTAGAAGCATTTTTGTGACTGGTGGGGAGTACCTTGTGTACCTCTCATCAACAGAAGGACAGAAAACTGAAAAAGTGAAGATGGGCACTTCATCTAGAATAATGCATTTTTCTATTCAAATAACAGGAGAATCCTGAAAACCCAAGATGTTTAAAACTGTCGAACCCTTGTACTTTCCTGACGGCATTTGTTTTGTTTCTTCTTCTCCTTTTTGCTATGTTGAAAGGGTTCCCTCTCTAGATTGAAGTCTCTGAGAAACAATCGCAGGACCATTTGAAGTGAAGTTGCCTGTTATGAAATTATAATGTTAATATAACCCAAATACAGAAACCAGAGTGCTCCAGTCACGGACAGAATCGATACTGCTCGAGACAGCTACAGCCTCCCTCTGCCTGGAGCCCTGGGGCTCTGTGTGCCTGCAGTGCTGTGCCACCTCAGCAGCCAGGTCCTGGCTGCTCCTGCCTCTGTGTCTGGGGGTGCAGCCAGAGGCCTTGGCATGCCCCGCTGGTACTTTGGGAAAAGAGCCAACTCCTGCTGCAGAGTCTTGGGGGCTTCCACAGGCTGGAAGCTCAGGAGGCACTTTGTAGGAGCACAGCTGGGAAAGATGCTGCTGTCAGATTCGTGCGTATTGTGGGGAAACATGCACAGGGCTGGCTCCTGACACGTAGAGGAGGGATGCATCCCCACTGGAAGGGATATGTATAAGAACAGGTCTCTTATAATTCCCCTTTCCATTCTGTTCTCCACTAGATGCTCCCATGATAAGTCTGGAGGACACAGAGTGCGCACTACTTCAAGTGCTGTAAACTTGGAAGTCTTGGCAGGGTCCTGGAGAGGGGCAGGAGAAATCTCATTCTACTCCTGAGCCTTTCTGTGGCTATGGTAAAATATTCTCAAGCCTAAATTAAACAAATATCCAACAACAAACTGCAGTGAGAAAGCAATGAGCTGGCAGCTAGTGCAGGAGAGCTGCAGAGTGGAGCCAGCCATAGTCTGGGGTGCAGCAGGGTCGGTGCCTCACTGCCCAGTGCCCGTCAGCCCCAGCTGTGCATCTGGATTCCTTCCTCTTCCCAGTGAGAGGAGGATGATGCCCATGCCTTTGGGGCAGGAATATTATTTGGCAGACTTTGCTGCACTCGGGGGTCGTTGCTGAAAATGTCACCACTGTCACTTGAAATCAAGCTCGCTCTCTTCTGGTAGAGGCTCTTATCTCTTTCCTTACAAGGATGCAACAGCCACAGGCAGAATTAAAGTCATGTGCACATGTTTCTCTGCCAAATGGCTGTACTTAATGACATGGATACTGAAGGCACTTATACTTCTGGTTTTTCCCTTTCACACCCAGAGCCCATGCTAACTGGCTGCTGGATTTCAGATATTGCAGTGTGTCAGTGATACTGACTTATAAAGCCTTCTCTGTAGCTTGCTGTCATGCCATGATTGATACCAGCTGTAACAAGATAAAATGTTATGGCACTGTAATTCTGCTTGATGCAAGATAGTCTTTGATCTTTACCATTTTGCAAAGACTATATTATACACTTAGCTTGATAAATAATACCCTTTCACCAGAGTCACAGAAAGTGGAAGGAAAATTGGCAACTGAACTTTTGAAACTTCTCTGGTGAGAACATATTGATGTTTTTAAAGCAAAAGGCTAAAGAATGGGAAAAAAAGTCCCACTTACCTAGTTTTAAGTATAGATAATTAAGAAAAACTTATCAGACCACCAGCCCTTTTCAGCTCGTTTCTGTATGCAGAATTCTGTATTTCAGGTGGGTGTGTATCACACCAACATCACAGCAGCCATCTGCTGGCAGAGGCACTGCAGCTGTGGGAACAGTAAGGGGACCGGGAGGGGCTGGGAAGCCATTACCCCCAGCTGCACACAGAAGTAGAGGGAAATTTGCTCTGGATTTTACTAAGTCTCTGAACTGGACAGTGGTAGAGAAATTCAACCTGAGAAATTCCGAGCATTGAGAGCCACACAAATAACAGTGCTCACTCACTTGCCTGGCTGTGGAATGGGCCCTTGGGCAGGGATGGAGGCTCAGCTCTTTCACCCCCTTCCCCCAGGACAAAACCAGCATAGAACATCCCCAACATACTTTCTTCAACTTACTACTTGTGGTAAGATGGAATTTAAGTTTTCATGCCTTTCTAAACATGCTCAGAAAGATCTAAAATTTCCATTTTGTGGGTTTAATTTAATTTGCATTGTTATTTAGCTAGTGGTGAAAATGAGCAAATCCCAGGACTGTAGCCATCAGAAAGAGTTCTCATCAGGTGACCATTTATTAAAACATTTTAACCAGCTGGTATAAATATGATTGTCATCAGAAAATGACAGGCAAATACATGCTCCCATCTGCACTATCGATTCAGGAAACAGTCCACTTCAGTTTTTCTTTATTATTGCTGCACTTCCATACACACCTGAGTAGGACCCCCTTGCTTTGCTGGGGACTTGGGAGCGGAATGCCCCGAAAGGGGGGACACAGTCCCATGTTCCCCTTTGCTGTTTAGCTTTGCACAGCTCTGGACTGCTCATCTCAGACCACAGCTCTCTCAGGCAGCTTGGGAGGCAGTGTAGTTTATTTCACCTGAAGCTGGATGGCCCTTAAGGCAAACCTGTTTGCATCTCAGCTCAGGTTTCAAGCAAGGGGATTGACAGTGCTGTCTCAAGGGGATGATCACACTGGCAATGGGGTTTAGCTTCTGAGGGTACTCTGCCAAGTCTATGAAAGATTTTGCATGGCAAGAACAGGGTGTAACTCCAAGGCCATGATTGTTTTCCATGTAAATGTCTGTTTTGGCTTGTGCTTAAATGATTATCTGTCATTGATTTGTGTGCCTAACTACATCTGCTTCAAGCTGTTTTCAATTATTCTTTTCTCAATATGATGCGATCCCAAGGATTAGCCATACCAAGTGCCACAAACCACCTTGCAGCAACGGAGTCATAAACTGAAGAGGGTAGAAAGGATTTTAATGGGAGATTAAAGGGAAGAAGTGACTCACTGGATGAGAGAAAAGAGGGAATGCGCAGGCTTTGACTGCAGGAGAGCTGCTTTGTGATGCCTCTGAGTGCACTGAAGACCCCAGGCTAATATAATAATTTTTCTTTCCTTATCATGCAGGTTTCTAGTAATGACTTCATAATTAGGGGTGTGTTTAAAAACAGGCTTGAGATGAAGCATATTTTCTGGCTTTTCACTGAGAGAAGGTGGCTAGTTGCAGTGTAACATAGCACAGCACAGGGCTTGCTTCCTTGCCTGCTGAATTCTTTTTGTAAATTGTATGTGGTTTCCCTTGTACTTTTAATTGAAAACCTGAACCTTCAGAGAGGAGCTGAACTATTCCTTGGCACTCCTTTCTTTCACCAGGATTGATATTTTTAAGAGTAAACAATGTTCATCTGCACAAAATCCTTTGTCCTGTGGAAGTGGGTAAGAAGGGTAACCCAAACTCTCCCAGACTTGGGACCCAGGCAATACACAGTGCTGCTTGTCACGAGCTGCATTCAGGTGTGTCAAGGAGGAGCATGCTTCTTCAGCTGGCAGGAGCTGAGAACACTTCAGTGACTCTCTTTACATATACTGGTAAAAGTCTTTGTATACTTGGACTGAGATCCCAATTATTGCAAGTAATTAACTATGTACACTTGTGCAGTAGCTGTTTTTGACAGCATCCATCAACTGGGAAAATGTAACTGTTACTGAATTTCTAAGAACAGCCATTAATATTCTGACTTTAAACCAATTTAAATATTTGCACTTACCGAGTGCACAGTTGAGATGAATAACATGGAGAAGCACATTCAGATGGAATAAATCCTCTATGGATTTTATCAATAGAGAGAGTAGGAAGAGAGATACATTATTTGTCTGATATATACATATATATGTATATATTTGTAGTGGATAAAATCAAATGTATTATCACTATATGCACTCTGCTATGTATATTTTAAAACATGAGTGGATAGGTACATACACAGCACCAGTTTACAAGAGATAAGATCATTAATTTCCACATAGCTATATGTTTTCATGGGCTTTTTAACCTTTTAGTATTAAGTAAAATAGCAACTACAGCACTCTTCTGTATCCTTGGGAATATCACAGTTTAAAAATGTTTCTGTTAAAAATGCAGGAAATGCTGCTGCAGGAAAGATTGGGAAAGAAAGGTACGTGGCATGGGAGGTTAGGGGTTGAATTCCCAGCTAAGGCGTGGGAGCTGCCCTGACCAAAGCTGCTCTGACCAAAGCCTCTGTGGCAAGGTGTGGGGTTGCTCTGCTGTGGAGCAAGGGCCTAAACCCAGCACTATCTGCTGGGGGGCTCTGGGCTGGGCAAGTTTGGCCTCACCACACCAAAACACTTCAGCTGCATGGGGCACCCATGGCTGCCCCCATCCACAGCAGAGAGGGAATGTTTCTGCCTGCCCTAGCACAGGCTGTCTGCCTAATCAGAGTTTCTGGGCACCAGGGAAACTGGTGACAGTGTGAAGCAATAACTTCTTCTGTAGACAGCTGGCTCACCTTATATGAGAAAGCTTTTTTATTTCTTTTTTCTAGGCTAGCATTCAAAAAACTGTCAGATCACTTTAATCTGTTGAATTTTGAGCAAATTCAAGTAAAATAAGCAAGTCTCCAAAGCAAAGCTAGATTCTAAATGCCTCAGTACTGAATCTATAAGATCAATAGAACAACAGGGATGTCTTCAATACCTTTTGCAGAACACGAAGTAGGCGAGTCTCAGGCAAAGCTTTTATATAACCAGGCTTTTCCCATGGTACACCATATCCTTGTAATCAGTCTTCAATCTATACTCTAACTTTCAATAATAATAAGCTGCAGTGAAGTTCACCCAAAGAAAAAAAAAAAAAAAAGAAAAGGATTTATACACAAAGGATCAAGTGTCCTCATGGACAAGGGTGCGAGACAGGATTTCTAATCTGACACTTCTCTATTGCCATCTCATAGGGGGAGTCAACAATTATTTTCCAAAAAAAGAAAGGTTGCTACCCCCAGCTGCACCTCAGTTACCCCAATTAGATTCAACATATGGCTTTTTTTAAACTGAAAAGAAAAATGGGCTGAACTATAGAGAAAATTAGTTGAAGGAAGACATGGTCAAGTGTTTTTGTTGCTGTATGGTGGATTGCATTAAGAGTGGGATTCAGGGTAAATTTCCCTTTGGGAGGATGGAGGCAGGATAAATTGAGCAGGAAAAGGCTGGAGCTTGCAGTGACTGCAGTTGTGTGCCTGCTCTGTGCATATGCCTGGGTCATTATGTTTTGAGGTTGCCTTCAGAATTACTGTAATGCAGATATCATTAGGAAGTATATTTTGCCTTTTGTGGCACTTTTTTGTGTCCATACTGGCCTTCTAACTGAAATTTCTTTTTTGTAAATTTTTACTCTGATGGGTTCATTAATCCTACTTGCTGTCCACGTGTGCACATTCTTAAGTACCACAAATGATCAGACATGGGACAAGTACAGGGGAGAAGAGACATTGCTTTTGTCAACCCATACTAAATGGGTTAAAACAACTAGGTAATTATGGCCAAGTGTTTCCTCTCACCTGCTGTCTGGTGTTATGAAAACTGGAGAAACTCAAATCTTGTCAAGATTTCCACCGATAATTGTCTTAGTGAGGAAACATCACCTGAAAAATTATACTGAGTTGCTGGTTATACAGATAGGTCCAAGCAACCTGCTCAGGTGCTGGAGTGTTCCCCAGGGCAAAGCTCACTTAAATGTATGGCATAACATTGCTCTTGTGCTTTGGGGTATCCCAGACCTTTCCACAATTTAAACAGTTTACATGGCTAGTAACAGAAGAGTGCCACAGCTTGAGCAGCTACTTAATGCATTTAATATTGCTGTGGAGTGTTAACAGGTTTGCACCAAGCCAGGAGCTTTTTGAGTTAGATATCCTTTCCAGGAGCTGTGATATCTGCAAATATAGTATTTATGGGTGCTGGCTATTCCATTTGGAGACTTGAATGGTTGGACTGTATAGGAAATGAAGAGAGAATGTTGGATTCACAGAAAATGAATCTGGTGACATCTAGGTAATGATTTAATTTGTCATATTTTTGATGCCATGGGGGTTGTCTTGGTTGGTTGATCTTTATTAACTAAATTGAAAGGAATTGGAATGGCCTGCCCAGGACAGTGGTGGAGTCACCATTCCTGAAGGTATTTAAGAGGCATTTGGACCTGGTCCTTAAGGACATGATTTAGTAGTTGACTGTGGTGTTAACCAAAGGTTGGACTGGATGATCGTGGAGGTCTCTTCCATTCTAAAAATTCTGAAACAAAAAAAATAGTTTTAGTAGATGTTGGAACTCCATCTGCAAGGATATTTTATAACCTGTTAAGCAATGCTCTCTGAGCTTCCATGAAGCAAGACTGGAATTTTTGTATTTCAAATTCCCCACTCCCAGCTACCATTTAAAAGAAAGAGCCTTGTTTTTACGTGGTCTAAAATGTACACTGGCAAAGCAGAAGTTCTTGAATTCAGATAAGTAATCCCAGAGTTGTTTTAGCATGACTGAAAAGGCTGGCACAGATGTAATAAAATAAGCTGAAATTTATCTTGTGACTTGTACCTGCTTATTAAGAACCACATCAGAGAATCCCAGATGCAGCAAGGCCTCTGGGAGGTGTTGGCAGGGGAACAACAACCCCTCACAGAAAGAGGATTGGAAACACTGCTTTGAAAAGACCCAGTGAGCATGCACATACAGCTCTTCAATCAAATGTCTGTGCACCCAAGCTCACATCTGCACTGCAAGAAGGATGCTGACACCACAGTGACTAAACACTGAAGGAGATGACAGGCAGCAGGAAGGAGCTGACAGGGATAGGAAAGGATGCTCCCCACCAGGTTAGCTGTGGTTCTTGCTTACACAAAGCTTACAAAACATGCATGCAGAGGCTGGTGGGAAGATGGAGATAAG
Organism: Phaethornis superciliosus; assembly: GCA_023637945.1. Taxonomy (NCBI): domain Eukaryota; kingdom Metazoa; phylum Chordata; class Aves; order Apodiformes; family Trochilidae; genus Phaethornis; species Phaethornis superciliosus. The sequence continues at coordinate 11,948,648 of JAJQWJ010000009.1, read as the reverse complement.
TGTGGCTCATTCCTACAGCACCTGAAGAGCATGAGTACTGATGCAAACACAGACACAGGGCCCAGCCTGCAATTTTGCAACCTGATGAAATACCACCGTGATGAGACAGAAAAAAGGAATTGCCAAAGCAGTATCACTTGTTCCACATTCTGCACACCAGCACCAATGTTTTGAGTCCTGCCAAACTGAGAACAGCAAATGCCATCATGTGTGAGATGCAGCAAAGCTCAGCTTCCACTGCAGGGCCGGCTCCTGTCCCCTCTGGCCATTGCACCAAGCCAGCAGCCCACTGCCGTGACAGCCTACATCTTCCTCAACCAACACTGCTATAGAGTGCTTTGAATTGTCAGAAACACATCAGAAATGTCTTGGACTAATGCCTAAGCATACGTATTTCATAAGAACTGGGCTGTTTGCTATTACAGGTATTTGTAGAATAGTATTTGTTTGAGAAGACTCTTTAACAAACAATTTATAACACAAGACCTTCTCTTTTTATTTTGCTCAGCTCAGTGCCTTGTCATTGGAAAGCAGTAGAGAGTCATCACCTTATCACAGAGCTCCCCTCCTGTCACAGCCCTGGAGCTGCTAGATGGATCATTCCCATGGTATACTTTAATGGCTGTCATTCCTTTCTAATAAGTCCAAACAAAACAGTTAATAAATCCTAGTGGCTTCCTATCATTGTATCTATAATTCCTTCACTTCTTCAGCAGTGCTATGTTCCTGAAACTCATGGTGTTCTCATAACTCTCTTTAAATAATTATTCATGTTTCAGGCTTAGATTCAGCAATGACGTGAGTTTTCTGCACATTTGGCTGTGCAGCATCTGCCAATGAGTCATATCTCATTTACACCAAAATAAACTACATCATCTGGGGTAGCCTGTGACTCTGAGAGCAGCACCCACTAATCAACATTGCCAACAGGGTTTCCTATCACTATCAGTTTGGACAATGCCAACACAGTTTTGGTCTCCATGGAGATTGTTATGAGATGTTTTAATCCATCATCTAATTGTTCCCAAAAGGTTCCCTGAGAGTTCAGCACCTCCATGCAGCTCACAGGACCTGAAAGAGGTGATAGCTCCAGATTTCTTGGCAGATAGAGGGAGGACTCTTTCAGAAATGGTCACTTTTGCCATGGCTTAGGGGAAATCTCTGTCTGAAGATAGCTCTTACCCATGAGTAAAGTCAATAAATTTCTTACAGTAATTTTTCATTTTTTTTTTCTTTGGCAATTTTTAGCACTTTTCTCCTGCTGCTTTCTGGTGACACTGCAAAATATCCTTGCTAAAGTACATTCTATTAGCAAAGTAAAATAGCAGAACAGTATACTTTAAATGGAAATCTAAATAATGTACTTGTAAGAGCTGGTCAAAACCCAGAATCTGAACAACTATTGATGGGAAAGGCAGCTATTTCACACCCACTGTAAATGAGAGCATCAAGGTACATTTCAAAATGTGCCAGAATAGAAAGAAGTTTTAAAAATTAACTTTGAACTCACCATCAGCAGCCATGGCTTGCACTAGCTGAATCCACAGAGAGCCTCTGTAGTCAACCTTGGGGCAGCAATACCACCACCACTGTTAGCTGTGGTATGGGCCTGACTGGATCTTGACATCATGGCAAGCTCCCAGCACTGTTCTCTCTGCTTTAAACTCAAATTTTGTCAGACAATGTGTTAGATAATTTGTTTACTTAATACTGACACTCCCAGCAGCTGGGGTGAGGGGGGTGAGGGGGCAGGGAGTCTGCTGGCACACCTTATGTGTTGAATAGGTCTCCCAGACTTTTTCTATACATTCTACAATACAATAGATGAACTTCTCTGTGATTTCACTATGTATTTGCATTGCACTTCATTGTGCTAGATCTTACCGTTAAGATGAAAAATTAATAGGATTTAAAATCCTATTCTCTTGATCAAAGCATTTCTTGTTTGTTTGAAATGAAATACTTTGACTCTTACCTAAGTTTCCTGTTCAGACTATCCAAGAATTCAAGTGGTTCATAATAAGAGAAGTGGGAGATCTTTGATCTAGAAAATAAGAGACTTCAATAAGAGACTCTCAAATAAGAGACTTAATTATTCAAAAAACAATAACAATAATAATATAAAACTTGAGGACAACAAAATAGTTGAATATTAAATAAGTTCTAAAAAGTCATGAGTATGCCATGCCATATTTTCATACTAATGATTATTAATAAATAATAACAATTTTTATTATCATAATATGTACATGTGTGCCTGCATGTATGAGTATAATGGACTTATACCCCCTGACACCTGATTTTGGGCTGAGCCTCAAATTATTAGGAAAAATAGAAAGATGGTACTTGCTCCTGAAGCTGTACAACATAAGAATAAGGTGAGAGAAAAAAGTGTGTCTCAGAAAAATGGATGCTGGCATACAGGGTGATATTGACCAATAGGACAGGAAGCAAATGAAGAGTCTAGCAATAGTTATGAGAAGAGGGTTCAGAGAGTTTCTCTGTGGGACAGGAAGGAAGATGCAAAGCAGAGCTTGCAGCTGCTTGCAGGATGGTCCTCTTGAAAGTAGGAGGCAGCAGGGGAGGAGCTGGGGGTACAAGTTTGAGCTCCCAGCACATGGGCAATGGGGCTGGAATCTGGCAATACCATGAAAATGTTGGTAACTGAAAATCGAAGTGAACTGTAAGAGCACAAAAACGAGGACAAACAGGTAACATTTAGTGCAATACAGAAAGGGGAGAGGAGGGACCAACAGAAAATGGGATCAACTAAGAGTATTTCTGGTGTCATTTTAAGTGGGCACCAAAAGGCCAATGTTGCATTTGTCAAAGTCTGATCAAAAATGTGTTGCACTAACTGAGACACAAAAGAGGCATGAGAAGGGCTAAGCAAGAGCAGTCAGTGGGATTATGCCATATCCTGTATCAGAGAACCTGAGGAAGGGTCTGAGTCGAAGATGACATAAATTATGGGCTTGAGTGACAGGCAGGGTGGTGAGGTTGTCCCCAGTGATCAAAGAGGGAACTAGCAGGGAAGGCATGAATTGGGGAAGATTAAAAGTTCTGTCTCATCTGCACTGAGGTTGAGTTGACAGATGGTCATCTGCGTGTAATGACAGGGAAACAAGCTCAGAGCTGAAGATGGACAGAAGAGACAGATCCTGAGGACCTGTTTGCAAGTTATCCTCACAGAGCTGGGAGCTGATTGCATGCTTGCAGATGAAATTACCCTGGGATGCAGAAAGGTGCAGAGAGAGAAGGCAAAGACGCCTAGGTTCTATAAAACCACCATAGAAAATAAGAATGCTGCTTACATAACTTAGTATAAGGTTAAAACAGTAAATACACATGAAGAATTTAATTTCAAAGGTCCTTTTAGTTTGTGATTTTCTCTCATTTTCCCAAATAGATTTTTCCAAAGGATCACTTGAAAAAAATATTTTTTTCAGAATACATCAAATTATTCATTAATAAAAAATCATATTTTGAAGTGGAAAAATGTTTCGACAACAAAAACAAAAACTCAGAGCAGTTTGCTGTTAGCTCTAAACATAGATCCTACTACTGTCAAGTAACATCTCTCATTATCTTCTTTATGTCTCAAACTGCATTAAAAAAGTCTAGAGCTTTTGTGGATTCTGTTGTAGTCAATCCTGTCAGAGCTTCTTATTGGATTTATTTTGTAATATGAACAACAGCGTTTTTCATTGTTGCTTTAGATTTTCTCCATGCTTGTACAGCTAACAGTTGAGAGTATAAAAAAACATAAAATATGCTAAGTTGAAAAAATAAAATTATTAAATTACTATGATATTATCCATGAAGAATTCTTGCCTCTGAATAAACATCAATGTCTTTTATTTAGTGGCCTTTGATGAAGTGCAGGTCTGTTCATGTATGAATCAATTTTAAAATTATGTCAGAGTAAAGTGAGCTTGTATTTGCCTGGCTTCATTTGCTATAGAGATGTTTAAACATTTATCAAAATAAAAGCATGCAATCATATCAGAATCATGTGGCACCAGGAATTAAATCAGCCAAGATTTGAACACTGCAGAAAAGCCCAACCAAACTCAAGATCCATACATGCCTCAGCCTTCCAGAGCCCTGTATAAAATGGCTCTGCTGAGCAATCAGCTGATGCATGGCACAATTTATAAATCACGCATACATCTTGTAGGCTTCAGTGCAGTACAGACAATAAAAGAGAATTAAGATGCTCAATGAAGTGAGATGCTTCTGACAAACTGGTGTGTCTTGTCTTCTTTCCTGAACTCTTTGGGATATAATTTCTTTCTTTTTGTTCCTATCTTTCATAATTTCTCTTGATAACAAGGAGCCCAGCTTTTCCTACTGAAGGATGTAATTAGCTATAGCATTAGGCACATGGAAATCATGTTCTTATTTCTAGGATGTATACATAGCCTTCATAACCTTACCACTCGTTGTTATACAGGTCAGAGGGGTTTGCTGAGACGGGCTATCTCTATATTGCCATGATATTCACCCAAAGCACATGCAGTCAGTTAAAATTCCCTAACTGAAGTTACCCTCCTTGCATGCAGGGGACATAAGCCAATCCACCCTGCATTGCCCATGGGCCCACTGTCTCCATATTGCCTATGCCTGCCATTAGACAGCAACACATATAACATCATGTACAGTGCGTCATTAATAAAATGACAAAATAAAACTTGAATTACCACTCTCGGATGTGGTTTACTGGAGCATTAATACATTTCTTGGGCTATTGAAGTCATTCAGCCTTTATAGTCATGGCTCACAACACTCCCGATGTATTATTAATGTCCCAGTAAAGCACACCCTGTTGTGTCTTAATGCTATGGTATAAGATGTCTGAAAGAGTAAACAGCTATGTAGAGAGTGGTGACTGTTGGAGAGATGAATAGGGGGACATTATGGTTTTGCTCACCGTGCCTGTGGCTCCAGCAGTCTCAAGAATGCCTTGGTAATGTTTTGCTATGTATATTCTGTAGCGAATTTTTTTTCCTCAGTGTTTCTAAACATATATTATTTATAAACCATCACTGCTCTGCATGATGTTTCATGGGTAGGTAAAGGAAATGTTTCCGGCCCTGAGGAGCTTACATCAGCTGTTCCTGGTGCTATGGCCACACACAGTGCCAGGCAGGCAGAGGTGCAGGCAGGGCTGCTGCCTGTCCACAGCCTCTTGTCCCACAGCAACCACCTCCCCACACAGCCCATGCCTGCCCTGGCAGGGAAGGGCTCAAATAAACCAAGCCAGCAGCATCACGCTGGGCCACTGTCATTTCCATACTGCTTATGTGGACTCTACATCTTAGATAAGCTGTACCTCTTCTGAAACAAGTGCTGTTAGATCATCTGTATCTACATGTAATTCACAGCTACAACTGCTGCCGCAGCTGCTACTACACAGTTCTCTCCCTCCCAAAACAGATGCAGATCCAACAAATTCCTTCAGTCTGGAAGATGGAGCCAGCGGGTGGGAGGGAGGGAGCCAGGAGGCAGAGATGAAGGGGAGAGCTGAGGTGCTGTGCAGAGGATGGGAGGGGAGAGCAGAGGAAGGGAAGGAGCCGCAGCAGGGAGGGCACTGTGTGCACTACCTGACACGCATACAACCCCCACACTGCAGGAATCAAAGCAGCTTTTATAAATAACCCCTGGGAAGAAGGTCTCCACAGTGATGGCTGGAAAGATCCAAAGCAAAACACACACATGCAAGGCAGTTCTGTTCCTGACTACGAGAATTTCCTTGACTTGCTTGATGATGGGTCATAGATATCCCCAGAATGACTCCGACAAGCCTTCTGGAGACGTCTGCAACTTCAGAGTGAGGAATTAATGAGAAACATGGACAGCCAACACCTCCAAGGCTGCTGATTCCCAGAGTAGGAGGGAGACCACATCCCTGAACAAGCAGCATAGGACTGTACCTTTGAAAAAAGTAAAGCTGTTGAGATGTTGCCAATATCTGTTCTCACAAGTTTGTTTTTTTGTTTTGTTGTGGGTTTTTTTTTTTTGTTTGGTTTGCTTGCTTTGCTTGTTTTGGGGGTTTTTTGTTTGTTTTTTTTATTTTATTTTAGTGATTTTGGGGCCAGTTTTTTAATTATTACACAGTCGTCTGGTACAGAGATAACATCTTTCATCTGAAGGAGTTGATCTTAGAAAAAGGAAATACACACAGAAGGAGTAGAGACAGATGACTAAAGTTTAGGGGTTAGGCTGTGAAAAAAACAGCCAGTCTGTATATTCAGTACAGTTGGTGCATGTCACTAGTGGCTTGTTGGGTGGAGCTGGGAAAAGAACACAGCCTTTTGCTCTGTGATTAAAAAAGCCTATGAGGTAAAACTATTTCAGATCAGTTGGATCTTGTCATTCAACCCAAGACAAAACATTGCTTCAAGTTTGGGGTTATTTTAAGCTTTTTCCATATTCTTCCCCCTCTTTCAGTTCAGTTTGGAACTGAGAAATGCATTTCAAAGGAAAGATTCAATAGGCTCGTGTTTTTTCAAATGTCAGAGTGAATTGTCTCAAGGTTTTCAAAACCTCTTGCCACCTGCCACTTCCCAGATATTTTTGCCTTGGCTGAAAATTTATTGACTCTGACCCTAATTTGTTAACATTTTTTGATTCCCCTAAAATGCTGCTTTCCAGAAAAATTACTGTTTATCACAAAACAATGTCCCCTCCTTCCCCATTCCTGTGAGCAGATCAGTGCAGTCCCTCAGTGCCTTGCTGCCCCCAGTGCCTCCGTAAGCCTCCCCAGTGGGCAGCAGGCACTTCAGCACTCCTGAAACTCGAGCAGGAATTTGGAGAGGGGCAAAGCTAGCAGGTTTAGTTATCTCTCTAGATAGCTTTTTTGTGCTTTATATATTGGGGTGGGAATATTGTGGCCAAGTGTGAGTAGCAATGGGATGAATTTTAAGTCTGGGTTCTAGTGGGGAGAAGCCTCCGTGGGAAAAAGGGCAAGCTAGTGGCCAGCTCATGAGGACAAGGAGGTAAGGATGGTGTTGGAGGCTGATTATAGATTAGGTTTGAGGGATCAACTGCAATAGCCGTGGATGGAAAGAGATTATGGTAGTTGAGCCAGGAGAGCTTGAGAACCTGAGAAAGAGATGGTCTTTATAGGGGAAATCCTTGAACACAAACTGGTTATAAAGCAAAATACAATAAGGCATGACCTGACTGGTGAATAAAGCGTGTGGCAAGTAGACAGCTCACACTCCATACTGTAAAAAATGTTGTAAAGGAATCATTGAAAGAATGCAATGATTAAATCAATACATTCTTCTCCTATTTCTAAAGCCTTTGCTTCCAGTAGTTTCTAGTTCAATAATGCATGTGCTGTGGCAGATACAGAACAGCCAATATTAACAGCCTCCCTCCAGCTGCTGTTAAATTTATTTTTAAATCTCCACATTTTCATACATGAAGGAAATATTTTAACTTGATTGGAGTTCAACATATTTATACTGAAACAGATCCTGTTTTATCAGGCAGCTGAAGCTGTTCTGATAGTTAGAGACATGCCCTTTAGCTATCAATATAAATGTCCTTTGACAGGTAACCGATTGCCATGTATGCAGACTCTGCATGCAAAAATAACGATCTCTCCCTGGATATCCCCCTTCTTTTTAGTCACTTCTGCAAGAGAAGCATCTCAGACCTTCTACATCCTGCACTCTCAAAACCAAATGGTGCAGTGCATCAGTATACAGGTGAATCAGCACCTTCCATTCCTCCCTGTCCTGCTGTGTCGGTCAGTCCTCATCCTGACCCTTTAATAAAAATGTGCTTTCAAACAGAAAGGTGGAAAATAAGTGCACCTGTTAATCTTTGTAGTGTGTTTTTGTGCTGTCGTAACCAAATCTCCATGAAAATCACCATGCTGTCATTTTTTTCCTTTCTAAGTAGAAATTTAGCAAGCACTTACCCACCACATATCTCTTCTCTCTATACTGCCTGCCCAGGGCAAGATTTCAGTGTCATCCATGAAATCTTGGCCTACTACTACAGCTGCTGTAGTAGTAGAAACCTCTAACTTCCAAGTTGCCAGGACAAGTTGCAGAGGTCACTAAACTCTCAGAGTGAGAGGTGATCGATACGGTGAACAATTAGTATCAAATATACAGTAAATGATGCATAATATTGGTGAAAAATGCTCTATTTAGGCAGAATGTAGATTGATGTCAGAAAGTGCTCTCTAGTGTGTGGCATAATCAAGTCAACTCCTTGATGGAGGTACTATATAGTCTATTTACATAGCTTGGATTCAATGCACTTACATGATATTTGCATCAGAAACATATCTATAGTCAACCAATGGGAAAGAATACATGATTTTACCAACATGCTTATACATTAATAATATTACTTGGCAATCTGATGTTTCAAGACACAGGGTGAATTACTTATTAAAAACCCATATACAGCTATCTGTCTTTATCTTTCTTTCTGTGTGAGCCATAATGGCCCTGATTGTTTTCAAAATTACATTTGGCCAGGATATGACTGTTACATGAAACCTCTTAAGCCAATATCATTTCCCTCACTGATAAAATACATTATACTGCTTGGCGCATTGAGCAAAACCATTAACGAAGGAAGCTTAACCTAACCTTTGTGCTTCTGACCAGCTGTTAGAGCAAACTAACATTTCAGAAATTGCTTAAAAAGGGAAATTGACATGATTATGAATATTTATATTAAGTTCACTCATTTCTTGCAGCTTCTTGTATTGCCCTCACTTTTAATGGTTTGAAATTTGCAGGAGACTTAGTTACTTGGGAAGATACAAGGAAATGTACTCCATTTATCATTGTTTAGAAACGCAGGCTCATGATAAATTAGTTAGATAAGGTCAAATTAAGTAAGGTCAGTTTTATAACTGGAATTCAGGATGCATGAGAAAAATCAAATACATGTATTCAGTAAAATTTGGAAAAAGAGATGTGATGGAAGTAATGAAAAAACCTTAAGTCAAATTCTTAATAATAACTGTGGTGCTATTTTAATACTCTGTCTCAAGCCATGCCTTACTCTAAGAAGGAACAAAGCTTGCCAGACCTCCAGGCCAAGATGATAGAGCTTGTCTGATAGGAAGCAAGTGAGGTTATGTCAGTGAGAAACACTACTTTCACAAAGAGCTAATGAAGCCTTTTTCTGAAGGTAATAACCAACTAGATTCCAGTGCTCCTTCCTCACTCCTCAGGTTACCATCATGAGTACTCTTCACAACAGAGACAGGAGTCCAATAATCTTTTTCATTCTCAACAAGATGAACCACAAAGCAAAAGTAAAAGGAAAGGCAAGGCTTACCTGTAAACATCAACAATGAGCACCTTCTGCACAGCACTTTTTCTCTTTAGTTGTCCAGTGGCTTAACAGAGTAGGTCGTGGTCTGTAAAACCTTAGGGTAATGTTTTTTTCATGACATACACCAGTGGCAGAGGTAGAACTGAGCCATCTTAGGATCAATGAGTGTGAGAAAGCTGAACTGGGGCTCAGGGACAAAGATTGTACAATTCATTGTATATGCAAATTGGCAGGCAACGTGCAGCTTCGCCAGAGGCATCTCAGCCCTCCAGTCTGAACAATTTCCAGAGCAAAACCATTTCAGAGGGTTGCCACTCTTGATTTTTCTTCTTTCTTTGTTTCTCCTTTGTATCTACTCATTTGTCATTTCTGAAAACACTGAAAGCACCATGGATATTTCTAATGTACGCAGATGTGAAGCAAAGTGATACACTGCTAATTGTAGGGCACAAAAGGTGTGTAGCAGCTACTGTGCTTGCCAAGACAGGGCTGATTTTAGTTTGTACAGCTGCAGTTTTACAAGTGCAGGTACCCAGTTTACAGCAAATAATGCACTGTAGTTCTGCCTTATTTCCTTACTCCCTGCATGTGATGTTGCTGTAGCAGGATGGCTCTGCAAGCATGGTGGGATAGGAAGCCAGAGAAATGAACTGAAGGACAGCCATGTCACACAAATACATGTCTTTAACCTGGCTTTGGTTGCTCAGTCAATAGGATGGTAGAAGAGGGGATCATCACCTGACCACCTCTCCAGCGGGAGGGATCCCTGCTCCCAAGGAAGAGTTCTTCATTGATACAGCCACCATTTATTCTCTTTCATGATGACTCAGCCATCAGTGAAACTCGTGGAAAGAGGAAGGGGGGAGTAGTTTCCTGAGAGATGCAGGAATTCCTCCCCTAGATGACACCACAGATACAGCAACACAGGGTCAAAGTTGTGTGGCTGTGCCCATAAGCCTGGCCTTTGCCCCTGTGTAGTGACATGCCAGGATTGACAGGCCCAGGGTCAGGGACTTAGTGGGAGACAGCAGTGAGGAATGATCAAGGGGTCTTCACACAGCCAAAGCACTGCAAGCTGCTGCCTGGCAGGCTGGAGACCAGAGGCCCTTCTCATGTCACATTTTCTTAAGCGTTCAGAGGAATTCATCCCCTTACACTGTGTCACAGTACCACCTGATCCCCTTTCTGATGTCTTCTCCAGTTTGGAAATAATGGTCTGCACCCCAAATCTGTCTCTCAGCTCCATCTGAAGTGTAGTGATGCTCTTATTGCTCTAGTTAGTGCTGTCAAGCAATCTGAAATGGAAGCTGGCAGTTGTCCTTCCAAATGGCTATGTAGCCCAGAAGCAGTAAGCTAAAAAATCTTTTTGTGTTTGAACTCCTTCCAATTTTATTCAGCAGGATACTGGCAGGCCACTTTCTGTGTTAATTATTTCTGTCCTGATTGCCTGGCCACACAGAGCACTAGATCAACAGTATCACACTTCACCATTTGTTAATGCTTTCAGCACCACGCAGAAAGAAATTGAAATGAAGAAAATTTACCTAGAGACCAACCTCTAAAAGCCAGGCAAGTAGAGAGAAGATGCCAGTGTAGCCAGAAGAGGTGTTTATCTCCCAGGTCTGCATCAATCCTTCCACAATTTTAGAAATCCTTAAGAACAGAAGAATGACACGGTGTATTATTCACTGGAAAACCCTTTATGGGTCTGGCCCTGAAATGAATTATACTGGATTAAACCTGGAATGGTTCCAACAAAGTCATAGATTAATCAAGAAGAACTTTTAATGCCTGATTAGGAAAGACTGTCTCTGCATTGCTGGCAGGTACAAATGAGAGGACCTAGGCATAAAATTACCTCATTGTTCCCACAAATCAGTGAGCTAAATGGCTACATCTTAACATTTGCACCAGCAGTAAATTATAGTCAGGTGCAAAAAAACTGGGAACAATAAAGTGTGGGTGCAAAACCGAGACTAAAAGCTAGTGGGTATTTGAATTCTGTTAACACAAATATTCTCTGATGCTCTCTATAGCATCATGCCTTTGGAAGAGCTCAAATTAATATGAGCAACAACGTTGTAAAAAAAAAAAAAAAATATCCTGGGAAACTGCTTAATAGAATTTGCACCCGGACTTTCCTGTCCTTGCCTTCTCAGGCAGTCACGCACTACTGAGAAATTCCTAGCAAGGGAAAAGGAAACTGGAAAGTTTTCAGCTATGGAAGCTATGTGAAGAGGAAAGTCTGCCTCTGCACAGCATGCACAAACCCAGGTTCTGACTGTACCTGCAGACTAAGGCCAGTCTGTGGCCATAAGTCACACAGTCACACAGCTCTGACATTTTTATAGACTATACTTACTGCTGGTCATTGAGATAGGTGTCACCTGAGACAAGTGTATTTCTCAGGCAAGCCAGGACTGTTTGTCCAAAATTAAGCACAAGTATGTAGGGTCTGTGATGCCTGTCCTGCAAAATAGCAAGCACCTATAAAACCCAATTGTGCATACTCTATAGCCATGAAGTAATTAATCTAATTCAAAAAGGGGATGCTAATCAGCAGGATTCTGAATAAGCAAAGAAAACCAACAAAATTTCATCCTTTCAAAACTGTCAAAATTACTGATAATCACAATAACTTTTAAAATAACAGTTGAAAGTCTCTAGTTAGGATGACCCAGCCTTCCTCTTTTTGAGAATGCAAAGAATGAAGTAATGGTGAGGAATTCATTTGCAATTTAGTTAAAGCAAACTCATAGCCCTCAAAATCATTGTTTTGGGGTTAAACTGGACACTTTTGAAGACCACAACAAAGATTCTTTAAAGAGACCTGCTCACATCTAAGTAGTCATGAATATGTTCTGGCTGAAGTCTGAAGAGTCTTTCAGAAAATCTAGAGGAAGCTTGTTGCTCTGATTTTGCATGAGGACTGCTGACCTCCCACACACAGCTATTTAACTGCTGCTGTAGTGACACCATTCCAGAAGTTAACTGGGAAAGGTAAAGAGCAGTATGGCAAACCACCAGGAGCACCACATTATTGGCCTTCCTCACCCCCAGTGCTTACATTGCCCACGCTGCCCTTTGAGACAGCATTTCTGAAGGAGGCTTGTGTCACAAAACCAAATAATTTCCTTCTAGAGCCCCTTCTCCTCACACAGTAATTCAGTTGAGACTGTCAAAGGTAATCATCTGGATGATAATTAATCACGACTGCAAACAGTGGCCAGTAAATAGGCAGGGAACCCATTGCTGCCCCACTCAGCCCCTTCCTGCAGCCTGGTCTCCCACACAACACATGGCTGATCCCTGCATCCCCTCTAATTCAAACCCCAGTGGTTCTGGCATGGCAGCTGAACAGAGATGTGTTTAGGTGATGCTAAAAGGAATGGGGAGACTGCAGCAGCACTGACTGACAGGTGTACCAGCACCCAGCCACAGGCATCCCCGGCACACTGACGTGTTACCCAGCTGCCCGGCATATACAACACCTCCCCGTGGTGCACAGGCAGAGCGTGCCTGTGTTGGTGTCTCTGTGAGATGGAGACAAGCTCGTGAATGATTGTGCAATGCCAATTGTACCGTAGGATTGTGAATACTGAGGTTGGAATTTCATCTCTTTTCCCTTCTTGGATTTAACTAAAACTCACACAAGATTTTGAAACATGCCAGGGTTAGAGAACAATCCCTTTAAACATGAGCTTATTTCTTACACTGAAATTTCTTCATCTGGGTTCAGCAATAACAGCAACAGAGTTAAGGTCTCCATCTTCATAGCCCACACAAGCCAGGTCTGGGCAGCCTGGATTTCACTGACTGTAGCTGAGCTCTGGGTGCTCGATGTGGTGAAAGCCAGTACTTAACTCACCTGAACCTTCAATCCATAATACAAACTGAAGAACACACTATTGGCTAATTAGAGTGCAAGATCCCTTCCCCAGGAATTCTTTGTTATCTCAATGCTTAGGAGGTGGAAAACCTGTTGGCACAAACTTAAAAACACCCTTGAAAAACGTAGCCAGGATGATACACTGTCTATTGGCTTACTATAGGAAACGTTCCTTATCCTTCAGGTGAAATGAAACCATAATGTGAAACCTCACTCATGGAAAAGAAAAGGAGTTGCAACTTCACATCTGCAAAGAGCAGGTTGGAAGGTGCACTTTACATTGGTGGTCCACAGACTGCAGCTCTCCTGACAGCCAGCTCCTCAAAAAAGGAAGGGGAGTGCTCAGGAGGTCTCACTTTATGGCAGAAGACAAGTCCAGTGTCTCACCACAAAAGCTTTTTTGTCCACTATCTTACATTCTTAGTCTTCCTCCTTTGGCCTTGGGCAGAAAAGCTTTGGCCTGATAGCTCCACACAAGAGGTCTGTGCTTCGGCCTGGGAGAACAGGAGCAGGTAGTGCAGAACATACTGAGCCACTGATTCAAACATACTCCAAAGATTGCGGAAGAAACAGGAGTCTTATGTACTGTGACTGATATTCCCATCAATCCGGAGTACTTTGTCCAAGTCCACACAGAGGGATCTCTAGAGTTACAAATAGTCCCCAACTCTCAAGATTCTCACTCCCCTGCTCTGAGTCCTTCTTACTGTTCCCTGGCTATACCTGACAGTTACAGATATTGTGCCTTACTTTTCCTCTGACTACAATTCACTTCTCTTCGTTCTACAGAAAAACAAGAAGAATCATAGTTTTGCTTGAACACTTTTTGGCCCACCTTTTTTGTCTTTTCTTCCAAGAGTACATTGGGCTGTCAGGTAGCTGGAGAAGAGAATCTTGTCAGAGATTGCATTGCATCTCTGAAATCTGATGGACAGTCATGCATATATCTTTACTAACTTCTTTCTGCTAGATAATTATACCATTTTCTTCCAGTACTCTACATTTGTTGTCACCATAGATTCATTTCATGTCAGCTTCATGGTGTCTATAGACCAAATCCACACACTGCCTGAACAGGTGTATCTGTTGAATGGCCCAGGACACATCCTATGGCTGGATGCCTCAGAGTCCAAAGCAATGCTCCTCAGCATTGTTCTCAGCAGACCAGGAAAAACCTCTGTGTTCATTATAACTAGAGCTATGCATAAAGCTTAACAGCAGAAACAAAGAAAAAATTATAGTGCAGACAGCTTCACCCAAATTGTCATAAGCTTTTATGGAATCATAAAGTTCAGTAAAATGGTCTTTGTGTAACATTCCACAACTCTAAACATAATAAAACTAAAATCAATGAACATTCTTTAAAATGAGTGAACACACCCACACAGTTCAAATTTCATTGTGTTTAGACATGCAGTAGATTTTCTGATACATCAACTTTGATTTTCCTTTCCCCTCCTCCCAGATATTCTTTTTATCAGGTTGCCTGTACAAAATGCATTGAACACAGTAGGGGGGAGGGGAAAGTAGTGTTTGGTTCTAAGCATTCATTAAACATCTGTAGGAGTTAATACAAAGGAAGAGTCTTTGAATAAATCTAAAAATTAGGAAAGTGTACTTCTGATCTTGACTTTATCCTCATGCATCAATGAACACATTTTAATTTTGTTCATCTTTATTGTGTTTAAACCAAACACTGAAAACAACAACCTTCATCCGTTATGTATCATTTCTAATGACAGTGTAGCTTTTGTTCTAAATGCACATGTAAAGACTTTCACTTTAATATTCCAATTCTCATCTCTTCAAGTTAAAATAGTGCTTTACAAGTGATCTCTATTGATAATGACATACATTTACATTAGAATTCCAACTTGATTCTCTACCTTTCATAATCTACATATATCTTTTGTTTTGTTTCAGATTCTTTTTCTTGCAGGTTATGTAGATTTGGCTGCAGTAGATTTTTTTCCCCCTCAAAGAATATCCAAAAATACATGTCTGCATAGCATAAAGTTGGAAGAACTGTTTGTCGCAGTCTGCTGAAAAAAAACCAAGTCCCTTTTCTGTTTGCAGATTATTCATGAGAAGGCATCCAATTTTTACAAATGCATTCATTATTAGAAATTATTCTATGAATTTCATAACTTAGGGTCAAAAAGGACTAATAGTTCATCTAGTTTGACCTGTTGTACTGTATAGCTTACTTCACCAAACTCAAAGACTTCATTAGTGTAAAGAATTTCAAGTCCTCAGATTAAATTGTGCTCCACTGAGAATAAGACAGATAAAGCTATCAGTAATACCTAAGCTTCCTGAAAGAGCAAAGAATTATTTAGATGAAACATGCCCAGATTGTCTCAGCAGGTGAAACAAATGGAATGAGCAGTAGGATCTAGATATCTGAAGAAGATTTAGGAAAGAGGATACTCTGCACCAGAGCACTCATCTGCTCTGGACTCAGGGCAGTTAAGAAAAGATTTGGGTCCCTAACCATAAATGTGCTACTTGACACTTCATGTGAGGCAGCCTGGTGTGTCAATGCAGCAGAGCACAGCAGTGGTAGGGACCCACATTCCTGGAAGCCTTGGGTGAAGGTGGTAAAAAAAGAGAGGTATAGACCCTTTGTTTTAGAGCTGCATTCAGTCTCAATGATGGGATCCGTCCCCATTCTAAGATACCTAAGTCTAGGTGCCCCACGTGTGGTTGTGGTTTTCATTGGCTGTCCACATGGATTTAGACAACACACTAGAGGCGTTCAGCAAGCTGCTCAACCCCTCAAAATGCAGACACCAATATTTGGTAAAACAGCAGGGTCCCTGGGCTCCTTTCTCTGCTGGTAAGCCCCTCATTGCCCAGATTTCACCATGGAAGGCTCTAGGGATTCAGGAGGACATGAGGAAACAAAGAGCCCAGCAAGATCTATGCAGGAATCTGTGGATACAATAAATATCTTCCCAGACTATCAAGGTGCCAGACCAAAGCCCTGAAGCAGAAGGGTTCATTAGACACAACCTTAATCCAAGAAGTAGAAATAGGAAGATAATATTAATAGCAATTCTGGCAACCCCACCAGAGCCCATGATAGGACTCACCAAAAATTACCATCCAGGCGGGGCCCCACAGCCTCCCCAGCCTCCTCTAGCAAATAGTTTTCTGGTGAGTTATTACCAATGCAGTGGGCAGTTTAACCAATATATTGCCTGCCATAGGGCTTCCTAGGAAAGCCTTTTCCCCTCAGTGTTCCCAGTGACAAATGGAAATCACACGCATTGTCAGCCTCCCAGCTACACACCCTTAGATCCTACCTCAAGCAGGTTACAATTGGCCTTGGAAGTTTGGTCTCTCCATCTTGCAAGCTTTGGTATTTCCTTTCCCTGCTGCAGGCCAGGCCTGAGAGAGCACAAGAACATACCAAACCTACTTAGGAAACACAGTTTTCTCATGGCAGTCAAATTTCACATTATCTGTGAAATCTAAGAGATATGACAATATTGTGGTCTTGCACAGCTCTACTATCAGAAATGCAAAGCAGAGAGCAGTTCCCCATGGCCCCCACCACGATGCAGTTTCATCAGAAAAAGGAATCATGGCCTTATCAACTATCAGATCTCTTAAAACCACAGGTAAAACTAATCTGTATTCCAATTTGAAGAAAGTCTCTGAATGGACAAAACATGCATGATGATAGAGAAAAAAAAATTGTGTGTCTGCTCATTGGAAAAAAAATATCCAAGAATATTTAATGTGTGAAAATAGGACTCCAGTTATGCTGTTAAGAATAATGAAATCTAGGGTGCTAAGTACTGTATGTGTTGCTGTACAAGTTAAGCTGCCTGAGGCAGTTTTAATTTCTCTAGCCAATTTTTTCTTAAATTTTCTTTAATTTACACACCAAAGTATTCATCACCTGTACAGGAGGGTGCTGGATGAGGCGGGCCATAGAGCTCTTCCCTCTACATCCAGTGACCCTGGAGGCAGGGTGCCTGGAGTGCATGGACATGGGGGAGCAGGAGGTTGCCAGCAAAGCTTGCCAGGGTGCCCCAAAACCAAAGAGAAGCCCAGCAGCGTGCTCCAAGCTCCTCTGAGACCTGCTATAAACAGCCCCACCTCTGGTGTGGTAGATTTCAGTTATGGGCTCAATTATTCCTCCTCCTAAAGAGAAACATTGTACTTGTCTCAGCAGGCCAGAAGGGAGAGGGGATGTTTACCCTCAGCAAAAGTGACAGCCTTAGGAAAAATCTCTGGAGCCCAGAGCTAGTACTGATACACACCCAGACACCATGAATCACATCAAATACTACTTGGTTACAGGGTCTGGTGGGAAGGGCATGGCCAGAGAGGCAGCAGGAAAGGAAGGCAGAGCAAGACTAAGGGTGGAACAGAGCTGACAAGCCAGCACCAGTCTTTGCTCAGACTGCAGGATTAGCTGCCCCAGAGGTTTCTCTGGCTGTATAACCTGAGCTGACCTTAAGTGCTATAGCCATTGTACTGAAGATCCAGGAAGGAAATACCTAGAATATTCTCAAATTGCTAATCTAGGAAATTTTATTACTATCTTTTTTTAAGTCCTTTGGTCTAGCCTAAAAGCGCTACCTTCCAACAGCATACAAATTGGATGCTCCAGGACTTCAGTTCATTTCTCATCAGAGAAGATACTATGTTCCACTCTCAGGTCAAACAAGATGCACTTTGGTATTAACATTTTCAATAGTCTCAAAATGTAAGTAACTTGCCACACAGTACTGTGCCATTCACTCGCTGGAACATTTTGCTCCTTATTTTCTTTATTCCTTGTTAAGAACAGGCTGAAATAAACTTGTCAAAATTATTGAATTTGAGAGAAAAATGTAATCTAAAACAGGATAGACACAAGTGACAGCAGCAGGAGTGTGCATTTTGCAGAACTACACTGGGCACATTTGCATTTTACTTGTGAAATAAGTATTTACCTCTGATAGATGTCTGTGGGGCTTGCTGCAGTTTTACTTCCCAGGAGTCACTGAGTTGAGGGCAGAAGCCTGAGAAACCAGAGTCAGACTTGCTCCAGCCTCTGCCACAGGTACCCTGCCAGGGCCTGGGAAAAGGTCTTCAGTCACTTGTCTCCACTCCATGTCTGCAATGGGAAAGTACTACTTTACATTTGCAAAATCTTCACTGTTTGTGATTTACTACACTGAGCTGTCACTGGCTGGGCTTGGCTCTGTACGTAGATTGAAGTAAAACAGCTGCAGGAGAAAATGGTATATGCTGTGGGAAAGTCCATGAACACACCCTGGGCAGCAAAGGCTGGTGGTGGCCTCCTTGCTGGTTCAGGAGGCTGCCTGAGCAGGGAAAGCAGAGAGATCAGTGGGTGCCCCTGACTTTAAGAGAAACAAAGCCAAGAACACTGCTGTGCACATGTGAGGTGCAGAAGAGGGCTCCAAGTGCCCCGTTTTACACCCCACGACCACAATCGACACTGAAGAACTTTACTTCCTCCTGAACCCTTCTGCCATCCTTCCCTGCAAGGGGGACTTTAATTTCCAGCAAGCAAAAGACAGCTTCTCAAAGCCTGGTCACATTAACACAGATCACACTCATCAGCAGCCAAGTCTGAAAGCACCTGGTACCCTTTTATCCATCTCTCCTGTACAACTTCAATTCAACAAACTATCAGCACAGCAACTGACAAGTCCTCCTTTTTTAACTCCTTCCTCTGTTCAGGTTTCCCCATGCATACTGCAATTTGCAGGAGTTTTCAAAGGACTGCAGGCAGTAGCCTCTGGCAGGAGTGGACAATGCAACCATCTCCACCAGACTTCACTTCAGATGTCACTTGGGTTACAGGGCAGTGGCTTCACTTGCTTGAGTCACTAAGCCAACATCAGCTGGTTTGGAGATTAAGCGGGAGCCAATTGGTAGTGTGTTTTCTGGAAAAAAAAACAAACCCCCAACCAAACAAAAAAATAAACGAAAACAACAAACAAGAAAAGGCTACTTTTTCTCTTCTGGAAAATGGAATCAGTACCATGGAGTCTGTTTCTGGTTTGCATCAACAATGCACAGGCTGCGGCACCAGGTGGATCCTCTGGACAGTGTCCTCTCACCCCATCTTGAGTGCAGCCCCAGAAGCCAGGTTTGGCTTCTTGCTCTTCCAGAAGAGCAAAACCCACAACAAGCAAAGGCAAAAGCTGCTCTCTGCCCTGCCCCAACCCCTCCTCCTGCAGAAGAAGCTCCCAGAGAGGGAGCACTGGGGTGGTGGCTGGACCTCAGCCCATAATAGGAACCCCCCAAGTTATTCTCTGCCTGCCACTGGCAATTGACAGATGGAGTGAGGCGGCAGTGGGACAGGAGCTTAAAAAAGGTGAAAACCAGGCAAGGGGTCCTTCTTGGGAATCCTGTCTGCCTCTGATTTTGTGCCAGGGAACTTACTGCACTTACCATCTCTGTAAACAAAATCCCTGTATGTGTATCCTTCATCTTCAAGCTGTGTACTTTGCCCAAAAAGTCTATTTGAATTTGTCTTTATATTGAGTTTGGGCACAAACCATTGTGGAAGACCAGATCCACCATTGTCACAGTGTGACTTTCATACCTTCATTTTTTTGCAGGTGTACCTGAATTGCTGCAAAGATGGACTTCTATATTTTCCAGACCCCAAACACAAATGTTGGAGTGAATCAAATAGTGCATGTTTTTCTCCATTTCAGTGAAAGATCCTCTCTTCTTCCTTGCTCTCATCAGCAACCAGAAAATGTCTTCAGAACTTTGATGGAAAGATAAGGCACGTGAGATAGTATATTATTCTGAATGAAGTTTCTGGAGCATCCAAAGTTTTGAGCTCATCAAGTGCTCTCTGTCTAGTTTGATTCAGAATCCAATTTGTCCAAAATTTCAACCGCGATGAACTTTCCCAAAACAGAAGCAGCAAGCTGCTTCCCACCATCACATACTTGGCCTGTGTCCCATCTATCCATATGCAGCAGATGTAAATATAATTTACTGGCACAAGTGGTTTTCTGCACATGGCATCTTTCTAAGTCTGCTTTAGTATCCATGTGAAGAAATAAATTATTTTATTGATGCACTTGGAGGCCCCAGTAACACTTCATCATGACCTATAAATGGAGGTCTCTCTTAATATGCACTGATCAATAGCTCACATAATTATGCCTCATATAATTTTGCTGAATTGTTAACAATTCTAACCAAAGCTATAATGATTTTGTACAGACAACATAAGTCTCCCAGGAGCCACATTTTGCTAGCTTCCATATATTGTAGACCTGCATATACACAGATTTAGTATAGGCACCAGTTGCATCAGTTAATTTAGGACATGGCCTTTTCCAGCTGTGCCCAGTCACCATAAGTAAAGCATGCAAAGTCTCCTGCCACGTTAAGAGATGCTTTGGAGAACAGATTGGAGAAAATACAGACTATATTTTCTCCTTCCATCCCGTGCAAATAAAATGGTTAGTAAGATGGTGCTTTAATCAGGGAGAAGACAACTATAAAATCAGAATGAAATATTCTCGGTGGAGACAACCTGTCTGGTGGCAGTGGGAAATCCTGTGTGTCAGCACATTCATTCTTGGCTTTATCCTTGCTCACTGGATGTGACTCAAAGGAAATGCTGGGCTTGTTTCTTGATCAGCAAAATGGGGATAATATAATATTTCCACTTATACAAGTCATTTTAAGTGGAAAGCACTGCATTCATGCAAGATAGCTTAATTGTGCCAGTACACCACTGAGTTTTTCACCTTCTGCCTGGAACACTTCATAAAATCCCTCCACATATGGAACAGAACAAGTATTGCGGACCGCAGAAAATGTGATTTTTAAAGAGCTGACAGTGCCACTTACATTTGTGCATTTTCATGTTTCAGATGTATTCAGGTTTGGCAACAAAATTCACAATCATCTTGTGGCTTTTATGAAATGAGCAGACCATACTGCAGCATCCCCTCACAACCCGCCTCCGCACAAGCCCTGGCCCCTGCCCAGCCTTGGGGAGCACCCGCGTGGCCCCAGCTGCTGCCTGGGCAGGAAGGCATGGCTGGCAGGCACCGAGCAAAGCCCTGAGCTTTGTTCACAGGTTTTGGAGCAGAGACAAATCATTTAGCACTTCAAATTCCCCTCAGCAAGAAGGCGTTGCAGCACCAGTTGTCACTCCATTGCTTGCCCATAGCAGATGGAAGAGAATGGTGCTCTAGCACCTTGCTGTGTTGTTTCACAGAAATAGTGAGACCTGGGATTTCAGATGAGTTGCAGACCCTGTCCTTCATTTGTCCCACTCAGGCCCCTTACCACCACATCGACCACCAGGGACAGGCAGCTTGCTGTTCCCAGTCCAGAGCTCCACTGCTGAGGACTTGCACAGCCCTGCCTAGCAACTCGATGTCCCCATTTGGTTTTTAGTACAGAGCTCTATTAATGTCAGAAGACTGATATATGCTTAAATAGCTCAACTTTCTGCTCTCCCTCCTTTATGAAACAAGGCAAGCACTGTACATCACATAGCTCTCAAAGAAAGAAGAATTATATTTTAATTGCTGTATTTATCTCGGACAACACAATGATTAGTTTTTCTGATGAAAGTAAATGTAATAAAGGCTAACGGACTTTAGGTAGTAGAGCCATTAAATCCTTTATCTAAATACTGTCTAGATATCTGGGGTGCAATTAGGACAACCATGCTGAGTGCTTGTTGGGATAAGTGTACGGATGCACTCTAACCTGAATCTAATTCTGCTCAAAGGCCAAGGCAGAGCAGTGCTTTTTGTTTTGTAATGATTTAGTAGGAACAGGCAACATTACATTTCAAATACCTTTTGGTCAATGAGCAAGTTAGGACTTTCAGTGCCTGTTACTGAAGACCTAATTGCTTTTAGCAACTCTTTCACAGAAAATAAATCATCATCACAAATGCTGTGCACACGTGTGAAGTCAGACCCAAATCAAAGTGGTGGCTGTCAGGAGGGTAGGGAATGCTATGAGAGCCTTGTAGCTAGCTGCAAAATTCAGATGTCAATATTAGGCCTCCACTTGTAAAAACAGAGCTGAACAAATAATTCAAAATGAATAATTTATTTGGTTAATTTTGTCTTTCCTTGCTCAGGGACTATATGTAAGCCAATTGCACCATCTTGAATTTATTTCTAATTCAAATATATTCAGTGACTTTTTCTTCACTGTATTTTTTTACTCTATGGATTAATCAGAATATTTAAAATTAAAAATAAATAGTTTTGCTGTGACTGGCCAGATGTGCCACATGATAAGACTTTTCTTCTGTAAGTGAGCATGCCAGCACTTCTGGAGTAATCCTTATGCATGCAAAATTGAAAATTCAGTTTTGACAAATATTTGCATGTGCATCTTTAGAATTCATTTGCTGCCAAGAAAACTGTCAGTAAAGCTCAGCACCTCTTAAATTTTAAAAATGTGAGAACTAAAACATGCATTTTAACATTTGCATGTAATTCAATTTTTTTATTTTTTTCTGGTTTCATCTGGAAGTTTTAGAACATTTTATTTTCCCAGAAAGGATGCAACATAGCCCACCAGGTCTGAGTTATAGTTTTGAGATGCTTGTCTTAATATCACTTGTCTCTGCCAATTGCTGGTTGTCCTAAAACCATGTAGTTTTCTAAACGGGCAAACGCCACATGCATTGTGTGCAAGGCTTTCAAAAGTCATAGAATCATAGAATTGCCTGGGTTGGAAGGGACCTCAGAGATCATCAGGTCCAACCCTTGACCACTACAGCTGTGGTTACAGTCTCTTTTTAAATATCTCCAGGGATGGAGAATCCACTGTTTCCCTGGGCAGCCCATTCCAATGTCTGATCACCCTCTCCATAAAGAAATTCTTTCTAATATCCAACCTAAACCTCCCCTGGCACAACTTGAGACCATGCCCTCTTGTCTTGCTGAAAGTTGCCTGGGAGAAGAGACCAACCCCCCCTGGCTCCAGCCTCCTTTCAGGGAGTTGTAGAGAGCGATGAGGTCTCCCCTGAGCCTCCTCTTCTCCAGGCTGAACACCCCCAGCTCCCTCAGCCTCTCCTCACAGGACTTGTGCTGGATCCCTTCACCAGCCTGGTTGCCCTCCTTTGGACCTGCTCCAGGACCTCAATCTCCTTCCTGAACTGAGGGGCCCAGAACTGGACACAGGACTCGAGCTGTGGCCTCACCAGGGCTGAGTACAGGGGCAGAATCCCTTCCCTGGACCTGCTGGCCACGCTGTTCCTGATCCAGGCCAGGATGCCATTGGCCTTCTTGGCCACCTGGGCACACTGCTGGCTCCTGTTCAGCTTCCTGTCAATCCAGACTCCCAGGTCCCTCTCTGCCTGGCTGCTCTCAGCCACTCTGTGACCAGCCTGTAGCGCTGGTGGTTTTACCTTGATGGATATGTGTGCTATTCCTCCATCAGATAATCTCTCAATTATTCAATTATTCTTAATCTGTCATTAAGCAAAAGTAGATTGGAGAACAACTTGGTGAAAGTATACATGTTATCATCAAAATGGGTGAAAGGAAAAGTCAATCCACCAGAGAAAAGTTTCTTCTCAAATTTTTGATTCACTAAAAGCACCTGTGAAAGGAGCCCTCATCTATCTGATGTGCTATTTTGTGCAGTGCCACTTTTTCAGAATAAGCTTGAGAATAAGCCACTTACACTACCTCAGACCTCAACCCCACGTCACTGCAAACATTTATAAGCATGTACTTGAGGAAGCAATTGCTAAGCTCTGATATAACAGACACAGGGCGATGTACATGAATGTGTTTTTGCCTGAAAAATTAACACAACATTTGCAGGCTTTGTGTGTCAATATACCCCTTGGTTTATTCTTAAAGCAGCCTCCTAATGTTCATGTGCCAGGGCATATAAAAACTTTGTAGTCTGTCTAAGCTTCAGTTACATCTGACCCATTGCTGACTCAAGGTGGGAGTAAAACAGAATATATCCCTAGTCACACTTTGCACAAGTATTCAGGTGAAAACTCTGGCTGTAGAGAGACATTTCTTCAGGCATCTGTAGAAATCAAGAGCAGAGCTTAGCATAACCACTGGTGCCCTGGCTGCATTCTGCCCCCTGCATGAATGAGGCCACAGTGTCCTGTCCTGACAAGGAGAGGTGGACCTGCCTGCCGTGATGCAGCTGACACACTTCGGAGAATTGTAAAATAGCAAGAACCGAAATCTAGCCCAAACAGTGCAGGGGTGGGGGTGGTGTTATCTGCTGGTAAAGACAAGCAAGTGGAGAGGCAGTTACCTCTTTTGGAGCAGCAAGGACCGCAAGTGCAACTATAACACTACAGTAGGTAATATGGTATTTATCACAGAGTAAACAGAGCTGGTACTTCAGTTACCAAACAGGATTATTTAAATGGCTTAATTTACACATCACAGCAAGCTTTTCCTACTGCAAATCAATACATTTGTATAGGTTATTAAAATAATCACCAACATACTCCTGCATATATTTTTAAATAGGTACAAAATTCCATAATGAAAGCCCAATTCCCATCATAAGCTCAGTTTTTCATTCACCTGCTGGTTATGTTTACAAGGAATTATGAATGTATTAAGGCCAGGACCTAAGCAGCAGCTTCACAGCTTGTTTCTGCAGACAGTGGGACATCCATCGTCTGCAGGTTGTCACAGGCCTAAGTGTAAAGTCACCTCCTGGCAGCCCAAGGTGCCTGGGAGCCTGGTGCAGAGCCTGGTCCATGCTCACAGCAGGAGGAAACCGCAGCCTGTGTGCTCCTTGTGCACATCTCTCCCCAGGAAACAGGGAGGTGGAGGGAGGGACAGATGGACAGAAGTTAACTGCCAATAGGAATAGCCTTTACCCAGGTTCAGCACACTTCATCACACATCTTTCCCTATTTTTCCCCTTCCCTTTTGTCCAGTTGGGATCAGAAGCAGAAGCCCTGAAATGCTACCAGCAAAGCTGTCCTGGCAGCAGAGATGCACACAGCTCTTGAGAAAGCCCATTCTCACTGAGGTACCAATGCTATACTGCTGGTTGAAGATTAAAACTTTTCATATAGGCATCCTTGCATTCAGGGTCCCATCAAAGACAAAACAAATCTCAGATGCTGAGTTATCCCCATAGCTGGCCAGGCCAGATGTAGGGCAGCTTTGCACTTGCAGCACCTCTCCACTGCCCCCCTCACCTCAGTGCCCCTGCGCTGTTGACTGATCTCTCCAGGGCTTGAGGAACAGGCACAAGCCAGTGCAGAAAACTTGCAGCTTTGTTGGATCATAGAAAGACACAGCACCAGTGGGACAGCTGGGCTGGAACAGGGTTGTCCCAGGGCATGCTGCTGGGGTACCTGCCTCCAGCCACAGCTGGATACCAGCACAGCACAGTCAGGGTCTGACTGAAGGAATACTGTGCTCATACTGTACTCAGCCCAGTCCTTCTGTACACAGCTGTTAAAAAAAAAAATAAAATAAAAATTAAAAGATTGAGAGAGAACACTTCTGTGCTTGTAGCTGTGCAATGACTAGGGGCTTTGAAGTTATTTTTTAAGCAGATTTTTTTTTCTCCTCTGATAAAATATAAAGCAAAATTTTTAAACAGAGGAAGAAAAAAACCATACTCATGGCAAAAGGATGAGAAGCATATGCTGGGGCCCTGCTGCCTTTGCTGATGGAGCAGGGGTGGCCTCTTTTTCAGGGCTGACGTGAGTCAGCCTCAGGGAATACTGACCACAATTTGAACTGCTTGGCTTGCTCTCTCCTGCATTCCTCAGCGTGAATCACTGTGGGTCACCACCAGTTATTTTAGGAGGAATATTAGCATTTCCTTATTCAGGGGTGGTGCAACACCTCTTCTGAATACAGAGGATGTCCTTTCTGGCCTAGCAGAACTCCAATTAAGGAGCTGAAGAGCTGGAGCAGACTCAGATGATCGTCTCTCCTCTTTTACCAGCCTCAAGTCTTGGAGAAAATGCCCCTTGTTGAGCACCACTGCAGCAGCCATCACTGCCTCAGCTGAGACAGGGACACCACAGATCCAATGTGCCCATGCCTCACCTGAATTGCCAGAGCACAGTTCTGGTGGTGAAGGACCATGGAAGCATTTCTGAAGAACAGCTCAGCCCTTCATCCTGCCCCCTGCCCCCTACCCTCCATACATGGCCTGACAAGCTCTTACTTCATATGACTGTTGCCATCTAGAAATAATGCATAGTATTAAACGGATGTGGAAGAGGGCCCTATAATGGTCACATTTCCTAGCAAGGTTCTATCCTGCTGTCCCTCCTTTCTTTACATTTCTCATATTTAATCTGGGTTTTATATATTTTTTTAGTATTTATTATTTACAGCTGAATTTTGGGTTGTGGCAAGTCAAACTTGACAAAACTTCAAGTATAGGGAATGATAAAAAGTATTTTGAAAATAGTATTTGCCCCTCAATAATTTAGTTCTGTAGAAAGGAAAATCAAAGCATCACAAATTGATTGCTGCAAAACAAATTACAATTATTTCCACACATCCAAATAAATCTACTAATTTTAGTCATCTGACTTCAGGCATTAGATGGAATATGCAAATGCCATGTTGAAATGATGGCCATGTCTCTAGAGCTGCTCACTTATTTTTCTGTACTTACTAGCTGCTCAATAGTTTTTGACTGCTACTGAGACATGCAGTAAATTATGCTCTTAAGCATATTTAATGTTAAAAATATTAAAAAGCATGGCTGTAAAGCACAGCTAACAGTTTTAGCTATACAACACTGGCTTATCCTTGCTGGAAATGCAGACTCAAATGTCCATTGTCACTCTCCCCAAATCTGCCTCCAATTAGGTCATTCTGTTCTAGCAACCATTAAGCAGAGCCCTCTGCCCTACTCTACCTTTCAGAAAGAGAGCAGCATGCAATGAAATGTCCCTGATGAACACAAGTTTTCCACATACATTTTACAAAGTGTACTCGTTCAGCTGTCGCACTGCTTCACATAAGAGAAGCCATCTGATATTGTTACTGACATAGTAGTCTGGTGTGGCATTTAATATTAGGCTTTATATAACTCACAGCGATGGCAGAGCAATCTCAGGTAATCAAAATAAATGAAGACAGCCTGAATAATGCATTTGTTAAATCTAAATAACATACAGTGGATACCTTAAAGTGTTTTCCAGGAAAATGTGACTCAGCTGCAATATTGATTGAGAAGATAAAGACAGGTGTTTTCAGTTCCTGTATTACAGAAGCAGGGAGGACTCTGATAATGTAACAATCATCTTTTGTTATTTTGCTGCAGTCCAATACAGCTAGAATCAATTTTTCATTGGACTCATTTACTGGAAAAGGGGATAATGGCAAGGACAACACAGCTTTAATAGAAAGAATAAGTCATGATGTAATTCAGATGTTGTATTACAGCTACAAGTTGGAAGATATATTTGTATATACTGAAACAGTACAAAGGAGCCTGCATGCTTTTGAACAGGAGTCATGGCTCTGCATTTCTATTTATTGGTAGTTAGGTGCAATGATGCAGCATTATCCTGACAGCAATAAGAAGCAAGAACCTTTTAAAGCAGAAAAAGATAGTGGGTAGAATTATGAACAATTCTTATAGAAAAAAAAAAAAAAAAAAGGCAATAGTAAAAGAGCACATTTAGGTGTTCATTAATATTTGTATATAAGTAAAAATGACAAGCAGAAAAATCCAAGGAAAGGCTTCTTCCCAATTGAGATCTTGCTCAAAGATCTCAGGCATTTTTTGATAAATTTTGTTCTCATGGAAAATACTCAGGAAGATGATAAAATAAAGATTTTTTTTTCTAGCAAAATAGATTGCTTCATGACTTCTTGAATGAAACACAAATCTAAGAGTGATAGTGTTTGTGGCTGGATTAGTCTCCTGGGGCTGCATTCAGTGTATGAAATTTCATAGCTTTTCCAAGGAGTTCAATAGTGCTCTTCTCTGTGGTGAGACAATGCTGAATGACCCCTGAAAAAAACACCCCACAGGCTGTGCTTCAGAAACATTGCCACCAAAAGCTTCCAGGAGTTAATTTAGCCCAGGTATAGCCCAGAAATATCCTGTGCAGCATATTTCTGACAGTGCTCATTAGACCAGACTAAATCTGAATTTCAACACTGGCTTCAGAGTAAAACAGCATCCAAAGTCAAGCTTTAGAGCTGGTTTCTACCTCAGTAATAAGACCTGCAGCTGAAACTCAGCCTCTCCTTTTAATGAGCATCTTCTACAGAAAAGCAGACAAAAGGAGTAAAATACTTCCTTGCAATTTCAGGCTTTCCTTTAAAAAAGAGCTTGGTGTAGTCCTAACTCCCGGTAAGCTGAGCCCACATTTCTCTCTGAGGAGCCAAGAGAAAATGAAGAGGAAAACAAGAAAAAACAGAAGAATTAACCCCTTCCCCAGAAGCAGCAACCTCTCATCAGCATTTCCCAGACACTTTTTAAGAGGATGGGAATAATCAGAGTTGGCAGCACCTCACTGGGGGCATCTCAGCATTTTCAGCCTCCAGAGGACACTTGGGATTTACACCATGACCCTGCACCAACTCTGCAGAGCTCCCGAGGTGCTAGGAGGCCTCGGGCAAATCCCTTTTTCCCCTATGGAGAGAAGCATCTGCTGGGTTATTCCTGGGCAAAGTGCAGGCTGCTGCAGGGCTCTGGTCACTGAAGACCAAAGTATTTTTGTAGGACATAGCAAACAGAAATGCTCCATAGCATGCAGAATGTACAACCAGAGGACAGCTTGGGAGAGTCACAGATGTCCTGCCAAGCAGAAGCAGAGCTGTCCCAGCTTGGCATGGCTTCCTACTCAGGGCTGGAGGCACCGCACTGACAACATCTAGAATCCCAAACACTGCAAAGGTTGCCTTAGGCCATAATGAGTTTGCCCTAAGAGAGCTAAGATTTATAAGAAATCTTAAAAGAAAACATGTTGGGGTTTTTTTGGTTTGTTTTTTTGTTTGTTTGTTTGTTTTTTGGGTTTTTTTTTGTTTTTTTTTTTTTTTTTACACTGCTGTTTCTCAGCCACTAGACTGACACTTTGTTTGTTCCTCCCCAGCTGTGTATAACCCTGACCTCTGGGACTCACCTGCACCCAACTGGTCCCACCATGGCAGAAATCTCCCAGAATGGCAAGATCCTTGAGGAAACCATGAAAGATCTGAGCCAAGCAGTGGTGACGGCAGATCTGCTGTCTCTAGAGTGAGGTTACAATACTGGTACGAGGGTATCTGTTGTGTCTGCCATGTCTACATAGCCATGGAGCATGCTGCCATGGGAAGAGAAACTATTTGAATAGGTTTTTCTTGGGCTGAGAAGTGATCAATATGTCAACAAGAGGGCAAAATGCAGTCTTATTGCCTAGCCCTAGACACAGCAAGGCCTTAATCTCTGATCCTATAGTGACTCATGCTGCTAGAGAATGAAGAATGATGGCGTATCTACCACCTTTTCCTTACCATCAGTCTATGGCCTTCCTGCCACACATTTGTGTGGCAGTTCCTCTTCACATGCCCTTTTCAGAGTCCTGAGGCATTTAGAGGAATAAGCTCTTGCTTATTGCCTATGCAGAACCTACAATATCAACTGACAATGGTGAATTACTTCCAACATATGTGATGTACTTTTAACAGGGAAAAGGAAAACATGTTCTTCATCTTCAATTAGAAGGGAAAATACAGAATTCTCTATTTCCATATCCTTGTAGGCAGAGGTGCCTTCATGGTTTAACCTCATCTCCCCTTCACCACTTTTCCCTCTTCTTCCCCTTTATTTTTCAGCTCTGTCTCCAGGGTCTTTCTCCTGGTTAAAAGGTTTTTTAAAAAGATGCCTACTGTTTAGAATTACACGGTCCAGGTAGAAATACCCTGCTAAACCAAATCCTGCTTCCTGGGGAGGAAGGACCATTCAGGTTAGTACTGATCAAATCACATGAACTCACAAGTTAGATTTTTCTCTTCGTCCTGTCTTAGTTTAGAGGCTGTATCTAATCAACTCTGATCCAGCAGCCATGTGAGCATGGCTAAAGCCATGCCCTTCTAAATGCTGCTCTGAGCTCCCAAAAGACTCTTATAATTAGAGTTAATTTTAAGATAAAACTTAAAATCATTAGCCAATTTTTTCATACCTTGGTTCTGTCCCTCTGTGAATGCAGTCTGTGATCTGAAGCGTGTTAGCAGGCACACTTCTGGGCTAGAAAGAATCAAAGATTGACTTCCTTACATGTATAGGTGTTTAAATTTCCTGGCAAGAAAATAAAACTGATGCAAAGCACACAAAGGACCCCAATACCTGCACAAATGTCACTAGTGGTGCAATGCATTAAAGAAGATCATTGCAACAAATCAAGTTCCTAAGCGTGACTTTCGCTTTCATGCAGAGAATGGGCTGATTCGTTCCCCAAACAATGGAAAATTTTGCAGAGGCTCTGGAACAGATTGCTGTCTGCTCCATTACTCACACATCAGCTCACCACATTCAGCAACAAAGGCAAGGGTAGACTAATCTTATTTGTTGTCCACAATTTATGAAGAAATAATCTGGCTCATAGGAAATGAGGTAGTTCAAAAACTTGCTGAAGTGAAAGCATTTCTGTCAGTGCAGATTCAGCTTCAGCATGACTCATATGATCTGTGCACTATTATTTTATGCTATGTTGATCTATCTAGGAATAATTGTGAAGACTTTACTGAATGTTTTTTACAGCTGGGGAAAAAAAGCACGCTTAAGCACTGCTGTCTCACTGTACTTTGAATGGAGTTACAGATCCCAGGAGAACACAGCCATTGAACTTTTGGGGCATGGCAGACCTGTTGTATAACATGACAGCAGTAGTTCAGTGACACAGTTCTGGGTCCTGAGAGGAAAATAACATTTCTGTATGCATAGCTTTTCTTTGCATCCATGTAATACCCATTTTTGTTAAATTTTTTTGGCTGCTAGCACTTGGCACTAGCAGACCATCATCTAAACACACAATAGCAAATGAAACATCTTGTACGTAACCCATTCAATACTATCAGGACCTAACACCAATGCTTTCTGACTCACAGCTTTAGAAAACCTTCAAAAGGCCAGAAAATGGCTTGAACCTGCCTGAAAATGCAAGGAAAGTATCTCCAAAAGCTAATATCCCACAAGGCTGCCCAGTTCAACTCCTTCCCACCACGGAACCTACCAGCTATATAGCATGAACTTGTGAGCTGCTTCTCTTCAAAGAGAGCTTATATCCACCTGCTTCATGCAGATATTTCCATGCTAAAAGGATTTCTTTCCACAATACCATTCACAGAGGGAGATTTCAGCCTTCCAAAGACCAACTGTCTGCATCTTGTTTCAATAGCACTGGAAAGACTACAGGAATATCAGCCATAACACATTGCCACTTGCCCCTTTCCCCAAATGACTATAACGACTTTTTGTGACTACAAAATGGGACTACAATAAATGGGAGATTTTCTTCAACCTGCTTATAAAATGGGAATAGGAAAACAGGATGTTCACTTTGATCAGAAGACAAGTTCTGAGGCTTCTAATCATGTTGAATATAGTATAGTTGTAGGAAAAATCCTGTAGTAATCCATGTTTTTATTTAGAACAACATTTATTTTCCATATATCAGATTTTACTTTTACCTGATGTATAGTCATTGATTATAACATAGTTTTTGCATATGAAAGAATAAAAGAATTGGGTGGGTTTGTCTACTAGGAAGGATGGAGAATGGATGGATGTTTACATTGGAAAATGGTATTATAAGTAGTTGTTTTTTAAAACTTAACTGCATCTTGTTTTGTTTTCATATAACTAAAACGGAAGCAACAGATTTGCATCCTGGGATTTGAAATAGTTGATAAAAAGCCAGAAAATCCTTCTTGATAAAGGATCTTGTTCAACAGCTGCAGCATCATGCAGTCCCTGTTAAGCAAGTGCCAGGCTACCTGCTCAGTGTCTGGAGACTGATCACTGTCGGGAATTTGATGAATGATGGGAAAATACACTTAGTGCCTGGGCTACAGAGAGGCCTAGGGATGATATCCCTACAAAAATGTGCAAGTTTTCAGATAATTTAAGACTGCAATCAACAGTCTGCTGTGCTACTCATTTTTCATTTGATGAGTGCCCACCAATGGCTTTCTTAAAAGGAAAAGCTTTTGTCTTTCACAAATTCTGGACAAAATCTTTCCTGACATATCCAGAAAAACCTGAAGCATCCAGATCCCATAATAAACCCATATATCCAATGCATCCTCTTTCTTCTATATACCCTAGTTATAATTCCCTGCTTGGACACACAGAGAACATGCTCTACACAAGGACCAGAGACAAAAAGACAGTGAAATAGACAAAAATACACACAAGCAACACAAAATACAAGTCCTCCTGCTTACCAGTATTTGCCTCTGAGGTATCAAGGTCATCAGCAAGGACCAGTCAAAGCACCTACCCAAGGCCCATGCAGTGTGCAGCACTCCTGCCCATGTTACCGGGCAGCTCCTGGCTCAGCTGCAGGGTTGCTTGCACATTATGCTGCACAATTTAGTGTACAGACACAAACCTTATGTTGCTTCATGGGAATCCTGCACCTGCCCTGAAGAAAACTGAGTGGGACACTTCACAGCTTTTTGCAGCTGGAGCTTCACCTCAGTGTAACTAATAGTAAAAAAAAAAAAAAAAAAAAAAAAGGTATGCAAACTAAATAAGCCAGATGGCTTTCACAGACATGTAGATTTGTATACATGTGTGCACATACCCACATAGAGCAGATTGGGCGAAAATCTGAATCCAAAGGCTTACATAAATTCTCAATACTTCTGTATTTTTCTTCTGGAGAGCATCAGCATGATTTCATCAGAACAAGCATCTCACGGAAAGATGCTTGGCTTTGCTGGTATTAACATATGCTTCCCTCCCTTAATCTTTTTGTTTTCCATTTTGTCAAATAACACATGCAGTAAGAGATGGAGAATTCTAGCCAGTTTCCTCTGTTACAGCAAGTGTTATCCCTGGGGTCAAGGATTGGTTGAATCAATAACATACCAATCTCAGTAGCCCCATTTAAATGGTGAGTCAGTTCACATAATCCAACCACATGTCAGCTGAAAAAGAATGGTTTAGCAAATGCTTCGCAGTCATCTCTTTTTTTAGAACTTAGTAAATTACTGGATATCAGTCTACTGCTACAACTATATATCTTTACACAATAGCAATTTTTCTTATGGCTTTTTCCTGGTCAGCTGCTTATTGAATATTTTTATATATTTATTTTCAAATAACATTTTAAAATATTCACTGGAATTTTACCATGTACAGAAATTTGAAGGGATTATGTGCAGCCAGAATTCACAAGTGCATTTCTTAGGCAAGGCAAGTTGATTATGATTTACCCCCCACCCTGTTCTAACTTAAGAACAGCCTCAGCTTCCTGAGCCAACTGCATTCAGCTGGGTTGTCCTAGCCACACATGCCTCTGTCAAAACTTTTTATACACAAATTGATTAAATAAAACAAAATTTATCTGTTAATCATTTGCTATCACAGTAAAAAAATTACCTTACTGAACAGTAACTCCTCCTCTGCACCAAAAGGAGCCAAATCCTACTGGCTGCTGGGGCACAAGGAGGGTGGGAGTCCCAGCAGCATCCCAAGGAGAGACATGAGGCAGCCAGAGGGGAAAGGATACTGGAGCCCACCCCCCAAACACATCCTGTCCCTCAAAAGTGGAAAGGGACAAAGCCCACTCAGACACTCCCTCATCAGGCATGGCCCCTGATGGCCACAGGTGCCCTCTCACTCCAGCGACATGGGACAGGGCCATGCTTCACCTCAGCACAGAGCTCCTCCCAAGTGTCAGAGCTACTCACTGCAGCAGCCTCTGAAAATCAGTAGCAGGAAGCGTCATTAGGAGATTTGGCTGGTACAACTTTTCCTGCAGAAAACTGCAAACTCTACCTAGTGGGTTTAGAAGTCTTCTACCAAAAAAAAAGAGCACCAAAATTAGCAATAATTAAAAAAAAAATGTCTCTGGTACCACAAAATAGAAAATATATAAAGTTACTTTTAGGTTTTCTTTGTTATCGCACAAAAGATACATTTTGTGTATCTTTTTCATTTACATATTTTTGGACCACACAAAAGCAGAAAGGCAGGTAGTGAACACAAAAATTACAAAAATAAA
Organism: Phaethornis superciliosus; assembly: GCA_023637945.1. Classification (NCBI taxonomy): domain Eukaryota; kingdom Metazoa; phylum Chordata; class Aves; order Apodiformes; family Trochilidae; genus Phaethornis; species Phaethornis superciliosus. The sequence goes on along the minus strand of JAJQWJ010000009.1, from coordinate 11,914,269 downwards.
CTTGTTTTTCTTGTACATTGTAACTAAGTAAAATGTAATGTAAACATGAAATGTAAACATTTCCTCTGGAAAACACACAGGAATTTTAATTACTGATACTCTCATATAGACAATCAAACATTCATGGCAGAGTGGGTCTTAATCAATAGTCTTCACAAACACACATATTCACAGCTTGTCTTCCAGCAGCCAGTGAGGTGCACTGGTATTGCTGACAAACAACAGGCAGCAAAACAATCTCAGGGGAAAACAGGTCCATGAACTCATTTTTGGGGCTGGGAGCACTCACCACTTCTGAGGAGCAAAAGGCTGAAGAGGGGGTGAGCTCTTCCATACAGCACGTTTCTGGCAAGGGCAGGCTTTCAGGAGGTACGGTGTGTGTGACAGCATGCATTCTACTTATTTCATGTGGTACAGGAAAACCAGATCACCTCTTAGAATTGAAGAATTTTGGCCAGCCACCACAGAGGGGTAGTTAAATGATGGAAAAAGCTAAGTTGGCACCAACTGTTAAAATAGCCTCAAAGAGCAGCACGTCTTCCAGCCCTGGACATCTCAAGAGGTACTGTTCCTTTTACAGAGATTATCTCAGCAGTTTCATGTGAACTAACAAGTTAAACTGATACTGCATTATCATTTTTTTTTCTAAGTGGTTGATTTTACAGGAACATGAAGCCTCATTGGAAACAGCCAATGCACAAGGTGCTGTTGAAACTTGCCAGCAACAGAATATATTGCCACCCCTGTCTCAAGCAAATGGACAGCAAAACTGATACTAAATACGAGACAGGGTCTGACTAACTGTAGGTGATACCTGAAAAACAAACCATGCAGATTTTCAAAGTTGCACAAGTGACACAAAATTTACAAACAATGTTGTGCTTTCAATGAAGGTGTCTGTGAGAATGTATTGCATTTGCACCACAGCCAGGTCACTGCAGCCCTGATTTCCTCCCCATTTTCAGCATCTGTAAATCCTAGAGATCAGGAGCTGTTTGGTAAAGCTATGCTCTTACCTCCCAGTTGGCTGCTGTGGAAATGCCAAGTTAAATGTTATCATGCTTAAGAATAATCCTATATTTCCCTCTGGTCTAAGGTTACTAGTCTTAAAAAGCAGAAAATTAGAAATGAAAGATTGCAAAGCCCCACAGGCTGGGACATACAGAGCCTCCACCCCTCCTGCCCAGGTGCAGGCCCTCGGCTCCACAGTCATCAATAGCAACTTTGCTGGTGGTGACAGTGGAGTCACAGCTGAAGCCTAAAAGTTTTCTTTAGATACCATAGCATGGTCATAGCTCCATAACAGACAGAAATTCTCAACATTGCAATAAATTTTTTGAAAAATCAGTATCTCCTTCATGTTCTTGCTATGGCATCCAGAAGAGCAGTACCACTCTTGAAGAAGCTTGACCCTGGGACCAAAGCACTCACCTGATCCACTGACCTGCTGTCACTTAAAGATTGGAAATGAAATAGTAATTACTCTTTTTCTACAAATACTTCTTTATGGAGTAGTCTGCTAAGCTGCAGGACTTCAGACAGACAGGGAATATTCTGCACTGATCACTAAGTGGGTTTACAAAGGAATTTGAAAACAAAGAGTTTCATACATTTGGAATCAGATAATTGAAGGTGAATCCTGTTAGGACCTTTTAGGTGAAACTGTCCCATTGCTACTTTGTTTTCTATCTGCTGGTTTAAATGAACACTTCTGGGGAAAATGTGTGCTACATCCCTATTTTAACTAGTGCTTGAGGAGCAGGTACTCTTTGAGCTGGCCTCAAAGAACAAAAAGTGGCTGGGTCTCCTCTGTCTCCTATAGAATGAGGAAACTTTAACTTCCTTTTTCTGGTTCCTAAGGAATAATGAAACATAACAGACTCAGACTTTAAAAGAAAAATACAAAGTTGTCTCAGTCTTTACAATCAACTTCATTTTTTTCTAGGTTCTGTCATGTAAAAGTTTGCCATGTGAAGAAAGGAAAGGATTAAAAATCATCACTTCCTTTTCTGAGCTCCACATGGTATAGATTATTTAACAAAGTCTTACTGCTTTATCAATAATATGAACCATTCTAGAGAACAGTACAGGCAGAGCGTTAAATTCTCTTGCTTTACAGACTGTGTGATAGCACAGTGTCCAATTGCTTCTCAGAAGCTACCTACATCACCATCTCCACATCACTCTGAGAAAAAGACAACCTAATCTGTTGTTTACTACTTGAGCACCTCAGGTTGTTGACTCCAGCTGGACAAAACTGAGGATGAACACATTTCATGTGTGATCTTCGTGCTCTGCAAGGAATAAAAGGTCAAAGGGTAGCAGGCAAAAGCTATTTGCCATTCAGTTCTAATTTCCCTCATAAATTATTAAACAATCCCTTATGCATTTCCATCTTTGATAGTCTTGTGGTATGAAGCATAAGTCAATGGATAAGCTAATTGCAATAAGCAGAAGTGGTATTTAATGCACTGGACACTTTCAGTAGCAAAGTAGTTCTAATTAGTGTTTCTAACCGATGTGACAGCAGTTTACAGAGTGCCAAAATAGTTCCTCATTTGTCAAGTGGGTCTGAAGCTTATGGCAGCTTTCTGATCATCTCCCTTGCTGCAGGACCTGAAAGCACCTTCAAAAAGCTTTCTCTCATTGATCTTTAGTCAGATGCTGACTGAAAGGCACACAGCTTTGCCAGAAAGAAGATAGATAGATGCTGCACCAGCATGAAAATGTCACTTGCTTAATGAAAAAGGGAATCTATTCATAACCCCTGTGTGCACGTACGTATGCACACACAAGCCCAAATCCAGAGAGGATGTGAACAGAGACATTTGGTAAACATTTGATTGTGTGTAAAGTACTGCTGGTATAAACTTATGACAGAACATACAGGACATATGTGCACATAAATACATATATGCACAGATGTGATATCACTTAATCTATGACTGAAACACAGAGATTTAAAAGGTGCATTAAGCTCTTCCCTCTAGGCTTTTGAGTGTTAGGTATGCAGTGCATTAGTTGAACTACGCCATTAGTTTAAAAATGTCAGAATTTACTTTCCATGTCTATGATTTTTTTCCTTCGAATATATTGACAGTTCAGCCATCCTGTTGTTCTCTGAGGGCTGAGGAAGTAAATGATGGTGTGTCAGATAAAGAGCAAATATTTGCTGAATACAGTTTCAAGAAAGTTCAGAACAATTTTCCCTTTGTTACATTTGTTTTATAGCCATCATTAAATAATTTAATTTCATATTGTGGTTAGTTATAGGACAAACTGACATTTTCCTATGTAGCTCAGAAAATATTTGAAAGGGGCCTGAAAGTATTTATGATAGGGAAGGAAAGGGGACTTCTGAAAATTTTTTGTAAATCCACTGTCAAGTGGTCTGTCAAAAGCCACTTTTTACTGAAATGTGTGCACTAGATACTAGGAGCTGCGTTGGCACAGTACAACCAGAATTGGTGTGAAGGCACCATGAGTGAACCATAACCTTACCTTGATTCTGGAAATCCAGCACTCCCTGTCATGCATGTCCCAGAAATCTTCCAATTCCTGAAAATGAGATGTGCAAAGAATGGTAACAAAACAGCCAGATGGTGTAGACACTGGCAGGATATCTCCCCAGTGCTGGAGATAGTGGAGGGCTTCTGGCCAGGTACTTGGGCTCCCAGGGTTTTTCTGGCAGCCAAATATCTGCTTCAAAGCAGTATCCTTGCCCAGCATTCCTTTCCTTGCTGGGTTTCTTGGGAAGAGCACTCAATAGCCAGCATGTATTTCAGAAGTGCTGAGTGAAGGCTCTAGTCCTTTAAGGGAGGTTTAGGACTATTGGCTCCCTACCCTAGCTTAAGTCAGACCTGAGGGATATCCTGCTGTCCAGCCTCTGTGCTTCCTTAAAAGCTGAACTGAAGATGTATTATTACTACCACATAAGGGCAAAACCAGTAAGAAAAAGAATAATGCAGAAAGAATGCCCCCAAAAATCTTTCTTCAGAGAGAAGAGATTTTCTAATATATTTTTTTATCCAGACTGAATCCTGAAAGGGCAACTGCTCTTTCCACAAGCAGAAGACAGAATATCTAGAAATGAATACCAAAAGAAAAACAAACCAATCAACACCCATTTTCTTTCAGCATGCCAACAAGCTTTAACTTAGCAGTTTTTCAGATTCTAAAGGTCTGTCGTAGTCAGGATCCACTTGACTGATGTCAAGTCTGCTTTCTCTCCCAAGGCTTATATCTGGCCTAAAAGAAGATGCAGGGTAAAGATGACTTCTAGGTTTTCCTAATAGCTGATAGAGGCTTTATGTTCCATTGCTACTCTGGCACTATGAACAGCCTTGAAGCAAGCATGATACAAAAGGATGCCTAGCTGAGGATAAGGTCCTCTGTCTAAATAGGTGACCCCTCCCTCTCTCTGAAGTCTGTCTCTAAATATTCCATATTTTGTAAATATGCAGTTTGACCAGCTAAAGTAACAGTCATTTCAGATCAATCATGGAGACTGCTACAGATAATTCTCCCCTTTGGAGGAGACGACAGCTCATAAAACTATGTGGAAGGCAACATCATTTAGTGCAGCCCAGGCAATTAGGAATATGGAAGAGACCGGGTCAGAACACAAGTCAGAAATAATAGAGAGTATGCACTAATTGGAGAAGCTTTTTATTTTATTAGTGCTTCCATGTCAAATTAGTCAAATGGCATCAGCACTTGCAGAGTGTCAGCAAAGTATGAATGCTGTGTGCGCAGCACAGATGCCCAAGGCTTCACCTCCTCAACCTTTGCTTCCTTCTCCCTGTGCTTTCTAGACTCAGGATCCTGGCCCTCACATGGCTACTGTTGGTGACAGCCTGGTCACCTTTCAGAGCAGGTGATTAAGTTTACTTAATAAAGGAGAAAGTTACCCAACTATCTGGAACTCATTACTGAGCTGAATCACTATAACTGAACCCTATTATGTCTGCAGTCTGGCTTCACTGTGGTGCAAGGGAGGCAATGTGTCCTCAAGCCCTTAGCAATACAAAACCTGCCCATCCTGCTCCCAGTCTCTGCACACTCCGTGTTATGAGGTGAAATCAGTGGCACTTCAATGAATGATATCCCAACAGCTAAATGGCAAGGCACAAATCTTGTCTGAACCAAGTGAGTATGGAAATGTAGTGTCATCTTCATCACATCACAGGCTCTTCAGAGAGGCTGAGGAGCTGGTGGGACAGTCTGTGGCTACCAGACTTTCATTTGCACTGCTTTGCTCTAACATAAGGTGTTTGCATAGTGGATTTCAGACTAGGCAGAGGATGATCCCTTTGAAATTCTCATACTGATTTTCTAAATCAATCCAGAATGTTATGCATCTTTGTTTAGATTTAGAAACATTGCTTAAAAAATTTGTTTCTGTAATGGAAGTGTGCTTCCTGATTCTTCTGATGTTTATGGCTTTGAAAAGCAGATAGATAATGGATGATGGTGCAGGAGAGCCTGTTTTGCAGACTCCCCTTTTTGCTTGTCATTTCCAAAAAAGGTTTGTATCACACAGGACAGAAGCAGGCAATGCACTGTTGTTTTGCCATAGCTTAGGACATTGTTTTGGAGAGAGCCATATATCACAGGGGATAGTCCTAGGTGCCCTGCTACATAACTTGCAATTTCCATGCTTCATAAGTGTTATTCTCCTGTTCAGGTCTCAGACCTCCATAACAGTTATGTTCCCAGCCCCTGTCTTAATTATAATGTCTGTATATTTGACTTTGTCCTTTTGTCATTTTCTCCACTCAGACTTTTTTTTCTCTGATCCCATTTTGCATTGTCCCAGCAAGCCTCCCTATCCTTTTATCAACTAATGCCCTATACTTTCACAGTAATTTCTCATAAACAATAGCTGTCCAATTTCTTTAGTGGCTCTAGATCTGAATATTAATAACTTCTTGCAAACTCTATATTATTTGTGGGAGAGAGTGCTGGTGTTTGATCTGTGGCTTTTTCTTAAAAACACCAGTTATCTCTGCAATTGGAGTTTGGGTCCCTTTTATGTTTTCCTACCAGATTCCCTTCTTCATTTCCATCTTTCCCTTTCATTGCAGAGTTGGAAACTGTGGAGGACCTTTAAGCATTTTTCCCTATTAAGCAAGACTTCTCATACTGGCACAGTCTGTGGTGGTTTCTGCCCTCATTGTGGACTATTTCTGTACATTCCCTAAAGGCATCAAGCCATTCAGGTGGTAGCATGTAATTTGTTTTGTACTGTGGAATTCCTGCCATGCTTATATGTATTTAGACCAGAGGCAAACTAATAAAATTGTCATAGAAACAAAGCATTTAATGAATAAGTCAATTCATAACAAACTTGTAAACTTTGAAGACCCACTGTGCTTTAACAACACATCTATTATATATACACGCTAATCATCTTTATAACCAACAATGTACATACAATACAAATGTCCATTTGTTTTTTCCTGATGGGCATCTTATATTTTTAACACTTTCCTGCATGTTGTGCACGTGTCCACAGTACGGAAGGACAAAATTGGATGCTTGCATAATAATATAGCAGCAGGAATTTTTCTTTTGTGATGTGCAAAGTAGAGGTTCAGTATACTCTGAATGCCTTTTTTACAAGCCAGTGAGGACTAAAAGTATCAGTGCAGTAATTATTTTCTAGTCACAGACAACTTAATAGGACTTTATCCACTCTTCAAGTAATTAGAAAAAAGCCCAGCCAATGGAAGCCTGATAAAAGAAGCAGATAATGTGCTGAGAGCTGATAATACAAGCAAAAGTTCAGAGGCTGAGAAAATCCTACCTTTACTCCAGTTTAGTCTCATTGAAGTACACAGGAGGTGGAAATGCTTCTAGAAATGGAGAAAATACACTCAGCACATCATGATTTTGCTATCACTTGGGTGAGATGGGTACAAAACACATGAACACAGAACTCCCTCTGCCTAAGAAAGAATGGTGAGGCCAAACAAGATGGAGAATGTTTTGGAGTGTCTCAGTCTAACAGTCCCCTGATTTCAAACAGATACTCATGCAGCAAGGTATTATTTGCTGTGTGAGTTCTGTGGTGTATTTGAACTCTTAGATATCAACGCAAAGCCAAAGGAGAGTTTTTCAAGTGTGCCTATGAGAAACTTGCCTATGAACAAGATGAAAGAAAAGCAGCACATGTTTCAGGATGCAGGGAAAATAGAAGAAATAACACATTATCAAAGAGTGGTTAGCATTCAAATTCAGGGTAGATATCTTCCTGCTGATAGATACACATGATTAAGACATGGTCCCATACTAAGGCATTTTGAGGCCTGTCAATATGGGGTCCCAGAGGCCACAGCAGCATATCCACTCTTCAGTCTTTGTAGAGGAAAGGGCAAGCTGAGCTGTCAGAGGGAAACATCTATCTGCCTTCTCCATACAACAGCACCAGTGGAAACAGGAATAATGAGGTTGGGCTCAAGTACCTATCCCAGACAATGTGTGCTTGAAAAACATTCATAACATAAATTGTTAGAGAGCAGATCAATCTGCCAGACATGAGGTAGAATCTCATTCTACTGATCCCAGTACTTAAACAGGTTTAGTTTAATATCCTCTGTAACCCATTAATGTTATGGAAACTTGGCTACAAATACTATTAACTACATCTACACCTCACTTCAAGTTGTTCTGAAACAGCTAGGAAAACCTCCCAAAATTGAAAATCTCTTATTTGCAATTAATTCAAGCACTTTTCCTGGTGTCTAGGATATTCATTAATAGTCTGGCAGTAAAGAGAATTCCAAGTATTGTATTATATTCTGGTGTTCATACAGGGAAACAAAGCAAGAATTTTGAAAAGAAAACTTTGTAACACATTTAGGTGGCCTATATTCTGCAGAATTCTCCCCTATTCACAATGGTAAGGCTAAAATAAAGAACTTAGCTCACAGGCATAGGCTGCAGATTGAGTAATTTTTTTTTTTTTTTTTTTGGTGTTTGTGCACAAAAAAAGGCCTCAGTTAGTCACTGCTATCCAGGAATACACTATAGGGAGCACAGCTCAAAAGCAAAAGTTATCTGCTTCCAAATGCACAGGGCTTTCTCTTACCTATATATTTTACAGATACATTTCCATAGAACAATACACTACCCAGTAATTAGGTTAATTTATGGAATCAAATCAAGGCTGTCTACATTTCTGCTGGGTAATGTTCTTCACAAACAATCCTCTCTCCTGGCTCCTCTGATTATTTTATGATTCCTCTTGCTTCTTGTCAGTACAGATTAAAGGTAACACAGACTGCTGGGAACAAACAATTTTCCAGCAGCAGCATTTTGTTTTTCTTAATAATTAACAAGTGCTGCTGACTAACCTTCCAGTATAAAATGTGCACCTGATTGAAAGGGAACAGACACAGGTTATAGCAGCTCACTTGGGATATCAAAATAAGAAGTGTGATTAAAGCATTAAAGATTTAGAGGTTGACATTAAGGGATGAAAGGTGGAATTACTGTAAATATAAAACTGTTCAGCATTAAATGGAACGTGTTGCACTTGAAACAGTCTTTCAAAGCGCTACCATTTCAACATTAATTATTAACAGAAACTGACAGCTCATTTTTAATTTGAGCCTAATGACAAGGCTCCTTAGGAGATAAATACAACACATGGGTTGCTAGGGTTTGTGGATCTTTTGAAGGGCTCTCTAGGTTGTCTAGGCCTTAATCTGCAAATTCCTTTTTTGAATAGCCTGCTGTTCTCAGAGGTAAACCCTCTCTTAGCAAGCTCCAGTCTGGCCAATCACTGGGACACCAGCAGCACCTCAGAATGGTGATGCTGGCAGCACTCTTCCCTTCTACTGTGATTCAGAGGGACCTGGAGAAGGCCCCAAGGGCACACCACCAGCTTCTCCTCTCCTCATCCCCTTCCTTGCCAGACAAGAGCTTTGGCAAACATGTCTCCAGTCTTCTGAGTGTTTTTCTTATCAGACCACAAATATGTTCACCCATCACTAGTCACTAATAATGTCTTGAGGGCAACTACGCATCTTCTTTTCCCATTTGTCATAATTTTGAGTTGTGTCACAAAAACAATGAGTTTTAGGACTCAATTCAGATCCCACCTCAGTTGCCATCACTCAGGGGTGAGTCCCATCAGGGACACCAGGAGGACATAAAGGAAAGAAAGGATAGGACTAAGGGCCAGGCAGAGGAGAAGAAACTTTGCTAAAAACTGCTGTTGCTGCACTACCTCCATCAGTCAGAATAAACTTTTGAAGTGCCAGCTACCTATAAAAATATAACTTTATTTCTGTAGCTCAAACTTTTAAGACTACATTCAATGCAAGAAATGCAATTTAGTTGTTGTCATGGTTTAACACCGGCCTGACAATTACCTGAATGACAGACCCTCTCTATTAATCCCCCTCTCCTCTGTGATGAAGGAAGGAGAGAGAATAAGGGAGAGAGGAGGAGTTGGAAACTAAACTACAGAGCTTTAATGAAACAGTAATGGTAAAAAAGAAAAATTACTAAATATACACAAATATACAGGAAAATTATACCATGTTCCTCCGCCTTCTCCCCCAGTAACTCTCACGTCACCACCGAGGCTGCAGGGCAGCCCTGGGAAAGTCCAGGCTGGAATCCTGGAGTCAGCAGCAGTCGGGAGCTGGAGGCAGGAACACACAGATTCAGGCTGGCAGGGATCAGAACCACAGGCAGAGGAACGGATGGAATCCTCCCAGGATGCCAAAGCAAACAGGGACAGGGGAAGAAGGGGAAAGGAGTTTGACCCTCGTGATCCCTCAAATTTATACTGAGTATGACATGTATGGGGTGGAATACTCTGTTTGGTCAATTTTGGTCATTTATCTTGTCTATTCCTCCCTAAAGGAGGGTTTCAGGTGTGACCTCTTTACTCCTTTTTTCTTTCTGGAGCCCAAAATATTCCTCAGAACTGAGCAGTGCCCTTGGTTTTGCATACCATTCTCTAACATAAACTATAAACATTGAGTGTTAGCAGTCCTAAAAGCAGACACAGACTGAGAAACCTACTGTTAATTGCAGCAAGTACAGCTACTTACAAAAGATTTATCTGAAAGCAAAATTACAAGACAGAAAATTACCTTTATACCGGCCCAAATCAGGACAGCTGTGAATCAGAAAAATATTCAGTCATACCTGTTCTATACAGAGAAAAGCGTATCAAGGAGATTATTTTCTGTTAATAGAAATATTTGTAGTAACACCTCAGATGTTCCTTTGGGACATTAGAAATCTGCTAGGAGTACAAAGTTTTAAATAACCAGCCAGAATGAGGGCCAAACTTAGCTCATTAGCTTTAGCAGGTGTAAAGGCTTGTGAGTGACAGGGTCCTTTCCTTTCAGCCATGCAAACAAATTGTGGCAAGGAGACTAAGTGAAGATATATGGTCATTCATTCCTATAGGGGAGTGAGAAATGGGGAAGATGGAAATAAATCGGATGGGACAAAGGCTGAGGAAAACAAAATGAAAGGGAATACCCCCTGTTTTAGGATATGGTTGAGAAAAATGTTCGGAAGTAAAAAACCAGAAAGAATGTGCTGATGGTTTTATCTGCACTTACTGACACATTCAGAATTCCTCAGGGGAGGAAAAGAAATGAGGCAGTTTGCAAGCTGGGCTCTCACTGTGCTCAACCCTGTCACACAATACGACAGGAATTAACTTGTGTCTATGAAAAAGCAATATTTGGCAAAGAAGGGCACTGAGGCCATGAGGCTGTCAAATTAAAGGATATTCAGAGAAGAAAAGCACTCGTATACTGATTTAATTCAACTATCAGGGCAAGCAAAGAGTAAGGAAGGGTAATAAGAGAAGGAAGTAAGAAATCATTGCTTGAAAATACATTATAATTTCACTGCAAATCCTGCTGCTGTGAATATATTTGGGCTTGTCTTTCCTGTTTTTTGTTCTGAAGCAAGGAATCTGAGCTAGAAGTAGCATGCAAGGGATATCAGTTACATCTTTTTGGGAAAAACATCTAGCTAAAATACTCGGAACTTAATTTCTGAGCCTATCATGGAGTTAGTGTTCCCTCCGTTCCTTTTTGGCACATGCAGGACCTGAAGTTATAAAAAATACTTCCCAAATTATATATTTAATTTGTTAGTGTCTTATAGACAATGTTTCTATGTGATCTGACTACCAAACTAAACACCTGTATTCTGGCAAGCAGAAAAGCTGAGATTGGAGAAGCTTTTCAGTTTATATACAAAATAAAAACCAAATTCGGACTGAACCATTTAAAGCAATTTGCTTTTCCAGACATTACTCAGGACTATTTACTGTTTAGGAGTTGTTAGAGAAGTATGAAATATGCCTAATGAAATACAAAGCTAGACAAAAGTCAAGGCGCCTTTTTTTTTTTTTTTTTTTTGTCATTCTTAAAGATGAGGCATTTTCTTGTAAAAATGTTGCCAGTGAGTATATTTCTAAAGCCTATTAAGAAATGTACAATCAGAAGCAGCATGCTGTTCTCTCTTCTGCTCATTTCCTTGCAAAAGTTAGTCACAGATAGAAATGGTATCTGAAAAGACTCAGTGAGTGCATCTTTTCTTGGAAAAAGAAAAGATTCTTTTCATTTGAAGATTTGATTTCAGGGATGACAAGGTAGTTTGCAATTTCAGTATGTCTCCTGATCTTTGTAAAAGACAAAAAAGATTTTTTGTAAAAAACAGCAGCTTCAAAAGCTCAGCTCCCAAGTAAGATTGTAAATTTGCCTCTTAATTCCTAAACATTTGCTCTAATAAGCTAGTTTAAATACATACATGTTGCTTGCAATATGGGGAGTCACATGCAGATTGAATAGTTGGTCTGACAGCCACATCCTATTTCAGCTTTCCTAGTGCCTTCTGAGTTCTGCACAATACTTCAATGAAACCCTCACTGCAGGTTTGCCAGCAAAGGCTCCCCCCTACATAATGCAGACATAGGTGCTACACCATGTTTGGAGGCTGCTCATACTACAGCATGTATCAGTATATTCACTTGTACAAGACAAGATTTAATCTTATTTTCACCATGTAGCAGATGCATACGAGGAAAAGGGCCATAATATACTACCTACACAGACCTCTTGGAGGCTACACAGCCTGCTCCTGCAGAAAGTGCAGACATCTCATCTTCATGACACTTTAAATAAGGGCAGCAAATGTTGATTTTGCACATACCTTGCTACATCAGAGCCCTGCAACATCCTCTTGAGGGCTTTTAAACTAGCAATGCATACTGTAGGTGATCTGCCTTGCATGCAGCCTTGAAAATATTCCACATTTCTCACCTCTCCTTCCCTCTTCTTAACCTTACCTCAGATGAGCTGTAGAAGACAACAGCATGACTTTGAAAACACAAAAGAAGTGGCGAATCTTCCTGCCTCAGGAACTGAAGCATCCCTCATCTGGTAGAGACTTGAGGTCCTTCCTGACTTTTCCACTATCCAGGACATACAATCACCATCAAATTTCATGTGTACTTACAAGGTAATGACTCACTCTAGGATTTAGAAGACAGCAGCAGTTCTAAGCTCATGGGCAACAATTTTTTATTTTGCTAATAATATATGCATCAATAAAACAAACATGAAGGGTAGTTCTGAAAACAAAGCACTGTGCTCATATTTCTCATTTATTTTCAGTGATATCTTCTTCTCATGTGTTGTTTCTGTACCTGCAGTGAGTTTCCATGAGGCAAAATGGCCTCATCAGCTATCTCCTTGCTTAGATTACACAGTCCCCACTCAAGGCCAGACCCTAGCTACATCCCTTGATGTTACTGGAGCTCTTCTGATGTGCTGCAGACGGGATTCGACTCCTGCAGCTCTGGTGTACATGATAGCCCTTTTCAGCATTCGGTGCTTTATGGAGGCAGCATTAATGCAGACACAAGTCCCTGTTCTTTGAAAGGCAGACATCTCCTACAATCTGACTCCAACAATTTATACACCTGGAGGGATCCAACTGAAACGGCAACAGGAACCTTTTTTTATTATTATTTCATCTTGTCAGATTAGATTAGAAGGTGTGCGTTTTTGAAGTGGCACACAAAAGCTGTTGTAGTGGGAGTTTCAAAAGCTCTGCCAAGGAAGAAGAATGCAAACTGTATGTGTGAGGCACTTGGCAATAGGCTATGCAAGTCTCTAGGAAGTGGAGAGACATGGGGAGGGAGGAGATTAAACCAAAGCATCACAAGACAAGTCAGAGCCCTGGAGACAGGCAGAAGAGACAGAGGGCATTAGCCTGGGACAAAAGGCAAGAAGCTGAGTTCCCAGCCTGTAGCATTAGAGGACAAGGGGATATTATGAATGGGGACATGTCTGGGAGTCAGCTGAAGCTGAAGACCTGAAGATTTGGGATGGAGTAAAGAATATATTGATTTAGCTGAGAGCTGTCAAACAGGGGCACGAGGTTAAATCATATAAAAGCAGATGGCAGAGAAAGAAATGGTCCTGTAAACTACAAGAATCAATAAAATAGAGTTTAAAAGGGAAGGTGCTGCTTATAGCAATGCTTACTAATAAAAATGGAAGGGGACAATGAAAACTAAGAGCAAAATAAATAAGAACTGCTGCATAAATAGGAAGTTCTAGTATATATCTTCTTGGAGACCAAAGAAAAAGGCCAACACTCCACCAGCATAAACTGGCACAACTCCCCTGGAAGTCAAGGATGCCCTTCCAATCACTGAGTGATACCCTTCCAATCACACAGTGATGCCTTCAGACTTCTCTCAGCTTCTTGGGCACTTGTCCCCAGTGCTTTATTAACTATATTGAATCACATGTGTAGGCATACAAGGCTAACACAGTGGTCTTCACCCCAACCTTAAGAAGCATGAATAAATTGTATTTGAGGTAGGTGGTAGGTTGAAGTGGGAGAAAAATATTAAAACTGACTTTTAGCTGTTACTGAGATGATCCCACAATGAAAAAAAATCAGGAGGGTTGATGTGTAATTGTTCAGCACAGTGATTTACTGTGTAATACAGCAAAGCTTATCGTGTAATTTCATTGTGAAACTCCCTGATTTACTGTGAACACAGCAGAGCTTATCAAAATGTAACTGTTCTATGGGAAAGACTTGGCATCAGCTTGGGGTAGGGTTTCACAGACCATTAATGATGACTGACAGGTTCATTTCAAATGAGTTATAAGAATTTACTGTACAAAATCATCACACTGTGTGATAGTCAGATTTTAACTTCAGTGCTGTGTAAACACTCGCCAGCAAGAAATTACCAAAGCAGCACACATTATGAGATGGGATTGCCTTACATTTCTCTTATGTTTTATATATAATTGTTAGAGTCAGCCTTCACATTTTCACACTCTGTACATGAAAAATTGAAACATTTCACTTTTCCTTCAGATTGGACTGGATGAAATATGTGCAACCCTCCAATCCAATTATGAAATGTTAAATGCTCTCAGCTTAGGTAAAATGTCCTCAAAAACATAAATTGGTATTTTTTTGAAGGCTGGGAGATGTGTCTGTAAAATATAAGTGGGTGCCTGACGAGCAAGATAAAGGCCAACATTATTTTTAATGTGACCACCATTTGGCTGTTTGCCTGTTTTCCTTTTGCTTGGCTGGGCTTAACCTTGTTGCACACTAAATTTGGACAAATGTGATAAACCTCTGACCTTTGGAATGCCTCTGCTTAAAGGGGTCCTGTCAATAGAATTGGAGTCAGCTACTGTCTGTTGCAGATAGGAGGTGAGATACCATCAGATTTGTGTGGCACTGAGACAATGCCATGCTAGAACTCCACAGGAAAAAACAAGCCTTTCATAGAACGTACTGAAAAAGAGTGGATGCAAATACCACCTGAATTACATGAAGAGTATATTGAATGCTAAATGTCAAACCCGAGGTCATTGAGCAGATACACCAGTTCAAGCCCATTCACTGTCAAATCTTGCATATAAAATAACTGAATGCTCACTGGTGCCATCTGTGGGGCCCTAGAGCTATTTTAAATACTCATTTTCCCCTTCTCCACTTAGCAAAGACTAAGTTGAGCTTTACATAAGATCAGATCTTGCTCTCATTTGGCCACACGATGAAATGTCAAACAACCCAGTGCATGTCACTGAATAGCAGTGGATCCCCTGTTATTCAAACAGGTGGATATTAAGATTTGCTTTCTTTGTTCTGGACAAAAGTCCAAATTGTAGGCTATCAGACGGTCTGAGGGCACACTGGACTGCTAAGAATGTCAATCTCAAACCTCAGGTATCAGGGCAGGTTGCCTTTTCCATTGCTGAGGAGCTCAGAGCAATCTTGCAACCAGCAAGTTTTACCCAGAGGGGAAGAAAAAAACCCAAACAAAAACAAACAAAAAATCCACCACCCCACAAAATAGGTCTGAGCAAAATCCTCACTCCTAAAGCTTGCACAGTGACAATACAAAAAAAAAGTTGCACCTGAAATGGCATCTTGTGTGCTTCTCCAATAACCCTGTGCTTTCACAGAAGAGTTCAACAAAAGGTGGCCCCATAAATACCCCAACTGCTGCTCAGGCAGCAAATGTGTACTACTGGCATGGAGACTCCCAAGACCATGACAAAGGGCAGATTTGCTTTATAAGCAAGTTACATCTCTACTTAGGTGTTTCCAGATTACACTGTGATAGCCACATGAGTCTTAAGGAAATTTGTTTCTAGAAAATTCTACTTTTCATTGCCTCTGATGTGAAAAAATAAACAAAACAAGCCTTGCACAGTTACAAGCAAAGGGCAGTGAGCCATCATAGCCACACAACTCCCCAAGCCTTCTTTTTTCCAATGATTCAGTGTTTTACCTCTCTTATTTACACTGGAAAACAGTAGGATTTCTAACTCCTGTGACTACCTTTCAATAACGCATAGCACTGAGCACCTGATTCCATTGCCTACAAAGAGGAGCAGAGAATATGCTACAGCTGAAGCAGGTGACAAACTGTTTTGAGAAATCAAGGCCAAGGAAATGTTCACAATGTCTGCTGCAGGTGCTTCCACAGCACCATTTGCCCTCCCCAGCCTCTTCATCTGCTAGCATGATTCACTGCTGGTTTGCCTCTGGACTGGCTGACCTATTACAAATGTTTCTGGACACCCTGATACATTTGGATCTGGACATCTGCCCAGTGACATGCAGTTAACTCTGCTCCATCAGATTGACTTGGGAACAGAAATACGCTTATCTGGAAAGGTAAAAATCACAAGGCAGGAAAGGAACAGCTGGCAAGTCTTAAAAAGAAAGGGAAGGCTCTCTTCAGACACTTTTCTTGTATAATTTATGCTGTAGACATTTTAGTCTGTTTAATTGCCCTGTTTCAATCTAGTGTCAGTTAATCAATGACTTCTGCATAGTATGGAGGTGAACTCTGGATGAAAAACAAATGCATAAATTTGGTCTGCCTTTTTGCAGGCTCTACTTACAGAGCTTCATCTTGCATTTGCTTTCCAAGTTGAAATTTCTTCTTTTGACTCATCCCCAGCAAACACCCACACTCGTCTTGAGTCACAGTGTTTTTGTATTTTAAAATTATGGTTACACTTCTGTAAAAATGTAGATTTTTAAAAGTATCTCACCACTACTTTTTACTATTATTGTTTTATTATCCTGCTATTTTTATTTGGAAGGAATGCTTCTCAAGCCTACCCAGGTGGTAAGATCCCAGATGTATCATGAAATGAACATTATGACTTTTTGCCCTGCTTCCAAGGTCTTGTTTTCATGCCTTTTTTTTTCCCCTTACTCAATATATTCAACAATACTTTTAAAATGAGAATATATTGTCCGAAATGCTTGGAGGGACCCACAGATTTGGGTTTATTTTGGGGTTTTTTGTTTTTTTTTTATCTGCTAGGCTAGTCTATGAAGAGCAGTTGGAAACAAAAACATTTAAAGATTATGCCAATTATCCCCACATATTATTTAGCAGGTGCTTCAGGCTACAGCTTTGTAGGATGAGGACATTATTTTTCTAGTCTCTTCACATTAGCACTGCATTTAAACAGACACACACAAATTCATTTGTAGATATCCTGAAGGAGGACACAGCACCTAACCCATACAGGCAGACACTTGCCTCTCCTTTAAAACTTAGCATACCAGAATCTGGCAAAAATTAGAGAGGTTTTTTTTTCCCCCCACAGTTCCTCCAGTTTTGGAGGAAACTTTGGAAAATCTGCCAGAGCAACAGTTTAACTGTCTGAATGTGATCCTTGAAACTAATAAGCACTTTTCCTCTGTCTTTCACTGGAGGTTAGAGCATGACCAGGATGGAGATACACAAAAGGAGATACTTCAGGAAAAACAGGTGACACTGTTTTCCATATTTCTTTCTAATGGTGGAGAAACTCAACATAAGGTGTTTTTTGTTCTTCTATTTCTTTAAATGGCCTACATACTTGCATTGTTCTGCTTAATGTCTGAATTAGTGTCCTAAGTTTCTCAAGACCTGGATATTTATTGAGAAGAGGTATTTATGAGACTTTTAACCTGATTGATTCTGCTACAAATTGTGGTTCTTCTCTTGAAACACTAAATGGGGTTTGGATCAACACATGGCCTAACATGCTGTCCTCAAGAGAGCAAACTGAGACAAAACTTCCAGCTTCTTTTCAGCTTTCAACCACCACCTCACATACAAACATCTCTTTTACCATGACCTGCACAGAGGGCACAGACCTCAGAGGGCCCATGTTTTGGTTTATGACATTCCTGAACAATAATTGGTTTGCACAGAGGACAGGGGTGCAACCAGATTGGCACTGATCCCCACAGAAGCCCCTTGGCTCCCCCAGAGAAAGTGGAGAGCTCAATCTTCAGGCAGCTGCTTCCCTGGAGGAACCACGGCTCCTCTCCCCGTGCTTTTGGGGCTCAAAAGGCCTTACAGACTAGATACAGAAAATTAGCTCATGGTCTTACAAACTGACTTGGACACAGCTATTGCCCTAGGATATGAAATCTAGCAGCTTTTATTGTCCCAACAAAGTTCAGCCTTTCGCTATGAAATAGCACATGAAAGAGACATGGTGCGGGGTAGGTTCCTCCAGGTTAAGTAAACTCTATTAACAGATTTATTTACCTTGGCTAATCCATATCTTCTTCCAGAAGGTCAGAAAGGCAGAAGCTGAGAGCAATATTAGGGCCAGTCCCACGGCAGCTGACAAGAACAGAGCAGCTTCAATCACAAGTCACCAGTGTCAGGCAAGTTCATGGTGATGAAGCAGGTGTGAGACCAAGTTTGGTAATCAGCCCACAGATCAGGGTGGGACATATTTCAGGCAGACCCACAGAGACAGGACAGTTCTACCACCAATCCAGAAGGTCCATAACCAGGCAAGAATACAGAAGAGCAGGGTCTACAGAGAGAGAGCTAGAGACCAGCAACCCTACAGCATTGCTCCAGAAGAGAGAGGTAACCCAGAACTGAGCATTTTTAGTGCTCCTGGCCCATGGCCCCAGATGAGGCTGATTATGAGTATTAACACCTATCAGTGCCTCAGGGCACCTGACACCTGATTTATTGTTTCATTTCAGTGCACATTTATAGCAAAATGTGGGGCTAGACTGCATTATACCACATGCCTACAAAATAAAATAAAAAAAAAGCCAAAACACCAAAAAAGCACCAAATAGTGAAATTATTGAGAGAGGCTTCTGTTAAAAATATTGACTGTGATATGGAGCTTCAGGAGGGATTTGAGGATTTATTCAATATTTCCTAGTGAAACTCAGCATTCTGCCTGGGGAGTTACAACAATGCATGATCAAGACCTTCTCTTATTTACCACAACAGACTACTGTACTGTATCACACTGTTGCTGGTAAAGAAAATATTTAATATCAGTTTTTGTAGTTCTAAATTACAGCTCTGAAATTTTCCATATGCTTTATCCAATACACATTAAACTGTTAAGTTCATTGTTCCAAAATAGGTTGAATTTGTCGTAAAAGGTCTGACCCAGCCAGCATGGGTTTAGAAAGGGCAGGTCCTGTCTGACCAACCTGATCTCCTTTTATGATCGGGTGACCCGCCTGGTGGATGAGGGGAAGGCTGTGGATGTGGTCTGCCTGGACTTCAGCAAAGCCTTTGACACCGTCTCCCACAGCATTCTCCTGAAAAAGCTGCCAGCCCACAGCTTGGACAGGGGCACTCTGTGCTGGGTTAGGAACTGGCTGGAGGGCCAGGCCCAGAGAGTGGTGCTGAACGGTGCTGATCCAGTTGGCAGCTGGTCACCAGTGGTGTCCCCCAGGGATCAGTGTTGGGCTCAGTTCTGTTTAATATCTTTATTGATGATTTAGATTAGGGGATTGAGTCCATCATCAGCAAATTCACAGATGACACTAAGCTGGGGGGGAGTGTGGATCAGCTGGAAGGCAGGAGGGCTCTGCAGAGGGACCTGGACAGACTGGAGAGTTGGGCTGATTCCAATGGGATGAGGTTCAACACGGCCAAGTGCCGGGTCCTGCACTTTGGCCACAACAACCCCATGGGGAGCTCCAGGCTGGGCACAGAGTGGCTGAGAGCAGCCAGGCAGAGAGGGACCTGGGAGTCTGGATTGACAGGAAGCTGAACAGGAGCCAGCAGTGTGCCCAGGTGGCCAAGAAGGCCAATGGCATCCTGGCCTGGATCAGGAACAGCGTGGCCAGCAGGTCCAGGGAAGGGATTCTGCCCCTGTACTCAGCCCTGGTGAGGCCACAGCTCGAGTCCTGTGTCCAGTTCTGGGCCCCTCAGTTCAGGAAGGAGATTGAGGTCCTGGAGCAGGTCCAAAGGAGGGCAACCAGGCTGGTGAAGGGATCCAGCACAAGTCCTGTGAGGAGAGGCTGAGGGAGCTGGGGGTGTTCAGCCTGGAGAAGAGGAGGCTCAGGGGAGACCTCATCGCTCTCTACAACTCCCTGAAAGGAGGCTGGAGCCAGGGGGGGGTTGGGCTCTTTTCCCAGGCAGCTGTCATCAAGACAAGAGGGCATGGTCTTAAGTTGTGCCAGGGGAGGTTTAGGTTGGACATTAGAAAGAATTTCTTCATGGAGAGGGTGATCAGACATTGGAATGGGCTGCCCAGGAAAGTAGTGGATTCTCCATCCCTGGAGATATTTAAAAAGAGACTGGATGTGGCACTTAGTGCCATAGTCTAGTAATTGCAGTGGTAGTGGATCAAGGTCTGGATGATCTCAGAGGTTCCTTCCAACCCAGCCAATTCAATGATTCTATGATTCTATGAAGATTCCAGTGACTTAAAACTGCTTTTTCTTCAGTGTGATCAGAATAAGTCTACATGTTGATATTTTTTTCACTGCCAAAAGACAGAATCAGACCAATGATAGTTTGGCTCATCACGAAGATGTAGAACGTGTTTTATCTTCAGTTTTTGAGAAAACCCTGTGTCACAAACATGTGTTGTAGGTGGCATAAATTCACTGCTGTACAAAATTAGAAACCATTCTGAGATCACATGTAAAACAAACATGGTCAATAATAAGGTTATTTTAAAAGCTATTTTATTTGTGATAATATTCCTCATTGAATACACTATTGTTAGTATTTTACTGATCTAAAAGTTCTTGGTATTTCAAAGGCTCCAATTACTATTTTCTCAAAATACGGGGAAAAAATTCTATTGCACCAATTATGTGAGCAGTCTGAAGCCTGTAGCATCCATCTCCTTACAGGAGAAAACAGTAGCAAAACGCAATAAAAACCGGTGTCAATCTTCAATAAAATTAACACAATTTAAAGCTGCTCTAGGCAAAACAATGAAATCTTTAATTCATCAGCACTGGATAACGCCACCAGGGGAATTATTTAATGATTAACTACAGTGGGCTGGAGCTTGGAGTGAGACAATGTGGCTTATTGCTGCACTTTGAGTGTGTTCTGCCTTGGAGCCAAAAGGGCCATCCATTTGTTTGGGAGAACAAACCCCAGCAAGGGCTGCCACTAATCCCCAGCCATCCCTCTGCAGGGGACAGGGTGGGGGGTGAGGAAGTATGAAGAGCTCTCCACCAGCTTTGTGAGTGCACAAGTGCTCTGCTCTAGCAATGAAAGCACTGATGGATTGAAACAGGTTTAAATGCAAAACCAGTAAAACCACTCACTGTGGGAAGGGCAAAACCTTCTGTCGCTGACACAGATTTATTATCAAACCTTACAGAGTCAGGATTTCACACCAAGTATTTTTTGCTATAAAGAATTGAAAAGGTGAAAGAGCTACATGCTAGTATTTAATATTGTAGTGTAAGTACTGGCAAATTAGATTTCTGCGCTTCATGGAAGCAATCTGCTTCTGTGACTAAACAGATTTCTGTGGCAGAGCTTAATGATGGGGCTCAGAGTGACCAGGGGAAGCCATGGGGAGAGGTGCCACGTTTGCCAGCCTCCCATGGGGCATGGAAACACAGACAGCGTTCCGGAGCTGGAGACCAACAACCTGTCTGTACCCTTGGAAATCAGGAAAATGGGACTATTAAGCTACGGCAATCACAGACAGGCAAAACTGATGTAACAGAGAGCAGGCAGCCTTGGGAATGATCTAACATCTTTTACGAGCAGTGTCCTCCTCCAAGCCTTGCATGTGGCTGGGTGGCTCAGCCATAGTAGCTTCTCCCCTCCATCTCCTCCCAGCATGTCACCACACCATGCTGAGAGGCCGTGTCACCCCAGCAGTGAGTGGCACCCTCCACCAGCACCCCTGGGGCTGCCCACACCCTGGCCATCCCCAGCAGACCTTGCTGATGCCTTGGAGCACAGTGGACACAGGGCTTACTGCAGCCGGGCAAGACAGAAAGGTCCACCCCAACACTACCCCACAGAAACTCCTCTTGGGGGCAGGTGCTGTGACTTTTGTTGAAACAGGCTGGGTCACTGCACACCTGAAAGGGATGAATTAGAAGAAGTATTTGGAAAGTTCAAAGAGCTGTTGGTTTTTCCAGGTGTCTGAACTGCTCCCAGTTGAAGTCTGAGCTCCAGGCTTGGCCTTGGCACTGTCAATATTTGGCTGCAGGGTCACCTGCATTTGCCCAAGGCTACTGGCTTGGTCCTGGCATCTCCCTCATCACACAGACAGGGATTCTGATTTTAGGTGTGTGGGAGACTCCAGCAGGCTTTCTTTCATTTCTCTGCCTGGCTTTCTGTAGCCGACAAGCAAGAGATACACCTAATTCCCTTTATTATGTTTTACAGCCTGAAGACAGTGGAAGTGTTGAGCCAGAAATCTTATCTACTTCTGCATCATGGTAATCAAATAGTGCATGGGTTGTTGATTTAAAAATGCTTTTTTTGCTATAGAGATACTGAGTGTGTAAAGTACTGCTGTTTTTAAGTATTATAGTCATTATAAGCCATTGAGATGTTAGGTGTTCTGTCTTGGTCATTTTCTGTCTGAGTTCTTTTCAAATTTGTCATTTTTATGCATTCTCAGAAATGTCTTCAGACTGACAGATCCTTTGTCATTGTAACTGCTGTGATGAACACGAACAAAGTTCTTGTTACTACAATTAACTAAAGTAAGGCTGTGTCCCCAAAGACTATTGTCAACAATATCTACACATAGATTGTTCTGTTCCCCCTCTATAATCTTGGTGCTGATTAACAGGGGGGGCCCCCTGAATAATATGCTGTTTTTCTAGTTTGCCATTAGGCTCCACAAATGACTGTGTGATGTCGTTTTGTGTCTGCAAGCCTACAGTAAATGAGAAACATTTTGTAGAATTTTCTTTTGCTCTTGAATTTTTCAACATGCACATGGGATAAGAATGTAACGAGCCTCCAATAGAATTTTATAATTGGATCAAAACACAGCTCACCCACATATGAGCTGGATTGGTTGTGATAGATGTCAGGAGAAACTCTAAGGCAATACTAAAATTCTTTTATTCCATAACTGCCAAATAAAATAGTACTAAAAGCCTGTGAGCAAAATCCTCCTGGTCTGGCTGCGTTTAAATGGGAAAAGAACAATCAGACAGTGGATGGGGCATCAGCTAAATCAACTTGTGTGAAGCCAAAAGATAGGACTGCCATAGCACCCTTCTGATTCCATTTGTTTCAGTTCTGAACACATTAATCATGTCTAGATTTTGCACCTTGAATCCAAACCAGGTATGTACCCCATCTCTGGGAAGAACCAAAAGCTGTTTTTCAGCTGTGTGCCATATCTACATGCAGCTCCTCCAGCTGCCATTACCACTGCGCCAGATCTGCTCTGCCACCCGGATGCAGGACTGGACAGAATGTGCATGTCTTCTGAGGTGTTTTTACTTGAAATCTGACATACAGACTTGGATGCTTCTCAGGATCCCCCTGCACTAGTCCTGTCCCACAGCCAGAGCTGCTGCCTACCCCCAGCCCTGCTGCCTGTCCAGGAGCCTCCTGGCACCAAACCTCAGCTTCTTTTCTCCACATCACACACCCTCCAACTTTGTGCACTGCTGTGTTATCCCACACAGCCTCACGTGTTCTGACATGGGCAGCCAGGGTGGGCAAGCTACAGCTGGCTGCCCTTCCTGCACTGGGAAACCAACCACCAGGAGCTATTTGCTGAGGAGCCTTCCTGGCCAGCCCAGGCCCCATCTCTGTGACATAGAAGTCAGCTCCACTGACTCGGCGGAGTAAGACAGCAACTCCTGAAATGCTCCCAGTGCTGAAGGTGAGGCTGTGCTGGAGCACCCATGGTCGGCTATAAAACCCCTCCTGGAAGCATCCTTGGAGTAGGCACAGTGGGGTAAGGCAGGAGAGGAGGATGAGCTCCTGCAGTGCCCATGGTGTGCAGCAGAAGCCTTGTCTGTCAGCATCAGCCTTTCCTCAGCAGAGACGGTGACACCAATCCACAGCCCTCCAGCAAAGCAAACAAAAGCAGGGAGAGCAGAGCAGTCATCAAGCCCTGCTGAAACCCTGGTGCAGTGCACCATTATCGTGTGTGGTGCCCAGATTTTATGTCAGCGATGCAACATGATTAATTAGGTTTAGACTAGAGGAGAATATATTAGACACAGTGAGAAGCTACCTTCCTGCCTGTCCATCCTTGGAAGAGCTGGGCACAGTTTCTTTCCTTATGCATATTCCCTTAATAATATATTTGTCACAAGGATTCTTCCTACACCCATCTGGCATATAGATATTTTTCCAAATTTGTCATTTTTTATGTTCCAAACCCTATTTTACTTCAGATGCTTTCATAATGAAGCAGCAAAAGCCTGCCATAGCTTGATATATGGAGCAGAAATCACATCTGTGCCAAGCTGTTTTCTAATCAGATAAAGTCCTGAATACCTGCAGTGCTTTTTCTTCTGGCCTTTGAGTAGATGTACCTAAGTGACTTCCAGTGCTAGTCGAGCCTTTCATTCACAATTGAACTACATAATACTGTTATTAATTTCAGCTTTTGGATAATTTCAGTGCTTTTAAAGAAAAAGAACCATTAGAATTGCCTGGTGGCTCCCTGCACAACACCATGGAAATCCATTTTGCAGCTTGGGCATCAGCCCAAAAACCTGTGCTTGAACTAGAGCATACTTTTTAGAAGGGCATTTACCCTCATTTCTCCTTTTAAAGCTGTCATTCACACTGTATAATTTAGACACCTCCTACCAAGGATCACTGGAAGGGGGCAACAAGGTGGGGTCTTCAATAACTTTGTTCTTATCAAATTTAATCACCAGACAGAAGGATAAAAAGAGTTGTGATGTCCCATTGTTATCACCACCTTGTCTATTGGGCAAGGAATTTCACTTAACTTCCACTTTTCTCCAAGCCTTCACCTGTCTTGCTGTGGCTTGGCACCTGGCCACTGCCTCCCTCCTTTGCATGCACACAATCACCAGGCGAGATGGATTCTGCAGGAAATAATTTCATCTGAAGCCACTGACTCCCTAGACACACTGTCTGCTCCTCCTGGTAAATCCCAGGAGAGGTTTCTCCAGCACGGCAGAGACAGGAAGGCTGATGGTTTGTGGCACTCCCCTATGCAAAATCCCGGGAGAGAATTCCTCCTACTTTGAATTTCCTGTTTATACAAAGAATAAGGACAATCTGAGACACTGCTCTCAGTATAGTTCAAAAACCAGTTTGAAGTGTGAATTTTTCAATATTTGAAATATTGGCTTTTATGATTTATTTATTAGTATTCCAGGACAAGCATCGCAGTGTATCTGGGGCTTGCTCCAAATTTAACAACGATCATTGAATGAACAGCAATATTTTCATAGACATTTTGTCCATTGCTATGCAGATAAATTTTGTCACTGTTTAGTAATACAGAAAAATATCAACAGATAGGATCAAGCATTTTGGAAAATCACTAAAAAACCCTCAACTTTAAAACATAATTCATATGGTTTCATTTCTGACAGTGGTATGTACTTTATGAACAGAATCTGACTTTATACCGAGTGTGACTCAGGCGTAGGAGGTGTGCAAGGTTTGCTGTCTCTTATCCCTTGAGTCCACCTTGTAATATTGCTGGTATCCGTGTGTAACAGATAGTGTTGTGCACTGGGCTGGAAGATAATAAATAGATGTGAGCTGATGATTTACAGGAGGGTGCTTGGGACTCCTTGAATCACTAGGGAAGGGAAACTGTGCCAGTACAAGGTTGTGCTGTCAACCTTGCAATAGTTTTTCCTCTCTCCTGAGGGCAATTTCTCCAAGATGTAACTTGCTTCCTGCCTCATCATCTGGAAATTTACAAATCAGAGGAATTGTGGTTAATTACTAAAATAGCTGATCCATAGATTCTTAGCCATCAGAGCCTGGGGAGGAGGAGTCCAATTGTTGTTTTTGTCAGAAAGGATTTCTTCTAAAGTGATGAAATAACTCACTGCATATAGAAGATTTTTGTTATTATTTCCAGTTGTTGAAAGAACTTCTTGTTTAAAATGCATTGCATTCTTATGTGAGGAAACATATTTCCAGACAGAATAAATTTACCCCTAAAACATTCGTAACAATGGATGAATGCATATTTAGGCTAACACTGTATATAATCTCTGATCATACAGTAGTTAAGTTATACAATCACAGTGATTTATGGTACTAAACTGTGGAGCCTCATATCTGCAGGGGTGTGGGCAAAAGGGGTGGAACTCTCACCAATCTTGACTATACTTGTTCAGCATTGGGATAATTAAGGCAGATAGTAAAAAATCATGAAACAACATTTAAAACAAACAAAATCATAATTCTATTTGCATAGTGCTGAGCCACCTTTTCATAAAACTTGCCTGGAAATCCACCTATTACCTCCTGGCACTTGATACATGTGTATGATACATGTGGCACTTGATGTACTTCATCCTTGTGCTGAGAGTATTTTGTAGAATACACACATACTGCCCTCAATTTCAAAAACAGGATTACAAATAATGGCCATCTTTCCACTTTATTCCAAAATAGAGATAAGACAAAAAAACCAAAAGAATAACAACAAAAAAACTCCAAAACAAAACAAAACAAACTCCAAAACCAAACCAACCAACCAAAAAAAAACAACAAAAAAACCCCAAAACAAAAAAACCCCAAGTAACATTAAGTGCAAATTTCTGAAATTTCCATCATCCTATTGATGGTGCTTTCCTTCAAGTTTACCAGTATCAGGTAGAGACAGGCATAGCAAAGGCTAACACAGAGGAACTGTATTAATAAAAAATGTCAAAAAAGAAAAAAAAAGTTTAATTAACAGCGTATTTTATAAAATCCACATTTCATCGCTGTTTTTTAGGAAGATGGAAGCATGCACTGGAAACACTTAATTCTAATTATTACTTCAAGTGGGAGTTTTTGGCACAAGATCAAGGAATAATAGAAGAATGTGTGAATTTGTGCCACAGCGTAACAGTAAGACTAATCATTTGAATAAAGCCAGTTGCTTTTTCCTGGACTGTCTGTGTGCTGTTCGATGTTCTGGATGAATCTAACACAATCAGCCTGTTCTCTGGTGTATATCCACTTCCTGCTGACTCAGGGCAGCTTGCCTCTTCTGCCATTTATTAAAATGAAACTTTCCTATTAAAACACCATTTTTCAGAGAGTTGACCAAATAGATATTAGTAATGACATTATTAAAACTATTTTGTTTAAAATGAACTGTCACACTGGTGTGTTGCAAAGCAACACAAACAAATCTATTTCATTTAGTGAGAGATTGCTTTGAAGAGCTGGGTTTCTTTCTTTCCCTTAGAAGGTACTGCAGAGGGGATGTGATGTGTGCTTCAGGAAACCACCAGCTTCTATAGCTATTAGAAAGGAGGAATACTGTTTCTCGTACTCTCCACAGCAAATAATGTATAATTCATAGATTTCATTAACATGCAAATATGATTCACGGTCTCCTATGTTTATATCTCCTAATAATCTATTAGTGCTTTTAAAAGTAAAGGGTAACAAACATTTTCTATGAGCAACATTTACTCACGCTTGTTTTTCTCTAATTGTATAGTATAAACATGTATGGGATTAAAACAGAAACAATGGAAAATAATTAAGCTATGTTTATAAAACAAATATTTGTTGAACATGCCCAATAATTTATTATTCTGTAACTAAAGACCCTATTATTATTAGATGTCAACATGCCTTAGAAATCCTATGCTGGGGAGATGGAAAGGTACTTGTATCAAAACTGCTGCTTGAAATGACCCCTACATTGGGACATACTATTTTTATTGAAATTTCATCTTCCATATCGAACATGAGTGGAATAAGAAAACAAAGACACATACACTTCACCTGGAAGACTTGGACTCTTTCTTTGTAATAGCAGAAGGGCAGTTAAGATTTCATCCTGGTGCAACCTTGTCCAGCATTTTTAGGATCACCTACTCTCCACTTCCATATTCTACCTGAAACTTCAGAGTGTCAGTCTGAAAAATATGCCAAAACTCACTTCTTGCTATTGTCAGAGCAGAGTTTATACAGAATAGGCAGGCAGATTTGGGTTTTTTTTTTTTCCTACTCTGGGCATTTGCTTTTTGCAGTTTTGCTTGCATTGCCTCCCACTTGGTGTGAAGGCACAACTCTCCCTGCCACTGTGCAACCCCTCACCACTCCCCACCTGGCTGTTACTCCAGCCCCATGGACAAACCCCTCGCCTTCCTTTCTCTCCTTTCCCTCTCTGAAACTTCATATAAAGGATCTGTCCAGGTAGTGATTTCACTTTTGTATTTATGAAAAAAGCATACAAAGAGAAACAGTGCAAGACATGAGAATATCTATTTGCAAAAAAAATACATATAAAGCAATGGTGCTCTAGGCAACAAAAAAACATTTTAATCAATTAATTGAAGAAACATTTTGCCAAAGACAGCTTTCACTGTTTTCATATCACTACCCACAAGCACTGAGCAGTATTTTAGAACCAGGGTCAAGGACCTTTCTTCTGAGGCTGAAGAGTTTGTCTGAACACAAGGAGAAAAAAAAATAATGTATCAATCCCCACTGTATCTGTCTGTATTTTAATAAAAATATCTTGTGTCACATAATGATGGGACAAATGCTGTGCTTCAAAACATTCACTAAAAAAATAAATATAGGTTATTAAAAAAAAAAAAGTATATATGATGTAGGGGTCCTCAGACAAATGGGAACAAATTACCTTTGGCTAGGAAACAGACTGCACTTTTGCTCAGCATCCTTAGCTTGCCCCTTTATGCACCTCTTGGTAACTGTGGCATGCAGATGCTAACCACAAGCTTGTGGCAGTGTTTGAATCTTCCACTGTGATGATCTTTTTCAAGTTATGTGATTAAAAAAGTCAGTCTTTTATCCATGGTCTCATATTTCAAATCTCTATTACCTCTTCCTTATTACCTATTGCCTCTGAAGCACAGATGAACACTTAAATATTGTAACCCTTCCAGAAATGAGAACTGCTTAAAAGCTACAGCTGTGTGAATCCGGGAAGCCGGGTGGTGGCTCCACCAAGAGAGAAGCAGTTCAGAAACAGTTTATACACTATTAATATTGACCTATACATATTGAAAAAAAATTTATTTGTTTAGTAGGGGCTACCTGTCAGTACAAACAAACACAATCACATTCACAATGGAAAGACACCGATTTTACACCAAAAAAAAGCCTGTTGGCATATACACTTCACGGTGCTTTACAGATTTCCTTAATTAAATGAATATAACAAGTTGATTAGACTTCAGAAGCTCTAAGAAAAGTCAGACACACTTCTACTGAAAAGTAGAACTCAGAAATAAACTATTCACAGTTGATTAGACTAAAACAAACATTGCTCAACACCTCAGAGAAAGCGACATATTGAACTCTTTTACTGTGAGGCTCAAAATGGCAATTAGCAGTCCTAAGTTGCACATAAAACCCAGTATGAGCCATGTTTACAAGAACATTGTGTGTGAATCAAATTATGTTATCTTTGGTTTGAAGAACTTCAAAATAATTGCCAATAAGTATTCATGTATAGGACCAGCTTTTTGAAACAAGTCATTTTAATCACTACTAGTGTCAGGAGTACATGTAGGTGATTTTGTAAGATTTAATATCTTTAGAGAAGCTCCCCAAGCTGCAGCTGGTTTATTTCTGTTGTGGATGAAATATTTCATACATCTTTATTATTTTTACTAACATGATACTTTTTTGTAACTAAAATCCCAGCATTTGATGCTTTTGTTGGAATATCATCATGAAGCACAGCAACATACTATCATAAAAAAATGTGAACATCATGTGGATCTGAAATTCTATATGCCACACCAATAACATACATACTCTTCGAACTGCAGATTTTTAAAGAATTCTACACTGGGACCTCTGGTTCAGTGATGTACAGGAAGAGCCCTTCCATGAAAGGATGCAACTGGGAAAAAAGAAGGGAGAGAAAAGGTCCCCAAGAGGTGAACATCTTGGTCCTGAAGAGTCACAAAAATCCTTGTCTCCTTGCTATGATTTAGTTATCACCATTTCACTTCTAGTAACTTTTTTCTTAAATACGGAGTTTCTTCACATCCAAATTCTTCCAAAAATTATTAAACCAATGAAATTATTAACTCTGTTAATTATAAATGATGCTAAGAAGGTAATTTCAAGATATCTGTACACACAAACAATCAAATCTTAATACATGCTAAGATCATATGTTGTGGATTTGCTTCTTTTTTGTGACCCACCAAGGCCACACATCCACACCACTCCAGACATTGCACTGACAGTCAAACCTCATTGAGCAAACTGCACAGCCCATGCCATGGGGTGTGCTACACCTGGGAGATGGGCACAGCCATGTTCTGCCTGACACAAGGAGCTGCTGAGCTAAACAGGCACAAGGTCGCTGCCTCCTCCTTCACAGAGAGGAAGGCCCTACACCAACAGGACTGCTTGAGGAGTAAGGCAATAAAGGTAAAACAACATGGCACTTCATGATAACCCATAGTTTATATCACCCAATTCTACAGGTTGACTAATTCCATAATATGCATTACCTGGAATATGTCAATCCCATGTGAAGGTTTTTCAGGCATCTGCAAACATTCATACTTCAAGGAACACAATACTCATGCACTTTACTGGTGTGATATAAATTAGCAGTTTCCCACTCTTCATTGCCACAATAAATCTACACAGAAAGAGCTGTGTAGTGTATAAAACAACATCAAAGCGCCTGAAATAGAAGTAGTGAATTGCAGTTATAAAAATAAATTTCTAAAAAGAAGAGAGAAAAGGAAATGAATATTCTAATCTTACCTTCATCATAATCATATTAGCATTTCTCAGCAAGTAGTTCAAGTATCAGTCTATACTCTTAAGAAACTGTCTCATAAATATGTCAAGTGCAAAGTATAGTTATTTTAATAGTCTGTTGGTGGGCCATCATGGATTTAATTAAGAGACAACTAGTGTATGAAATATGACACAAAAGCACCAAACTAAATGGAGAAATGTTTTACTGCAGATTTAAATCAGGGACATGGAATTAATGATGATCTGGCCTTAGAAACCCTACTTAAATTTAATTAATGCAGACCAGCACAAACCTGTTCATATAAGAACAAAAAACAGAGGCATAAAAATAATGATTTAAGCTATGCTGTGTTATTTATAAAGACATTTGCATTATCTCCAACTGCATTATGTTATTTAAAATGTGTGTTGTTTTGTGGCTCTTAAATTAATTTTAAAAGGCTAGCAAAGCAAATCTGGTAAAATTGTTCCATTACTTTCAGTTACCTGATTTTTGTGATCACTCCAAAATGAAGCTTTATTAAGCTTCCTGCCTTATTTTGATGGGTCTCAGAATGTTCACGTCATTCTGCTACAAAACTTCCAATATCCTTATAACATGGTGATAAAAACTATTGTTATTTTCCACCCAAACCCCCTCTTTCGCCATCTTCTCAAAAAGCAACATAGTCAGCACTTTGAGTATGCAGGATTAGAGCTTTTAGTTCTTCCTGCTATGATTTTGTGCACTGTTTTGACTTCATAGGAGATTTGGCAAGATACCACATTTTTAAGAAGCAAACCTTTCACACTGAAATTCCTTACTATTTCAATGAGTTTAAGATTATTTCAGCTTGTAAGAATCTGATTAATTCCATGAAACTATTCCAATATATCAATGCTATATTGCAAAATCATTGACTGACAACAACCTTGGTTTCCCTGAAGTTGAGAGCAAGGCTTACTATTGATTTTTAAGTATGTAGAAGCAGAATGAAAATACAATGTTAAGTACATGCCTGTCTGCCTGTAAGAACTGATACCCCAGTCAATGACAGGGGCAATATTTATACATGATTTTCATGGATAAAACTTTACATTTTATTAATCTGATCCAACAGGTACTAGCTATTGCATGTTAACTTTCTCAATTCAAGTGGATTCCAGTCATTTAGATTAGAATAACCTTTAATTAGCTGGTTACTCTAGCAGGCAGTTAAAAGTATTAATAGATTTTATCAACCTTCTATTACTAAAAGAGAGGAAAAAAGTCAGTGGCCAGAAAGAATCATTAAGTGAACTTCATCACTATTTTCAGAAAACTCAGAGCTGTGGACTCTAGCTGCTCTCCAAACACCGTAATTTGGACTGCCAGGAATGTAATAAAAACTGTAAATTGACACAAGAATGAAAGTGCTTGGGAGAAATAAATTCATGACTACTTTTATTTTTTGGTGAAGAAAACATCAAAGGTTTGCAACTCAGCCTGGGAGGCAAAAATGGATAAAAGGATAGTGTCTATAGTTTCAAAATATTGTTATCTTTAATGAACAGTTGAAAATATCCATAAATCTCTTCCAGTACCACTGTATTTAAAAAGCAGTCAAGTCCTTTGTGCCTGACATGTTTATAGTAAATCTATTCTCATCTGTCATGTTTGCATAAATTATCCAAAAGTTCATCCTGTCTTGGTTGTCCTTCAGTATTCATTAGTAATTAATTCATTTTTTGAGTAAATGAAGGGGAAAAAAATGCCCAGAAATTGAGATAATGCATATAAAGACCCAGACTTCTGATGACTAAAAAGAACAAACAGCTTTATTCAGTTAAATTCATAGAAATTTCTTCTTACTGACAGGGATGTACTAAACAATATGAATTGTATGCATAAGCATGTAGCCAATAAATACAGGCAATTGCCATGGTATTCTGAATAATATACAATAAGGTAATAATATGGCCCCAAATAGATATTGGCATGGACACCTAACTCATCAAATAGCTGCTGTCAGAGGCCTGCTGTGAGTCACCACCTGGATTTAGCATACATTTGCACCTCCCTCCAACTGTAAGAATTACAGCACAGAAACACAGTGTCAACCATACTCTTTCACCTTCTTCCTCAATTAAGGATACATCTTTAACAAAAAATGAAGAAAATGGCATTGAAGAAGTACTGCCACATGGGTACAGCCTGAAACATGGGGCTGGCTGAAGCTCTTGGGGAGGGACAGAGAGAGCCTGAAGAGCAGAGAGCCTGCACCTTCCCATGGGACAGACGGGGAAGGTGCCCCTAGCCTCCAGGGGCTGTCCTGGCTTGGCTGTTCCTTCCATCAGGGACTTCCCTGGCATCTGCAGCCTGGCTGATACTCCCAGCAGCAGTGCTGGGAGCTTCCTTCCTCGCTGCACTCAGCTGGGCCTTGTGGGTGCTTGCAGAGGCAGCACGAACACAGGCCCCTTCCCACCGTGGAGGCAGGAAGAAACACGGAGCTTTCATCTCAACAAACACTCCCAAATTCAAAAGCTTCCTCTCAGAAATAATTAGAGCCACTTTGGGCAGCATTGTAACTGGAGCATCTAGACACATTTTAGGTTACTTTTACCACAAAATATTCACTTGCTAAGAAGGACTGAAGATCAAGGACATAATTTGCTGAGTGACTCAAGTAATCAAGGGGTGAATAGATATGAAAAAAAAACCATACAGCTGCACTGCAACTGAAGAAAAAAGGCAAAACAGAACTTTGCAGTCTAGACTTCTGTGGTATCAAGCCTGAAGATGTGCTGGCAGAAATTTACCCTGGGCTACTTGCCATGCAACACGTTCATTAGATTTTGAAATAACAGGGCACTGTATCTCAGCGTCAAGGCACATTTTCTGTGATTGCCATTAAATGTCTTGTTGACAGTGGAGTTTGTTCACTAAGTGCAAAAATACAATACTTTTGCAAAGAGTTGCATGGAGCAATTTGCATTTACATAAAGCTTCCCACACCTCTGAATCAAAAACAACTTGCAGAATTAAATATTTAACAATTAAGTTAGAGATATGCAGTGATTAAATTAGTGAGATAATTAGGACAATATTTAAGGTTAATGTTCACAAGTAGGTTAATTATATCCTTTCCCAAATTTCTGTTGTCATCTTGCCTGACACATATTGCAGTAACAGTGAAAGTGAAGCCACACTTGCAGAGTTGACAGGCAAGGCAGCACGTATCACCAAAGGTATCAGAGACTAAATGAACATTTCTGAGGTAGCTTTTCTCCAGTGTAGAATCATAGAGCTTTAAATACCTCATGCCTCAGCAGTTCTCCATCTTTTAGGGTGAATTCCCTTGAACAACACTCCAGATCTGTAAAAAGAATATTTTTTTAGAGGGCTTTGAAATTTCTTAGCTTCAAGACTTCATACAGCTCTCTGATGTTAATTACAAAAGAGGTGTTTAATGCTTTATACTCAATGCAGTCCACATGCACAGCTCCTATGTACAAGGCTGCAGATCCTAAGTAATGTATGGAACTGAAATTCCCTCTGCTTGGACTTCAGTTGAGGCTACTTCACATTTATTTTAATGAAATAAAGAGCAAAATTTGCTGCAATTATCAGCATAATAGCTGTAGAGAATCAAGCACAAAAATTTTAAAGAACTATTTATAAGTTATTTGTGCAGAGGCATCTGGATTAATTTACATAAAGCTACTTTGTAAAAAAAACGTTAAACCAACATGACCACGGGACTCTGAGAAACCAGGAAGCACAGCTGAGTACATGGAACAATGCTCCCAAGCCTTGTGTTCAGCCACCAAGCTAAAGCCATTTGGAGGAAATGTGCTAAAGCTATCTAGAAGATAAAATATTTTTCAAAGTGTCTGAACACTGTTCCCTCTCCTGACTGACAGAGACTGTCCACTGGTTGTCTCCTCTGTGTATCAGACCCAGAGCCAAACTTTGCAAATGCTTTACAGTAAGACCCGGTGGACTGACACCCCACATATGGGGTTTTACTTCATAATTTCAACCTCTGAAACAGGGGAAGGCAAGAAAAAAATATCTCCAAGTATTATGTCATTTCATATTCAGATCCTATTTAGGCAGCATGTGTAATCTGTAATCATTCCTTCCACCCTGGTAAATCTCACAAGGTTTTCCCCTGTGGTAAACACATAAGCTGTAGGCCGCTGGAGACCTCCCAGCCCAGCTGCCCTACCCTGGCAACATGCAGCCTGGTAGAAAGTTCATGCAGCCATTTTTAGCATTCTTCCATATGGAAAGACAGATTCACTTCACGTTAGTCAGGGTTGCCAGAGTGCCCACGCTCACAATTCGTGTACCCAGGCCCTCGCCGTGAGCACCATCACCTGGCACCACATGGTGAGGGGATAGACCAGAAGGTGTCCTGCTACCTGCATACCCCAACACAACCCCTGGTGTGCTTATCCTCTCCAAGAGGGTCTGTTTCTATCCCAGGAAGAGGGTATTCCCTGGCTGTTAACTTATACCCATCCTTATGGCTCAGGAGATCAAACACTAGGCAGCCAGGCCCAGCCTGTCCAACTCCGGTGATTCAGACACTAACGGGTTAAAATGAAGAAGGCCAAATGAAGAAGGCCAGATGAGGAAGGCCAGATGTAGACACCTTATTACTCCACTCATATTATCTTTGTCACAGATCACAGGAGCTAACAATGTTTAGATAAGTGTTAACAAGAATTACATTGTCTACCCCTCAAGCAAAACCAGTAGAAACCAGTCTTTCAGTCTGGACCCCTGCCAACTCAGTAAAGGTAAAAAGGACACCTAAAGGAAGACTTGGAGCCTTCCTCCAAAAGACCTCTGCCCATGACCGCAAGAGAACAGTGCACATGCAAAGATGGGTAGAAACTTATTTTAAGAGATTATTTAAATAACCTCTGCTTCTTGTATGCATATGCATGCATTTTGTAATACGTATGTATGTGTAACTTTGGGTAATAAACAGCTGCCTGCATTTAGCAAGGGTGTGCAAGATAGGAGGAGCGATCCCCCTTGCACCCTGTAATATAATAAATATATGTGTAATAATGTAATAAATATACCTATTTTATAACCTTTAATGGGTTTGTTTCTGCACATCAATTTGGCAATCCAGATGGGACAATCCCTGAACTGCTGCGGGACCTGCTGAAGATGGGACTCCTCTGGGTGCCCCCGAGAGTTCTCGGTAGGACTTCCCATTCAGATCACCGCAGGGACAGACAAGGACCATCTTAGGCAGACCAGGAATGTTTCAGGAATGGGGTACCTGTAAGTTGTAAGCAGATGTCCTATGCAAGGTGTACAGCCTTGTGCTCACCCCCTGTCTGATAGTTAACGGGATCCCGTCTGGTAACAGTCTGGTCACTCCTAACCTCTGTGATTGAAGTGCTTGGTGGCATTGCCATCACAGTTGTCTGTATCAAGTATTGTAAAATCCCGGTACCATGTATAGTATAAGATACCATCTAGAAAGTCTATATTAATATAAGACAGTATATGACAACTGAAGAATTTTGGATTAATTGGTGGTTGTCCTATGTGTTAATAGTCTTGATTTTGCTATTGTTATTTTGTTTCTATGTATAGGAGGTGTATGTTAAATATTAGCAGTGAGTGTGTGAGATAAAAAGATGTTTGATGTATGCATGAAACGCAACATAGTTGTGAAGGTAGCATGGAGTCCTTCTAACCACATTTCTGTCCCTCCGCGAGGAGGTCGGCCGATGACGGGACGAAGCGACTGAATTATATTGCTGCTGTAAAAAGTGTAAGAGACAGTGCCATATTCAATCTGGGCAAAAAGTAGAAGTGAGCACGAGTGACTGGGAGTATGTTAAATGCCCAATACACAGGGATTATAGTTGTAATCCACAATACAAGATAATTTGTGCAAATTGTGATAATTTGTGATAAATTGTGCAAATTGTATTGGATAATTCCAGATTGGTGACTTGGAATACAATGAATTTAAAGGTGATGAGTTTTATCATAATAGATGTGATCCCTACGGAGATAGAGGAGATGTGGGTATTATTGTTCTGAAAATCAGGATCATCCTAAATAGGGTGAGCTTGTGTGGGTAGAGTGTGGAGAAATGGGAAATAGATAAGGAGCTCAAATAGTAAAAGAGTCCTCTGGGTTGCATTTTAGCCTACTGGAAAGAAATAGAGGGGACACCTGGGATGTGTGTGTGTAACTAAGAAGACTGATTAAGTACTGTAATCAGTGGTGGCCATTGTACATTTTAGAAAGTGAAGAGAAATGGCCTATTAATGGAAGATCGAAATACAATACTTTACTACAGTTAATGTTGTTTTAAAGAAGACAAGTGGGATGAGGTACTGTATGCAGATATGTTTTTCACTCTCCAAACTATCCTGAATATCAAAGGAACTGCGGGTTAGTGTCCCTGCAGGATCCGATGGTTTTAGCACTAGAAAAAGAAGAAAAAGAAAACAGGAAAGGAAACTTGAAGAGGTGCTGTTCAGCTTTAGTATTGGTCAGAGATGTATTAATCCCAGTGAAGTGAAAAATATTGGAGAAAAGGACTTACCTGAGTATTATGTATCCACAAGAGGGAAGAGACAAGGGGGCGAACCTGAGCCTGTAATCCAAGCCCTGCTGCGAGAGGCGATAGGAACTGATGGAGATCCTGAATTGTTGAAAGTCCCCTTTTCATCATTTGACTTGGAAACTTGGAAAAATGTGACACAAGGATATCGGAGTGATCCAGTGGGAGTAACCCAGCATTTTCTATTTATAGTCAAACACCACAACCCTGATTGGAGTGACATTCAGTTACTTCTGAGGTTATGACTGAATCTGAAAAGCAATTAATTTTGAAAAAAGCTCAAGATCTGTCTAGTGATTCTCTAAGACATGGGTATGATATAAGAGATCTTCTCCCCTTTCAAGACCCCCACTGGAACCTGAACAATAATCAATTGAGTCGTTTAATTGCATACTGGGAATGGGTAATAAAAGGGATGGAGAGGGCATTCCAAAAAACGTAAATTGATCAGCCCTGTGTGCAATCAGACAGGGCCCAAAGGAATCCCTCTCAGAATTTTTGGATAAATTAAGGGAAACTGTGAGGAGAAACACTCCTTTGGAACCTGGGTCAGAAGTAGGAAATCAGCAATTGGTCTCTTTATTTATAGGACAATCTACCAGAGATATAAGGAGGAAACTGCAAAAACTTAAACCATCAGAAAGTAGAAAACTTGGAGAATTTGCTTGATGAAGCATGGGGAGTGTTCAGTAATAGAGAGGAAGAGGATAGGAGAAAAGATAAGAAAGCACTGGTAATGGCATTACAGGAAGCACAGGGAAATACATGGAGAACCACTGGAAGAATGGGGCAGCTGAAGGGAACACACCAGGATTTAGAGGACGACACCTAGGGAGGGATCAGTGTGCATATTGCAAAAAGAGGGGACATTGGAAGAGTGAATGTCCAGAGAAGAGAAGGAATATGTGGGAAGAAAAACTGCAGGTCCTGGTTTAAGAAGACTGAAGGGTTCCTGGGGAATCTACCCTAGCAGATCCACTGATTATATTAAAGCCCGGGAAATCATATCAAAAGGTTGAATTTTTGATTGATACTGGAGCAACGTACTCTGTTTTAAATCAGGCTCTACTGATAATGATTTTGTAATGGTAAGGGGAGCTACTGGCCAGAGTGAAAAGGCATACTTTTTGAAACCTTTTAAATTTAAATTGGGAAAACAATTGGGAATACATAAATTTTTATATGTGCCAAATTCACCCAAACCATTGTTTGGGTGAGACTTGAAGGAACAGTTGGGAGCAGAGATAAAAATTTCATAAAGCAAAAATAGAGTTCCGTGTGGGAGATGACCAATTAATGGAAATGTTGAGTTTGGCTCTTATAACCACCCCTGTTAAAACTGAAATTCCAGAAGAAATTAGCAGTCAGGTCTATCCTGGGGTAAGGGAGACTTATCTACCAGGAAAAACAAAGAATGCATTGCCAATTGTGATAAAACTTAAACCAGTAACCCAGATGTTTAAGATTAAAGAGTACCCTTTAAAGTTGCAGGACAGGGTGGGCATAAACCCCATAATTGACTGGTTTATCCAGTATGGATTATTAATTGAGTGTGAATCAGAATACAACACTCCTATTCTCCCAGTTAAAAAGACAGATGGGAGTTATAGGATGGTACAGTACCTCAGAGATATTAACAAAATTACTGAGGATCTGTACCCAGTGGTTGCCAACCCTTATAGCCTGTTAACTAAATTAGTCCCTGAACTGGCTTGGTTTACCGTACTGGACCTTAAAGACACCTTCTTTTGCTTACCTCTGATCCCGGAGAGACAATTGCTGTTTGCCTTTGAATGGGAAAACCCAGAGTCTGGAAGAAAGACACAGCCCACGTGGACTGTGCTAGCCCAGGGATTTAAGAACAGTCCCACTCTTTTCGGAAATCAGCTGGCCAAGGATCTGGAACAGTGGGATTGCCTGTCTGGAAGTGGGGTGGTATTGCAGGATGTAGATGATCTACTAATAGCCACTGAAACCAAGAAGCTATGCATGACCTGGACAGTGAGTCTGTTGAACTTTCTCCGGTTAAATGGCTATCAAGCCTCTCCATAGAAAGCTCATGTGATCCAGCAGCAAGTGACATATCTTGGATATGAAATCACAGCAGGACAGGGAACCCTCAGGACAGAGAGGAAAGAGGCCATTTGCCAGAATCCGAAGCCACAGACTGCCAAAGAGCTTCCCACGTCCCTAGGAATGACGGGGTGGTGCCGGTTGTGGATATACAACTATGGGTTATTAGTAAAACCACTTTTTGAACTGTTAAAGATAAGCCTGAAGGACATTGTCTGGGATGGGGAAGCTGAAAAGGTATTCCAAGAGTTGAAAAAGGAATTAATGCGAGCACCTGCCTTGGGATTACCAGATCCTAGAAACCTTTTTTGCTCTTCTCCCATGAAAAGCAGGGAATAGCTCTGGGAATTTTGGCCCAAAACCTAGACCATATCAAAGGGCAGTGGCCTATTTCTCCAAACAACTGGATAAAGTAAGTAAAGGATGGCCCAGCTGCCTAAGGGCAGTAGCTGCAGTTGTGCTGAACATCCAAGAAGAATGAAAATTCACACTAGGGCAGCAGATAATATCTCACACGGAGTCTGCTGTACTAGAAGCAAAAGGGGCCTACTGCTTATCACCCCAGTGGTTTCTGAAATACCAAGCCATGCTGCTAGAACAACATGATGAAAAAATTGTGGTCACTAATATTATCAATCCAGCATCTTTTCTTAGTGGAACTATGGGAGAACCAGTGTCACACAACTGCATAGAAACAATTGAAGCGGTGTATGCCAGCCGACTGGACCTGAAAGAGGAGCCACTAGAAGATGCTGAGGATTCGTGATGCACAGATGGGAGCAGCTTTGTTCAACAAGGCACCCGTAAGGCTGGGTATGCAGTAACCACTACAGATCAGGTAATTGAATCTAGGGCCCTGCCCCCAAACACAACAGCACAGAAAGCAGAAATAATTGCTCTGACTCGAGCACTGGAACTGGCCAAAGAGAAAGAGATTAACATATGGACAGACTCTAAGTATGCATTTAGAGTGGTCCATGCTCATGGAGCAATCTGGAAAGAAAGGGGACTCCTATCCACTCAAGGAAAGCACATAAAGCATGCTGAGGAGATTCTTAAACTTCTGGATGCTGTACAGCTACCTGAGAAGGCAGCCATAATACACTGCAAAGCCCACCATAAAGTGGATACCCCTCAAGAAGTGGACAATGCTTTGGCAGACTGTGAAGCTAAGAAAGCAGATGGAGCAGGTCAAATCAAAATAAACCCTTTGGTCCCAGACGGTAAGTTACAAATTGATTGTGAGTCCAGGTACTATAAAGAGGATCAAAATATAATTGAGGATCTAAGGAGAGAAATAGTGAAAGGAGAATGGGCTAAGATCTCACTGGGTAAGCTCATAGTTCCACCAGCATTATTTTGGGCTCTAGTGAGGGCAGAAAATGGTAAGACTCATTGGGGAATTGAGGCCTTATATAAATACTTAACATATGGCTGCTGGAAACCTCTATACAAATGTCAAGCAAGTGACATAACAGAGTTAGGTTTGCTTGCAAAACAAACCAAAGGGCCACATTAGGACAAACTGGAAAGGGAAATTATCCAGATCAACAGTGGCAAATTGATTTTTCAGAACTCTCAAGAAAAAGGGGGGTTTCGGTATCTTTTAGTCCTAACACATACTTTTTCAGGATGGCCAGAAACATCCCCTTGCTGAATTAACAAAGCTCAAGAGGTAACTAAGGTGTTGTTACAGGGAATAATACAGCCATTTGGGGTCCCTGTGGTAATATCATCAGACAGGGGACCACACTGGAAGTCACTGGGCTTCCTCTCAGGTGGAGCTGTCACGGCTTAGCAGTCTGTGGAGACTAAAAACCAGAAGACAGAATTATTTTCTATTGAATCCAACCCCCCCCCCCCCTTAAAAAAAAAAAGGGGGACAAGAAACTTAGAAGTTGGAAACTGAAAAAAATTGGAAACGGATTTACTAGAACAGTTAAAAGGCAAGAATATATGGGATAAAGAACAAAAATAGAAATGTGTACAATTATATATACAACCCGATCTCGATGGCAGCAGGGATAGGAGCCTGAGGGCCCGTTGGAGCAGGAGAGGCCTCCCCGGCTCTGCCCAGCACCCGCTGCTGTGGATGCTGCAGAGCAGGGGGGGAGCTGGGGGTAAAGCAGCGAAGCGAGGAAGGGGCCGGAGGCCTGCCCGGGGCTATAGACTATGGGCAGGGAATGGGAGGGAATAGACCCCTCTGAGTTCCACCCCTCCCAGAATCTGAAAGCTCTAATTTTTTAGTTCCTCGTACTCAGTGTGAGAGGGGACAAACAGCTTTTCCTGGGAAAGCTCATTGCTCTCCAGGGAAAGAGGGAAGCAGTGACTGTAACGCAGACCTGAATAAAACGGTTTGTGTCAAATGTACTCAGACAACTGTTCCGAGCAAAAGGACAGATCCAGAACTCTTATCACTAGCTATAGAGGATGTGCTTTTCTGTACTGCTGTGACCATAAAAGTCAATCTTCTGAGCAAAAGAAGTTGCCTTTTAAATTAGAGGTAGCCACAACAGCTGGTTTGCAGATTCTGCAATATAAGAAACTCACAGCACACTATGTTGAAACATTGAATTATTTTCTGAAATTTTAATCTGCAAAATTTTGCTCAGCTTAATTTTCTCTTATGTGATTTCATTTAATTTTGTTATTTTTTTTACTTTATGTTTCAATTTCGTTCATAAGGTACTGTTATTTGCTAAATTATTTGATCATTTTTGCCACAGCATTACAAAACACTTGCTGATGCCTGCTGGACCCTGCTGATAAGGAAGATCACAGGAAAGGAGCCAGTGAAAATCAGTCTCCGTCCTTTTGAAAAATTAGTTGAAATAATTCTGCATTTTTACTTTTCCAAAGAGACACTACAACCATTTTTTAAACTTTCTTATTTATTGCTCACACAACCACAACATAAACATATGCTTCTCTATCCCACCTACCTGCTGCCACAGGCAGAGCCCGTTTCTGTATTATTTCAGTGGTGAGGACAGAGGCAGGGATGCTCTCTGCTGCACTGTATTTTCACAAGCGACCGCTGTGAGTATACACGCAAGCAGAGTAACTCATTTTTGAAAGGCAGTTAGATACCCAAGCAGTAATTGTGTGCACAATTACTGTGATTAGACATGTAATCATGATCATTGTGCTTCCAAATGGTACATGTGCTATTCTAAAAATTCGCTGCTGCATTATTGAAATTGATGGGAGCTTTGCTGTCAGTTTGAATTGATGGAGGGTCAAGAACTATGTATTGTAGCAGTAGTCTTGATATAACCAAGAGCAAATGCAATTTTTTGCATCCAAAATATTTAATTTTGAGACTTACTGAAACAGTAAGAGGGATCAAGAGTTAGTTTCTTAGCATACCTAGGTATATGTTCATCAATCATTTGTTAATAAACTATCATTTTTAATTGGGTTCTGGATTTAATTCAAACTCCACTGACATTAAGAGAAAATCAGGGCTCTGGGTCAAGACTTCTTTAATGTTTCCAGTTAGCTTGCATTCTACAGCTGTGGGTGCTTTTGTTCATGGCAAATTATTTGGTTTTTGACTGTCGTGTCTTTCAAGAGTTAAACAAGATTTTGCAAAGATGCTGTGCAATACAGCAGGTATGGTGATACATAGTATTTCACATCTAGCCTTTGTCCCTGTTCAAACAATGTGCATTAAATATCATACCGTTGTCTCTTTTTCATATTAGTTTACAGCCCTGGAGTTCCAGCTGTTTTATTCTGAAACTCTAAAACCCTATCACTAGGGAGTTCTGTGTAATTGCCCATAATATGCACCACATTATCCATTTCAGGAACTGTGCTGAAAGACAGCAGCAATAAGGGGTTTTCTAAAGGCAGTCTGGTTTACACTAATGGATCTAACAGGAAGGAAATGCAATTTGAAAGAAGCTGATGCATATGTTCTATTGTTGAATGTAATGTTTGATTTAATTATTAACTGTCTGATGGAAAGTCAGATCCTACTCAGTTCTGCTTACAGTTTGGTACTCTGCTACCAGTGGGGGAAAAAAAAAATTAATTCTGAGGTTTTAAGAGTTCTTTGTAA
This sequence comes from Phaethornis superciliosus, assembly GCA_023637945.1. Lineage (NCBI taxonomy): Eukaryota > Metazoa > Chordata > Aves > Apodiformes > Trochilidae > Phaethornis > Phaethornis superciliosus. The sequence continues at coordinate 11,870,849 of JAJQWJ010000009.1, read as the reverse complement.
AACACTGACATTTAATTGTGCTTTTATAAAATATCAGCTGTGAAACCTCAGTTGCATGCTCCTTCCATAGAGGCTTGCTTTCTTTTATCAAGCTAAATACAAAATATAGAAACTGACTCTTTTTCCTTTTTCAATTGCACAAATCAAGAGATTCTCAAAGTTAGTGATCTTCTGTAATTAAATAAATATAGTCCAAATGGAGCTCATATTCACTGCTGTTCATGACCTATTAATTTTTATTTTATTTTGCATTTCATGTCATACACATAGCACTGCAGTTGATCTACTTCTGTGTTATTGTGGAAATACACACTGGACCCAAGTGAAGTTTTAGGAAAGAGTTAAAATGTGCTGGCATGACTTTACCTATTCTTCTTTTATCAGGAGCAGAAGAATTGGTATCCAGTTTCATCCCAATTCTATGTTTTTTTCTGATTTCTAGTAAGTTGCTTCACTGTGTTACAAAGGTCCCTAACTCCATGGGTAGATGTTAACATGGCGTAAGGAATTAAATCATTATAGATAACTCTTACTTGGAATTCCATTATCCTTCTCTCAACACAGTAACTACTATCAAACTCATTTATATAATGTGTGAAAGAAATAGGTATTAATGCTAAACTGTTGCATTTTCAGGGGAGTTTAAAGGTAAAACTCATAGCTTTCCTGCACGATTCAGACAAAACCAATAGTTTAATACCACTAGTAAACAAAATAATTGAGCCATGTAATTTTAGTTTTGTATTTTGTATCTGTCTTGTCAATCTATCTTTGACACTATCTTAGGCAGATGCAGGACTGCAGTTGAAATAATAGTAATGATATTTGGAGTGCATCCAAAATGATCTTCATTATTTGTGAGAGTGGCTTCCACATCAGTATTTGATCCACAGTTTTTCATCTTTTGTTAAATGTATCTTTCTACATGTAATGCACACAGCATTAGCTCTGTGGGATGCACCTTCCTTTACAAACTCCAGAGGGATTGGTTGTTTTTGTTAGGAGGGTAATAGAAAGGAATTAAATTAAATTAAAAATACAAAACAAAACAACAAACTGCCATACCTCAAACACCTACCTGATTTAGACAGCTGAAGAAAAATTAGAGACCCCTTCCATGGCACATTAGCATTCTTGGTGTCAGTCAGAAGACTTGAGTCAAATTATGAAAGAGCCACTGCAGCAAAATCCATCTCACCTTTATCTTCTGTGTCTATTATGGTCTCCGTTGTTGTGAGAGAAGATTTTAGGCTTTCTGAAAGCCTCAAACATTTTGAATGTTTTTGTTTAGGGAAGTACTTGAGATGCAAATGTACCCAGGCTGCTTTCGCCCATGGCTCATATCAGAGAAGATTTCAGCTGGGTCTTTCCTTGGTCAAGATCATCAAAAAACCAATCTTTCTTTAGGGCTTTCAGGACTCCTGCTTTCAGCCTTGCCAGAAAACAATAAAATGCCAGGGTGTTAAAGTTAACAAAAACCTGCAAAAAAGGCATGGGTAGAGATGAGCTCTTGTTTTGGCTAAAGCTTTCTCTTAGTTTCAGTTAATTCCACTCCTAATTAAAAGTTTATTGAAGGACTTTACATAGTGTAGTGTAATGAAGAAGCAATTGTTGGCACAAAGAAGAAAAACTGTCAGTTATGAAAATAGCTTGGACTGCTCATGTGTCATTCTCAGTATATGCTGAAAAACACACTCCTCTCAGTGCTTTCTACTGAGATTCATTTCAACTAAATAAATGGTTAGAACTGAGCTGTGCTTTCTGCCATTGGAATAAGCTACAATAGAGCAAAACACAAGGAAATCTGTTCCCATGACATGTATGATCTGCCTGCAGAGCTCAGTGTGAACATTAAGAGCAGACTTTTACTGTACCCAGCACACTGGAGGGGCTGAGAGGAAGCAGGCTGGTTCAGTTTCTTGGATCCCATGACCAAACATTAGGTAGGGCTACGTATGTGCCGAATGCCAGACCATTTGTAGATCAGAAACTAGCTTCTCACCCAGGTCCTGGGAGCTCATCCTCCTGTTTCAGGCACGCCAGAACCCATCCAGAGGTGCAAGAGTTGGTGTGACCAGTTCACCCCCCCATTCCCTTCTGCTCTTGTCAGTGTGCATCTCCCTGTGCAGCTCATGCTTTGTCTCCATCCCGAAGTACTACCCTTTGTTACCTGGCTTAGGCTTGTCCAAGAGGGAGATTTTTTTTAAGAGTATCAGTGTCTACATGGAATGGCAATTGAAAAAAGGTCTTGTGGAGATTGTATGTAGAGGAGAAAAGAACTGAACTCATACAAGTGTTTTTTCATGTCTGCTGTGACTCCTCTGGGCAGCTAAACAGGTGAGTTTACCGCATGCTAATCAGGAAAAAGAACATCTGAAATATGCATCTGCACATGAGCATCTGTGCAGAGTTTCTCCAACCAGTTCTCAAGTGTATTTTTTTTCTGTATGGGCATCTTTTGTTCTTGGTTGTGCCAAGAGGCTTACTTTGTATAGGTGGAGAGATCTCTATCCGCCAGCCATCAGGGAGTGCTATTAATATGCAACATCTTGACTGCATGAGCTGAATGACAAGCTGGCAGAGTTTGAGGCTGTGTGGTCCAAGTTTATGTCTCTCCCTGAAGAAGCAAAAAGCCCCTTCCCAAGCTCTCTGCCAAACTGTGCAAGAGATGTAAGAAAGGAGAATTGGGAACCTAACTTTTCTGCTTCCCTTTTCCTAATATCTTCACACTGTCATTTCTTTCCCCTGGCCACAGTTAATGTGAATGGTGAATTTCTCATAGTTTGCTACTGAACTTCAGTGTTGAAAATGTCATAGCAGAGCTACTGAACTTTTTTTTTCACGTGCTTGTGGAATAAACCTGAAATATTTACTAGACATTTTACATATACATTGTCTTTTGGATTCATGTGCCATTGTCTGTCCTTTTGTCTGAAATGTCCCTACAACAGTGAGTTAAATTGAGGTCCTGAATTGTAGGCATGTTTGTACTTTGCTTTTGGTCATCTAGTGTCACCATGCAAGGCTCAACTAGGTGAGTTTTTCAGCCTGGAAAAGCTTGCTGAGGTTTTTATGTGCCTGAATTGGAAGAAATGATACCTGTATTTCTACCTACGGTCTTGTTACAGTTTGATCTAGGAGGAGTAAATGGATGATTCTTACTCTCCTCACCTAGAAGATGAGGAAGGGTGCAGTGGGAGAAGGAGGAACGAGACAGCCACTATCTCCATCCTCAAAACAAGCTGCTGCCTGTGCCTGTTCCTGGTTATTTGGTGGGGCTTAGGAGCCGAATTCCTCTTGTGCAAATCAGCTGCACCTGCCAAGATGCTTGCTTGAGTCCTCCTTTCTTATCACATAATGGTGCTGGCATTTGTGGAACTGGTGCATTAAACATCTGTCTTTGGCCTTCATCTGCTCTTCAGGTTTGTGATGTTTAGAAAGAAGAGAAAACCAAAGAGCCAAAAATGAAAAATTTGCTTCAGAGTCTCGTAATAGACGGGAGAACACAGATGGGCCCATACAGGTTCACTGAGCCCAGCAGTAATGTCTACTGTGTAGGCAGAACTAAGACAAACCCACCCCACAGACCTTTCCTTGGTGCAGCTATTCCCACCAAATCCATGCAGCCAAGAAAGGAATTGGCTTTCCACCTTTACATTGCAGTGTAAAGTTAGGATCCGGTTTTGCTGTGCTCAACCCCAAAAGACTCATCTGCTTTGTTTTTTCCTCAGTCACAGCAGGACATAGAAAATGGTCTACACAGAAATGGTTTCTATGTAAACTGGGGATAATGTCTGGCAAATCAATTTGTTAATTTATTGTTTAAAAATAATTTCATATTCCCCATTTACAAATTCACCTTCTTTCCTATGGAATATATAGTCTTCACATTTGAACCTTTTTTAAAGTGCATGAACCATTTTTCAGCATCCGGGTTCATTTACAAATGATGCTTATCAATCACAAAAGAAATTACATCTGTTATTCCTTTTTATTCCCCTTTTCTGGGAAGATTATGTAGTATCTTAGAAAAAAATCCTCTTGATCCAGGGATCAGGACCCATAGGGAAGGCCACATGAATACTGCCAGAGGGGTAAATTTACTAGCCACAGTGCATCAGCTTGAGAAAAAAACAATTACACTTTATGGAATGACATGGGACAAGTATAAACAGATTTGCATTTTGTAATGGTAAAAAAAACCCTTACAAATACCTAGACTCATAATACCATGGAAAATATGGCTTTGTTTAAAATTCTGATATGCAAACGTGTTGAAAATTTAGGTGAGTTATTAAGAATCCCATAAAAAAAGATAGTCTACTAATAGGATTATCCATACTCATGCAAGAGGGTCTAGCAAAAAACCCTTACAGATACTTTAAATGTGGGAGAAACTGTTTTTTGGTCTTGCCCACACAAAGAATGAAGAGATTTTTCAGGATAAGAGGTAATTTAAACTTTTGGGCCAGCATATCTCTGTTGTTGAGTGCATGTAACCTCCCTGAGATCACAGACTGATGCTAGGCATAGGTCTTATACACAAGGCAAAATCAAAGCTTTGAATCATACATTCAAGGACTTCTCACTGAGAGAGAACTGAATAAACTTGAAATATAATTCTTAGGTATTGAATAAACACATGAGCAGCATGGATGCCGGCAGCAGAAGCTGTTGGGTACCTGGGCTGCTGTCCAGCTCTAGCTCTGCATGGCACTGTGTCTGCAACATCCCAGCTGTGACAGAGTGGGTGCAGGAGCATCCCCATGAGCAGAGAGCTGAGCTGCCTCCTGCAGCAGGCAGAACCAACCTCTGCCAGCTAGAGTTCATGCCTGCAACATCAAGCATCCTCTCCCCAGTCACACTGTGGTGTTTGCAAATTATGATGCTTCTGAGTATTTTGGATACGCTTACCAACATTCCCTTCTCTCTGTGAGCTACAGTGGCCTCACACCAGCAGGCAGAATTGGGAGAGAAAGCATCTCTGCTCAGCTCGCCTGTGGGTAGACATTCCCAAAAGCCACACATGTCCACAGGCCAGGGGCTATTTTAATAACACCAGGTAGACTCCACTTACCCTGCAGAAGGTGTTCTCTGATGCAGCTACAGTGGGGACTAACTTTCCCCTAACTAACTGTCAGCAAGACAGATGAGGATTTCCTTAAAATACCAGAGGCTTGAAAATAAAAGAATATTGACTTATGCTATTTTGTCAATCGCAGGAAAGAGGAACAGCCCAGCACATACAATGTACGCAAAGACTGTAAAAAACCATGCATTTCTTTCTAAAGACTCAAAGATATAGATAGTTCTAATGTTGGTTGGATGAGCTTTTAAAAACTTAACCTGAGCTGAAATATTTTGCTGGATAAAGAAGAGAACAAGTCTGAACAAGAACGGGACTAAAATAAAATGGTTGCACCAACAACTTCATTAGTATCTTCAAAAGCAACAGCAGGAAAAGCTGAGCAATGTGCTGTGCAACTGGACTGAGTGAACTCAGCTGGTACCTGATGCCTCTTGCCTTGTGCAGGTCCTCAGCATTGGCACTGTTATTGATGAGGCTCCTGAAGACACTAAAATGGTGAAATACCTGGCTGTTTTGAGATGCTAGTGATACCAAAGGTCAGCAGCCTTCCACAGTTCGGATCTTGCTCTGTTCCCCTGCATTCACAGCAGGAAAGATACTGCCAGCCTCAGTCATGCTTCATTATGCAGTCTTCTTAAGTAACCCCCCTGTACCCTACACCCAGAGAGGGAACCCACCAGCCCTGCAGCATGGGAAGGCAGCACTGGGGCCAATGGCAAAGGGCTGCACAGGCAGACCCATGATAAGAAAGACTACAGAGCCTTTATATTAAAGAGTTTCAGAGCTGCAAAAATATTAACACTCACCAGGAAAAAGTGCAAAAAAACAGGAGCATAAAGGTTCTTTAATAGCCTTATACTGTTCTTGCCACAAGCTCTAAGTGCTTAGTGATGAAGTGACCTTTATGAAATTATTGTTTATGATCTCTCTGTGTGTGCCACTATAGGCACAAGGAGTATTCCAATTTATTTAAAAGGTTACATAGCAAAATTGAATATGCAGTACACCAGTGTTATCACATTGTATAGCTTCTACACAGAAAATCTAATCATTGACATGTATTGCCTTCTAGGGACTCAGGCTGGATTCCTTCAGTATCAAAACTAAAGGTGTAGAAGTATCACAGAACAAAATAATTTATTCATCCTTCTTTTCTTGTTTATAAACAGTCTACAAATCACTTAGAAAATGCCCCCAATAATCCCTCACTTTAAATTACTCACTAATTTCTTCCACTAAATAGAATTGTAGCTTGCAGAATATTTGAACAGGGATTCAAGGTACTCAGCACCTTTGCAAGTAAAGACTGTTCATGCTGAATAATTTAGTTGTCTCAGTTTCAGAAACCTGATCTGATTTCTTTTGTATGACCATCTTAGGGTACCTTCTGTATCATAAACCATCTCCCCCACTCCTGCTGCTTGTTAGAGGCAGTGGTTGTGCCTTCTGAGGAGACTGACACAACACTGGCTGTTACCTGCCCTCAAGCTGACTGTGTTAAGTAGGTGGGAAACAACTCCCGTGTTCCAGGGGAATCCCTGTGTGCTACTGCGTACTTCAGTTCTTTACTCCCCAAGTAAAAAAATGCCCTGAATCAGCCATAGGGAATGCACCTTTCCTTCATCAGGTAACAGATGGATCAAGACACATTCAGTCCAGCAAAATCAGTGCTTAGACTCTTATGCATTGGATAAACTTCCAAAATAGAAACTAAACTGCTATTAGTAAGAGCATTACTACACTGCAGTTATTGATAAGGATCTCTCCTAGTCCCTGCAATATCTGTACTGCTGCACTGCAGGGCTGGCCTTTACAGGTCTAAATCTTACCCAGGCTGTTCTTCCTGAGCAGCACCTCCCCTCATTCAAGGTGGATGAGCTCATCTCCTCTGGGATAGCCTGAGGGGTCCTGCAGGTACCTCTGTAGGCTGCCAGTGGCTTCTTCTCCCAGCATCCTAGTACACTGCATCTCAGGTCAGAACTGATCCCACTGAGTCCATGGAGGGGTCAGGCATCCTTTCACTGTCTACTTGTTTCTGGGAATATGAATGTAAACATCTCAAGAAGGACGTGTTCCATGCTCATTCCTCATCTGCTGGGATGGATTTTTTCCCCTGCAACAGAAGATCTGCTAAACTGTCATTTCTATTATTTACCTTAGTAAGAATATTTTTTGCAGCTTCGGGTCTTCCTGCAACTCACAACACACTCAAGAGTGTGTTTTGACTGAGAACTGTTTTATACAAATATCAGAATTAGGCCTTCTTACTTGAAGTTAGTTTTTCACTACCTTGAAATAATTTGGTTTGGATATGGTTGCTGAACATGCCAGGGACAATCTCCTGATAGCACAAATGAGACAAAGTTGGCCTCTGAGATTCACTTTCTGCTGAAGTACAATGCTCAGTACACTAAAAAAACCAAATTCCTCAAAAAGAAATTTGAAAACTGCACAGTTTCTTATTTTCTTTTATCTTCAAATTTGTATCTGCTTCTCAATGAATCTTGCAATTTACAAGGTAAAGGTTCTTCAAGGCACTCCACCCAGCAGAAGCCTTCCTGAAGTCTTTCAGGTATGCAGTCCCATGGAACATATCACAAATACCAGGCAATACAATGTGAAATTCAAGTCTCACAATTAAATATATCACCGGAAATTCATTTTCTGCAAGTACCTGAAAAGTCAAATTGAAAATTTGCTTTTTCAGATATTGATGAAAGATAATTTCAAGTGCTTGTATGCTCATAGAGAGCAAATTCACAGTCATAGATATGATCAATTTGGAGTTCATTTCTGCATTTAAATGAATATTCATAGACACTTTTAACTTCCTTTAACTTCAATACAGACTCATCAGTACTCATTTGCACCTAGTTTTTATTAGTGCAAATCAGGATTAAAAACATCTAAATCAAAAGTAAAGCATGTCTGAAAAAAGCTTAAGGAAGATCAGAATTAAGCCATCCTTTCTTATCTTCAGGATGGAATAAATCTAGCTTCCTTTTTTATTAAGATTTGAGAATAATTTATGATCTTTTGGAGTTGTTGTTCTGCTATCAGCTCAAGGTATTTAATATGCTTTGATACTAAACATTCCTTTACATAATGGTGTCTCTTCCTTCCAATTCCTTAAAAATTATTCATCTGCAATATTTTTTCTCAATTGCTTTGGATTCAGATTGAACAAAGTTTATAAAACTCTCACAAAAACAGTCTATTTCAGGCTGGTTTCAAATGCTATAAAGCTGAGTATCAAAATTTTCTCACTTATGAAAAATTTGACAACATAAAGAAACAGGAGAATATTTTAGGCAATAAATCAAAACAGCTGCAGGTCAATGAGTTGTTGAAACATTTTCCTATAGAGTAGCAATAGTCAGGCTCAGTTAGACTACTTATATTCTTCAAGTTCTCATGCAACTGAAGAACTCCTGGGATATGATAAAACTGTAAAATCACATTGTTTTGAAAAGCTTTCATCCTGGAACTTTCTTTTCTTCATATCTTGTGATGTATTCTTCCTCAGTGTGAATCTGAACTCAGAAGTTCCTCGGTTTATTTGACTCCAAATTTATCTAAAAACTCTGAGATGACTCCTGAAGCTGTTTGAAAAGACAAGACTGTACTAAAGGTCATATTTTCAAAGATAGTCTAGGTGATTTAGAAGTATAAATGTCTATTGACAGATAGGATTTAAAATATCTTAGTCACTTCTAAAAGGGCATAAATTTGAGACTACTTGGCTCTTTTGACTGTCTTCCTAACATTACTTTGTCAAAGCAATGCACAATGACATACACTGAATTACATCACAAAAGCTAACAAAGATAATTACGTTATAGCTAATCAGGTTTGTGCACCATGATGTCAGCCACAAGCCTTTTCAAAAAGCCACTGATAAAGCTTATCCCTGTCATTCTTGAGCAGTAACCAATTCATTCTGCATACTTTCCCCTGGAAAGCCAAAGTGATGTAGAACAGCATTTTTAAAAAATATATTCTCCAATATCAGAGTACCTTCTAGAAGTTCAAATGCAATATTTGCAGTTATTGTTTGCATTTATTGGAGGTAGTTGCCTCTCTACAGAAGAATTTTCTGGAAATGAGGGACAACAAAATGGGAAACCTAAGAAACCCAAAAATAAGAAGAAATGTGCTTATTTCCCTTCTCTCTCTCTTATTGCTTTGCTTTTGTTTTTGTTTTTTTAACCATTTTTCTTAGATTACCCTAAGATCTAAAAATCAATATTTTTGTCCTTATTTATTTTCTACAGTACCCAGCTTCTGGGCATGTTTTATATAAGGCAGAGTAAAAGGCTTGGCTTTGAAGTAATAGAAAACTCACTGGCCAAGTGCATCAGCAATTCACAAAAATACACATGAAGGCATAAAGCAAAGAACTGGTCCAGATCAGAGAAACTACACAAGCTGCTGCATCAGTTTGGCTTCATTTATTAAATGGAATTGACAACATACTCTGCATTGGATCCTCTGCTATATTACTGACAAAACAACAGGTCAAACTTTATAATTTCTTTTGCTGCCTTTTGTGGATGCAGAGGTCTTAACTGCAGGTGGATCATTTCACCTCCCTGAGCTAGTGTTCTAATTCCATCCTGACTGATCACTCCTCACCTTTATTTCTTAGATCACATTCACCCTTGTTGAAATTATCACTAATTATCTACAAATCTGAAAATAAATTGGAATGTGACATTTCCTTAAATCCTTCTCTATTATTAGAATACTGAGACATGGATATACTTCCAATGCCAATTAATTAGCTATGTCTTAGATGAAGACACTGGCTTAACATAGGTTTTAATTCAGATTGCAAAATTCTGCAGTATTCTTTCCCATTCAGGACAAACCAGTCCTCTTTCCTTCCTCATTTGCGCCATAATCATTTACTCTTCTGTGGGGTTGGGAAGATTGCAGTAGCTGCTTGTCTACATGAAGAAACTGTTATATTCACACCAGCTACATGATATGCAAATACACCAGTGTAATTCATCCATTTCTTTAGGCTAATTTATATTTTAATGAATTTGGTCACTGGGAATCGAAGCACTTTAGCTTCAAAAATAGAGCTTGTTGAAAACCTTTTGCTGAAATATGTAATTTTCAAGCAGGTTTTCAGCCAGCTCAAATCACTGTTGAGATTCTTGATTTAGTGAGCCAACACTTCAATAAATAGGACAAGAGCTATGACTTTTGTACAGTAGCTCATAATTTTGTATGAGATCTAGGGATAGCTGAGAAAACCATGCACCACTGCAGACAAGCTATTTCTAAAGTACCATGTAGATATAAACCACGTTTTGAAAATTACTCTAAAGTGACTTTACCATTATTTTGTTGCAAGAATAGCTTTTTTTTTTTTTTTTTTTTTTTTTTTTTTTTTTTTTTCAGGGGAGAATTTAAATTAATTTAAAAGATGTTATCAAGGTGTAGTAGACAAATTCTAGTCATGTCTGGCAAACACAGTTAAGAACAGCTCATCTGTCAGACAGCTGCAGGAACGGACTGACAAGGCAAAAGCAGTGGGTGTCCCAGCCTGGCATCACCACGGCTGATCTGATACCACCTGCATCAAAACTCTCACCCATCTGAGAGAACTACAAATTGAGTGTAGTCCTTAGATAGGCACATGACACAGTGTTTCAGTCAGAATATCTGGAGATCACTTGGTGCAGCAAATTCAGGCACTAATGAAATTTCTCTGAGAAGGGATGTAAGACTTGTCCACTCCTGGTGAGGTGCTGACTAGCCAGGGTTTTCTGAATTCACAGAAATTTAAAGGCATTATTTTTCCCTAGAGCAAACCATCAAATGTAAATTTTACCTAGGCTGAATTTAGTCCTGCATCTACAAAAAAAATGGATTTTCCATTAGCAACACTCAGTTACAGGAAATCTGAGCTTTTAAAAGAACCCACCCACACACAATGGACATTTTGGAGCTCTCATTCGTTTGCTACTTCAATTTGGGTGGAAAGAACATGCAGATTCAAGATCACAATCAGAAGGATGGGAAAAACAGGAGCTTTAAGAGAGATATCATTAACAAACCTCACACACTGAAAACAATGGCAGTAAAATCACAATGACAGAACAATAATTTATGTCATACCAGTTTGTGAGAACATCGATTTAAAAGGTGTAATCAGATCCCTTTATTGCAAGGACTAAAAACCCACCCAAACTGTGAAAGTGACTACAAATGCATCCTCTGCTATATTTCAAACCAGTAGCATAGCTTTACCCAATTAGAATGAAATTCATCTTATAAAAAATATCTAATTAGATACGGTAAACTTACATTATTTTTAAGAAAGACATTGATGACTCCTAATTATACACATACATGTTCCCTAAGTAAATTATTGTCTAAGCCATGATTCCGCAAGGTGTCCTTATACAACAGTGTCATCTAGCGGTCTGCAGGCAGCTTGGCTTCAGCTTGAAGAGGAAAATAGGCAAAAAGTAAAAACACCACCGAGTTTTTTGTTTGCTCAATAGTCTGCATTACCTCACATAACAATTACTTCACGTTTCTTAGGTCTCTGTTAATGCCTTTCAGCACACTATCAGAGCTGGAAAGGGCGCAGGGCCAGCCCGCAGTCAGCTGCCGCTCCCACAGAGCCCGGGGCTGCTCCCACTCCTGCAGTCTCCTTCGCTGCCTCCGCATTTCTTCCCTGGAGCCCTTTTCATCCAGAGCCACTGCCCAAACCGGGGGAAGCTCTGCTGTGCAGTTCAGCTGGGAGCCGATCCCGGCAGCTCCGGGCCGCCCCATCTCACCGCACCCCGGGCCGCCCCTGCGGGGCTGCAGCCCTTCTGATCCCTTCCGATCCCTTCCGATCCCTTCTGATCCCTTCCGATCCCTTCCGATCCCTTCCTGAGCTCAGGGCCGCAGCCCCCGGCACGCAGCGTTTCTGCCCAGCCCCCTGCTCCTTCCCTGCATAGGAGGAAGCTTCCCCACACCTCGCTTCCTGGCCACCCGCTGGCTGTGCACCAGGGTGCATACAGCGAGCCTCTGCTGCCTCCGGTTGCCATGCCAGAGACAAAACACCCAGTGGAATAAATAATTACATTTTACAGACCTGCTTCCTGGAAGTAATCTTAATTGATGGGAAACAGGGGAAAGAAAAAAAAAAAAAAGATGCGATGACAGCATGCCCTAAAAACAAGGCATCACCATGGCCCTGAATAACCTGTTACCAGCAAAGCCCTAGATCTACCAGTAAATCTTATTTTCTGAAAAAGAACAACTTTATATTCTAGAAAGAGCTGGAAGTTCTACATAATGACACTGTTGATCAAACACCTACTGCAGGCTTTGGTAAAAGCCATTTTTTATAAGGTATATGCCTCTGAGATCCAATACTGATCACAACAGTCAGACATGCAAACTTGGACAGTATTTCTCAGCTCCTCACGGTAACAGGCTACTCCTCTTCCCAGAAAAGCACTGAGCCTGCTACCAGCAATCTTGACAAATCAGACATCATAAAACTCTTAAATTGGGAATCTGTGATCTTTAAGATAAAGAAAAGAATTTCAGGTTCCACCTCAATTCACAGGAATGAAGTACTATTTCCAAGAGCCTACTAGTTCAAATGTATCCCTGGAAGACTTGAGACCTACTCTTGGAAGATTCGAGCCCTTATTTCTTTACAAACAAATCTCATAACTGGGGTCATTACAAGATTTTTTTATGTTCTACAAAAAAATTTACAACACATTATACAGAGATCCTTAGCACTTACTACTAGTATTGTCTTATATTTAATATTTCCCCTGATCAATGACATGAATCAATGACTGACAGGAAGAGCAAGAGAGAAAGAAAAAGTCTAGCAGAAATCAGCTGCTTCTTCAAGTTTTTCTTTATGCACCAAACCTGGTCTCTAACCAGTATGGAGTTTTCCTTATTTCCTGATGCTGGGTTCCCCTTACCCAGGTTTTTCTCCCAGCCCAGCACTCCTGAGAAGGGCTGCACTAAGTCAGCATTCTTTAACTGGATTGTTCCACTGATCAATAGAGAAAGGCCAATGATTTATTTATAAAGCAGCAATGCAGCACTGCAAGAATTAGTCCTCTTCTGGAGATATTTCCCTTTTACACATTTCCTACACTAAAAAAAAAAAAAAAATGGACAATAAGCCTCAGCATGAATTGTAGCACCAACAACATTTTAACTTTATTCCTTCATTTTTTTCCTCTTTGGAAGTATTGTGTGGTGGGGTTTTTTTATTTTTATTTAAAGCTTGACATATATTGATTTAGCAAGGAATAGGCAATAGCCATATCAATTTTCTCAGTGCGATGTATTGGTAGAAAAACAATTCTGTAACTAGAAACAGAAATGAGTGATTCCTTGGCTATTATGAATTATTCAGATTACTTTGTAAATAGACTACATAACTGATACATATAAGCAATACAGGCAGATTTTGCATTTTAGGTATGCTTCAACCAACATAGACAGTAGTGTTAAGTAACAGAGAGGTCCATGTCAACAGTATAATATATTACAAATTGGTATTTTGCATAGTAAATGGGATGCATGTCTGAGTTCCTTATTATGTTGATTATTGTATGTGGAAGAACTAACATTCAGTATTATTATGGCACTTTGAAAAATAATTTATCTGAACTGCAAAGAATACAGCTCATAACAATCTGGGAACATACGTGGTGTTTCACAAAAAGTAAATGGGATAGAAAGTATGTTTTACATCTTCAGAAAGATTTTTTTTCCCCTTCTTTTGGATTTTATGTTTTTTCATAATCATCATTTTGCAATATAATGTCAGAACGAAGCACAAAAAGGAATCTTTCTCTAACAATTGGAATTGCCATGGCAACACTCCAGATCTCAGATAAAGTTTGGTCTTGTACCAATACTCACATTAGCATTTGTTTTTGTGCTGAGCACAGAACTGCCTGTGAATAGCACTTTGGTCTCTCTAGTTAATTGTAAGAAGGTATAATTGGATTATTTCAGAAATGTGAACTATAAAATTTCAACAGCTCCACAGAAAGCTTCATCCTTAAAATCAAATATTTTTGAAATTATACAAGTCACCAAAAGAAAATTAGGTCTGGCTACCAATAATCAGAGCAGTTGTTTGCATATCTAGTCTCTAGTCTCAACTTAAGGTGAATTTGGGTATGTGTCCACTGTCCCCTTTCCAGCAGCATTTAACTTTTCTATATGGGTTAATCTCCAGTCTTTGTATACACTAAGACTTACATACTTATGTACACACATAAATATAAAGAAATGGATGAAATTAAGTGATGAGTTACTAAGGAATCAAAGGAGACATTTTCCCAGACATCTTTATGAGGATAATTTCCTTACACTAATGCAAATAATCTATTGAAGGTAAACACAGACATTTCTTTAATATTTCAAAATCCTGTTCAAGATACAAGGAAATGACAACCCTGTAAATTACAAATATTCTAACCTGGCAAATCTATATATCTACAGAGCATATACATGTGAACATGCTTAGGATGTGTTCAGGAGAATTTTATTCTGTAACACTATTCTGTAGGCTTGTAGAACAATCTTCCAGACACAAAATACAGAGGGAGAATACATGACTATTGAAGCTGAAACCCAACCTCCCCAAGCAGAAAACAAAACCAGAATATACTTTCTATCAAAGCAGCAGACAGTCCAGGTTTCAGTTACTGATTTTCTCAAATAGTGCAGAGACAAAGGCTTGGTTTTAATCAAAGAACAAAAAACAAAAAAATATTGCAAGTATTTATGAGAACCATGATTGTTCCCGAATAAACTGGCTAACAAATAGTCATTATGCCAAAGTACTTACTATGAATTTCAACAGTTCTGATGAGAAAATAAACAGCACAAAATGCAAGATGAGACTAAAATTCTGTTGCAAAATTAAGATTACAGAATGACTGGGTAAATGTCATGAACAATACAAACAAAGCAATACCAATATGCGGTCTTAGTAAACTCAAGCAGACACTAAATACTCTGTAATAAATGCAATTAAGAATATAATAGTCAAAGTTTTCATCTGGAAAGGAAAAATGCAAACACAAGACCTTTGTCTCCTTTGTCTTTAAGGAACAGTTGGCTAAAGAGTATTGGCTGGGAAACATTCTCCCAGAAGCATGACATTAAACAAGGCAGTCATGGCTGTCACTGGGAAGATCGTAAATTATAGTATTTTATGAGTATACAGGGTCTGCTTGAAATATATCCTGGCGTTGGAAGTGCTACTATTTTCCTGTTCATATTATGGATGCATACTTCATGAGTCCAGGATGACAAGCTTCGGTCCTCAAATGAAAAAGAGAAGTGGCAAGCTGCAAACTCCATTTAAGGGCAGAATAAGCTAATGACCAAAACCAAAAGCACAAAAATATGAAAACAAAGTCCATGGCCATATACTGTTAGCAGTTATGATGCTCAGTTTCCAAGCACCCATCAGAACTTTAAGACCCTATTTACTTTCCTGCAGAGATGTGCAATTGATCTTTCATTGATCACTGAAAATGCCCCAATACACTGGCACCCTAGGGGGGAGACACAACACATATTTAGGTGATGAGTGCTTACCCACTTCTGAGCTAAGCAGCCTAAAGTTGTAAAGTCCTTTGCAAATAAATCCTGCCTATCCCAGGTGAGGTCCTGAGAAGCCAGCAATATGTGCTGCATTAGAACCTACTTAAATGTAAATAATTTTTAATATTTACTGGCGGATACCAGGAAGAGAAGGGAACTTCTTGCTACAGTTCTTTAACATCGTTTAACTTTTTTCTTTAGGTTATTGATTTCTACTTTGCAGAACAGGCTGCGAGCTTGACAAGGCAGCAGTCATCATTTGTGTTAAACCCTGCTTCATGCACAAGTTCTTCATTGGGATCTTTCTTACGGAAAAAGACAAAACATTTCTGATAATGAATAACAAAGGCAAATAATTTTTGATAATGAATAACATCTTCCACTTTCCCAAGCAAGATGCTTAGCTTGTATGGGAAATATCTGGCACTTCCTTGGAGACACAGACATACTTTGGATCCACTTTTTGAGATTCCACACTGTTAGGTATGAATTATTATTCCCTGTGATGTGAGGCAGTAAATGAGCTATGAAAACTCAGTAGTTTGGAGATTGTAAATCAAAACAGAAAACTGAGAGAGATGGAAAGACAAGAGATAGCAGCAAGACTACACTACTGAGCTTCTGGGCTTTTTTTAACCTCTCCATGCTGCTCTACAATTCTTCTAAGAGCTCCACTTTGAGAGTAATAATGGGTAGGTAGCTGTGTCACTGCTAGCTCTATCTGCAGCCATGTAGTTGTGATGTTGTTATGCAGAGTTGTGTTTTAATAGCCATTTGAAAGCATTATTGAAATATCTCATTGCACATGACAATGACTCTTGTACCAGTAACTAAAGATGTAGTCCCCAGGAAGTGCCATTTATTTCAGTGGAGCACAGCTGCACTAGAGGAAAAAGCCTGGGGCATCCACAGCAGCAATAGGGAAGCAGAGGAAATCAGCAGCTTCAGTCTGATTGGAAAGAGAAAACGTCTTTTAACGTATTTATTTGCAAACACCATGCACTATTACAGACATTTCTAGAGGACTCTCCCATTTCTTTTATTTCTGAATTATTTTTTCTACAGGTGTTTTGATTACACTAATCTTGCCCTGTGCAAATGAATTTATTTCTTGTAAAAAAGTCTAGCATTTTTTTAGTATCCAGCATGCCCACACACGGAGGTTACACACTAGAAAACGTATGTCCCTTTTCAACTTGTGATTGTGCTCTAATGGAGGAAAAGCAGCAAGTCTTTGAAATTATTTCTGCCTATGCAAAATTGTTACATTTTTTCAATTTTGGAAAAACATTACATAAATAACAGTTGGAAACAGTAGTTTCTGAACACTATCTCAGTGAGATTTTATAACTACTTACAGTCACTGTAAATAGTAATAATTATGTAGAGAAGCACAAAAAGGATAAAAATAAGATTCAAACCAAATCCAAACTCCTCACCTTTTCCTATTTTTGATGACTCCTAATACAGGAGGTTGAGATGGAAATCTACTTCTCATGCTGCCAAAGTTGTGTGTTTTGAACTGAAACAGGTTACTTTATTTTTTTATCTGGTGTTTTTCTTCCTTCCTTTCTTAGCTGTCTAATTTATACAGTGAAATATCAGGACAGACTGTAACACTCTGCTGCTGATACAGCACATAGAAAAATGAGGCATAATCTTTTAAATACAGTATTCATTATAATACTGGCATTTGCAATGCTTTACTCTTTTACAATTCAAGTAACATCTTAGTTATGGAGGTTATACATACGCATGTCACAAAAGCACATTTAAGGACAAGTATATGGGAAAAAAACAGAAGAATGATGATTAAATTCCATGGGGTATAAATCTGCTCATGAAGGACACTTCCTGCACTGTGCATAATGGAGAGTAGGGTATATTGATTTACATTCCTCAAATGTGTACATTTTCATTAATTAGAAAAAAATCTGGATGCTAGTGCCTACTATAAATGCTAAAGATCACCAAGATGCTGCTCTTAGGCATTTTTTTTTCTTTTTATCTGACTTGAATTTTTTTTATTTCCCTTATTAGATTTCAAGAAATTAAAGTCCAAACCACCTAGCTATATCACTGGCAAAGTAATTCAGATGACAAGCTCAATTTTTACAGTCATTAGCTATCTGCAGACATTGTCTTAAGCAGTGGAGTTAAAAAACCTAAAGAGAAAAAAATACATCTGAGGGTAAAAAGCCTTTGTGGGCTTTGATGGAAGTATATAGAAGAAACCAGCAAGTACAGTGGATAATGGAAGATTGCTAGTGCAGGTAGTAGGCTTATCTATATGACAAATTGACAAAGAATGAGGAGGAAAACTATGTTGATTTAATGCTGGCAATTTGAAGCATAGGCTGCACAGCTGTTTCAGACAGAAATACCAAGATAAATCCAGAAGCAACCCCTGCTCTGACAGATTAATAAAATACCAGGAATTATTTGAGCTTCTTAGAGGAAGGGATCACTAAAGAGCCCTTCGAATACCCAAGGTATTGCACATAAGAACAAAAGAACAGCTCATCCAGCCCTTGCCTGCCTGCAATCAGGAACACGCTTTAAGCTGATAGTCAAGCTTTTCTAGCAGACATGAGAAAATACATGTGAGAAGTAAAGACGTAAAGAATAAAGTGAACATCTGCTATTGATACAATTTTAGAAAAAAGACTGTCAGTGGTAGAGCCTTCAAACAGGACACCTAGGCTTACCTAAAATAAGAAAAATGTGCCATACAGGATCTTCTGTGATTATGTTCAAATTATGTTCTTTAAACTCATTATTAGCAATAAGAATGTTTATCCAGCTAAATGAAAAAGCCAGTCTTTTTTACACTTCAAAAATTAGACAATGTGACTATGTGTAAGCATTTTCACCACTACTTTAAACATTCCTGTGAATGCTGAGCCCTTAATTCTCTGAGAAAAGATCACATTACCCAGAAAGAGGAGCTTGGAGAATCCTGGATCTGCCATGTGTCTAGTATGTGGTCTGCATGCTCACTGCTAACAGTACCAGTCTACCTGGTCATTAGAAAATATATTTTATCACATTTTACTAAACGGCCAGCCATGCTTCTTATATGGATTTCTGAGAGAGGGTTTGATTTACCAGAATTTTTGTTCAGTTCCACACAATCCAGCATTCTCAGGAAGGCCACACTATCAGCAGATTTCCACTGCTCTGCTCCAGAACCCTTTGGAAAATTTACAGATTAATCCATTAAAATGGATTAATTTACAGACCAAAAGATCATTGCTGAGAGTTAGTTCTTTGCTAGAAGATAAGCCTGCTATGGAGAAGAATGCTTAGGAAGTGATAAGACTGCAGGGCACCATTTAAAAAAGTAAAAGTCAAAAAAAAGAAAAGAAAAAGCAGCTTTGGTATGCCTTCCCTGCTCCCCCAAAAGAAAGAAATATTGCTTTGTAATACTTTGGTGTGATGGCTCACTAAGGAATTATTGATGGAAAGGTAGGACTTGTTTTCTTTCCCAAGGGTTACAGCAATGTGAAAACATGTCAGTCTGCCAAGAAATACCAGTGGTGTGAAATAATTCTACCAGAGATAACACAATCACCCTTCTAATGATAGGAGCTCTTTTGGTGGGTATATCTGAAATACAGTCCTATAAAAGATGCCAGGCATTACCAGTAATTTAATATTTAATTTTAGGAAAATATAAAGATTAAGTTTCTCTGAGCAATTTCTTAAGCCATGTTTTATTTTTAAATTATCTGCATTATCTTACTATTTATTGAACAGTTCTTTTCCAGCACTGTTTTTAACTATATAAGCACTCTAAGCACCAATGTAATACTAAAATGACCTGTGCTGTGAAAATACCCAGGGCCTCCTTATCTCAATGCTGGGAAGAACTGCTCAAGCATCAGTCCAACAAACAGTCCCAAAGGCTGGGAAAGGGCATCGATTGCCAAATGTAACTTGTTCTCTGCTATTTATGGTGAACCTAGTTTTCTTGCAGTCCCTATAGATGTAGTACAGAAAATGTGGTATTTCAGATGCTTCTTGTCATGCTGTAGGTTCCAGTGGTCAAGAAAGAAATTCCTTTACTAGAGAACCCATCGGTAAAGTCTGTTGTAATTTTTCACTTCATTCACAATACATTGCTTAAATACAATTTAGCAATAAATTTAATTTTCCTAAACAGATTGCAATTTAAACTTAATTTTATGCTTAGTGCTAGTAAGAGGTCTAAAGCAATTACTTTCCAGGACAAAACTTGAAATTCATCTAATGGACTTGATTCTTATGGGAAAAATTTTTGCAGACTTAAATGCATTTTTGAAAATTTCTCATACTCAAGAATAAAGTTAATTTCAGAGTTAGCTGCATTCAGTTGGAGTCAGTTGGAAGAGAGCCTTACAAAAACTCCATAACCTGCATTCTGCTCCTATATAAAGTTTAGACACTTTGTATGAGAAAGTTATAGCCTAAAAATGAAATCTGTGTTTGCACAAATCTTGATCTGCACATTTTTATCAAAACAAAGTCACAGGTATGGAATTAAGAAGAAATGCTAGACTGACCCATGCTCAGACACCTTAAAAAAAAGATGTTGAACATCACCTGAAGGTATAACTTGCTCAGTAGTTGTGTTCAGCTTGCAGGTGGAGATAAACTTGTTCCTAAAAACACCCAGCCCCTGCTGCAGATAAGCGTATACAGAATGCCCACAGCATGCTGCTGACACCAGCACTCCTGTGATGGTCCAGCTGGTAAGTCAAGCATTTGCAGGTAGAGAAAGGGCTCCCTTCAAAATTTCTCATAAGCCTCAAGGTCAGACTAATACATCTGTAGCCCTCATTTTTACTTCTACCCAACAACCATTTAGTTGCTATCATATGGTATCAGATACAAGTACTTATAAGCTGGTATCTTTCTGGTCAGGAAAGTGTTGACCACCATCCTTCACTAGGTCAAACTGCTTCTGTTTTGTTTGCATCTCAGTTGCAATGACTTTTATTTTAAACCTTGTGAACTCATTTCTACTAGACAACCTCAAATTCCCACCACAATCATCAGCATCACTTCTAATGATCACAGAATAAAGCATTTTTCTTATTTTTAGAGTAATACATTTAATCTCTGAGCAATGAACCCATGTTTTGTTTTTTTTCAGTGGTTTGTTTCTGAAATTGCTTGCTTAAGGCTGGTAATTTTGTCATCTTTTATATCTTAGTGCAAGGTCTACCTCTGCCTGACTTGTGTTCAATTCCCTTTATCCCCATTCTTCTTTATTTCTCTTGTATAGGCTTCTTTGCTTGCCAGTCGTTTCTGCAATCTTTTTTTCATTCTTATACTTTTAATTATGTGGCTATTCATCCAGTTAGATTCTTTCTACATTTCCTTCTTTGTTCTGGATATTAATTCCAGATAGTTTTCCAACTTTTGTGTAAGAAAGTTCCAGACCTTCTCCACACGTAAGTTTGAGCTTCTTTGGTAAATTGATTTAATCATGCATATCTTTAGAGTATCAAGCTTTGAAATTCTCATTTACATACCTATTTGTTCTACTCTTGTAATTTAATTTTATCTGAATCTCACTGTGTTCATTTTTCAATCAGCTCATCTACAATATCTTCATTACTTAAATCAAACCTTAAAGTTGGCCTCTTATCAATGAAGTAAAAAAACCTCTCAGCTATTACCAGCAGAAATAAACAGTTCTATCAGCATTTGTCCTCTTGGAAGTAAGTACTTGGAAGTAAGTACTTCCATATGTGGGGCTGCCCACCCATATGGTCACAACTCCTGGTAGTACTTAAAGCTTTAACCATGCACAAAATATTAAAATATAAAATGCTTTAAAAAGATCCCTCTTAGTAACAAATCAAATCCTACAATATCCTATAGATTCACAAAATTAATAGAATTTTTCTATCATTGCCTGATTTTGACGCCCTTTTAATTCAAACAACATAGCTATGCTATTGCTATTTCTTTCTTTAATCTACCTCAAATTAACATGCAATTCTATTTTTATTTCCACATCCCAAGCCACACCCATTTTTCCATTACATTCCCCTAATCCTTCTAACATCCCTCATCATATGTATGTATTTGTATTTATATACATTTTAATTGCTCTTTCCTGACCATGAATTTAACCTAGATTAATCAAAATCCTTCTGCTGATTATGATACCCAACTATCACCCTGAAGAACCACTCTGGCCTACTGCTTTTTCCTCCAGTAGTCAGCTGCACTTCCCTTGCCAAATGTCCAACCTCTTCCTCCCAGCTGTGGCAGTGGCCACCCCTGGAGAGGCAGGTAGAGGTGGCACCACACAACTCCTAGGGTGCATCTGTCAGTGCAGGGCTGACAGAAGAAGCCCTGACAGGGAACACTCCCTCACACTGCAGAAGAAGCTGGAACCAGACTGCCTTGTCTGTTGTTATGCAGATTCCTATTTCCTCTTCCTACTGCCCAGGTTTCTGCTTGCTGCCAACTTTATCGTCACTGAAGATACTTGAACTCACCGTTTATGTTTAAAGGAGACTGGTTGGTCAGTTCAAAGATCTCTCAGCCTCTAAGAGAGCATATTTTAAATGCATATTTTGTTTGCAAGGACTTAACAACAGCTCTTCACAATCTGTGAGCAGCCTTTGAGAGGTCGTAAAAAAAAAAGTCTTAGCTTCAGACTCATTTTGCCAATTATGCCAATCTCAGTCCCCAGAGGCAAATTACCAATGCTATTTGCTTATTTTCAGTTTCCTCAGTATGCAGCAGTACATGTCATCCTTTACCTTTTGATCAGTTGTGAGACAATTTTTTATCCATTCTACTCTGTGTTTTGCTTACCTTAAAACTGACCGATTAATTTGTGAATAGGCATGGTTTTGTTCTAAAGCCATTAGTATTTCAAGCCATACTTTTACTGGAGACTCAGTTCTTCAGCTTCTGTACAGATTTGTACATTACTTTCTTTTTTTGTACTATTAAAAAAATAATGAGAAAAATGCTTTATTAATTAAATGATACTTTTAAATATGTTTCATAACCAGAGGATTGTTTAAAACTTTTAAAATATGGATTTAAATCCATAGCTACTGTACTTGCTTTGGTTGTTTCCTTTGACCTTCTTTCCTCACTCCTCACAAGTACAGGCATGTACTTGTGTTCAGGTGCAAATGTAAAATTAAGGAAAAAGTTAAAGGCATCCACAAACCAGCAGCACATTGTCATGTGACCCTTAGACCACTTTCTTTGTTGCCTTGTAATTTGCATTAGTTCTGTTAGAGCACAGGAATAATGAATCTTCTTGGGGAATGCTTCTAAAGCCCTAAAAAGGCAGGCACATAGATACCAAAGGAGATTTGCTCCATTCTACCCAGTAACTCTTACTCTAACCCAATAATCAAGCAGAGAGGATAGCTGAAGGCAAGAGTGGCCTTCTTATGCTCCAGCACT
The DNA here is from genome assembly GCA_023637945.1 of Phaethornis superciliosus. Classification (NCBI taxonomy): domain Eukaryota; kingdom Metazoa; phylum Chordata; class Aves; order Apodiformes; family Trochilidae; genus Phaethornis; species Phaethornis superciliosus. The sequence continues at coordinate 11,847,718 of JAJQWJ010000009.1, read as the reverse complement.
ATATCCAAAATATCCATGTTGCCTTACCAGCACAAAGCTTCAAGGCTGAACCATACAGTTTATCAGGAGTTGTATTAGATATTTTTGGCAGTGTCTCCTATATTTTATAGCATTCCTCCTGGCAGCTTGACTAGGCTTGTGAAACAGAGATGCAAATTCACATGAAGGCACTCCTAAGCTATTCCAGCCCACTGGAGAGGTGAAGTGGTTCCCAGCTTATTTACAACCACATGAGTTTAGTACTGAGCCCCCTTCCCCTGCCCTCAGCTATCGTGTCCAACATCAACAGAGCTTGCCCATTCAAGAGGCATTGTAAGAGACTTTAGAATGGTTAAACTGGAGTTTCCTCTTGAGCAAACCCTAAGATACAGTAAATGAAAAAGTAAGCCCTTTCCACCAAGTGTTCTCTGTTCATTGCTGTTTTCCACATGTACATCACATGCAAACAAGGTCACCAGTCTAAAATTCCAGGCTTTTTCATTAATTTCGTATACAGTTGAGAAAGTTGAACAAATTGGTAGCATAAGAGTAAATTTAAAGAAGAATTCTTACAGAATATCAACTAGTGCAGCATACATAGCCACAGGCAGCAAAAAGGATTGGAGCAGATAGTAGTTTGCCGTCTTAAATGATACGATATTGAAAAACCTGTATTACTCTGTTAAGGATTCAGAAGTTCAGTAAAGTCAAAAATAGCATGCAGCTTTGCTTCACAGATAAGGAAAGCATAGCTATATGCTTAAAGTAGAAGGATCTCTCTGATTTCCAAACTTTTTCACAGTGTGAAGTAGGATAAGTGTAAATATTGTACTACATATGTCTCCTACATGGTTCTCCTATAGTCCTTCCATTTTCTGAGGTTTATAGCTTCCTTCGAGCAATCACTTATCAGAAAGATGAATCAAGAAGAGAAGTCTTATACATTTAAGCTTTCATCTAATATGACAGGGATTTAATTCCTGGGAGCTGGGGATGTCCACTCACTTTTCCCTGCAGTTTCATCTTGCCTAACAACTTTTCACTTTCTCGCGGTAGAAAACAAGTGCTGTCTAACTAAAGAGCTCACTGTAACTCACCAGAATACAGTATTTCAATGCCACAGACCATCCACAAATCTCATTTTAAACACAAGTTCTCTTGCAAACACATAAGGTCAAAGTCTTAAGTGATCTGCTACCACATCAACCCTAAGAACAAAATAATTTGAATAAAATAGGGAAGCAATTAATCTTGCTGTTAGTTCCTCTAAGATACAGATCAACCTGGTCTTTCTCATTTGCTCACAAACCAAAACTAATAATAATTATTAAATAAAAGAAAACTACAGAAAGCACTACTGTAAGTCACATCTATTGGAATACTCCCTTTCCCATCTGATCTAGAGCTCTTGCAGCTACAGTCTGACCACACTGTCCAAATTTACTTGGTTTTGGATTATGTCTTGGCATAAAGCCTTGAAATTTAACTTATTTCATCTGCTGTTCTAGAATTTGGCAATGGTTCTTCTAAGTATTTGGAGACTTCTTCACAGTGTTGAAACTGTTTTAAGCTATTAGGAACTTTATAGCAAATATTGCAAGGAAAAGTATATTGTAAAAAAAAAAAAAAGTGTATTGTTAGACTGCCACATCTTCACACAAGAGCTTTTCCACATTAATAATTGATAATGTAACTAACCTAAAATGTTGTAAACGCAGCTGTTTCCATTCTAGGATTCACGTCTTCTATGCTGGGTACACTCATTGCTCACAAAGTACCCTAATATTACTCCTTTGTGGTTATTACTTTTTCATAAGCCTGCTTTCTTGGCTAATCCTATTGTCTAATAACATGCATTGCTCTTTTGGTGACTTCCAAGCCTCATCAGTTTCCAGACTTTTTAAAATAACCTCCACTATTAATTTAAATGCATATTTTGTTTGCAAGGACTTAACAACAGCTCCTCACAATCTGTGAGCAGCCTTTGATAGGTCGCAAAAAAAAAAAAAAAAAAAGAAAAAAAAAATCAGTTACACTCAGTTTAAATGTCAATAAAGTTATCTATCATGTAAATTGAGAATTTACACCTGAAGATGCTGCAGTTACCTTGTCAGGTTATGTGGATTTCCTTCCAACTCTGACAGACTGTAATTGTTTGCTTAACCTGGATATTGATTGTAGTTAGACTGCTGCCTCACTGCCTTCAGCTGCAATTCTCATTTTGTCAGTTTCCCATACATCACTTAAAATTCCTCTCTGCAGCTGCATTGTTCACATTCTTTCCTCTGGGTCATATTTTACTGTCCATGACCATACTTTCATTTCTGCATTATGATGATGGGTTGCTTTTTTTTTTTTTTTTTTTTTTTTTTTTAAATTATCTGTTGAACTAAAGGTAGTTTTTAGCAAGAATGACCTTGAATCACTGACCTTTACAATTAGTATTATACAGAGTTTTATGGAACAGATTTACTCAGTGACAGAAGATAAAAGTGAAAGATTCTGTGGCAGTGTAGCTACAGAATGAATTTTCCATCTGTTTTATGAATACTCATTATACATACAACTTTCTGTCAATAATATTAAAGTGTTAATTAGGTCACAGACAGGTCCCAATTTTATGGTAATAGTTCAGATGTGAATTTGAGGACCAAACAAAACCTTTCACAATAAAATTTTCTTAATACTTTTCCTAGTAGTAACCAACTAAGACAAGAAGTGCACAAAGTCTCAAAAAAAAAAAATTTAAAAAATCATTAATATTGAGGGTTAAGTCAATGGCAATGTGTCTCCTGGATTGGTTTGAGTAGCCTCACCTACCTGCCAGCTCCCTTTGGTAAAGGTTTTTTAGTCATTGAAACTGTGTGTGAAAAATAAAAGACAGCTAAATCCTTATAAAGCAATTCTGTAAAGGCTAATAATCCTTGAAACAATGGCAAACCCTGTGCCTAAAAAGTCAATGATCACAGGTCTGAACAGTGTTTTGAAACTCTATATGCTCCACTCCAACAGCTGAATTAAAGAATACTTCAACTTAAATAGATTATAAACAGACATCTGTAAATGAGTAACATGCCTATCAGCCACTGTCATTTCTTTTCAGTTATTTAACAAACAGGACTACACCTGGTCATTGATAAACAGGTTAACTGAGGTCCAGTATTAATCTATTTCCTTTACCTAAAGGTCAGGGTCCCCACACTAGGCATCATGAAAATTAAAAATAGAAAGAACTATGGTTCATATATCAAATTAATTCAATAAACCTTTAAATGTATGTTAAATATTAATGTATTCATTGCATACTTATGGACTAGGAGATACCCTAATATTTCATGCCATGAAGTACAGATTGCTAAATATACCATTCATCAAAAAACAAGAACAGCAGCAATCATTTGGAAACATGAAACCATTCCTTCAGCAGAACAGACAATGCTAGATTAGAACAGATGGACTCTATCTGACAACAGCACAAAGTATTAAAAAAATAATCAATGCTTTCATATCCAATGAAGCTTGACAACTCTTTTTAGATATTGTGAAAATTGTGAAACCCAGTAACACTTCACCTGAAATAGCTTCACATCTAAAATTTGGCAGAGTCACATAACTTAAAAGGATAGCAAGCCACTAGGTATCGATCAGGGCTTTGTACATCTAGAATGTCATAAAAATGATCTGCAGCTCTAAAAGAGATAACATGATTATGAGTACACTACACTGTAATTTCCTTTGGGCAGTCAGAAAGCAAAAACAGTCTGATAGTCTCTGAAAAAATAAGCTTGGAGGATATCTACTGTCTGACAGATAATTCTACAATATTTCAATTAAAGCATCTTCTAGACTTAAACTAATAACAACAACAACAAAAATAACAGAAAATCTTAATTACCTTTCAACCAAACCACAGCAGGAAGCTGAAAAGCCAAGCAGCTCACAATTTATCTGAGCTTTAATGCTCAGACTCCTTTGCCAGTTCAGGCATGGAATACAAATAGTTAACCTTATTTTGGGCCGTTGTATGGAGATTACTGTAGCGCTTACTCTAATAAATGGTATGCTATGAAGGTCAGTCTTAATTCACCATCAAAATATCTTCTGGGTGTAAATATAATGACTTCTGCATATGCATCGTAAAACCCTGACAAGAATGCTACTTGACAATGCATTTCAGACCTGGAAAAATGTTCAGATTTGTGTGAAGGTGCTGAATGTCAGCAGATTCACTAATATGCTTATTATTTGCACTGCAGTGGTGGAACAGAGTGAAACACCATGAGCCTTTCATACCATACTACTGCCTGACTAGAAAGCCGATTAAATAAAACAAGATTTAATCCTGTCCATATCACTGTGCAGTTAGTGAAACTCAACAAGTCAATATTAAATATTCGAAGTGGTATCATGGCCTGAAGGGATCACATGCAGCCTGCACATGAGAGCAAAGGAATAGCTTGGTTCTGCTTCGCTGTTTGTAAATTTAATTTGTTCAAGAAAAAGCAGCTCTGGAAAGGATTACTACCTAGGATCAACACTCTTACCAAACGAAAAGGGAAAATGCAAGTAGGAATAATACTGACATTTTTTTAACACAAGTAGCTTTTTTTGGGCTCAAGTGAATAAATAAAAATTGAAGGCAATTGCAGCTCAACCCTGGCATATGTAAATACTCTGCTTGGTGGTCCTCAGTAGAAGGGCCTGGAAAGTTGGAATATTTCATGAAGATTACATAGGTATTTTGAAAATATGGAAATTTACAAAATATTAAAATTTAGTTAGCAAAATCAAAATATCTAGTATTGTGCCTGTGCAGTAGCTTTTTTTTTTTTTTTTTTTTAAGAGAGGCAGTAACATTCATGGCATAACATCTGACATGTTGACCTTTGATTACTGTCAAAAGCTAATTCCACAGGTTCAGGGAAGTATATCTGTTGTTAAATACATAAATCCCAGGTGGTCAGGAAACAGAGCCTGTTGCTACACATATGCACAAACACACATTGAAATGAAGACTAACCAATAACAGCAGTAATTCACTTTTGAAATAACTGTACAAAAGAAACCTGTAAATTCCCTCTAGTAAGTATGGTCCTGTATTTATGTTACCTGCAATATCTCTGAATAGAACAATTTTTCAGCTGTTGAAAACTGTCTCTGGTCCTACAACAGAACATGAACAACAAATTCTTGAGTCTGTAAAAAAACCCTTTTTGCTAAATACTGCTGTACCACTGGGATTGTATGGGAGGGCAGGTGCCCTGAAGGTATGCATACTCCCTGGGCCCTTTCATAAGAAACTAGGGGCAGCTGGGATAGAAGGTGGGAAAGGCAGGTGTAAGTGATGACAGAATGGTCTATTTTGTTTTAGCAAGGGTCCTTGGGATGATTAGGGCTTCAAATCACTGTTAAATGTAATGCATATTTTCCTATAGCAAAGGACAGTGAATACCTTTTCCTCACAGATTGGTAATTCAAACATAAAGAACAAAAAGATAAGCACTGCCACTGAGGAATCTAAAATATGGTAAGCTTGATTAATGAGCTAATAAAAAGCTATAATAAGAAAAAATCCAATTAAAGCATCTTGTGAGATTTCTCTCAAACAGAGATAAAGAACCCAAGAGAAAGATAAAACTTTGAAAAATTAGCATGATCCAGATGACAGCCTTAGCATTCAAGCCTACAGTATACTTTTTTTTTACTGCTTTCCCTTATTTATCATCTCTGATGTGTGCTGTCTGGAATTCTGATCCTCAATGACTTTTATTTTGTTATTGCCTCAGAAGTGTAACAGCTGAATTTAAATGAAGACACATTATAAACTTTTTCTCTGTTGAGAAAACCCGTAGGACTTTGGCACAGTGCGTGGCACTTAGAAACAAATAAAGGCAAAATCAGATTAAACAAAACTCATCTGTCACTTTTATAAAATGAGAAAACAGAAAATAAACTATACTTATCATTGATGTACAACGAATAGAGTAGAAACAGTAAAAAAATTATATTCTGATACCCACTTTTTGTCAGCATCTGGTACCAGAGGATAACAGGTGCAATGGGAACACTGAAAAGGAGCAGTAAAAGATGCAGAGGTGTAAAAAGCTGTAGATTTGGCACTGAATGAGACGCACCTGCCACTCCACAGCATCCCAGCCTGCAACTTGAGGAGCCTGGCGGTGAGCAGGCCCAGCTGAAGGCCTGAAGGAGCCTGCAAGGAAGGCAGAACACTGGAGAAACAAGAAGTTCCTCAGCGACACAGCGCTGGGGCACAGCAAACAGCTGCAGGACAATCTACACAGGATCGAAGAAAAAGAAGCCTGAGGATCTCTTACTGGGGTCAGTCGGTACTTTAAAACTACACCTATTTTAACTTGCTGAAACACACCCTTGCAACCAGCGAAAATCTCCCTCTGGTGGCGGATCCCTGAAAGAGATGGACAGCAAAATCTTGTCGGTTAGCCAAAATCTGCGCAATCACTACTGTGTAAAGGTTCACTCTCCCCCAACACAGACACCCCCGCCTGAATTCTAGCGGTTTTAGGTTGATTTGGTTTAGATTCTTCCCTTAAAAAAACAAGAACACACCACAACAAACCAAAACTGATTTACTGCACATTTTCTATTTACCCTGCCTTATTCTTTTTCTCTTCGCGCAGTTCAGTGAATACTTAAGTGTTTATCTCATTCATTCAAGTTGTGGCTCATGACTTCACTAAAAGGCGTGAAATATCAAGCGAATTTCCTCATCAACTGCCAGGAGTGCTTAAGAACAGTTTTCAAAACACATCCATTTTAATCCAGGGCTTGTCTTTTCTAATTTGACAGCAAAGGAACCAAGGGACATTATGCTGCATTTGCCTTTTTAAGTTGCCACCAGGGCTCTTAAAGCCTACATTAACAGCGAAGTTCCTGTTGACTTCAAGCATTTCAGGTGGAACCTGTGAAGACAACGTGTGTAGTTCTACACAGTGCAAACGTGGCCCTCAGTGCCTCGCCCAGCACCTTAGAGGAGCTCCCGCGTCGAGCCCAGCAGCTGGGTGGCTGAAGCCCACCCCAGGTTAGAGCACCCTCCCTATTCCCTGACCTGAACCCCGCCTCCTGTAACGAGCAGCGCTGCTCATTACTTCCTGTTCAACACCGTCAACTTCAGAACCTCGCAATAATGTTTTTACTTCCTGCAGCTTTATTATTTTAAAATGCTTGGCTCCCCGCTCCTCTTCAGATATAACCTGTTGCTAACTTGTCCTCACAAATTAATCTCTAGCCTCCCATCAGCAAGCACCCCAGACGCCTCGATGAAGGAGGGAGTCAGGAAGCCTCCGCTGAGGAAGCTCCGGCTGCGGCTCCCTGACTGCTGCCCCGCGGTGCGTACAGCCCGGACACCCCCCCGCCAGAACCCGAGCCGGAGACTGGGGCGTCTGGCCACGCCTGTCCTCGCCGGGCACTCCCGAGAACGCAAGCTGTTGGGCTTCTTCCCATGACCCAGGCCAGCCGCGGGCAGCTGGGGTGGTCCCGCCCAGTGTCTCAGAAACCCTGGAGGCGGCCAAAGCGGGACCTGGCGACATGGCAGCGCGCCCGACACCCCCACGAAAACGCCCGTGGGCGTTGAGCGGAGCAGCTGCCGCTGCCTCCTCCTCTGCGCCTTCCTATCCCCAAGCTTGCACAGAGCTTTGCGGCCTCAGCCACAGCCCTGCCGTCCTACGAGGCGCAGACTCGCAGCTAGAGCCTGACGGGAGGAGCTGCACCTCCCGACTCCGCTTCCCGCTCCCTCCCAGCCGTGGGCGGCCCCATTCCCACCGCCTCCTCTTCAACTCCTGCGCACTGGGCGCGCCCCCCGGGGCGGACCGCGGGGTAGCGGGGTAGCGGCGGGCGGCCAATTGCGGCCCCTCCGGGGAGCGGCTGCGGTGGGGCTGTCGCCTTCGCACGAAAGAAGGATGGCGGCAGAGGGCCGAGTAGCGGAGTCGCTGCTCCCCCCGCCTTTCCCCAGTGCTGGGGGGGTGGCCGAGACCGCGGCCGAGGCTGACTCCCCCGCGGGTGCCCCCGGTGCGGCCCGAGGGCCACTGCTTGCCGCCGCCGCCGAGGTGCTGGCGTTGGACGATGAGGAGGAAGACCTGGAGGTGTTCAGCAAGGTACGGCAGCGCCCTCCCCGGGTCGGGTCGGGCTGGGCCGGGCCGGTTGCTGGCCGCTCCCTCCCTCGCCGGCACTTTGCCCCGCTGTGCGCCCCGGGGAACGGGACAGGACGGCCCCGCCCCAGGTGGCGATCGCGGCCTCCGCCCGTTCTCTGCCCGGCAGCCCCGCGATCGGGCGAGTAGCGCCGGCTCCGCCCCCGCGCAGCGCAGCGCCAGGGCAGGGCAGAGCCAGGGCAGGGCAGGGCAGAGCCAGGGCAGCTCCGGCAGGGCAGGGCAGCGCAGCGCAGAGCCAGGGCAGGGCAGAGCCAGGGCAGGGCAGAGCCAGGGCAGGGCAGGGCAGAGCCAGGGCAGGGCAGAGCCAGGGCAGAGCCAGGGCAGCTCCGGCAGGGCAGGGCAGCGCAGCGCAGAGCCAGGGCAGGGCAGCTCCGGCAGGGCAGCGCAGAGCAGGGCAGAGCAGAGCCAGGGCAGGGCAGGGCAGAGCCAGGGCAGGGCAGGGCAGAGCCAGGGCAGAGCAGAGCCAGGGCAGGGCAGGGCAGCTCCGGCTCTCGTCCGCTGCCCAAGGAGAGAAGTAACCCGGGGCTCAGGGCCTCCGGCAGCCCCGTGTCCCGGGCAGCTGCAGGGCAGGAAAAGGGGGAATGGGGGTGTTTGCTACTTCAGATGTGCTGTGCAAGTCATAACTGCTCTTACCTTAAATTTGCAAAGTAACTTTATCATCACGTTTGTCATATACCATATGTCTATCTGTAAATTAAAGAAACATCTGTATTTAGTAATTGCGGTTGTATTTAAACACAAATATTTTAAAGTTTCACCTTGAGTTTTCTTTTAAAAGATGAAGGGGATTCACGTAGGAAGTTCAAGAAGGTAACATCTGTGTTTTAATGAAGGGAAGAAAATAAAAGTAATTGACAATATAGTAGGGCCCAGGTTCTCAAAGCACACAGCCAGGTACATGGGCACCAACATTGTGATTTTAACTAAACTAATGAAGTGCAGTATGGCTACCATATATATTGTTTCTAATTTTGGATTTTGATTTGGTTAAGACAAGACTTACTTCTTCCCTTCTCATCCATTAAAGAAGAGAGCATGTAATGGATTTATTGGTGTAAGGAAGGTAGCACCTAAAATATCACATAAGGACGTGCAGACAGCTGTGGTGGGAAAAAGTATACACGGTAAATGAGAAAATATGAAATAAATTTGTCTTGATTCGATTTAGGACTTGCAGAATTGTTATTCCTCAAGTTATATGGCCATTCAAGTCCCATTTGTGGTCACATATATATAGGAGGCCTAGGCCATGCTCACCTTCTGAGACTTCAGAACTGCTGTGCAACAGGATGTGTGATGCTGGAGAGAAAGAGCAGATATGTTTCCTATTTGAAAATGTCACACCAAATGTATTTTTAGTAGGACTGACTGTTACTTGAATTAAATAGTATCTTTTATATTTCTGTAAACAAGATACATTTTTGGGTATGCATGAATAAAAACATTTGAATAAGAGCTTCATTCTTAGGATCTATGTATTTTAACTTAGGTTGTAATAAAATTCCTGAAATTTAAGGCCAAATGGTGGCCTTAAATTAATTGGTGATTTAATGGTCTGTAACATGCAAAATGTTAGGCTAAATTTCACCAAGTTATCTGTGTTTGACTGAAGCATAATTGGAGTCTAGTGAAATCACATTCTCTAGAGAAGTACTAGCCTTGGTTTGACATAGAGAGATGACTCACAGGACTTGCATACAAAAGTAGTACTAAAATATAACTTCAGTTGTTTGTTTCTTAATGAATTCTCATTCTTTTACTAGGTAAGCTCTGGGAGTTCTGCATGAGGTATCTGCCTATCAGTACAGCATATCAACAGGTTGCTTGTCAAAAAACATGCTCCTTGGGAATAACAAACCCTCAAACCCTCAAACAAGTGTAGTTGATAGGAATTACTGCTGCTACATGGCAATTATCTATAGATTTCTCCTACCAAGATTTATGCCAAATATTTCTTACTTACATTAAATCTTAACTACTACTAATGTATGCCACATGGTAACCTTTTCCTCCAAAGAAATTTGTCATACCCTGTGAAAATAGAGCATTATTTTCAAAGCCTGGATATCTGCACTGATTGGTTATATATAGACCAGAAACTCATGGTTTGCTTTCAGGTGCAATCTGAGGGCTGATTGTTTGAGTTGATGAAAATTTGTGAAGTTAATTTGGGATTACAGCCCATTTGTTCTTGTCCCATATATTCAAGAGAAAGTGATGGGTTAAATGTAGATTCAGACTAAAGTTTTACAAAACTATTTGCCCATGATGTACTACTTTATTTTAAATTCTATCTCATTGTAGTTTCTCATGACAATGTCTTTAAGGTAGTGTAGCATTTGCTGGCCACATGGACAGCAGTGAGTGTAGTGCTCAGTATCTGAAACTGAGATCAACTTCATTTTTCTCAGTTTAGTCAATGAAATGTACCAGCTACCAAAATAGTAAAAAATGAGATTCTTAAAAATTTTCAACCTCAATACCCTAAGTTATTACTAAAGATGTAAATACAGGGCTTTCCTTTTATGCAAATTCTTAGACATTTAACCTGATAGTGTCAGAAATTACTGACCCTGTATCTTGTGATATATTTAAGATATTACACACTAGCATCTTCTTTGGCAACTCTGATAAAGCATTTAATGATGTAATGTAAATTTCACTGTATCCTAGTTTCCATTACCGTAGACAAAGTTCTGGGGTCCTTTTAGCAGAGACAACCTTGGGGCTGAGTTAAGAGTCACACAAATACAATGTTTTCAACTGTCTTTCTTCCATGAGTTTTGCAATACCCGTTCAGTTAATCTTTGCCTTCCTTGTTAACTGATACAGTCTGGGACATGACCTAGCATTGACAAAGCTAACTTTAGTTAATACTTAAAATCTTTAATTGAATCTTCTTTCAAGTTATTCTTTTACAAGACAAACTTGGCCACCACATCTTTTATGTCCAAAACTGTCCTGGATCCCTGGCCTCAGAAGATTGCAAGCTCTGGATCCTTGCTGGGAAGGAGGGATGGATAGATGAAGCATGGAGGCAACCGTGAGGCCAAAGATCTATGTTCTGGGGGGAGTGGTGGTTAGGCAAATCCAGAGGCTTAAGGTCTTCTATAGACAGCTGCAGGCTCAGTTGTGTGCTCAGCATTCTTTAAGCCCTCTCTTGCTGTAGGGTAACTGAAGGTATTAGAGGAAGCAGAAAAGAACAAGGCCCTCAAGCTGCCAGTAATTTGTTGATTTTCTACCTGTTTCACCTCCTGGCCTATAAATCAAAATGCATGAACCTATGTGCTTATTGGGACACACAGCTCTGCTGACTGCTGTCAGTAGGGAAAGGAGAAGGGGTACTGCAGGTAGGTGGGGCCAGGGGAGGACATCAGTATCGGTGACAAGACCTTGATTTTCTTTGTGTGGATGAAGAGGAAAAAAGCTTTTTTTTAAAAAAAAAGTTATACAGTGCAAAAGATAGAAGTGTTTTCCTTGTGCCACAAAACTCCTCCTGCCCTCATCTGTATGCACGCAAGAGAATAGTTCCAACCACAAAATTACAGTGGTATATAAAATAGAAAACTATGATCTTTTTTTTACCGTGTTTCTGGGATGACACCAGACTTATACCACAGTAACTTCAAGAACTGCTGGAACTAAACCTGAAGTATGAAGATAAAGAAACAAATGTTTGTGTAAAACTCATATGCTTTCGTTCATGTACAGATGAACACTAGGGCTATGTTACAATAAACCTGAAGACCTGGTTGTTCTATGGGGTTTCGTTGCCCATGGTTTGTTGTTTCACATATCCGTGTGTCCTTCTATATAAAAAATCTACTGTTAGAAACCTGCTGGTATAGAGCAATTTTTATTAGTAACCTAGAAGGAGAAAGAAACAAAACATCAAGGTATTAATGACACATGGTAAATGAGAAAATATGAAATACATTTTCCTTGATTTAATTTAGGCCTTGCAGGATCATTATTTCTCAAGTTATATGGCCATTCAAGTTCCACAGGTGCAGGCATTTTTTTTTTTTTTTCCCTGGAAACTTCCTGTTGTCTCAGTGCTTTGAATTGTAGGGCTGCTCTGAAGGAGCAGTCCTCATTCTTCATGTATAGCATGGCAAGTTAGTGCTAGTGGGCAGTGAAAACAGCTTCCCTATTTATCCTCCACCACTCAGCACAGTGCTGGCTGGATAGAAATTATGCTTAGGAACAGACTGAGTAAAAATAAAATTACTTACAGTTGTCCAAGTAAGCAGCTACATACCACTCCATATTTGTGGGAGTACCTTGATAAATCCAAAGGAAAGGGATGGCAGTAGGCAATGAGGTTTAAGGCAAGAAGAGAAAAAGAGAGGAAACATGTTCCAAGAAAAGTTTGGGTCCAGTTGAATTCAAAGGAAAACAACTCTCACTAAGCTCAGCAGCACTTCAGTTGTGTGCTTTTTACCCCTGAGATGATGCTGTGTCTCTGAATTCTGTGGACTCCCACATTTCTACTCTTACCACTTGAGATATTTTTTTCTTTAGCAGTAACCCTTTTCTCCTTGCTCCACAGTTAGTAAGGCACCAGAAAGGGCAACTTTTTGCCACTTGTTAGTTAGTGTAGTCCAAATACACTTCTAGAAAATTTCTAGAAAGCAGATTAATTTTAAAGTTCCTTATAGAAATACTTTATTACACTGGATTTATTAGAAAAAGTGTATAAAATCTTTGATATTTAAAACAGTGATTGATTTTAATTGTCCAGATTTGGGGGTTTTTTTTTAGTGATAATTCATTTATTTTACTCTTTTATGGTGTGAGTGAATTGACGTTTTTTTCCTAGTTATTATATCCTTCAAAATTTTAGGTTAGTAGATCTCATCCAGACTTGCATCCAAGGAAGAAAATGTTTTTTTTTTTTTTACTTGTCTCTAATTTCCACTAAGTTTCTGAGCTTTTGAATAATCACCATTGAATGTACTGTGCAGAAATAGCTGCTGTCGGGGCATATCTTTAGAGAGCTGTGGTGGAAGTGGTTGATGCTATCAAAAAGTGGTTTTCCACTTCAGCAAAACAGTGGTTTGACTTTTTCTTTTTAGAAATTAAGCAAGAAATTTATACTGCATTCTTACTTACTATTTTCCTTTTTAAAAATATTAAATCAATGTATTTGTAAATATTTTCTATATTTCAATCTTTACTTTAAAAAGTATGCAAACTGAAATACTCAATTAAAAAAAAAATCTCATTCAGACTTTTTTTCTTTTTTCTTTTAATATCATTGGGGTTTATACACCCAGTTCAGATTATTAGAGTAACTGACTTATAACAATTTTAATAATGCTGTTAAATATCCTACACAATTAGTGAGTGCTTGGATTCATACTTAATTTTAGCCTTCACTGGAAGTTCTTTCTCTAGCTGATATTCTATGATTCTATCATAACATTCTTGTGAAATGGTAGCAGTTTGCTATTTCATCAGTTTTAGAATGTCTAAAATCTGAAACATGTGTTTGCAAGTGTGAGTATATGTATAAAGATGTATTTATTGATATCGATGTTCTCATGTCTTACCTGTAGGATACATCACTTGCTGAGGTAAACTCATTCAATCCTTCATTGCCAATATCCCCCTCATCAATGATAAACCAATATAAATTTGAAGATGAATCAGAAGTAAGAGATCTCTTCATTACTGTCGATGACCCTGAAAGCCACATTACAGCCATTGAAACATTTATTACATACAGAGTAGTCACAAAGGTAAGCATCTATTCCTGCCTATAATGGCTTACATTGGTCATTTTCACTCTACTTGCATACCATTTTCTGTGAAATTACTCAGCATAAGTCTGCACACATAGGTCCTTAGGTTTTTTATGCTGAGCAAGCTAATACTTTTTCAGCAGCCAAATTGTTTCTGTATGAGAACAACATTTCCTGTTACCATCTTCCACAGAAATATGAAACAGCAGACTGATTTGGTTCAAAGACTATGTATTAGTCCAAGTATTGATGACTTACAGACCACTTGCAGGCTATCAGTCTTCTGTCTTGCATAAATATTACCAGTTACAAAAGTCTTCCAATTCCATTCTTTTGTAATTACAATGTTTGCTATTACACAGACGTTTGTTTCTCATTTACACTTGAGTGTGAAACAGTTTCTGGGGAAAGTGCCACAATTCTCTAATGTTAGGAAACGACAAAGTATATTTTTAGCTGTCCTGAATACAAAGTATTTACTGGAAATAAGGCAAAAAATCCGTCTTGTGAGACAAGCTAGCTCTTCTGAGATTACCAGCAAATATTCTGCAGGCTGCATTTTGAGAATTGCACTGTTAATTTTAAAAAGATTAATTTAAAAGCAAATTTTCAAATGGGAATTATTCATCCTTAAATAAAATATTAAAGATTAGGGCAAGAGCTATCTTTGTTAGGTTGTTAAAAATAATTTTCACTTTGGGCATGGTTTTATAGACAATAGAACATTTTTTCTTCAGGCAAGTATAGAAGACTCTAAGGTAGATTGCTTTTGCTTTATCTGTTCTTTCTTATCATATTTAATTTGAAGTGCTGGTTGTTGATGATAAAGTAATATCATTACTCCCATATACCTTGAAAAAATCTTATTCAACCGTCAAAAATGTTTAGATTGCAAAAGTGTGTTTAAAGGCTTGCTTGCATTACATTATGAATCTCTGTGCACCAATGAATGCTAAATAGGATGCATTACTTTAATGAAAACACAGCTCTTTGTGGCTTGGTTCAAGAAGACAGAGTAGTGATAAAGTAAATCTTACAGTCTGATATTTTGCAACACTGTAGTAAGAATTTTTCTAGGCGTTAAAAGTTTGTTGGCAAGTTCTAACAAAGGCCTACAAAACTGAATTTGATAACGAAACAATGAAACACAGAATCTGTTAAGCAGCACAGGAAGCATTACTTCTATAATAAACTGAAGTTTTCATGTTTTGAATGTGGGGATTATTGACTTGTGTCAGCAGGTCCCAAGGACATATATCAACTATTTGGTGCTTTTTTCAGAATGCTTAAAAATGGATTCAGATCCCCCCAAAATCTAAAACTTTTTTTTTTTTTTTTTTTTTTCCTGGTGTTCTCACCTGGGCCTGTTTTTCTTGACTCTGGTTTGCAGACATCTCGTGGTGAATTTGACTCTAGTGAATATGAAGTTCGAAGACGATATCAGGATTTCCTTTGGTTGAAGAGCAAACTCGAAGAAGCACATCCAACACTGATTATTCCTGTTCGTTTGCTAAAACTTAAGTTATTTCTGTTTGTTTATCAGATGGCTACAGTTTTATATAGAGATGTTTGAGGTCTGTCTTCAGTTTCTGAAATCTCACCAACATTAAACCAACCTAGTTTCAGTAGCTTTATACATGTGATAATTAAAAATCCCATAAAGGTATTTCTTATTTTTGTAGTAGTACAATTTGCATTAATTTATGTTCTTCTTTTTTGTTGCAAGACCCTTTTTAGACCACTGTTGAATGTGATAACTTTGTAACAAGTTGGCTTTTGCATAGTGGGTTCTATAGGGCATATCCCTGGTTTTTATTAAGTAAAAGAACTAATATAATACCCTTAATATATGCAAATTATAGAACATATTTTTTATTTTTCCCTTAGCCATTGCCTGAAAAATTCATAATGAAAGGAATGGTGGAACGATTCAGCGATGAATTCATTGAGACACGAAGAAAAGCTTTACATAAATTTTTGAACCGTATTGCTGATCATCCAACTTTAACTTTTAATGAAGACTTCAAAATTTTTCTTACTGCACAGGCCTGGGTAAAATGACTTTATTTTTATTTACAGTTATGTGAAACCATGTCTTGTGTTAGTAGAGTATATCAGTTCAGTATTCAATATTGTCCTTCCATGGCTTGTTACAGAGGCGTCTGAAGGCAGCAGTGGGTTTATGGGATATTCATCCCCCAAGATAGTATTTTCTTCTGTGCTTTTGGTAATCATGCATGTGGCCATATATGTTTCTGCACGTTCCAAAGTAGTTTTTGTTGCTGCACTTTGGATTTCTGTGGCAGATTCACCATATTTCAACATTGCATGCTTTTTGCGATACATTGTGAGTTACTAAGATTATATAAAAAGTCGTATTTTAAATTAATTACTGTTTTGGCATGGCACTGTCTTGTTCATCTGCTTTTATTAAGAAGTATAATAGTCTCATAAAAGACAAATACAGCCTTTGAATTTCCTGTTGCATTTTTGCAAGGTAAGTTGAGCTAAAAATCAGACTTTTGTACTCAAGAAAGCCTGCCTCTGAACTTCAGCAGGGGTTAATACAGCAACATATAGAAAAGAGTTGGGAAAAAAAATAGATGGATTACTTCTTACAGTAGGAATATTACTTGTTTTTCTCAGTTACTTACTTCTGCAATCATTGCTTCTGCTTTCCTGTTCAAAAGGCTAAGTTGCAAACTAGCTAATGCACACAAAGGAATGAAAGGTTAAAGGTCCTCTGCCATCTTTAATCACTCTTGTGAGAGTGTGATATATGGCATGTTTATGTTTGCCCAGAAAGGCTTAGATAATACATGCACTTGACAGATATGGTTCTGACTCTCTCTGATAATTTTAAAGTAAGATTTATATACAGACATACTGCGTTACATAGTTTTGTTGTTGTAGGCTTTTGTTTGTTTGTTTTTAAAGGAAAAAGAAAAACTTTAAAGTATACAATATTTTTAGGCAATTTTAAAAAGTACATGGAAGTAAACATGGCTTGTTCTGTCTGTAGGAACTCTCCTCACACAAGAAACAGGGTCCTGGTTTGCTAAGCAGGATGGGACAGACCGTCAGAGCTGTAGCATCCTCAGTAAGGGGAGGAGTTAAAAATCGTCCTGAAATGTTTACAGAAATGAACAATTACATGGAAACATTTAGTCAGAAAATAATTGTACTAGACAAAATAGCTCATAGAATTTATAAGGAAGAAAGGGGTAAGTAGAAAACAAGTATCAGTTTTATTGATTTAAGAAATTATTATATTGGGGAAAGTTCTCATTGTGGCAGGCAAAACACTCTTTCCTGCAAGCAGGGGAAAGGGAGATTTGTGTTCATACTGTGCTTTTTGTAATCGTTTTTGTTTTGGCAGACCTTCAAGTTAGTTTGAATAACTTGTTAATAGGAAGGGTTGTAATGTGTTTGAACTACTTGGTAAGAACTTCAAAAAAAGGAAATGTAGCGAGTATTGTTATCTTGTTACTTGTGTTTCTGGAAAGCCCCATGACCTGTTATACATTCAGTGGAATGCAAATCATCAAAGTTTTCTGTGCTGCCTACTGGCATAATGATTTCTAGATACCAGATCTGGTGGGGTTTATTTGTTTTTTTGTGGTTTTTGGAGGGGGGTTGGGTTTTTGTTTGTTTGGTTTTGGTTTTATTTGGTTTTTTGCTTTTGTTTGGATTTTTTGTTTGATTTTTTTTGTTTGTTTCATTTTTGGTTTTTGTTTAATTCTGAACCTTTTTTCAGTGTTAACCAAGTAGATTTTGTTTTTATATATAGCTTTAGTGTTGGTCATAATTTCTGTCATAGGAAACTATATCTGTTAGATTTTTAATAAGAAGGATGATTCAGTCTCATATTTTTAAGTAACAGCAGTTTGCACACCTACTTGGCATGCTAAATTACTGACTTTCTGAGGCTGACCCTGATCTCAGACTATACCTGTTCAGTAGAATTTCCATTGGTCAGCCCTTGAGGGGTTTTGTTGTCTATATAATATAATTTGAAGAGGTGCACTCTGTTCTTAATAACTGAGCTCTTGTGCTTTATTGTGCAGTACCAGATCTCAGCATGTCCTCACTAAATTCAAGAGGTCTTATAAAAGAAAATACATCTTGGTGAAAAGAGTTTGTTTTGATATTGTACATTTCAATGGGAATAGCTGGCTGAGGTCTGTAGGTTCAAGGCATCAGTGTCAAGATAGTTCTTGGAAAACCTTATGATTTTTGACATGCTCCCAAATGCTGTAAGTTATATCTTCTTTCTAGATTTTCCAAATAGCACTTGTCAGAACACTTTTGTGCAAGCTGCACTGCTGTGCGCATCAGCTATTGATAGATGTTATTCAGAGAACACTCCTGCATACAGGAGCTTAACATGGGTTTATTAATTACATCTTCCGTGGAAGTTGTTTTTTTGTTTGTTTAATTGACCTCAAAGTAAGCATTACAGTCTTCATGGACTTGATGATCTCTGAGGTCCCTTCCAACCCAGCCGATTCTATGATTCTATGATTCATGGCAAATGTCTGCTTTGCATGTTTTCTTGGACATTTCTCCATTGTAAGTTCAGTGGTGATGAAAATGTGTTTTCAATACATGACCAATATTTTCACATCACCTTTCACATGCAGCTTCCAGGTGATATCCAGCCTTCCCCAAATTTAGCTCTACCAAATGGCACAGTGAATGCTGGACCTTCTATCTGCTTACAGATTAACAGTTGGTGTAGAGACATAAGAGAAGTAATTCACTCGATAACCTTGCATTTAGATTAATAACAAGTACTAAAGGAGATAACACCTGCAAAACTAGAATAAACTTGTTGTGTCTCCTGAAGCTTTTGAGACATACCAAGGCTGCTAGTTTTAACTCAGAAAGGCTTTGAAGTGTTAGTGTAGCAGAGGAATTCAGGGCAGTAGAAGCAAGTAAGTCTGACTGTTGTCTAGGACTGCTATAGCTCCTGTCCTTCCTTAAGAAGACCATGTGAAGGAACTGAAGTCACTGGGTGATCTGAATGCAGCTTTTTAGGTCTATCTACTGGGGCATTTTTGCTGATAGATTTCTAGGATCTCCTTTGTTCCAATACATTATTGATTAATTTACTCATAAAGAATGAACTGCAGTTTACTTATCTTGCCATTTCATCAAATTTAAACATTAGCTTTAATCTCTTGCTCTGTTCACAGTCAATAGAGGGTTGCAATTAGTATCACTTAGACATCTATTAATGAACAAAAGAGTAATATATGTGTATGTTCCTGTTAAAGAATATTTTAATGAAATGAAAGAATATGGCCCCATCCACACACTGTGGTCAGCATCAGAAGAGGATATAGCAGAGTCCCTCAAAGGTGTTGCCAGCTGCATCGACAAGTGCTGCAGGGCTACGGAGAAGCGCATGGCAGGGCTCTCAGAAAACCTGCTGCCCATTTTACATGAGTACGTTCTCTACAGTGAAATTCTGATGGTAAGTTTTCCTTTAGGATTGCTTATGGCTGTATATAATGTTTGGCTTAGTCCAGTTACAAACTCTAGGAGACAAATTCTAACTGATGAAAATGATTTTGCAGTCCTTCTATTCACTGTTGTTCTTAAATGTGCACAGCATAGGATAGCTGTCCATTAGCAGGGAATCCAGTTGGTCATGTTTCCCATACTAATCAGGCAAGAGGCACCCCTTCCAGATAAGAGCT
Organism: Phaethornis superciliosus; assembly: GCA_023637945.1. Lineage (NCBI taxonomy): Eukaryota > Metazoa > Chordata > Aves > Apodiformes > Trochilidae > Phaethornis > Phaethornis superciliosus. Next base: position 11,828,101 of record JAJQWJ010000009.1, on the reverse strand, counting down.
TGGTAGTTTTGAATGGCAGCTCCTTGTCATCTGTGCTGAGGATTGTCTGGTTTTGCCATCTTCAGAGAGGCTGGCACTGTAGCAGAGGTGGGAACACAGAACAGTTTGGAGACCAGCAGCTGAGAAAGGCCTCCTCTGAAATTGCTGAAATATAACTGAGTAACAGATTGTGGGAGGTAGAAGAAGTGGAGAGGTTTTTCCCTTTCTAGGAGCTGTTCCTAAACTGTTTTTCTTTCTGCAGAACAGCATGGAACTTCCAGTCCCTGTGTCATTATATAAACACGTTAGTCTTTACCATTAGCTGATGTTCTTAGTTCCCTTTATGTACATATTTTTCTTACACTTGTAGAGAATGTAAAAAATCTGACTACAGAGCTGATAAACCAGTGCAGATGGATAATCAACATAATTAAGTAACTGAATTCACCATGTTGTAATTCCCACACTGCTGCCTTCGGAAAGCAGAAAATGTGTACAAACCCCTCTTTGTCTAGGTTTTGAGCAATGCAAGCTGCAGTCTCTGTTCCTGCCTTACCACTGAGAGCCCAGCTCCTGTAGTGGTTGCTCTAACACACTGTTAGAGGCCAAGGCTAGAGCAAGACATAAGTTAACCCAGCCTTTGAGGCACTGTGCAGAGTGTTGCCACTTTCTCGGAAAGGGCTTAGCTACCAAGACAATAAGAATTAGTGCTGCAATGGCTGCTGTCTTTAAGACAGGCTTCACTGAAAGAGCTACAGAATGTTGTGTATTTCACAGGTCCCATTATTGACATGTACATGTAGCTCTGAAGAAAATTTTAGATTACCAGCAGGTCTTTCCCCAAGCTTTCCAAACTTATTTTTCAGAATGTCTGTCTGTTACCCCATCCTAGCCTTCAGGCTATGAAGAGATGCTGCCTGCCCATTTATTTCTAATCTGCAGGCTGGCTTACCTTTCTCAGCTGTTCTCTTTGCTCCAGAGCAGTGTGAGGTTTCTGTGAACAAACCCCAAAGTGGCTACCTGGCTGTTGCCCATTGCAATTTTTTTGCAGTGTTCTTGATGCAACACTTGCAACACACTTGCAACACTTGCCCTGGGGTCATATCAAGAGGGAAATCTTCCTCCACTATCTCATTCCTGTTCTGCAACTGTTCCTTTCTTTTAATTCGCCATGGATTTTTATTTTTCCTACAGCTTACTTCCCTCAAACAGTTTGGAGAGGGAACTGCTATTCACACTAAAAATACAAAACAGGAAATCATACACAATACAACCTGCTTGCAGAGTTGTATTTAACATCTCATCACAGGAACCTTTGTGTGGTGCTGCTAAGATTCGGTGCAAATGTGCAGAAGAAGGTGTGGTCAATATAAGACAATCCTTGGGAGTTAAGCCTTAAAGTGAGGAAAGAGATGAATTCACAGCTCAAATATGTACATCTGGACTGTCTCCTTCCTAAGTAACTCACAGAATTAATCTGTGGAGAGCAGAGAACTCCTGTGTGTTGGGGTGGAAATTTCAGTGGCAGGGTTTTTTTTTTGTGGGTTTTTTTTTTTTTGTGTGTGTGTTTTTTTGGTTTGGTTTGGTTTGGTTTGGTTTGGTGTTTTTTTTTTGTGGGAGGGGGCCAATAAGTATTTATCAAAAAAGATTTAAATATATAATCCTATGTTTTAAAAACACAGTCCCTCTATTTGCCAGTAGAAGTCAGCACTTGTATCTGGTTGTAACAAAATAATGCCAAATAATTTGTTCTAGCTTGTAAATTAAATAGTATTTGTGCTAAAAGTTGCCAAATAATCATTAAAAATGTTTTAAAAGAAGCAAAGAAAATAGTAAGGAGAAAGCATTTGTGATACAAAGGAAAGCTGTTCCAGACATATTTGTTTTGCTTCTATGCTTGCACTAAACATTTTCTGTATTTATATAACCAAAATATATTCTCAGCTATTGAAACAGATATATGAGAATTAGTATGTATTGCTAATCTATTATGTAGAATAGTCCAAAGTTTTCCAATATTTTCTAGTCAGTACCTGTCCAAAAAGAAACACCGAAAAATTATTTGAAAATCAACCTCCTAAATTGTTCTGTTGTGTTTGTGAAAGTGACAAGATATCAAAGGTAACTCAGCCAAATAAGACAGCTATAGAAGGTAGAGCCTGGTGCTGTTTCAACATGCCCCGTGCTAGAGGTAAGTAATGAAAACCTCTTGAGTGTATGCAGAAGCAGCAGTAAAAGCAGTTGTGGTAAGGTAATGCAAAAGAAGATTTGAGACTTGTAAGCACACCTGAGTGCACATTACAGATGAGGAAAACAAGGAAAAGAGGAATTTGCAAGGATTCGTCAAGGTCACAGAGCAAATAAGCATCATAAATAGAATTTTAATCTGTAATAGTATTCCTGTTTTATAATTCAACAAGTAATGTTCCTTCTCCTTTCTGATTATTTTTTTTTACATTATGCTAAAAATCCAATACCTGATAGGACAGTTTTAAAGGAGGTAGCATTTTACATTTGCTGTAAATAAGAACGTGTGTCAAGGTTAGAACATCTGTCGTTTTTATGATAAGTTTATCTGATTTTACTGAATTAGTCATCACAAAATAATATTGAAAGTTAAATCACATTTTCAATAATGCCTGGTTTACCATTTTGAGTCCTTTTTTATACTTCATATGTAACCTTTACTCAAGATACTTTTGTTCATGAGATTTTGCAAACTCATGTTTCTAGTTTAAAACAGGAATATTCAGCAAGTTGAATTGCTACTAAGTAAATATGTTGCAGCTTCCTCATACAACTAGCCACAATACTGTATAAGGCAGATTTTAGATTTAATAAGATTCTTGAAAAGCAGGTAATGAAAAAGAAGCCTTTGTGATTTTAAGATATTTTTTTGAGAAGAGTCCATGTATCATGTCAAAATTATTAAATGGCATCATTCTGTGATCTTGCTTAATTTATTAAATAACCAGGTTGTAGATGGTTTTCTGAATAGATGGCTAAAATTTGGTGTGGTCTACTTCTGTTTTTTTCTCTTCTATATTAAGGGTATTTTGAAAAGGAGAGACCAAATTCAAAGTGAGTTTGAATCCAAAGTTGATGTTTTAGCCAATAAAAAAACGGAAAAGCATCTGGTGAGTATGTACAGAAACTGAAATCTTGTAGGCTTCATTCCCTGAAGAAAACATGTCCCCTGAATTCATGCTTTGTAACTGGATGGTGTCTCTGTAATTCTCATACTTACTTTGAAAAGGCTTGGTCTCAGTAGCTATGTATGCCAGGCAATGGCATGAAAAAACTGCAGAACTTCAGTAGATAGGCTGCTGGAGCAAAGGTTCATAGTGGGCGACCACTGTGTTTTGTCAACACAGGGTGTACTGCAGCTTATTTTTAGCATTTCTCATTACTTCCACACTGGGAGTTAAAAGAAAGGAAGACTTGCTGCCTCTTGTAGCTGCTGCTTCATTGATGTAGGAGAGAAAGAAGGTGGTTAGAATGAGCAAAGTTAAACTTATCTAAAATAAAAAGTTCTGCATTCTACTCCTTCAGGTTTCTCTCTTTTCTGTCCAGACCCAGGGATTTTATTTACTTTCAGTATGACACCTTCATTCATTCTAGTGAAGTCAGGATGTAACTGGTAGCCCACGAGGTAACCTCAAAAGCATCAGCAAGGTTCAACAGGCCAATGTATTAAAAGGAACTTCTGGGATGGGTGTTGGCATTTTGTATTTGTTGATTGTTCAGTTCTCCAGCCTAAATAATGTTCTTTTAGCACAATGTAAACACAAGGTGTTATGCTGTGTAAATAACAGATAAAAATTACTAAATAATAATCACTTTTCAGTACATCAAAGGAGAATATCCTAGACACTTCAGATACTTTTTATTAGGGTTGTCATAATTAGCTTTCATGTAAAGATGAGCTGTTTAGATAGTTTTTGGCACTAGGAATGAATATTTTGATTTAATTTCTTGTCATTGAGCTGAATAAATAAGAGCATATTACCACTGTTATCTACAGTGGTAGTGGTATATTTTTTAAGTTTGTCTCTGTGCAATGTAGTGAGACACTAAGTAAGTATCTCTGTGGTGGTTTTTTCCTACATATAAATTCTGTTTACTTATATTGTCCCCCATTTGGACTTTGTGTTCTTTAATCCATTTTTGTTCTTCTGCTTCCTGTCCTGATTCTCCTGTCCTTTGTCCTTAGTTTATGTATAAATTTGAAGCTCTTATAAAATGCATGAGAATGGTGAGTTGGAGAAGTCCCCTGGGCTAGGAGCAGAGGTAGCAATGGCAGGTCCTAGTCTTCTGCTGGCTACAGACCATCATATTCTCATGCAGCCTTGTCAGGGCACTGGCAGAGCTTCTGTGAGCTCCTCCCATAGCCTGCCCATGTCCCCAGCCCCCTGCTCCAGGGCTGCTCCATGTGCTGGCAGCATGCAATATTTGCATTGCATGTAAAAGCAATTTTATGTATATATGAAGAGTATATATTAAGTATATATGAAGAGTGACCCTTATGGATCCCTTCCAACTTGCCATAACTCTGTGACTGTATGACTTAAGTGATTTATTCTGGCAGAAAGCGATATCACAAGCTATTGCGTAAGTTATTTGTATGTAGTTGTATTAACTTTCTCATTCTGGCATTTCTTTAATCAGTACTTCCCATTTGTGTGGTTTGCTGGTGAACAGCTGAAAACTGCTGCATTTGCACAGATCAGTTCAGCAATGAGTTGCAATTTTGTGCTTGTTTATCAGCTAGACTTATTGCTGTTCACCATGGGGAAGGGAACATTGCTGGGAAGGATATATTTCAGAATGTATGTCTGTTATTATCTGATGGATTCCCCAGTCAAGGAGTATGCACTCTCTTTTCCTGAACTGTTACAGACAAAAGGGGATATTTTTCCTTTAGCATAGTATTGATCATACCATGTTGATTTGATATTGACAATGGCTTACTTCATAATGAGATGTTTGTTCTTGCTTCCAGTAAAATTTTGAGTTTGTGCAAGCTGGTCTTTTTTCAGTTTCTGTGTTTCCAAAACTGTGCTTACTGCTTGCTGAAAGCTTTTGGATAGTGTGTTTACCCAGGTGTTAAGATCTTTATCTTTCTAACCCTGCCATTTCTTGCTCATTTCAAAAAATCCTGAGAGCTTGATTCTCCTCATGAGAGCAGCAAAACAGGTGTCTGTTGGTCTAATTTGATAATAAAACTCTGTGTTCTCTAACAGAGTGGCAGCTGTATCCTGAAGATTTTTTTTTTTAATTAGAAATTGAAGGCTATTTCTATTAATATTAGTTTAGCCATGGTATACTGCTATTTTTAACTGTCTGGGTAGCTTTTAAATGTTTTCTCAGATTTTTATCATGTTTTAATTTTTATTGTGTGTTCAAATATTTTGCCTTTCTAATGAGACCGATTTCAGAATAAAAGGTGGTTGTAACACGGGTACTGTTACAGATACTGGTGTTGAGCACTGAGTTTTGCTCTATTTGCATATTTCTATTTCTAAGCAGAACTCATTTGGCTTCTACGATCTCATAGACATCAGATTGAATTTGTCAGTGTAATCTAGTAGACAGAAATTCTGCTGACAATGAGTGGCATGAACTAACCCTAACTCTCATCTCATTTGAAGTACTTTCCCACCATAGATAAAGAATCTCAAACTGTCATTAGAGCTGATAAAAGGCTGTAAGTTCTTTAGTACTGGTCATGACAAACATTAAATGATTTAAGAAACAGGAGGTTACATAGCAGGAGAATACAAAGCATCCCCAAGGTCAGTGCATCTGAAACAGGCTGTAATTGCAATTTAAACCTTAGGAGATGTCAGGCTCATTGGCTGGGGACTTAAAAACAAATGTTTTCTTGAGCTGTGCTTCTGCCAAGAGGCTTTTAGAAAGCTAGTTGTGATTCTGCTGAAAACCAAAACCATGTCTCCTACTTCAAAGCTCAATGCACAAAGAAAGCAGTTGTTCAGGTTGTGAAAGGTTTGAAGACTGTGATTTTGGATGCAGGCTCTGACAGATATTTTGGAGGACTTCTGTGTCCTCCTGCTTACCTAGACCTTTCTTAATTCCAGAGTTCTGTCTTTGAAGATGCTGGAGTTTGTGGCTCCATTGCTCCCATGTTCCAACCTGAAGGCATGCACAGCAATGCTCGTGCATCTCTCTGTGATTTGGGAGTTTTTAACAGTTTTCGTGCTGCCACTATTGCCAATAGTAATTCTGACAAAAAGTGGGTATAAAGTGCTCTGACAGAACCAGATAAGCATTAAATGCTAACTTAAGGATTCTAGTATTCACGCTTGAAACTGATAAGTAAAGAGATGAAATGTTCTATCTGTCACATGTTGAATATGTTTTATCTCCAGGCTTAAATGGGTTAGAACTGAGCTGTAGGATTAATTCATATATCAAATAGAAATTGATGTTATTTTGCATAGTTGGGTAGTATAAAATGTACCACTTATCAGATAATTTGGCTATTGGGCCAAGTTCCTTTGGCTACAGGTCACGCTACTCATGTCTAGTAGAGCTCTGCCCTGTCAGTGTCTGGCTTCCTGTCCAGTGGTCCAGTGTCTGATTAGCACTGTGCTATCCGTCTCTGGGGATCACGGATGTGAAAAATAATTCATCACTATAGCTGCCTCAGTGAGATCAATGTAAGAAAATGCATTCAGAGTCATATTTCATTTGCAGCATAAATGTTAACAATTTAAACCTTGTAAATGAGAAACACAGTCGGGAGAGTTTTTGTTGAGACCAAGCTGCTTCTTTGATTTCTGTTGTCATGGCTGAAGAGTTTCTTGGCATTCATGGCATTCATGTTTCTTTTCAATTGTGAAAAAGTAGATCTTAAGCCTCTCTACCTCAGATGGCAAAGCATGGCATAATGCTGTCTTTAGACCTTAAGCCAACACTTGCCTTGCTACAACATAGTTCCTTTTGGGCTCTAGAGGATGGTGTTTAAACCACGTATCCAGGCAGGGATGTTGGAACAGTCTTCCTGTCCACATAATGTTGTGACTCCTCCATGGAAGAAATTCATAGTTCTAGAAAAGGCAAGACAAAAAAACCCCTGTAAAATAAATTTCTTCAATATATGAAGGATAATGTAATGGCAAGCTGCTTCAGCCAGGACTTCGAAGTCAGAAAAATATCGTTGGAGTCTAGCTCATTCCCATGTAGGGAATTTTTTCTTTCAAAAACAGAAAATTGATTCAATTACTTTTCCTGTTCTAAGAAATCTAAAAATATTCCCTATTTTCAGTATTTTGTGTGAATTCATTTTTGCTATTTGAAGAAAAGGCATTTAACTTGGGATGTGCCCAGGGTACCAAATCCATCTGTCTGTAATTTCTTGAAGGAAAAGAGGTATTTAAAGGTAAAGGTACAAAGGAATTTTGTTCCTGATTAGTAACCAGTCATTCATTAATCTAGAAGTGTGACAAGGAAAATCAGTGTAGAAAAAAAGTTAACTAAAAATGTTTATTCATCAATGTATCATGGAATGTGGAGAAAATCCATTCAGATAAAATTTTCAGTTTTACTAGATAAGGAACTTTTGGCTACTTGAAGAGTGGAATTCTAGCATGTCAAACTGATTCACTATCTGTGGCTTGTGAATTAAGGACTGGGCCATTTTGGTCAGTGCTCTTTAGTTCATGTCTGATGGCAGCAGGTCTGCCAGCTGTTGCACTGGAATAGTCCTCTCAGCATGGTTCAAACTGGAGGCTGCACACCAAGGCATCCTGCATCCTGCTCTGAGTTTTGACATTTCTGCATTCTGCCAATAGCATAAGCATTCCTTGAAAATCTTGGAAGTTAATTCTGTAATCCTGAAGTTCAAATCAATGAAAGCACCAGCTCTGCAAAGAGCACAAGGGACTATCCAGCTGTACAGGGCTGTTGTATAAGAAAAAACCCCAAAAAGTTTGCCTGACAGCAGAATACAAGGAAAAAGAGGAAGGTGTACAGAACCTGAATTGCACTGAAAACAATACAAGGAAATTAATGTTTTGTGCGTGATGTTCCTCATTGGTGGTGCTTCTGCCTGACCTCCCTCTTCCATCAAGACACCAACTTTGAGGTCTCAGCAGCTGAATGGCATGGTAGCAGCAGATGCACCTCGTTTTCTGAGGTGCTAGCCAGAACTGACACAGCTAATTAGCAAGTGATAAGAGACAACAAAATTAACATCAAAAATTATTGAGACGACTAGAAGATTCATTAAAGAGGAGGCCTGTGTACACTTACTCATTCTCATTAGCTAAAAAGTCATTTTGTGCATCTACAGGAATTAGAAGAAAATAGAATCAGTAGCGTAGCCCTCAAAGTTTCTGATCCTGGATCACTGTGTAAGACTTTATTCTCTGCAGAAGTCCTTTGGTTTAATTTTTTTCTTTGGTTCTGTGTTTCTCTCTCCTTACATGATCACAGAGAGGTTAGCTCCACAAGGAAAGATGGCAAGGTGACAAGTGGCAAATCAGAAAGTTTGTGCTTTTGATTTCTGTTGTCCTTCCCATTCTGGTTTCTTCTGAGGTTATTAAAGGTTCTGTCAGAGTTTTCTCATTTTTTCTGGCCAAATCTAATTTGAATAGTTGATTCTGCTTCAGTGTAGCCCTCTGTATTTTCATTTTCAATGCTTCACTGTCAAATGCTAGTGAAGAGGTGCCAGAGTCTGTAACTTCTTAGCCAGTAAAAATATCTTCAATAACACTTTAATTCTGGTCTAGCATTTCTTTTATTAATATTTCAGAAATTGTACTGAGTGACTAATGAAGAAAAAAACCCCAAATTTATCCCTGGAGGATGATTTTCTGTGCTAAGTTAAATAATAGCCTTGGTTCTGCAGTTCTGCTTGTCTGCACTACAATCACTTATTTCAATCACTGTTGTCATTTGGTGATTTTACTAATATTTACAATGGTGATTCTTCTAATATTTTTTCATGTTTACAATTCATATTTAGTTCTCAGAAGAGATTGGGAAACTTGAAGACAAAGTTGAATGTGCCAATAATGCTCTGAAAGTGGATTGGGAGAGGTGGAAGCAAAACATGAAGTGTGATATGAGATCCATGCTCACTAATATGGCTGAGAATAATCTCCGTTATTACGAAGAGGTAAAACCCTTCCTCATAGCAATGTTATTTTTTTATTATGTCAGTGGAAAAGGCCATGAGTTTTCTGTAAAGAGAATTCTTTTCATTTTAGCTCAAACCTGTGTTAACTTCAGTTTTGGCAGGAAGAGGGAGGTAGTTATCTCTAATTTGACATGCTTCAAGCAAAACAAATTTTATTTGTTCCATAGTGGTTGATCCTGAGTTCCTAATCGACAGAGGGCACTCTTGTTTTACTAACCACAACAAGTTGGAACATATTTTTTGGTTCAATGTCAGCCGCTGTATTTCAGTTTGGCAACCTTTCGCTGTAACTGCATGAAGACGCCCTCTGGCAAGCTCAGACTTGTGTAAATGAACTTGTATGAGGAAAATGTTCAAATGTAATTCCATTTTAGACAGCAGGTTCCAGAAGTCCTCCTTGTTATTTCTCTAAGGAATTGTCTTTAAAAGAATCAGACCTTGCAAGGATAAAGAAGAATAATACAAAACTTTAAACAGTTAATATAAAAGCTTTTTTAAAAATACAAATTCTTAAAGATTATAACAATTAATATATTCAGTCTTTTTATAACTGAAACTTGCTACTTCAGAAATAAAGGAAAGTTGTTGAAATTAGATTTTTATCTTCACCTTTTCAACTTAAATGCCATGGTAAGAATTCCACTTCAAAAGAATATATACTAAGAAAAAGAACTTGAAAACACATAGCAAAATATGTTAAGCCTTATTTAAAGTTTCTTCAAATATGTTTGTTCATGATGTTCCTCATTGATGGTGTTTTATGTATGGCAAACATATTGTTGATTGAAACGTGCTTTTTGAGAATATCCCAGATGTCTTGAATATTTTAAAATAATTTCTCCTTATTTGGGGAAAAGAAACTGGAATACACTAAGCCATCTATTGTTTTAAATTAGTAATTTTCTCAGATATATACTGACATCTGTAGCTTACAGTACTGTATTTTGAACTTTTTATGGATTGCCCATTAGCCAGTGACACTGTCCTGATTTTACCAATCATTTTCTTAAACATAATTGAAAAGACAGAGCTCTTGATCATCAACTCTAATTAATTAGCATACAGTCTGTGAGATCCATGGACATTGACGATCTGTTGTTACATATTAGGATCAAAATATTTTCTGAAAACAGGCAGCAATCTTTTGGCATCCTTTCACATTTTCTTCAGTTATTAATTATTTCTGACTTCTGTGTCGGTAATACATATGTTAAAATTATGCTAAATATATTGGAATATTTTGTTAATGAATGGTTAGCTAAACTAAATCACAACAATAATTCTTTGACTCTCTTTCTCGTCTAGGAATTCATTTTGCTGAATTAGAATTGCAATTCGGATTGCCAAAGGAAATTCATGTACTGTACATGAAGTGACTATCATTAAGTCACAAACTGTAGAAAACACTTCAGCTATCTATAACTGCCAGTGGTTTTTCTTAAATAGCCTTTGAAATATTGTAGAGATTGGTTTATACTAAAACATTCCTTGTTGGTGCTTTTCTTGAATATTTAAATTTGCATAAGATGTTTTTGCTGTTACATGTCAGTAGATCTAGATTTTAGGAAGAATATCTTACCTTAATGCAGTGGACATCATAGTAGGAAACACTGTGCCAACTGTATCACTCCTTGTTTGCAAAGTGAGGGGTTAACCAATTTTTTTGTTTCCTCAGAAGATCATTATCTTAATCCTGACATTCAAGAGAATTTCATAAAAATATTATGAGATTGAGAGTTTTGATCTAAAATATGCCCATTTATTTAAGACCTGTGGTTAATGCTAGTGGTTAATTACTGGAGAAGTGATCACTGTCAGAGGCCCTGATGTTACAAACAACAGGTGTGTGATGCGCTCTTGAAATCAGCAGACAAAGAAGCCCTGCCATCTGCTTTCACTGTTTGGAAGTGAAACTTGAGGAAGGGAATCTTAGAGACCAGACAGTCAGGCTATAATTTTTATGCTTTTAGTAGAAAACAAAATCCTACCTGAAAAATAATAGTTTGACTCTCACTCATAAAACTCATGCACAAACATAGTGCCTGTGAAAGTGTTTTTGACTTTTTCAGTCGTTACTTGCATCACTGACATTCTTTCACATGTCAAAAGTTAAATTATATATTCATACTTATGATGCAGTATTTGATGTTTACTAAGCCTTTTCTTGCTTTAGCATCCCTCATCTCATTATTTGCCTTTTTTTCCCCTTATCATGTCCTGTGCATGCTCCTAAGGCGTGGATGCCATGGATTATTAAGTTGCCCAGCTCTTCTGTCCATTTCCTATGAATCATCTCCAGCTTTCTAACTTTGTCACTACTTGCTTCTTCTTTCCAGTTTCCCCCCTCATCCCAGCTCAACTCCTATCCTCGCTTTTCCACAAGCAGTATCCCATAATCTAGTAACTGCAGCGGTAGTGGTCAAGGGTTGGACTTGATGATCTCTGAGGTCCCTTCTAACCCAACCAGTTCTGTGGTCCTATGGATTTCCTTCTCTACACCAGCATTTCACTGTGCTCCTCATTATTTCCTTGTCTTGCTGACTTTCTTTCTCAGATGCACAACCTAATCAGGAGTCATTCCTGTTAGTGGCCATTCTATGCATCCCTTAAATTTCTGAGAACTACAGAGTAATGAGAGATGGATATCTTATGTTTTCTTTGGCTTCGTAGAGAATCCAGTTCTTTAAGAATGTATAAAACAAAAGACAGTGTGATCAAGTACAACATAGCAGTGTGTCCAAGTATACTAGAATGTCTAAAATGTTATTTTCTCTTCATCACAATATGAGGAAGGAAAATGCCTTTACATTTGTTTGGATTCTTCCTAAATTTTAGTTGCCTAAGGATTCCACTGTCACCTTGTTGAGCATCAATTAGTGAGCATAAAAGAGTATGTCTCCCTTAAGCCAAGTTAATGTTCATGTTACATGAAGTGCAACTTTAAAATGTTGGTTATAATTATATTTCCCTGTGTTTACTAATTCAAAATGAGCAGCCTTCCATGTTATTGACTATCTATATTTAATGTATGTGAATTATAAGTGTTCCTTTGTTTCTACACCTGTGGAATTAACGATCTCTTTGTGTCTCTCAATGTTTTGGCAACAAAGACACTAATTAAAGCTCAGTGTTGCAGATTTATAGGGTGCTCCTTTGCAGGTATGTAAGAATGACTCATTCCTGTGGTAATGTACAAGCTGTGTTATAATCCATTGAAATATAATGTCATTTAATAGCCAAGAACTACCACAACTCAATCATTTGGTATTCCTGTAGGTGGTCTCAATAGTTCGTAGAGTTCTCTACTTCCTTTTCTCTGCTTCTGGAAAGGAGTTGAATACATGCTTAAGTCACATTCTGTTCCACAAAGGCTTAAAGTCAGTAACATACCTCTTGACAATGCAGCTGACATACTACTTATTGTACACATCTTTTTTTCATGAAGAAACTGAAATATTAACAATAAATAAGTCTTATGAAATATCTCAGGAAATATGAAAACCTGGACTTCATACACCATTTATCTGAACTTTGAGTTAAATAAATACCCTGAAAACAGCATTTCCTAAGTGAAACTTTTGCCATAAACTATCCAAGCCATGGTATTTGCTGTGCCCAGCTACAATGAAGTATCTAAAATCCTTCTGTTATTGCTTAGAAGATATACAAAATACGTTAGCATTCATGCTGCTTGAACTTACAACTATCTAACTGTCTTACATTTCTAGTGAATGACTTCAGAACTCTGCCATTAAATAGGTAGGCTTAATCAAATTACATTGAAGAGCCTAAGTCTTGGTATTATTGCATATCTTTGTGCAAGCAGACGAGTGGGAGGATATGATAGTCATGAATAATGTTAAAGAAGAAGCTCAGTCAGCAAAATGAAGAAGACACACAGGATGGCCAGAGTTGGGGGAATCCATGATGATTCAAGGGCACAGAACCAGGCATACCCATAAAATTATGGGTGACAAAAGTAACAAGAAAAAGCAAACAAAAGTCAGTGGTGGTTTATGTTTCTGAAGAAATAAAAAGGTAGAAGACATGGTCTGCAAGAAAACGTCAGAGATTAAAACAGCTGAATGACCTAAGAGATCACAAAATAAAATCATGTGGGAGCTTATTTCCGCATTTGTTTTTTTGACCACAGTGAAAACGGTGCTAGCATTAACAATGACCTGCAAATGTTGCAAACTGATTTTTGATTTTAAAGGTCTTTTTGACCTTTTGTATAAAGCCTTTAAGATTTGATTATTAGATTCACCCCTGCTTCATGTGACACTGGGGCAGCTGAGTCTATTTTGGATGCTTGAGCTGGAAGGTGGCAGCTTGGTTTTAAAATGTCAGTGAGGGAGTTGCTAGCAATTTGTCTTCACTGAGGCACTCAGACTCAGAATTCTGTTTGCTAGAGCTCAGCTTGGATTACAGTCCTAGAAAGCTGCAAAGCACATCTGTTTTCCGAGGCTTGTTCTAGGTGTGGGACAAGAAATAATTCCTTTGTCTTGGAGTTTTTTGTTGGTGATGACTGATAGTTTTATTTATGAACCACAGTTTAATTAATACCACATAACTCCATGTTTTGTAATTCTGTAATTTCAATAATGTGACTTAAAATACATGTATCAGCACTGGCTGGAATGTAAAACTGTCTTCTCTCTGTTATCTTCGCAACATGAGTCAAACTGCACATGTTAAAATGCAACCACAAGATGTTGCTTATCCAGATAGCTGCAATCATGGAATCATAGAATAGTTTGGGTTGGAAGGGACCTTAAAAATAATTTATTTCCAGTCACCCTGCTATGAATCTACTGAAATCTTTCCAGTCAAAATGAAAACCTTTTTTTTTATTTTTTTTTTCATTTACATGTTATTCAGTTTTTAATGTATGCTTGTTTATATAACTAATACACATTTTCCAAAATGTTGGAGCAATGGTGGTTCATTTCATTGTCAGACATCACAGTGCTGCTACAGCTGACAAGTTGTATAATTAACCATACAAAAAAAAACAAACCAAAAACTGTGTCTCTGTGCCTTAGGCTCCAGATTTTTATATTGTGAAGCATGAACTGCATAAATGACATTTCATTAGTGAGGTATACTTCAATATTATTATAAAATTTTTTTTACTTAATTTTCCCAGTATGTTGAAAATGGAGATCTAAGTAGAAGATCAGTCAGCTTTCACAAAGGAGACAGAAAGGAAAAAAGGAAAAGAAAAACCAATCCCAGGAAATTAAATGTGCATGCAGAGAATTGAAATTCATAATCCAATTTCTTGTAAAAGCCTGTCAGAAGACATAAAAAAGCCTAAATACACAAAATGAAATAGCAAGAGCTTAAATAATGATACTTTAAGTAAAATATGCTGATTACTACAGAAGGTCATACATCTGTTCTGCAATATCATTTTTAGAAAAAAAAAAAGAAACAGAAAAAAGGTTTTCATATGATACAACTGAATATGTAACTAAAAAGGAGATACAAAAATAGAATGTGTAGTAGAGATGATATCATCATGGCTTGGCTTTGCTAATGCAGATTTCAGAAGGGCTCTCCCCACGCTTGCTGCAAGCACTGATGGCTGAAAAGGCCAATGTGGGACAGGCACAGCAGAAAGTCTCCTGTGAGTAGGGGTAATAACAGAAGCAGTGTGTCACATGCCATGTATGTTTCTGTTCCAGTTCCCTAATTTCTGTGCTTGATACCTTCAAAATGCCATCTTTTATGGCATTTTCTAGAATAGAAACTGAAAACCAAGAGTGTTGCTTGTCTCTGAGACACAAATAAATTCATAGTTTCTAAGTGCAAGGAAACAAAAACTAGCCTGCACAGAAATAGTGATTCCCACTATTCTTCCTACAAGTATTTTAAATAAATTTTTATCACTGAAGTGAATGACGGTTCAAAGATGGATCCAGCCATGTGGGAGCTTTTGAAAATCATGTGAAATTTTTTAAGTTCTCAGGAACTGCTAAGGTAGAACATGTTCAACATACATGAGCAGCTGCCCTAACTTTTTGATACATGACCAAATGTCTAGTTAAATGCATTGCTACAGAGGCCTCTAGGTCAAACAACAAATCTCATCTATTTTTCTACAGCTTTTACTAGATAGAGTGGTATGTAAGGTCTTTGGGAGTCAGAGGGAAGTTGATGTAATGACGAAGAAGAAATGTTTTTGCTCTAATGAATCTTTTTGATAAATTTATGCCTGTACAACAAAGTAGGTCACCGAAATAAACTAAATTATGCTTGAAATAATAAAAAAAATCAGGAAATCATTTATGTTTTTGGAAAAGACTAAACTGTGTCAATGCCAGCAAGAATTTTACTATAGCAAAGATAACTTCAGCTTTTTTATCTGATTAAGCTGCAAGGGTTTAATAGGATTAGTTTGACATGAGAAAAATAAATTAGAGGCTATGCTTTAAAACAAAGACTCGTCCATGCACAAGAAAAATCATGTTTTTCCAATGCCAAATCTAATTAAATATCATCCTACCTTATGAAAAGAGCCCCAGTCACTCTGCATTTACTGGAGTGCCTCATAAGCAGTGGGAAACCAGACTCTGGTATATGTGCTAGATTTATAATGTCAAACTAGTGTTTGGATTGGGCTGCAAAATCTAGCCACATATTCCAGTGGGATTTTTTGGGGATAGGTTAAAAAAGTTATCTGCTGAGAAAAATAATAGTTGCTTTTTTTCTTTGAGGCTGTAAATATCCTAGAGACTACAGTAAACATATGAGAAATATACAAGGAAAAAATTAGTAAAGGTTTAATTGCTAGTGCTGTTTGAAGCCAGAGTTCAATACTGCCTGGTTAGGATGCAATGCTGCATCTTTAGGGCTCTGCAGAATATCTATACCTAAGCTAATAAAAATACTCCCAGTAACAATCAGATTTCTCAGCTGTAAGCTCCACCCCGTTGTCAGTTTGTGATTTCATCTGTCAGGGAGATACCTCGATGGGACAAAGGTGTGCTGCTTCAGACAGCAGTGTCACACCTAAGGCATTTGGAAAAGGAATAAAATAAATGGTGTGGTGTTAACAAATGCTTAATTGAAGAACTCTTCTCTGTAAAATAAAAAATCAGTGCTATTTACTTCAGAAATTGGAGCAAATTTTGAAATTTTCAAAATGAAAACCTTTTCACATTGTTTCAGAAAATCCCCCCTATTTTAGCAATGCACTTAAGTAATTATGTCAATATTTGGGTGCCAATATGGTGTAATGTCAATATTTTATTGGAAAAATTTAATTACCAGGGTTTTTTTGAATAACATCAAAACATAAAACTTATTCCATTAATTTGCCTGCCCTGTTCTAATGACAGACTTGAAACAGTAGAATGCTGGTACTTTGGGTAATGAATATTAGTGATAGTCTTGCCATGACTTCCAACACTAATCTGTGATTTAGAATGGTTTGCCAAGCTGCCCAGACTCATTTAAGACAAACTGTGGAAAAAAAAAAAAAAGGAAAAAAAAAAAAAAAAAGAAAAGTTTGTACATTTATAAATACATTTTTCCATGTGGAGAGAAATTACATTTGTTTTGTGGATGAAAATTTCCTCCCTCCTGCCTTTCTCTTCCCATTTATTTCCTTTTACTCCATGGAAAAATGAACTACCTGTGTGTTTAGAAAAAAAAAAAAAAAAGTTGTTTTAATTTAACTAGGAAGGAAAATTGAATATACAATAGGAATCCACAGAGATTGCAAGGGAACTGTGCCTGACAGTGTGCTTTCTATTTGGAAGAGATCTTTCCCTGTAACTAAAGGGAGAGATTAAAGAAGAGCATAATTAATGTTAGCGTCTTCCATGCTAAGACATACAATTACACTGCTCACACTGTGCACTTGTCATTATGCAAAAGTGACCTTAACAGCTCACTTACCATGCTGGCTAACATTTTGCATATCATTGAGCTGCCTAGGAAACCATATTTTGCTCTTACTCTACTTTCAAAGAAGGAGCTTGTGATAATATATATGTGTTCTGGCTTCTGTTGGTTTGGGTTTTTTCCTTCTTTTTCTTCCTGTCTTCAAGTTTTACAGAAATCTCTCTGCTTTATTCATATGTATCTGTGTTGTTTTTTTTAAAAGTGCCTTGCGACATGGGAGTCCTTCCTAGCATCTCAGACAGTGGATCCTCACAAGGAAGAAGATTCTGAAGATAGGCCTTGAATAGTATCTCTGCTCAAGCTGCCTTTTCCAAGTAGTTTTTCACAACCAAAGAGTGCTTTATACAAGATCGGATACATTATTAAATTTAACTGTTTAAAATCAATGAAATGCAGGAAACCAGCTTATTGAAAGCTCAGGTATCTAGTCCTGAAATACATTTTGGAACATGCTATATATTGCTTTATATTGCTTAGCTATGATTTTACACATTTTTATGCAAGTCTTTGCATACTGTTGTTTTCATAAATATTTAATAATTTGGAAATAAAGTATTTTAAATATGTAAAATAGCTCCATTTTAATAAAAAGTTTAATATGGAAAGCTTGTCTTCATTCTGTATCCTAGTCTTTAAGATGTATTTTGGAATTTTAGTGTGCATGTTGTATTGTCTTTGTTGAGTAATTTCATGTACTTGTAAAATTACTTATCTTAGTCTTCAAGGAGCTCTATAAGATTGTTTTAATAGATTGTGGTAGTCAACAAATGGCAATGTGGTATGGAAAAATGCCAAACATGTTCTGTGAGATTAATATTGCTTTACAGTACTGTTAATTCAGTTTTCAGTTTGCAGTATTTACATGTCCATTAAGCATCTTCAATTTGACATTTTTAAAAAGAATAAAGAAAAAAACCAACAGTACATAAAACAGATGGTTTCTACAATTATACGATGCCGGTCACAGCACTGATCCTGCTAACAGAAGAGCTTCCATTTGGAGCTTGCAGGATCAAACCTTTTACTCCCACGCCTGACTCTCCTGTAATTCTTAACTTCCTTCCTCTTTGGCAAGTGTGGAAGACAAAGGGATAAGAAAGGAAAAAAGAGTTTTGCAATAAAATGATTAGCTGATTCACTCATGCAAAATGCATTAAAGTGTTCCAGTCATTGAATTATTCCACCCAAAAGGTCTGTCAGTCTGCATTTGTAATACCTGCAGTTGTTCTCCCTGGTAGTTAAGGTCTGAGTAAGCCTAAGTCTGAAAATGGAAAGAATGAGGTGCAGGAATCATAGACAGCCTAACCACAGCTCTGGCTTTGCAGAGCAGCAGGGCTTCAGCTGTCTCCTTCTTCTTCGCTGGTAATTTGTGAGTTTACTCTTGTCAGTCACCTAATGCTGGGATGGGGCTGGTGTCAGTTCCTGAGCAAATGGCTGCACTTTGCTGGCTGGGGGCCTGTCCAAACTGGACAAGTAATTTTGTTGCTTTGATCTGAAGAAATTTAGATTACAACACACACCTGGAATACTAGCATGACCTTTTCAGCAATGCAAGGAAGTCTGTTCTCCTGCTAACCCCATGAAGCGTAAATGGAAGCTCAGCTGTTGGTTTTTTTCAGCTGTACAAGAGCAGTTAAGATGCTTCTGAAATACTGCAGGAAGTATGCATCTCTCCCACCTTGGGCAATTGGCAGCTGAGAGACAAGTGCCTGTGTGGAGGCAGGCAGTGCAGTGCTGAAGGGCTGTGCTGCAGTGCCTAGTCCAGCAGTGCTGGCAGGGGATGCTCATGTGGCTGGTCTAGGTATCTTTCCCACTGTGTGTTTGTTTGTTTTTTTAATGTCAGAATTTCTATAAACTCCTTAATGCCTTTTCCCATGCTTTTTTTTTTTTTTTTTAATCTAAACTGTTACTATTTACATGCTGAGTATCAATCAATTCCACAATTCTATTTGAAGGAAAAAACCAATCCATTTTGCAATTTCCTAAGCCAGCTACCCAGTAATTTCAGGTAATGCCCTCTGCCTCTTAAACTGGGACAAGAGATGAACATTTGTTTCCTATTTATCCTCCCTGTGCCACTCAAGAATTTAGAAACCACTAGCGTGTCTTCAAAATGCTGCTTCTTTTCCCAGAGGAAAAGCCATAGCTTAATACCATGTTGTACAAAAGGCATTTCACATCTGTGTTCATGTTTATTGCTCTTCACCGTATTTTCTAGTTCTGCTGCAATCAGTATTCAAAATGCAGGCACGCCAGAAATGTACATATTGTCATAATTATGTTTTAATTTTTTTCATTATTCTTTTCTTCTAATTTATTTTTTAAAGTACCACTGAATGCTGAGCTGCCATTCCATAGAACTGTCCACTAACACTAAGAGCTATTCTGAAGGTTACTAAATAATTTAATTTCCATCAGTGTGTGTATAGGAGATTTGGCTTCTCCCTAGTAAGCATTAATTTGCATTTATTAATACTCAATTTAGCCTGCTGTTTATAGCTCCTAATCTCTCAGTAGTGCATAGTCCTATAAATAGGAATCTGACAAGATAGACATCAGTAATGCTCTGAATATCAGTTAAGCAAAAGTTCAAGAAACTGAGCTTGAACAAGCTTACCTGGAGGGATATGAATTTAAGTTTAAATGTAACCATGCCTCTAATTAAAGCTCCTCTAAGAAAATGTAATGTCTAGTTAGCTGAGATGAGGAATGCCATTGTGCATTGTTATCGATTTCACATGTATGTTCTGCCAGAGCAGAAAGATGCTCTCTTAGGCATTTGGAAATGAGAAGCACCATCAGAGATTTTGCATCCTTGGTAAAAACATGGACTGTGGTTCATTATGTTTGTGGTTCATTTTTAACTTCTTTTCCTCTTCAGCTAGACTATAACTTATGAGGGCAAAGACTTAAATAATCAGTTTTATAGAGGCTTTATTTTGCTCACATTGTGTTTCGGTTTATCTAATAGCATTATCATCATACAAAAGCAAGCTCTGTTTTTACAATCAAGCTATAGGCAGGATTTCACTAATAGTGTACTTAAGTTAGGATATTTCTGGCATTAATTAATCATTGTTATAAAATGACCAGTGACCGAGACTCAATATTTTCTTTAGTAGCTCGATTTAATTAATAAAATTGCAGGAAGCAAGGCAGCACTGGGTGCGGGGGATGAGCAGAATCCCAGTCCCTCACGCACACCGATCAAAGCTCTGTCATTATCTTATATTGAGTACAATTGTATACATATTCAAAAGAAGGTGGGTTTACTTAATTTAATTATAATATTCATGATAGGTGGAGTCTGGATGGAGTCTGCTTTTGGGGAGATTATCGGGGTCTTCAGGGGGTCTTTGGAGGAAGTAAGACATCTTCATCAGGCTTGAACTTTTGCCTTTCTTGGTTCTGCTGACTCCACTATGTTGTTGCAAAATGATATCAGACTTTAACCATAACCATTGTCTCTTATCTGATCTTTGTGACATCTTTGTGTTCTTTGGTGTTTGCTTTCCTTTGGTGCCTAGTTAGCCTTTGGCAATGTAATTATCTTTGAGACAGGAGTTAATATTATTGGGGTTTGCTCTGTTTCATTACAGAAGTTAACTGTTTACTTCATACTACTCAGTGGAACAATTACGTTTCAGCTGCTTTGTTTAACCCCACATTCACTTCTTACTCATTTAATTCTTTTCCTGAATTTTACTTGGTTAGAAATACAAATTCATCATCATACATTACATCATTAAACCAACCTCCCAGCAGGAGCTTTGCTGGCTTTTATTTCATATGTCCAAATCACATTTTAATATATCATATCAGCATGCTGACTATATTGCATAGACAGTCCTTTGCAGCTTTGTGACGAATGGATGAGGACAGAGGTGTATGTATCAGGTTCCTCTGATACGTTTACTCAAAGAAAATGGATAAATAAATATCTGACAAATGGAGGAGCTCCTACCATGTAGCTGGTGGGGCTGGCTTGAGTGATGAGAGGATCAAATTGTACAGCCTTAGTGGAAAGCACCTGGACAGCAAAACGTTGATAAACCACAGCACAGCTTTGAAGCTTTTACTGTGTGAACCCGTTACAAGCTGCTGGTTTGCTTTGTTACCTTGACCCTAGCCCTGACATCATTGTGGAGGAAGAAAAGCCTTATCTATGCAATTCCACAGAAGTACGTTATTGAATACTGAATGATTAAAAGAAATGCTGACTAACCACCTGAACTTTAAACTCCTTCAAGAAACCTACTGTGTTGCTTTTCCAAGATACACCAATTTTTTGGTGCAGCCCCACTGTTTGCAGTTGTTCTGCCTCCCTGCAAGGAACAGAGAGGTGACAGCTCATCTGAACCTGAAAGAAACAGACACAAACTTTGAGTGGATTTGAGAGGTTTTGGGAACCTGCGATGTGAAGATACATCCTGCTTTAGGTAGTAGATACAATTAAAGAAATGCAGAACTACAAAAGGAAGTCCTTGTTTAAAACAGAATTGGAAAACATCTATCAAAAAATGTATTAGTTTTATTACAGGCAAACAGCCAAACTTTGAGGTTTAAAATTTTTTGGTCTAAATTGTAATATAAGTTTTCAGCAGGAATAACTTTTTTGATAATGGTATTGCTTAGAAGGTTAGTTAAGGAATAAGCAGTATTATGTCTGCATTAAAATTAACTAGGAGTTACCAGTAAGCCATGAACCATCAAGGCCAAACTAGGAAAATTCCTTAGAATCAAGGCAATGTTGATTATGTTGTGTAAGATTCACTGTTTTCAAAGTAATTGCTACAACACTATGCTGGTTTAAAGAGCAACTGAATTGCCTTTTTGAATTAACTTATTTAATTAAAATATAAATAGTTGTTATGTTCATTTTTTTTACAGAAGTAAAGCATCTTACCAAGCTCCTTTGCAAGTGAAAAGAAAGAAGATGTTTGTTTTTAATTGGTACTCTAGAACTGCATTCACTTAAATAATAAATTAGGCTTTCACTACAACGTAAAAAAAGCAGTTTTTAAAATGGGAGCTGAGCAAGAAGCCCCATACAACTATGACAAAGCCCCTTACTTCCAAGTGAGGAACTCTTTTTCACCTGAGTGTTTGGGTGTTAGGTTACAAGACAAAGCCAGTGTTGCTCTGAACATCAGCACCTCCTGCTCAGGAGCCTGTAAGAATTGCTTGGGCCCCACAAACTGGTATTGAGTCCTTATGGGGCAGGAACTACATAAATGAGCATCAGGCTCAAAGAAGTATCAGAACTGCTAATGCTTTTTCATCTCTTTTTACTGCTTGATACTCTGATATACACAGCACAAGAGTAAAAAGTTCCTATCTAATGAAAGCAAAAGAGAGAAGCTTACGAGGGTCCCTTTCAACCTATCAGTATTCTACGAGTGAAAAATAAAATAAAGTGAAAATTAATTCTATCAAAGGGAAAACTCTGACAGGAATTTAGTACATCCGCTGACTTCTGTCCACCAGCAATATCTATGCAATAAACAGAAAAACCTGGCAGATGCTGCTGACATAAAAATAAGGCTAAAAGCAAGGTTAGAGAAAGATTTGTAATTGGATTTGAGAGAAAACAGCTAAGTGAGAATAGCTCTTTCAAAACTGTGTGTTCATTCACTGACAGGACAGTACAAATTTCATAAGCAGATTAATTGTGACAGCTTAACATAGTCAAGTAAGTTGTTCAATAGTTATTGATGCCTTCCAGCATGTTGATTTATTCTTGTAATTGCACATATTTTGTTAATATCTCATTGTGGGAAAGAAAAATAATGAAGAAATATAGAAGGGGAGGTGCAAAAGCAGAAAAAGCAACTAACAATCTTCTGTGATGATGACTGTGTACTATGGCATTCTAATTTTTAAAAGAATTTTAAAATATTTTACAAATACAGTCGTGCCTCATCTTGTCATCTATGGTAAGGCAAATGAAGAAGTATACTCTGCTGAAGACTGAATCTTTTTGTTTACATTAGCCTTTTCTTAATTTCTGAGGTTTTTTGTGAATCAGAGAGACTCTCAGTACAGACCAGCATCAGCCCTATCCAGAATATCTAATACAGAAAAGAACTACTGTGTCAAACTGGCAAGTCTGAGCCAGCTTTTTCTAAGCAAGGTAATGAAAAGTCATGCCAGAAGTGGCTAAAAGGCAGAGATGTCAATAGAACACCTTTGCTGATGTTTTTACTTTTTTTTGCCCTTACCCTAAAAGCTGCAAAGCCACTTCCTACATGTCCCACACTGGTTCCTATTCACCCACTAAGCACCTTATCCACGTTTCATAAGGGCTTTTACAGTTGCATCAGGAGAGTGCACACAATCCCCTGAGGAGGGCTTGGAGCCAGACTGGGGAAAGGTAACCCTGGTTCTGCTGGTCCCAGAGCTGTCTCAGTGCCAGAGATGCTGAGTAGCAAAAGGAGGCACTGTCCTTAACCATGAGAGATTCTGTGAGTGGTACAAAGCATCTGTCACTTGGATGGAAATTTATACGTAGGTTTCAGAATGCAGAAGATCAAAAAAATAGTACAGAAGGAAAAAAAAAATCTTGTATACCATTAGAAAGAGATTTGATTTCGTTATTTAAATTGTATTTAATTTTAACCCTTACCTTGAAATGTTCCTCTTTTTGCTTTATATGCCTTGCTGCCTATTCCAAATGTGTGTTGTGTCTGAAGGTCGCTATGGGAACTCTAGCTTCACTCCGCAGAAAGTCATTGTCTGCAGGTTGACAAAGCTGATTGTTATTTCTACATATGTACATCTGTCCTTAGAAGCATGTCATATGGATGAGATTTATGGAAAACAATCTAATTTCATATCTGCTTTTTAATATGTCATCTCATTTATCAAAGGTATTTATTTAGAGCAAATAAACTGGAAAGCTGTGAAGATTTTCCTCGGGAGTCTCTCTTCAATAACACAGATCCAGATGTAAGGCTGTTCTACTTCATTATTGGTAGTACAGCTATTTTATAGCAAGGATGTAGGAATACAGGTACAGCTTCATACAATGCACAGCACAGTGACACGTGGCATGGCCATGTGCCCATGAACCTGGCAGCTGACATTTAGCTCACTCATTTGTGCAGAGATTAGTGCAAGGAACATTTCAGTATTAATTGTAGTTTTTAAAAAATGTGAGATCAGAGCAAAACTGAGCCCCCTGTGTAATTCTAACCACGCAAATGTATTTATATGGTGCCTCTTGCTTTCCAGTCTGGTCATCCATTCTGGGACATGTGAATATTCCTGATCTTACTGCTGACAACTCCATCATTATGCTGTGATCCAGAATCCATGGAAATTAATGAAAAGACCAAAGATTGTTCAGCTGTTCTAATACAAAATCTCCCAATTAAGCAACATTCAAATAGTAGTATTTGGGGTAAATTTGCTCATTAAAAATAAACTGGAGCAGAAAAATACAATCACTATCTTGACTTACTCTTGTATTTGGCAGTGACCGTAGTGTTTCTGCTATTTATTTCTAAAATGCTGAGGGGTGATAGGGTTTTTTTGATGGGGGAGCATTTTCCATTGTCTTTTAAGTATCTCAGCTGTTCTCTAGCAGCAGTAATGTGTTTAGAAGGGAAGCAACAAAGCCTTAATTATAGGCAGTGTAACTGCTACGAATGCATATTCTACTGCTACATGCTCTTGAGAAGGATGTAATCAATCCACACTGTTTTCAACTGGTGTTTTATATTGTGATCTTGTAAACAGATCTTAAAATAGCCAATTTATAAAGAAAGCTAAATCTCTATAATTAGGATAGCTTTTAGTATTTTTTTCCCAAATTAATCCTAGAAGAAAAGCGAGAGGATGGGGATACAGCACCTCTGATTTTGAACCCACTACTGAAGTAAGAGAATGGTAATGACTTTAAAGTTGATTTTGTTTGTTTTTCTTTTTTTAAGAAAAATGTACAGCCATTAAACAACATACACAACAAATAAATGCAGTGTGTCAGAGAACCACTTGGATGACACCAAGATGAGTGGTGCTGTCAATAAGCCAGAGGGACAGGATGTCATCCAGAAAGATCTGGACAAACTGGAGAGGTGGGCCCAAGTGAGCTTCATGATGTTCAACAAGACCAAGTGCAGGGTCATGCACTTGGGTTGGAGCAATGCACACCATAACAACAGGCTGGGGGATGAGGTTTTAGAAAGCAGCTCTGCAGAAAAGGACTTGGGGGTGCTGGTGGATGAAAAGCTGGACATGAGCCAACAGTGCACACTTGCAGCACAGGCCAGTCACATCCTGGGCTGCATCAAAAGAATCACGGCCAGATCAAGAGAGGTGATTCTGCACTTTGCTCTGGTAAGACCTCACCTGAAGTACTTCACCCAGCTCTGGAGCCCTCAATAGAGGAAGGACATGGACCTGATGGAGCAGGTCCAGAGGAGAGCCATGAAAATGGTCAAGAGGCTGGAACATTTCTCCTACATAGACAGGCTGAGGGAGCTGGGGTTGTTCAGCCTTGAGAAAAGGCAGCCCTGGGGAGACCTTCCAGTACCTGAAGAGAGCCTACAGGAGGGCTGGCGAGGCACTGTTTGCAAGGGCATGGAGTGACAGGATGAGGGGCAGTGGTTTTAAATTAGAGAAGAGTAGATTTAGATTGGATGTTAGGAAAAAGTTCTTCACTATGAGTTAGTGGAAAAATGGAACAGGTTGCCCTAGGTGGTAGTTGAGGCCTGATTCCTGGAGATATTCAAGGTGAGGCTTGATGAGGCTCTGAGCAAACTGATCTCATTGAGAGTGTTGCTGATTACTGCAGAGGGGTTGGACTATGTGACCTTTAGAGATCCCTTCGAACCCAAATTATTCCATGATTCTATGATTCCAATACACATGTATCAAAGTAGAACCAAGATGCCACTGGACCAACTTTTAGTTGCTGAAACATAGCTTGGTTTTGGATTGTAGTCTCTCTTTCACCACTTGACAGCAAAAAAAGGGAGAATAGCTGTCAAAAAGCTGATTAAAAAGCTTAAAGTTTCCATACTTGCTACATGAATGTAATTTTGTGAAGCAAGAGCTTCTCATCTGGTTCTTCCATGTCACAAAACTAGATGACGATCCTTGCCCATCTTATGTATAATTTCTTTGCAAGAACAAGTCCATATGTGAATGACCAGTGAAATAAAGTATGTCTATTTGGTGAATATTACATCTTTTCACTCTATAAATCATTGTTCTCCAGTGAACAGAACCACAACTATTAGAATAAACTATAAATTGCTTTTGCTTAATTTCTTCAAGTTGCTTAGGACACAATGATATTCCCACCCTGTGGCAGAGGGCACGAAAAGCTTCTCACTTTTCTGCATCTTTGACAAAATACAGGCAGAAGGTAGGAGAAAGGCTGTCAAGTCTCTTGGCCTTTTCTGTTTCCTAAGTTTTATCATGTACTTCTGCAGCATATGGGTATAACTAATTACATTTTCTGAACAGATGTGCAAAAGATGGATTGATTTGCCAAGGCTGGTAAATGTCCAATGAGGAGGAGACTGGTGTGCCCATGACAGATTTTTGTAAATGAGACATTTATGGAAATGAAGTACATAAAACATTTCATCCTAATATGTTATTCCTGAGGTTAAGAGAAGCACAAGTCCATAGGGAAAAAATGTGTAATATGCCTCCATTTCCACTTTTAGAAAAATTAGTTTTTTCAAAATCTGTTGGGGTTTTCTTACTTGTTTGCTCTCTTTTCTCCCATTTTCTACTTACTATTGAAAAGAAAGGAAGGAATTTGGAATAGAAAAAAAGGCTAAATCCCTCTTATACACAAAAGTAAGTTTGAAAAATTTTTTTTTTTAAATGTTAGAATAAATAGACAACTGGAAAGACCAGTGAGAATCTGTACACACTAACCTGAGCAAAACAGCAATCAAGGAATTCATGACCTTGTTACTTGATAAGCTATATCAGAGCAGATTTGACTAACTACTCAGAACTTAATGCTCCTGATTGTGCCTACCCAGAGCACAATAGAAGCCTTATGAAATCTGTCCCTAAAAAATATACAATCCTATTTTCCTAATTTGGTATTAAGGTGTTAGAAAAGGATGCAAAATTAAAGTAACATGTTATTCGATACTCAAAATGGTATTTTTCTCCACACGTTAAGGCCCTTTTTTAAATCAGTACTTCTGATCATGTAATCCCCTTTACCCAGATCCACATATATTCCCACCTGACTAACTCTAGAGGGGCCTTCTTTACTTTCCTTTGCTCTGTTTTAACCAGAGCTGAAGAATTTGCAAAGCTGGTATATTCTCTGTAGAGAAAGAACTAAAGAAGAAGAGTATTTTGCCTCTCAAAGTGACTCATAGTTGTCATCCCTTTTATTTCCTTATGTTAGTCTCTTCATTATTATTCATGTATCTCAGATTTGTTTATTTACCTTCTTCAATTTTCAGGTGTTTCCTTCAAAGCTAATTTCTTTCTCCATTCCAAAACTCTTCATTTCCCTCTGACACCATGTAATATTTATTACATTAGTGTTAAAGCTGCATGAATAATTTACCAACTATTTTGCCTCTTTTCCTATTCAAGCATGGCCCGTAATGGTTTACTTGAAATATTCATTATTTGAAATGTGTCGCTGAATAATTTTTGCAAATAAATCTTGGCTTATGGATTGTTCAGAGGTGCAAGCAAAACCACAAGTGGCAAGCACCCAGCACTTATCCAGCTGCTCCTGTGATGGAAGCTCTTCCTCTGATCCTGTGTTTGCTGCTGAAAATGTCCCCACATGCACCTGGCTGCCTGAAAATACTTCTAACTGTTCACTTAAAAGTTCTGATACATTAAAAAAACAAAACAAAACCCATACCAAATAGATGCATATTTTTAGATTTGGAAAAGGCCATGAGATTGGACATGAGAATCAGTGGTCAAAACAAACTATTCAGCAGTGAGCGTGCTACCTACAGTGGCTGAGCTGACAGCCTGCCCCTGCTGCCTTCATTCAGTTACTCCCTTTGTTCCTCAGCACCATCAAACAGCACAGGTTACCCCAGGTGACAAGTTCCTTAAAAGCAACATGCTGTACATATGATTTACAGCCTTCGGCAAGCCTGAAAGAGAGAATGTGGTGGATATGAAGAGCAACCGCGGAGAGATTCCCTTGCAGCACGGATGCCGGCAGCAGTCAGAGGGCAGCATCGAGCCTGCAGTGCCGGGATGCCAAGAAGCAGCTTCACTTCCATTGAGTCGTGTATTTTTCAGCCAGCAGTGGCAGCCAGGGTATAGGTACTGTGCTTACACAGATGAGGGATGCCACACTTTGGGGAGTGAGGAGCTGGGCTCATAGGTCTAAATCTGGAGTGATCAGCAGATCCTGTGCCCCATTCCCCACCAGCAAGCAGCTGTGTTTGTGATGGCTGTCTGCTCTTACCAGGGGAGCAGCCACTGCCAAGTAAGTGTCCCAGACTAAAAATCCCTCTGTTAATGGGATCTTCAAGGGAAGATCCTTACACAAACCTGTCCCTCGTATCCCAGCTTCCAATGTGTTTCTGCACCTTATAAACAGGTGGCAGTACATTTTTTGGGTACTTTGTCTTCTTCAGTGAGGCAACTTGTGTCATAAATAAATAATAAGAACAAATTTTAGTAGTAGCATGGTTATTTTTCCCAGGCATTTGTATAAGCATCTGTGTAAATACTACAGTTCCTTAGATTGCCAGCTTTCAAGGCTGAGGTATGTTTCATTGTTGTTGATTAAGTGCCTAAAACAGCAGTTCCTGCTCTGAAGTTGGGACTTCTGTTTGCTTTTACAGTGGAATTATTTACCCCTGCACATGTATTTTTGGTATGTCCTAGGGATGCAAGCTAGTCATGTTTGTAGTAGGAGCAAGTAGTCATCCCAAACTCATGGCAAGGCCCTAGAAAGGTGTCACCTAGAAAAGGCGGTAAAGCTGTTAGCAAAATACTGTTAAAGTTAGCTCCCAATGACATTCCTCTTGCAGTGAGAAGGCTGGTTTTAATTCACTTGCTACCTATCATTTCAACCATATACTGCTTAGTATTCCAAATTTACCAGTAACTGAACATGAAGTGATGTAACTGCCACTGAAGTCACTGACCAAGTTGCAGAGGGAGTGGTGGGGGACAAGCTTTCACACTGTCAGTGCTTTCTCTGTGCTTATGCCAAATTTTCCACCTCCTCCTTTTGTTAGCAATGCTAAGCAGACAGCGCTGAGCCTCAGCTTCTCTTGAATAAAAAAATGGAAATTAAATCAGTGTGGCTATCTGCTGCAGTGTGTGAGAGCTGCCAGCTTTATCTGTGCTCTGCAGAGGCTCTGGGAGTGTGTACAGGGCAGCAGGGAGTGAAATACCAAGAAGCAGAGACAGCAAGTATCAAATGGAGCTGTGCTTTGAAGAGGTCAGAGAGAAGGTGCACTTACATACCAAAGCAAACCAGTGGCACTAACATGGAAGAGAGTGAGGAAGACAAATATAGTTTTTTATAGTTCCTGGTTTCTAATACACCTTTAATACATAGCAACTTATAGAAGAAAGACCACAAAGTAGACAGTTGGTAATAAGCAGCAGTTTGCAAATGACTGACTAGAAAAGCTGTGACTTTTAGGAATCCTGTCACTTTTTTCTGTTAGGCTGAGCTGTCATCCACCCTAGCCAGCTTCTCTGGATGAGTATGTATCCTGTAATTATTAATTACTTTCTGTCTGACCCTTGGAGTTGTTTTTTATAAATGGTGAATTGTCAGAATTTGATTCACATTCAGTGCAACCGACAGTGGGAATGATCAGAAGAATTCACTTAACAAATATACACAATAAAATAAAATGTCACATTTTATTACATACTTTTGTTCCATCTGTCTGAGCAATTTTAAATGCCAGATTTAAAGAAGTGCCAGCAGGCCACGTCTTTCAGGGATGCTTGCACATGGCTGCACTGGCTTTTAGCATTTCTTTTCTATTTGGAGGATAATTTGGTGGCACAGTAAACTCCTGGAAAGGGGTGAGGACACGTGTGTTTGCAGTGGGACACTCACATGTGCTCCTGCCCCTGTCCCAGCAGAGGGAATCCCCACCTCCCTACTTCTCCTTCCCTAGCTCACACAACTGGTTTCCATGGTACTGCCCTGGCAAAGCAGCTGCATCATTGTGTCCACAGAGCTTGTGAAGGTCACCATTGCCCACCTCCAGTGGGCACCACCAGTGCTAGTAAAACACTACAAGATCATCTCTGTTACAGTGAGTTTTTTCTATCACTCACAGCATTCTTTTATTTGCAAACCATATACTGAAGCTTTGGAAAACTTCAGGTTATCTTTAAAGTACCTGTGTTTCCATAAGTAAGGCAGAGCAATGGCAGCAGTGGTTATCTGTCAGGTTGTGGTGCTTTTCTGGCTTGAGTGAGTGGCTCCTATCAGACCACTCCTATTTTGTTCTGGCTCCTTGTTGACAGCCTGCCAAGTGC
Source organism: Phaethornis superciliosus (assembly GCA_023637945.1). NCBI lineage: Eukaryota > Metazoa > Chordata > Aves > Apodiformes > Trochilidae > Phaethornis > Phaethornis superciliosus. Next base: position 11,797,569 of record JAJQWJ010000009.1, on the reverse strand, counting down.
TGGCCAGTCGGACACAGCAGGTTCACCTGTCCTCCTCACCAAGGAGGGAAGTGAATTCACCTCAGCCCTGAAGTCCCTCAAAGACCGTGGGCTTCAAAGTTCAGCTCCAACTTGAAACACCTTTGATGCATTTTCTGCTTCAAAAACGCTGTGCAAAAAAGAACAAGAAAAAAGACCCAGAGGAAATAACTCAGGAGAGAAAAAAAGACTGGGAAATGTAGCACAGGGAGGTAGAATAAAAAATGTAGAGAATCTCTGATCAAAGAGAAGAGAAGGAAAAAAAAGAGATAATGAATAAATAAGTAAATGCCACATACTCCACATCCATCTCCTACTTTCTGTGCCAGCTCAATGGCATTCTGTCTCTTATGCACTGAACTGGTGCTGCACAGGAAGGAGAGGGTTCTTCTCCTTGGTAAAACCTGACTGGTTTTCAAAGGGAACAAAGGTATCACACACTATAACCCGGTAATGTTCCAGCATTAGTGCAAGTAAGGTACGAACGAATGAGCTGCCAGGAGTAACTCTTGCTACAGCCACCCCATGGAAAAAATCTCATTTCATGCTTCACCCTTTGCTGTTGTCATGGTTTAACCCAACCTGGCAACTAAGAACTTGCACTGGCTCTTCTAAGGCTTGTCTTCACAGAGTTTTCAGGGTTGGGAGGGACCTTTAAGATCACCCAGTTCCAATTCCCCTGCCATGGGCAGGGGCATCTCCCACTAGATCAGGTTGCTCAAAGCCCTGTCAAGCCTGCCCTTAAAAACTTCCAGGGATGGGGCTTCCACCACCCCTCTGGGCAACCTATTCCAGTATCTCACCAGTGTCTTCCACTGGTTCAGGTGGTTCCTGCTATAGTTCTTCCTATAACATGCATCTCAAATCCCAGGTTACAACAGCTTAAAGGTATATCCATTATATCTTGACCTCTGGTCCTTTTGAACCAGACCATTAGGTTTAAATTTGCAGCGAACTTCTCCCTTTGCCCCAGCTGTGACTTGTACTTACCCACAGACTGCAGTCCCTTAGGGATTTACCTGCTCCAAGTGGAGCCTGACCTATGAGCCACGGACTCCAGGGCTATACCTGCTGTGCCATAGACTTATCCATGGGCACAGTCATTATGAGGTGTACCTATTCCAGTGTGGCCTTACCCATGGGCCATAATGCCTTCAGAGATATACCTGTTCTATCATGGTCACATAGCCACAGTCCTTCAGAATTAAAATCCAATATGTCCCTACGCATGGCTGCAGCCCCTCTTGCTGTGCACCTACTCTGACATGGGCTTATCCATGGCCATATGCTTTGAGGTGCTCCAGCAAGACCTCATGCACTGCCACTGGTGCTTCAAGTTGTACCTGCTGCAGCATGGACTTCTACTCAGGCACAGATGTTTTGAGGTGTGCCTTCTCCATTGAAGACTTACCCTTGGGCCATGGTGATTTCAGAGATATACCTGCTGTGGAACAGGCATAACTGTGGCCACAGACACTTCGAGATGTACCTGCTGCAGCGTGGACTCATCCACAGGTCCCAGTCCCTTCAACTTGAATTCACACTGGAGCAGCACAGCAGCACAGAAACAACTGTGATGCCCTGGGCATCTGCCAGCCCAGGTATATGGCTATTGCTGTTATCAGAATGTTCCCAGGCACAGCAGAGTAAGATGATAAGCAGTACAGCAAGAAGTGAAAGCAAAAAGCAGCCAGCGAGCAGTAGACTAAAATGACAAGCAAGTCTCATGGCAAATACAGAAGTCTGCCAGTTGAGAGCTAAAAAGCAGTACTAGCTATAAATTTGACCTAGCACACTCCAATCAAATCTGTCATTATCTCAAACCCTTCAAGACCCATGCTGGGCACCAAAAATGGTTTTCAAGGTTTAACCCTAGCTGGTAACTAAGCTCCACACAGATGCTCACTCTCTCTACCAACTGACATGGGGAAGAGATTCAGAAGAGTAAAGTGAGGAAACTTGGGGTTGAGATTGACAGGTAAAGCAAAAGACACACACACAAAGCAAAATAAGGAATCCATTCACTATTTCCCACCTGCAGGCAGGTGTTCAGCCATCTCTAGGAAAGCAGGGCTCCATCACATGTGACAGTTACTTGGGGAGACAAACACCATAGCTCCAAATGTCCCTCCCTTCCCTCTTCTTCCCCTGGTTTATATGCTGTCATATGGTCTGGAATATCTCGTTGGTCAGATGGGGTCATCTGTCCTGGCTGTCTCCCCTCCCAGTTTCTTGTGCACCCCCAGCCTACTCACTGGTGGGATGGTATGAGGAGCAGAAAAGGCCTTGACACTGTGTGAGCACTGCTCAGACACTAAAACATTTCTGTGCTCTTAACAGTGCAGCACAAATCCAAAATACAGCCCCATAGTAGCTACTACAAAGACTATTAACTCTACTCCAGCCAAAACCAGCTGGCCATCCAGCTTGTGTTCTCTTTGAGAAACTGGCAACTTCTTGAAACATGAAAAACCCAACCATGTTTAGGAATGGATAACAGACAGACAATTCGCTCTACACCCACCCATGAATTTCAGATGTAGGGACCTTAAAAGGTACAAAATTTCAAGCTGCAGATCCTTGGCACTTACTGCATAAAAGATTCACTTAACAAATCACAAATTACCAGCTACTTGGAAATACAGGCCACAAGTTTTCATGTGGCCTTCCGTTGAAATTCAAACTGCATTTTGAGGTTGAAATTTGCACTTGTTTTCAAGTGTTTATAATAACTTGCTTAATTAAAAAAAAAAAAAAAGTAAAAAAAAAAAAAAGTAAAAAAAAAATAAAAAAAATTAAAAAAAAAGTTATTTCAGCTAATTTTAGATGCATCTGTGGAGATAGCTGAAGTGTGGAGGCATAACCAAAACCATTTATTCCTCTTGGGCCTTAATTTTCTAAATTCAATTAATTAGATTTGGAGTTCCCAACAGAGAGAGGTAAAACTTTCATATCTGTTTCTGTGAACTGAAAAGCAAGATGGTAAATTGCTTTAATTGCTTCTGAAGCACTTAATGTTCAGCCTTTCATTTAGCAGCTGACTGTACATGGTAATGGTCAAGAGGAGAAAATGCCAAGCACTTATGAAGTTAAGCCTCATTTTAAAAAATATACCAAGAAATATATTTATCATCATTTTTCATTCATGGCTTGGCTTCACGAATGAAGATTTAAGAAGGGCTCCACCCACACTTGTTGCTTTACAAGTGTGGGTTTATCCCTCAAGTCTGCGCTGTGGCTTTTTCAGGTGAGGTGCAGCATGCACGGAACTGGTCCCACCCTTTACTCGTAAGGTTCCTCTGCCAGGACCCAGCAAGCTTGGATGGTGACAGCAAAACTGTCAATACTGGAGACAAATATTCCACACATTTTAACAACCATTGAACCATGTTTTTGCTGACAGACACTGAATTTAACAAACATACATCTTTCCATAGTAAATATTTACAAAGACACTGAATTTTTTTTCCTTGGTTAGATTTTTATCTTGATGCTTTCTCACTGTAAATAATACCAGAACTGAAGCCCTAGTTCCTGAAATAATGTAGGTAATATGGGGATGTAACTTAAGTAATAGGTTTTGAATGTTAAAACTTTGCTAACTCCAGGCTACTATTAGTTTTGCAACCTGCCATTGAGTAAAGTATAGATCAGACTCACAGAAATACTCACAGCTGTGCTCATGCCTCAGGGTGGATTTAGATCAGACTGATTGTCCCATGAAGCTCCCAGTCTGGTGGCAAGTCACACTAGTAATTTGCATCTTCATAAAAGAATTAGCAGACTTGTTGCTTTGAAGCTCAGTTATCCTTGAGCATGCATAAAGCAGAATATTGAAAATGCATTGTGCTGTTTGCACAGCTGCAGAAAGCTAAATACACGGGATGTTTGCAGGTTTGGTCTATTGAACTTTCTATGCAGCCTAGGGAAACACAGGACTATTGTGAACTCTGCAGAAGAGCTAAAACCATGGGCAGGCATTGACGCAGAAGTGAAGCTCTAAAGAAAGTTTGTAGACATTGTGGACATTGAAGATAAATTCAACAGGCGACTTAAGTGTTTATATTATGAGGTGCCAGCTGCACCTTCAGAGAAGGCTGAGCTGAGCTTTGAATTTAAATCAGGGGTTCAACTTCAGTATTTATGTGCACAACGTAATTTCTTCTTTTTTTCCCCTCTTTTCTTGAAATCTGCAGTACTTGTTCTTTGAGTACATGATGGATTTCTTACTAACTAGAATGTAAATCAAGCGCTTAAGGATTAGAATTATACTGTAAAACAGATCCCTAGTGACATTAGATTTTGTTCAGAATGCTGATTTATTCATATTCACTTCACTTTCCACCTGGCCTGCCCCCAGGCACCAACTTTAGGTCTGGTAGCAATGAGATCACTTGCAAAAGCATCTGAAAAATATAATGATATTGGCCTGTGCAACCCATTGAGAAAGATCACACAGCTGGATGGGACTTTGAAGAAGCTGCATAGACATTATGAAACACTGTATAAGCTGTGGGACAAATGAATATTAAAAAGACCAGCCCAGGTAAGTTGCAGCTGCTTTTGTCTATGCAAGGCACTTGATAAATGTACGTCCTTCATTCTTGCATAACTGACATAATATTTCATGGACCACTCTTTACTGCTTGCTGCCACTGTGCCACATTTCCACTGCTCGTCATTTTTGCAGAGAACAGGAGGGATGACTGAAGAAGAGGCAGGCATGACACATAATATTTATCTATGAGTAAGGAAGATATTTTGATGTGGCTTGTGTATTTGACTAATCAAAGTTCCAGCTCAACATTTCTGGCTGCTTATCTCTTAAACAGAGCAACATCTTAACACCAAGGATCCTGCGGCCTGTGGCATTTGTTATGGGAATGTACTTCCTGAAAAACTTAAGAGAAACAGGCAGATCTGATCAGAAGGAAACAAAAATACTACAGCTCTAATGTTATCAAAATTAAATGGGTGTCTTTGAACACACTACTTTTTCTATAGCAAAGACAGTTACAAAGGGAAATACAAGTGAGGAAGGTTTTTTGAAATTCAGTGAGTAAATAAGGAAATGTCATGTATAAAAATTCAGGGCATTTTGTACAATTTCATGCACTGATGAATCTTTGCCAAAAGGAATAGAATTCCTCAAGCTTTCAACTGTACATGTAATTAACTGCATCAAAATAACCCACAGGAATGCAATAATTTGCCCCAAAACATCATCTTCTTGGGTCTTGTGGCAAACTACTTGTTCTAAAATAAGCCTAAGATGTTACTGAGTCAGATCTGCCCATATTGTATTCAGAAAGCTGCACCTTTCCAATTAAAAATCCCATCTGGAAGAGATAACAATGTACTTATTTTATTGGAATACTATTGATCCTCCTAAAACTAAATTTGAGGTTTATCAGATTTGCTCCAGTTTATTACTTCTCATGTATGAATTATTGGAAAAGCATCAGATCCAAGAGCAATCAAACTCCCTGAGTAAACTGCAGATCAGTATAAAAATTGATCATGTCTCTTTCCACATCCTACATCTTCCTTTTGGAGCAAGTGTAAATGTTATACAACTTAAACACTGAAGAGAATATTAGGATTATATCTGATTTCTAGCAACTGCCAAACACCTCTAGGCCTGAAACCACATTTTCACTAACTGCACCACAGTCTTGATACACTTCTTTTCAGTGATTCACATGCTTGTAGTCTACAAAGCTACTTATGGTCTCTCTGTGTTTAGCACTGCCATAAATTGTCTTTTCACTGTATTGTAATTTCTTGAATAGTCAATACTGCTCGCATTCCTATTAAAAAAGAAAGTTTTCATAGTTTTTAATACAGGAAGGAATTATATTTGGCAAAGAAAACAAATCTTAAGAAGCAGCAATGCTAAACAAACAAACAAAAAAGTTCAAATAGTTTAAAGAAGTCCATGTTAAGCCTTCAGCCCACTTCCACATTTGTTTATCCCAGTGGACAGGGGGAAAAGATGGGTTTTGTCACACATGTGAAGGACTAACAGATCAAACTAATTTTGAAAGTGATACTACAAGAAAATCAGATGATGTCCGTATTTGACTTCTTTACAGGTTAATTCCTGATCTGTCATATTTAAATTAATACTTCCCTATTATTAGTTATTAAATGAATAATTGAATTATTGTACTGGAAAAAATTTTAAATAGAAACATTTGTATACCAGGTTGTTACGTGTAAAGCACCTGTACTTTGGCTACTTTAACAGTTGCAGAAGAGCTGTTAAACACCAAAAGAGCCAAAACACCAGAGGAATGCCTCCATCATCCTCTCCCTACATTTTGCCCTGCTATGATTTTTTTAATTCTAGTTTATAGTCTAGGCACTATTTGCTAGCTACGCAAATCATGTTTGTCAAACTTGCAACATCATTGCACAGTTACAACTTTGACAAAACAACCCAGACCAAGGGTCTGTCCTGAAGAAGTGTTTGTACATCTAGCCAGGCAGAAAGCAGATCCCATTACTGATCTGCACACTTCCAATCTGAACAGTTCAAACTGTAAATATTAAAAGTTTTTATTATTTTATTCTTATATTGAGTAGTTGGTAGCCTGTTCAAAGATACAAAATAACTGAGAGAGGATTTGTAAGTGCAGAGTAGACCTGAGATCCATTTAGTTCCATATGCAGTCTTCAGTGGGTATCAGCACTGGATTCTTCATAGGAGGTTGGGTTGAGAGCAAATTTGAAATATCAGTCCTACAGGAGAAGTCTTCTCTTAAGGACAGGGATTGATTGCTTCCTTAGCCTAATGATTTAATTATATGGCAAATACCTTGAAATCCTATGTACAATAAACATGAACATTTCCATCACCTACATATCTAATTCCTTTCCCTATAGTTTTCTAAATTCTTAGCTTCAGCAAAACCCTGTGGTAACAGATGCCTTGAAGCAAACCCCAAACACCCTAATGAGGATGACTTTTTTTAATACAGCCTCATTTGTTGAGGAAGGCATACACATTGCAAGATGGGTCACACCACAGCCATACTACAGCTCTGACACTGAGCAGGATGCTGCTGAAAGTCTGGTTTTAATGCTGGGGCACTCCCTGTGCTGCTGTGGCTGCTGAGTGGGTGACAGCTGAATCACAGCACACGGCTGCTTCCAAATGCAGCAGGAGGGAAATTGCCAGGGTGGAAAACATAACTATCAGAAGCCAAAATGGTCTTTGTAGAAGAAGAGGTAAGTCTGTGTTAAACCTGTGGGCACAAAGGGTGCACTCTGGACATAATCAGAAGTGGTTATGAACAGTACATGGCATTTCTAAGTGTCAGCAATAACCATTACCATAAATACCCAGTAAAACGCTGGAAATAGATGGAAAAGGTGTGCAAAGTGCTTGATTAAGGATCACTCTCTCATCTCATTTCTTGCACATATATTTTTTTCTACTCCCAGACCCCTTGGAAAGTGAATTTTGATTTTTGACTCCTGAAGGGTACAGGAAAAAAATAAAATTAAAAATTAAAAAGTTATTCACTTGGCAGCAGTTTGGTACCAGAGAGAACACTGACAGAGGCAATAAAACCAAACCCTCTACATGTTCTATTTGGTTTAGGGTGGTAATGTGTGGAGAAAAACTATAAAACTTAATTGGGTATTATTATCTATAAACTACTAGATAGGCCCTTAGGTCTTCTGAAATAACCTGTAAATGGAAAATCATCTGCCACAAATAGCATGAAGATCATAATAATTTGCTTATTTACTACTTCAAACTATTTTAAATCTTGTTTTTATTCCAAGAGATCTCAGCCTGCAAGTATACAATGCACCATTATAACAGCTGCAGATAATGTTAAAGAGTACTAAATTGCAAGTACACTTTGGAGCACTGCACTGAATCATCTATGAGTGCAAGAGAACTGTTCTTCCATTATTTTAAATGTGTATGGATTACCAAATAAAACAAAAGTATAATGTGTTATTGTTATTATATTACAGTACAGTGAGTAGCTTGCACTGTAATTAGAAAAAGGTAATCATAATAACTCTCAGTTAAAACATTTTTTAAAAGTTTATGGAATTTAATTTGTTACCTGAAAAAATGTAAAAAATGAGATACAGATATAGGGTCTAGTCCTGATCTCAGAAGGAATTTCATTATATGAAATGCATTACAGAAGATGTTCTGCTTTTGCATAATTTTTTTTTAATAGTTTAATCATAGTAGGCTCCTCTAAATCAAATTAAATGTTCAATTGTTTGTACAAACAATAAGCATAAATTAGCACAAATACATTAGAAAGTATTTTTAGTAAAAGTCTGCTACGTTCTATGAATAGTGAGGGCTGTAAAATTTCATTTTAAATGAACTCTTGAACATCGGAGAGACATTCTCCTTCTTAAATGCAAACATACACTTTTTTGTGTAACATGGCCATATTTTTCTGCAATTAAATGATGTCATAATATTCCATAAACACCTAAATATTCTTTTCATCAGAACATTAAATATGAAATATTCTTAATTTTTTTTTTCATCAGCAAACTGCTTGCAGGTACAAAGATAAATTTATTACAGAAGATCCACTGATGCTGCCACAGTTAAAACCCAATAACATCTTCATTTAAGATTTGTTTTTTCCATGCTTGTAACTTGATAAATTTGCCCTGGATCAAAACATAGAATCACAAAATCACAGAAGTATAGCGATTGGAAGGGACTTGTGGAGAGCATCGAGTCCAACCCCCTGCCAATGCAGGATCACCTAGGGCAGGTCCCATAGAAATGTGATTCTCAAGAACTAATGGTAGGGATCTCATCTACCTAAATGATATTTAGATCTGTATTTTCAAAATACTGGAAGAAACAAATTCCATAACTAAATTGTGATGGTATGTGACAACCACTCAAATGCACCAAAAACTGGCAGAATGGTCAAAATCCAGTTTGTGCTCTAGAGCAGGATAAATATTTACTTTTCAGCAGCATCATGAAAGTTACCAATCTGACTCTGAAAATCACCATCCCTGCCTGTAGGAGCTGTTGCTGCTCTTCACCACTAGGGAAAACTATAGGCACTGGGAAAACAGGAACGATCATGCATGCTGCAGCCTGTGAGCAATTACAGTACAAAGGGTTCTCCATCCTCTACAGGACCATCCTCCAATAACTCCTCTTAGATGTCTGCTCACTAGCCAAGATTTCACTTCCCATGGACTTGCCCATCTTTCCACAAATAACCTATGTTAAGATCGCAAAACCTCCAGCCCTCAGCCTACGTGCCAAACAATTCAACTCTCTCAACTTATTTTCTCTTCACTCCTCTTTCCAAAAATTGTACATCTAAACTAGGAGTATTGAGACAACACCATAGGTATTGGCAAATTAAGCCTCGTACTGTTTTCTTTCTGTTTATTCCAAGACAGGTAGGGGCAGAAGTACTGCTAATTGCTGTCACTAATTAACACATGCTAAGTACGTGATGGCTGTATGCTGCAGAAGTAGTTCTCCCAGCTTGAAATTTGCATGGCTCATTCTTTCTGTCCTGTAAGCATAAGAAATCTCTTTCAGAGTCAAGCCACAATGAAGATTTCTTTGCTTCAGAAGCAATATTCCAAAATGGAGCTTAATAGATTTAAAAAACCCACAAAGTATGTTTTCAACAAAGGGCTCTTCAGAATCCACAAATCTGCCACTTAAAGTTCTCGAATAGCACAGACTTTGCTTCTCAAAGGCAACGAACTGCAAGCTAAAGCATTTGACATTTGATTTCTACAGACTCTAGCAAATCCCTCAGCTATGGTGTATAAGCTCCTGCTCTTGGCCTCCTCCAGAGATTATTTTACGGCCTAAGAGGAGCTGGCTGGGCAGTGCTGGCATTGCAGCCAGCATGAACGCACCAGCAGAAAGAAGCAAAACCAATCCATGGGCAGTTCTTGCCACATCCACACTCAGGGTGCATGCTGGAAGGGTGACTTTGTGGCCTTCCTTTTCCACCAGCCTGATGGAATGAGGTATAGTCTCTGCTTTTATACTTTTCTTTCCTGGGAATCCTTCCAGGCTGATCTGTTTTGCACAGGCTGTGGGATGGCTCTGCCCCCACTAAGTCAGTGATGAGACACTCGTTAAAGTGCAATGTGTTTTAACTACATAGGTGACCACATTGGTCAACATCCAGGAAGCCAAAATCATCTGCTATTTTTATACATCTGTTCAAACATAAGCAAGTATATATTTGAGGTTTTTTTCCAACTGTTTTAGGATTGCATCAGGTGAAATAAATAAGAACACAAGAAAATAAAACAACTGTTAAATTATATTTTTTAATGAAGAAATACAGCTTTAACTGTTTCCTCTACATATGGTCTTTACTACAGGAGTACCTACTAAATCAAAAGAATAGAGAAAGGCATTATTTTTTAAAGTTTCAAGAAAATCAACACGTCTGCAGTAATTTTTACCATCTCCCACTAATTCTCAAAGGTTTATTTACCTGACAGCTCAAGCCAAGGTCTTTGTTGGAAGAATCTTACACCCCCAGTTCCCAGGCTTTCATTCAATAGGCTAAGTCTAAAGTGAGGCACTTAAAGATGCACAGCTGTTACAGAGAAAAATATTTAAACTCCCTCAGCTCCTTCAAACCAAACTTTCCCTTCCCACTTGGAATTCTTGGAGTCTCCCAAGTGCTTCAGAAAAATCCGTGGGCTGGTCAGGTAGTAGGGCAGGGAGCAGTGTAGCAAGTGACTAGACCAGGGTGAAAACAAAAGGTCTCTTGACATGATTTTGCTTTTAGATACCACAATGACCAATTGCTTTAATAGATGATGAGCCTGAATCTTACTATAGTACCTCCTCATAACTGCACAGTCCTCTAAGGTAGGTTACCTTATCTGAGACATGGAGCCCTACAGTGTTAGTCAAAACGTTGAGTTAGTACTCCCACAGCTGTGTAACTACTTTCTCCATGTCCCCTCGGCCTCTGACAAATCCTAATCCTAGATCTCTCCAGAAATAAATGAGCAGTGTGAAACATCAGGACTCTGATACCTGGAATCAAACTGCAACTAAATTGTCTGATCGTTTATCCAGAAGCATCTCAACTGCTGTAATTACAAACTGTAAAGCTATTACAAACATCAGCAGTTTCTGCTGATAATGTCATAAATTGAGTGATTTTGTTATAGCCTCTTCGTAGGAGCGAGGGTGTGTGATAAGGGAAGCAGAGAACAATAGATTTCAGTGGCCATCACCTCCAGCTCCTAAACTGCTTTTTATCTAGCTGATTATTGAAAGTCCTGTCTGCACACCCATACTCAGCAAAACTCCACTTGATTGTGCAAAGTGATCATGATGAGCTCCAAAAATGGAACAGCAGGTCAAAAGTGAAATTCCTGTTACAAAAACATAGTCTGTAAATATAGACAATTTATACTTCTTGTACGCTGATCACAGACTGCAGTTTCCTGTACAGGATGGCACAGCAAAAGGCTTAGTCTCAGAAAAATGTCAGAAATCTGTTTCTTTGTGTTTACACGGTTTCTTCAATAAAATATTTGGAAAGCTCCCTTCTTGGTGGATATTTTTTGGGTAATTTTTCATCTGATAAGCTTAATTACTTTAGTAAGCTACTTTTCCCCTTCAGAATCTTAGTATACAAATAGCTTTTTAAATATTTACCTAAAATTCTTTCACTGTCCTTTTTTTGTGTTGTTGTTCTTGTGCTTCCCTCTTTCACACTAATCTCAATTTTAAGTCATCAGAAGAGTTCAGCACCATTAAAAATGCTCATATTTCCCGGCCTGTTCTTTCATGTTTACAGGCTGGCTGAAGCACCTCTGTGCTATGTCCACCATTCCAGGTCTGCAGATAATGTGCTCAGCAGTGGGATCCCAAATGTCTCTTGGACACTTTTATCAGTGTGTCTATAGAAGGTTATGGATGACATTTAGAAGTCCCATTTGGGATGAAAGCTCCATTTGATGAGTTGCCTTGCAGACTCAGATACAGACAGTTCATAGAGTGAATAATCTACAGTCTAACAGGTATAAATCACATCACACTTGTAGCTGGGTATGTAGTAAGAAGGCAAGTACAGTCATAAACACTGCTACTCCTGTTGCATATTGGTTTGTGTTAAAATAGAAGGGGGAGTTACCATATGCACTAAGACAAGGAAAGAAAGTAAATACTCTGTTGTTTCCATGGTCACTCATATCTGAAGGATGGATGTAAAGACAGATGAGGTGATACTAGCACTGACAAATCAGCATGTTGCATGCTTGCATGAAGAGAGAAACAACAGAAAGTGAAAAACTGTCAGGGACCCTAAGTGCTTCTGGCATTATCTAATCCACTCTGACCCTACTGGTACAGAAGCAGAAGTGTATGGCCAAAGAAAGAAAATATATTCAGTTAGTGTGACTGAATGCAAGTACAGGGCTCTGAAGGGACCACAGCTGCTCATGGAAGCTTCCTCAGTCTCATGAGTGACTGTGTCAGCACAGCACAAGCACACCACTGCCCGCATTTCTCCCTGCTTTTGGGAAGTTTCATGTTTCTCCTTGCCTGCTCCTCTGCACTGAAACTAGCACTCATGTTCAATAATGCACAAAATGGAAGAACATCACAGTTCTACTATCACCACAGGGAAATGGAAGGCTTTATATTGCAAAGTGCAGAGCAAAGCTATCTATTTGTCTGTTATATATTCTAAGCAAAATGCTAAATTGAAAACTAACACACAACAATGAAGAAGATGACATGCTTAAACACTGCTGAGGTGTAAAATTAAGCAGAGAGTGTTCCAGAGAAAATGGAAAATTTTTGAAGGTAGATTAATGCATACTGCACAGTTCTTTATGGCATCTGGTAATAAGCAATAAAAGACCATTATGGAAGAGTGAGGAAGTTCAAAAAGTAAAAGAATATGGCATACGAAAAAAAAACCCAAACAATAGCATTTTTTACAGAGAATGAATGGAAATCACATCTATCTTATTCTCAAGGAATAAGAAATGATGGACAGAAAGTGTATTCTGATAGCATACTGCCCTAGAAAAGGGCTATGCTAGGACGTCTTAAAGCTTCTGGGAGACACAGCTGATAAATGCACATGGTTATTCCACTCTCCATCTGGCAGGTGAGTCTTTCACTCTTCCAGGGCTAACCACTGATCTACACATGCTTGCAGCCTCCTGTCACAGCTAGGTCTGTCAGAAAGAACCATACCAACATAACAATACAAAAGTGCAAGTACTCATCAACAACCAAGACCATGTCCCAGTTTCCCACAGTATGCTGTCCTGATGAAGACCTCTGATATCCTTTTACCTCAGAAGGAAGGAGCATGACTGGGTACTCAGCTCTAGCAGTGACAGGGCCAGCTGCAGTTCTGTCCCCTTCTCACAGCCAATGCAAAAGCTGTGTTTGAAGCCTTGCCAGTTCCCTGTGAATGCAGGGTAGAGCGGGAACAGAAGAGAGATGCTAAGGAGAGGAGGTATGAGACTTGTATCAGGCAGCCTGTATTTGAGATCATATTCAAAGCTGAGTCAGGGTGTGATATGAGTTTCAGAAGGGGGACTTTTCAAAGCAGGACACAAGATGGCTGAAGGGGAGTAATGATGATTGGGATTTTCCTGTTGGCTTCTGTACATCTTTGTTTGTAATTTTGAGTAGCTTCACACAAGAAGGTTGTGTCATATCTGGAGTGCTGCTCCCAAATTCCATATGCATTTGAAAGAATTAACAAACATATGGTCTGATTTGTAAATGATAAACAGATACAAAACCACCCCTCCCACCCCTGGCTATGTATCCTGCTTAAATCTGTAACAAGACCCCTGACTCCCACCCAGCATAACACAAATCAGAACATACAAGGACATTATCTACTTCTTTCTTGATCAGTTTTCTTTTCTGCTAGATTGCAGAAGGCATCACATACATAGCCCTTTTTTTTTACCCCTAAATTTGTGACATGTCACAAATTCAGGCTATATTTGTGCCTGCAAACATGACTTTCAGACCACTATCTGTAAGATCTGCAGTGTCATGAATTCATCTAGTATGATCTGTTTGCCTTAACAGATGTAGGGGAAATTCTCACACTCTGTGAGTGACATCCACTGTCAATAGTCATTGCACATTATATCTTTCAAATTCCACTTGCATTCACACTTAGTCCTTTATCTTAGGCTATCTCATTCACATTTATTATTAAATTTTTCTTAACCTTCCATTTTTTCTAAAATGATCTCATTTTCTGCTCTTGCTCTACTCCCATTAAAATAATTGTTACCTCACTGCATTTTAAAACTTTCATGTTCATATATCTGCACCAGAAAAATATATTTTCTGTTGGCAAAGGCCTGTGTCCAGCTACACTTGCTGATTACTACACAGTGTGACACAGCAATGTCACATCTAAGGACAAAGAATAATGCCAGAAGATGCGTGATAAAGTGAAGACAGCTTGGAACCATTTAATAAAAACAGCGGGTGTACTGAAGGCCAATGAGGAAGAAGAGGGAAAATTTGTACTGTTCTCTTTTGTGTTGACATTAGGTTTCTCAGCAACCTTCCTTCCAACTGAAACCACCATAGTGAAAAGAGTGATACACCTGGAAATCAATCACACACTTGAGATTAATCAGGTCATAAAAAGTCTTGTACGTGGCAAAAACCTTGTAGTATCTGCCATCACAGTGTTCAAGATTTGTAGAAACTGTCTCTTCCATTGACCAGCTATGAGAAGCTTTTAGTTTCAGGTTTATAGCAATGTGGAGGTAGAAGTCAGTTTACAATCTCAATTTTCAAAATATATTACATCCAAAAGATATTAACTTCTACATTCAGATCAACAGATTACTAAAGAAAAATTCCATTTAATCATTAAAAAAATACGACCTTTTTCCTTAAATATATAGGGAAGGTCTTCAGGTAGGAAATAAAAAGCAGCAGCACAGTATGGCAGCAGCATGGGTACTCCCAATGCCATGGGAGTGAGTACAGACTTCTCTTGATCTGACAAAGAACTGAAGATCAAACCCCCCTGTGATCACCTGTTATTCTAAGAAAAATGATAGCTGACTGAAATTTATCTAATATATCTAATAAGAAGGTAGCATTCCCATAGGAGACCCAGAATGACAAAATTCTGACACATAATCAGCTGGCATCAAGTCCCTACTCGGTCAGTTTCTTTCCTATAAAGAATCAGTCTGGGAAAACCCTCATTGACAATATATAGTTCATTTAGCCTTTCTGTTCCCCAACTTCTGCACTTGTGTCCACTGTCTTTGAGTATGACTGCACAGAATATACATATAATACAAACCAAGGACAGAATTTGTTTTTCTCAAGAAGACTATACGCTCCAAGACTACATCCTTATATAAAAATATTAAATATTAATCTCAAAAAAGATCTACCACCTTCTCTGGAAAATAATGCAAAGTATTGCCAAAAGGCAAGGGTCATGTGTTTCCTACTAGAAGTAGATTGAAGTCTCCTGTCTCCACTGAGAGGCAAATAAGCACTTCATTCTCACTACATTAGACTTATTTTACAATATTTGAATGGAGTATCACATTGTCCGTTGTGACTGTATATATAGGGGTTGCTAATGGAAGGAACTGTAGCTGCTCTCTTAAGCAACAGTAGCAAAAGAGAATGAAACAGCAGATGATTTCTTAGCAGAAATGGCAGACCCAGAACAGCAGTTCTGCTGCAGTATCTAAAAAATGTAGAAATGCCATCCACTGAAGTACTGATATTTTAAGATAGAAAACTACCAAAAATGTACCACAATTTGGCACATTTACTAAAGAGTGCAAGAAGACATTTTTCCTGCTTCTGAATTTCATGCCCTTCTAATTTTGTAGCTCTTCAACGTTTCTTTTACAGTTGCAAACATTTATTCCCTTTGTTGGGGTTATTTGTCTTCTTACAGAGAAATCCTAGGAATTCACAACTCAAGGTTCTCACAGTCAGAACCACATTAAAGACTGTCAGCAAGGCTACAAGTTCTCCATAGCTGGAGAGAGTAGGCATTTATGTATAACATGGTTATTTAGGGAGAGATTTGCCAGCAAAAACAGTTTGGTTTTTTATTATTTATCTATTTAGGTCTGAACCTTGTCAGATGAGAATACGGGTGGAAAGAATTTGGTTTCGGGAACTTAAACTCTTTCTGGGGCTTCTACTGAAGCCCCCATTTTAGAGGACGTAATTACACAGTTGGAGATTACTAGTATGCCCATTCTTAAACACCTTCAGAGCAAAGCAGCAGTCTTCTGCAAACAGTCCACTAATGAAACCCCTAGCAGCTGCATGATTTAGAGATGATTATTCTGCTGATGTGACCATTTCATGAAATTGTCTGCTGCACACTGTTCGGGCTGTCGTCACTAGTGGAATCTATACAGTAGAGATCCCATGGATAAAAAATTAATTGCTTAGGACCTGTTCACACAGGGAACAACTCAGGATGTTTATCTGAGTTAGACTTGCATGTGGATTAGTTAGAATCATATAGAACTCGTGGGTGTATATTTGTATTCCAAATTAAATTTTTCTAATTCATGTAATTTACTTCCACATTCAACACACCATTAGTGGTAACAGACCAAGAACAGAAGAAATGTAAGGCTATCTGCTCTCCCCTTATGTCACATGACTGTCACATCTCACAGCAGAACATGGAACCAGGAGCTGGCAAATGGAATGGAAGAAACTGAGTTCAAAGATACGATGGGCAGAGAATTGGATGTCACTATCATCTTCAGGAAAACAGTAATCTGAGCATGGGCTGTAACAGGTAGCCAGTTACACTGTTTCCAGCTAGACTGATCATCAAACATGCCTGGATCATGATACCCTTTTAGGCAAGTGGGAGCTAACCATCTTTAACGCTAGCCTTAATGACAGCCATCACCAACATGTCTGGGATACTGTTCATCAGATACTGAGGACAGGTTTCACACAGGATACACTGTACTTCCTAGGATTCTCTTCGTAGAGAAGATCTCTCTAGGATCTTCTCTAGGATCCTCTCCTAGGATTTGGAGAGAACAAGCTCCAGCACTGATCAAGGAACAAAGTCTCTAATCCTTTGTGTTGGGAGAGGATTTAGGCTTCATGATGAGGAAAATGTAGGCAGTTTAGTAACAAAAGCAAACCTACTGAGAGTCGTACCTTGGCACAGCAATTCAGCCAGTGCAGAGGAAAGCACCAGGCCTATCATAAAGTCACACTACTGCTTCCAATTCCCACCCTGACAAGAGTACTTCTGGGGGTCTCCATCTTCTCGGAATATCAGATCAAGCCTGGAAACACTAATGAGTTTATTCATCCATCCTCACATAGGAGAGGATGAAAAAAAGCTTTAGTTCCCAGAGGCCCATAGAAGGAGTTATAGTGGCATAACCCTAAGCACAGGTGTTTTGAGTGGGCAGAAAAACTGTGAAGCTTTCCTTTACTTTCCTTTCTGAAAGTCCCCAAAAGCCAAAAGGCCTAGAAAGTAGAGGAAAATGCCATGAGCTGAAGCCATGATAGGTCCCCATTAATTTGGATTTCCACTTGTCCACAGGTGCAGGCTTCAGCTTCAGTCATGCTCGTAGTACACTTCAGGGTGAAGATTTGATACCTTCCCTAATCTGTCCAGTTTTCCAAAGGTGCTTGTGGGGAGCTGAAAAGTGCTGGTGTTCATCAGGAAAGTTTGGTGTGTTGGGGTTGAGTCAGCTCTCCACAATAAACCCTGGTGAAAATGCTCTTGATGTGCTTGGAGGAAGGTGCTAAGAGGCCTAGAGGTCTGCTCACCCCTCCACCTGCAAATGCTCCTGAGTGTCCCCAAGGCTATAGCTATGCAGATGGTCAGAAATGTATCTGATCAAGACAGATTCAGGTTATCTGTTCCTAAAACACATAGCAAGCCTCAGGAATACCAAATTAGATTTCTGAAGAGTATAACAAGCTCCCTGATAACTTAATGTGCAAGTAAACTTGACAGACACTGAGATCTTGGACAACAAAATTAGAAGGCAGCAGCAAACAGCAAAGAAAATTGCAGCTGCAAAATACCAACATTATCCTCTTTTAATGCATATTGTGAAAATGAACATTTTTTAAAGCTGAAGAGATTTGATCCCAGATGCTACCACTGTACATCTTATGAAGTTCATGATTATGAACAAAGAGCAGAATACATATAAGGGAATCTGAAATGGTATGGATACAAGCCCAGCTGGTGTCCTCATATGCCTTATGAATTCCATTTTTAGGAATGCAGCAGCATATAGCATTAAAGAGGCTTCTTAAACATCTCATTTATAAATGAGTGTGGAGCTGCTTCATTGCAGTACACACAGAAAAGGTCCACAAGGATCATAAAACCAGCTGCATTCAAAACCACTGAAATGCTTCAACCACAGTGTTTCTACTAGGAACCACTCTGCACCAGAATATTCCCCAAATGAGAGATGATGCTTGTTTGTCATATGCTTGTCGCTGAGAGTTTTTTTTAAAAAGCAACCACCAAAAAGCCATATTAGTCAGAAAAAGCCTACTTTTCTTTTTTTTTTCCTTTCTTTTTTTTTTTTTTTTTTTTTTTTTTTTTTTTTTTTCAACACACTGTTCCCACTGAAAGAGTTTTCACATCCAGAATGGAAGAGTGTGACACTCCAGGCCAGTGGAGATGTGGGATAAGTAGATTCTTGCTTCTTCTTCTGAAAATCAACTGAAGTAGGGTCTGAATCTTGGCATGCTGATGTCATGTGGAGAGTCCTTCACCAACAGGCTGTGGACTCTTCTACAATACAGCTCTTCCTCTCCTGCTTTTCAGTTTCACCAGAATCACATCTAAAGGAATGTGGTTAACTGTGGGGAATCCTGGTTAATTGTGAAAATAAATCACCAAATCCAGTTGACTTGAAAGCATCATTTCATTACATGTATGTTAGCTACCAAAATATATCCAGACCAGTTATCTAAGAAAAAAAAATACACTACAAATGAATGAAAAATTATTTTATTTAAAAATACATTATATCGCAGACTGTCTCTCTTTTTGTTTTCTCATTGCTGGTTCACAGGAATAATATGATAAATTTAACCCAAATATTTTACTGGAAAGATCCTGAGAGAGAGAGACCAGTTACAAGCTGATGATGTACAGTACACTGAAAAAATCATCTCTTTTAACATAAAAGAATCTCTTGGTAATCTTATAAATCAGATAGAAAAAATGCAGGTTTGCTACCATGCAAAAATGAGTGAAGATTTCATTTAAATCTGCACACAGAGAAATCATTAGTACTTTGGACCCTAAACAGCTAGACTAAGAGAAGAGTGAGTGTGCCTAACATGGTGATACAAACTTTGGACCTACTACAATTTTGTAAACACAGTTGAGAGTCTAACAAAGGTGGATTTTCAGTCACCTAAGTAACATTGTTACTAAGGGATAAGGGCTCTATTCTAGGACTTTTCTCCCCAGGGATGTATTTCTGTGTTCCCTTATTCTCAGCTTAGCACAATGACTTTGTGAGATAGGCTCTATTGCACTCGAAGATGACTTGGCCTTGCCCTGCTTGCCAAGCACAATTTATTTAGGTAGTTGTATTTTAGTAAAAGCAGAGGTTAAAATAACAAATCAGAAGCAGGTGTTACCTGGATGCTTACGCAGGAATACATTAAAATTCATCATAGAAAATATTTACCTGATTCTACAGCCTTATGTTTTAAACATTTTCTAACAATGATTAATGCACAGGAAGTACCCTGATTTATGGAAAATTTAAGGCCTAGAATGTTCAACAGCCCGCACTGAACGTCACTGTTCTCAATGTGTCTATAGTGACAGCACTGAATCAGCTGTTGCCAGAGGAAAACTGTCTGGCAGTTGTTTAGAGCAACATCAATGTCTACAATACTCATATCCTTTTGGCCATCAGTTTTTATAGGACAGCTTCACCATTAATAGGGAGGATGCCTTTTAAAGGGGAGGATCAATTTGGTTATTAACAGCGATAAGAGGTAAGATAACATTGCCTGATGTTGCAGAAAATCAATTTATCAACACCTTACAAACTGACAGAGGTTTTTTGTTGTGTGTTTTTTGTTGTTGTTGTTTGGTTTTGGTTTTGTTTTGTTTTGCATGAATATGGCCCTGAAACACAAACAGAGACAGAAAGATTTGTAGAGGGCAAGTTGGCCTGTCCTGGTCAGTTAGGCTGAAGAAAATTTATGAAGCCATTTCTGTGAATGCTTCCACGTGAAAATGGAGTGTAAAAACTCATGTGCAGTTTCCTCACTAGCCAGTGACTGTCTTACCTTAGCACCCAATCTCCTAGATTAATATCAGGGTGTATAACAAATATCAGAGGATCCAGGCTTCCTGGATAATTTGCTTAAATGATTCATGAACAGCACAGCTTTCCATCTGATACACTCAGCTAAGAATGGAGCCCTTAACCTTCCATGGGTTATCATTAGTAGTAAAGAATATATAAATAATCAAACTTTCTATATTATTTTCATTTCTTTTAACCTAGATACATATATATCATCCAAGACATTCAAGAACTACAAAACAACAATTCAACTACAATTATGTCAGGAAAATATCCAAATAAATAAACTTTTAATTATGATACAATACTTATTACAGTAAAAATTGGCATTTTTTTTCCCTTCAAAAGCAGAAGCACCAGTCTTACATATAACATACTGTTTGAATGATATATCTTACATGGAAAACAGCAAAACACAATGTGCAAACAGCATTTTCATACAGAACATAATATTTGTCTAGTTCTTATACAGTGAAATCGCCTCAAATGGAAACAAGTTCATGCTGAATTAAAAATGTAGATTTTAAAAATTAAAGTCAAATCAAAATATGAAGTACTGTTGGAATAAGTATATGAACCATTAGAAACAAGGAGAAGCCAAAATAGAGGGTACTGTCAGATAAATGTAATTAGTGCTCAGTTTGTCCCATTCCATCAAAAAGTAAACAGTTAATATTTTCTTCCTGAAAGTAATATTCTAATATTTAAGAATTCTTCAAAATGTTGGTATTATTATAATGATGTAAAAATTAAGTCAGAAATAGGACTTCTAAAAATTTCTTATTTTTGATACACTGCAATTATCATGTGTGGGCTGTGAAAAGAGATGAAGTCCAATGGAGGCAACACACATCAGCATCAACATCATGTGACTTCTGCAAAGGCCGTGATGTGGTTCTACGAGTTAAAGGAAAAACAAACAGATAAAACCCAGAAACCCCATGGATAGACATCAGTCACCAATGAAAATTCCTGCCTCTTGAGATTTAGGGACAGCCTTATGCTTGGAGTCTGTTGCAGGACAATGTAAATAAAACTGGTTTTCAGTACAGTGCTCTCACTCACTCACTCACTCACTCACTGTCTCCCATAGCAATTCTTAGTTAACTGCTGAAAAGACTGGATTTGCAACTATGCTGAACGAAGTTACTAGGTGCAATGGTTCTACAAGATTTTAGTTTTAGATGGGACTATTAAAAAGTAAATAGCACTGTGAATAACTGGACTAGCTGTACTTCTACTGATGCCTTATTCATAATTTACAGCAAAATTCCTAGAAATTAAAATGACAGTTTCTGGAAGACTTATAATATTCTCTTTCAGTGGAAATACAATTTTAATGTTGCATTTTTAAAAAAAGATTAATTGCTCTACATGATCCTGAAAGCATAGAATCAAGTACCAAAATGATACAGCAAAATTGCATTCAGCAGTTAAGAATTTACTAAACTTTTCTTTTTCAGAATCACTACAGGGTTTTCTTCATTTGCAATGTTATACTTCTCTTTCCTTCAACAGGACAGTTCTTATGAATGCAAAGATGTTTAGCAGAATATGAATACACTATGTGTGACTCTGAACCCGCAGCACCTTTGCCACTTTTTTTATGCTCTAATCTAAGCAAGTTCCTCCACAAACATTTGGTAGGTGAAAACTCAGATGCACAATTTTGTGCATGATCCAAAGGAACTGTACATTTCTTTTAGGGCCACAGTACCCTTGACTGCCACCAGTTTTTATAAAACATGGAATGCATAATATGAATAAAGAGTACTTTGATGTTGAGTCACGTGTTCATGCTCGATCAGAAAAATGCACAGAGGGAAATAACACCACGCAAATCACTGCAGATTTCTCTTATCACCTTACCTCCTGAGGCAGGCCAAAGTCAGAAGAGAGGAGGTGTAAGCTGAAGAGGAGGGGGGATGTGGATAACTCATAGAGACTGAGATAGATCTCCCCTTTTGTGCTTAAGTGGTGTTGCTCCAAGTCCTTCAGAAAATCCCTTATCATGCACACCACAGAAAATGGTGGAGACAAACAATGGCCACCACACACCTGTTTATTTCCCACTTCTTCATTATATTGCCTGCACATTTGTCTGTCAGCCTGTGTGAGGGAAGTTAGGCAGGCACCTTTGATTTTTCACATTACAGAATGGAATTTAGAAGTACCCTGAGTGGAAGCACCAGTGATCTGCCTCTTATTCCCTGCTCTCCAGACAAGGTTATCAAGCTCTGCTCCCTCTCTCATTGTGCCATAACTGTAATTTGTCCAAGAGGAGGAGCACTCTTTCCCCTCCCCTATAATGTGCATTTTAGCTCTATCCATGTTCTAACTGTATTTTATGACAGCTTTCATAACAGAACAGCACCAAATAGTAAGCATTTATGTACTTTTTTTTCCAAAATAGAATGAGTATATTTTAAATAAATAACAATTAAGCCATAGTTAGCAGAATAAAAAAAAAAAAAAAAGAAAATATAGACTTAGTGTGCAACTTTCAGTGCAAATATTTTCAGTAATCAGTATTATCAAATGTCACTTTTTTCAGATTTTCATTCTGCAGA
The DNA here is from genome assembly GCA_023637945.1 of Phaethornis superciliosus. Taxonomy (NCBI): domain Eukaryota; kingdom Metazoa; phylum Chordata; class Aves; order Apodiformes; family Trochilidae; genus Phaethornis; species Phaethornis superciliosus. Next base: position 11,774,635 of record JAJQWJ010000009.1, on the reverse strand, counting down.
AGAAAAGCAAAATTAAATTTTCCAGTTAGAAAACAGAACATTAATATTTAGAAGCATTTTAGTTGGCTGTCCATCTCCCACTTTCAGCAAAGCAAATACGAGACACTGGGCAACTTGAACACTATGGAGTTGCTGTAAGGGTAGTATGACATTTTCCTCCACAGTCTAATATTATTCACTTTGTTGATAAATAGGAGGGTTTAAAAATGAGAAGTTAGAAGGAAACAAATCCTCATTATTTATTCTAATCAATACTTCCAAGTCCTGCTATGTGCTATTCCTTTCTCTAAGTGACACACACTTGTCTGTCATGCAGAGAATCAAGTGGTCTTTTATGTGGCATTAATTCAAGATCGAATAACTGTTATTTAGGAAAGGAGAATGTGGGTCACGCTCCTGCCAGCTATACTTCCCAAATGAAAGTCACCATCCTCAGAAGGATATGCAGAGGATGAAACACAGGAACAAAGAAGAAAATCCCCATTCCTCAATAAACCCTAAGAGAGAACAGCTAAGCTACCAACTGTAGAGCTAATGATTTGGACCCCACTGAAGACTTGTTCATGCAACTGTCTGGGTATTCATGCTTTTTCAGATGTTATTGTCTCAGGAAAAACTGCTAGTAAGCCTTGCTGAGACTCTTTACAAAAAAAAAAAAAAAAATCCCGTTAAAACAGCATCCCTCTTGAATAACTGCATTTCAACTCTCTTACTATGCTCTTTTGCTTCTGCTCACATTTACTGTGACCAAGTTCACTGTGAGATACTAACACCATCAGCATACAGGTGTAGCAAACAACCAAAAAGCCATGTACAAGACCTCAGCTTCTCCAGCTCCAGGGGGAATTTTCTCCCCTACAGTAATAAAAAAAAAAAATTAGAATATGTTGAGGGTCTGCTCAACAGCAGCAGTTTCAGAGACAGGCATGCCAGCTTTTGTAATAGTTATTCTAAACTGACAGTATCAGCTTGGTGTCAGCACCATGCAAACAAAGCATGCTTCATTATCATGCTCTAATACCACTAACAGAAAAATTAAAGTCTAAAGGCTAAGTCTTCAGTGCAGGTTTCTGAAGGTAAATATTGCATACCTGTCTATCTTAAGATTTTAATTGATTTCTGTTAAAGCATTAAAAAAACCCAAAACAATGACTTCCATGGTTTGCAACTTTCACTAGTGTACAATAAATATTTTAATGAATTTTTTTTTTTGTTCTGCTCTCATGAATACAGCTAGAAATATTCAGAAATAGCCAACATTTCCATTTTTGGAAACAGAAATTTGAAAACTTATTTGCAGTCCTTTGCACAGAGCTTGTTAAAATAAAATTTAAAAATAATACTTTAGTAGCTCAGGTTAATTTATACTTTTATAATTTATCACACAATAATAAAAAAAATAATAATAACTTTGCCATGAAATTCTCCTGGTCAGCAAAAGTATTTTATGCTTTTACTGGATGAATCACATTTTTAAAGAAATGATTGGATTAACTGGAATTCCCCATTTCAACACTGCAGACCTACACAGAACACTGCTGCCACACTGCATCTGCCTTTGCTTCAAGCCCACACAAAACACTGTGTGCTCTTGTGCACAATGTTTGCTGCCTTATAGGAAGGTGTTCAAAACAGTCCATTCCTGATATCCAGGAGAAAAACCTAATGATTCCTGCTTTGAGGGAGTTTCCTTGCAAGGAATCTTCTTGACTGTTACTAATACCTTGATTCCATAACACCTACAACATGTGTATTTGAAGAAGTCACTGAATATATTGCTCCATTTCCTACATGAAAGTATTATTTCATGTGAACTTTAGGTGTGGTGATCACAGTTTGAATTAAAAAAGAACTAATTATTGTAAAATTGCCCAGATGAGGAATTAAGCAGAAGAGTAGGCCATGAATGCAAATACAAATAAATGACATCGAAAAAAAATTGCTTATGGTCTTTTTAAAGCTGCCTCTCCTGGGTGCCCTACTGTGTGTGAAACAATGTATTGTATCTACTTTAACATACTATATCCTCAAGAGACAACAAGTACGGCAACAGAATTGAAAATCTGCCTGTAAACTCATTTCTGTATGTGGACTCTTGTTTAGCCATCCTGGTGATACACCTACAGGTATCAATAACATTGTCTATGGATACGATACCTCTGTAGATTTTTGGACATCAAGCACAGCAGTATTTGGATGCTTTTCAATAGAAGCATTCTGGAGTGACAGAAAGGCTCAAACCTTCTCCCACACGGCTCAAACCTTCTCCCACACTGGCCCATAGTACAATGAGGGAAAAAAAAAAAAATGTGTTTTGCTTTTAGATTAACTCAGTGACAGGCAACAGGTCTCCTCAGAGATTCCCAGGGACCAGCCTGGACTCCCTAGGTGACACTGTGTACACAAGTGCACATTTCAATCAAAGACATCTCACTACTCTAATGCTTAAAAACAAGGAAAAAGACGTAGCACTGAGAATTATAATTAAAAAACCCTTTTTTTGACAATGTGAAGACATTATTCCATGAATTATCAAGATCGACTGAATAGAAAAAAACTATACACCAAAAATACAAAGGGAAAGCTTCCCATCCTGGTTAAGCCTTAACCTTAACACATCCCCAGTCTGAAAACACTTCGCACTACAATATCTATAGCTCTTATAGTTAAAATGAAGTAGTTATATGATTATAGATAAAATCACAGTAGTCATCTCATCCCACATGAGATGAACCATAGTGCCTCAGCCAACCCAACACTCCCCTCTAAAACCTCTTACCTCTGTATTCACTCTAGTATCTCAATTAGCCCTAAAGTGCTCCATGTTTCCTTTGTATTTAATAATCTGAAAGCTAGATTACTTAAATGAATAAATAAATAAATAAATTTAAAAGGGCTAAGAAAGCTAGCAGCTACTATGAGATGTACAGTAGCCCTCTTGACTTTAGCATGAAATAACTTCAGCCTTGAAACAGAAAAAATAGTTTGTGACTGCACTGGGTGAAGCTGAATTTTAAACTCTTTAAGGTACCACCCAGGACATCCCAATTTCATAGTTTTGGAGTAACTCTTACAAAAGGACAGGAATCTCTAATCTTGAGTGTGGTAGGAAGAGAACCTCCTCTGTGTAGGAGGGCACCAGCTATCTGAGACACCAATTGTCTTGTAAGACATGAAAAAAGTCAGAGACAGGACTGGAAAAGGAGTAGGTGGGTGAGTGATGAAGTTTCTTGGCTTTCATTATTTTCATTAATTCTGAGGATGAATGTCATTAAGGTGAAGGCAGTAAATTGAGTTGCTGAGCCAGTTCTGGAAAGGATTTTTCAAGGAGACACTCTGCAACTATGGCTTATTTGAGTGCACTGAGAAAGGGTATCCATGCAGAATAGCTTAATCATCTGTATGCACCATAACTGTACAGAAGTGCCATGCAAATAGCAACCTACCCTTGTCATTAACCAGTAGCAGCTCAATGCAGAATAATACAAATACACATATTCCTATTTAAGTGCACTTCAAATGTGGCTCTTGACCTCTACCAGAACTCAGACAGTGGCAGCACAGAGAGCATGCCAAAAGCATTCATTCCCCAGCAGAAAAAAGGCTCCAGAATAACAAATGGTGTATCTGAAAACACAAAGATAAGTTGTTTCCAGATCTGTGTGATGCACCGCATGTTTATTGATTTATGGGTGTATTTGTAATGAAGTTATTCTTTAAGACAACATCTCTGAATCAATTGCTCACAAATACCCATGGAGTTACTGCTTTTAAACACCAAGAGCAGAGTTTTAAACACCAAGAACAGAGAAAAGCAAAAACTATGTTAATTCTTGTACTGACAGTAGTTAATTGAGATGGTTTGATTTAGACCTTAGTTCTTAGTGACTTACTTAACTGGGTCTGGCTTCTACCTTAAAACTCTAGACTAAGCCTTAAAAAAAATTACAAAATGCACAAAAACTCAGCACCTAAAGTACTCAAATGTGAGTAACTTTCTCATAAATTATCTGCTAATTCAAATTTAAACTTTCTGGGGATGGAAAGAGAAGAAAGCATTTCCCTACAACAGCAAAATCTTCCCTCATCCTCTCTGGAAAGAAGAAAGGCTTTGCAACACAGACAAAGATGAACCCATATACAAAGATCTCACCAACTGTAAGACCCTGCTGGCAGTCCCCAATTTAATTATCTAGAGAGAAGTTCCATGACAGCAAACAACTACCTTCTGCTGCCACAGAAATATGAGTTCAGAAGGAAAGAAGCTCTTTCATGTAAGAGTCCTGTCCAGTTCAGAAATGGCAGATGTATTCTTCAAGCAGAACAAACATGATTCCTGCTACCACCCTTCCATGCTCTCCTATTCCTTTCCCACAACATCTCAACCTTGCCTAGGCCAGTTCTCAGAAAAAAACTCACTCTCCATCATGAGTGAGAGGGTGTCATATCAGGTACGCTAAGTTCACATAAGGTCTTTATGCCCAGAAAAAAATTAAAAATTGAAACTGTCAAAGAATGTACCTTCTTTATCTGTGATGGCTTTTTAGCTGCAGAAATGGCTTCTATTACAAGGGAGCTTAGCACATAAACAAGGCACTGTTATTAATGTGGTATGTCCTAGGCCAACTGACATCTTGTTTTGTTTTGACATTTTACAGAAAGTTTACTGAATGGATTATTTTTAAGATACACATTCATCATATAAATGCTTGTTCAAGCAAATGAGATTCTTATGACAAGGTATCAGCAGAAGTAGCTTAGACACATTTGGTTCAAAAACGCATTAGATAATTCTGAAAAAAAATCTTTTTTTTCCCTTCAAGGAATTAAAAATTCAGGGCTAGCAGCAATACTAACTAAAGGACAACTTCCATGACTTACAAGTGACTAAGAAAGACTGAGAAGTGGTTAAAACATTTCTTCTTATATTTAATACGAAAAAATATAATCAGTAAGTTGGATTTAAAAGAACGCTGTATAAACATATTTTTAGTGCCCTATGCAGTGCTGAATTGTTTACTATCTTCAGCTGTGGGCATAAACAAAGAAATTTTGACAAATAGGGAATGATAAAGTTGGTAGAAAAAGTAGAATTGCTTTCAAACTTTGAATTGTAGTTTCAACTTTCCCCTGGTAAAAATGTCTAAAATACCTTCTTTATTTGGTTATGCTTTCTATTTAAACATTTGTTTGCTCTTAAATTTTTTTAGACATAAGATTATCTAATGTTTACATAGTACGTCATCTTCAAAAAACATAAAACTTTATTCCAGGAAACTAAAACAAATTTTAAACATATTGTAATACTTCCTGATGTAAAAAGTCTTGGCATACCCAGGAGACTATCGCTAGTATGCCCTAGTCCAAAATTCCATTTGCTATGGCAATCAATCATGGCTTTTGTGCAGTAACTGTATGTTTCTCTATTATTAGCATGTTCATTAAGTTGTTTGCCCTGATAGTGCAGCTGTCAGATCCCCAGGGTTTCCAAGTGGGTGCCCTGTCCTGGGCCTACCAGGTACATGAAGATGAAAACCCCACAGCCAATCCAGAAGGGACTGTAACCCATGCTCAACACTAGCCTAAAGAAATAGGACAAATGCCACTTATACTTCAGTTGCATAACCCCTTGAACTTGGGGGTTACTTTTTATCTTTCTAAGCACTTCAAGCTCTGTGGACTCTCAGTCAAAGCATTAATGAAACTTACCTGAGAAACACAAGGAAAGAAAACCTCAGCTCAACTCAGGCTGACTCCATGGACTTGGCAATGGCTACAGCAGTGAACTGGACTTATAGGTAAGGACTGCTCTTGGACATGACATGAAAAGTCTCCCAAGGACTGTCTCTGAATGAATTCTTCACTTCTTTCTGCTTCATTGCCATGTCTCATTACTTTAAATCTAAGTACCCTGGCAGTCATGTCAAAAGAGTTTGGGGAACATCCTTCCTAAAAAGCTGTACTGTATTTAATTTTTTTTGAGAAAGTTAAACATTACCTTCTCTAATGGGCTTTCTACTCGGGGTATGCTGATGACAGGCATCTGGGCCAGATTAGCCATATGAGAATGTTCATGTTCTGGCTGACGTCCTCTGAAGTTATTTACCACACAAACAACCTAGAAGGGATTAGAAGATAAATAAAATAGCTAAGGAACAACTAGTTTTTTTGAGCTTTGATCCTGACATTCATAATTAGGAAGAACTGACACCAGCCTTAGTCACAGTTTACAAGAGAAAAACCATAGAAATCTAAGTTCATGTTCTATACAAAATCCTTAATTAATATTTGAAGAAAAAAGATTTTCAACCAATTTATTATTAGATGCATCACCAGAGAATAAAAAACCCGCTCTTATCTAAAAGCAAATGCATCACCAAAGCTAAATAATAGAATATCAACTATTAGCAATGTCATAAGTAGCTGTCTAGAGCATGTACAGCAGATTATGGCAATTACCTTAAACTCCTATGGAGGACCAGTACCATCTAAGTGTTGACTAGCAAAGACTTTCTCAAATGGACAGTGAGAAAGGGGGAATAAGAAAGCAAGGATCATCCCAAAGTTTGAACTAAAGGCTAAACTTGCTCCGGGCACCAGCAACTATCATACAGGGATTTAGGAATGTAAGAAATAACAGTCTGTTAGAGTTTCTATTAATTCAGACACTTAGATGAGCAATGTTTGTCCTTTCGCATTTTCTTCAAAACATAACTGAACTTGATGTCATGCTGCTCAAAGGAGTTTATGCAAAAATATGTCACAAAACACAAGGAAAAAATGCTGGGACAGATTTATATTCTGTTGTCTTTAATGACTTAAGGGACACAAAGAGAATGGAAAGATTTCCTTAAAATGAACAAGGAAATATAACTCCTGGAAACTTTGTGTGGAACAGAGCACATAGAAGCATATTTTAAAGGAGAGCTAATGCTGCCTTCACTTATCTCAGAGGAGTGAAAACATCTACTTCAGCCATCCTTCTGAGAATTCTCAGGCAAGTCCAAGTCTTCAGATCCAAGATCTTGAGATCCAAGAGTTAAGCTCAAAAGCATTTTCATGCGGAAAATATTCAGAGGTGTATTAATTGAGTATTAATTATAAGCTGCCAAGCAGACAAACTTGCAGGCAGTAAATAGCACTGACTGTTCTATGCCATAGTCTTGCACTGCAGTGATCAGTGAAAACAGATTAGTGGCAGCTGACACAGTCATTAGTCATTGTGAACTGTGACTAATATCCAAATTTGGAACACAGTTCCAGAAAAGTGAAAGGCTAAACAAAGATTTTTTGATACAGAACAAAATTTCAACAAAATTTCAACCTGAATTGCCATGAAAAAAATTCAGCAGCTTTATTTTCAAGTAAAAAAAAAGACATATTACTTATTCTCTGATCAGCATAGGTATCAATAGACTTAATTTAATATTTTATACATGAAATCATTAATAGATATTATTCTGACTGGCATAAGTTTTAGGAAAATGGAGCTTGAGGCAAAAAAAATATCAGATGCAATGATATTATCTGGTTTACAAGGAAGCCTATAGAGATACTTTGATCATTCATTTCTTGACTTCACATTTCTGAGTCTAGGCAAATACAACTAAGGAAACTGATAATTAATTCATTAAAAACAAACATCAGACACCCCTCCTTTCTCATTTAGTTATCCGACAAAACAAGGCTCACAATTTTTTTTTAAGAGATACAAAGTTATGTACTGAGTTTTTTCAAGCAGAAGTGACACAGATACACACTTACCAAAAATACTGCTATAGATATTCCAATTACAAATCCTGCTATTACATCTGACCAGTGATTTCGATACTCTGCTACTCTGTTGATTCCAGTAAGGAAAGCCAAGCACATTAAGCCCAAACACAAAACAGGTTTTGCAAGTCTTGTTCCTCTGGCCTTTACTGTGTTGGTGATATACATCTGAAAATTAGAAAGGAAGAAAGTAAAAGACTGATAAATATTTCACAGTAATTGGTGAATAAAATCTTTACATTTTATTTGAAAAGAATATGTATATTTGGGTTTAGTTTGTTATGTTTTGTTAAAGAAACAAGAAAGTAGATTGCTAGATAAAGTCATCACACCCTTTTTTTAGGAATATAGAAAAAGAAATAGATCATACAACAGAAGTACATTTTATGTGAACCTGAAAAGCTCCCAGAAGAGCATGCAAATTACACAATTCTATCCTATTACTCCAAATCTATGTATTTATTTATACAGAGAGGTAATGGTACTGATTTTTCACTGTGCAGTGTTCACAATAATAGAAAAAGATCTTGGCTTGTACAACAAGGCTCTGTTTTTAATAGTAAATAACTCCTTCCTGATACACAACTTCTCCCTGTGATCAACTAGAGATTTGCCAAAAAGCAGAGAAAATTCAACTGAATGCCTGCATCTACTTTTATAAAAGCAATATATAATAGTTTCAACTAGTGCTGAACCAGCGCAGCCCTGTACTTCACTGATGGTGACTGAAGATAATTTAGTACAACCCCTCCAGCACATAAACCAATCTAAAGGTAGAAACTTTTATGCATCAGTCTGCCCTGCTTGCAGCCTAACTCTGTCTGTACAAGATCAGTGAAAATTCTCCCTTGAAAAATTATTCTTCAATTAACTAGATTTTTAAGAAAACAGGACTTACTTCCAGCAAAAGGTGTTTCTGCTATGAAACCACTAAAATCCCTGAACCCATCATGTTTAGACAAAGGTAAACAGATGCATCTGCACTGAAGTACCATTAGCTTTCTGGCCAACAAACAGACAGTTCCTTGGGTTTTTTTGTACTGTCTGAAACTTCAGATTCATTTACTATGTAATCTGTTATGAAGTGCTACAATAAAAAAGTGAAAAAGTTTAGGAAGTGTGATCAAAGTTATGATAAATTAAGTGAAGGAAGTAGTGGTCAGAGTTTACCTGAAAATAGCAACGTCTGACAAACTTTATTCAACACACTACAGAAAGATCCATAACTTAGAGGATGAATCAAAGCTTAAACTTAAAATCACAGCAGAGTACTACAATGCATACATCTTCAGTGACCTTACTGTAATGAACAGAAAACTTTCAAGTAATGCAGACAGAGCAAAGCTTTGTTTTGGGATGAATGTCCAAACCACATTTCTCCTCTCTTCATCCTAGAACATTTCAAGAATAAAATTTCTCCCTTTGCTGACTATTCTTTTATCCTAACTCCTTGTATTTCTCCAAGTTACTCTTACAAATGCTGAGAAAACAACAAACTTAATTTCCAGCCTTTTAGCTCCACTGGTTTCCTTCAAGTTACAGAAAGAACAGTGCAAGCCAAGTTATGCAGCAACCTTCTGTTTTAGTCTGCCTCAGTGTACTTCTGGATATTACCAAGTATTATCCACATGCACACTACATGTTAGAACATTTGGTGCTAGGGAAAAATATTCTGATAGTCTGAATATGCAGCAAGACCACCAGATTTCAAATACAGCTTGGGTGAGGTTGACACAGGGAACTTGGCAGAAAGCTTTGTGCGTTTAATTCTGTATTGTGGCATGTCAAATCAAAATTACCACTGAGAAGGAAAAATCAACACAAAAAGTGTTGCTTGTTTAAGGCAGGTCTTGGTGACATCTACTTCAGTTATCTAGAGCACTTGGTCATCGCCCAAGATTACCTCAATTTTTTTGAAATCAAAAAGCAGTATAATACAAATACTAGATTCTGCAGTGCTTCAGTCAAACTTCTGTACTTGTAATACAAAACTAAACTGAAGAGTACTCTGATGAAAATTCTCAGAATCTTTTTACAGTCAAGTATATCCTTCAAATCTCTACTTAGACAAAGAACCAAGGAGAAACAACTGCAGACTATTCTTGTGCCTCATACGAGTAATAACGATCACCATTTGCTGAGTCCCTGTATAAGCAGTCAAGATTGTCATGCCCAGACCATTATGCACAATAACCTGAGGCTTCTGCCAGCATAGGTACCATTCCTAACTCTTCTTTAGAGAACAAGCACCGCTGAAGTTAAGAAGAGCATTATATTAAAATATTATTAAAGAATCAATAGAAACAAGGTAAACTTTTCCTGAAACAATGTAGCAAAGAGTCTCTATATTTGTAAAACTCTACATAGAGAATGTAGACTCTTCAAAGGCAGGATTCATAGATGACCATTTTAAACCCAACCCTTCTGCAGCTCTAGTACAATTTATTAACATGTCACCTCAATAAAAAGCCTGATGTGAACTAAGAATAAAATATAATTAAGGAGTTATTTTCTTCTTGATTCTGGAAGGAAATCTATAAACCAGTATACAAAAGCATGACAAAGAATAAATATCTTGAAAAGATGACTTTTCTTATCTTACTTTTCATAAACACTAAAGAAAAATAGCTCAGTGATTTGAAACACTAGTAAGAATGAATGCTAATATAAATTTTTACATGGCTAAAAATGTCCACTGAACAAGTACATCTCTGTTCCTTTTAAGAACAGAAATTTGGAGAAGAAGAATCTAATTAAAGAAAACTTCTTAATTAATCAACAAGACTAACATTCATGATTTATTTATGTAAGGTCAAGGCTTGATACAGTAGTCAGAGTTAATTTTGCAAGCTGCACAGTCTCCTGCAACATCAGATTAATGGTGAGTCATCTTCTTACAGAAATCCTGCCATAAGATTTTATTATGAAAATATATAAAGGTGGTACCAGCAAGCAGACACTGGCAGAGAATCATATATGGAGCTGGATGTTATCTGAGCATTCTGTATACCAACATTTACTAGATTTTCAGGAAAACACAAACATTTGACCTTCAGTATTCAAGACAGTGGAAGTGAAGTCTTCGGAGAACTTTATAAATTGAAAGAAAAACCTAACTGAAGTGGTTTTGAAAATAAATATTTGAAAAAGTCAGAATCATTATCATCAGCAAAGACAAAGCTGCCTGTGAGGTTTCTGATATGACAGTCTCACGTCATAATACAAGGAATAATCAAAGTGGTGGCACCTAGCTTGTACTGAGAAAGCTTTCAGGAATGTCATGTTCCAAGTCTTATCTACATGAAATATGCCCAAAATCTAGTGCAAACAAACTCATACAGAAACAAGAGAAGAACAGGAATGGTATGTCGACTGCAGGACAAAGTGGCCTCCTGGGCTGTGTTGCAAGCTCTTCCTAGTCGTTGTCTTCCAGCTTACCTCTAGCCTCACCCACACAAACATCTACACAAACACACATGTAACAGGTCCCAGAGTTTCATTTTAGAGTGGAGCTAGACAGTATGCTGGGTGCACCAGCCAGGAGGGAGGTTAATTTTCCCAGGCATGTAGGTAGGAAGATCCTCCTGTGCTTGCTGTCTCAGCTCTCTCTGAAGCAGATGGTCTGGGGGACTGAGAAGGAGACAGAGCAGTCCGACAGTGGGCTGACAATAATGACTCATGGAGCAACAAGCACAAAGGGGAAGGAATCACTGTACAAGCACCTATCTCAGGCAGCTCTCCAAATATAAGTTACATCATGGTTTGTTTTGCTTTTATAAAGCACTATCATTAGAAAAGGAATCTTGAACAATTCAAGTAATAGATATCAATAGATGTTCCATCTAAGGAACGCAGAGCTTTCTGTGTTAATCATACCTAAAAGAAAAGATATATTTGGAGATCCAAAAGCTGAAAAAAGAGTGTGCTGTAGTGGAGGGTGGTCTGTTATCAGTTTTATGTTTAGTTAGAATCCTGTTTGACAATCTAAAAGCTCTTGAGCTTCCTTGATTAATTATTGAGTCAAACTATTTCTAGAGCAAGCCAATCATATTCTCTAATCATCTGGGCCACTGAAGATTTTTTAGTGCTTTTGAAGCCTCCTCCAGCTTTCTCCATAAGTTTTGTAGTAATATTTAATGACCCTACACAAAAATTGGCTTTCATATTCAGGGGTCTGGACTGACAAATGGAAGAGAAACGATGGACCTTATGATTAAGTCTCCCTCTGTGAATGCCCACATCCATAATTCTAAACAACTGGAGACAAAAAGATGTATCCTTCGGAAGATTTTTCTAAATATTAATTAAAGCTGATACAGCCTACAGAGGTTATCTTGAGCAATTGAATTGTAATGAAGAACTGACTGACAAGAAATATCTAGAGGTCTTGTCCCTTGATCAAATTGTAATGATATTTTACTATCGAGCTTGAAAATAAATAGTATGCTCAACATATCAAGCTCGTGATGCATGCTGTACAGTCAGAAAGAAGGTGTGCTTTGACTTGCTGCACCACGTACTGAAAAGAAACTCCGCTTTCCCAACACATTTTGTAAAAAGCAGAAAAAAAAATCCTTTAATTTTTCAACGTCCTACCAAAGAATGGATAAAACACTGAATTGATAAAGTGGCTCTGAACATACCCAAAAGACTATCAGAGGGAGAGGTCTGTCATGCCTCCACTAGCTCCCCACTGAGCTAGAGGCAAACAGGCACTTCAAGACAAAGGAGAGGTAAGATCTACACCTAAAGGCTGGATCAAGGAGTGACACTGAGCAGAATGTCACCATGTTGTCAGCACTGTGACACTGCTCTCGTCTCCCAGTGACTTGTAAGCACAGTATACAGCAAAAATGATGCAGCAGAATGCCAGGAGCAAGAATTTTTCAGAAAAAGTGATCACAGGCCCTGCAAAAGCTCTGCAGACAGGAAAACATTATTTGCCAACTTTACCTGCTAGTCTTGTCTATGGCCATAGTTGAGGCCCATGGTTCCAAGTGCAAAGCAACAGAAACAATCCAAAGACCTAGGGACTGTGTAAATTACCAAGACATTAAACCTGTATTTCCATCATTACAAATCCAAAGTAAGTCTGAAATACATTCAGTAACACCAAGTTCAAACACTACCCAGCAGACAGGCTGGCTGCCAACTGCTCTTGTCCAATACAGTAAGACTAAAACAATGGAAATGCAAAATTTAAAAAAAAATTTAATTCATTCTATAAACTACAACTAGCAATAACCAATCCCCTTAGATATGCAGCACCAAAGGTAGTCACACATCTCATATTTAAATTTATGGGAACAGAACAGAACTAAATCTTCATATATCACTTCAAAATCCTCTAAAAAAAGATTCATGGCTTCTCATCTGGGTGTCTCAGTTGTGGAAAAAAACCAAGTATGTGCATATTGGCTGCTTCAAAATACACCTCTAATTACCCAGGCTATGTCTGCTTAGATATATCAAAATGTGACTTATACAATTATATTCTATTTAATAAATTTGCAGTGTTTGCCATAATACCTATGGTAGCAGATGTTGTTCCAGCTAAGAAAGGGTGAATTGCAATGCTTGTAAGAGGTGAAAGCTGATGCAATCAACTTATTAACACAATTCAAGAAAAAACAAGCAAACTGAAGATCTGAGACAAGTTGAACATACCCCTAAGAAGAAATTAAGCTAGCAGCCAGATTGTTACAGATTTTGGAATAGATTTACAGTGGTTCATTTTGAAGACTCTGGTACATTGGAAAAAATAAACCTAAAAGTCTAGACAGGTAATGCATCCTTGAAAATGTCTTTGCTTGGAGCAGGGTAAAGACAACACCTAACCATAGTGCTGCCATTCAACATTTTCATTGCTAAGTCTTCCCTGATAGGTACTGTAAGAAAGAAATGTAAGCAAACATTGCAGAGAGGTCTAAATATTAGCAATACTACTGTTTTAAAAAGACTGTACTTTGAGCAGGCAGGAAATTCAGAGTTACCATAGCAACCACCAACTCTCAAAAGAGGGGAGGAGGAAAAAAGGAAGTGTCAAGAACTTGGATGAAAAAAGAAGCTATTGTTAACAAGAAGCTATTGTTAACAAGACAATCTGCACAGATGCTAGGTGTTAGGTACAAGGCTGTACTTAAATTGAACCAGATAGAGGAATTTTAAATAAATCATGGGTTGCTTTTTTTTAATCAGTGGATCAGTGAAATCACACAACTCTGACATTGTTTACTTTGCTGCCTCAGAGAGAGAGCACTCTGGACCAGCTTCTTGGCTGTTTATGCCTTTAAGCTGATTTCATTTTGTGCACAGCTAGCTAAAATGTCCAGGAGCAAATCTGTAACAATCCTTCCTTCTCTCCCAAATACTTTTTTAAAAAAAGGAAAGGACATTCTGTATATAAGATTAGAAGCTCATGAAATACTAGTTAAGTAATAAATGGAGGCCTTTATGCCCATGCTTTCAATAACTGTTAAAACACAGCTCATACCAAGCCTAGGCCACTGTTTAAACACCCTACTCCAGTGAACAGTGATGAGAAACTTGTTATTCAGGGCCAATGACCCTGATAAACATCATGACAGTGTAGGGACACTACCGCAAAGATTGGAACACTGCATTTCTTTCCCTGGTGTGTAACGGCATTTATAGCAACAAGATTTAAAGAAGGAGGGAAAAAAAAAAACCAAAAAAACCAAACCAAAACAAAAAAAAAGCCACCTGCCAATATTCTATCAAGGACACAACTTTTGCAGGCTACCACTCAGCTAAATACATCATAGCAATGCACTTTACTAGACAGCTTGTAAGAAATCAGAAATCCTGAAAGCAGTTTCTAATGCTTTAGTTAAATGATGACAATGTCATTCATCATGCAGCAACACAGTACTGGCATAGGATATATTCATTGCTGCATTTACTGAAAGATTATAAAATCACGAAACAAATCACAGCAGTTTTAACTTTTGACATTGCTAATTGTGTACTGACCACAGACAATATAACATTTGCATAAAGTACTCTTGCTCATGTCAAAAGCCATCAGTACTAGGTATTAGACCTTACAAATGTCTACTTTTAGCTCTTGAGATGTACTAATGCTATTTGCCTTCCTTCTTGGCAGAAGTTAATTTCCTTCAGTTTCTATGAGTCATGGCAACAGTGGTAATCCAACTTTACAGATGGATGAGAAAAATAGGAGCAATAAAAATGAAGAATGCTGAATGTTTTCTAAAATAGCCTAAGCCAAATTTAGAGGAATGTTTCAGCAAAGTAAAGCCTTAGATAAGTCCCCAAACAAAGGCAATACTATTAGGAATCTTACACTTATCTCAAGTTAGAACATTATTTTATTGCTAATCTCTTATTTGCAGATAACACTTATCTCATAGTGTTATAACCATATCTCTTAAACAGTTCTCACAAGGAACAATTGGTAAATCTTACTGTCAGTGCTGCAGATTTTCAGCACCAGGTTCTAAAGCCGAAGCACAGAGTCACCACACTGTCTGTGGATGGAGTTGGGGTCTTTGCCATGCTGGCAAGTACCAGTTTCCAGACAAATCAGGAACTGAAAGTCAGCTCATTAAATATATGCTCAAAAGCAACACACAAACACACACATATGCACATCTAGAACATGCATAGGCAGGCCACTGTTCAAATACTGAGGGATTTTAAGGGATAATTTCTGCAATGACCATGGAGACATGCACACACACCTGCCTTGTTTCAAACTGACATTATGAGGGCAGCCCTGGGCCCATAGAAAGGGCTACAAAAGACTGATTACTGGCACGGGCCAGGTAAGAGACTCCCACAGGCATGCAATGGGGACAACTTTACAAAAACAAGATCTGCTTCTGCTTAAGACTAGAATGATGTGCACTCCAAAATAAGCCAGGGAGTACTGCACAGAGTTACTTAAGCAAGATTCATTCATCATTCTGCCTCTCACCTGCTCCCCACACTTCTCATCAAGCCTCTAGTGCTCTGGTGTCAGGCAGTAAACATCAGCTTTTACCCCAACCCTGATCATGAATCCTTGAATCAGCGAGGCAAAAGAGAGGCAGGGCTAGATTGCCTTGTCGCCCACTTCATTTCAGAATAAGAGCCAAGTTGACTTTGCATGAGCACTGAGCTACCCAGAAATACTGTTCCTGGTACCTAAAGACACACACAGATCTCAGAAAACCTGCAGAGATCAGACACTTACCCACTCTTCTGCTTCATGCCACTATAGAATACATATATGCAATTCTACTAATCTCTACTGGGTTAAAAAGGAAAGAAACCACTAGCAGTCACAAGTACCATTATTCTTTATCACACAACAAAGCCTCCCACATTCACTGAGAATGACGAAAAAGTAAAACAAGAAAGTAAAACAAGAATCTGTAATTTTAAGAATTAAGTCCAATGAATCAAATGCTCAAAAGGCCTCACAATAAATCACAGCTTTACATACATAAAATCAGTCAACAGTTGTCTAATCTTCTGCCCATTCCTCCCTCCTCCCCTCACATTGTGAGCTCTTTGACTTTTAAAATACAGTGATATTAAATGGTACAATATACTTACAGCCAGATACATAGCTGCATATACACTTAGTGCTGCTTCTTTGGATGGGAATGTCTTTCTGGCTTTTATGATGAGGTCTGGATTTCCAGTACAGGCATGTACGCTACTGATGAACTGTGTATACTGTTTACATCCAAGTGCTGTATAGTTGGGTTTACAAAGTGCAAGAAAATGTGGTGCAAGATTCCCCGTTACTACTTGTCCAGCATTTACAAAGATGTCCGTAGCAAAGAGTCCAAATGCATAAATTCCTAAAGAGGGAAAAAAAGAGTTAAATTTCCTCAAAATTTCACTTCAGGGCAACATATTATAACATTTATCATAGTAATATAGCAGCTCCTTTTATTTAAAAACATAAAAAGCCCTAACATGTATTTTACCCTAAAGATCCTGGTTCGCACTGGAGATGGCACACGCTGCAGTGTGGTTTTGTGTCTGAACTCTCTTCACCCTTTGGAGAAGCATGCTCATGTCTTTTGCAAGTAGCCTACTTACCTAGGCCTACTAGCCATGAATCTCCACTGTTCAGGGTAGCTAGCTATACTGATAGCTAACTTTTGTCCATGTTCACCAAATGGAAGGGACAGAAGCAAATTCTTTATCCTATAAATCTACTTGAGAACCAAGGAAGTCAGGCCTTGATGGAGAAGTAACTTGAGAAGCTGTAACACATACTGGACAAACATTTTCCCTTGCAGCTGTCAAGAAGCTCAAGTACTGAATAATTCAGTATTGCCATGCATAAGCTGTCTTCATCTACCTGCTATTGGGTACAGTTCTATCCATGGCATATTAATCACAAAATCAACACAGTAAGCTAATGATCTATGTATTTGAGGAGCTACTTATACTAACAAGATTTTTCATCAGCATATCAGCAAAGCACTAAGCACATGTACGCATTAATTTGAATGGAAATGCATGTATCTGATTACTTAAAACAGACTTTTGCTATTCTGAGGTGCCTTACTAAACTTTGGAAGTGGAAATGAGTTCTGGAAGGAAATGCAAACACAGTAACATGACTGGGAGGAAAATACAGATGGATGTTCATACTCCTCCTGAGCTACAGATTTCCCCCTATATTTCCACAGGCAAATTACCTTACCTTTCCCAACTTCAAGGGGCACCAGGAGGACTTTAATGAATGTACCCCATGCCAACATGATGCAAAAGAAACACACGCATTTCTCAAGGTTAATTTTTTCCCCAGCAAAGCCAGAGGACTGAGAATGATTTCTGGGGTCCTGGATGGTCAGCAATGTCACTCTTAAGATTAATTCACCCTGAACTACTAGACACTGCTGAGCAGCAGATTGTGCCTAGTAGAGTCTCTGCACAAAGAGCCCTTTCAGCAGGCCCTGAGGGTGCACACTGTCCCGGCATAGGTGGCCACATCACTTTGTGTGAGCATAATGGGTAGTGACGCCTCATCTGGTAGAACAGTGTGAAGGCCACTATTCAGCTCCTCCCTCCCTCCCAATTTTTTTTTTCCTTTTTTTTTTTTTCTGCTTCTGTGAGCAGAGGGCCCACCAAATGGGAAAGAAACACTGGCACTGATTACAAAGAGCAAGTGAAGCCGGAGGAGCTCCTCATCATCGCTTCCCACCTCCTCCAAACCTATGCAAGATCGTCTCATTCTTAATGACTTCTACCACCAGTGTGACAGTGAGCAATTGCACTCTCAGAAGGCAGGCATGGCTGTTACACAAACACTTCAAATACAGACGCACATCCCCTCCCTCTCCCTGCGACTGGGGCAGGGGGGGAGGATTAGCAGCCCCAAGGCTTTGTTCCTCCAGCTGTTTCTGCTAGATACGATCATGAGTTAGAAGCAAACAACAGAACTGAGCCAACTGAGCCCTGCAGTGGCATCCCTGTACATATTTAAAAGCAGCATATAGGAATACTCAATACACTTTGAGTGGTGGTAGTTCTCCCTTCAAACTCATTTACAATGAACTAAGTAGAAAGGATGACATCTCTTATCTACTAAAGTCAGTGGAGAAGTCACAGCTGGCTTCAGTGGAGCATAGATTCTCTAATAGTTTTCTTTTAGAGACTATAATGCAATCTCCAGGCTAAGAAAGTACTTAAACCAGGCTTGGCCTTAGACACATATTTATATCCCAATGTTTTCAACTGTGGATGCTATGTGTGTGTGTGTAACCAAAAGAAAACCATCTAGAGATACTAGAGATATGGCATAAGGGTATCTCCCTCATGTCCTCTGGTCTAGGGCTGTCGGTAGTTTTCGCCCTTTGTGGTCCCAGTTTTTTTCTCTTTTTACTACTGCTTTTTGTAGACAATTTTTTTTTTCATCCAACTTTCCAAGAAGTTTAATTTGTTACTCCCAAAAAAAGAGAACTCACTGCATCTGAGTGTTGTAAAATGTTGTATGGTTATCTTAATATCTTCCTCAGGTCAAAATTAAGACTTAATTGATTAGTCTAACCATTCAGAAAATGCAAGCATTAATTTTGCTCATACCAAGGAATCTGATGGTCCTGCGCACCAATGGATTTATATAACAACAGTCTCCAGTTAATATTGTTTTTTCTTGATTTTCAAAATCCTTTGTAGCAAACTGTAGACAAAACACTGCAGTTTCTCCAATGATAATCTTACAGAACGAGAAAAAAGGGGAGAGAAATGGTACATCAGATTATAGCAAGTAATATATACTACTATTACAAAGACAGCTATCTCATCTTAAGAAAACAAGACCAAACCAGCACAAAAGACAACATAAGTGAACCAAGTTCTGTACATTAATCTTCTTACAAGAGAACTATGCCTTATGGCTTGCTTTATGTTATTTGCATTAGAAAGAATAACCCAGGACTTGGAATTAACACAACATAACCTAGTTTTCCGGTTGAGGGGAAAGAGAAAGAAATCTATTACTTAAAGAACAGATCACATAATACACAAGATGTGGATCAAAGTGAAGGATTAATCATGAAAGACGCTAAACATATCAGGTCCCATGCAGCTTTCACAGGGGTGAAATCTAAATTTTAGATAATAGGGAGGGGCAGGGGAAGAAAAAAAAAATTAGAAATATCTCAACAGATCTCCTGTTCACATTGAAGGACTGGTTTGCCAGGAGGGTTTGATTCATATTTTGTTGGCTAAATTTACCAAGCCTGGCTTTTGCTTTGTTCCTCATGCTCTAACAAAATGCCACCACTGATATTTTTAATACTAAGCACGGCCGGTCTTGCATCTGTTACACCCAAATGGATAACATTCTCGTGTCTATAGAAAATTCACATTAGAGTTGGTGAAAAAAAAAAAATCACAAATTAAAAAAAAAAGAAAAACAGATTTTGAATGTAAAATATCCCTTCAAAGATGTGTATTACTTGCCTATCAAAACAGGACCTTTAATTTACTAATTAGATTTATGGTATTGAGACTTAATAGCCAAAGCCAAGACTTAGGCATATATCTATTTGAAACTATGATACTGAAGCTTTCCAGCAGGTAGCACAGTGATGATGAAAGAGTAGAGCAGAAGGGTCAAACGCTGACCATTGTATTTCAACTTTGATTCACTGTGTGTCTTAAAGGAAAGGCTCTTCTATATGAAAAGCAGTAACTCTTATTGATAGGTACATCACTCTTTAATAAAAAGGAATGAAGACCAGCAAACTGAAGTCCTAATACTACACAAATACAAGAAATAAGGCCATCGAATCTTGCATTGAATTTGCCTGTGTTTTTCTGAATCTTTGTTCCAAGAGGAAATGATAAACCTTTTAATATATCACAACAGATCTGAACCATTCTCCATGCAGCACTATAGCTGCTATAGGTGATGGCTCACAAGCAGACCTATCAATAGGAAGAACACAATTAATTACCTTACTTAGTTATTTTGTGGATCTATACAGATGACTTTGGGCTAAATTTTGGCACATGGAGGATGAAAAGTGCTTCTTGTAAAACATGTGGCACAAATAACAAATACCTGTGGTGGCAAGAGTGTAAAAAGCAAAATTCACTTTGTCACAGAATCACCATTTATTACTTTACAATGTCTTCAGATCATAGTGAAATTTTTAGATGAAACAGAAATTTCAATAGCTGAACTAACAGCCATCCTCTCTCTATTTTATGCAAGCAAATTTTCAGCATACTGAAGTACAATTCCTTCAGCTATAATTAACAAATGATTGTTATCATAGTTAATACAACCTTGAGTTCAAGCTCATCAAAATTACGCCAACAATAAGGATAATTTAGCCCTATGACCTCTATGGCTCTCAAGAAAGGAGATCCTCACTTCCAGCAACTTCTCTTCACCAGCTGCATCTAGGTTCTTGCTCCTGGAAAGTTTTTCCTTGTTAGACTTCTCTCTTTGATGGTGACCTGGATGAAGAAAACCATGTGCTCCAAGAAGAGCAGGTAGTTATTTTGTTCTCAGCTATTTCTGCACAAAAATAATCTCAGAGTGCGTACACAAATGCAATGGTCATAACAGTGCAGAAATCTGCTAAACACAAAAATTTTGCTACACAAGGCCTAGAGCTCTACAGCCTCAGGAGTTATCGCAGTGGGACTGGACACTGAACATAAAAGGCATTCATCTCTATGCCTCTGTGGCTTTACTTTGATAGACTCCTTTGGGAATTCAGCAAAAAAATACAGATTCTGTTGTTTGGGGATTTTTGTACTGGCAGGTTAGCTAAAGCTGTTCTCCTTCCTCCATCCTTCAGCACAAGCACTGCTCATCTCAATAACCAGCCTAATGATGCTTCAGAAATGGAAGAAAATCTTAGAATCTTAAAAGAGTTTTGGTTGGAGAAGATCTATATGATCATCACATCCTTTTCCTCTTTTTCAGTCTTCCTTCAGTGCTGAAGTCCCAGGAGAGGTGCAGATTCCCAATGAAATTCCTTCCCTTCTTCTCTCTGGCACCATCGGCAATAATCAGTTCTATGTGGGCAGAGGAAAGGGAAGGCAATCTCCCTCTTGCCCTTTACCATAATTTGCATGCCTGGTATATTCTAGGAGGGAATAGTTCTTGTATTCCCTCTGGCACAAGGACTGCCATCACCCCTTGTACCTCATATGTGACTTGCAATGATTCAACAAATGACATTTAAAATAACGTAATTACTCGTGTACTTCTTGGTTAAATCTCAGGGCATGAAGTTTTCTGGATATTCAAAAACTGACAGAGAAGGATTGCAACAGAGAACCTGAAAGCTCTTACAACATAATCTTTTGGATTGAGCTACACAAGGTTAGGTAAAGAAGTACAATTTGGAATGGTCAAAGTGAGGATATATCTTTCACCTTATTCTGTCTAACAGGGTTACACTACTTTAGTTCACTGTACAGATTCCCTGAAGAATGATATATATTAAAATTCCTAGCTCACATATTTTAACAGGTGTTAAAAGCTGCTAAAGACCATCTTTGCCTAAGGCTAAGAAAATCTTTTAACATATAATTACAGCATATGAAGCATAAGGAAAAGAACAATTTTCACCTGAAGACTAACAATACAAAGTGCAGGCTTTCCAGTATTCTAAAGAACATATATGAAAATAATTTTCTTAATCCTTCAATAAAAATGCAGTGTACATAACTGTTCCCAGTAGAAGCAAGACAAAAACAATAGCCCTACAGGCATCAGCCTAAGCTCTGACAGATAGTAATCATGTCCTTGTTCTATGTGCAGCTTCCTCCTGTAACTGAAGGCCTTTAGTCCTGGTTCACAGAATAAAGTGCAATAGGAAAAATACACAAGATCACCCTACATAAAGATATTTAATATTAAATTATACTTCATAACTAGCATTTAGAATAGATTCACAAATTGTTTTGGCTGGGAAGGATTATGTCCATTGTTAACCTGGCACAGCCAAGTCACCGCTAAACCATGGCCTGAAGCACCACACCTACACATCTTAAGTCCCTCCAGGGATGGAGATTCCTCAGCTTCCCTGGGCAGTTTGTTTCAGTGCCTGACAACCCTTTCAGTGAAGAATTTTTTCCTAATATCCAGCCTAAAAATTCGTGGCAGAACTTTAGGCCATTACCTCTCATCCTTTCACCAGTTACTTGGGAGAAGAGACCAACCCCCACCTTGCTACAACCTCCTTTCAGGTAGTTGTAGAGAGCAGTAAGTCTCCCCTGAGCCTCCTTTTCTCCAGATAAAACAACCCAAGTTCCCTCAACTGCTCCTCTTAAGACTTTTGCTCTAGACTTCGCACAGCTTTGTTGCTATTCTTCAGAAACACTCCAGTACTTCAATCTCTTTCTTGTAACAAGTGGCCAAAAACTGAACACAGTACTCAAGGTCCAACCTCACCAAACAATCCTTTATTTTTATGGAAGCATGGAAAAGAGTTATTAACCCACCAAATTCTACATAATAGGAAATTTTCTTTTAACCATCTCCATAGCAGTTGTATCATATCTGTGATGTGACAATGCATTCAATAGCCAGGAACAGAGTTGGGGAGGATCAAGATCTAAAATTAATATTTCCTCTTGTTTCACCTCTTAGCTCCTGATTAATTTATTAGCTGATTTATTTTCATGGTGGTTTGTAGTAGTATTATATTTATTGCTAACTCTCAATTCCTGTTCCCTCCTTTTGTTTTCTGAACAGTATACTTAGACCATCTAGCACGCATCTAGCACACACTCCTTAGACCATCGAGCACACACTCCCTGCACTGATTCCTTCCCCCCAAAGAAGTTCAGGTTTTTTATGTATTAGTCATTTTTCTGAATCCAGGCAAGCTGTTCCTAGTTTTAGCACTGCCTGTCGATTTAGAAACCTAATTTATACTTCCCAAAATCACCCATCCAGTATATTCTCATCTTGGTTCTAAATTATGAGCTTTTTTCAACTTCAAATGGCAAACCTGACTCATTCCAAATATTAGCACTAGATCAGCTCTGACCTTGTTGATTTTCAGCAAACTAATTTCACACACAACCCTAACCCTAACCCTAACCCTAACCCTAACCCTAACCCTTAATGTAAAGATAGTTTACAACAGCCAGCACCTGTAGAAATAAACTATCTTAAATCTGCACTTCTAAAATACTAATGAAATTTATTTTATGGACTACTTCCTCATATGAGACTACACTCATATTTATACTCTCACGTATTTCCTAAAAAACCCCCCAGTATTCAAGTAAGATTTAAGCATTAATTTGGATAACAAGATAGATGAGGGTATATTAATACATTAAAGCAACATAAATCCTGGAATCTAAAGTTTATTACCTCTATTTGTGATTAGGAGAAAAAATTTCTGAGTACACATTTATAGATTTTTTACAGCTACCATTCACATTAGGGTATACAAATGCTCACGAAATATTCCACATGGGCCAGGGAACGTGGTGGAATACACTACTCCCTCTCTGCTAATTCTCAATGTTATTCTGGAGCTACAGCAACAGCTCAGATGGATGAATAACACTGAAAAACAGTTATTGCATTAAAAAGACCACTAAACATTCATCCATCTTCTGAACTGTTCAAGCTGAAGACACTGTGCACTGTAATTTCTTTTTTGACCTTTTTGCATTGTATTTCTCCCACTTAGGCACAACTTGAACCATAACTGAGGCTCCTGTGAGACCACCTTCAAGAAATAACCTTCCAGGGATTATCACTTCAGGGAATGAGCACCTTGGGCAGTCCACAGCTCTTCTTGCCTCTCTAGAATGAGCTTCCTCATACTTCCTGACCAGGCACAAAGGGAAGCTGGGTGCTAGAGCTAAAAATCTTGAGGATGTTCTCTAAGCAAATTGTTGTCTAAGTTGCATGACCTCTACATTCACTTTACTTACAAGTTCCCACATAAAACGTGTGGAGCAGATTTCTTTTAAAAATATGCCTTCCATAGGCTTTGGTATTCCTGTCCTTAGTATTTTTTTCTTTTAGCAAGACCGTGGACTACTTCTGACCTAGTTCCCCTTCAAAAAATGCTATCAACATACAACAAAACATAGCGGTCTCTAGAGTTTGGAAAATCTAGCAGCCTAAATCTCAGTCTTTAGTGATGCTATAGATAAGCTCCACTCTCCACTTTAAGCTAAAATTGCTGTGTGAAGTGACAGCCCTAGCAGGAAAAGCAACAGCAGTATTTCCAGCTGTAGCAATTTTAAGTTCGTTATGCAGAGCTCTCCCTTGAGGCCATTTTCTTGGTGGTTTTTTTGTTGTTCTTACTGCTTCTTGCTTGCTTAAACTGACAGCGACTTCCCTGGTTCATTTTCACAGAAACACATTTTCTATAGTAAAAAATGGCCAGTAGTTTTGAGGAAAATGAAAAAATAAGTCCTAGGTAAATCTGTCTGCTGTTGATTAAACACAAAATATTCCCCGTTGCATTCAGCATGGAGATATAGGACCAAAGTGAACAGAAGCTTCTAAAGGTCTAGAAAAAAGATGTGAAAAGAAAATTGCTTTTCTAGAGAAAAGTGTGGAAATAATTCAAGTAAATTTTGTCTTTAAAAATTTTTTTTTCAATTTTTGTGGTTTTTTTCTTTGTATATATTTGGTCATGACCCTTTAGAAAAGAAAAAGAGCAGCATAGGATTATATATCTAAAAGTGAAGTCTTACCTGCTTTACTTATTTCTCTGTAGTGCAGAGCACAGGTATGTGCTACTAAATTCTAATGTTACTTCTGGCAGGGAAACATTCTTTACTCCTCTTTGGAACACATTGTAGCCATAGTCAATACCTGACATAGGTAGAGGCTTCTCACTTCATAAAAACATTATTATTTTGAAACCAAGAGGAACATAATACTCAAGCTAATAATAATACAAATACAACCACAGAGCTTCAAGTGAACCCCATGAGCACATAATTAGACAAGGACAACGTCATCAGTCACTGAATCACCCTCATTCATTACTTTACTATATGACAGGAAGAAATATTTTTAAGTTCAGGGTCTATACAAGCTTCCTTGGGGTTTTTTTGTTTGGTTGGTTGCGTTTTTTTCTTCTTTTATTTTTTTTTCCTAAATACATGTATGCAGATGGCTTCTCTAGTGCATTCCTGCGCTACTCAACAGGCAAACCTCTGAACAGCAGCACGCTGTCACCAGGTCCCCAGGGTATTAGAAATGGCCAGGACACTTGGGAAAAAAGCTCAGTAATGCTAGCATGGCAGTCTGGGGGCCAAGCAAGTGTCTGGTATTTGGCTGAAAAACTATCCAGTAGCTGGCACAGTTTCACAAGAGTGAGGTAAGTATTAATGGTCAACATAGTCCAAAAAACAGCAGATGATGGACTTCATTGAGAACTCCTTTATTCATGCACTGAGATCTTGCAATTTTAAAAAATAACACCCCAAACCCAGAAAAAAATAATAATCTAAAGAGAGGTCTTAACATCTAAAAGTCTAGTAATTTTGATCTGAAAAATGGTGAGAATTGAAAAGAATTAATTAAATACTACCTTCTAAAAGCATCAATTCACATTTCAAAAGGCAAAGTCACCTCAGACTTAAATTCTTTGTAAGGTTTCTAAAATAGGGAATTCATACACAGTTTAACTTGTTCTCAAATTATTTTTGCAAAAATGAGGAAGCCAGTATCCTGAGTTTCCAAGCTCTACAAAAACATCGCATTAGGAAGATGGTTTGTAATATGAACAAAGATCAGCAAATGTTAGCCTCTAGATCTCTGAGTGACACTTGAAGAAGGTTGTGGTTACATGGATTATTTAATTAGGAATTCTTAAAAAAATTTTTTTACATCAATATGTTAACTTTCTTTAGGTACTTAGCTTCAACTTTTAAAATAGCGTAACGTGTGGAAGAAAACCAAAACACTCAAAGCACTACCATTTCTTCTGCCCTACTGGATTAATTCCATATAGCATGTTCATCTCTGCACACAGCTGCATCAAGGAAGTCCATTTGAAGTGGACTTCAAGTGATACACATGAAGAAGATTCTGGTTCCTTATGGCCTGCCCTTGGTAAACCTCTTTGTTTCTTCCCTGCTCAAGAAACAGTGCTTTGTTCTGTCTGTTGAGGAAGATGGGTATCTTAACCCCTCTGTGCATATTGAAAACATTATTCCTTGATGAACACAATACTAATACTTACGATACTCATACCAACAACCATTTCCAACAGCTATGTTACTTTATATTTTAAACCTAAGGCTTAAAGCACAACTGCACTTTTCTATGCAGGATGAACTTTCAATTGCAAAATTCAACATAAATGGTCTTTCATCCCTGTTTGAATAAAAACTGATCACATAAAAGGCATCTCTTAAAGATTCTGGTCACAAAGTAGTGGTTTTACAGTCAGCATATGACTGGCGCCAACTGCTCTCACAGGCTCAGAGGAAGGAGAATAAATGAATTTCCTGCTTTTCACACTGTCTTACTTCTATCTTGCTTCTACTCAAGGCCAGCCACAGTTTGCAGATATATTATTCCTGAGATCGACCCAAGGAAAGCCACTGCCACTTCTAATGGATTTATTATTAATCCACACTTCTAATGCCTGAGAAAGCCAGGAAACAACCAACCAAATAAAAGCTTCAAAGAAAAGAAGAGTCTGCAATTTGCATTGGTGCTTCAGTGACACAGTTGAAGTGAATGAAACTACGGCTCTACCAAAGTTAAATTCTGAATCTTCAATGATTTCAGGCAGACCCATGATGTTACTTCCAGAATGGGCACTAGAGATGCTAGTCAGTAAGGAAGGATCAGAAAGAAAAAGATACCAGAAGTCTCTCTTCCAGACACTCCCCTAACAACTAGTAAGCCCAGGTACAAAGCAATGTGTGACCATTCACCTGCATCTCTTTCCCCAGACTTGAATCACACATTGTGATTTCACAGTGTGTAATTATTTTGCCTCAATAATGTTACTATTATAAATTAATATACAGTATTGTAATAAAGGCCCAGAAGTGGGAGCAGAGAACTCTTTAAGAGCATTAGAAGTTTTAATAATTACTTGCCTCTTAACAACAGGACAGCACTGAATTATCCAGAAAGCTTTTTCACTGAACGTTGGAAAGCAGCAGCACATCCCATTTCTGTCCCATTTATTTGATAAATATATATGTAGAATGATGGTTTAAATAATGATTTTGTATATCCTGTAAATCAAATATTGGTCATTTATATTATGGTTTTCTGCAAATATGATTTACACCACTTCTCACCACTCTTCACTGCTCCTGCCACAAATCCAGATGGCTGCAGATGTGCAGCTGGCAACACTATGTTGTCTGACCCTGTTTAGGAGTTTACACAATGCAGTGTTTGAATTAAG
Organism: Phaethornis superciliosus; assembly: GCA_023637945.1. Classification (NCBI taxonomy): domain Eukaryota; kingdom Metazoa; phylum Chordata; class Aves; order Apodiformes; family Trochilidae; genus Phaethornis; species Phaethornis superciliosus. The sequence continues at coordinate 11,746,985 of JAJQWJ010000009.1, read as the reverse complement.
AGGAAGTCCCAAGTGCCCTCATTAGCACAGCAGCCAATGAGCTGAAACAGGAGCAGCAAGAGTGGGAAATTTTAGCAAAAAATTCCTAGTACAGGAAATGCCTACAAGACAGAGGGGAGATTGTATACTTTGCTGAGAAGACAGCAGAGCATAAAAACAGCTCTTTTAGGCATGCAATGGTATTCTGAAAACTAATTGCAACTCTATAGGTCAAAATAAGCCCAGCTATTCGTCTTCAATATGTGTCTGTATCTCCTTTCACTCATAATTTAGGGTATATTGCTTTACCTTAAAAAGGATCACTTCCTTTGCATAGAACTGTAAAATAATAGTAAGCATGTTGCTGGCTTTCTCAAATATCTTCAAAAAAACCTCAAGTGGTCAGAGAAGTGTTTTAAGGATGAACGAGTCCATTTAAAAATTCAGATCTTGTGAAGCTTTGACAATGGATGTTTTCAAGGCAGACTTCACAAGAGCTGGTACTTGGTCTTCTCTGTGAAGACAATAAAGGGGTATTAGATAAAATACATAATTGTTATGTAAACTTATGTACATATGTTGCATTTTTAATCAGCACTGGATGTAATATCTCATTATTTGAGCAATTTATACTTATTCCTAGAAAAAGAAGTTCAAATTAGGCTGTGTTGAAAGGTACTTTCACAGATTCGGTGATATGATTTTCGGGTGTTCTTGTGTGGTAAACCATTTTTGTGGTGAACCGTTTTTGCCATTGGCATTCAAGGTTAAAAACACATGTAAACTAAGCTATAGCTACTAACCAACCACCTAAACATGACTATTTCCTAACAATACCTTGTGCATAAACACTTGCATATGTAAATATGTTGAGGTTTTTTAAACATATAAGTCTCTGCTTTATGATTTCCTTGTAATCACAGAGCAATCACAATTAATTAATAAACAAAAGAAATACCGAGGAGAAGTGTAATACTGACTCTCAACTTTAATCTGGTTCCATAAGAAGGTTATACCAGCACCACAATCATTTACATGTGCTATTCCATCTCAGGAAAGTCTTGCTATTTCAAGTAACACAGTAGCACGCGATTAATCCCTACCAGTACTAAGATAATTAACAACTAGTACATACCTAGTTGTTGTATAATTAATTTCATGCACAAATTTCCTAGTGCTTTACAGAGAACCTTAGTTTCACAATTACCATTTGGCAACTAGGCAGGAAAAGTCCAATGTACACTCTGCTTGAGTGGTGAGATCCCTTTACCAAGGCAAAGCTTACTAGAGTTCAGGCCCCAGCTCTGTACATTCACTCTGCCAGCTGCAGATGTCCGTGAAGTTCTTACACACCCCAAGGTCAGTTTGCCTACACACCTCATCTGGTTTTGCTAAGTGCTCTGGAAAGAGTCTGACTGAAGTGCTGACTTCAAATCAAGCATGACCACTTGGCAACAGTGGCAGAGGACCACCCTCACAGCCAAACTGTCCTCACCATCATTCAAATGAACGTGCTTGTAGCCTACAGTACAATGCAGCACAAAGTCCTTCTTCCTCCCTCTGGCCACTCAGATGCTAAAAGACTCCTGTGCAGTCTGAATGGACAATGGCAGCAGCCTCAAACCTGGCAGAGCCCAGTTGTGTCCCAACAGGTCTAAGGACACTCACCACAGGAACAGGGGGGGCAGAAACTGAGCAGTGGAGAGGTTCTGGACGACAAGCTTTAATGATACTATGAAAGTATCATCAAACTACAATTAAAATATGCTGTAACTTGGGCATCTCCACATGTTCTGCAGAGATGACCTTTTGCATACAGCCACGTGCTTCTGCAAACAGATAGGTCAGGTGTTGGACATCAGACAGGAGCAGGTTCACAGTCTGAGTCCCCACTTGTCAGTACAGCTGTACCGTTATGGACACTCTGTGCACTTACTCTATAAAATCTGAAAAGATAACATGTATTGGCAGAAGTCTTAATCAAAAGTAGGTCAAGCTCAAATACTTCACTTTGTGCTCCCCACAGGCTGCAAGTTGCACATGGCTGGTTGCTGCAGCACAGCTCACCCGTGATTAACAAATCTTTAAGCAGAATTAAGTCAGTCATGTCTGAGCCCTAAATTGCTATGGACAGGTCACAGAAATCCCTGTTACCACCCGAAATACTGTGAAGCTGAGTTCCACTTACTTACTCAGATATTTAATACTTGATTTTCAAAGAGACAAACTATAAATGGACAAAAGAAAGAATGACAAAAAAATTCAAATGTGTAACTCAAATCCCTTTTAGAGACAGCATAAAAGCTAAAACAATGGGTGTTTCAAAATGTTGAGAAAGGAAACAAAAAAACCTCCCAAAAAACAACCACCAACCAACCAAACTACAAAACAAAATAGAACAGCAGGATGCTGCTGGGCTGACTTCTGTTCACGATTGTTTTTTTTCTTATTTAGAAAATATAAAATTCTAGTTTAGGGATGAATGTCTACATACACACTCTTCAACCCTACATGGGTAAGACGCAAAAAATAGTATTTGTAGAGAAAGAAAACTACTATTTGTAAAGAAGCCCTTAAACTGTAATTAGACTTCATTTATTACTGGTTATACATTAATAAGTACTTAAGGTTAATGATATTTTCATATAAATACATAAAATATAATTATTATACAATGGATAATTATGATACATTTACAAAATACATGCAAAATTACAGGTAACAGTCCATGATGTCCAGAATGCTAAGGAGAAGTGGAATACACAGCCTGCTGAGTTTTTACCCAGTATAACCAGAGGGGTTTTTTTCACAGTGCCTCTTACTTCAAGAGCTGGCATCCAGGACCAAGACTCAGCTCTGAAGTAGTACTGAACAATTTATTAGGTTAATAGTAGATTTTTTAAAAAACCAACACCTTTATATATACAGTAATTTTTCTACTGAAGATTATTTAGTCCTTTACATTAAAAATAAATACATTCCCACCTGCAGGTTAATAGAAGTGATCTTATCCAGAGCCAGGCTGCTGATCAGAGATGGTAAGTCTCTGACTTCTGCTTTCCTGCTTGCTCTCCAATACTATGTTTATTGTAGTATCTATTAATACTACAGGGGATGCTAGGAGTTTCCAGTATATATTTCAGTATATTCCAGAGTGTGGTAAGACACTGGAACAGGCTCCCCCGGGAAGTTGTGGATGCCCTCTTCATGGAAGTGTTCAAGCACAGGCTGGATGGGGCCTTGTGCAACCTGATCTAGAGAGAGGTGTCCCTGCCTATGGCAAGGGCGTTGGAACCAGATGATCTTGAAAGTCCCATCCAACCCAAACCATTCTATGATTCTATAAATAGTAAGAACAAGTATCTTCAAAATGGATATTCCTCATGAAAACAGCACATCACATGTGCACATTTTCTGAGACCTGGACATGTTTTATATCCACCTCAACTAGGCTTTTTATTTGCATCTTAGGGAGGTACCATACCTCAGCTAAACAAGAACCATTTATGATGAAAACTGGGCCATCCATCAATCACTACAATTTATCTGAGAGACGCTGCAAGAGCATTGTAAAGCTTTTTAAACATCGCACTGCTTTTTAAGGCTGAAAAACACAGCTAAAGCTACTTAGAATTCAGCTTCAGCTGTCTTTAATCATGTATCCTATGGATACCCATCTCAGTCCTGCATGATGCACCAGTAAGAACTGTCTGGTTGAGAAACTGATTATTACTTCAGCCCACCTATTTTAGATTACAAACAATGCATACAGATTCTCTAATAGTGCAGGATCAATTTGATTAACAATTTCTCACTTAAACATAAACAAGCAGGCAATCAGCTGTTGCAAACAGAACCCCGTCTGCCTTATTCACATCTGCTTGCCACTACTTCCAGAAAGCCCATCAAGGGATGAAGCATATGGCCTCAATATTGTTAGCACTCATAAACAGCATGCATAGCAAGCACAGATGAAATTACACATTAAACTGGAAGTACAAACATAACTTCTGCAGGCACTGTTCATGTAAGCCACTGTAGCACAAGAGGCAGACAAAGAATTCCAAAGAAAACCCATAACTGGTTTGAATATGTTATTGTTCCTCCTGGTTACAGCTCTGTTGGATTAGTGGTTTAATGCTGGGATAAAAACAACATCACACTATCCAACCATGAATTTGTTTTGCTTTGTGTCCCAAAAGGCCAATGATGACATCTGGTACACAGTTACTGCAGACCTTAACAGTGTGATTTATTTTTCAGTCTTCAGTGAGGTTGCAATACAATTATCCCTTTAAAAAGGAAGGGCATGACATAAATTGCCCCTTTGCCTTAACGTCTCCTGCTGGCATTAATTCCCCCTTTCCAATAAGTGGCTTTCCAAAGTCTCAAGTGTTTGCACACTAAAAAAAGCAGCAAGTTTTAGGTGTCTTCTCACGCTCCAAACTCATGCCTACCCAAATGCGAGAACAGAAGAAAACTATGAGAAAAAGGGGTTGCAGTTGTGCATACAGGATGAAACTGAACTATGAAGACAGAGACCAAGTAAGTCCTTCAACAACATGATCACAGAGTAAGCAAAGTATTCTGTCAGTTCCTTCTTCATGTAAAGTCTTAACAGCTGTCAAATCTGCCAACAAGAGAAGGACACATAAATAAGCTTTAGCTAATCAAATATATTCTAGGGTTATGGAAATAGGTCATATTTCAAGAAGTTAAAGAGGGTTTCTTCTACAACTAAAGCCACTTCCATTTGATTTCAGAGGTTTAGTCTACCCAAATCAAACGAGTCTGGACGTGCAATTCTAATCTTCCATTGCACTACTGTTGTAATTTCAAAAACATCATTGGAAGACATCCAATACATTGAGTTTTACACCAATCATCACTTTAAAAGTTTCAACATTTTCTGTAACATACTAGCATGTAGACTCAGTTAAAAAATCTTTGAGCACAGGTAATAGTACTTTAAAGAGCTCAAAATTATTAGGATCTACCAGAAAGACTTAATGCTGAACTGATCACACTACAGATTCTGAAAACATGAGACACTAGCCTCACAGCTATATAAATCATTTCTACTGGAAGTTAAAGGATTAGACTGACGAGTGACGTATATTTCCCAAGATACATCTGTCACAACAAATCTAAAAAAGCAACCAGCCCACTGAGCAAGAACTGGCACTTTGGGAAATGGCTTAAATAGAACTGAGCTCTCAACTAGCACTTTTATGCTTATTACATATTTGAACAGACTCAAATAAAGAGTATATTTCTTATCATCTTCACATTTCACTTAAAAAAAAAAAAAATGAGAATATTGTATATTGAGAACTCCTCAGTAAACCAGAAATGTCTAGATATTAGTGCTATGGGCAACAAAAGGATGGGAGTGTAGAGCAAGCTGCACTTTTTCAACCCTAAATCACAAAGGCAAGTGGGACAAAGGAAGCCTGCAGGGGCACTGTGGGAGCCTCATTCATCTATCACAGAATCTCATTCTTAGGGCTTTTACATTCTTCTGACTGAAATTTCAACCTCATCAACATTTTGTAGAACATTTTACTCATGCCCCTTATGCAGGCATATCTGCTCACTCAAGGCACTACTTCACCTGTGCCTAACTAATAACAGGCTAAAACTGTAATGGACCATATATTTTGTTACATGTGAAGTTGCAGTTGTTTTCAGCCTTTTTTTTAAAAAATGAAACAAACAAATCGAAACATTTGGGCCTCATTTGGAACACAAAAACTACAGGTTTAAGGGATAAGGAACCCCTACTCCCTTTAGAGAGAACACAGAAAGTCTTGTAATGTATCTTCTTTGATTTCATGGAATCTGCACATAAGCTGTTGGATTCCTGTACAGGCTTCCTACAGTTGGTGTAATACCTATGAATCATTTGGGTTTGAAGGGACCTTAAAGATCATCTACTTCCAATCCCCGTGCATGGGCTGGAACACTTCCCACCAGATCAGCTTGCTCAAAGCCCCATCCAACCTTCCCCTGAACACTTCCAATCTGCAAATTCTCAGAGCAAGTCTAAAGTTGCCAGGACTCTAAGATATGTCTGTAAGTGGACAATAAATTGATTACTCTTGCAGTGAATGGCACAATAATTCGACTTCTTACTAGCTCTTACATGACCTATGAGATATTGTAAAATTTAATTCAATTATTCAAATTGTATAATTTGCTCAATTTGAAGGGACATACAATCATCTAGTCCAACTGGCTGACCACTTCAGGGCCAACCAATACTTGGTTAATAATTTGTAAAACTTGACAAAAGACTGTAGATATACAAACCTAGTAAGTTCCAAGTGCAGGGTGCAAGACCCCCTTCCTTCAGCCCTGTTTCCCCTTTCCTATACCAAAGCACCTGCAGGTTGAGCATTACAGCAGAGCACAAAGTCTCTGCTTCTGCTCTATTACTCCATTTCACAGCTCCAGCTCGGACTCCTGAGGACCTGTGACTTCACAAGCTGCTTCATCTGTCCTTGGATGTCATGGGGGTGATGGGGAAGAGGAGCAGAAGATCTCAGGAATGGAAACATGGCAGCAATATTGAACTAGAGCTACAGGAATGTATTAGCAGGAAGTAGCATTTTAAAGACTAACTTGAAAATTTCCAGGATTAACATAGTGCTCACAGATACATCCCTGTCAAATGACATTATTTGCATCTCAGCACATGCACATTGCTGCCCTGTGACCAGAGGCTCAGCTCATTTGCATGGCTTGACACTCAGGTCTGCTACTGCAGCTTTGATGCAGTGTAGGAGTTTTGGATGAGCAGCTGTGTTACAGTCTCACAGCAGCAAGAGACCCATTGGTGACAAGATGCTCACCAAGACACAAACAGCTACTGGTACTTTACTCTTTCAGGTTTTTTTAATAGCATGCATGTGGAAAGAGGAAAGTCACTGGAAAAATTCATTTATATGCTGTTGAAGTCATGAGACTTACGATTTCCAAAGGCGGAAATAAAAATAAAATAAAATAAAATAAAATAAAAATTAACACAAATTTCAGGCATCTGAAATTTGCTTTTCCATGCCCTGACCTCCCAATACACATCATTTGCCCAAGAGACTGGTGACTGGGAAAGGAAGCACAGTTAAGCATCACTGAATTCTACTATTAGCTTTTTAGCAAGACAAATTACAAGACTGCCAACCCAAAATGTCATGGTGATTTCTCTGACGTAATCATCTAGCACCCAGGAAATTAATGGAAACTACCAATCAATTTTGCTGACATATAATAGAAAAAAGAAATGCTCATTGTGAATATCTGATATAATCTTTATAACTTCCCAAGGCCAAACAAAAAGAGACAGATACAATTAAAATCAAAATAAACACCATATACAAATAATAGAAAAACATCACCACAAAAAAACCTAAACAAACTGTTAAAATCTCAGTGGCACTGAGGGCATCATAAGAGCAAAGAGATAAATAAACAGGTTGACTAACTGACATTAAATGAAAAAGAAAACAAACCCAAGGGGATATGTAACATGTTTTGCAAAAAACAAAAACAAACAAACAAACAAACAAAAAAAAGTAGTTCAGTCCCTAGAAAAAAAAGAAAAAGTCTTCAGTACTGAGGCTGAGCCTAACCATTTGAGCCTAACCATAAGGTTTTGTGTCAGATGCCATCTAAGACCTTATGGTGCTACAGTACAGAAAGGAATTGTGTGTAAGCTTACCACAGTATCACCGTGACTATCTCATACTGTATTTTTTTTATATTTTCCTGAAAGGGAGCTAATCTGTGAAACTATTACCTGCTGTCTTATGAGTACTTTCTCTTTATTTTAATTTTCTTTTTCTTCTAATGCTTACAGTTGATTAGAATAAAATCTGTACAAGGAGTTTCCATATGTGTAACTGTGCATGCATATTGTCAGTTTACATATAATCCACTTCTGATAGTCATATACTTCCATCTCATTCCCTCTCAAGTGTCTTTGCTCCACACCATGGACAGGGATTATTAAACAGTGCCAATGTCCTTGTGATCTGATGAGACAAATAGTACATTCCCACAACTTGAAGAGAAGATACCTTTTCCCTGCTTTTCCTTCTTAGCACTTTTCCCAGAAACCCAAACCAAATTAATGAAATAAATCTCATTTTGGATACACCTATTAGAACCTGATCGACAGAAGCTCATATTCGCTTTGAGACACACAGGCTTAGCTTGCACATGCATCAGTAACTGTGACACATGGAGGCAACTAACTCAAGCAAAATTGCTTCCTGCTCTCCGCACGCATCAGCTTGCTATGAAAATAAAAAATAAACACACACACACACACACACAAAAAAAAAAAAAAAAAAAAAAAAAAAGTGGTTTCTAACAAGTGAGTTTCCCTCAGGTAGGCCACCTACCTGAAGCCGACACACGTTTTGAAAAACAGCAGATTATTTTTATAAGAACGGGTCGACAGGAGCTGGCACTCAGGCAGTGACACTTACATAAACCAGTGCTAAAAATAAACTTCCGAGGCAGGGGTGGGCACCGGATGGGTAGGGGCCGGGCTCGGCAGCGATGCCCGCCGAGGCCGGGCTGCAACCCCGCAGCGCCGGGAGCAGGGAGGGTGCCGGGAGGGTGCCGGGAGGGTGCCGGGAGGGTGCCGGCAAGGTGCCGGGAGGCTGCCCCCCCCGCCAGGCCAACCCCACCCAGAGCCACCCCGCCGACCGCGCCGCTTTGGCCGGGGCTCACGGCGATGCCCGGCCCGGCCTGGCCCAACAAGTTGTCAGAGTGAGGGGGGGGCGGCCCCTGCTTACCACCAGCACGGGCACGCCTGCGGTCAGCGAGTAGAGGAGCACCGGGGGCACGGCGCTGCGGTCCTCAGGGCCCGGGTAGGGCTTTCGGTACGCGCCCTCGTAGCAGAAGAATCCTTGCACGTTGACCGTGAAGGTGTCCGTGTACTCGAAATAATAAGCCAGCATCACGGTCCCTGCCATGATCACCATCTGGAAGTAAAGCATGCTGGTGAGCGGAGAGGGCACTCGCATGTACGTGGGCTCCGGCAGCCGCGGCAGCCCCCCTCCCCGGCGGCGCAGTCCGCCCGCTCTCCGGCGGCATCCACCGCGGGGGGAGGCGGGGAGCGGCGGGCGGCAGCGCGGTCAGGCCGGCGGTGCGGTGCGGAGCGGTGCGGAGCGGTGCGGTGGCAGGGCCGGGCAGGGCAGGGCAGGGCAGGGCCAGGGGGGGCCCGTCCCGCCGCTCCGACACCGGCTCCAGCGCGGGCTCCGGCTCGTGCAGCGGGCGGAGCGCGCGACAGGAGGGGGCGGCCTGGCCCCGCCCCGCCCGCGGAACGGCAGCCGCGCCGGGTCCCGGCCCGGGCCCAGAGAAGGGAGGCGGAGGGCGGGGGAGGCTCGGTACCGCCGGCGGGTGCTGGTCTGAGCATCCCCCGGCCCTCAGGGAGCGACAGACGTGCGGGTCCCGTGCGCACGCGGGGAGCTCCGAAGGTGCCGCAGCCCCGGCCCGGGCGCGGGCAGGCAAATGGATCACCGCTATTTTGCCGGGGTGGTGAACGCATCAAAATGGACGTGCATATGGAAATACATATGCATAGATATTACAGCAATTAACCTTTAAAACTTCGTTTTAACAGCTATAAAGAAAATGGGTGGTTGGAGAGGGAGCTTTCCTCACCCGGGTTACATCCCAGAGAAAGAGGACTGTCTGCTCCCGTGCTGAGAGAGATCACCCGTCTATGAACACAGAAGAGTTCCACTTAAAAACCTGCTTATAGCATGTAGACTTAGGAGTAGGCAGCTGTGTCCAACGGTTCACCCACATGCAGGCTGTAGTCTGGATTCCCAAAGCTAACGGATGTAAATATTTTCTTAAATTACGTGAGGAAAAATTATGTAATTACTTGAATGACTTGAATGACCCCTGCCTCAAAATGTTACATGGCCAGGAAACCATCTTTAAGGGGACACCTTAGCCTTAAAGATTCCTCTTGGCTTATTTAGGAAAGGCTGTTAGAAATAACAAACCAGATTCCATCTCCCTGTTCTGTAATGTGGCATCTTCCTTCTAGTGCTGTGCTTTGGTTAAACAGTTAAAACTGTTCCTCCCCTTTCTGGAGGTTTTTGTTCATATTCAGTCATGTTAGTCTCTGTGCATTTATTTTTAATCCACCCTTGAAGAACACACTCTTCATGCCTGGATTCCATATCCAGTCTATTTTTATGTGTTCTTATCATACCCCCCAGAAGAATCTAAATCATGTAATTTGCATTGCACTCACCAGCCTTAGCCAGATGGCTCCCTACTTTTGTGAAAAATATGTAGTGAGACATGAGACATCTTGTGGTGAATTCTGCCCAGCACAGAATTTATTTTCCCCATTTCCTTAGTACAGCCCAATATTCATTACCATACACAAAAATTCTTTTTCATCCTGGAGATTGCATGCAAATATGCCCATTTTGAGGATACAAGGCCTGATCCAAAGACCAGAGTCAACAGCAGGACTTCAATGAGTACTAGACCCTGAGCTCCTTGGTTCTATTTGAGTGGATGCTCCAGAAAAACACTGGTGGCATATTTCTTTCAAAAACTGGCATTGGGGGAAATTAACCTTTTTTCCAGTAACCAGTTAATAAAATACTCCTGCACTTAGCTATTACAAATGAACTTCTTTTTATAAATATACCAATGGAGCTGTTGCATACAGGAATTAGAGGACATTAAAAGCTCTATTTTTACTTTTTTTTTTTTTTTTTTTTTTTTTTAAGCTACTGTCAACATCATTGAAGGATTTTGGATCATTGATTTTGGAAAGAATCTCCTTAGTCCAACCACCTGTTCAGCAAAGCACCCATTAAATCAGGTTGCTCAGATGAGTGAACAGTCAAGTACCTCAAAGGATGGAGATTCCACAAGCACTATAGGCACCCTGTGACAGTCTCCAGCCACAGACATGTAAAACATTTTTTCCTTCTGTTAGGTTCTTTGTTCCAGCCTGGGCCTGCTACCTATCCTCCTCTCACTGGAAACCTGGAGAGAAGAATCTGAACCTCCTTTCCCTACACCCCACTACTATGAGGCAGATGTAAACAATTCTTACAAATGCCCTTGGTCTTCTCTTGGTAAGGCTAAACAAAATTGGTAACATCTCTGGTTGTACAGGAATACATCTGTATCCTGAGTGTTTTTTTCTGCTGCTACACATACGCTAGCAAGAATAAATTGACTGAAGTGTAAGTCTATTACAAGAATTCTCAAGGAGGTTTACAGTGGAAAGAGTTTGTCTTTATGCTGTTCTCTTACTCTACAAAAGTGATACTATTTAGGCTCTAACATGTATCTTCTAAGCATTTAAAAACATGGTGTGCAACTGGACAAAATAAATCTATTAGAGACAATATTCATTTGTATTGCCTAGCTTGTATTGCCTAGTGCCTGTGCTTCAAATATAGGTGGACTGGCCAGATAAAAGAATTACAACCAAAGAACAAAGGATTTAAATCAGAGGAGTTTTAAAAATCTCTATTTTTCATTTTAAAAAATGGTGCCCATAAGCCAAGTAGTTGATTGTCAACTTTATTCTTCACTGAGGAGTTAAGGGAATTAATTATTTCCTTTCTTCAACCTTCAGGTAGAATGAAGATCTTTAGGTGAGAAAAATAGCCAGGTTACCTTACTGAATAGTAAAGGGCTTAGCTACAGAATAGATGACAAGATGCTAAAAAACATTAGAACAGATGGTATATAAAAATTTTGATTGTTTGTTTCTTTGAAAGATCTTTTAAATTATGACTGTTTCTGAAAATAATAATGAACTGTATATTTATTCTTATACAGGCCAGGCCTTCTCTATCACTGTCATCTTTTCTCAGTCCCTTCTTCCACTTCTCTAATTTTGAAGATTTTTTTTTCCTTAGAACATGTCTGGAAGGCTTGGTTTCATGCAGCTCATGAAGTTAAGTTAAAATCTGAATGGGCCCCTGCCTGACTTCCACTTGCTGAAAAATATAAATGCATCTGATGATTGCTACTGTTCTCTTTATAGAAGCTGACTGCTGCACTGTGCAGACTACTGTTTTGTATCCTTAGAAATGCTTAGGAATTCATAGGTAAGTGAGGTCAAAGGTCCACACAATACATAGAATTCTACAAAAGCAAAAAGACAATAAACCAAATAGTGCTTTATTTTAATGATCATAAATTAGTATCCATTGTTTAATGAAATGCAGTGATTTAAGTCCTAAAGCCCACAGTATTCACTGCTTGTATGCTTGTAGGACCAGTATAATGCAAGTGAAAAATAATTTTTTAGGAGTTGGAGCACAGTACAGAATCAGAAACGGGGGCTTGCCCAGAAGTCTTACAGTAAGATTCAAATAAGTCAGGCACCAAGTCTAAGCTTTCCATATGGTCCTAATATGTAGTTCAGAGAGAAAGATAACTCCAGGAGGTGACTAAACTCTACTACACTGGGACAGGATGAATCATCCTATGAAAATGTCGTTCATTCCATCCTAAGAAATACCAGCCTCTGATGATAACACTTGCAACAATAATGGAACAAGTTTTGATGACTAGCTTAGGTTAGTGCTCTTCTTTTAAAGGGCTCTAGAGAGATGTGATCAATTCTAGTCTTAACTTTCACTTGCACATAGCTAAATTATCGTCAAATAAAGAATTATACTTTTCAAGAGCCACAGAGGGACAAACTATTGAATTAGTAGCAGCGTAAGTGTTAATACTGCATTTATATTGCAGGATTCTGTAGACCTAGACCCTATTTCCATAGAAGACAACATTTTTCCCCAGCAAGCTCAGGCACCTCATACAATGCAGTGCCAGTGTATGACAGAATGAGCAGATGGAGATGAAACAAATGAGGAGGAGGACAAGGCAACAATGAAATGATTGAGCTTGATGTAATGAGTAGCTGTCACAGCACATTAGTTGCCTAGTTAGTCTTTACATCAATATGATAATTAATCTTAAAACTGCGTGCTATCTTCAACTTAAGAAGTATTATTGTGTACAAGTTCTTCATAGAACAGAAATTTGGGATGCCAGAGAGACACCATTTGCCTAAGGCCTGGATTTCTTGAGAACTAAAGTCTGTGTTAGCATTATCTACCACTATGCTGTCAAAAAAACCAAAAAAACAAAACCAAAAAAACGACCAAACCTCTCTGCACACTTGCCATCATTGTCCTCTTTTAGTTCTGCAACTGAGGAATAAAATATTGTGAGATACTGAAGAGGGGAAATGTAAAACCATCCAGAAGTGTTGCTTTGTCATGGGGCTCTGCACGGAATTTTGAGGTCATCCTTCCAAGACTGGGTATTCCTTAATTCAGGGGAAGCTGCATAGTAAAACTTGCAAAGTTATCTCTTTCCATACCCAAGCTTGCCCTTAGCAATTGCATCATGAACAGGTAAGGTTTACAAGACTCCAAAAATACTTTGAAGCTGAAGTCTGTACATGAGATTAAATTAACCAGTTTACTAACTTTCTCTCAAAAGGGAAACAAAATAAGCTAATATTGTAAATTATGCATCATTATCACTGCATACTTCCAGCTTTGGTTATCTGTTAATATATGCAGCACATACTGGCAGGAATCCCACTATATCCTCTGTAACAGTTTCTTCTGGATTTGTTCACACACAGTTGTGCACTGGAACTACTTATGTTCTTACAAATTATACCAGACATTTCTAATTAGCATTACACCTGAAATCCCATTCTCAAGTTGGATATTATCCATTACTTCATAAAATTAAGGTGAAAAGCATATAAAGAGCAAGTTCAGGATGCCGTTAACCAGTGGCTAATGGAGATAAAGGAAACAGGATTTACCAAACAGAACTATATACACTATTTATTGCTACCAGTTAATTGTTCAAGAAAGCTAGAAACCGAGTTGATTATTTTCTTAAATTACTTGGAAAAATTTAAATATTAAAGATATTTAAAGACCAGTTCATAATAATTATTATCCAGAGCCCAGCTCTTCTGTACCCTGGTGTAGCCTTCAGCATTCATGATCCACAGAGCTACAAGAGCCATGAGTATCACGCTTTTGCATTCAACACCACGATGTTCGTGTTACATTCATGTCTTCACACACATCCTCTGAAAAATGCCCTTTCTTTTGTAGCTTGATCATGGACACGTATCCAAGACAGAAAAATCAAGGCAGGGGAAAAGTCAAGTCTAGTGACACAAAGTAGTTAGCTACGAAGTCACAAAGCATTCATACAGCCCTGTGACACTGCCATGAATGACACCAGCACCAGGCCAGTGAGGATACACCTCATAGGAATTTCCTACACTGGTTTGTTTCATGAATCTGTGCTTTTCAAGCCTGCTGATGGGCAGATGGCTCTGCACTTTGAGAAGCCCTCACCCTCTGCAGAACACCACCTGTACAGTGTCCCTTCCAGCTACAAGGCTGAGCCCAGACCAGGATGAATAAGACCACCTTTGTTTAAGGCATTAAGCCTGCTCACACTGCAGTTAGCAATTGTATTTCTCTGAATGGCTAAGATTCCTACAATATATTAATTGCAGAAAGCATCCATTTGCAGTCACCACTATTCAGATAATTTCCTTCTGTCCAGCTATCTACATCCTTGAAGATACTCAGAACTCCACTGACAAGGCTCTGAGGGACCTGACTTAAAACTGAAGTCAAGCCAGCTCTGAACACATGGGAGAATTACAGGACCACCAGGACTCCCCTCAAACCTAAAATTTTCTGTGATTCTGAGAATTACTTCTGATTTACTCTGACCCATAGATTTGCAGTCTTTAGTCTTGATGATTACAATCAATTCTAATTGTAATCCACTGCAATTTTTGTAATTCACTTGATTATTGTAATTCATATCTAAAAATAAAATCAGATTTCCTCTGAACTGGTGAATTAGTACAAAGTGAAACTGCTCATCCACTGCTAGCAATAAAGTTGTGTCTTTGTTTTCCCCTTTCTAAAGGAAGAGTCTTATACATATATATATATATATTCATATGCTCCAGTATGGTGCTACATAAAACCTGTTACATGACAGGTCCTTTAAAAATAATCTGAGAGGCTACCACTTTGACTTGGCCATTATTTCTCATTATTTCTTTCCAGGCAAAACATATTCTGTCAAGCTTTAGTAGGAGACTCAGGAAGGCATCAAGGAAGGAAATAAGTAAGTTGAAAAATCACTTCTGAGAGACATGGCAACAGCTTTTTCTTGCTTTGAGGAGTGAATCCTGAACTGCAGGGAGCATCTGAAAAAGGTAAACAGCCAGACTAAGGATAAAATCATAAATAAAGCAGCTTATGAAGATCCTTTGTGGTAGCCTGCTATTTTTGGCACCATGAATTATTAACAACCAAAACTTTTAAGCTCTCTGCTAAATAAACTTTCTTGAGATACCTTCACCTTTAAAAATATTCCGTGTTTAACAAATTGTAAGGCTAAAGGGTAAGAAATTTATTAGATTAGAATTTGAATATCTCAGATAGAATAGGAGACACTATCAGATTACTATGCAACAAAACGTATCCTTTTTTGGTTAATACACAACTCTGATAACTACTTTTGGAAATCCTTACTCATTCAGTGCCTTGTTCATCCAGCTAGCCAGCTTAACTCCAGCCAACCAACTATACTAAAAGAAAGAAGCGGCAAGTGATCTTCTGGGGGAAAACGGTTAAAGAAGGGAAAGTTAGGAGAGTGAGATTTGTGCAAGGACACTATGTTGATCACCAGAACATCAGCAGTTGAAATTGTAGGTTTCTTCTGGGAAATTCAGTAAGTGGGAGAATTCTGTAGGCTCCTACCAGAGCAAAAGTATTAAAAGGTAGCAGTTCAAGAGCTCAGGCAGGCAGATAGCACACTGGTGTGACAGCAGAAGAGTATAAGGAGAACTTGAAGCAATCTGGCTCTTCATAGGCCTGGCGGGTGGTAGAGGAGTAAGAAGGCTGCATTGCTGGGACAGTATCAAGGAGTATAAAATATATTCAGGATAAATTTTGTTTGAGAATTGATACCTGGCAGAACTAAGATCAGTATCTTTTATTTTATAATTGCATTTTGACTTCCCTCTTACAGCCTTCAAGCACCATGCAGTTTTCACTCTTAACATTGCCAGAAACTATCATTCGTAGGCACACATAAGACTCATTTACTTTAAACTGACTGCTGAGTGGTAAAGCTGTAAATATGAAGTGCAACTACCTCAGAAATAGACATTAAAGTATTATTAGTGTTTGTCTTCACCCCACCCCCATAAGAATTCTGTTAATTTAGAAAAATTAAAATCAGTAGGAAATTTGAGTACAGAACATAAGGGCTGCAGAATCAGATCCTCGCTAGGCCGGCACAAAAATTAACCTTTGGGAAATGGAATAGGCAGTTGCTAAAAAGATACAACCCCCTTAAGACACTTAATTTTTATGGCATTAACCTTCTCTTCATAGAGCAATGACAATATCTAGCATGCTGAATACTGCTTCCAAAATAACTAGGATAGTATCCAAATTTGATTTAAGATAATTATTTAACTTATTAGGCATCCTAATATCCACTGTTTAATTCCACTAGGAACATTTAAAATTTCATTTCATAAAAAAAAAAAAAAAGAAGAAAAAGAATTCCATAGGAATGGGAACAATATCAGATTTGTCCCAGCTGACCTTAACATAAGTTATACAGCCAAAGTCAACAACAAGTTTAGGAAAACCACACATGCTATATTAGGTACAACTGTAAAAAATGCGTATCATCCACACAGGTTTTAATCATACACACTCTACTTAATATCTCAGCTGTCTTATAATATTGTTGCAACTCCAGAAACAGGGGTAATGAAAATGGGGATACACAGCAGCTTTCTTCATATAATCTTCCCCAAAGATAATAAAAAAATCTTGGAAAGAGAAATTTTCATTGCTGCTTATGCACAGCAGTTTAATCCTGCACCAGCGGCTGTATTCTGCTAGTTTTATGTAATGAATAGATCCTTCTACATAATCTTTTAATTTCGGTTTTCAAGAAAAATATCACCATTGTGGGTGTTTTAAAGAAATAGAGTGATAAAATTTATAAACCAATCAGGATGGTTATGCTATACAAATTCTTATCAAAGACTTCCAGTGTATAACAATATCCCTAAGCATGATAAAAATATTCCAAATAGAAAGAAAAGTTCATTTCCTTGTTGATATTAGTCAGTATAGATTCTTCTTCTCGGATACCCAGCAGGAGAAGTAAACCACAATGCATCCACTGGAAGCCATTAATTTTTTTCTCCCTGTATTTTTCACCGTCAGGGCTGGAAAAGTCATTGCTTCAGAGGGAAGAGCAAAAAATTTGGAAAATTTGTCAGACTTAAAAACAATTCCAGAAAAAAATCATTCATGGATTAGTTTCCCTCAGATTATAGCTCCCTTGGATCCTGTTGTCCTTGGCATCTTCTCTTCCTGCCTTCTTGTGCTTTGAGCTATTCTTTATAAGTAAAAGAGGCATTGTGAAAAGCAGGAGAAACACTATCTGCTTCATGTTATTGGCTCCTACAATCACATTTGGTACCAGCAGGTGAAAATGAACAAGGAGAAGGAGGTGTCTCATTTCTGCGCTGCCTGGGGTGACTGACACAGCTCTTACATGCAGGACATTTACTTGCATCTGGTTCTCTATTATGCAAGTCCTTAATTATCTTCTACAGTGAAATTGCTTACTAGGGTGTTACTGGTTTATGAGAGCTAAGCTCAGAAATTGCTTGGGGAGATTACATTACAAATACAGAACATTTATTGAATTAATATGCTTTATCCGTTTCAAAGAAGCAATGCTTGCTTTGTCAGTAGAAGACATAAAAAAGTTTCATTAGCACAATTAATGCTTTTCATCAGCATCAGTTCTTTCTTTCTCAGTCATATTGCTCTCAGTAGATGATTAGTGTTGAAATCCTCTTCTCTCTGAATATTTATCATACTGTTAGATATGGTTGGAAGTTTAATTTTTCAGGGTATTGTCAAATAAAATATGTTGCTGTTCTTGAAAGTAAAATACTACAGAGATAACCAGAGCCCCCTGGGTACTGTTTCTAACTGTAGACTATTCCTGTCTAGCAATGACGGAACAGATATGTATTGTGGCATATATATTTTTTCGTTGTAAAACATTAATAAAATTAATTACATAAATTAGCAAATGAAAAGAATAGTGAAAGAATCACTTTCATGTGAGAGAATTTCTATCCAAAAGCTATTTGAATGAACAGTGCAGTAAATGTAGGCTAGTTAGTGTATGGCAACATCCTTTACAAGGCTCAGATTCTGAGCAGGTAAGCCTGCCTGTTTTCAAAAGGAAGAGAAGAATCTGTTGGACTCAGAGACTCACATGCAGTTTCTAGATACTCCTTGTCAAATGATTGATATATCAAAGTCAGCAAGATTTTCATAGGACTAATAATTTAATATTTTTATTTTCTTTTTTTTTTTTTAGTGATGGTGTTAAAGGACAGTCAGTCATGACAATTGTTCTGTCAGATGATCTCTGTAACATCCTGGACAAAGCTGATGACAAAGACTGCCTGTCCAATTCACTTCCTACTTCAAATCTCATGTATTTCCCTAAAACAACTTTGTGACACCTGTTTGGATTGTATCTGTATCTGAATCATAAGCCAGGAGTAGTTAATGGAATCACAGAAATCACAGAGTGCTAGGAGTTTGAAGGGACCTTGATTCCAATCTCCAAGATCAGAAAAAAAACCAGTAATTTTTCCCTGTTCAGATTCTCGAAGAAATATGCAGCACAGTCAAAAATTTTTTTTTTCTAAGTCAAAATGAGTCAAAGGGCTACTTGTAACTGAACGAATAGCTTTCCACCAAGCATCAAAACAAGGACAGCCAAAGTCATTGAAAGGACTGGAATAGGGTTTTCAGAGAAATTTTATTTTATTATATTTTTCCTATTAGGTCTCTGTATGGCTTTGGTTTCATTAAAGACTTTGTGTATTTGACTCTAGCCTTGTATTTTGCATTTATCTATGGTATTTAAAGCACTGCATGGCTTTAAAAGAGTTTTAATTTTCCTACAACATAATTTTAAAAACACAGCTGAATATATTTTTTAATTATTGTTGGTATTGTTATTATTATCATTATTATTGTAAAAATGATATCCTAATCTTTAATCTTTCTGGAATTCCTTTCAGGACCTACATTTCACATTCAGGTGGCTATGCAGAGCCTAAAGAGCTAAATTATGGAGGTCAATAATATGTAACAGTGTTATTAAAAACAAATCTGCATGGTATTTTAATATTGGCCTTCTCTATTCCTGCACTGGTTCATTTCACACTGAAGAAAAAGTTATCAGGCATCTTACTCTATATCTAAAGGGGATTACAAGTCTTGAAATGAGAATAAATACCCAAATGAACATCAAAAGATAAACTTGGTAGAAGCACAAACTACTCTTTATTAATCTAAGAGCAGTCTGCAGTATGTGTATCTAGTGTGCTGCTTCAGAGCAGTATCTTTGCAGTCAATTGCAAAAAAAAAAAAAAAAAAACAAAACCAAACCAAAAACAACCCACAAACAAACAAATAAAAAGTATAAACTTTCTAGATGTAAAGAAAAAATATTTTGAGAGTTATAAATGAAAATTTGATGGGAGATGTTAAATGCTTTTCCCTTACTTCTTTATTATCTTTTTAGTATCACCACAAATCCATACAACTGCAGTTCAACCATTCATGTGCAACTAGATAAATTCACAATGCATCATGCACTAAAATCCTTACTGGCCAGTTTTTAAGATATTTGACAAACTACTTAGTGGAAACAGAAGAAGAAGAGAAGGAACTTGTAGGCTGAGAAAATCACAAAAGAGAGAGAATATAAATAATGTCCTTAGGAAGAAAATAAATCCTTAAGTAAAGGAGAAACTAAGATTGACCTCCTTCTGTTGAAACAGCTGTAAATTGTTTGAGTCCTCTTGATTCTCAGATATGAGAAAGCTCACAATTCAATGAAGAGTAAATTGCAGAAAGAGCTCTGCAGGGTACAATACCAAGGCAGAGGTAAATGTCAGCCAGGACCTTCTAAACAGCATGAAAAAAAAAGATATTGCTGCAAACATAACCCCAACAGAACCTCAAAAAGGACAAAGTGTATTAGGGCAGTTAAGCATTTTTCAGAGCTCCGTGTGAAGAGGATAGAAGTTCCTTGTACTTTAAGGTAAAATCTTCACAGAAGTTAGATAGGTAGTTCATGAATGTAACTCTGAAGTATGTAGAAGTCAATATTCTTGCAGTTAAATACATAAAAGGATCTGCCCACTGCCAGAGTTACTAATATTCTAATTCCAGCATTCAAAAAAGGTAAGTTTATTATTTTCTAAATGTTAATAGCAGATTAAAGCATTATACTTTCCCTAGTGATTACAGAAAGTATATTTATATGAACAAGTGGAAAAGATGAAAACCAGAAAAACACCACATAAAATAGACTGTCTAAATAGTACCACTTAATGCTTTTAGTAGAAGAATGCCTAAGGCTAAAATTGCAGAAGTGTGCAAGATTAGCAAAAGTTCACACCTGATGATAGTAAGTAGTTGCAAGATCAGTACAGCCAGATTTAGGGGAGTTAAGAGAGCCCATCAGGCTTTTCTGAACAGCTACCTGCCATTTCTATAGTATCCTCATGAAAGAAAAATTGTTGATTTTATGTCACAGCTGTTGCCTTGACAGCTGTTTTCATCATACATGTTAGAAAAAGATATTTGACTAAACAACAGATGAGTTAAAACATCCCAAAGAAAGCAGAAATAAATCAGATTTTGCATAAGAATGAGCCAGGTAGAAAAACCTAGATCAAAGGAAAACTGAACAATACTTTTGGACAATAGTTGGCCTTTGGAATCTAAATTTATTGTTTGTCATAACAGCTTGTACTGTTTTGTCAGTACCACTGGAGAAACTAACTTTTGATATGACATGGCTTTGAAGAGATTAATCTCAAAATCTGATGCTTACATTAAATTCTTTAATGAAAAAGGAAGCAGCAGGAAAACAATGAATAAACAAATGCAGGAATATACCATAGGAATTCAATCTCTCTTATGGAAAACCAAGTATAAAAGAGACTGCATAAGTTAGGCCTTGAATGAACAGAAGCTCTCAACAGCAAAAGCATATAATTGATGTTTGTATAGCTCAAGTTCTGCCATGCAGATGAGTTTTCAAAGATTGAGTTTTCAAAGTCTAACAGGATTTACATTTTTCCCCCAGCTTGGGTAGTCAGATACAAACTCCTAGTTCCATCCACTAGGGTCAACACATAAAAAAGGGTTCACCTCTTTGAGTTAGACTAATGAAAGTATCTGAAATAGATGACAGAATACCCAGGTGCCTCTCTTCTACCATTTGTGAACTGAAGAGAACAGAGTTTTTCAGGAGGGTTGAACAGTAGCTTCCGTGACTGTTCTGCAGAGAAAAGCTGGCATTTTGAAAAGTGCAGAGCTTAGAATCACCAGAAGAATGCAGGTTACAGAGACCCTGTTTTTCTTACCAGTGCAAGTTTCAGTGCTTTAGATAATTTCTCTCCCAGGCTTAGAAGTGTTAGGAAAATAATTCCAGTAAAAATTTTTAGAAGGGACAAAAGCACAGAAGCTAGATATACCAAATAAATCATCCCCTGATGTAAAATGATTGCTTAGCAGACTGGGGCATAAGCTTGTGAGCAAACTCTGAAAAGTGCATAAAACCTCATTCTGCTTAGTTGCAGAAGAGAAACAATTCTTAGCATTCCCCAAACAAAAATCACTCTGATCTCCACCTTTTCTTTCACTCCTAACCTCTAGGCTACTCATGAAAAAGTAATATTTTTTTATGAAGAGAGTGGAACAGAAACTAACTAACATATGTAACTATCCTCTGCTGTAACTTCCAAGGAGCACCCCGAGTCTCCTTCCAGAGCTGAAGCACTTACTGACCATCACCCAGCCCCAGCTCTGCTGCCCCTGCTCACCTGCCAGCCAGGAGTGCTGGGCTGAGCCCCTGCTTCCCAGCTCCTGGGGAGCTCAGGGGAAAGTGCTGCCAGGGTACCAGTGGCATGGAGAGCAACAGCATCTTAGACACACTTCTCTGAGAAGCAAGCTAGGACTTGTGTACCATCCTGTGGTATGGTATATCCCATTTAAGTCATGTCACCTATTCATGTCAATAAAGGCTGAGAGATCTCCTGAAAAGTGGGCCACACACAGCCACTTAGTTATGGCTGTGCTTCTGCAAATGAACAGTCTCTGATAGAAAGCCCAGTCCTGTAGATTTTGCAGATATGTCAGGTCTTTACAGCCAATCACCATCAAATGAGAGTCACCACTGCTGCCACTGGTACCTCATAGTTTCTGTTCCTTTTTATCAGTATAGAAGACTTGGTTTTATAGCTGTATGGCTGCAGATACTTGAACCTGTACCTCATACCTTTGCATGCTCTCCAGCTGCATGCTAAGCACAACTGTTGCCTTATCATTTCACTTTTGCATGTGAGTGGACTAATTTCTTCTGCTAGAGGAGTGAGGAGTATACAATGAAACTTTTAAAGGAAGGCTGAGAAAGGTCGCAGACATTTTCATCACCCAAATTCCTTAAACCAGGGGTTTAAATACTGCACACTTCTCTTATGTAGATGCTTTTTAAAAAGGTGATACAGCTGTTAAAGCATTTGGATAATCTTTTAATCCTGGAGAACAAAAATAATAACAAGTGATTATAGAATACAGTGCTGATGCAATGTATCTCTTGTCTTCTATCTGTGTCTCTTATCTAATGTGGGTGTAGCATTGTTATTCAAATTTTGCAAAGGATGGGCCAGAAGTTGAATAAGGCTAAGCAATTCTCCCCCAGCACTCAGGAAGAGAAATCATGTCTCCTAACCCCCATCAACAGCTTAGCCACTCCCTAATGACTTCTATGACATAAACTTATCTAATAGTATCATGACATCATCAGAGTTTTTCATCCCCAATGCCATGAGATTTGACGACGCCGAGGTCATGCACGTTGATGCTGTCTCAGTGTGACATAGCACAAGCAAGAAAAACCAGTAGATCCGCAAAGATTTGCGTCACATTTTATCACAAACATTACTTGAAAACAGTGAATATGAATTACCAAGTTTCAATTGCTGAAATGATGTGACGGGAATAATGACAGGAATAATGCCAGACAATGAAACAATTTTACTATCCACATGGAATCAACTTCCAAAGTGTGCTGATAGAAAACCCACTCTAATTTAAAAAGCAAAGAAGGAAGAGTCCATGGAGGATGGAAATTTCTTAAGGAAAGGTCATTTAAGTCATAATGTTTACATCATAAAATCTTTTTCTTGCTGTGTTGCTTATGCACCCTCAATTTATGATATCTCTCATTCTTCATTTATCAGATGTCTCTAAATGTATCACAGAAGGATCTAAGCATCCTGAAGCAACCAAAGCACTGGTCTCCCAGTACCAGTGTCAGGTAAAGAGATGGGTAGTGAGACACAGACAGTCTAGGAAGTATATTCACAGGGAAATGCTCCTCAACTTTACTTCAAAAGTCCAATATTAAGCACCACTGAAAACCCAGGAAAACTTGCTACCAAATGTGCTCCTGGCCTCACAGACTGCTATGGCTGCACCACATCCTATCCATAGCTCTCTGGATCTAACTCTGGCTAAAACAGCTTTAGCATAAATAGGTTAACAGTGGGGATATAGCTGCAGTAGCCAGGCATTTTGAAATCCCTGCAGGTGGCAAGTTCTGCTGAGTTCATGGTGAGGCTGAGGCCAACCACCTTAAAGTCACATCAAATAGAGCCAATTAGATCTATGCAATGGTGCAGCTCCAGCTGCAAGGCAGACATACTGGGGTAATTTCTGCTATGAGTGTGATCTGCAAGCATCAGAGTAAAGAAAAGGAATTGTTTATAGAGCCTCAGTAAGAACAGCCCAACCCCCACACCCTCAAAAAAAAAAAAAAAAAAAAAGATGCTTAAGTTACTCAATGTGAATGATTCCAAAAGGTCTCCAGTTCCTGGCAGATTGAAAGACCTTGGAAAACTGAAGTAATTTTTTGTTCAACTGCTCTCTACTTTTAAAATTAAAGTAATGATATTTAGTCTCAAAAATAAGGTGGTTTAAGACTGATGTATGGAAAGAATTCTAGGCTGATGGAATATTATTTTCAAGATTTAATCACCAATATCTATATGGGTCCATATCAGAGGTACTTGACTCTCCTGGATTCTGGCACTTCAGAACACTTAAAGTGAACTTACAGTCATAGGCACCCTGGTTCATTATCTCTCATGGGGGAAAAATAGGGTACAGGGACAGAAATCAAAGCTGCTTGCCAACTAGCAGATAGCAGTCCATGTTGCGATAAACATAAACATGTTCGTAAAATATAAATCTGCTGAAAGTATTTTCTCAAAAAATACACACAGGAACTTAGTAATGTGTCTACCGTGTTTTCTTAGCTGACATGAAGCATGGCAACACCTTGTGGCTTCTCTGAGACTCACACTCTTTGAATTCATGTTCACCTGTGAAGGAAACAAAGTATATTGAATCCATCTGTAAGATGTTAGCATTGTTCAGAATAATGTGCCTACAGTAAACTATGAATGGACTGCTTAAAACTCAGATTTGTACCAAAATATGGAATAGTGAGAATAACAGCAGGGAAGAGAGCAGTTCATGTGCACTCCTCTGTTCTAGTATGAAAGAGTTTCAATTTAATTAATTTTTAGTATTTTCTTAAATTGCTTCTAGCCATTTTTGTTCAAAATAACAGAATCCATACATAGAACTGTACTTAAAATTGTTTTCATTATATCCCTGCGTACTTCAACAAAAGAAAACCTTTACATCTTTCAGCAGGGCTTTCTAATTCTATAAACTTCACAGAAACTTAAGCACATTCCTAAAGTTTATAGTGAGGGCTTTGCTGAAGGGACATTAGTTGAAGGCTTAAAAGCTTTCAAAACTAAAATTTCAATCTACTGGGCTTCTACAGAAGCATGGGAACACAGGTCTGGAAGAAACTACCAAGCTCTGAAGTTGTGTCTTGCAATCACGGTACCATAGATTTCTGACTCTAAAGAATCCACAGAATATTTATTCTCAACATCACAGTTACAAAAACTTTCCTCCTCCCTTGCAAGAAAATTAAGATCTGTCATTAAAAATAAAACAAACAAAAAAAATCAATAACTGCCTTGAAGAGAACCCTGCTCTCCTATTCTCTGCCACAGGAGAAGCAGAGCAGAAAACAATGCACTGTGAATTCAATGATTCTAGAAATCAACCCATGACTGAAGTAGTAAATTGACTAAAATCTCCAGAGGTGCTAACATCTTTCAGAACAAGAAAACTCCCAAATGCTGGGCAATTGCTCTCTTCTTCCTTAAAAAAAGCCACAAGTCCATTGGTTTGCTTATTTAATTTTTAAATTTCTAGTTTTAAAAACTTCTCTGTAGGCTTTTCCTAAAAGGTACCAAAACAGACCTTTAGCCCTCTTGTTTTTCTAAACTGTGCCCCTTACTGTTTTTCATTTCTTTCTTACCACCCCTTTTACGTTGTCTCCTTCCAGTCTCCCTATGTTTTTCCTCCAGTTTTTCTTTATCCTTATCTCATACATTTACCCTTTTCCTCATTTACTTTCTCTCTACATCTTCCAACATCTTGTATCTTCTTCTGTCCCTCTTCCATGGACTCCCAAATTCACCTCTGATTGCATTTCTTCCTCTGATGCTTTAGTAAGCTGCAGCTGACTCTTCTCTTTCTCCCTCCTATGCCCTGCCTGTGCACATGCATATTTCATACAGGGCTTGGGGCTGAACAGTCCAGGAGACAGGACACTAAAGAGAAGAGAAAGCAAATGCTTTCAAGCAATATTGGAAAAACAGACTGCTATGTGTGTGTGCAGCCTGGCTCCCAGCAATGCACTGATGCTCTGCTCGTGAAGGCAGCTATGGGATTCTGACACTGTGCCTCCCTCCCCTTCTGAGTCAGTAGAAATGTGGAAACAGAGATGATGCTCTGCTCAGTGAGATCTGTGCATGCACCAGCTGGGGTGTCCCTGGCAGCTATGAGCTTTTCAGATGGGACCCCATCACACTGGCCATTTTTAGCCCACTTTTTGATCTTACCAAACAGCAGTAGTTTTCTGTATTCAGCCTGTATTTATCCAAAGCAGTGAACAAGGAAATGCTTCGTAAGCAAGCAGTAAAGCAAATGCTCTTGAAATGGCTCTTACATTGTTAAAAGCAGAAGTAGAAAATGGAGTAGAATGGTAGAAAATGATAATGGAGTAGAAAATGGTGGCTGCGCTGCTGATCAGCATGCTTGTGTGTATCCAGGGCTGTTCATATTCCATCCAAATCCTAATTCAGGCAAGAGTCCCAGAGACCTCTTGACATACCATTATATGGTTACATAATTATAAACATTAATATTGCATATGGAGATGTGCATGCAGAGCTACTGCACATTGGGACTATAGGCTCATCTCATTAAAGAGACACCAACATAGAAGTTATTTATTATTTATTGAGTGTTAACAGTACATTGAAGAAAAGAGAACAAGCTCTGAGCATTGAGGACCAATACATGACTGCTCTTCAGCTGCTACCTCAAGAACAAAAGGGCCTAAGTTTCATCTTCTCCAGCATAGCCTCAAAGGAGAAGCATTCTCTTGGTAATGTTGCATAAGTACTGAAGACGGGTTTCTGCCAGTGCCTAAAGCTCTCAGTTCACTAAATGGGGATGAATTGTAGAGCCTGAGGCGTGTCCCAGAATTTACTTTTCCATAATATGCGGTCAGGCACTGGTTGGAGCCTAGAACACCCTTTACACAGGGCAAACACATACCATATGTGAAATTGCCTTTCCAGAGGTTGCTGCTATGAGTTTGGAGAAAGATGAGTGAGCCTGAATGAGGCATCAAGAAGCCATCTGTGCGAAGACAGCTGAAATGCTACAAGCCTCCCTATAAATAGCCCTTCTCAAAGAATTAATTCTGTTTTAGTAGTAGTAAGTCTTTTTATATAACTTTTTATATAACTTTCTCTGGCAGTACCCCACTGTATGCATGAGGCAGTCTGCCTCCCTCCAGCTGCTGCTCTGGGGATATGCATAACAGCAACCAACAGAATCTCTCTCCAGACAAGACCACCCTACCACATGCCATTGCCACTCTGCCTCACTGCCAGACTAGAGTCATGTTCTCATCTGTGTTCTCATTGGTTTGGGAAGAAAGTTTGCAAGCACACCTCTTCAGGAGGAGCTCTGGACAGCAGCACTCGGCTAAGCATGGTTTCCTACTGCACCTCTGAATGAAGTCTGGTTATGAGCCACAGGTGAATTTCACATCCTGCAGCTGTAGGCTGAGCATCCTCTATTTATATAGTCACCAATAACATTCTCTCAGTGCTTCCAATCCCACTTGGATCAAAATCCATTCAGTTTATAAGAAGTCCCAGCACCTCTCCTCAACATGAGATAATTGCATTCATGTTCCTAGGGCTCATTTTTTTTTAACTTTTAGCTACTGTGTAAGGGGGTAAGAGTCTGACAGCAAGACCATGGCCAAAAGAGCTAAATTTTTTAACAGAAAAACAGTCATTGACCTGCATTTTACCTAGAAATAAATTCTATAGACAATTTCTATTGATGCCTACTGGCTCAGGAACTTCAGGTTCACAGGGAGACCTCCTCTTTGGATTTGACTTCAGGAATAACTCTCAGAAATTCTAAACAACTCTGAATGCAAAAAAAAGTAAGATGCCTAGAGTTTAAGCACTTCAAACATTACTCAGAAACAGAAGAGAAAGTATTTGGTCTCACTGCTTGAATATGAGTTCAAGTAATGTACTTAATACTACGTTTCTTATAGAGACAAAAAACGAACTCAAATATCCTTTGTTCTGAAAGGGAGTCCCCTAATCTTCTTTTCTTTTTTACTGCTTTTATGATCCACAGTCACCATTTGTATGACTGTCTTTTGGTATGTCCCTTTTTTGGTGAAAGTCAGTATGAAGGCAATTTGAGATCCTGGTGCTGCCCATTTTCCAGTTTGTTATGCAAGTTCCAAGCAGATCTGAGACACTACTGTATCATTACAAGATACCTGTTCCATCACAGGTTTCCTTGTTACTTACGATTCAGCTAGAAATACAAGTGGAGTATTGTATTTTACTTGTCTCTTTCCATTTATGAGTGTAGTTCACCTACACTGAGGAAGAACAACTTATCAATAATTCAAGAGATGTAAAGATATGCTCTGACCTAAAAAAAAAAAAAAAAAAAAAAAAAAAAAAAAAAAAAAAAAGTAATGGCTTCCCAAAAGGTTGGGGAATGTTGAATTTGTCAGGAAAACAGGAAGATAAGGTCACAAATCTTCATGACAGAAAAACATTTTTATGTTCCAAATCTATAGGGTCTTCAGAGAGGCAAAGGAGAATGGAGATTATGACATTTTAATGAGGAAAAAATAAAAACAAAAAGAATGAAGATTCTTTCCACTGAGATACTGACATTTTAATTTATCATTTATATAGTTTTTATCTACCTATCATTAGTATCTAAGCTAACATACTCCATGAATATAATCCATGAGAGCTTAAAGTTTGTAGACTAGAGGATATTTAACTACAGCTTGATCTGTTCTCCAAGATGAACCAGCTGAGGAGTCTCTGCAAGGTCTGGGTTCTTTACCCAGGTTGATAATCAAAACTTTGAAACATACCATCTGGTCTGGGCATGGCAGGAGCTGCCTGGGAAAGTCTTCAGAATAGTCCAAAATTCCCATCTAAATAATTCCTGTACCAATCAAACACTTAACTCTGAAGGTGGCTAAGATTTCAGCTAACGACTTTGTCTCAAGTTAGTCCATTGTTTCAAACTGCCCACAATTTTGTCTCTGCAGATGGCCAGATTGAGAGCTCTGGCACCAGTAGGTGGACTTGCCTTGAGCACAAAGCACAGCTGTGATATCCAGCTACACAATAGCTGGATAGTTACACAGCTACACAGTTACAGAGTCACAAAGTTACAGTGCAAACTTGAGGAGTTTCATACTTTCAACTTAAATTTCATAGCTCTTGTCACTGTTTTGTATCAGAGCAAAGAAAAAATCCCAACATTTTTTACACTTGATTTTACAGTAGTTGATACTCTACTCACAGAAAATACTGATAATGAAGATTTTCCTTTCTGTTCCATGCATACACAGAGAGAAAACTGCTTGTTTAAAATCCTCGTAGGCTTTCACAGAAAATGAAGTTCTGTTCTTATATAAAAAAGGATTCTTACATGTTCTAAAACTAACAAAAATAGGCTTTAGCTGATTTTTTAATCTTTTTTAAGGCTGAGAAAAATAATCAGAGAAAAAGATTTTGATAACCTGAACTATGTTAATGGTGGAAATACTGAAATATATATTCAGAACAATCTTTAGAAAAACATAGTTCATTACATTTTCCATGTTTTCACACTCTAAGAGGATTTTTCTTACATTTTAAGCTTTGGTTAAAGCATTTTAAGCTCTTTTTCCTGGTGCTGATATTAGGATTGATCTTGTGGTGTGAGGAGAGGGGGCACACAAAGCAATGGAAAGCTAACTCTAACTCTCTGGACAGCAAATGAGCATTTTGAATAACTGAAAGAATAGAGATGAGTCTGGTATCTAATGCAACCTGAGTATCAAACCAAACTACAGAAAACCAAAAAACTCATCTTCAGATATGAGTGATAAACTGGAGACTTTTATACACTAATGTCTGTATCTCCATGTAAAAAGTGAGAGAGTTTATTCTTAGCCCATATGTCACATTTTTTTCCAAACTACTTTTCTCCTATAAAAATACTGTAAAATAAAATGATAGGAATGATGATCCTTTAAGGTTCTGGATCTGTCAGAGCATTACACGAGAGCTAATTCTCCTCAATAGTAGAGACTTATCTCTTACAAATATAACAGGAAAAAGGAACCGACGTAACACAGTTCATACTGGTGGTAAAGATGCTGGGGGAGAAATTACTTTTTAAGATAACTTGGACACAGGTCATACAGATCAAAG
The DNA here is from genome assembly GCA_023637945.1 of Phaethornis superciliosus. Lineage (NCBI taxonomy): Eukaryota > Metazoa > Chordata > Aves > Apodiformes > Trochilidae > Phaethornis > Phaethornis superciliosus. Next base: position 11,716,867 of record JAJQWJ010000009.1, on the reverse strand, counting down.
TGAACGTTTTCACATGCTAAGCCAATGAAATCTAACCTGTGCAAGAATAGGTTGCTATCATCTAATGGACACATAAGAGAACAATTGCAAATCACTCTGAGAGCAGGAAAAGGCACTATCCCCTGCTTTTCCTGCTAAGTGTTGAACCTGAGTAATGAACCCAGACACTTTTTTCCTCTGAAGCCCAGGGCAGCTAGTAGCTTTGCCACTTTCTCCAGATAACCTTTTACCTCACAAGTGTGTTAATCCTTAGCCAACAAGCTCCCTGTAGCATCTGCCAGGCTGTCAGTGATTGCCAGCAGACAGCAACATCTAGGTCAAGAGTAAATGAAACGTGGAGGAGAATGTTATCAGCAGACTGGAGGCAGTGCAACATGTACCAACACAGCATTTCCCCCAGTGATTTCCACATATGCTGCACAAATGTCTCCTGTTTCTTTCTTTACTCTTTGCTTGCCTTCTGATGGATGTACACTAGTGATGATATTGAGAGTTAAATTGCTCTCTTCTGCCTTGAAATTAAATGACCTTTAAAAAAACCAACAGCTGTAAAACAGTTAAAACAGTACTGAGACACAATCTTATTACAGTTAGAGATGAAAGCTAGGAATCAGAGAAACTATATCCCTCACTTTCCTATATTACTTATTATCTGAAGAATAACATTAGAAAGACCTGGACATCAAAAACTTCTGCAGGAGTTCAAATAGTAAAAATTTTTCTAAGCAAGAGGACAAATTACTGCATTGTTTGTGGCAATAGGATCATCATTTGCCCAACAAGCTTATCAGAAATAACAAGGTAATTTTTACATAAAGAAGATGATGGAAGAATGCACTAATTTTGCAATCAGGCAAATTAATACGGGATTAACCAATAAAAGAATTCCATAAAATCACTTCATTTGTGAAAGGCAAATCTTTATCCTATAACTTTGTACTTCAAAAAGAACCCATTGAGTGGGAAGAGCAAAATTTTGATGCTGACATTAAATCCCATCCAACACAGAAGTGACAACAACCCTCTACCATAATAACAGGAAGCTCTGGCCACTCAAGATAGCTGCAAAGCCACCTTCCCAAACTCAGGCAGCTGATATGGGAATCTCTGTGAAGAAGTGAACTGTCACCAGTGTGAGAGTCTTTATGACACTGTTTATCAATTATTTCATTTAGATAAGCTTGCTGGATGCTGGCACATATGAATCTCTACATGCTATTTCTTCAGATTCCAGTTATTTGTTCTATTTCTTTCTCTTAATTTCAATTTGTGTGAGATTTCATGTAAAAACCTGTCATTAGATGTAAAAAAACCTGCAGAGATAAAATTCACCAAGAATTCTTAGCTTCTGCATAAGACCTAATTTGTGGATAATAATATGTGTAAAAAAACATAATTTCAAAGAAAACTTCAAAGAACTTAAGTATGATAATGATGCTTATACTTCATTAGAATAGTAATGACTTGAAATTTTACTGTATAACCGTAAAGTTCCCAGTTAGCTTGCATATATTTTTTTCTTTTTCTTAATTTGTTCACTAAAAAAAATCACAGTAAATATTTTAAAGAAAAAAAAGAAAGAATAAATGTGATTTTTTTCTTTCACAGGGGAAACTTAAGTACAGACCTATAAGTGAAAGTGTATGAGTTAATTGGCTGTGTGCTGGGCCTGCCTGAGTACCTAAATACTGCCCCCACTGGCCAACTAAGTACATATGCTGTATCATAGAATAAATTTACAGATTTTCAAATAAAAGTGAAATAGGAGTTTTGTGTTATGTCTGCATTTTTTAGTGATAAATTATGTACTGCTTATTCAGGTAACTAGAATACATCACAAAGGGTAGGTGTGAACTGCCAGATTTGCTATCTACTAAATCACAATATGTTCTCAGTTGTATAGAGCCATACTATTAATTAAGGCCAAGTAAACAGAAAACATAACCTCAGCATGTTATGTAGGGTTCATCACAAATAGTTTGTGCTATGGTTCTGTTCATGAAAGATTAATTTTCTAAATATGCCATTGTAGCCAATGATTCAGAACTAGAACACATCCATCTGGCAACAGATGGCCAAGATGCATCTTATTTGTAGGAAAGTCTTCTGCTAAAAGAACTAGTTCTCTCCATAATCTATATAATCAGATAAGTAGCTTCTTTCTCGTATTGCTGACATGAGAAACTACTTATTTCACAAGAACAATCAACTCAGTACCCACCTACATCCCTGCTTAAGAACTGACAATCCTTCTATCATAGCCATTTTGCTTTTCAGTCCTAATTTTGCAGCTGATAATGTGCATGTGGCACATGTAACTCCTGCGCAGTTTCTCTAATGTGCTAGTTAGTGTTCTGAATCTACGAAGACTTCAATCATAAGTTGTGATGAGCTTATTAGTAGCCGTTCCAACTGACCATGGGGTGCTTGCAGCTTACCAGTAGCATCTACAAAGGGTTTGCAAAGCCATCCCCTCAGACTGAGCATGCTGCGCTGTTTCACATGGTTTTAATCACTCCTGCACAAGGCAGCAGTATCTGTGGGAGTAACAGATGGCTGCTAGCAACGTCAGTTTATCTTATTTCCTCTCTCACCATCCCAGATATCACAGAATCACAGAAAGTTAGGGGTTGGAAGGGACCTCAAAAGACCATCGAGTCCAACCCCCCCTGCCAGAGCAGGGGCACCCAAAGGAGGTCATGTAGGAATGGGTCCAGGAAGGTTTTGAATGTCTCTAGAGAAGGAGACTCCATATATTTTGCCCATGTCTAGCTTTCTTCTCATAAGTTTTTGGGAAGTCTATTTCCAAAGCTCGGAACATTCCAACCAACCATTTAATATTTACTTTGTAAAAATGCAACAGATTCTTGATAACTGGGTGAGGGGGGGGGGGGGGGGGGGGGGGGAAGATAAGAGACTTACTTTCACTAAAACAGTCATTCCTTAGGATTTATTCATTCAGCTCTAAGGAAAAGGGCTCAAACATCAGCTCTAGTGGAGAGCTGTGAGTCATCAGATAAGAAAATTCATCTCTCCCAATTTTATGTGATATGGTAAACAAGGAAAGCACTGCAGAATTAATTCAGTGCTTTGCTTTGGTCACCAAAACTGAAGCAACTGTTGCCATGGGTACGTAGAATCAAGGTTCTAAAGGAGATTTAAGGACATGACAGAGAAGTAAAGAAGCATGGAAGATTCAAGATTTGTAGATCCCTGCAGAAAATGAGGATCTGAAATACAGACATTAAGAGATCAAAAGTAGACATTCATGCCATGAACACAAGGTGAGAGAAAAGACATCCAACTGAAGAATCAGGGAGGTGAAACAAAGAGAAGAAACTGTCAGACATGCCAAGGGGTATGGAATAGCAGCTAGGTCCATAAGAGAGAGGAAGGGACAATGAAAATATGCAGGGACTGGATCACGGGGACAATGAATTGCATTACATAGAAGGGCATGACAGATCAGAAAAGAACAAAAATAACAGATAAAGAAGTAGCAGCTGAAGAATAAGGGAAGAAGAACATTTACAACATGGAAAACATGTATGTATGGATGACTGTGGATTTTCATTAAAGAGTCAATGAGCCAGTCATCAGAGCTAATCTGAAGGAAAGACATGTGGTGTGTCAGGATCAAGAATATATATTGTCCTGAACTACAGAGAAGTCATCATGGGTGAAATGAAGAATCCACTAATCCTACATCATGATGAAAAATGTCACTACAAAATGTCAAGAATAGGATGGAACAGCTGCCAGCTGGGAAAGTCTGACTTACCTGGTCTTTAATGGAACCCTCTCAACCCCAAAAGAAGGAACATATGTGAAATACAAGATTAAATAAACTGGGGAATGACTCAATGACTAATATTAGAAGGAAGATCTTAGGTTGCTTGGCCACTCAATACAGGACTTTTTTCTGAAGGAATAACTTTTTAAGGAAGGGACAGTAAGGAGAAACAAAAGATAACATTAAAGAAAATGCCAGGCAAGGCAGTGACATAACTGCAAAAATCTGACTTTCAAAAAATGTTGATTAAAAAAGATGGTAAGCAACACCTGAAATCTATGTGAAATAATATCTAGGGGGAAGGCATGTTGAAACAGCAGTCATGATAAGGACACCAGCATCAAGAAGATCTTGCTGGCAAGGGAAAGAATTATAGTTAGATGCAATTTCACAATAAAGATGTGACAGACTACAAAGAAATAGGAAGGGCTAGTCTGGATGAAACAGAGTCAAGGTGAATACAAATCAGTGTGGAAAGGAAGTCCTAATAGTGTCAAAAGTGTGTGGTCACCGCAACTACCTGATCTTGTGAGATCAGTTGCAGAAAATGTCCATGTAAATGTTCTGAACTCAAGCCACACACTAGCTCCAGCATAGTCTTCAGCTTGAAAAGCACAGTCTGGACTTTATTTTGCTATTATACTGTTAAGAAATGAATATCTAAGAAAATAAAAATTTTGTTTCAGAAAGATTTTTGGATTTTTTTACATTCTTGTGGAAGTTAAAGCTGTGAAAGGGCTCCCGAGAGAGTTTTGACACATTCATTGATAACATGGCCAGTTTTTAAACACAATGATCCAGATGAACTTTCAGATTATAAAACATTAAATTCAGGATGTCTTTTCTGGGAAAGGATCATTAAGACATACTCTATTTCTTCTACTTTTTCTTTCAGCATCCTTTCATGGTCAAAGTCAGAAACAGGAGACAGGCTAGGTGGTCCTCTGTTCTATCTTAGTTTGCTTGTGCTTTGAGTTTGAGATTGAAACATGCCTTTGTAATGGAACATGAAGAAATAAGAACATTTACTTCCCTCTTACTGATTGCCCAGTTTTTTTATCCTGTGGAGCACTGATAGGGACATGGTGATCAATGAACCTTCACTCCATAGCAGTTTTTCCAGAAGAAGAGGCAGAGGACTTACCTTCATACTGGTAAAACCAACCAATCAACCAACCAAACAAAAAAAACCCCAAACAAAAACAAGCAAACCAAACCAAACCAAAAACCACACCTGAAAAAAAGAAAGAAAAACAAAACAAAACTTCAAATCCACACTCTTACAGGAAATATTTGAGAGCTAGAAAGCTGGAAGTTAGTCTCATCCATGGCTACTTGCAGGATTTTACTGCATGAGAGTCTGAAGAGACATCCTAGAATGTGTGTGGCATTTATAAAAGTGACTGAAAAAGAAAGTTCATGTGCTCTCAAAAAAAGTAATGCTAATTTACTATTTACACTGGATGATTTTCTTTTTCCATAAAAGACATCCTGAGAAAAGCCTCTTTCTAACAATTACCATTTAACATTTTATTTCATCACCAGTATGATGCTTTTTGTTTATGAGAAGATTGCTGCATACTTTTAACTGCTTTACATTTTACCACATAAGAAAATCTTTTCCTACAGGAAATTTTTACTGTACATATAAAGAGTAAGTCTCTCCTGCTATCAAAAATATGTTTTTTTTACTAACACTACTATCAAATAATCTGAGAGACATCAAAAGAAAGTTAAGTTATTGTTACTGTAACATCCTAATGCTATTAAACCACTTTCTTTTTTTTTTTTTTTTTCAAGAACTGTGTGTTTTTCCTTCACTGTCAACAGACTTCAAGCATTTAGGTCAATGTTTCAACAGATTGAGACTTGTTAGAAAGCTTCTTGCAAATGTCTTATGCACTACGCGAGTTTCTTTGTGATAATGAATATTGAAGTGCCTTGTAGTCCCATTGAATTCTGTAAAGAAGTTGCATAATTAGTAATATTCATTAAAGTTTCAATAATACTGAAAACGTACTAGTTGCTGTCCAGACATATAGGCAAAGACAGTCACTGATGTTAAGTGGCTTGTAAATTAAATCAGAAATAATGAATAAGGGAAAAACAAAAGTGTAGGCTCACGTTATCATTCTGTCCACACTTACAAGGAAAAATATTTAGCAGAAATATTTTTTGAACTACTGAGGTTAGCTGACAACAGGACAGTGGCAGCAATTGATAATGTGCAATGACCTATATTCATCTGAATGAGCCACTGAAAATTTCAGCATACTCTGGAAGAACAACTGTGTGGACAAACAGAGATGCAAGATAAAATGACTTCTGCTCAATTAAGCACATAGTTCATAATTTAGCATACACTGTATTGAAAAATGACCTTTTAAAAAAGTTTTAAACTATGAACGTAGCCATGATCCATCTTCAGTTAACTACAGCCATGTTTTATATTTCTAGTAGGTTTATGGCTAACTTCCCCGAAAGAAACACACAAATGGAAAACACAGCCTGGTAAAAAAGAGTGAAAATTCATCCTGCTGTCTCAGACAGTGACAATTTTTTTCCAGGTTTTTCTTTTAACTAGCATTAATAGAGTGTCTGTTTGGAGGCTGGGATGCTATTGCAGTAAAAACAGTACAAGAGAGAGATGGAAAGACAGATGACCACCCTGCTGTGTATCTTTAGAAAGAATTTATTTTGAATAAAGTTTTTTCAAGGTAGGCAGCAATAGCAGTAACAGAACAGGCAGTGACGGACACTGATATTTAAAGGATGGATTGAATTTTAGTGTCTTAAAGATTCTGGAAGAGAATTTAATGGCTACCAATAAGGATTTATTTTTGCTATTCCCAGTTTGTTCCAAGTGAAAACGAAAAGAAAAAAAAAAAAAAGAAAAAAGAAAAAGAAAAAAGAAAAAAAAAAAAAAAAAACCTAACAAATAGGACTGTTGGTCTGATGTGCAGAAAACTAGATATCAACATCTTGCTATTTCCTGACCAGGCCTTTGCATTGGGGATATCACTATGTCTGTGCATAATTTCAAATACTCAGTGACTCAGTATCTTGAGATATAATTTATACCTTTAAAAAATAGCTTTTGAAGCTGTTAATACCAGTGTCATCCAGTTGTAGTGAAGTGGTAGCTTAAATTGTCCCAAACACCTGCTTGCTATTTATATATACATATATATATAACGGAATTTTAAGTGTGTTCACAAGATAACAGGAGAAAGAATTTACAAAAGTAGATATTCTCATCCTCCTGATCTTCTACATCTGACTTTTGTGCAATGAAGCTCTCAGTCTTTAGAGAGCTCTAACTTAGTGTTAGCAACATGGACTAAACCAAATACATCAGACTCTCTTGGTCTTCTCCATTTCAGAGTTTCGAAGCCTCAGAGCTTCCTGCTGGCTCCCCAGAAGCAGAGTTACATTCTGCATCTCAGCTTTCAACCCCAGACTGTTAAACACATTGGTCAAAATTGCTGAAGTCATCTGGTGATGGATGTGCAACTCATTATTTCTATGAAAATAATTTTTCTCGACCCTGACCAGAAGGAATATGCCCATTTGGCCTATTTTTGGTCACTTTATTGACCATAATTACAGTTAGGAAAAAATATTTCTGTAACCAGTTTAAGCTCTTCCTGTTTAAATTATATTTGTAAGTCCCACCCTGGGTGTCTGGCTTGGAAAGAGGGACCACATTGTGTAGAGGAGCTTTACAGCTGCCCAGTGCTTTAGCAGTACAAATCAGGCAGCTCGGCAGAAATGCACTGGTGCATTTAATGGAATTCCCATTTCTTTCTATTTTCAGATAAAAAAAATTGTGCAAGAGGATTTTTGGTAGATGGAGCATGAAATTGTTTTCTGATAAATATTACTGCACACGTATTTAATGTTTTCCTTTTTTATAAAAAATAATGTTCTGCACCATATCCTACTATTTTGGATATTTAGCCAACTTTCCTCTGTGGAACATTTTCTGTAAAGGAAGCTAGTTTTGTGTGGGACAACATTTGCAACATTTTAGCTGTCCTTAGCTACCTAGGAATGAAAAGATCAAAGATCTATCCTGCTTTATAACTTTTTATAACAACCACTAATTCAGAAAACATAAAACTGCAGTAACGTACTATGTCATAGAAGGATAAACTTCTCATTCTGAGTAGTTGGCCGTTTTATGCCCCAAAGCTTAAACACTTTCTTAAGCACCTTCTTGGTGCTGCAGTGCATGCAAAACATGCCCCAACAAATGTATCTGCAGTTCAGTATGGAAAAGCATCATATCCCTCAAAAGTGGACCGAAGAGCTCTACTGCAGAAAATATCTTCTATGAACATACACAAACAATTTGTGAGTTTGGAATTGTATATTAGAAGAAAAATTGATTGGAAAAAAATGTGCAAAGATAGAATATTTTATTTTTAAATCCCTTATATTGCCTTCCAGTACACTTGATTCCCCACTCATTAAGCCCTTGACATGAACAAAAACATTACTGTTTACATCCTGCAAGCTTTGCACAGATTCATCCTGTTAGATGAATACCTCCATGAATCAGATTCCATTTTTCCAAGGAGGCTGCATCCAGTTCTGCTACAGCTGTGTGATGCTCTATCTCCTTATTTACATACCAATCCATCACTCATTCCATACAAAAAGGATTTTGTAAGCCACACAAATACACACAAACCAGACTGCAAAAAAGGTAAATTCTGTTTTGTGTCCTACACTCTATAGATTTCTAAAGACATAGTAAGCACTATGCACATTAGCCTATACTCAGCAGAGCAGTCTTTAATGATAATTAGTGTTCCTATATACTAACCAGCATTTTATCTGAGTTCTTATAATATATTAAATTCAGCAATGCGTTAAAGAGCATTTCACTGCATGTTTCAGTCTCTGGTTCATTTCTTCCTGAGGACAGATAATTTTAGGCAATTAAAAATATCTAAAAGCATTACTGTCCTTAGCAACATTAGTTACTTTTTATGCCTGTTACATCAACATTAATAGAATTAGGTGCAAAGTAACAAGAGTCTAGGAAGTTTCTATATGCGTTAGGTATCTATGTAAACAAACTACCTTACATGTTATTATTGAAATTAAGTGCTTCTGTTGGAGAAAAACGTAGCACCAAAACTATTTTTAAAAGGCAAGTAGAAGAGAAGTTGGAGCATGTCACAGAGCAGTTTTGGGGGTTGCTGGGGGTGGCTGGCAGTACCCACTTCCCCCCAGGAGTGCTCTGAGAATGTAGGAAGGCTGCTCATGGTGGCTGTCTGCTCACAGCTGCTGCAAGGAGTGAGGGAAATAGCAGGATAAAGCCAAAAAGCTTTAATAGCATGTGACTTTTCTACATTACATGGACTTACTTGGGTACTACATGCCCAAATGTTTGGTTCTTTTTTGTTTGTTTTTTTTTCCTTGACTGAGCAAGTTTGATGCAAATTTACTTCTGAATTTCAAAACGCACTCTGTTGATGCAGTGGAAAATCCCAACACGGATTTCCAGTGCCAGCTGCAACAGGATTATGCACACATGGCTGACAGTCCCTCACAGCTAAGGAAGAAGTAATGCAAATCACTGCTGATTGATTTTTACGGATCAATTACGCTCAAAAGACAACATATTTCTACCTCCTGTACATGAATTGCTGTTTGGCTGTTGGAACACCAGGACCAGAAGGGGATGTGGCATGTGGCCCTGTCGTCACTCTTGCTGTGTCCCTGTTACTGCCACAGCCCATGATTATACCCCACAGCCCAAGCTGGGGCCCACTGAACATTACAGTTCCTCAGCTTGGTGGCTTTGCCCAAACTGCCTGTAAGAACCTTCACTGGTTCCACCCCCTGCCTCTCATACTACGCATGGATCCCACTGAGCAACAGATGAGAAGCTGGATAAAAATACTGACATACTCTTGTGCCATCAAAAGTAATTAAGAGAAAAGGAGCAGAGCCTAAAATGGCAAAAAAATGTGCAGATGAAAAGAGGAAGGAGACCAATATCTTGGCTACATTTGGAATAGCCCAGAGCTTGGCAGAGGACTCCCTCTCAGTGCTGCCTGAGCCCTTCTCACTGCTGCCTATGCCCAGGGGCTCTGCAGGCAGCTCACACCCAAGAGGGAAACTGCAGTTTGTCCCATCACAGGCAACTGAAAACTCTGTTTTGAGATTAGGGTTAAGATAAATATTGACTAGAAAGGAGAAGAAATAGTATTCATGTTTCCTGTTCATAGCATTGTCCCAAGATCATAATTATTTCTCACAGAAAAAAATATATGGTGTTCTGGCAATGAAGAGATGCAATGACTGAAACAAAATGGCTCATGTCCTTTCAGTTTCTGAGAAACATCCAACACAGATAAAAAAAATCAGAGCATGAAGCATGCCTGGGTTCATGTGCCCATGCATTCTGTATTACAGACATACCATAATGTCTTCTGCTCGAGTCAACAAAGTGAAATACTCAGTCTCTTTTTGATTAAAGATGTACTTTACAAAAATGCCTGGATGTCAGTCTCTGCTCCTATCTTCTCAGTTACTAAATCCTCACTAGGGCTATAGAAAAATAACACTGAAGGAATTAAATACAGACAAAACTGAGCCTTAGTACGGAAGAGCAGTACTACTTTTCCAGGTGTTGATAAACATACCAAAAAGTGCAAAGATTTGAAACAGATATTTAATTAAGCCTTACATGAAATACACAAGCAATCTGACCGTCCTGATTTTGAGTGTGTGCTGGGATTACTCCCTTCACTGCAGTACAGAAGTCTGCCACTTCAAGTATATCAGCTCTTTTTTGAAATTAAACCCTCTTCACAAGACCAGTGAGGTTCCATACCCCAGCTTCTATTTAGTGCTTTGCAATACATGTTGTCTAGAGGGTAATAAAAACAACTATCACTCATTTTTTATCCTGGTTAAAAAAGAAAAAATTAAGATTAAGGCTTCTTTGTGCTTACCACCTTGTATGTACTCAGTTAGTGGTACATTCATTGATATTTTTTGTGGTCCTTAACTGTACAGTAGAGGACAAATGTACAATTGTAGATTGTAAATGTACAATCCTTCCGCCCATATAGTAATATTTTTGTTCACAAGT